>CM038220.1:18376893-19655149 GCA_021442155.1 Cymbidium sinense | reverse complement strand
TAAGAAAGAAAGAGAACCTATGCTAAGCATGCTTTTATAATCTATTACATGCAAGCTAATAATTAAGATATGAATAGCACACTTTCAGATTTGATATTTCATATATGAGTTTTGAAAATATTTTGGATTTTAGTAGTGATAATAGCCACTCATATTTTACTTTAGCCAACACATGCACATTTGACATAAAAGTAAACAATTTTTTATTTTAAAATTTAAAACATGAAATTATGAATGCATGGATCATATGGCATACAATTTAGCATGTTGGTAAATATCGAAAGTAATGCAATAATGTAAACAAACTCACTTTACTTAAATCCTAAAGATATTCTTAAAGAATAAGAAAATTTAGAATAAATCAAAGTGAATTTCAAAATGATTTTTGTTTAGTTTGAAGTTTGATTTAATTTTGAAAAGGTGAGATGAGTTTGTTGTTCCTAACCCATTCTCACATGTGTTTTACATTTTTGTTTAATTTTTAGATAATTAAATCCATTTTTAAGCATTAATTAGGCTAATGTATGAATTAAGTGACTTAATTAACCCTAACCTACACCACCTTAGAAAAATTAACCAAGTAATTATGAGCCAATGAGATGACATAAAACCCATAAAGTATTTAAATTTGCAATGCACCTAATAATGAAAAGGCTTAAGCTAAGGGGTTTATTAACTTTTAAAACACCCTTTCATACTTATGAAAGGGGTTTTAATTTGAACTTAGGCTATTAAACACCTAAGCATCTACCCAAGGTAGATTAATTAAGTTTAAAACTTTTTAATTTTTTGAAAATTTATTTAAAGGGATAATTAATGAGTTAACCCTTAAGTGATTAAGGAGAGAAAGGGGTTTAGGGAAGAGGAATACCCCAAAATTATTCCATAAAATTCTACTCACTAATCCTTAATCAAACTCATAGGGTAAATCCACTAATCACACCTTAATTACCCTTAATTACATGAAAGGGATAATTAGGGAATGAAATAAAAATTGTCCCAATTATGGCCACAATAAATCTCTAGAAAATTAAAGTAGACAGAGGTCATACCCTAAAATGAACCCTAGAAATTTGAGATCAATTGATGTCCTAATTAGCTAATTAGAGGATAATTAGCTAATTGATTCTAAAGAAACCAAATTAGAAAAAGGGTAATTCAAAATCTGAAAACCATTTTTAAATATTCTAGATAAAAGTATCTATTGGAATTTTTCTTTTATTTTTTTGATTTTTTCTATGAAGAGTTATGAATTTTAGAAGATCTAGGATTAATTAGATTAATTTAAATAACTAATCCCACGATTAATGTCATGGCTTAATGTGGCGGCATGTACGCTTTACACGCATGCGTGAGCCACTTAAACATCACATCGAAGAGCGGTGGCGTGCATGATCTCTACTATCGATCAAAGATTGTTGAGAGATCTCCCCTTTATAAAATGGATAATGGATATAAACATGAATAATCTCGATGTCCATCAAAATGGGATGGAGAAAGATTCATCCTACCACTCAGAGGAATGAGATCCATAACTTTAGCTTGGTGATGGATTAACTAGACACCCACTTCATCATGCAATTACCAATACATCCAAATTATTTAGATCCTAGAAATTAAAGTTCACTACACAAAGGACCAACACCTATAAGAATTAAGCTAAAAAAATCACTAACCTTGCCAGAGGTGATCATCGATGCTTGATTACCCTGAAGGAGCTTTGTTTGGTTGAGATGAAGCCTTGCTAAAGTTTTGAGCAGTTGAGGTTGAGTGTAGAGCTCTATGGACCAACTCCTCCTCAAATCCTTTGTGGCTTTGATCAGCTGTCTCTTACCTTTGAACTTGAGAGAGCAGAACTTGACCTGATGGGTGCAAAACAATTGGATTAATTTGAGTTGGCTCTTCAATGGAGCTCCCCTATTTTCAAGTGGAGAAAATCAAGAAGATGGAAAAATTCTCTAGAGCTTGAATCACTTACAAAACTCCTCTGGCAGTGCTCAATTTTAGTCCATCAATGAAATTGAATTAGGGGTATATCTCCCCTTGAAGGATGGACAACGCAATGTCCATGCCATTTTGATCCAATGAGCTATGGAGAGCTTTTTGGTTGTTTGAGTGTGCACATGGTTGGTTTGGGGAGTGGAATGCCAACTTCCCATGTGTGAATTAACAAGAGAATTTGAAATTTCAATTTGGCAGTGGGCGGGTTTGGTCAGGGACCAAATGGGTTGACCCAAACCCATGGTTGGGTGCACTCATTCTAAGTCCCCTTGAGATTTTAGGAAAGCCTCAAGTGATTATGAAGAGGTATGACCAAAATACCCATGGGCTAGCCAAAATTTATTATATGGCCTAGTAAAATGGTATTTTCTATTTTTTCACTTTGGGTATGTTGGTATGTGTTGAGAAAATAGGTTTGGAATTTCATTGGATTTGGAATCCATTTGATAGGTTTGGCTCATGTTGACCCATTTAGGTCAAAATGGGTCAACTTGGGTCAAGTTGACCAATAGGTCAAATTGGGTCAAAGTTGGGTCAAGTTCATATGACCATTTGAAATATTTTGGTGGCTTTGGTTTGGTTCAATCTGGCTTATATGACTTCATTTAGGTCAAATGGGTCAAGTTGACCTATTTGACCCATTTGACCTATTTGGGTTAGGTCAAGGTAGTTTAGGGTCATATAGAGTGGATTGGTATCTTTGTTTCCAATCAATTTGGTTAGTTCAATTTTGGCTCAACATGACCCAGGTCATGTTGGGTCTAAAATCAGTAGCTGGGTTGGGTCTAGTTGGCCATTGAGGCTTTGGTCAAGTTCACAAGTGATTTGGATGGACTTGACCCATTGGTTTCAATAAATTTGGCTTAGATCAGGTTTTGACATATTTTGGCCCTTTAGGTCAAAATGGGTCAACTTGGATCAAGTGAGCCAATTGGCTAGGTTAGGCTCAAATGTTGGCTTGGTCAAGTTCAAACATAGGTCATGAGTGAACTTAGATCAATGGTTTCAATCAATTTGGCCTATGGTTTTTTGGCTATGTAAGATTTCATTTTAGGTTAAGTGTTGACTTGGTCAACCCTTAGGTTTGACTTGTTTGACCCAATTTGATTGATTGATCATCCCATGATGATTGTTGATCATGATGAGAGGAAATATGAGTTTGGTTCAATCCAATTTGGTTAGGATCAAAAGTTGGCTCATAAGGGTACTTTAGGTCACTTTGGGTCAAGTGAGTAAGTGGGTCAAATGGCTTATTCAAAGCTTGATTTGAAGTTGATTGATCTTGTATATGGACTTATGATTGAAATATAAATCCATTTACAAGTGGTTTGAAGTCAAATGGGTTTTGATCCATTTTAAAAATTTCATATTCAAAGGAAGAATATGAAGGGGTTTTTTTGATTTTTTGATTTGGGTTTTGATTGTTTGATTGGTTTGGATTATATGAGCTCATGATTGTAGGATTGATTGAACCATGAGAGAAAATCAAGAGTTTGGCTTGATTTGAATTGATTTGGCTAAGTTCAAGATTTTGACTTGAAAGGCTTAGGTTGATTTTGAGTGGATTTGAGTTTGATTTTGGAGTTGGTTTTGATTGTTTGAATTTATATTTCATTTATATATGTGAATATAAATGAGAATATAAATTGATCATGAGAAAATTTCAAGAATTTGAAAGATTTTAATCATGATTTAGGTTAAATCCATTAAAGGAATTTAAAGGATTTAAGGAATTTTAATTTAAAATTTAATTTTTTGAATTGATTTGATTGATTTATATTTATATTTCATTTATATATGAGAATATAAATGAGAAATAAATAAGTTTTGAGAAAATCCCTTGAGTTTGAATAGGTTTGATCAAAGTTTAGGTTAAATCCATTAATGAAAAATTAAAGGATTTAAGGGAATTTCAAGGATTTTAAATTTGGAATTTAATTTGATTGAGTTATATTTATATTTCATTTATATAGAAGAATATAAACGAGAATATAAATAAGTTTTGAGAAAATCCCAAGGGTTTGAATGATTTTGATCAAGATTTAGAGTTGATTTTGGCTAAGTCCTTTAATGGAAAATTAAAGGGACTTAAGAAAATTTGATGAATTGAATTTGAATTTTGAGTTTGATTTGATGGGTTTGAATTTATATTTCATTTACGTATGAGAATATAAATGGATCATGAGAAAATCTCAAAGATTTGATAGGTTTGATCATGATTTTGGCTAAGTCCTTAAAATTAAGGACTTAGAAAATTTGAACAATTTTTGGATTTTGATCATGGGTTTCAATCATGGTTTCATTATGGAATTGAATCATGGAATTGATTTGAGTTTGAGAAAATCAAATAGAATTAATTTGAGTTGAGAAGGAAAGTGAGGAAAGGGTTTAAAATTTAAGAAGTTTTAACACCCTAAGGCATGACTATTCTATGTAACTCTTCTAAGTCTTCTAGGTTATGTGTCCATCTAATCACTAGATGTGTCTTAAGTCTAACTCTTAAAGTCTAAGAGAAGTCTATGCTTAAGATGGAGTGTTGAGCTCATTCTAAAATGAGATCAACAAGAGTGTCCACCTAATCACAAGTGTCTGACTAAGGAACTTAGTGTCTGAGTCTATGTTAAGATGGAGGACATCCAAAAATGAGGTCAACAAAGGGCATAGGTGTGGTGTGGATACATTAGTGTTGTCAAAATAATGAACAACACCAAGATCTGCACTAAGAAATGATCTCCTAGCAGGTGTAGAAGAATCCGAGCTTGGTGTGATATAACTCTACTTATGTCAAGACATAAGAGAGGAAGAAATCCACTAAGGGATATAGTGTGAACCTTCCACTAGAAACAGGTTCAATCATCCTAGAGGATGAGAGGTTGATTTGATTTAAATCTCACTAGGAGAAAGATTTATTTGTTTGATTGAGAGATTGTTTGACTCCTGAGGGAGAGGTTGAATTTATTTAATTTTTAGATTTTGATTTTGAGATGAACCTATTGGTTTGCAATGGATTAGGTGCCAGGCTAGACCTAACTCAGTTTACCAATCCAAAGGGGTCTACTAAACACATAGTAGGACTACAAAAGGATGCCTTTGGTATGCAGGCACTAGAAGAAAGCAATAAACTTACATCCTCCAAAGTAGGGTTTCTGGGGTAATCCATTGCGAAATGGATTGAACCGAGTGACTATTGAGAATGCCATTGGGGAGATCACTCAAACATAGTCAAGATTAAATTTTTATTTTTTATTGATGGATCCCATGGTTTGCGATGACTACATGTAGAGCCATGAAGGCCTGGCCTGATTTACCAATCAAAGGGAGTAGTCAACCACAAGGTAGGACTATCCAACCAAAGGATGCCTTTTTGCAATGGTCAAGTCTTAAGAAGAAAGCATGGGGACTCACATCTTCCAAAACAAGAAACTTGGGTCATGCTTTGGCAAGCAACAAATCAACGACCTAGGCTAACTATTGAGTGAATGCTGCTAGGGGACTTAAATCAACTCAAAAATAGTTAAGATTAATTTCATTTTTAAAATTTATTTATATTGATGGATTCCATTAATTTATGATGGATCACACTGAGAAGGAGCTTATATCAGCCTAGATCTGTCCCAGATTTACTGAACCAAAGGGAGTAGCTTCTCGGCCGATGGGAGAACTATCAACCAAAGAGTGCCTTTTTTGCAATGATCAATTGAAGAGACTCACATCTTCCACTAGAAAGACCACTTGGGTGATGTTGCTTTGGGCAAATAAATCGACCTGGGTTGTGTCGATTTGATATCTAGAAAGAATGTCATAGTCTTATATCTTTCAAAGTGAAATGTGGTAATACTTGTGGAAAAAATTGAACCCAACCTAAGGGTGACTACGGAGTGAGTATCGACCAGGATTTATCTCAACTCAGGTAGTCAGGTAATTCTATAGGGAGTTCTCACTACCCCAAAGATAGGATGCAGCTTGGGAAAAGGGGCCTTTGGGGCTTGAATTCTAATCCACAATTTTTTTGTTTATTTGTTTGTATCATGGGTTATTAATTTGTGAGGGATCAATGAGAAAGGCTTACATCGATACCTATCTCATTTACTAAACCAAGGGAGAATCTGCATCCACGAAAAAATTTTCAACCATGGGGTGGCTACTAGGAAAGGGGGTCCAATCCAAAAGTAACGGTAGTGTCTAAATGGGTGCAAAGGACTTGATCCAAATAGAGTGCCCATGAGGGGAGGTAAGGGCTTAATCCAAACCACAGAAGATGACATGGCTAGTCATATTCAATAGGTATTTGGTGTCCAACTCAAGAGAAAGCATGGGGACTCATACGAGTGGTGTACTCCATAGTGAGTCCTTTATCCCAACTAAGGTGCCCGATTTGCAACAATGGAAGAAAGCGGGGATCACATCCTCTATGGCGACTTGATATATCTTCTTGATCATGGTGCATCCGACCTAGGGACTCTTGAGTGAATGCCACGGGACTTATATCAACTCAAATGTAGTCAAAGAAAAGCCTCGGGGACTTATCTAAACCTCAAATATACTCAACCTAGTTAGATGATGAGTTCAAGAAAGCAGCATGGACTCACATCTTCTTAAATAAAATCAACATGAGGTAGCTTCTTGGTAGGCGTGAAAGCAAATTATCAAGGAGCTTGTTAGTTTACAATGATCAAGTTAGGAAGAAAGCACGGGGACTCACATCTTCCAAATAAGTGACCATTGGGATGACATACTAGCGAGGTAGCATGTAAACCTGACCTAGAGCAGCTAATGAGTGAGTGCCACATGGGGCTTGCTCTCACATCAAAGTAGCTTGAGATAAAAGATATGTGTTTATTTTTATATGTGTTAAAGGGAATAGGATCTGGGACTCTACACCTACCTTAAAACACTTGGGGGGTTTGATGAAATGGACAGGATAAAGATTCCCAAGAAAGGATCTTGGGTTCTCTTACACCAAACTTAGTTATGCTAATCAAAATAGGATGCCTCTTGGGTTCTCTCACACCTATTCTAACATAGAGATTGTGTTTGATTGTGTGTTGTGAAAGAGGGATAGGATGCCTCTTGGGACTCTTACACCTACCTAAACACGTTGATTTTGAGACAAGCAAACAATGCTTTGAAAAGAAGAAGATTTGATGAATGGAATCAAATTTTGTTCTTTTTTTTTGATAATTATTTTCAAACATGTTTCATGGGTAATATTTCTTTAGAGCCCATTAATTGGAAGCAGGTGTTCCCCTTTATAATCAATAAGCTGATAAGATCCTCCTTGGTAGGCCTTCTCTATGACATAGGGGCCTTCCCAAGTGGGTTCAAACTTGCCTCCCATCTTTTGATGGGCAACAATTGGTCTCCTTAGGACTAACACAAGTTCTCTACTTGGAAAGACTAGGGAGCTTATTGTGAGCTTGAATCATTTTGGCTTTTCGAGGTTGGCATGCATAGTCTCCTCAAACCTTTGAGCTCTTCTAACCAACTTTGCATTATGCTCTAGTGATCTTGTTTGCTATCCTTAGTGATGGGAGTTGAACTTCTAAGGTAGAAGACTTGGACCCATACACTAAGGAAAATGGGGTAGAAGTTGGAGTTTGATATGTGGTTGGTACACAAGGCTTCAAATTGCTCATTCCACTTCATTTGTCATCAAGAGTCTTCTTTAGTATATTTGGATGAGAGTTTTGTTGAATGCTTTTGCTAAGCCATTTTCTTTAGGGTAGATGGTGGAGTATCTCGAATCTATACCGTGTCTTCTGGCAAAACTATTGATCTTGGTGCTTTTGAATGCAATACCATTATCGTATATAATTCATCGAGGCACCCCGAACCTATATAGGATATGATTTCTGAAAAATTGAAACACATGTTGAGCTATGACCTCTCTGAGGGGGATTGCCTCTGTCCACTTGGAAATGTAGTTGGTAGCAGCTAAGATGAACCAATGACCCTTGAAAGAAAGAGGATCAATCGGACCCGCAATGTTCGTACCCCAACACTCAAATGGCCATGGCCAATGTAGGTGTAGAATGTTGGGTGGTTGATGAGGACCACACGTGTACGACGCGATGGCATCTCCTAATTACATCCATGTGCAATCTCATGAAGGCGTAGTATCCTAGTCTCTTGATCTTTTGATCTTCATCTTTGGATTGATGCTCGCATAGACTGAATGTACCTTATAATGCCATGGGCTTCATGTTTATCTAAATAATGTAACCACATTTGATCAAAGGATCATGTATGGGTGCCATCGAAGCAGGAGAGAGCTCTCTTTTCACTAATGGGCTTGTGACTTTTCTTGAGGTAGTTTGTCGGTGTTCAAATATCTATGAATGGTTGCCTCAATCCATCTCCTTGTCCTTATGGCAACAACCTCCCCTTCAAGAAAGTCTCGATGAGTTCAAAATCAATAAGGGATAGGACTTGTCTATTTTGGACCCTTATTGGAATGGACTCATCTTGGACATGCTTTCTTTGGCAGTTTGGCCAAAGCATATTTATGCATTCTTTGAGGAACCTTGTAGATGGTGACTTTAGGGATTTGGGACTTCATGGTATACTTGTGTAATGAAGCTTGGGTTTGAGAACCTTGTAGGACCCGACAATCTGGTTGATGACCAATTGAGAATCCCCAAAGATGTTGATGCTCTTGACACAGTGATGGCTAACTCGGCAATCAAAGCCTCATACTCGGCTTCATTGTTGGTGCAGGGGTTGGAAAGATAGTATGAGAATCTCATCACATCTTTGAGTTAGAAGAGAACTATTCCTACCCTGCCTTTCACGGAAGATAGATCATGGTGCTTCCCCTTTATGAAAGAAGCGCACCATCAAAATACATCTCCCATCAGCGGTTGTCAGCCTCCCCTAAGTTCATGATTTGTTCATTGGGGAGATCTTCACTAAGTGAGAATCTGAGGAAGTGGGTGTCTTTGCTAAGAAATCTACTAGTGCTTCCTTTTATGCGAGGGGTATGAATGTGATATCAAAGTGAGAGAATCATGGACCAATGTGCAAATTGGATAGCATTGGTCATGAGATCTGATGGATTGGTTCATCAAGTTCACCTTATGAGAAAGCATATGTAGTAGCTTTTGAGATGCAAAGATCAAAGCTAGGCAATGTTTCTCAATAGGTATGGTTTTCAGGAATTAAATGGCTGAGGTAGTAGAGACCACCCTTCCCTTCATCATTGGCTTGGGCCAACAAAGTCGAGAGTCATCCAATGCACGGTGTAGAGGATGAGTGGCTGCGGATAGGGTTCTAGAATTGGCTTCACTGATATCTTCAAAGGCATGCTGGCACTTGTCATCCCACTTGAACTTGGCATCCTTTTTGACAAGTGCAGAGAATGGCTTGCATCTCCGATAGGTTGAGATAAAGCATCTTAGATATGTGCCAACCATCCTTGAAAGGATCCGAGTTGAGTTAAACTCTTAGGAGGTGGCATTTCTAAGATAGCTTTAATCTTTTAGATCTATTTCTATTCTTGATGTCGACAACAAACAAGGAATTTTCCCTACTCAAATGCACACTTGAGATTCATTTTGAGGTTATATTATCTTAAGCATTTGAAAACTACTCTCAAGTCAAAGAGATGGTCTTCCTTTTCTCTGACTACTAGATCATCAACGTAGCACTCAACGATGATGGATGAGTTGTTGAAGATTTGAGTCATGGCCAGTATGTAGCACATTTTTAAGGCGAAAGGCATGACCCTATAATAATAGATTCGATCGGGGTTCAAAAAAGCGGTTTCTTTTCTTCAAGGACATCTTGATTTTGGTTGTAGCTAGATATGACCCATCCATGAAGGAGAACGCATGAGATGATGTCCACCATTAATTACGGTATAGGAAGAGGAAACTCATCTTAGGACATGCCTTGTTTAAGTCCACGAAATCGACATATGAATTTGGCCATTCTTCTTCTTAGCTGGGATGACAATGGCTAAGCTTAGGATATTTTTTCCTTAATGAAACCGGCATCGTCAATTTCTTGACCCGAGAATGACATTGATTTTAATCGCGTAATGTCTAAGCTTGCTTGATAGGGTTATGTAGCGTTAGGATTTTATTCTTGGTTTGAGAGATAATCAGGGCATTTCTCCATAACTCCATATAAAGCAGTCCCTAAACTCAATCAATAGCCTAACTAAGTCATTTATTTCTTTTTTATTCAAAGAATGATATGTAAGTGGATTTTCTTCTGCCTTGATTTCTTTAAGCTTGTCAATTATTGAATTGATTTTCAAATTTTGGTGTATATTTGATTTGGAGATCATCCGATCATCAAGTTTCTAAACAAATCCTCATAAGAGTTGGTTTGGTGTGAAAAGAACCTATCGACTCAGATGGTCAATGATAAACCAAGATCATCATCATCAACGACCAGCATCAATCCTAGTCATCTTGATTGCATCTCGCCTATGTTGTTCATAGCTTGAAGTACTCTAAGCTTGACCATGAATAAGGAATCAAACCCTTCTTTGCAAGATTACACAGGCGAAAATCAAGGTAATTCCATTAATTTTATGAATCATCACATCAACTGTGACTTGAGGATGATGATCTCAAAAGAATCTCTTATGACATCTCAAAGATCGATTTCCTTAACAAACTAAACCTCAACTTTTGTGAAAAAGTGAAAGAAGCTAAGGTTCCTAATCGCCGATAGTTTCATACATTTGATTGAATACTTTGCTTTATCCGAGGCTGTCTTCATCTGTTCAGTGTCACCTCCAATGAAACTCTAAGAGGGTTGTGGTATGCTAATCATTGACTTATTTTCGAGTTGGATTCTAAGTCTATGTGAATAGTAGGGTACCTTATGAACTAAACATAACCCCTCTAAGATGGTCAACTGTGGGTCTTCCACCTCGAGAACTATCTCCTCAGCTAGTGGAGGTCGAGTCATCCTACCCACATGTCCATATGATGGAATGAACTGTGGAATGTGATAGACTATTTCTTCTTCAATTTCCTTTCTTGTTCACTTGATTTTCTTTTTTTTCTTTTCTTTTCTTTTCATTTTCTTTCTTTGAGTTTGAATTTTGTCCAAGTTCATGAGAAAAGTGTTTGAGGAAGATAGTAGGTTGCATCCTCATATATCTCAAACTCTCTAACTGAAAATGGATTTTCATCTCCTTTGACAAAGTATTCAATCCCATCCTTCCTGAACTTGATGCGCTAATGGAGGGAGGATGGAATATCATGTATCCAAGGACCGAGCAAAGCGGAATGAAGTATGAATCAATGATATGGAACTTGGCTTCAGCCTTCCAATCACCTATCTCTAAACACTATGGAACCTAAAGCCCTCCTTGTTCATTGAATTCTCTCAACATCATCCTTGAGTGATGTCAATCCTCAAACAGTAAGGGTCTTTAGACTCAATGTTCATCTGCAAGATCGATGAGAACTAGCAATCAAATGGCCCATGTCAACTTAATGTAGATATGTGCTCCATCCCTAAGTCCTTCATCTATGAAAGTGATTCCTGAGCTTCTGAATAATGTGCCTCCTCATAATAGCTTGAGCTAAGCATATCTGTGATCAAGGAGATTAATTAATGATTCCCTCATCTTTGGATAAGACAACATATGCTTCATGACAACTTTCTGAGAGAAGACATTGTAGTCCTCCTTGCTAATCCTCCACAAGCATATCAAAGGGTGGAGCATCTGGAGGGGCTTCTCATTTAACCAATGGCTTATTTCATCTTGAGGTGTCGCCTAGAGGTAGAACCTCACCATGGAGGTTTTTGGTGATCTCTGGGTAATGAAAGATTCTATACATGTCGCTCACCTAGCCTTCTCCTATGAGACCCTCAAAATTGGATGACTCCAAGTCTATCTCAAGAGGAGAACTAATATTATTCAAAGAAGGAAAGTCCAACTCAATCAAAGAGGAAGATTATTGTGTAATTAAGACTATCATTAGATTTAATAAACCCATTAGAAGTGAGAGATATAATTCAAGCTAGCTTTATTCATCAATTTCTTGATTTGATAGGAGGTACATATAAATCAAGTAAAGTAAGAGGGATGAGGATTTGATGCCTCACCGTATACAAGATGCTACTAGAAGAAGAGCTTAAGTAGAGGTCACCATGTAGTAGGCAATGGATGATGCTGACTCTGGTGGTTGCGACTTGGCTATCCCGTGCACAGGGTTGTGAACTTCCCTTTCCCCACTCTCATAACTTGCAAACCTTCCTTAATGTTGACTATCTCAACCTATAAGGAAAGATGAGATAATTTTTTTAGAGGTATACAAGAGAAATCAACCTTCTTTAGTTTTGAAGGATCGCATATCCCAAGGATTATCCTAATGGAACTGGATTGATATCCTTGATATAACACCAAGATCAAGCCAATAGTCCTTGAATGTGAAGTCTTCAAAACATGACCCAGCATAGGGTTAGAGGCAAAAGTTAGATCATTACTTTACCCAGCTTTGCCTGGGTCTTAGTTAAAAGCTTTAAGAGATTCTTAAAGATCTTTGACCCTCTTAAATGAATAAGGCTTGTTAAGTTTATAAAAAGAGTAGGACCATATACATGTGGTACCACCGCAAGATGATGTAAAGGAGGAGATGGTGCCATGGAGATGCTAGAGGACTGGTGGTAGAGGAAGTGATGACGGAGTAAGGTCTCTCTCTCCGCATTTATCTATCACTACCGCTTCTTAAAAGCTTTTGGGGTTTCTACTTGTGATTGGTCCGAAAGTGATTGTTGGTTTTTCCTAAGCTAGCCTCCTGTTGATTAATTTCAAATATTGATGGTGAAACCTTTAAATGAAAGATTGATATTCTTGTAGAATCAATGGCATGTCAACAAAGTTTGCATTTCATACTCAAATTATGCTCATGAGAATGTAATCAATGAGGACTCACCAAGGTTGAGCCACAACGAGACACCACCCTTTACTGAGCTCCAACAAACCTCTTGATGAAGAGTTGCTCAAACTCAGCAAAAGTTTTCAATGAACTGTTGGGAAGTTTTGCACAATTAAAAGCTATTCTGCTATTATAAAGAGACGAAGAGTAAAGTGTCATTACCATAATGTGAACAACCGCTCAATGTATGATGCCTGGTTCCACCGCCATCAAGTTTTGAAAGAAGGAGGTATGAAACCTTAGGATATTGGATGACATTCCTTAGGGTCTACCCTTTAACCCGATCCTCCTTGGGCTTGAGCCAATGCTTCTCACGCTCAACCATGCTTTTGATATCTTTCTATATGGAGGTACCTTCACTACCTTCCTAGGAGCTTCTACTTTAGAGGTAAAGTCTTATGATCCAAGACATGCACCAACTATGATTTAGTCCAAGAGTAGATGACATGATTGCTACAAGATAAGTATGTATCCTATATTTGATCATCTTTCTATATTTGAAGGAGGATCATGCGCCATGGAGGATGCTATGTAGGGTCGCCTGGTGGTAGAGGAGGTGGAAGATGACCGGGAGCAAGGCTCTCAAACTACTCTTGGCCTTGTTCCTTGTCATCGCTATCACTACCCCCGCTTCTTCTAAAAGCTTTTTCGCCATTGATTGGTCAAAGGGTGACTTTGGCTTCTCCTTGTAAGCTAGCCTCCTTGTTGATTAATTTCTCAAATGTTTTGATGGTGAAACCTTTGAGCATGAAGGCGATTGGGCCATGGATATTCTTATGTAGAATCTCAATGGCATGCTATTCAAACAGCTGTGATTTGTATTTCGTACTCAAATTATGCCATCTGAGAATGTAATCAACGAGGGACTCTCCAAGGTTTTGTTGAGCCACAACGAGATCACCTACAGTCACCCTTTACTAAGCTCCAACAAACCTCTTGATGAAGAGTTGCTCAAACTCAGCAAAAGTTTTCACTGAACTATTGGAAGTTTAGCACCAATTAGTAACCCCGCTAAGCTATTGATAAAGAGACGGAAGAGTAAAGTCACTACCATGCGCAACAACTAGCTCAAGTATAATATGATGCCTCGGGTTCCCACTACCATCAAGCTTTGAAAGAAGGAGGCATGAAACCCTAGATATTGGATGGCAAATTCCTGGGGTCTACCCTTTGGAACCGATGATCCTCTCGGCTTGAGCCAATGCTTCTCTCACCTACCTCAACCATGCTTTTGATATCTTTTCGTATGGAGGTACTATCCACTACCTTCCTATATGCTACCCTACTCATGAGGTAAAGTCTTGGGTGATCCAAGACATGCACCAACTCCGACTAGTCTCTATAGTAGGATGACTCTGCTTATTTTTGTGCTAAGACTAACAAGTCGCCGCCTCTATCTATTTGATCATCTTTCTACTTTATTTGTAAGGAGGTGTGGGCCAGAGTATGTGTCTTCGCTTACATAAAGTCTATGACCATGTACCCCTCATCAATCTCTAACATCATCATCTTTGTCGATCAAAGATGACTTTCATCCTCTAAATTGGACATATCCTAAGATTTCCTTCTTCTCAGATAAGCTACTATGTCATCTGTGGATCAATCTAAGAATGCATGAAAGATCAAGTCCTAAGGCAGATCACTCCTAACAACGTGTTGCTCAGAGGAAGAGATATTTTGACTCAAGGAGTGGTACTTGGGAGAATGGCCATAATTAACTATTCTCCTCAACTATAAACTATCTATATCAGGTGGTGACCAATGACAATATTTGAGGTCACCATTCCTTTCACCACTATTGTAAGATAAGAGAGCTAGCCAGAGGGGTGTAGATATGGGATCTCAATACCGGATCACCAACGGGGTTTTTTCTCCATGTTGATCCACCTTCAACCTGTGGTGGGGAGTGCAAGTGAGATTTGTAGTCCTCTTTGAGGGGCTTCTATTTGCACTCTATGCAGTATGTCGATCTAGAAAATCCATAAGTGTGGAGACCACTCTATACCTCCTGTTCGAACATGACGGCTTCAGCTCCCCGCCCGCCTACCAACACCATGGGATGAATCTAAATCAAATTGATCCTGACTCACCATGTCACCACTTGGCATAAAATTAATATGCTGCAACCCCTCAGACGGCTATCCAACCGAGGTGAATCATAACCTCCTAGCATCTTCTATCGATGAAGGAACTAGTAATGAACTGGGAATTATCCGGCAACCTACAATGGACCGAAGCCTCTCTCCCCGCAATGTGAGTCACTTTATCATTCTTGTTTTGTGTCCGTAGGTTGAGAGTAAGAAAACTAACCCACTCAAAAGCAGGGAGAATCCCTGGGGATCAGGGAGCCTTCCCCTGAGGGTGCTAGTGAGTTGTTCAAATAGGTAGCATGAGAAAAATGTGCATTGAAGCTAGCACTGATACTCCGTGGGAATCAAACCTTCCTCTTGTGATATCGTAGTCAATGAATGATGATCTGGCCACTGATCATTGTTCTACTAATAGTCATGAGAGGGGTTCCTACATGTAATCCTAGCCCTCAAGCCTCACCAAAGTGGATGAGGTTGTAAGATCGTGAAAGGCTAGCGATCCAAGGCCAAGTCCATCCCATGAGAAATGAAACATATTTTTTTCCATTGCAATCAACTAAAGAGAAATTCTAAATTGATGCTTAAAAGTCTACAATGTAAACTTGAATCATTCTTATTTTGTTGATTTTTTTGAATTTGAATTAGAATTTGAACCCACACTCAACATCTTGAAAGTAAGAAGTTCAAATGGATTTAGAAGAGATTTTGAGATTGATTGAAAATAGATTTTGAATGTAGAATCCACATTCAACAAATTTGGGTATGTTGAAAATGGGTTCCAATATTTTGAGAGATGCCATAGGTTCATATTTGAATTTTGATTTTTGATGAGGACCCTTTATTTAAATTTGAGTATGTTAAAGTAAAATCAATTTGATTTTGATTTGAGAATTTTGAATCTACTCACTTAGCAAATTTGGGTATGCTAAGTGAGGTGTTTGAAAATAATTTTCTTTTTCTTGTTTGCTTTATTTGTGAATCATTTGTGATTTTGAGAAATGGAATCCTTATTTTGAAAATTTAGGTATGCTAAATGAGGAATCCAAGTGTGCTTTATTTTTTTTTTTTTGAAACTTTTTAAAAATAGGATCCAAAATTTGAGTATGCTAAGAAAATCTTAATGTGTTTCTTTCGATTTTGATTTTGTTTTGAAAAAGGGATCCTTAACAAATTTGGGCATGCTAAGAAAATCTTAATGTGTCTTATGTTTTGGTTTTGTTTTGAAAATGGAGACTTCACTTTAGCAAATGCGGTATATTAAAAATGAAGTTCCAATGTGTTTTGAATTTTGTGAAATGGAGATTTTACTTAGCAAATTTGAGTATGCTAAATGAAATTCCAAAAATGTGTTTCAAAATTTTTTTGAAAATGAGACTTCACTTTAGCATATGGTATGCTAAAATGAAGTTCAAATGTTTTTAAAATTTTGTGTTATGGAGATTTCCTAAATTTGAGTATGCTAAATGAAATTCTAAAAATGTGTTTCAAATTTTGTTTTTAAAAATGGAGACTTCAATTTAGCAAATGTGGTATGCTAAAATGAAGTTCCAAATGTGTTTTGAAAATTTTGTGTTTTGTTGATTTTGAAAAGAGAGATTTCATTTAACAAATTTGGGTATGTAAGATGGAAATCAATTTTTTGAAAGAGGAACCCAACCTAATAATATATGGAATATGTTAAGTGGGGTTTCAAAATGGTGTCATTTTATTTGGAAATGAAATCTTCATTCAATAAATTTGGGTATATTAAATGGAGATGTTCATGTGTGTTTTTTTTTGAAAGTTTATTTTTGATTTTGATTGGAAATGAAACCTCCATTCAATAAATGTGGGTATATTAAATGGAGATGTTCATATGTGCTTTTTGAAAGTTTATTTTTGATTTTAATTGAAATGAAACCCATTCAATAAATATGGGTATATTGAATGGAGAGGTTTCATATGTGCTTTTGGAAAAGGTGAAAATTCCAACTTAACATCTGTGGAATGTATTGAATGGAATTTTAAAGTTGCGATTTTGCTTGTAAACGTAACATCCATCCAACACGTTTTGATGTATTGAATGGAAAGGCCCATCTTCAAATTTTGGTGCTTTTTGAAAACATGATTATTGGGATTTATTTTTGAAATGATGATTGTTGTTTTTATTTGAAGATAAAATCTTCATTCAAGTAAATTGAGTGAAGGTATTCATTTATGTTTTTGGAAAAAAATGATTGTTGGTTTTATTTTTGAAATTTCTACATGTAACAATTATAAAAATTGTTAGATGTAGTAAATATTTTATTAAGTGTATTTTGAAAAGTGCTTTTGAAAAGCAAGACTTTTATGAAGGATTTATTTTGTTTTTATTTTTTTAGAATGAACCTTTCCTTACCAAAAAAATGGTAAGGAGGAAGTCTATTTTATTTTTTATTAAATTTTATTTTCCCATCAGAACTAACGGGGTTTTAAGACCAACACGGGGTGAGGTCCTAAAACCTAAAGATGTTGGCTAGCTTAACTTAAGGATGAAATAAGCTAAGTGCCAACAAAAAAGAAAGATAGTCTTGGATTCATACAAAAGTACAAACCCACTATCAATACTTGGAGACAATGATCATTTACCAAAGATGGAGAGAGGAACCATCCCCAGAGTCACTAGAAAAATCTGTGGTGAAAATTTATATATTATATATTCTTACCTTCAACTATCCCCTCTTTTGGGAAAGAGGATAAATGAAAACAAGAATATATAAAACACCTTGTTGGGACACTACGCAGATCCAAGATGTTCTTATTGGTGATCGGTATACATTGAGAGGAGGTGTACTATCTCAAAAGATAGAAGTCACCACCCTACAATGGACCTAATCACCTAATAAGGACTCCTAAGGACTATGGGTCTTCGGATGTACCAGAGATTCTTCCCTACTTTACATGGAAAAGTAAAGTAGGTTTATTTTAAATCGTTCATTAAGTTCTCTAGGGCAAGCCCCATAGTTAATTATCCTAAGAACAGATTCTTAGGAATACTCAATTAAATGATCATTGTCTCCAAAGATTTTGAAAGGTAGGACTATCAATTGATTGGTTTATTTTAGAAAGTCAAGGGATCATCAAGAGGAGGGAGTTTATCAAGCCAAATGAAGATAAGTAGGAGGATACTAGGAGCCTAGTAAGCATCCCAAACAATCCTATTGTTGGGCTTTACATTTTTTTGAAATTGAATTGATTTATTTGAGTTGAATTTTATTAAAAATCTAGGGCTTACAATTCCATGATATAAGGAAATGAAAAATGCTTAAGAGGTGAGGGTTTATGCTCATGACCCGCAAAGGGAAGTAGCAACCTCTGAACCTAAATTTAAGGAGCTTTGGTGAGGGCCAAAAGCACAACCTAAATTTAAGGCAAAAATGGGTATTTGGTTGACCTCACAAGAGGATAAACCACTGATGTTGGACTTACAACCTGGGTGGCGCCAACTAACTCCTATGATTTTAAAACATGTAGGCAAGTCATGCTTTTGCAAGATAGCTAATCTATTATTTATTTAGAAAGAGACTAAGTCCTTAAACACACCCTAAGAGACTAGATCATGTAGGGCATGATTTAATGACTTAAATCTAATGCAAATTTTGTCACATTTTATTTTATTGGACAATCAATCACAAGCTTTAGGATTCATATGCCTAATGCATGAGAAATTAGATTATGGCCAAAATCAAGATAAGGAGGTGTGTTTCCACCATGGCTCTCAAAGGTCAAGCCAAGTTCTCGAAAAGGTGGAAGCCCTCCAATCAAGAGTGAAATAATATGTTTTTTTATGCATGATGTTGAGAAAAGTAATATAACATCCAAAGCTACTAATTCTTTTATCTTGATTTATTTAAGCTTTAGATGAGGTTATGAGTTATTTATTTTAGTTTGAATTGATTAGTTGATAGAAAATTTATTTTCTAAGAGCCTAATCATCATCCAGCCATACATCAAAGCAAGGAATAAACTAGAAAAGATGTCATCTTAATGCAAAGCTAAACAAACATCAATCAATTTATAAAGCTAAAAAGAATAAAGGGCCATATGTGGCTCCACCGCAAAAATAAATTGGGTAGCCGAGCTCTACCCTTATACAACCCGGATTACAAATGAATTACTTACAATTAAGCAAGGAATTCATGTTATGGGGGTCTTCATTCTTCATTTCTTCTTTCTTCTTCTTTCTTTTTTCTTGGTTGAAATGTGGTTGCTCCAAAGGCTTCACATGGTACATAGTCTTATGACCAATGTTCATCCTAATATCCCCATAATCATTCCAAAATCTTAATTGCAAAATTACATGAAGGAAATAAATCTAACTAACACTACAAAATAGAGATTAGCTAAACAAACCATACAATCCCAAGTGTATATATATAAATTGACTTAGCCCCACACATGGGTAACCAAGTCCACTGCCTTTTTTGATTATGCTTAGGGTATAAGCACCGCACAACAAAATCAATTATATTTTATTATTAAGCATACCATGTAGAAGATAATAGTTAGACTAAGATCATCCTACCATTCACGACATACACCCTAACATCTACTAAACAAAATATTACAAAATAAAGCAAACATCAAACCATGCACCCCTAACCTAAAGCTAGAAATGGTGACTTATTAATGTGTGCATTTAAGGTTTGTGTGGTATGCTTAGCTAGGCTTTAAGGTTGAAGTTTTCTAAGCATGAAATTGTTCAACTTAGAGGGTTTGTTTCATGTAAGTGATTTAGTTGCTTTGGTTGATTTTATTTTATGATTTGATTAGATTTGAATGAACCTAGAATTAATTACTAAGTTGTAAAGAGAGGAAAAGAGAAGAAAACTTCTCTTTCCCTACCTTAAGTAATTTCTAAGGTAGATTCATATTTGATTTTGTTTAGTGAATGTTATGTGTTTTAATTAATCCTAAGTTTATTTTCTAAATAAAACCTATTAAAAAGAAAGGCATTTTAAGATTAAGTAAAGTGAAATACTATCACAAAACACACATCACTTCATTTTTTTCCCAACATACATATGAATGAATCCTAAGCATATCTATACATACAAATGGAATGTTTAGCACACCTTAATGATGAATGCTAAGTAGTGTTACCTAAGAAAATTTAGATGTTTTATGATGCATGATTTTCATTAAATAGAAAAGAGTGATTATTTTATCCATTTTTCATATGCACTTTTACAAGTATAAAAGACATAAGTGAGTACGATACCATTGTTAGAACCAGAGGTATAAGGTATAAGACCCACATAGGGCTACTTAAAGCCTCGCAACCTCGGGGTTCTCCAGACTAATATATCACTTTTCTTAAATACATGTGCATGTACAAAAAGAAATGATTGGAAAAAGAAAGATGCAAAAGTTTATGTTTGTTTGGTTTTGGTTTGATTGTTTATTTTTTATATGTGTGATGTGGAATTCCTTTAAAGTCATGACATAGAGTGTATAGAATGGATTTAAGCAAGTGTTATGTCCTTTTCAAATGGACTATACACTTTAAAATCTTATACAATTATGTTAAGAAAGAGAGGAGAATCACATAACACATTTTATACTATTCATAGCTCATAAATAATTATAAATAGCATACCTTTCAGTTTTGATATTTGATTTATAAGTTTTAAAATAATTTTTTATATTTAATAGTGATAATAGCATTCATATCCTTATTTTAGCCAAAACATGCAATTTGACATAAAGAAAACATTTCATTTGAATTTTTTTTAAAAAAAGCATGAATGCATGACTTTCATATGACATACACATTTAGCATATTCAGAAAGAAATATAGTGATGAAAGCATGTAAATTTATTCACCCTAATTAACTCCTAAAGACAATCTTATGAAATAGAATTATTTAAAGCAAATCAAATTTGGTTTTAAAGAAATTTTGTTTTGTCTGAGTTTGATTTGAATTTAAGAAATGTGAAGAGGTTTGCTGGTCCTAACCCATTTCCCACATATGTATGTTATTTTAGTTTAATTTTAGAATCATTAGATGATTTTTATATTTTGTTTAGGTTAAGGTATGAATTAAGTGCATTAATTACCCCTTACCTACACCACTTTAACATATTTAATCAAATAATTATGAGCCAATGTATGACATAAAACCATAAAAGGAATTTAATCAGCAATGCACCAAGGAAAGAAAGGGCCTAATGCAATTGGCTCATAATTAGTGATTAATTAAGCTAAAGGGTTTAATTTAAGTACTTTCATAACCCTTCCCCACATATGTGGGTTGATTTTGATTTCCTAAGTTACTTAGGTTATTGAACACCTAAGCACCTACCCAAGATGAATTGTTAAGTTATTGATTTGATTTTAAAATTTTGATTAATTAAGCCATTTAACAAAGTGATTAAGTCATTTAATTAATTTAATTAAATTTTTTATTCAAATAAAAAACTTAGGGAAAAGATATGGAAAATAACCCTAATCTTATTCCAAGAACTTCACTATTCTAAGGTGATTAGAAAACTTAATGAATTTATCATTATTTAAAAGGTTAATTAATCATTTAATTGATTAAGAGGAGTAATTATGAATGAATCAATTTCCCAATTAAACCATTAATAAATTCCAAGAAAATTAGGGAGGTAAGTCATCCCACTAAATACACATGAGAAGTTTGAATTAATCATTAATTAGAGTAATTAATATAATTAAATTTCTAATAAAACTCAAATTCAAAAATTATCACTATTTAAAATTAATTAAAATTAATTTCAGATTATTTCCCTTTGAATAATCTTCACAATGCTTTTTATTTTGTATTTTTTTAATTTTTCTACATTTAGTTATAAATATTTGAAGATTTAGAGATTGTCCATTAATTAAATCCTTATTTTATGACTAATCCCGTCGGCGCCATGTGGACCGTTGACGCATCATGTGCTTTCCACCTGACGCAATGGGATTCGTCACTTAAGTTGTCACATCGCAATGCCACATCAGCGATAGTGTTATGCGCTTTCTCCTCCCTCATCTGATCAAAGATCGAACAGTTGAGATCAAGCTCGTGGTTCTTAAGGGGAGAATTAGGGGATCCTATGAGGCTTGATCATGGCCTTCCATCCAAAATGCATAGATAGATGACCCATGATCCATCACTTAGCTCACCTGCGGGAGAGGGGAACTGTCCACTCTCTAGGGCAAGATTCGAGCTTGATTGAGCTCAAACTCAACCCACACCATCAAGGAGTAAGTGGATGAAGATCTAACGGTCAAATTCTCATGGGATGAAACTTCCCCTCGAAATCAAGAAAAATTCAAACTATGCTCGATTTTGAATACTCACCTCTACCGCACTCAACCATCGAGGTAGCTTCATCTAGGGAGACGGCCCTGCTGAAGGTCAGGTTGAGACTGAGTGGATATTCCAATTGGCAAAAGTCACCTTCAAATGGATTTAGCCTTAATCTAGCTCCCACCTCCCTTTCCTTTTGAAGCTTGGAAGAAGGTTAGGATCAACTCGATTGGCTCCTCTGAAGATGCTTGCAATTGAGAATTTTGTGTATTGTATAATATGGTGGAGCTCCCCTATTTTTGGTTTAAAGAAACCAAGAAATGGAGAATTAGAGGTGACTCTAGGAATTTTGGGGAGACTTGCAATTGCTTGCTTTGAGTTCTTTAGCTTCAATCGAGTGTGAGAGTGTTGGAATGAAGTGAAATTAGGGGGAGTATATCTACCCATAGGTGAATCAGACGACCTAGCTTCCCTTTGCTATTTGGATCCAATTCACCCTATGCAATGGGTTTTTTAGGCCGATTAGGGGTGCATGTGGTTCTATTTTTACAGTGGAGAAGTTGCCATGTGAAAAATAAGGTGTGGGAGTGATTCCCATGTGCATATTTTCAAGTGAGTGGTCTATTTTGACCTTCAGTTTGGTTTGGTTGACCCAAACCCATTGGGTCAAGTGCACCATGCTCACTAATGTCCAATTGGTCCACTAAGAGGGTGCTAAATGGCCACTAGAAGGATATGACCAAATTCTAAGTTGAATTGGCCATAGGTTACCCCTTGACCTAGGGGTAAAATGGTCATTTGGCTTGGATTTTAGTTTGAATATGTTTGGTATGATTGAAAAATGGGTTGGGCCAAGTTTCAATGAATTTGGAGTTGGTTTGATATGATTTGGCTCATGTTGACCCATTTAGGTCAAAATGGGTCAACTTGGGTCAAGTTGACCAATTGGTCAAATCAAACCAAGGGTCAAACCAAGTTCATATATAACCATTTGAAATGTTTTTAGCATCATTGGTTTGGTTCAATTTGATTTATATTTGAATTTGGTTCATTTGATTTCATTTAGGTCAAATGGATCAAGTTGACCAATTTGACCCATTTGACCTATTTGGGTTAGGTCATGGGTTGGTTTAGGTTTCATTGGTCATATGAAATATATTGGTATCTTTGTTACTAATTAATTTTGGTTTAATTTGATTTTGTCTCGATTTGTCCTTTTAAGTCCAGTTGGGTTCAAGGTCAATTGGGCTAGGTTGGGTCTAGTTGGCCAATTGAGGATTTGGTCAAGTTCAACAAGTTATTTGAAATGAACTTGACCCATTGGTTTCAATCAATTTGGCTTAGATCAAATTTTGACACATTTTGACTTTCTAGGTCAAGTTAGGTCAAGTTGGGTCAAATGGCTAATTAGGTTAGGTTAGGCTCAAATGATGACTTGGTCAAGTCTAAACATTGATCAGGAATGAGTTTTGATCAATAGTTTCAATCAATTTGGCCTACAGTGGATTTTAGCTAGTTTAGATTTCATTTTGACACTTGGGTCAAACCCTTAAGTTTGACTTGGTTTGACCCAATTTGAGTGATTGATCATCTCAGATACTCAATGTAAGTTAGGCTTAGTTCAATCCAATTTGGGACCAATTCCATGATACTTTAGGTCACTTTGGGTTAAGTGAGCTTAAGGGAAATGGACTGATCGAAGCTTGAATCAAGTTTGATTGTTTCACATTGAAATATAAATCCATTTGCAGTGGTAATCAAATGGGTTTTGATTCACTTGACAATTTCAAGTTCAAAGGGTGAACATGAGTTTGACTTGGGTTTGATTTTGAATTTAGTTTTTTGATGGTTTGGAGTTTGTATTTATATTTGGATTCTGAAGGATTGATTGAATCATGAAGAAAAATTAAGAGTTTGGCTTGATTTGAATTTGATTTGGCTAAGTTCAAGAATTTGACTTGAAAGGCTTTAGGTTGAATTTTGATTGAATTTGGATTTGATTCTCGAAATGATTTTTGGATTGATGATTGAAGTTTGTATTTATATTTGGATTCATGATTGAAGGATTGATTGAATCATGAAGAAAAATCAAGAATTTGACTTGAAAGGCTTATGTTGAATTTTGATTGACTTTGAGTTTGAGTTTTGAATTAATTTTTGGATATTTGAATTTATATTTCATTTATATTTGTGAATAAAAATGAGAATATAAATGGGTTATGAGAAAATTTCTTGAATTTGATTTGATTTGGATTTGATTTAGGCTAAGTCCATAAGATAGAATCAAAGTGATTTAGGAAAGATTTTTAGGATTTAGATTTCAATCATAAGCTTCAATCATTTGGAATTGATTCATGATTTGAGAAAATCCATCAAGTTGGAATTGATTTGAGTTTGAAGTTGATTTGATTTTGAGTTTGACATTGAAAGGAGGAAGTGAGGATTTGGTTTAAGCTATAGGGTAGGAAAATTTTTATAACTCCCCTAAGGCATGATCTATTCCTATGGCTAACTCTTCTAAGTCTCTAGGGTTAGGTTGAGTGTCCACCTAATCACTAGAAGTATCTCAAAATTAAGGAGACTCTTAGTGTCTAAGAGAAGTCATATGTCTAAGATGGAGGGGTTGAGAGCTCATCCTAAAATTGAGGTCAACATAAATATAAATGAAATATAAATTCAAATCAACTACATAACCAAATCCAAATTCAAAACTCAAATCCAAATCTAATCAAAATCCAACCTAAACTCTTTCAAGTCAAATTCTTAAACATAGTCAAATCAACCTCAAATCAATCCAAACCTTTAGATTTTCTTTATGATTCAATCAATCCTTGAATCATGAAACCAAATATAAACATAAACTTCAATCATCAAACCAAAACTAAATTCAAAACTCAAACACAAATCAAATCCATGTTCATCCTTTGAACTTGAAATTATCAATGAATCAAACCCATTTGACTCAAATCACTTGGGATTTATATTTCAATCATAAGTCCATATGTAAGTTCAACCAAACTTGAATCAAGCCTTGATCAAGTCAATTGACCCACTTAGCTCACTTGACCTAAAGTGACCTAAAGCACCTTTTGAGCAAATTCTAATCCTACCCAAATTGGATTGAACTAAGCCCATATCTAAGCCTCACATTAGAGCAAATCATCATAAGATGATCAATCACTCAAATTGGTCAAACCAAGTCAACCTAGCCTTTGACCAAGTCAACATTTGACCTAAATGAAACCTAAACTAGCCAAAAATCACCATAAAAATGATTGAAACCATTGATCAAACCAATCATCCATCATCAATGATTAGACTTGACCAAGTTCATTCAAAAAAGCTACTTGACCATTACTTGACAGTTGACTTGACCGCAAAAGGTCAAAATGGATCAAATCTTGATCTAAGCCAAATTGATTGCAACCACTAGTCAATTCATTCTAAATCACTTGTTGAACTTGATCAAAGCTCAATTATTCAACTAGATCGAATTGAACCCAACTTGATCTCAAATCAAGCCAAAATAAAACCAAACCAAAATTGATTGAAACAAAAGCTTGCAAAATATTTCAAATGATTAGCCAAACCTAAACTAACCCATGACCTAACCCAACTGGGTCAAATGGGTCAAATTGGTCAATTTGACCCATGTGACCTAAGTGAAATCAAATGAACCAAAACCAAAGATAAACCAAACCAATGATACCAAACCACTCCAAATGGTCATATGAACTTGACCCAACCCTTGGTTTGATCCAATTTGACCAATTAACTTGACCTTGACCCATTTTGACCAAATGGTCAACATACAAATGATATCAAATCAACTCCTTTTTAAAAATTAAACCCAATTTCAAACTATTCCAAATCTAAATTGAAATCAAAGCCAAATGACCATTTTACCCTAGATCAAAGGATAACCTACAATAATTCCACTTAGAATTTGGTCAAACTTTTCATGGCCACTGCATCGCCTTTTGGTCCATTTGGACACCAAGAGATATGACATGATGACCCAATGGGTTTGCCCAAACCTAGCCCAAAGCCAAAACTGACCACCCAATGGAAAATGAGCACATGGAATCACTCCCACACTCATTTTAGCACAAGGATAATGCCTCTACTACACTCCCCTACCAAAATTGAATCACATGGAACCCCTAACAGCCTAAAAAACCCAATCCATGTGATCAATTTGATCAAAATGGCATGTAAGCTCAATGACGCCTTAAGTAAGGGGAGATACTCCCCTAATTTCATTCCCGAGATCACTTAGTACATTGCTAGGAACCCTGAGGAAGCATTGTCAAGCTCTCCCAAGCATTCCTAAGCTTGATTGAATTCTCCATTTCTCGATTTCCTTAAGCCAAAAATGGGGAGGTGAGTGAGAGTGCCAACTTATTCAATTCTCCATAGAATCCAAATTTCTCTTGCAAGCACCATCAAGACATCAAGTCGAGCTCATCCAAAGCAAATTCCAAGCATCCAAGCCACAGGAAGGAGGAGCTAGACCAAAGTCGCAAGCCATTGAAGCTCACTTTGGTCAATAGAAAGATCCACTTCATCTAAGCCTTCAAACCTTCAACAGAGCTTCATCTCCACTAGACGAAGCTACCTTAATGTTTAAGAGCACAGGTGATAGCCTCCGATGAGGTATGCTTCAAAATTAAGCTTAGGGAGAGATTTATTTGGTCCTTTGTGAAGGGAACTTTAATGGCAATCAAAATTGATCGTTGGATGTTCTTCCCCACACCTCTTGATGGTGTGGGTTAAATCCTAGCTCATTCCGAGCTCAAGTGAGCTTGGATGAAGCCATGAAGGACAGACGGTCTCCTTCTTCCACAGGCGAGAGCAGGGATGAATCATGGACCGTCCATCCCGCATGTTTTGGATGGACAGTCCTGATTAATCTACATAGATTCAATGATTTTATCCCTTTAGATCCACGGGTTTGATCCCGATGGTCTGATCAAAGATCGAACGGTCCAAGGAGAAAATGCGTAGCACCGCCGGCTAACGTGACATTTGATTTGACTGCTTAAATAACCAATCCCGCCATATCACATGGAAATTATGCATCGCGCTAGCCCAAATGAAATTTGAGATTAGTAATTAGGGAATTTAATGAACTATTAATCATTGAAACTTCAAAAATACATATTTAAATGTAGAAAAATCAAAAAAATATAAATGAGGCTCGTTTGAAAGATAATTCAGTAAGGAATAATATAAACTTGTTGCTAATTGATTTTGAACTGTGAATTTTCCTTAATTAGGGTTTATTTAAAATCTTAATAACCCAAATTACTCCCTTATCATGTCATTAATTAATTCTAAACTTCTCAGGCATATTTAGTGGGATGACCTCTACCTCCCCTAATTTTTTTTGAAATTTATTAATGAGTTAATTAGGAAAATCAATTAATGAATCCCTAATCACTCTCTTAATCCAATTAAGGGTAATTAAGCATGTGAATAGTGGTTTAATCCTTTAATTAAGATAATTAAATATTATTTAAGTGAAGAGGAGGTTTATGGAATGGGTTTGGGATATTTTCCCTAAGTTATTCCCTAAACCCCCTTCCTTCCTTAATCCAAATCTAATTAAGGGTTAATCCACTAATAATCTTCTTAATTAGCTTAATCAAAAATTTTAAATCAATCTGAACTTAATCAATCCTTTTGGGTAGATCCTTAGTGTTCAAAAGCCTAAATTTAAGGAAATCATTTCCAACCCATGTGTGGGAAAGTTATGAAAGTACTTAATTAAACCCTTTAGCTTAATTAATCAATAATTATGAAATTGCATTTCTTTCTTAGGTGCATTGCTGATTTAAATTTAATGTGGTTGCATTACATATGTTGACTCATAATTGTTTAAATAATTATGTTAAGGAGGTGTAGGTAAGTGGTAATTAATGAACTTAATTCACATCTTAACCTAAACAAAACATAAAATCAATCTAATGATTCTAAAATGAAACTAAATTGATTCACATATATGGGAGATGAGTTAGGACCAACAAACACCCTTTTCACATTTCCTAAATCAAATCAAACTCTAAATTAAAACAAAATTTCTTTAAACAATTTGATTCAGTTTAAAAGATCTTATTCCATAGGATTATCTTTAGGAATTAATTAGGGTGAATGAAGTTACATGCTTACATCACTTTATTTCTTTCCTAGCATGCTAAATATTGTGTGCCATATGAAACTCATGCATTCATGTCTTTTGAAAAATAACATAAAAGAAATATTTTCTTTATGTCAAATTACATGTTTTGACTAAAGTAAGAATATGAATGGCTATTATCACTATTAAATCCAAAATTATTTTCAAAAACCTATAAATCAAAAATTACAAATGAAAGGTATGCTACTTATAATTACTTATAAGCTTGCATGTGAGTATAATATAAGATGTGCATTATGTAACTTTTCCTTCTCTTCTCTTTTAACATAGTTTTGAATAGGATTTACAAAGTGCATAATTCATTTGAAAAGAACACATCACTTGCTTAATTCCATTCTTATTCATTTCTATGTTATCCTTTAAGAAGGATCTTTACATTTACACATGTAAATTCCATAACCAAATCAAACATAAAAAAATCTTTTGCATGACTCTTTTTCCATTCATTTCTTTTTGTACATGCACATGTATTTAAGAAAAGTGGGATATTAGTCTAGACATACATGGTTTTTTAAGTAGCTTTAAGGTCTTGTCTTGTACCTTATACCCTTGCCGTAGAAAATAATGTGGCTGTACTCACTTATGTCTTTCATACATGTAAATGTGCATTTGATTAATGGATAAAAGAATCCATCTTTTTTCTACTTAACAAAATCATTCATCATGAAGCATCCAAATTTTCTTAAGCAACATTCCTTAGCATTCATCATTAATATGTGCTAAATATTTACATTTGTATGTATAGATATGCTTAGGGTCATTTCTTGTGCATGATACACATTTTTGAAAGAAAAAGTGTTGTGTGCTTTGTGATAGTAATTCACTTTAATTAATCTTAAAATGCCTTCCTTATTTGAATAGGTTTATTTAGAGCAAATCTAAACTTAGGATTAATTAAAACACATAATAAATCATTCACTAAAGAAAAATCACTAATGAATCTACCTTAAAATTACTAAAGGTAGAGAGGAAAGAGAAGTTCTCTTCTTTTTTTTCTCTCTTTACAACACTTAATAATTAAGTGTAAGTTCATTCAAATCAAATCAAATCATCAAATAAAATCAACTAAATCACTTAAATAAAACCACCCTCTAAGTTGAATCCTTCATACTTAGAAAACTTCAACCCTAAAGCCTAGCTAAGACATACCACACAAGCCTTAAATGGCACACACAAGGCTAAGTCACCATTTCTAGTCATGTTGGGTGCAGTGCATGTTTGATGCTTGATTTTATTTGTGATGTAATATTTTAGTCCTGACAGATATGTGCATAGACTAAATGGTAGGATGATGTTAGTCTAATCATTATCTTGTAGGGATTGTGCTTAAGGAGCATTATAATAAAATATAAATGCTTTACTCAGGGTTGTTTACCTCAAAGCATAATCCAAAATAGGCTGTGGACTTCTACCCATGTGTGGGTGCTAAGTCCAATTTATTCACATATACATGCTTGGGATGTGTGGTTTGTTTAGCTAATCTTTATTTTGTGGTTTTAGTTAGATTTTTTTTTCCCATTTTCATGTAATTTTGAGATTAAGATGAATGTATGTGGGGATTAGGATGATCATTGGTCATAAGACTATTTCTTATACACTATGTGAAGCCTTTGGAGTAATCACATTCCAACCAACCAAAAGAAGAAAGAAGAAAGAAGAAAGAAGAAAGAAATGAAGAAAGAAGAAAAGAAGAAATGAAGAATGAAGACCTCCATAATATGAATTCCTCCTTGATTGTAATTAATTCATTTATAACTCATGTTGTATAAAGGTAGAGCTCGGCTACCCAATTTCTTTTTGGGTTTATGCGGTGGAGCCCAACCACAAATGCCTTTTATTCTTTTGTGCTAGCTTTATAAACTGTTCGATGTTTGTTTAGCTTGTGCATTAAGATGACATGTTTTTCCTAGTTTCTTCTTTGCTTTGATTAATGGCCTGGATGCGAATAGGCTCTAAGAGAAAATAAATTTTATATCCAATTAATCAACTCAAAACCAAAAATTAACAACTCATAACCTCATATAAAGCTTAGGTTATAAAATAAGATAAAAGATTTAGCAACCCCTTAGTTGAATGTTGTATGTTTTCACATCATGCATAAAAAGTATCTTGCTTCACTCTTACTTATGGAGGGTTTCCACCTTTGCTAGGGAACTTGGCTTTTTACCTTTGAGAGTCATGGTGGAACACACCTCCTTCTGATTTGGCCCATAACCAATTTCTTTGCAAAGTATATGAATCTCACTGTCAAATCAACTATCCAAAATGAAAATAAAATAAAATTTGCATTATATTTAAAGTCATATGATCTGAGTCTAGTTAGGGAGTGTTTGATTTAGTCTCTTTCTAAATAAATAATAGCTAGCTTTCTTGCAAAAGCATATGACTTGCCTATTTAAAATTGTAGGAGGCGACTGGCTCACCCCTAGGTGGTTGTAGGTCCAATAATCTGTGGTTTATTCTCTCTTGGGGTAAACTACCCATTTTTGCCTTAGATTTAGGTCATGCTTCGCCCTTGCCAAAGCTCCCTGATTTAGGTTGAGATTGCTACCTTGTGGGCTAAAGCATAAATCCTTACCTCTTAGGCATTTCCATGATCTTGTGTCATGAAATTGTAAGCCCTAGATTTTTAATAAAAATTCAACTCAAACAAATAAATCAATTCAATTTCAAAAATATAAAGCCCAAACATAAGATAATTTGGGATGCTTACTAGGCTTCCTAGTACCGTAAGCATCTCCTACTTATCTCCAGTTAGTTTTGATAATAACTCCCTCCCCTTGATCAATCCCAATTTAATCTTCTAAAAATAAATCAATTGATTTGATCGCCCCTATTTTTGAAATCTGGAGACAACCATTACCTAATCGAGAGTATTTTTTAAGGAATCTCATTCTTAGATGTAATTAACCATGGGGGCTTGCCTCCATAAACTTAATGAACTCAATTTTAATAAACCCCTACTTACTTTTCCATGAGGGGAAGAATCTCTCAAGGTACATCCTAAGACCAGTTTTTAGGAGTCTTTATTAAGGTGATTAGTCCCATTGTAGGATGGTTTCCCTCAGAATAGTACATTCCTCAATGTCACCCACCCCTAATAAGAATATCTGGATCTACGGTGTCCAAACACAAGTGTTTTTTATTTTGGTTCTTCATTTATTTTTCTCTCAGAAAGATAGATGAAGAATTGAATATAAAATTTTCACCACAACACTTAATGAATTTGATTAGCCTTAAGGGCGCTTATCTTAATATGAATATCCTTAGAAATTAATGACTAAAAATTGGTCATTTGATAGTGTTTAATTACTTTACTTCAAATATTCATAAATTTGTGTTCATAAATTGAATTCATTTTTTTCAAAAATGAAATGAAAGATTGCACTTAATTGCATGACTTTAAGTTAAATAGTGTGGCTATTATCAATAGTAAATCTCAATCTATTTTCTTAATTAATTAAAGAATATCTATTAATTTAAATATAAATTAATATGAATAAGTAAAACTAAATTTACTTTATATATGTATAAAACATAATTTGAAAGGTATAGCTTGAAATTCTAGGTCACCTTATCGCTAGGAGGTCTTGATACCTCATACATTATGGTATAACAACGACATGTATCTTAAAATTTATGGTGAAATATATATTAAGGTTAAATAATTTTCACTCATATGTATTTGAGACATCCTAAAAATTTAAAGTTTCATCCTTATGTCCACATATGTGTGCATGCGCATATCAATTAATAAGTATATAGTCTAGACATCCATAGAGTGCATGACTTTAAGTAGTCCCAAGGGGTCTCTGATTACCTTACTTCCCTAGTTCAACAATGGTGCATACTTGAACAAATTTAATATACTAATGTGTATGTGTGGTGTTTTTATTTGAAATGTTGTAAGGACACCATATAGATCTTAGGAGATACTTATTGAAATTATTGAGTACGACATTTAGGGATGATGTACTATTTCAAAAAAAAAATAGAAAATCACCCTATAATAGACTCAATCACCTAATAAGAACTCATAAGGTAGATGAGTTTATGTATATACTAGAGAAATTTTCTCTACTTCACATAGATGAAGCAAGTATTTACAGTGGTTTATTTTAGGTTTATGCGGAAGCAAGCTTCCATAGTTAATTACATCATAGGAAATACCTAATAACACACTCAATTAAAATAATTAATTAATGTCTCCAAATATTTCAAAGATTGATAATTAAAGAATTGGTAATTTTGAAAAGCAGCTCAAGAATGAGCTTTGAACATTCCAAAAGGAGAATAAATAAAATCACACATGATATTATAAAGCATAGTAAGTACCCAGCCTACCATAGTGAAATTTTATGATTTTGAAAGAGAGAATTATTCTTTAATTTAAGTTTAAATCTTATTAGAAAGTTAGGACTTAGATTCCAACAACATAAGGTTATGGAAATACAAAGAGGTGAGAACTTATGCTCGTAGTAAAAGAGAAACAAGCAACCTTTGAACTTATATCTAGAGTGCTCTAGCATAAGTTAAGAGCTCAACTTAATTCTACTCATGGAATGTGAGATAAGTTTGCCAGCCCAATAGAGATAGTGAATTGATCCCAACTTTATGGATTTACAACTACCTAGAATAGCTACCAGCTACCCTCTTAAGATTTAAAATCATGTGAAATCATGAGTCATTTGTAAATGTAAGATAACTAGGTTATTGATTAGAAAAGAATTTAGAGTCTTAAACTCACTCATTAAGAAACTAGATCATGATTAGTGTGCAAATCATGACTTAAACTAATGCAATAAAAATTACATATTTTATTTTATTTTTGATTCATCATTTTGTACTTAGGCTTAGGAGAGCATATGCCCAAATGCATGATGAAATTTAGTTATGTTCTAAATTGAGGGAATTTATATTCTCCACTATAAGGGACCGCTCTTTCAAGTCAAGCCTATCTATTATCGTGCAAGAGTGGAGACACCCTATTTATTATTATGAAATAATATAAAAGCATGCAATTATAACATACAATCATATAGCTAAGAGGTTACTAAATATTTTATTTTCTTGATCAACATCCCAGGCTTTCAAATAGTATCTAGGCCACACAACAAATAATCAATCTTTAAGAAACCTATTAGAAGTATGCAATTTCTACTGCACAATTAATATAAACATAACAATCAAACATAAATCTTGTAAAATAATAAGAGGCCAGTGCGGCTGAGTACTGCCATATACTTTAGAAAAGAAAATAAATTGGGTAGCCGAGCTCTACCCTTATACAATGCGGATTATAATTATTTTACAAATGAAATAAAGTTATGAGAGTCTTAAAATCTCCATCTTCATTTTGCTTCATGGATTTGAGTACTTCAGGCATCATAGAGCCTCCTAGGTCCATGCCTTTTAGCCTCTGCTCATCTTAAACCCCATAACTCTAACCATAATCCTATTACAAAAAATTACATTTTAACAAAAAATTAAATCTAACTACACCTTCAAAATAGAAGTTAGCTTAACACACATACACACTAAGAAGTTATATTTTATACATTTGGACTTTGCACCCTATCTTGGATTTCCATGCCCACCTGTCCTAATGGATTATGCTTAGGAACTTAAGCAGCACATGCAAGCAAGAAGTATTTATAATTTTATTATTATTACAATAGCTCCTTAAGCACAATCCCCTACAAAAAAACTTCATTAATATAATGTCACCCTAGCATTCAGATTACACACAATCAATTCTAAAATGCAATCTAAAATATTACATCATAAAATAAAATATCACATCATCAAAATAATCATCAACCTAAACTAAGACTAGGATCAGTGACTTAGTATTCTAGTGTATGTGTTAGACTTAGTGTGGTTTGTCTTGGTTGGGCTTTAAAATTAAGAGTTTCTAAATGTTTGTGTGCTCAAATTTCTTATTAAAGGTAATTACAATTTATGTCATTATATATTTGAAGTGATTATCAAACTTAAGCCTTATGTATATTTTTTTTGTTCTATACTTATGATCTTGAGATTATAAAGCGAAGAAGAAGAAGTGGTGACTCTCTTTAATCCCTACCCTTAGATTAATTGTAAGAGGTGAACCTTATAACTTTTAGTTCTCTTAATGACAAATTCATGAAATTGATTAAGACCTATATTTGGATTGTCTTGAGAAATTTTATTTAAATATGAAAGGTATCTTAGGACTAATGAGGCCAAATTATAATCAGATTAATAATGTCTTCTTAGATTTTCTCATCACTCATTAATACTTATTATTATCTCCTATTCATTTCTATTCTTGCCATAATTTAATGAATTTATATGCCATATTTTAGTTGATGTACACTAGATGCATGAATAGATCAATACACATATCATTTTACTATTGATGCATGGACTTTAATAGAACAGAATCTAACCTAATTATTCCTTATACACATATACATATTGTTGACCTCACTTTTGGAGTGAGCTCTTAACCTCCTCTTCTTAGACTTAGGACTCTTCTATACACTAAGAACTCCTTAGTTATAAGACACTTCTAGTGATTAGGTGAACACTTAACCTAAGCATAGAGACTTAGAAGTGTTAACCATAAGATTAGGCTATGCCTTAGGGCTTAAGAAAATTACCTATCACATAGCCTAAACCTAATCTAGATACACTTTCTCAAATCAAACCCATATTCAATTATCAAACCAAATCTCAAATTCAAATTCCAAATCTAATTTCAAATTTGACTCCAAATGATTGAAACTCAAAATCAAATTCAAATCTAAGACCCTTCCTAAGCCATATGAGCCACATTCATAAGCTTAGCCAAAACTCCCTTTAGATCAAATCAAACTCAATTGATCTCTTTATAAATCAATTATTCCTTCATTTATATTGATAAATATAAATGAAATCCAAATTCAAATGACCAAAACTATATCAAAAATCAAATCCAAACTCAATCTAAACTCTTTAAGTCAATTCTTTGAACTTAGTCAAATTCTATCTAGATCAAGTCAAAATCAATGAATTTTCTCTTGAATCAATCATTTATTCAATTATCTACCCAAATATAAATGAAACCAACAATTATCAAATCAAATCAAAGCCAACCCAAGTCAAACCCAACCTAGCCCTTTTGACTTAAAAATTTCAAATGAGCCAAAATCCCTTAGACTCCAAATTGACTGTCGTTGAATTTATATTTCAATCTAGGGCTCATATATAAGTTCAACCAAACTCAAATCAAACCAAAATCAAACTAATTGACCCACTTAGGTCAACTTAACATAAAGTGACTTAAAGGACCAAATTTGGTCAAATCATGATCTAACCCAAATTGATTGCAAACAATGGCTCAAGTTCATTCCAAATTGATTATTGAACTTGACCAAAGCCCTAATTGAGTCGAATTTGACCAATTGGTCAACTTGACCCAACATAGCCCAAATTGGCCTAAAGGATCAATTTGGCCTAAATCTAAATTAAATCCAAATTAATTCAAACCAAAGACCACATTCATCTTCAATTAGAAAATTGAACATGAATCAACCCATAACCCAAGTTCAATTCAATTGGTCAACATATGACCCACATGACCCAAATTGAGCCAAATCCCTTGAAACCAAGCCATGACCCATTAGGGGCTGATCAAACCTAACCCAAACCCATTTGTGATCAGCCCAAAATCAGTCCAACCCATTTAAATCGCTCATGGATCCCCCCCACATAGGATTCCACCCAACCTCATTTAATTCTCCCCAATCACATGCACTTAACTCCTCCCCAATATTTACATTGAATAGAGCTGATCATATGGCAGTAAGATAGGACTTTGGAGCAAAATTCTAAAGTCCTCAATCAATCCATCACCATCCCAACCACCCCAAGCAAGACGACAATCAATTTAGAGACAAAAAAGTTCATAAAAGAATGAATTTTTGTCCATTATAAAAGGAGGGGAAATGAGGCTTCACACCGCTTCCTCCAACCTCTATTCAGTTGACTTCAACCCAAAAGCCCACAAAGAAACTAACCACCACATCCCCACCTCTCTTGAGCCAAAAACATTAAAATCGGGTGGATTCCAATGAAGAAATGACAAGCATCAAAAAACACTTCGTTTTGACATGAAGGCGAGGATCTAAGCTCAGTCAAAGGCTTCTTCCCTCACTCGACAGTGTTCTCGAGTCCCTGGTAAGGTAACCTTCAAAAAAACGTAGCCGGTCTTAGGATCCCTCATTTTGTAATGGTTTTTTGCGCGATTTTTATGAATCTACCCTAAATAATCCCGCATTTTTAATTTAAATTATCCCAATTAAAAAATAAACTTTTTTTCGGTGCGGATCGATGCAGAATGAGTCCAATTGGACAAGTTTTCACTTAGAAATTAACATTTTTTAATCACGATCCCATCCGGTTCATAGATCGATTTCTCGGATTACGCATGCGATTCGGGCCTTTGGATCACCGATGACTGACGACCGATCATGCGGTTCACATGATCGACGTCAATGCAACCCCGCCTCTAGATTGCGCGATATGATCTGGATCGTCCGACCACGACCGACAAAGACAGCCGTTCTCGTCAATTTTCCCTACCCAAACGACTAACGCGGCACCTCACACTAATCACGCCGCGTGCCGTGGTGCCACGCACTGCGATGTCCATCATGCTGCCACGGCGCCGCATCAATCGTGGATTTTCTAATTTAAAAAATTAATTTAAATCACCTAAAATTTTATAAATTCATAAAAAATAAAATAATTAAACCAAAATTACAAACAATGTCTCATTGGATTCATCTTTCCAAGAGAAATCCAAAAAGCCTAAAATCCCAAATTTCACTAATTAATTTAAGCTTAATTTCAATTTTAGTAAAAATCAAATTTTATTAATTAAACTAAAAATATATGTCAGATTAAGTTGAAATATTTAGGGATTGAAACGAATGATAAAACACACCTACCATAAAAATTTCAAGTGAAAAGGACTTTTGGATTGAGAGAAATTAAATTTTAAAGTTCATATTGTCCATTTTAATAAAATAAATCAAATAAAAATTCAGAAATTTACAAAAATCTTCAAAATGTCTTAAATCACTTCAATTGACATCTATGACTCTTAAGAAAATAATGTGATTTTCTAAATCCTAATGAACCCCAAGCAAACACTTAAGATCAAAGTTTAATCAATTAAGGACTTAATTAAAATATAATCTAATTGAAATATCAAAATCAAAATTAGAAATGAAATAACACTTAAACAATCATTAATCAAACCTCAAATTAGAAAAATATCATCCTCCTAAGAAATTAAATTAAATATGATTAAATATATTTAAATCAATAAAACTCAAGTAAACGATTAAATCTTAAATCAAACTTAAAATTCAACAAATCTAGGAATCTTTAACATGGGTCAAACTATTATAACTAAACCTACACTAAGCATGAAATCTCAATCATATGAAACTCCTTAATGAATATAAATAAACTGAAACTAATTAATCATTAAATAAACTAAAAATCAAATTGATTAACAAACCAATTCAACATAATCATTTGATATTAATCAAATTAAATCAAATAAGGTTAAAGTAAACTTAATTAGCATATGATTAAATCACATCCATTTGGAATAAGATAATTAATTAGCCATTAATACATAAACCTAATAACTAAATCAAACATGAATGAAATCTAATGAATATAAGAAATGAATAAAATCAAACCTAACTATGATTATGAATAATCAAGTTTAATTGAAATAAAAATAAATAATTAAATCACTTAATTTAATCAAATGATAATAATAATAATCCTTTAATTAAATCAAACTTAAGTAAAACACTTAACTAAATCAAATCACACACATGTAAAAAATTAAGTCATTAAATAAATAAAACTTTGATTAATCTAATGATTTTTTAAAAAAAGTTTAATTACCCTTAATCAAACTTAATTAATTAAATATTTAATTAATGCAAACTTATTGAATTAATTTATCAACTTAACGAAACAAATTAAATTTATAAATCACATGAAAATTGATTCAAATCAAACACTTAATCAATCCACTAATTAATTTAATCACACCCCTCAAGTAAACTAATTATGTTAATCAAATTAATCATATTAAACCTAAGTTTAATCAAACATAAATGCAATTAAATACCAATCGAATCCTAAATTTAAAATTAAATCATTAAGTCATTAATTAAATCATTAACCTAAATAAATATGAAATTAAATTAAAAATTAAACAAATCTTTATTTAATTTAATAATTAATCACACCACTCAAGTAAATTAATTAAGTTAATCAAATTAATCATATTAAACCTAAGCTTAATTAAACATAAATGCAATTAAATACTAATCAAATCCTAAATTAAACATAAATCATTAAGTCATTAATTACATCATTAATCTAAATAAATATAAAAAAATTAAAATTAAATAAATCTTTATTTAATTTAATAATTAACACTTAATTGTTAATTAAACTAATCCAATTGTTAATCCAAGTAAACTTAATGCAAACTTAATAAATTAATCCATCATCTTAATGAACTAAATTAACTTTATAAATTAAATTCAAATCAAACACTTAATTAAGCTACTAATTAATTTGATCACACATCTTAAATAAGCTAATTAAGTCAATCAAATTAATCATATTAAACTTTAACTTAATCAAACATAAATGCATTTAAATCAATACAAATTAAATTTAAATTATTAAGATTACATCATTAATCAAACAAATATGAAATCAAAATTAAAATTAAATCTTTATAATTAACATAAATACACTTCTTAATTAATTAAATCACATAATCACATTGAACCTAAGCAAATATAATAAAGCTAATCAAATCTAATCAAATCAAATTAAATCAAATTAAATTAAATTAAGAAAGACTCTCATCAATTTAATATGTATTCAAATCAAATCTTATTCAACCTACTTAAATAAGATAAACTAATTAACTATCCAATGTTTGAAATCAAAAATACAAACCAAATTTTGATAAGCATGACAAATGGATGAGATTAAAATAAAATTCTAATTATAAAGAATCAAACTCAATTAAAATCAAAATAAAATCTCAATTATTCTAATCCGATCAAACTACAAATGGATGAAACACAATCAAATCAAATAAGCATAAAATTAAGTCACATAACCCTAATCAAAGAAATAAAATAAATTTTAATTTAAAAGGATATTGAATTATCAAGATTTAATTAAACCAAAACATGTAATCAAAAATTAATCAATCAAAAACACATGAATTTAAACAAACTTAAACTTCATTAGAGATCAAAGATAGTGAATTATCAAGATTTAATTAAACCAAAATATCAAAATCAAAATCAATCAATCAAATACTTAAACAAACTCAAATACTAAATTCTAAATCAAATGAATTACATGAATTAAATGGGCTAATTAAGATCAAGGACCTTAATCTCTTTAGAGTTAGATGTAGAATAGGGTGAGTTTTGTCTAAAAATGGAATTCATTCTACTCTTCATTCTTGAAAACTTAAACATCACTTTAACCAAATAAAAGTGAAATAAAAATGAAAAGTAAATCATTAAATCATTTAAATTGAAATCACCCAAAGGTAAAATTTAAACAAATTAAAACTCTAAATTGAAAATTAAACAAAAGAAGCCTAGTAAAGTCTTGCCACACAAGCCTAACACACATTAGAATACTAAGTCACCACTCTGCTAAGTTGGGGCATTGTATGATGTTGTGTTTTGTTTTGTGATGTAATTTTTAGATTGGATGTTAGGGTGTAGATTGGATGTTAGGCCATTATTAATCATTTTTTTTGTAAGGGTTGTGCTTAAGGCCACAGTAAAAAAATATAAATGCTTTTTGCATGTTGCTTAAATTAAGTGTAACCCATGTTAGGATAGTGGGCTCATTACCGAATCCAAATTATTCAGATAACTGGGTTGTAGCTAACATTTATTTTGGTGAAGCTAGATTTATTTTTTTCTATTTTAACATTTTTACATTAAGAATTAGCATTAGTGTATGGGGAATTGGGATGATTAAAAGGCTTAGTCCTTGGGTGCCCTGATGCCTTTGGAGCAAATCAAAATCAAAAGGAAGATAAAGAAGAAATGAAGAAAAAAAGACATCCATAGCATATATATATTTTTTGTAATATGATATGCTACCCATCTTTTTTTCTTTTCGTGGTGATGGAACCCGAGACCGACCTTTTATTCTTTTAGTCTATAAAATTATTTGATGTTGTGTTTAGATTGCACATTAGAACAACATATTTTTAATAGTTTATTTATGATTGATGCTTGAATGTGAGGCCTGGATGCGGTCAACTAATAGAATGAAATTAACTTTTCTGCCCCAATTAATAACTCATAAATAAAATTTTAAAACAACTTATAACCTCACATAAAAGCCTAGGAATTAAATTAAGATAAAAAAATTTTTAGCAACCCCTTAGCTGGATGAATGAATGTATAATATCATGCATGTCATATTCTTCCACTCTTGTTAAGAGGGGGCTTCTACTTATGCTAGAGAATGAAGGCTTAACTTGTGAGAGCCTTTGATAGAAGAACACCCCTTTATCTCTTGATTTGGCATATAATCAAGTTCTCATGAATTTAGGCATACAAAATCCCATAACCTATGTCAAAACAAAGAGTCCAAAAGAATAGAATAAATTTGATAAAATTTGCATTAGATTAAGTCATGGTTTCATACCACCATGCTCTGCCTCTAGAGTTTTAAAGACTTAGTTTCCTCTCTAAATAAACAATAGCCATCTTGCAAAGCATAAGACTTGCCTACATGGATTTAAAGCTAGAGGAGTTAGTCATGCCACTCCGGTAATAAGTCCAACATTCCGGTGGTTTATTCTCTCTTGTGGAGGTACACCATATACCCATTTCTTAGGTTTATGTTGTGCTTTAGCCCTCGCCAAAACTCCCTAGATTTAGGATCTGAGGTTGTTGTTTCCTTTTGCGAGCTACAAGCATAAATCCTCACCTCTTAGGCATTTTCACAATCTTATGTTGTGGAATTATAAGCCCTAACAATCTAATAGAATGTCAACTCAAATAATTAACTCTATTCAACAACAACAACAACAACAACAACAAGCCTTAATCCCACTAGGTGGGGTCGGCTACATGAATCCTTCATCTGTGTCCTATTATGTGTCAAATTCTCATTTAAATTAAGTATACTAAAATCATTTTTTATACATCTTAACCAAGTCTTTTTAGGTCTACCTCTACCTTTCTTAACATAAGGCAAATCTAATGCATCTACTCTCCTAATCGGGTCATGACACTTAATGTGGCCAAACCATCTAAGGTGACTCTCCCTAATCTTATCTACCACCTGAGCTACTCCAACTTTTTTTCTGAATATACTCATTTTGCATTCTATCTCTAAGAGTAAAGCCACTCATCCACCTAAGCATCTTCATCTCTCAGAATACTTAACTTAGTCTTATGCTTCTTATTGGCCAACATTCTGCACCAAAAGTCATTGCGTCTTACCACCATCTTATAAAATTTTCCCTTACGCTTAAGTGGAACTTTTCTATAAGGATGCATTCCTCCACTTCAACCATCCAACCTAAATTCTACTAATAACATCTCCATCTATTTCACCATCATTTTGTACAATAGAGCCTAAATATCTGAAACATTCACTCTTATTAATGACTTGTTCACCTAATGTCACAACACTACCACTAGAACTTCTACAATTAAAATTACACTTCATATATTCAATTTTAGATCTGCTTAAATGAAAATCTTTAGACTCTAGAGTTGACCTCCATAATTCAAGTTTCTGTTGGACTCCCTCTCTAGTCTTATCAACACAAAGAATGTCATCAGCAAAAAGAATACACCAAGGTACATCTTCTTGTAAATGCATAGTAAGAACATCCATAACTAAAGTATAAAAGATAAGGGCTTAAAACTGATCCTAGATGTAATCCAACTAAAATAGGAAAATATTTTGTCAACCCTCCTTGTGTTTGGACACAAGTAACTGCTCTAGTATAAATATCCTTAATGACTTGAATATAACCAATATTAACTCCTTTCTGTTCTAGAACTCTCCAAAGAATATCTCTTAAAACTTTATCATAAGCTTTCTCTAAATTAATAAATATCATATGTAGATCCTCTTTGCTTTCTCTATGCTTTTCCATCAAACCCCTTAACAAATGTATAGCATCCATAAGATCTACCCGCATAAACCAAACGATTGTGAGAAACTTCGTATCACGCCATAACCTCTGCTCAATCTCTCCCATAATTTTAATGTATGGTACATTAACTTAATTCTCTATAATTTGCACACTCTTGTGCACCACCTTTATTCTTAAATATAGAACCAACAAACTCTTTCTCCATCTCGACATCTTTTTAGCCTTTAAAATGACATTAAAAAAATTTGTAAGCCAAGAAATTCCTTGATCTCCTAAACATTTCCACACTTCTATTGGAATATTATTCGGTCCTACTATTTTTCCAGATTTCATTTTCTTTAAAGCTTCACTAACTTCAGATTTACTAATTCGATGATAAAAATGAAATTCTATATTTTTGTTTAGGCTATTAAGGTTTCTAAAATCAATCCTACTTTCAGATCCTTCATTGAAAAGTTTATCAAAATACCTCATCCACCTTTTTTCAATATCCTTTTCTAAAAAAAGCATTTCATTATTTTCATCCTTAATACACCTCACTTGAACTATGTCTTTACTTCTCCTATCTCTTTTTTAACTTATACATACATCTTTCACCTTCTTTGGTATCTAATCTATTGTATAAATCACTAAAAGCTAATTTTTTTTATCATATGCTTAGAATCTCTACAGGCCACTTTATATCTTTCCCAATTCTCTGAGTTTTTACATCTAAACCAAGTTTTATAATAATACTTCTTATTTTTTATCTTTTCTTGCACACTCTGACTCCACCACCAACTATTCTTATTAAAAGAACCTCTCCCTTTTGATTCTCCAAACACATCTTTAGCAACTTGCTTAATTTCACTTGTTATTTTTTCCCACATAATATTAGCTTCCTCATGAACATCCCAAATTCTAATCTCTTGTAGCTTGCTCTTAAAAATATTTTTATTTATGTTCTTTAAGTGTCCCCATCTAATTATAGAATAATAATTTGATTTATTTATTTTCTTACAAACTTTCATCTTAAAATCTAAAACTAACAATCGATGTTGGGTACTTAGATTTTAATTTGGAATGACCTTACAATCTTTACAATCTAAATGATCTATTTTTCTTATCAGAAAATAATCAAGTTGTGTTTTACTAGATCCATTTTTATAAGTAATAATATGTTCATCTCTTTTCTTAAATAAAGTGTTAGCAACTACAAAATCATAAGCTAAAGCAAAATCTAATATAGTCCTACCTTCTTCATTAGTCACTCTAAATCTATAACCATCATGAATACTTTTAAAATCTTCTACCACTCTACCAACATGTCCATTTAAATCTCCTCCAATAAATATTTTTTCTTTAAGAGGTATCTTTTGTATTAATCCCTCTAATTCATTCCAAAAATTTTCTTTTGTGCTTACCTCCAAACCTACTTGAGGAGCATAGACACTTATAACATTGATAATCTTAGTATCAACAATAATCTTTAAAACTATAATTTTATCTCCACATCTATTAATATTTATAATATCATCCATCAAACTTTTATCTATAATCACACCTACACCATTTCTAGTTCGACTTTTACCTGAATACCAAAGTTTAAAATCTAAACTATCAATCTCCTTCTCCCAACCCATTTAGTTTCTTGAACACATAAAATATTTATATTTCTATGAACCATAATATCTATTAATTCCATAATTAACTCTCTTCAATTTCAAAAATATAAAGCCTAATTATAGGGTAGATCGAAATGCTCACTAGGCTTCCCAGTAACATGAGTTATTCCTACTTTCTCCCTTTGGATTCCAAAAATAAGTCTTCTCCTTGATCTATCCCATTTGATTTTCTAAAATAGCCAATCCTTTGATAGTCTTAACCTTGAAATCTTTAGAGACCCTAATTGTTTGCTCTAATCGAGAGTATTCTTAAGGAATTCTCATTCCTTAGGGTATAATTAATTATGAGGACTTTCCTCAATAGGGAACTTAATGAACTCGGCTTAAAATAAACCCTACTTTACTTTTTCATGTACAGTAGGAGAAATATCTTTGGTATATTTGAAGACCCATCATACCTTAGGAGTCCTTATTAGGTGATTAAGTCCATTATAGGGTGGTGATTTCTATCTTTTGAGATATTACATCATTCTTTAATGTCATTCCTGATCACTTCAATAAGTACCTCCAAAGATCTATGTGATGTCCCACATCTCAAAAATAAACACCACAGATCTTTCTGGCGACTCCGCTAGGGATTGTTCCTCTCTCAATCTTTAGTAGACAATTATTGTCTCCAAGCATCGATGGTGGACTTATATTTTATATAGGCCTGAGATTATCATTCTTTCTGTTGGCACTTAGCTTATTTCATCCTTAAGCAAAGCCCAAGATCCTTTAGGTTTTAGGACCTCACCCATGTAGTCTTAAAATCTATTTCCCTCAATAGGTGAAAATTAAAATTAATCAAATAAAGGAGATGACCAAAATTAAGAGCCTCTTCACCATTCTGATGGTGAGGGAAGGTTCATCCCATGAACAATAAGAAAATAAAACCCTTCTACAAAATAACATGTCTTTCCAAAAGAACTTTTTCAAAATCTACATAATAAGATATCTTTACACAAAAATTTGTAAGAAACTTTCAAAAAGGCACAAACACATATAACCAAACCTCGTTTGACAAATCCTATGGTTGCTACATGGAGGTTCTTTTCAAAGTTAAAATCAACCATTTTTAATAACACATTTTCTTTAAAAATAGCTATCCTCATCCTACACACTCAAATTTGTTCGATGGAGATTATGCTTTTGAATAAAATCATGATATAAAATTGAAACTATTGGCTTAATGAGCCTCATGATCAATCCGATCAATTTTGATGATAACAAATGAATGTTTGGATGTTCTAATGAATATTTTTATGTGTTTCAGATATATAAATTGCTAATTACATATCTAATACATCTCATAATATGTTTGAGAAATTGCAAGAGAAGAATGAAAGATAGATAAAATTGGATAATGTGAAGCTCAAAATATAATATTTTAGGTTATATGCATTTATTCATTGGCATGAATCAATTTGCTCACAATTTAACATATTATTTTAATGAGGTTAATTTATATAAATCTCTATCGAATTAACATTCAATTATATGTATCATTCATATCATTTAAATTGTCAAAATAATAAATGATAATGACTATTAAGTGTAATTATTTTATTTACATAATATAATTAAATATTTTAATTTAATTTGATGGTTATATGATAACCAACATATGGATGATTATATATAAATTATATCATAATATTTAAATGTAACATGTCAAAATTAACAAAAATAAATGAAATTTTATATTTTAGCCAAAGTCATTTTATAATCAATATCTGATTTCATCTCCAATAGATTCCTTGGATTTTTTCCTTTAATTTAATAGGTCACATGACCCACATTTGATTAAAATTTAATTTATTATGACTTTTCAAATATTAGCTGATTTTAATAATGAATGCATGCTACATGCTTTGAATATATTAAGAGCCATATTTGATTATTTTTTACTTGCCCATGTGAATAGATGAACTTTGGTTGCTTTAATTTAATATGTATTTAATATAAATTATATTTTTATTGAATATTAAATTATCACATGATAGCATGAGGATAGAATAATATATATTTTTGGAATAATTCAAAATGATCTTCTTGCCTATAAATAACCCTCATTCTCTTCATGAAAGCATTCCTCATTCAAAATTCAAAATCCCTCCAGCAAATCTAAGAGAAAATTTCTTAGATTTTCCTTCCAAGTGTTCTCCAAATATTGCAAGATCAAATCCTTGGTTTGGAAGCTTCAACATCTTCAACTAAGCAAACTTTCTCAAATTACTTGAGTTTGTTTTCTTGATCTTAATCCATTTTAGTTGTTCATTCTATTTTTACCATCAATTTATTCTTTCTAATTTTGGTGGATTAGTCTTTGGACATTTTTTTTAACATCAAAGTTTCTTAATCATCTTTTTGTGAAAAATTCTTGTGATAGTTTGTAGGATCTATTTTGACTTGTTGAAATTTTTAACTTCTTACAAATTTCTTTTGGTTTCTTGAAATATTTCTTCATTAATCTCATTTTGAAAGATCATTTATTCTTAGATCTATTTTAGAAGTATATTTTAAGCATTTTAAATTAAATTATTATGCTGAAATTAATTTCATTTGCTAGATCTCTTTTTAATTAAAACTTACTAGCCTACTTAGATCTATCATATACTCATTTTATTTAAGTATTTTGTGATCATTAGCTTTAATTGAAAGAATCTTTTGGTTAAAATAATAATAAATTATTCCTTGCTGAAATTTATTTTATTGTGCAAAAGAATATTGTGAATTTATTTTGAAATAATTTTTATATTAGTCTACAAATTATAATAACATAAACATCTTAGTAAGATCACTTTAAGATATTTATTTTATTATTTCTTATCAATATTAAGTGAGCATTTTATCTTGCTAAAATTTTTTAAATGATCATTTGTAAGTTGTGAGATCATTTTTTGAATTGGATAGCTTGGTATATTTGTGAGAGATTTATTTTATCAAAATTTATTATTTATATTTTTCTTTTTGTGCTGTAAAATTTATATTGGGGTTGTACTCGCCCCTTTGTAGGAGAGTACATATTATTGTAGGTGTTGTATTCATCCCATTATAGGAGAGTACTATTTGTAAGCTATTTTTACATTTAGTGGATTCTTAGCCAGGGGTGGCGTGCGTGGTGGTTTGGGGTTTCACGTAAAAATTGTGCTATTGTCTCTTTTTTACTTTACTATACTTTTATTTTTGCATTAAGAATTGTATCTTATCATTATAAAATCAAAATTAATTTTCTACTAAAATTAAAATTTAAGATTTAAGTTTTAAAATTTTAATATCACCCAAATTCACCCCACCCAGCCTCTTGGATGCTATAGTGACTCATAATTGGTATGAGCCTAGGCTCTTTTATTGTCTTAACATCCAAGAGTAGATCTTTTCACTATAAGGTTTCCCAAAGGGTTCACTGAGGGACAATAATCGATGGACCTCCACTTTTAGATAGTGTACCATTTGATTATTGGAAAAGTAGAATTAGTATATTTTTAAGAGGTCAAGATGCACGCATGTGGTATATATTAGACACATCAATATCATACACCCACAACAGAAGTAAATGGTATTAAAGTAGAAAAACTTTTTAAGGAATGGTCAGTAGTTGAAAGAGAACTTGATGAATTAAATGCTAGGGCTTGTAATACTTTACATTGTGCTTTATTACCTGATGATTACATGAAAATTTCTATGTTATGTACAATAAAAGAAATATGGGATAAACTCATTATAACTTATGAAGGAACTAGTGAAGTTAAAGATGCTCACATAAATAGACTTGTTTATGAATATGAGTTATTTCATATGTCTCCTTATGAATCTATTTCTAATATGTATACTAGATTCATGAAAATAATTAACACATTGCATTCTCTTGGAAAAACATATAGGAATCAAGACTTAGTTTATAAGATTCTTAGATGTCTTCAAAAAGAATGGGAAGCTAAAGTAAAGCTATTATAAGTGAAGCTAAGGATTTATCTACTTATCCACTTTGGGTTCTTTGATAACACATGAATAGGATATTGCTCAAAGGGATAAAATGGATAACTCAACAAAAAGGGAGAAGGAGAAAGGAAAAGCCATTGCATTGCAAGTTGATGATAGTGATGAGCATAACACCTCAAGCTCGGATGGTGATAGTGATGAGGTCGTCATGCCTTTTAAAAGGCTTGGGAACTTGCTAAGGAAGAAGAATCAAAGGTATAAAAAAATCTAAAACTATAAATTTCAAACTAAGAAATTTCCTAGGTGAAGGGATCATTTGCTACCATTGTAAAAGCACGGACACAAGAGAGATGATTGTCCAAAATTGCTAAATCAAAGAAGAAAGAGACTGATGTGAAAAGAAGAAAAAATATTAAGGAGAAAAAGTACCATAAGAAGATGGCTTTATGGGCCAATCCATTCAAATGAATCAAGTACTTGCTCATCGGTGAAGAGGTCAACATATGTCTTATGGAAAATGGAGAATCGACTTAGATTCTCAAGAGGTATGTAATGATATATCTTATGATGAATTAAATGATGCTTTTAATGATTTAGTTATCGAATATAAAAATTAAAAGAAAATACAAAACCTTAGAAAAAGAACATAAAAATTTAGATATGCATTTTTGTGATTTAAAAATGAATGTGATTATTTAAAAAGTAAAATATTTCTTTATTAAATTGTTCCTTACTTGTATGTAAAAAAGAGAGAATATCTTGTTAAAAGTAAGAGATTAAAATTATGTTTGAAATCACAAGTTCATTATAATACTTCATCAAGAAAAACATTTAATAAAATTATTTCATACATCCACATCCCATTCATATACCTTATAATTATCGCGTCATATGCAAAACACTAATGTTTGGTGCAACTATTATGATAGAAAAGGGCATATTTCATTTGATTACTATGCACAAAAATTATAAAACACTAAGAAATCATCTTATGTATGGGTACCAAAAGGTACAAGCACTACACAAACCATGAATGGATATCTTGCTTCAAATGTTGAATGTGGACCCAAACATGTTTGGGTTCCAAAAGTTAACATGTGAGTTTCTTTTGTAGGAATGCCTTCAAAGAAAATCAAAGAAGGCATGTGGTACTTGGACGTGGATGTTCAAGACATTTGACGAGAGATAAAGATAAATTCACAACTTTAGAATCAAGTGATGGAGGATTTGTCACATATGGAGATAATGCAAAGGGAAAGATCATTGGCATTGGTTCTATTTGTAAGAATTCTATCACTTTAGATAAAGTTTTTTTTAGTAGAAGGATTAAAACACAATTTAATTTCTATTAGTCAATTATGTGATAAAGGTTTGAATGTAGTATTCCATGCATCATATTGCATTATAAAAAAAAAATGAAAATGTTTTGTTAGTAGGAAAAGAGATATAAAATATTTATGTCATTGATATAGATAGCTTTCATGATGTGAATTTGAATTTACTTTGTTTTAAAAGCACTCATGATGATATGTGATTATGGCATAGGAGACTATGTCATATTAACATGCACTCACTTAATAAAATTGCCAAACTTGATTTAGTAGTTGGATTGCCTAAATTAAATTTTCATTCAAACTATGTTTGTGATGTATGTATTCATGGTAAGCATTCTAGAAGCTCATTTAAAAGTAAAAATATTATTTCTACTTATAGACCTGTAGAATTATTGCACGTGGATTTATTTGGTCCTATTAGCACCACTAGCTTAGGTGGAAAAAAATTATGATTTTGTGATTGTTGATGATTTCTCTAGATATACTTGGATTTTATTTGTAACTTACAAGGATGATGTTTTTGGTGAGTTTAGAAAGTTTTCTAAATATATTCAAAGAGAATAAGGCCTTTTGATTAATAAGGTTCAAACTGATCATGGTGATGAATTTGAAAATAAATTATTTGAGGATTATTGTGATGAACATGGGATTAGACATAATTTTTCTGCACCTAGAACTCCCCAACAAAATGGAGTAGTAGAGAGAAAAAATAGAACTTTAATTGAATAAAGTAGATCTATGCTTGATGAGTATAAATTTCCATAATATTTTTTGAAGCAAATAAATCGCATGTTATGTGATGAATAGGATCTATTTTAGACCAATTTTGAAGAAGACACCCTATGAATTGTTTTTTGGAAAGAAGCCTAAGATTGAACACTTTCATGTATTTGGATGTAAATGATTTATTTTGAATAATGGAAAAGATCATTTAGGTAAGTTTGATTGCAAATCAATTGATGATATTTTCTTAGGATACTCTCTTTCTAGTAGAGCTTATAGAGTTTTCAATAAGAGAAAAATGATTGTAGAAGAATTAATACATGTTATTTTTGATGAAAATTTAATTGATCCCAGTAGAAATGAAGTGATTGATGAAGAGATTGATAATTTTAAGAAAATATCTTTAGAAGATAATATGGATGATTCATTGCCTAAAGAATGGAAATATAATAAAAATCTTCCAAAGGAACTAGTTATAGGAGATCCTTCAAGGAGTTATGACTAGAAGACATAGTAGAAGTTGTAGATCATTCAACATTTTTTATCGAGGTTGAACCTAAAATTTAGAAGAAGCATTAATAAATAATTTTTGGATTATTGCTATGGAAGAGGAGTTGAAACAATTTGTAAGAAATGATGTTTGGGAATTAGTCCCAAGACCCGAAGATCAAAATGTCATTAGAACAAAATGGGTCTTTAGAAATAAGCTAGATGATTCAGGTTGTATTGTTAAAAATAAAGCTAGGTTAGTTGCATAAGGGTACACACAAGTTGAAGGTATAGATTTTGAAGAATCTTTTGCACCCGTAGAAATACTAGAAGCTATCAAGTTACTCCTTGCTTATGCTTATTTTAGGGATTTTAAACTTTTTCAAATGGATGTCAAGAATGCATTTTTGAATGGATTTATTGACCAAGATGTATTTGTAGAGAAACCACCTGGATTTGAGAGCCTTGATTGTCCAAATCATGTGTATAAATTAAAGAAAGCCTTATATGGTTTAAAAGCGGGTTCCTGTGCTTGGTATGATAGGTTAAGTAACTTTTGATAGATCATGGATTTAGAAAGGGCAGAGTAGACACCACCTTATTCCTTAAGAGCATAGATGATGATTTGATTGTGGTACAAGTGTATGTAGATGATATATTATTTGGAAGTATAAATGAATCTTTATGCCATGAGTTCTCATCTTTGATGTCTAAAGAGTTTGAAATGAGTATGATGGGAGAACTTAATTTTTTCTTAGGTCTTCAAGTGAAGCAACAAGAAAATGGCACATTCATCTGTCAAACCAAGTACACAAATGAATTGCTTGAGAGGTTTGACATGAAAATATTTAAATCTAGTAAAACTCCTATGAGCCCATCTACAAAATTGGATTTAGATGAATTAGGAAAATCTGTTGATCAAAAACTTTATAGGAGTATGATAGGTTCACTTTTATACCTTGCTTCTAGTAGGCCTGATATTATGTTTGCTGTTTGTTTGTGTGCTCATTTTTAGGCCAACCCAAAAGAATCTCATTTAATAGCAGTCAAGCGTATCTTTCGGTATTTGATAGGCACTACTAGGTTAGGTTTATGGTATCCTAAAAATTCTTTATCATGTGATTTGGTTGCTTATTCTAATACTAATTTTGCAGGATGCAAAGTAGATAGAAAAAGCACATCTAGCACATGCCATTTTTTAGGATCCTCACTTGTGTTTTGGTCATCTAGGAAACAAAATTATGTAGCTTTATCCCTTCTTGAGTACATAGTTTGCCGATGGTTGTGTTACTTTCGAGGTCGCTGGTTAAAGCAATTTGGTATTAAGCAATATCACATTCTAATTTAGTGTGACAATACTAGTGCTATTAGTTTGACTAAAATCATCCGACTCACGAACCAAGCATATAGAAATTGACATCATTTTATTAGGGATCATGTTTTGAAAGGTCATGTTAATATTAATTTCATTAGTACTGATATACAAATTGCAGATATTTTTACAAAACCCTTATCAGAAGAATGTTTTTGTACTTTAAGACACATGCATGGAATGTTAGATCTTAATATTTAAAATTGTATGTGGCTTGTTCTCACTTTTTGATGTTGCCAAAAGGGGGAGAAGAGTAAAATGTTGGTTAGTATTAAGTCTATTTTATGTATACATTTAGGGGGAGCAACATTATTCATCTCTTGTGCATAAATTTTTTTGGAAGAGAATTTTTTTTTCAAAAACTATAATGAAAGGTCAATTTGCACCTTCATCAAAATCAATACCCAACATTAGTTTGTCATCATCAAAAAGGGGGAGATTATTGGCCTAATGAGCCTCATGATCAATCTGATCAATTTTGATAATAACAAATGAATGTTTGGATATTCTAATGAATGTTTTTATGTGTTTCAGATATATCAATTGCTAATTACATATCTAATACATTTCATAATATGTTTGAGGAAATTGCAAGAGGAGAAGAATGAAAGATAAATCAAATTGGATAATGTGAAGCTCAAAATATAATATTTTAGGTTATATGCATTTATTCATTGGCATGAATCAATTTGCTCACAACTTAACATATTATTTTAATGAGGTTAATTTATATAAATCTCTATCGAATTAACATTCAATTATATGTTTCATACATAGCATTGAATTGTCAAAATAATAAATGATAATGACTATTAAGTGTAATTATTTTATTTACTTAATATAATTAAATATTTTAATTTAATTTTATGGTTATATGATAACTAACATATGTATGATTATATATAAATTATATCATAAAATTTAAATGTCACATGTCAAAATTAACAAAAATAAATGAAATTTTATATTTTAGCCAAAGTCATTTTATAATCAAGGAATTTATATCTGATTTCATCTCCAATGGATTCCTTGGATTTATTTCCTTTAATATGATAGGTCACATGACCCACATTTGATTAAAATTGAATTTATTATGACTGTTCATACATTGGCTGATTTTAATAATGAATGCATTCTACATGCTTTGAACATATTAAGAGCCATATTTGATTATTTTTTACTTGCCCATGTGAATAGCTGATTTTTGGTTGCTTTAATTTAATATTTATTTAATACAAATTATATTTTTATTGAATATTAAACTATCACATGATAGCATGAGGTTAGAACAATATATTTTTTTGAAATAATTTAAAATGACCTTCTTGCCTATAAATAGCCCTCATTCTCTTTATGAAAGCATTCCTCATTCAAAATTCAAAATCCCTTTAGCAAATCTAAGAGAAAATTTCTTAGATTTTCCTTCCAAGTGTTCTCCAAATATTGCAAGATCAAATCCTTGGTTTGGAAGCTTCAACATCTTCAACTTAGCTTTCTCAAAGTTTGTTTTCTTGATCTTAATCCTTTTAGTTGTTCATGCTATTTTCACCATATATTTATTCTTTCTAATTTATACTTTTGGTGGATTAGTCTTTGGACATTGTTTTTCACATCAAAGTTTATCAATCATCTTTTGTGAAAAAATTCTTGTGATAGTTGTAGATCTATTTTGACTTGTTGAAATTTTAACTTCCTACAAATTTCTTTTGGTTTCTTGAAATATTTCTTCATTAATCTCATTTTGAAAGATTATTTATTTTTAGATCTATTTTAAAAGTATATTTTAAGCATTTTAAATTAAATTATTATGCTGAAATTATTTTCATATTTGCTAGATCTCTCAAATTAAAGCATACTAGCCTACATAGATCTATCATATACTCATTTTATTTAAGTATTTTATGATCATTAGCTTTAATTGAAAGAATCTTTTGGTTAAAATAAAATAAATTATTCTTTGCTGAAATTTATTTTATTGTGCAAAAAAAATATTATGAATTTATTTTGAAATAATTTTATATTAGTTTGTAATAACATAAACATCTTAGTAAGATCACTTTAAGATATTTATTTTATTATTTCTTATCAATATTAAGTGAGAATTTTATCTTGCCAAAATTTTTTAAATGATCATTTGTAAGTTGTGAGATCATTTTTTGAATTGGATAACATGGTATATTTGTGAGAGATTTATTTTATCAAAATTTATTATTTTATATTTTTCTTTTTGTCTAAAATTTATATTGGGGTTGTACTCCCCTTTGTAGAGAGTATATATTATTGTAGGGGTTCTGTCCTGTTATAGGAGAGTACTATTTGTAAGCTATTTTGCATTTAATGGATTCCTATGGCTAACATGGGCGTAGGCATTTATTTAGAACCACATAAAAATTGTGTGCCTATTGTCTCTCTTTACTTTCTGTACTTTTATTTTTCTTAGATAATTTTCTACTAAAAATTAAAATTTAAGATTTAAATTTTAAAATTTTTAATATCACCCAATTCACCATCTCTTGGGTGCTATAGTGACTCACAATAACTCCACTTAGCATACTTCACATGTGCTGTGAAGTTTCCCCTCTTTTGAAAAAATAAACCATACACACATAAAAGAGAAGTCAAGACCTATTTGAACCCCCTCACTTGACATACCTAAATTTGTTAAATGGGAGTTCCCCTTCCCTTCGAGAATGTAGAGCAAATTGAATTCTATTTGCATTTGTCTGATAAAACTCCTTCTTCCTAAAGCCTTGAACTTCAAAATACATTGGGAGCTCCTTTGACATGACCAAGTGTATCAAAAGAGAACCCCCATTTTGAAAATCATAAGAACAAATTGAACTCCATTTAACATACATAAGTTCGTTAAATAAGTTCTTTTTCTTTCAAAAATCATAAACACATTTGACTTTCACTTAACATACCAAATTTGTTAAGTGAGAGTTTCATCTTCAAAATCATAAACACATTTGATTTTCACTTAACATACCAAATTTATTAAGTGAGAGAAATCATAAACACATTGGGCTTTTCTTAGCATACCAAATCTATTAAGTGAGAGTTTCATCTTCAAAAATCATAAACACATTTGACTTTCACTTAACATACTAAATTTGTTAAGAAAGAGTTTCATTGTCAAAATCATAAACACATTTGACTTTCACTTAACATATCAAAATTTTTAAGTGAGGATCTCTTTTTCTACACACATTTGATCCCTATTTTAACATACTGAATTTGTTAAATAAAGATGCAATTTTTCTTGTCAAACAACACTTGAGCTTTCACTTAACATACCAAATTTGTTAAGTGAGAGTCTCATTCTCAAAGAAAAATAAATATATCTCAAACACATTTGGGTCTTTCACATAACATACCAAATTTGTTAAGTGGGAATCCCATCTTCAAAGAAAAGCAAATCTATCTCACAATCACATTTGACTTTCACTTAACATACCAAATTTGTTAAGTGAAAGTCTCATCATCAACACAAATCAAACACATGTGGCCTACTTGACATACCAAATTTGTTAAGTAAGAAGTCCCATTTTCAAATCAAAATATCACATAATCAAATCTTCACAAGAAAAAATATTTCAAATACACAATCACAACCTCTTCTTAGCATACCCAAATTTGCTAAGTAGAGGTCTTTCAAACTATCAATATTTTAAACAAGATGCACAAAACACAAATATCTCCAAGAAAATCTCTCCTCAAATTTTAGAACCCCACCCAACCTACCTAAATCAGTTGAGTATGGGTTCTAAATTGAAATCAAATGGTAAAGACTCTCCTCAATATCCAAAATCTCTTTAAAATTTCAATGAACCCTACTAAACATCCTTAAGATTATTTTTGTGTGGGTTCAAATTTTGAATTAAATTTTAAGATCAATGATTGAAGTTGAATATCAAGACAAGTGTCTGACTCAACTATATTTCAATAATGCAGATTTTGTGCAGTTAATTCTTCCAGTCCTTAGTTAGTACAACATCTATGGCTCCCAATAAGTTCCTATTTTCCTTCCCCACTGATCTAAACTTAGCCTGGATCAGACTAGTCTTTCTGCTACTGGCTCCACTGAGGTCATCTACTTTGGCCATGGTTTTGAGGGGGTGAGGATTTCTTACGAGGGGACATCCCTCACCACAGTTAGCAAGGAGGAGGTGATGGGGCAGATGCCACTTATCTGATTTAATATGCCATCTGATTCTGAGTTTCCTCCACTAGAGAGGAAGGTCATTGTTGTTCCTGCTACTCCGCCAGTATCAATTTTTGTGCTAGTTGTTCTAGCTCAGGGTCAGTCAACTACTCATGCTACAACTCTAGCAAGGGCTACTACCCCCTCCTTAGACACCCCAAAGGAGAAGACTGTCTTGGTTTATGAGATAGTCTCCTCCACGTTCGAGGTGGGTGCTAGCTCTCGCTCTGCTATACATACATGTACATAGCACTGCAATAATAACCATAAGGTCAAGCGGCATCACAAGAGGGCAGAGAGAGAGATGGATGTCGCTTCCCATGTGGCTGGGGAGGGATCTCCCTGTGAGACCTCTCCACATTTGAGTGGTGGTAGGTTCCACCCTCCCCTCGTCAGATGGAGAGGATGACTAGGAGGATTCTACCTCCACCACCATATTTAGGCACACCGGTGGGAGCATGGATGCCTATCAGGCTCGATAGTCTTGCTGGGTTGGCGAGCTGGGCCTTCGAGTCCAGCTTTTAATCGAGGGGGGTTATCCCTAGGAGTGTCAGTTAGATCGAGGAGAGAGCCGGAGGCTCGGCATGCTTCAGAGTAGGAGGAGGCGAGGTTTGAAGCATGGTGGCACTCAGATGGATTTTGATCGTTTTCTACGATCATTGATAACATCATCCTTGCGGTGCTAATCATGAGGAGTAGGCTTATAGTCGAGGCGTCGGTCTTTGCCTCGCACTCCCGCTCACCAACCATCCTATCCGGCTCATCCCCATTCCAACCAAGATCTACATCCAGGAAAGACCAGCACCATTGGTGATTAGGCCAAGGATCCCACTCCATCTACTCCACTCATTGAGGTGAGGTCGAGCTCTCCTATTCGACCTCCCACTTTAGCTATGAAAAAGAAGGAATGATGACCCAAGGCCATCATGGTGAACACCACCGTCCACGCTATAGTTACAACAACCCTTGCGGTCACTCAGTATCCGGCGAAGGGTAGAGGATATAGATGTAGTGTCATGGCAGGGATCCTCCCGGTCGGTGTTGACGGTGGTGGTGATATATACATCGGTGAGCACAGTCCTCCCAGAGATAATAGTACAGTAGTAAGCAATGCCCGATGTATTTTTGTCAGTGAGCATAGCCCCACCAGATCAGCATATTTGTACCACAGCATCATTCACTGAAGAGATTGAATAGTACTTTACAGAAGAGAGAGCTTATAGAGTGACGATCTGTGAGGAGGGAAAGGTCATTGATCTAGATGAGGATGATCTCTTGGAGGACTGTGAAGTCCATATGGTCACTAGGGGTCCCTCCAGGGATCAGATAAGAGGGTGTTGTAGTTGAGGAAGAAGACACAACTTATTAAACCCAACACCTTCGAAATCGAGAGATGAGCATATTAGTAAGATGGAAAGAGTTGAAGACTTGTTAGCTCCTAGCACTTCAAGGCCAAGCTCCATCAGTATAGCCTACTCCCTTAGACGTTGACCACGCTGGGTTGTTGCATATTCTAAATTAGCCCAAGAGTACATCTCCTGTAGACTAGGATAGTGGCAATCTGCATAGGAAGGTCACAGATAGTACCTCCATGCTTGAAAGAGATATAAAGCATATGGTGGAATAGCAAGTGAAGGAAGTGTTGGCGCAAGCCTGAGGTGGCTCATCTATGCCAAAGGGTAGATCCTACCTAGAGGAATTCAATGTAGTCCAATATCCCAAGGGTTTTGTGCCACCATCCTTCAAGATCTTTGATGGCAGTGAAAACCCGGCACATATAACACTTTAAAGCTTATTCAATGCGGAGGTAGTGATGCACTTCTCTTGACTCTTCATTAGTAATTTTGATTATTTGATTGGTACTTCCAATGGTTTAATGATGACTTTTGCAGAGTTGGAGTACCTTTTCATCAAGAGGTTTGCTGGAGCCCAGCAAAAGGTAACTGTGGGTAACCTCATTGTAGCACAACAAAATTCGAATGAGTTCCTTATTTATAATATTTTCAGGTGGAAAAACCTAAGTATGAAATATGAATCACAACTGTCTAAACAACATGTTATAGAAATTCTTCTCAAAAATATTCATGACCCAGTTGCTTTTATACTCAAGGGATTTACAATCAAAACCTTTGAGAAATTAATCAATAAGGCATCTATCCTACAAGGGGAAGCCAAACAGTTACCTGTTCAAGACCAATTGTTCAAGCCCAAGCCACAGAAAGCATTTGAAAAGAAGTCAGGGGTAGTAGTGTCAATAGACAAAGGGAAACAGTTAGCTAGAGCTCAGTATGAGAGACCTCGTGCACAGCAGCCTCCATTGTTACCTCCTCTACCACCACCTCCGATACAGGACCACACGGCCGCCATACGCCACCACCTCTTCCACATACCTGTACCACTCATATCCACTACCAAGTAGCTATTACCCTCCTACTCTTGCCGATAGATTAAATAAGCCATATTCATTCAAGAGGGAGGTAGTAAGAAAGATCTTTAAGAATCTCTTAAAAAAACTTGATTTTTAATTACCTGAGCCCAAGAGGCCAGAAGATGTGGGCAAGAGTAATGATCCTAACTATTATCTCAACCACTGCATGGTTAGTCATGTCTTAGAGGATTGTGTCACCTTTAAGGACTAGCTTGAGCTCAGCTACAAGTTAGGACCTATTGTTATCCCCAAGGAATACTTTTTAAAAAAAGAAGGTTGGGATATTGCCTTATCCCGAACCTCTAAAAAAGTGTCTCTAAGATCAAGAAGCTTTCTTTACAGGTGCCTGAAGTAACTCAAACCTCCAACAACAAGAAAGGTTTACAAGTTGCTAAAGATAACTTGAAGAGGTGTGGCCCAGCACCTACCTTACTTGCCGGGATAGCATAGTAGACAACCACGTCTCTAGCACTCCATCCACAATTCTACTACTTCTTCCTCCACTAGCTCTCTTCTTCTAGTAGCGTTGTATCGTGACAAGGGCACTATACCCCTTATCCCGCTTACTTTATTAGATTTCTATCATGTACCTCCATCTAAGAAGAAATCAATGAAGAAAGCTTTCACTTACATCTTGTCCACTTTTGATACTCTAGATTTAATTCCTCTCATAAACTCTCCAAGTCTACAAAATAATAATGATAACTCTAATTCTGATCATTCTTCTTCTGATTTAGAAATGGATTTCATATTTCTAAATCACACGAGTTCACCTCTTGAGATTGATTTGGAGTCATCGACTCTAATGATCCTATAGGAGAAGTGGTAGGTACACCTGATGAGAAGGTAGAACTTTCTACAAATTCATCATTCAAGAGGTCACTGAAGTTAATCTTCGCAGTGGCAAAGTTCTATCTCCTAGGGTGGCACCTCAGGATAAGGGTAAGCAAATCATTGGTTCTAAAGAGAAGATAGCCCCTCTACAAGATGCTCCACTCATGGATATGCTTATGAAGGATCAAGCCATGGTTGACTATAACATCCTATCACATCTTAGAAAGCGCCACTAAGTTAAGCATATGGCCTTATCTTATCCAAAGATATGAGGGAATCTCTAATCAAGGCTCTTCTTGATCTGGAGATATGCTTAGCCTAGTTGACCACTTCTAAAGAGGAGGCTCATAGTTTAGAGGACAATCTAGGAGTTACATTCGATGATGAAGACTTGCTTCTAGGAATGACAAAGCACAACCGCCCTCTTTACATTACAGTGGATATTGGCAGATACAGGATATCCATAGTTCTTGTTGACCAGGGTGCATCAATGAATATTATGAGTCTAAAAACCCTTGTTTACTTGAGGATTGACATCTCCAAACTTTGAAAAGAGAGGATGATGTTGAAAGGATTCAATGAATAAGAAGAGAAGGCTTTAGGCTATATAGTGTTGCTATTAGAAGTAGATGATTGAAAGACTACCGCCAAGTTTCATATTATAGACTCAGATACATCTTTCAATGCTTTCCTTGGGAGACCGTGGATACACGAGAACAACATGGTTCCATCCTCTCTACATCAGTGCATGAGTTCATGAGGGGTGGGATTGAATACTATGTTAAAGAAGATCTTAAGATATTTACAGTTCATGAGATTAGAATATATGAGGATGCAACCTACTATCTCCCTCAAAATCAACAAGTATATATTCATAAACTTGGTGAAACTTCAAAAATAAAAGAAAAAGAAAAGAAAAAAAGAAAAAGAAAAAAAAATAAAAAGAAAAAGAAAAATAAAAAATAAAAAGAAAAATAAAAGAAAAGAAAAAAAAAAGGAAATGAGAAAGAAAATAAAAGGGAGCGAGAAATAGACTTGGAGGAGAAAGTAGAGCCTAACAGTAGATTCCACCCACAATTCATTACTCCATTCGAACATATGGGTAGAAGATTCGACCTCCACCAGGTAGAGGAAGAGGCAGATCCAGAGACATGCCTAGGGATGGAAGACCTCCTTATTGGCCACCCAATAGAAGTTATGTCCTTGCTACCAGGACTACACCTACTATCTATATAGACTTAGAATCTAGTTCAGATGATGAATCATATATGATTGGTATGCTAGCTAGCACTTCCAGATAGCAGATCCCCATGCAAGTGACAGTTGAGCTAGACAGCGATGAAGACCATCCTCCTAAGCAAAGCATAAGTGTATCCAAGTCTATATGTGAAACAATGAGGCATCAGTTGGGAACTTTAGCTATAACCCCAATTTTCTCACAAAAAGTTGAGGGTTTGGTAGTTAAGGAAGCCCCTAAGTCTTTCACAAATGTAAAGGCACAGAAGTTCTTTCTTGGAGCATCATCCTCAAGTGAAGAAGTTGATGTATAACTTGAGGATGATTCATACAAAAATTTAATAGAATTACCTTTTCATTGGTACTCACCTTGTGTTCTTAATTTAGCAAAGAAAGAATTAATTCCACATGCTTAGTCTAAACACAGGTCGAGTTACTTTGAAAGTTTTTGGACAAGAAATGCAGACATTCCCAATTAAGACTGGGACTAAGATTTGGTACAGTAGGTTCAGTTGATGATGATGATTACTGCTTAATCATCACCAACCATTTGGAATCTTATAGGTTCTTTTCAAATCATGCTAACTCATATGAGCAAGCATGCTTAGAAACTTTAGATGATCCAAATAACTTTGAAGTCCAGGATGCACCGCTAGAGTTCAAAGAGGAGATCAGATCAACTATTGACGAGCTCAAAGAAATCAACCTAGAAACTGAAGAAGAACCACGCCCAACATACATCAGTTTTTTATTGAATAAAAAAGAAACCAATGATTTAGTGAAGCTATTGACTGAGTTTAAGCATTACTTTGCATGGAGTTATGAAGAGATTCTCGGTTTATCTCTTGACATAGCAGTCCATAAACTAGTAATAGAACTTAATGCTAACCCTATCAAGCAGGCTCCTAGATGCATGTGATTAGACATTGAACAACAGGTCACTTCTGAAATCAAGAAATTGATCAATCCTGGCTTTATTAGGGAATAAAATATCCTATGGGGCTATGTCTAGTTAAGAAAAGAATGACCAAATTTACATATCGTTGATTTTAGGGATCTAAATAAGGCATGTCTTAAGGATGAATTCCCACTTCCTATACTAGAATTAATGGTGGACATTACCTCATCTCATGCAGTATTCTCTTTTATGGATGGGTCATCTGGCTACAACCAAATTAAGATGGCCCTAGAGAAAGAAAGAAACATTGCCTTTTGAACCTCGATCAGAATCTATTGTTATAAGGTCATGCCTTTCAGCCTCAAAAATGCTGGTTCTACATACCAGCAGACCATGACTCAAATCTTTGATGAACTCATTCATCATCAAGTTGAATACTATATCAATGATCTCATTATCAAAAGCAAAGAAAAGGAAGACCATCTCTTTAACTTGAGAGTACTTTCTGAATGATTAAGATAATACAACCTCAAAATGAACCCCCTGAAGTGTGAATTCAGAGTAGCTTCAGGAAAATTACTTGGATTTGTTATCTGACATTGAGGAATTGAAATTGATCCAAAAAAGATCAAAGCAATATTAGAAATTCCACCCCCTAAAAGCTTAACACAACTCAGGTCATTCCAAGGGTGGCTGGCGTATCTAAGATGCTTCATTTCCAACTTATCAGGAAGATTCCAACCATTCTCGGCACTTGTCAAAAAGAATGTCAAGTTCAAGTGGAATGACAAGTGCCAGCATGCCTTTGATGACATCAAGCAATATCTGATGATGCCACCAGTTCTAGTAGCCCCTATTCTGGGCAATCTGCTCATATTATATACTACTTCCTTAAACGATTCCATTAGCACTTTGTTGGCTCAAACTAATGATGAAGGGAAGGAGAATGCTCTCTATTATCTCAGTCATCATCCAATCCCTGCTGAGGCAAACTATCCACCCATTGAAAAGCACTACCTAGCTTTAATCTTTGCATCCCAAAAGCTATGGCATTACATGCTTTCTCATAAGGTGAACTTGATCTCTAGAGTCAATCCACTGCAATATCTCATGATACGGTCGACCTTATCCAGATGGTTGGCACGTTGGTCCATGTTTTTGTCTTAGTTTGACATAACATTCGTACCCCTCTGTGCCATAAAAGGATAAGCACTTGTGAATTTCTTAGCAGTGCATCCACTCCCTATTGATTCTCCACTTAATGATGATCTCCCTGATGAACAAATCATGAACTTAGGGGGTACTAGTGCTCGCCGCTATGAGATGTACTTTGATGGTGCAGCTTCCTCTCAAAGAGAAGAAGAACCATAATTTACTATCTCAGGGAAGAGACAGGGGTAGGAATAGTTCTCCTAATTTCGGACCGTGATGTGATGAGATTCTAATATCATCTATTCAATCCATGCACCAACAACAAAGTTGAATATGAGGCTCTGACTTCCAATTTGGAGTTAGTTATTACACTATGCATCCAGGGTATCAACATCTTTAGGGATTCTCAGTTAGTCATCAACCAAATCGCTGGGTCTTACAAGGTTCTAAAGCCTAAGCTCCATCATTACCATAAGCATACCATGGAATTCTTGGACCAAATCCTAGTGGTTACCATCTATAAGATTCCTCAAGGAGAGAATGTAGTAGCATATGCATTAGCCAAGCTTGCCAAAGAGTTGACATGTCCAGAAGATGAGTCCATTCCAATAAGGGTCCAAAATAGACAAGTCTTATTCCTTATTGATGCTGAACTCATCGAGAGATCCTCTCTTGAAGGGGAGGTTGCCATTACCAAAAAGGATGGGGAGTCAGATTGGAGATAACCATTCATAGATTATCTACATACTGGTAAACTATCTCAGGAGAAATCACTAGCACATCAGGTGAAGCAGAGAGCCCTTTCCTATGCTCTTGTGGATGGTACCTTGTACCGGCAATCCTTCGATCATATATGATTACGTTGTCTAGACAAACACGAACCTCATAGGATCATGATCGAGGTACACTTAGGTTTATGCGAAGCGCACCAATCCAACTCGAAGATGAAAGCCAAGATCAAGAGACTAAGATACTACTGGCCTTCAATGATCACAGACTTCATGGACATAGCTAGGAGATGCCACTAATGTCAGGTATATGGTGTGATCCTACATCAACCACCCAACATCCTACATCCTACATAGGCCTCATGGCCATTTGAGTGTTGGGGTACTGACAATATGGGTCTGATCGATCCTTCTTCTTCCAAAGGTCATTGATTTATCCTAGTTGCTACTGACTACTTTTCCAAGTGGGTGGAGGCAATCCCACCTAGAGAGGTCACAGCTCAGCATATGCTTCAATTTTTCAGGAACCATATCGTATATAGATTTGGGATGCCTCGATGAATTATATCCGATAATGGTACTGCATTCGAGAGCACTAAAATAAACAACTTTGCTTGGAGACACAACATGGATTGGAGATATTCTACTATCTACTACCCAAGGGCAAATGGGTTAGTAGAAGCCTTTAACAAAACTCTCATTCAAATACTGAAGAAGACACTATATGATAATAAATGATGATGACATGAATAACTGGTTGAAGCCTTATGGACTTATCATACCACATACAGAACTCCAACTCAATCTACCCCTTTCTCCTTAGTGTATGGGTCGAAGCCATTCTATCATTAGAAGCCCAACTCCCATCACTAAGGATAAGTATGGGAAAATCCTGGAGAATACGCCAAGTTACGGTTGGAAGAGCTCGAAGGTTTGGAGGAGAGACGCCTATGGGCATGCCAGAACCTCGAGTTATATAAAGTCAAGATGATTCAAGCTCATAACAAGTTGGCCTGTCCTAGAGCTTTTCAAGTAGGAGAGCTTATTTTAGTTCTAAGGAGACCAATTATTGCCCATCGAAAGATAAGAGGCAAGTTTGAACCCACTTGGGAAGGCCCTTATGCCATAGAGAAGGCCTACCAAAGAGGGTCTTATCAACTCATAAATTATAAAGGAGAGCGCCTGATGCTTTCAATCAATGGGCTCTACTTAAAGAAATATTATCCATAAATCTTGTTTGAAAATAATTATCAATAAAACTTCTTTTCATCTCAAATTTCATTTCTTCTATGTTAGAAATATCTTTTGCTTGCAAATCCACCACGATATATTTAGGGTAGGTATAAGAGAAACCAAGAGGCATATGATCCCTCCATAACACAAACATAAACTACAAAATGTTCCTCTAGTGCTATTAGGATGGGTGTAAGAGAACCCAAGAGGCATCCTATTTTGACTAGTATAACTAAGTTAGGTGTAAGAGAACCCAAGCGGCATCCTTCCTTGGTGGAGTCCCAATTTCCCCTGCGGCACCATTTCATCCATTCTTCGACGAGTTTAGGATAGGTGTAAGAGAACCCAAGTGGCATCCTATTCCATCTTTCACAAGACAAATAAACATATATCTTTTATCTCGGGCTATTTTGATGTGGGAGTAAGCCCCTTGTGGCACTCACTCATTAGCTGCTCTAGGTCGGGTTGACATGCTACTTTCCTGGTGTGTCACCCCAGTATTCACTTATCTAGTAGATGTGAATCCCGATTTTCTCACTTGACCATTGTCGATGAGCACCTTGTCTTTGGTAGGCCCACTTAGCGTAAGCTACCCTATGTTGACTTTGTTTAAGAGGATGTAAGCCTACATGCTTTCTTCTTGGACTAGCCAATATGCATTGACTAAGTCGAGTACATTTAAGGTTTAGGATAAGTCCCCCAGCGGCTCCTTTCCTCTTGACTACTTTAAGCTTGGGTCTAGTCCTTACACAGCACTCCTCGTTTAGTAGTCACCCTAAGTCGGATGGCTCCTGTTGAGCCAAAGACAGACTATCCCAGTGATCAGTTCACTTTAGATGAGCCTACATGCCTTCTTTCAGGCGATTGCATAAACCACAGCACCTTAGGTTGGTTGGTTATCACCATCTTGGCGGTGACCCACCCGGTGGATACACCACTCTTGGCAGATGTCAGTCCTCATGCTTTCTCCTTGAGTTGGCCACTGAATACCTATTTGATATATGATTAGCCATGTCATCTTCTTCAGGGTGTTGGATTAAGTCTTTAGTGGCCTGATCTACTGTAGACATTCTATTTGGATCACGTCCTTTGTGAACTCATTTAGATACTGTCTTGGTTACTTTTGGATTGAACAGTCCCCCTTTCCTAGTAGCCACCCCTGTGGTTGGAGAATTTGTTCGGATCAGATTCTCCCTTGATCATCGAGATAAGACTAGGCTGATATAAGCTCCTTCTAATTTTGATCCCTTGCAAACCAACAGGGTCCATGTTAAAATAAACTAAATAAATAAACAAAATTAATTCGCTTGTGGATTAGGAATTCAAACCCCTAGTGGCCCCTTTCCCAAGCAGGCATCCTATCTTTAGGGCAGTGTCAAAACTCCCTATAGGAATTGCCTGACTACTTTGAGTTGAGATAAGTCCCAGAGTCGGCGCTCTCTCAGTAGTCACCCTTAGGTCGAGTTCAACTTGTTGTGCCACCAATGAGTTACCCGGTCATCTTTGCTTTGAAAGATATAAGTCTATTACGCATTCTTTCCAGCATGATCGTTTAAATAGCGGCTTAGGTCGGCGATTTGTTGCATAATCGATCACCCGGTTCTTGTTTAGGAAGATGTGTGTCCCTATTCTTTCTTCCTAACTTGACCATTGCAAATTGAAAGGCACCCCTTAGGTTGGTTAGTTCTACCTAACGGCTGGTAGACTATCCCTTTGGATTTGTAAACCTAAGATATATCTAGGCTGATATTAGCTATTTCTTAGTTGATCCATCGCACACTGACAGGGTCCATCTAAAATTAAATTAATTTTGACTATTCTTGAGTCAATATAAGTCCATAGTGGCATTCGCTTAAATAGTCGCCCTAGGTCGGGATTGATTTGCCATCATGATCACCCAATGGTGATCCTACTTTGGAAGATGTAAGTCTGTTATGCTTTCTTCCTAGTACCATCATTGCACACCAAAAGGCAACCCTTAGGCCAGATAGTCATACCTTGTGGTTGGTAGACTACCCCTTTGGACTTGTAAATCTGAGACAGGTTAAGGCCGACATAGCTCCTTCTCAGTGGGTCCATCGCATGCCAAAAGGGACCACAATATAACACACCAAATTAAATTAAATAAATCCAAATCAAATCATTATAAATCAAATTAATCATCAGGACTACACTTCAGTTTAGGTAAGACCCCCCAGCGGCACTCACTAAGTAGTCGCCTTTGGTAGGATTTGATTTGTTGCACCATCGACAAATCACCCCAACAGTTGATCCCTTCTTTGGAAGATGTAAGTTTGCTATGCCTTCTTCCTAATGCAGTCATTGCACACCAAAAGGCAACCCCTTCGGTCAAATAGTCCTACCTTATGGCAAGTAGACTACCCTTTTGGACTTATAAATCTAAGACAGGCCAAGGCCCCTGTGGCTCCTTCTCAGTGTGGTCCATCACAAACCAACAGGGTTCATAATAAAATAAATTCAAAATCAACCTCCTAGTGAGTCAAATTAAACATATTGAAAAAACCAAATTTCTCCCGGTGGTAAATCAAATTAGCCTCCCTAGTGTAGCTTAAATCTAAATCAAACAAATTCAATTGAGTGTACATCCTTAGCAGATATGCTCTCAATCTAGAACTCTTCTCCTTAGTGGAGCCATAACAAATTAAACCAACCTCTATAGTGGAATCTAATCAAACAAATCAAAGAAATCCAATCAAATTTTTATCCCCAGCGGATAGCTTGAACTTATTTTCCAAGTGGAAGGTTCATGTACTCAATCCCTTACGGATACATGCCCAAAAAAATCATACTCACAATCAAACTCAGATCCATATCCTTAGCGGATAGCTTGAACCTATTTTCCTAGAGGAAGGTTGATGTACTCAATCCCCAACGAATTCTTTCTTGCTCTCTTATGCCCTTGGCATAAAGAGAGATGCATTGTACTAAGATCATGATTCTATCTACCTTTTGGGACTAGGTATAGATCACTTTCATTGTTTGTTGCAATCTTCTAGATGTTGTTGATCATTTCGGTCAATGCCAATACGTGCGGTGTGCCTTGCCAATTACACCACACCTATTGGGGGTCCTTTTACTGACCTCACTTTTGGACTGAGCTCTTAACCTCCTCTTCTTAGACTTAGGACTCTTCTATACACTAAGAACTCCTTAGTCATAAGACACTTCTAGTGATTAGGTGAACACTTAACCTAAGCCTAAAGACTTAGAAGTATTAATCATAAGATTAGATTATGCCTTAGGGCTTAAAGAAATTACCTATCCCATAGCCTAAACCCAATCTAGATACACTTTCTCAAATCAAACCCATATTAAATTCTTAAACCAAATCTCAAACTCAAATTCAAATTCAAATTCCAAATCTAATTTCAAATTTGACTCCAAATGATTGAAACCCAAAATCAAATTCAAATCCTAAGACCTTCCTAAGCTATATGAACCACATTCATAAGCTTAGCCAAAACTCCCTTTAGATCAAATAAACTCAATTGATCTTTTTATAAATCAATTATTCTTCATTTATATACAAATATAAATGAAATCCAAATTCAAATGACCAAAACTATATCAAAATCAAATCCAAACTCAATCTAAACCCTTTAAGCAATTATTTGGACTTAGCTAAATTCTATCTAGATCAAGTCAAAACCAATGAATTTTCTCTTGAATCAATCATTCATTCAATTATCTCCTCAAATATAAATGAAACCTACAATCATCAAATCAAATCAAAACCAACCCAAGTCAAACCTAACCTAGCCCTTTTGACTTGAAAATTTCAAATGAGCCAAAATCCCTTAGACTCCAAATTGATTGTTGTTGAATTTATATTTCAATCTAGGGCTCATATATAAGTTCAACTAAACTCAAATCAAACCAAAACCAAACCAATTGACCCACTTAGGTCCACTTGACACAAAGTGACCTAAAGGACCAAATTGGGTCAAATCATGATCTAACTCAAATTGATTGCAAATAATAGCTCAAGTTCATTCCAAATTGATTATTGAACTTGACCAAAGCCATAATTGAGACTAATTTGACCACTTGGTCAACTTGACCCAACCTAAAGGATCACTTTGCCTAAATCCAAATTAAATCTAAATTAATTCAAACCAAAGACCACATTCATCTTCAATTATCCAATTGAACATGAATCTACCCATAACCCAAGCCAATTTGGCCAATTTTGGTCAAATGGTCAACTTGACCCAATATGACCCATATGATCCAAATTGAGCCAAATCCCTTGAAACCAAGCCATGACCCATTAGGAGCTGATCAAACCTGACCCAAACCCATTTGGGATCAACCCAAAATCAACCCAACCCATATAAATCTCTCACGGATCCTCCCCCACATAGGACTCTACCCAACCTCATTTAACTCCTCCCTAGCATTTGCATTGAATATAGCTGATCATATGGCAGCAAGAGAGGACTTTAGAGAAAAAAATCCAATGTTCTCAATCAATTATCATCCATCCCAACCACCCCAAGCAAGATGACAATAAATTTGGAGCCAAAAAAGTTTAAAAAAAAAGAATGGATTTTTGGCCATTATAAAAGAAGGGGAAATGAGGCTTCACACCTCTTCCACCTACCTCTATTCAGCTCCCAAGAGCCCCCAAAGCAACTAGACACCACATCCCCACCTCTCTTGAACCAAAAAGATCAAAATCGGGTGAATTCTGATGAGGAAACGATAAGCACCAAAAAATACTATGTTTCGAGTGAAGGTGAGGATCTAAGCTCAGTCCAAGGCTTCTTCCCTCACTCGACAGCGTGCTCGAGTCATCACCGTCGTCGAAAATCATCCCGAGTGAGGTAACCTTCTAAAACCATAGCCAGTCTTAGGATCCCTCATTTTGTGATAGGTTTTTGCAGGATTTTTAGGAATCTACCCTAGATAATCTCATATTTTTACTTTAAATTATCCCAATTAGAAAATATAATTTTTTTCTGGTGTGAATCAACGTGAAAATGAGTCCATTTGGATAAGTTTTTACTTAGAAATTAACATTTTTCCAGAAACCAAATCCCATTTCTTGTTCATCACCGGGAACGGTCGATCGAATGCGCGCGATCATCGATCAGAGCGCGATCCGTCGATATTCGTGGATCGACATCGATCGCCAATCGCGATCCAGCGATCGCTGATCTGATCCGACCATCCATCGTGATCGATCCGAGTGATCGTGTCACTCGGTTGATCGCGCCTCGCAAATGATTGATGCACACGGAATCGAACGCATCGCTGATGCCACGCGATCTCTTTCAGATCAGATCGACGCGGATCACGCACGCCGTATTGTCTACGTGCCGCACGCATAATCCTTAATATTTCTATTTAAAAAAATTAATTTAAATCACCTAAAACTTCAAAAATTCATAGAAATAAAATACTTAACCAAAATTACAAAGGGCTCATTTCATCTTGAGAGGAATCCAAAAAAAACCTAAAATCCCCAAATTTTACTAAATATTTTGAGCTTAATTTGAGTTTTAGTAAAAATCAAATTTCATTAACTAAACCAAAAATATAAGTTAGATTAAGTTGAAATTTTCAGAGATTGAAATTAAAGTTTAATCACACCTACCATAAATATTTCAAGTGAAAAGGACTTCTAGATTGAGAGAAATTAAAATTTGAAGTTCAAGTTATCCATTTTAATAAAATAAATCAAATAAAAATTCAGAAATTTACAAAAATCTTCAAAATGACTTAAATCACTTTAATTGACATCTAGAACTCTCAAGGAAATAATGTGATTTTTTGAATCCTAATGAACCCCAAGCAAACACTTAAGATTAAAGTTTAATTAATTAAGGACTTAATTAAAATATAATCTAAAAATAATTTAAATATCAAAATCAAAATGAGAAATTAAATAACACTTAAGCAATCATTAATCAAACCTCAAATTAGAAAAATATCATCCTCATAAGAAATTAAATTAAATTTGATTAAACCTATTTAAATCAATAAAACTCAATTAAATGATTAAATCTTAAATCAAACTTAAAATTCAACAAATTAAACTATACATGGGTCAAACTATTATAACTAAACCTATACTAAGCACAGAGTCTTAATCATATGAAACTCTTTAATGAATATAAATAAAATGAAACTAATTAATCATTAATTAAATTAAAAATCAAATTGATTAGCAAACCAATTCAACATAATCATTTGATATTAATCTAATTAAACCAAATAAAGTTAAAATAAACTTAATTAGCATATGATTAAATCACATCCATTTGGAATAAGATAATTAATTAGCCATTAATACATAAACCTAACAACTAAATCAAACATGAACAAAATCAAATGAATATAATAAATGAAGAAAATCAAACACTATGATTAAATAATCAAGTTTAATTGAAATAAAAATAAACATTAAATCACTTAATTTAATCAAATGATAATAACAATCCTTTAATCAAACTTAAGTAAAACACTTAACTAAATCAAATCACTCACATGAAATTAAGTCATTAATTAAATAAATATTTGATTAATCTAATGATTTAAAAAAAAATTTAATTTCCTTAATCAAACTTAATTAATTAAACATTTACTTAATGCAAACTTAATGAATTAATTTATCATCTAATGAACCAAATTAATTAAATCACATTAAAATTAATTAAATCAAACTAATTAATTAAATAATTTAATCACACCTCAAGTAAACTAATTAGTTAATCAATTAATCATATTAAACCTAAGTTTTAATCAAACATAAATGCAATTAAATAATCATTAAATTAAACTTAAATCAAAGTCATTAATTACATCATTAACCTTAATAAATATGAAATCAAATTAAAATTAAACAAATCTATATTTAATTTAATAATTAATCACACCAATCAAACTAATTGTAATCAAATTAATCATATTAAACAAGCTTAATCAAACATAAATGCAATTAAATACCAATCAAATCCTAAATTATAAATTAAGTCATTAATCATATCATTAATCTAAATAAATATAAAACCAAATTAAATAAATCTTTATTTAATTTAATATAATTTAAACATGTTAATTAAACTAATTACTTAAGCTAATCCAATTGAATAAACTAATTAATGCAAACTAATGAATTAATCCATCTTAATGAACCAAATTAACTTTATAAATTAAATTCAAATCAAAAATTAATTAATCAAATTAATTTGATCACATTAATCTTAAACTAATTAAGTCAATCAAATTAAACATATTAAACTTAAACTTTATCAAACATAAATATAATTAAATACTAATCAAAACTTAAATTAAATCTAAATTATTAACTAATTAATTACATCATTAACCTAAATAAATATGAAATCAAATTGAAAATTAAACAAATCTTTATAATTAACATAAATAAACTTCTTAATTAAACTAATCACATAATCACATTGAACCTAAGCAAACCCATACCAATAAAGCTAATCAAATCAAATTAAATCAAATTAAATTAAGAAAGACTCATCAATTTAATATGTAATCAAATCAAATCTCATTCAACCTACTTAAATAATATAAACTAATTAACTATCCAATGTTTGAAATCAAAATACAAACCAAATTTTGATAAACATGACAAATGGATGATAAAAATAAAATCCTAATTACAAAGAATCAAACTCAATTAAAATCAAAATAAAATCTCAATTAATCTAATCCAATCAAACTACAAATGAACCACAATCAAATCAAATACATAAAATTAAGTCACATAACCATAATCAAAGAAAAGAATTAAATTTTAATTTAAAAGGATATTGAATTATCAAGATTTAATTAAATGAAAAAATTTAATCTAAAATTATTCAATCAAAAACACATGAATTTAAATAAACTTAAACTTCATTAGAGATCAATAATATTGAATTATTAAGATTTAATTAAACCAAAACATCAAAATCAAAATCAATCAATCAAATGCTTAAACAAACTCAAATCCTAAATTCTAATCACATCAAATAAATCAAATCAAATGAATTACACAAATTCAAATGGGCTAATTAAGATACTTAAGGACCTTAGTTAGACTCTTTAGGAGTTAGGATGTAGAATAGGGTGAATTTTGTCTAAAAATGGAATTCATTGTACTCTTCATTCTTGAAAACTTAAACATCACTTTAACCAAATACAAGTAAAAAAAATGAAAAGTAAATCATTTAAATTGAAATCACCAAAAGATAAAATTTAAACAAATTCAAACTCCAAATTGAAACTTAAACTAAAGAAGCCTACTAAAGTCTTGTCATACAAGCCTTAAGCACACACATTAGAATACTAAGTCACCACTTCTAGTGCTAAGTTAGGGCATTGTATGTATGATGTTATATTTTATTTTGTGACATAATATTTTAGACTATATGTTAGGGTGTATATTTCATAGACTGGATGTTAGGCCGTTATTAGCCTAATCATATTTTCTAGGGTTGGTTTAAGGTATAATAAAAATATAAATGCTTGTTATGTGCTTAGCTAAGCATAACCCATGTTAGATGGGCTTGGTTACCCATGTGCTAAGTCCAAATTATTCATATAAGCTTGGGTTGTATGGTGTGTTTAGCTAACATTTATTTTGGTGTAGCTTTTATTTTTTTCTATTTTAATGTAATTTTGCATTAGAATTAGGATTAGTGTTATGGGGATTATGATGAGCGATGGCTAAGGGCTTAGTCTGGGTGCCCCAGATGCCTTTGGAGCAAATCAAAATCAAAAGGAAGATATGAAAGAAATGAAGAAAAGAAGACCCCATAGCATATATTATTTTTTTTGTAATCTGAGGTTGGGGCTACCCATCTTTTTTTTCTCTTTTGGGTGTACGCGACGAACGATTGGCCTTTTATTTTTTTACTGTAGTCTATAAAATTGTTTGATGTTGTGTTTAGATTGTGCATTAGAACATCATATTTTCAATAGTTTCTTTATGATTGATGCTTGAATGTGAAGCCTGAATGCAGTAGGCTAATAGGATGAAATTAACTTTTCTACCCCAATTAACAACTCATAACTAAAATTTTAAAATAACTCATAACCTCACATAAAAGTTTAGGAATTAAATCAAGATAATAAAATTTTTAGCAACTCCTTAGCTGGATGAACGAATGTAAAATATCATGCATGTCATATTCATCCACTCTTGTTAAGAGGGGGCTTCTATACGTGTCAGAGAATGAAGGCTTAACCTGTGAGAGCATTTGATGGAAGAACACCCTTTTCTCTCTTGATTTGGCATATAATCACATTCTCATGCATTTAGGCATAAAAAATCCCATAGCCCGTGTCAAAATAAAGAGTCCAAAAGAATCGAATAAATTTGATAAAATTTGCATTAGATTAAGTCATGGTTTCATACCACTCATGCTCTAGTCTCTTAGGGAGTGAGTTTAAGGACTTAGATTCCTCTCTAAATAAATAACCCTAGCCATCTTGCATAATACTTTCTTATATGGATTTAAAGCATGGAGGAGTTAGTCTGCCACTCTAGAAGTAATAAGTCCAAAATGGGTGATTTATTCTCTCTTATGGAGGTACATCATATACCCATTTTTGCCTTAGATTTAGGTCATGCTTTGGCCCTCACCAAATCTCCCTAGATTTAGGATATAAGGTTATTATTTTCCTTTACGGGCTACAAGCATAAATCCTCACCTCTTGGGCATTTTCACAATATTATGTTGTGGAATTATAATCCCTAGCAATCTAATAAAATGTCAAATCAAATAATTAACTCTCTTCAATTTCAAAAATATAAAGCCCAATTATAGGATAGATCGGAATGCTCACTAGGCTTCCTAGCATCATGAGCATTTCCAACTTTCTCCCTTTGGGTTCCAAAAATAAGTCTTCTCCTAAATATATCCCATTTGATTTTCTAAATTAGCCAATCCTTGATAATCTTAAACTTGAAATCTTTGGAGACTCTAATTATCTACTTTAATTGAGAGTATTCTTAAGAAATTCCCATTCTTTAGGATGTAATTAACTATGGGGGCTTGCCTCCATAGGAAACTTAAAGAAAATGACTTAAAATAAACCCTACTTTACTTTTCCATGTAAAGTAGGGGGAAGATCTCTGGTATATTCGAAGACCCATCATGCCTTAGGAGTCCTTATTAGATGATTAAGTCCATTATAGGGTGATGATTTCTATCTTTTGAGATAGTACATCATTCCTTAATGTTGTACCCGATCACTTCAATAAGTACCTCCTAAGATTTGCGTGGTGTCTCACATCTCAAAAATAAACACCACACATACATACATATGTATATCAAATCTTTACAAGTACATGATATTGTTGAACTAAGGATGTGAGGTAATTAGAGACCCCCTTGGGTCTACTTGAAGTCTCGCACTCCCGGGATGTCCACACTATAAATATGTTGATTAATATATACATATACACATATAGGTATAAGGATGAAAACAAGAAGAATTTCAAACTATTCTAATATAAAAATAAGAATTTTACCTTAATATACCACTTATTATAAATCTCATGGACATATGAATTAGATTTGGGTCTTGTCATACTTAATTTAATAAATATCTAATTTATAACTATACCATAATTATTTAAGAAAATAATTTGAGATTTATTAGTGATAATAGCCACACTATTTAGTTAACAATCACGCAATTAATTATCACATTTTAAATTTTTTTTGAAACATGAATGCATGAGGCAAATGAAAAGAAAATTTATGAATGATTAAAGCAAAATAATTATGCATTATTAAAATAATTTATTTTGCTTCACTAAGACTTAAGGATATTCTTACTAGATAAACACTCTTTAAGTTAAATCAAATTCATTAATATTTAATGTTAGGGTTTGAATTATTCATCCTTGAGGAGGAGAAGAAGGATTTAAAATTTAACCCATGGCCAGCCCTATTCATTAAGTGGTTTAAGCTTACCTTAGGAGATTTTTTTTACTTGATTAAGGTTAATCAAGCTTTTGATAGAATTAAGCTCAAGGAGACCTATAAATTTAATTAATCCTTGGATATAGGCCTAAAAAATATGACAAAATTACTGCATGTGTATAAACATGAAATAAACATGTCCTAAGATTTCTTATGCAGTTAGGCTTATAATTAATGAATAATTAAATAAATAAATAATACAGAATGATTAACCACTATCAAAATACCTTAAATCGACTAGAGATTTTGATTTCATTGGAAAACGTTTTTCTTGCTAAATAGAAAAAGGGTTTAATCAAAATTTTAAATGATACATGTTAATTATTATAAATTTACTAAATTTTGCATTAATTATTGTGTCAACTAATTAATAGCTTATTAAGGTGATTTCAAATATTAATTAGAATTAGATGTCATAATTAATTTCTTTGATCACCCTTACTGTTCTAATGATTAATTAACCTTCTCTAATTAATTTCATATTTTCTTAATTTTAAATAATTATTAAATGCACTAAATAATTAATTAGAGCTTGAAATTTAAGATCCTTTAAATCACATAACATATTAGTTTGAGAAAATTATGAGATGCAGAGGTCATCCCAAAGAACAATCACACCAAATTCCAAGCCACCAACCAAGTAATTATTGCTTAATTAAGGTATATAGGTAAAACTTCAAACTCTAATTAGTCACTCTTCACGCAGCAAAATTTGGGGATTTTATTTTTTCTTAATTCTTCTTTGTCAAAGCTTTCCAAAATGGGTTTATTTATATTTTTTTTATTTTTTTTAAAAATTAGTTATCATTTTTTTTACAAATATAGATAGTTTAATTATATTTTAATCCCTAATTAAGCCAATTACACAGTTGGTGTCACACAGCGGCTGATGTGGCGGCACTTTTCATGTGTAGCCATGGACTTCAATATTTAAATCATCTGACACGCCTGCTGATTCAACAATGGTGGATGCACTTTTGTCTCTGCCATCTAATCATGGATCAAACAATGGAGATTAATCTCGTGGTTTTAATGAATTAAATCAAATAAATCTAGCATGATTAATCATAGTCGTATATTCTAATCATGCAAAATAGACGACCGATGATCCGTCGTCTGCCTGTGGTAAGAGACGGACACCGTCCGCCTATCGCCGCTTGATCTGAGCTCATTAAAGCTCATTCAAGGCTGAAATTGAATGCAAAATGATCAGGGAGGAGTTCTAAAGGGGATCTTATAGTTTGATTGACACGAAACACACATCCACTTCACAAAAGATCAAAAATTCCTATGATTTTTCACAGTTAGCTAAAAATTATCTCGCCAGAGCTAAAGGCTAGCAGTTTACTGACTAAGGTAGCTTTGCATTGAAGAGGCGAAGTCCTGCTGAGAAGATCATGAGCTGCCTCCCCGCTAGTTATCCTTTGGACTAAGTGCTGGAGTTGATATTGGAGTGCCTTCTAGTGCTCAAATCAAGTGTTTCTCTATTCATTTTGACCTGCTAGAGTGAGAGGAAGGTGTGGGTAAAGTTAATTTAGTTTTAGTAGAGTTTTGATGTGGTTGGATAGAGAGGGTGCTTAAGCTGAGGGAGAAGTCAGTCTCGTTGATGGTTGAGGGCACGGAAAGCTTTAGGAATACTTGGGACTAGTCGTGATGCACTGGGAAATGTGTGTGTTAAGTTTGAATCAGAGAGGAGGGGTATACTTATCTTCCCAAGTGAACCTAGCCATGTGATTGGTTCATCCTTTGGTGGTTGTCCAACTGACATAGGTGACAGAGATGATGTGGAGGTACATGAGTGGCTTAAGGAGCGTGGTGGCCTGCCATGGGGTGTATGCCTCTTTTGAGGTGGATCAATTATCAGACAAGGGGAGGAGGTCCTCCCCTTTGTCAAAGGCTAAACCTAATAACCTTAGGTTAGGTTGTGTCATTGGACCTATGTCCAGTGAGAGCCAAAGGTGGTTGCCAAGGACTAGGGAGGCAAGTAGGCATTCTAAATGAAGATTTTTATCATATTTAGAACTCTTGGTTCTCTTAATTTGAACCAAACTTGTTCACCATTCTAGCAATACGCAACTGAACGAAGAATGAGGAAAGATGAGTCATGCCAAGTTTGGTTAAGGTTTGGACTTGGTTTGATTGGGTTTAGCTCAATTTGACCATATAGGTCAATTTGGGTTTGAATGGGTTAGTTAACTAATTGACCAAATTGAGTCAAGAGGGCTATTATATTAATTTTAAATGATCATTTAGAATTAATTGGTGTAATTAATTTGATTCAATTTGAAGTTTAAATGTGAGAGCATTCCCTTATAGTGGTGAACATCCATTCTCATTAATTTAGCCCAAAACTCAATTTCATCATACATTTATGCATAAATTTTTCCAAGCTTAAGTTCAAAACATTGAGTCAAAAAATGAAATTAATTTTTTAAGATTTATTTCATTAGTCTAGGGAATAATTTGTATATTAATCATAATCTAGTCACTTTGAGAGTGAGTTTAGGACTCTAAATTCATTCATAAAAATAACAAAATATTTATCTTGTATTAACATAAGACCAAAATGGTATTGAATCATGGAGATATTAGATGATCCATTCTAAAGAATGTAAGTCTAAAAGAGATAAGATCGGTTCATTCTCTCTAGTGGAAGTGAACAAATACATCCCACTTCTTCGAGTAGGATTAGATCGAGCTCTTAGTTTATGCTAGAGCACTTTAAATATAGATTCAGTGGCTACTTGTTTCTTATTTTCTAAGAGTGTAAGCCCTCATCTCTTAGGTATTTTTATAATCTTGTGTTGTTAGAATCTAAGTCTTAACTTTCTAATGAAATGTTAACTCAAATAAATATAACTTTTACCTTCAAAGATATAATGCCTCACTATAGGATAGCTTGAAGAACTCACTAGGCCTTCTAGTATCAAGAGTGCTTCTTACTCATTCTCCTTTGAATTCTATTAAGAATTCTTCTTATTTTGAGTCTTTCCATTTCATTTTTCCAATAACTATCAATCCTTTGATATCAAACTTTGAAATCTTTAGAGATATTAGTTAGATACTTTAATCGAGAGTATTCTTAAAAAATCTCCATTTTCTAGAATATAATTAACTATGGGGGCTTGCCTTTATAGGAAACTTAAGAACTAGCATAAAATAAATTCTGCTTTACTCTATCTATGTAAAGTATGAGAAAGATCTCTAGTACACGTAGACCCATCTACCTTAGGAGTCCTTATTAAATGATTGAGTCTATTGTAGGGTGTTGTTTCTACCTTTCAAGATAGTACATCATTTCATGATGCCATACTTGATTATTTCAATAAGTACCCCATAAGATCTGCATGGTGTCCCTACAAACTCTAAATAAAAACACCATAATGTAATAACACTTAAACTAATTGTGATTATAATGTGTATGTGTTGACCTTACTTTTGGAGTGAGGATCGATCCCTCCCATCTTAGACCTAGGAACCATCTAAACACTTAGACTCTCTTAGTGATAGGACACTTTTGATTAAGGGAACACTAAATCTAAGCCTAAAGACTTATGAGGCATAACCCTATGCCTAAAGCTTACCTTAGGACAAATAGGTTTCACTTACCCTAAGGCCTAAACCAGGACTCATGCTCGTCAACTCATCTAAACTTAAGCTCATGTTATTGCTACTAAATCAACTCAAACCTATTCAATTAATCTTAATTGAATTTGGTTTTTCAATCAAAGCTCTAAACCAAACTAACTTGGACCGTAACTTGAGTTAATCCACCATAATCCTATAACTCCATTCAAACCCATTCAAGCAAACTAAATCCAAGGTGATTTTTTTCAATCATTTCAAGTATTTAATAGATCATTTCAAACTATTCCAACACTTGTAATCAAGTAATTAATCCAAGTGAATTTGATCAACCCAAGTTAACCCATTTGACCTAAAAAGTTCAAATGAGCCAATACTTAATCAAGCTCAAACCAATTGCAATTGAATCCACCAATCAAGCTCAAATTTATTATTGAAGGCATTCCAACCATTCATACCTCTAATTGGTCTAAGTTGACTTGACCAAGCCACTTGATCTAAAGTGACTTAAAAGACCTAATTAAGCTAAACTCTAATTAAACTCCTATTGGATCAAACCAAGCTATCCAATAGGCCATTATTGAATAATCCACTATAATCAATTGAAACTAATCAAGCCAATTTGGCCCTTTGACCCAGGTTGACCAAATTTAACCCAAAGGGTCAAACTGAACCAAATCAAATCTTAGACTAAATTGATTGAAACCAATGCTTTCACTTAGTCACCAATTGAATATTGAACATGATCCAACCTAACCATCACTGAACTTACCCTCTCTTGGACAAAGGACCACTGATGGTTAGTTGTTCAAATTTCTTTGCCAAGAGAGGGTAAGTTCACCCATGGGAAACCATTGGTCCACCTAACGATGAGTACACCTCATGACAACCCATTGTTCCTCGCCTCTCATACTCATCCACCTTAGTAATCCTCCACCTTAACCACCACTTGGATGGTCGCTAAAGAAGATCCCAACTCGCTCAACTGGGATGAGAGCATACTCTTCCCCATCCATTCAAACTCAACAAAAAGTTTTCCCAGAGCATTTTGCACAGTCACATACCCTCTCCTGAGCTTCTCGTGCACCATACCACTGGCGAGACCAGCTCCCGATAGGACCCGAGAGCTCCGACCATCCAAGCTCCTTAAACCTACACCAAACTCAAATTAAATATTCCCACACATTCACCTCACTCGGTGATTCAAAATGAATCATTTCCTGACCAATTTGACCACTAGAAGACGCCCTTAAACTAACTTCAACGAGCTTTGCAGCAACGTTTGGTCCACAGATTGATTGGTGGGGAGGTAGCTTGAGATCTTCTTAACAGGGCTTCATCTCTTCAAGACAAAGCTACCTCTATCAGTGGACCATCAGTCTTTAGCTAGGGCGAGGTAAAAATCTCACAATCGTAGTTTCAGCCTATAGGTGTTGGTGTTTTGTGAAGTAAATTTCATTTTTGTGCGATTTCCTTTGTAGTATTTCCCTATATTTCCCCCTTTGATCATTTTGGAGTTATTTTCACAATCGAATGAGCTCTGGTGAGCTCGGATCGAGTGGCAGAAGGCGGACGGTGCCCATCTTTTGGCGTTTATGGGAAAATGAATCACTGGTCATTCATTTCGTGTGATTAGAATGGATGGCCATGATTAATCATGTTAGAAATCTCAATTTAATCCTTTCAAAATCACAGGACTAATCTTGACTATCTGATCCATGATCGGACGGCCGAGATGAAACAACGTCCGTCGTCGCTGAGTCAGCTACCGTGTCAGATGATTTAAGTAGCCAATGATGCAACGCCATATGGAAAACATTGTTGCCTTATCGTCCGCATGGCACCAAAAATTTAAAAGGATTAATTAAACATTAAAAATGTAATTAAATGGCTAGAACTTCAAAAAATCATAATTAATTGTAAAAAAATCTGAAAAATATATAAATAAACTCATTTTGGAAAGCTTAGATATAGTAGAATTTAATAAAAATAAAATATTTAATTAATACCTAATGAATAATTCTTAATTAAGGTTTGAAGTTTATGCTAATTACCTTAATTAAGGTTAAATAAATTGGATAATTAATTCTAAATTTGGTGGTATGATTCTATGTGATGTTCTCTACCTCCCATAATTTTCTTGGAATTATTTATCATGTGGTTTGAATATTTTAGAATTTTAATCATAATTGCCTTAATTAATTAATTAAATAATTATTAAAATTAATAAATAGTAAAAATTAAGTAATTAGTATTTATTAATCAATGTATACAGTGGGTATGATGAGAAAAATAATTAGGACCCCTTTCCTAATTATTTTTCCAAGTATACTCTTAAGAGGGATAATTAATGTGTTTAAAAATTAAGGAATAATTGAGAAAAATTCATGATTAAATAAAATAAAATTTTAAATTGATTTAGATAACTCAAGTGCAACCCATTAATCCCTTTATATGTTAATAGCATAAAGTTATTAAAAAATTATGATTATCACATTTGTGTAGGGAAATTATAGGTGTATTTAACTTAAATTTTTTTCTCCTTTAATTTCATTAACTCTTAAGCATCAACCAAATTACATTAGACATCTTTAAGTGCATTGTTGATTTTTTTTTTAAAGCATAGCATTGAATGCTCATGATCAAGAGTTTAATTAAATTAAAGAAGCCTGGGGAAGGGTAATCAAATTGATGTGTTAATGGCTTGAACCTAATCAACTCCATAAATTATATTTAATTTATTTCTTTAAACATGTCAATCAACCAACATGGGATGGGGTGAATCCTAAGTATCATTTCTTCTCTTTAGGTTTTAATAACATAAACTTTAAAATTAAATCTTACAACAACAAAAAAACTTTAGTTAGTGTTAAGGAATGTTTATTTGGCTTGATTGTCCTTATGATTCAATAAAATTGAGTATGTTATGTGGTGACATTTAATCACTTCCTTTTCATTATCATAAATGTGCATGTCATTTATTTCATGTGTTTATGTTTTCAAAAAAAAAGAGGATATGATTTCATTCAAATTGCATGAGTTGGATAAATATTATGATATGGTGTGACTATTATCATAAATAAATTTCAAATTATTTTAAAATTATAAATTAATAATGAATTAAAGTGTACTAAATTTAAATTAATGTTTGTTGTAAGTACTTAATGAAGTATCTACTTAATTGTAACATAAAGATAATAATGGATTATTTTATCTTTATGTTTTATGTGTATGTTTACATGCATTTGAGTTAGCAAGTATATAGTCTAGACATCTCGAGAACATGAGACTTTAAGTAACCCCAAAGAGGTATTCAATAATCTCACTTTCTTGGTTCAATAATGGCATGTACTTTCTTAATTTTATTTATGTGTATACATGTGCTAGAATATAGGATAAAACTTATCTTTTTATGTCATTAAATTTTACATGAATAAAAGATTATATATAACCTTTGTGTGGTTTTATTTCTATGCTTGTGTATGTGTTTACATGTATTTGAGTTAGGAAGTATATTATCTAGACATCCCGGGAACACGAGACTTTAAGTAGCTCCAAGGTGGTCTTAGATAATCTCGCTTCCCTAGTTCAACAATGTCACGTACTTGCTTAATTTCATTTATGTGTATACATATGTAGAGATATAGAATAAAATTTATTTTTTCATGTCATTAAACTTTGCATGAATAAAAGATTTTATATAACCTTTGCATGATTTTATTTCTATTATTGTTTATATATTTACATGTATTTGAATTGACAAGTATATAGTATGGACATCATAGGAACACGAGGCTTTAAGTAGCCTCAAGGAGGTCTTATATAATTTCACTTCCCTGATTTAACAATGACGTACTTACTTGAATTTTTAATACATGTTTGCATATGCTTAGCTATGAGTTGAAATCTTTCTTTTCTATCAAATTTATGCATTAACATTCATTAAGTGTGCAAAAATATAGGCATCTTGCATGTATATATATTAAATCAAATATTAAGAAGGCTAAGATGAAAGAATATTAATGTTATTGATAATGAAAGGAAGTACTAGAATATTACTCATGTGATGGTGACTTAATTTAATTAATCCTAAGATGTCTTTCATGTATGAATAAGATTCATTAAAATTAATATAAACTAGGCTCAATAAAAAATTTCATAAGTGGTTCACTAAGAAAACCAAAGCTATAATAATTTACCTTTAGAAAATAACTTAGGATAGTGATGAACGGGCCAAGCCCTTTTTTTTCTCTCGTTATAAAAGTTAAATGCTAAGTATTAAATAAAATGAGAACATGCAAATCAAAATCAATCAATCTACTAAAAGACTTGAAGTGAAATCATCCCTAATGATTAATTTAAACAATTCAAAAACTTTAGACAATCATACTTCCAAAGCTTAACTAAGACATACCACACTAAAACTTTAGCACACACATTAGAATGCTAAGTGATCGATTCTAGTATTAAGTTAGGCTAGTGTATGTTATGATGATGTATTTTATTTTATGATGTAATATTTTATACTGGATGTTAGAATTGTTTGTACATAGATAGGTTGTTAGATTATTAGTAGCCTAATGATATCTTATGCATGAGATTGAGCTAAAAGGGTCATTATTATAATAAATAAATATAAAAGTTCTTTCTTGCAGATGCTGCTTATTCCCCTAAGCATAATTCAATTATGACAAGTAGGCTTGGCTACCCAAATATAGGGTTCTAAGTCCAAATATATGAAATATAATTGCTTGGCATATATGTTTGTTTAACTAATGTCTATTCTGCAGTCGTAGTTAGACTTTATTTTTTATGAATATGTAATTTTTGTAATAGGATTAGGATTAGTGCTATGGGGTTTAGGATGAACAGTGGCTAGAAAGCAAAGACCTAGGAGACCCTGTGAAGCTTGGAGCAAATTAATCCAAGGAAGAAAAGAAGGACAAAAGATTGAAGACCCGCATAACATTTATTTTAATTGTAATATTCAGTTATAATTCAAATTGTATAAGAGTAGAGCTTGACTACCCAACTTTTTTTTTCTAATTTTTTGGGGTGTACAGTGGTACCCGGCCACATCAACCTCTTATCTTTTTACGAAATTTAATTGTTTGATTATTGTGTTTAGTTTGTGCAATATAAATGACATGTCTTTCATAGGTTTCTTAAAGTATGATGATTTGATGTGTGGCCTAGATACAGTATGCTCTTTAGAGTAAAAATTAAATTTTCTACCATCATTAAGTAACTCATAACTAAATTTTAATTTAACTCACAACCTCATTTTAAATCCTAAGCTTTTAATGAAGATAATAAAAGATTTAGCAACACATTAGCTGAATGATTATATGCTACAACAACATGCATATCATATTGTGTCACTCTTGAATAGAGAGGATCTCCACTTTTGCATGATAAGAGATATGCTTGAACTTTGAGAGCAATCCCTTACAGTGGAGAACACATCTTCTAATTGATTTAGCTCATAACTTAATTTCATCATGCATGTAGGCATAATTGTCCGAAGCTTTGGTCTACAAATAAATGTGTCAAATGATTTTAAAAACTTATAAATTTTTAACATTAATTTAAGTCATGTTTGCATACCAAATATTATCTAGTCTCTTAGGGAGTGAGTTTAGTATTCTAGCTTCCTTCATAATTAAATAACAGCTTAGCTATTTTACATCTACATAAGACCGACCTATATGATTTTAAAGCGTAGGAGGTGTTAGCTAGCAAACACACCAAGAGGTTGTAAGTCCAGGAGAGTCGAGATGTGTTCATTCTCTCTTGTGGAGGTGAACCACTATATCTCACTTTCCCCGAGTAGAGTTAGGTCAAGCTCATGGCTTGTGCTAGAGCACTTTAGATTTAGGTTTTGAGGTAGCTCGTTTCTTTTTTGCTACGAGTATAAGCAACCACCTTTTAGGCACTTTTATAATCTTGTGTTGATAGAATATGAATCTTAACTTTTTAATAAAATTTCAACTTAAAAAAGAATAAATTCTTCTCTTTAAAAATATAAAGCCTCATTATATGGTAGATTAAAGAACTCACTAGGCTTCTTAGTATCATGAGTGCTTTTTACTTATTCTCCTTTGGAATCTGTGAAGAAGTCTTCATATTCGAGCAATCCTATTTGATTTCAAATAACAACTATGTATTTGATAGTATATCCTTGAAATCTTTGGAGATACTTATTGATTACTTTAATCGAAAGTATTCTTAGAAAACTTTAATTTTCTAAGATGTAATTAACTATAGGGACTTGCCTTCATAGGGAACAAAAGAACCTGCTTAAAATAAACCCCACTTTATTTTATCCATGTAAAATGGGGGAAAGATCTTTGATATATATGAAGACCCATCTACCTTAGGAGTCCTTATTAGGTGATTAATTCCATTGTAGAATGATATTTCTACCTTTCGAGATAGTACATCATATCTCAATGTTGCACTCGATCACTTCATAAGTACCTCCAAAGATCTGCTTGGTGTCTCTACAACTCCAAATTAAAACCACAACATGAATCAGTCGAAAGTAAGTTTAGACAGTGAGATCATAGGAGAATGGAAAGAGAGAGCTCAGGTAGGGATGGAGTGCACTGTGAGAAGAAGAGGGTTATTCGATAAGTGTAATTTAGCTTATAACTGGTTAGATTAGGTTGCTAGGATTAATTTTTTTTTATTTGGGATTACAGTGAAAGTCAATTATAGTCATAAATATAAGAGATATGGAGAACTATATTTAGAATCAAATTCTCAAAATTTGTATGATTTTAACCCTACAAAAAGAGATATATTTGAAATAGTGATATGATCAATATAATCATAATTTTTAAAATTTTAATTTATAATTTTCTATGTTAAAAACTTTGCCATATATATATATATATATATATATATATATATATTCATCCAAAAATTATAAAATACATAATGAGAACTTCAACACCCAAAAATATTTAAAAATACATTTGACTCGGATATAATGGTGTACCTAAGTATACATGCCATTCAAGTAATACAATGTTCTGTAGAGTATCATTCTCATAAAAATTGAGTAAAGTATCTAAATTAAAACCATCTTAATTACTAATCTTTCTAAGCTTAACTTTTATCTAACTGATTTAAAATTTTGAAATTAAACTTAAACTTAATTTATAAAAATTAAAAAAATTGAAGCTTTAGAAATTTTGTAGATTATGCTGGTGTTGTTCTTTAATTTTTAAAGTAGCACCTTGAATTTATGTAATTCTAATTAATATCTTGTTTTTCAAAATTAACATGAGAAGTTATTTGAAAATTTATAGTTTTAGTCGGGAGCATAAATGTTATATCGTTTATGTCTAGAATACAATAACTAAATCACTTTCTTTAACTAGCTAATCTTTATACTCTAATTAAAATCTTTTAAGTGATTGCATTATCCAAATTTTTCTTTAATGATTGCCAATCTGAAATAACATATGCCTACGTCTATTTAGTAAGCCCATTTTTTCTACTATTCTTCTAGGACTTTTTTGATATCTCTAGATCTTAATTCATTTTAACACCACAAATAGCTATAATGAATGTAAATTAAATGTAAAGAAAAAAATAATAAAATAATATTTCTTGAAAAGCACAAATAATTTTCTTATAAAAATCTAAACATCAAACTTAGCACAAGAAAAAGAACATATTTGAAATCATAAAATAAGATGATAGGATAAGTAGAGAAAAAAGAAAGAGTAAATCAAGTAAGTACTTCTAATTGCTTTAGCGTGGAAATGCAAAGTAACTATGAAGAAAATCTTTGGTTGGATCTTCTTCTATAAGTCTCCAACAAGAAGAGCACACCAACACATGACCCTCACAATGAACAAGATACACACACACAACACTTAGAGTGTCACTCTCTGAGTACCTCATACACCCACACTTACACTAAGACTCTCTCCACTTGCTAAAACTTTTTCCTATAACAAAACATCACCTATTTATAGCCTTTTGGTTCTCCTCTTACTCTTTCCTCTACTGCACTCCAAACTGCCTTCAAAATTGCTCAAATTGATTACTAAAATAGCTTGAAACTATTCTGGCTGGCCGTTCTATCATGACTCTGTGAAGTTAGTGCCTAGGCGCCAGGTGTAGCATTGTGGCACTACCTCTTTTATCTTTTACTTAATTTGTGGGCTCCCTGGTGTTGCAACACCGTGATTGTGGTGCCTAACTGCCCTATGAAATGGCTTCAATATCTGAAAATTTTCTAAGTCCTCAGAGATGCGGTCCTGGGATTGCAGCACTGATGTGCCAAGTTTTATATCTTTTGGTCAAAAAATTGATCCTACTCCAACAGTACGGCGTCACTGATATAGGTCCTAGGCACTGGCCTCTCTATTCTTTACCCCAAAATCATTTATGTTCAACACCATGGTGTTGACTATGCTTTTTTGTTATTTTCTCTATTTTTTTAGAGTTTTTATGAAATAATACCAGAATAAATTGCTAATAACTTATTTAAAAACAAAATAAACATAAAATAAATATTTTAAATATAAAAATTTTTATTACAAAAATACACTTATCAACATCACTAAAAAATCAAAAAATAATACTTCAAGAAAAATGTAAACCCTAAGCTAAATAATCATAGATCTAATTCCAAATAAGAAAGATACTGTGAGATACATGAGTTTCACATAACTTTTACAAAAATTTAAGTTATAAATAGATAGTATTTTCAAAAAATTTAAATTCACATTTCACAAAAAAATTAATGAATAAAATCACAAATAAACACTTATAGAAATTAGAGGAAGTGGTTTATCATTTATTTTATGAATAATTCAAAGAAATCAAGTGTTTTGGTGGAGTTTTATGGAGCTATGGTGCAGTTTCATCATCGCCCGAGAGGAATTCAAAGGAGAGAAAATAAAAAATTGGGGGGCTTAGGTCGTTGCCTTCCTATATAGCAGATTTTCGACGAGTTTTCTACCAAAAATCAATCAAAAATTTTTTGGTAGAATTTTCACAGAAAAGTTTACCAAAGAAAAGTTAGTTTCGTGGTGCCAATGTTTTTTCCATAGAAATTTTATTTGGCAATATTTTTGATAAAAACTTTGTCAGTAATTCTACTGGTTATTTTTGACGAATTAGTCCATCAAAAATCCCACAAATATTAACTAGTTTTTTTTATAGTACACTAGCCTAACCTAAGTCAAACCCTGGAGTTTTGATGTCAATTTAATATTAGTTTATATTTGAATTCTGAATTTCATTTCATGTTATTCTAATTTTAGTTTTAGTTTTGTTTATTTTGACCTTAGTTTTGAGTTTGGTGCTCACTAAACTACTTGAAGACATCCTAAGGCCATGTAATGAAGCTCCTTATCTAGGATTGAGAACCTAAACACTAGAAAACTAATGGGTGTTAACCTCATCAAAAAAGGAGGTCAACAGTCACATTCAAAATTAATAATGTTAGGCCTCAACAAAAGTGTTGATGTTAATGGAATTATTTGATATAAGCTATAATTGAGAGAAAAGTTATATTTTAGTGATAAATTTCAAAGGAAAAAAATGTATACATTGAAAGGTGAGGTAGAAATTTGAAGGTTTCAAAGCAATAAGAGACTTCTACATATCTTTTATGATGATGATATAAAGTATATTGATACTATATAAATCCAATAATTCTTTATGTGATCTTGAAATAAAATTTCTTATTTACCAACCCTCGAGTATATGCTTCTTTGTGTATTAATATACATATTTGATTGACATTTAAAATCAAGTTATTAGAAATAATGATGATAAGAGTGATTCATATCTCTAAGAATTTATTCCTTATAAAAGATTAAGCCATTTAATAGCTTTCACTAAAATCTAATATGTTACATTTATTTCTTTGAGTTAGCTATAAGAAGATATTCCGTCCTAATTAGAGCATAGGAGCCCCAATTCCTTAGTCAATAAATGCTTTATCAGATATCATTTGCTTTTTTAGGCTTTTGAATTAGTTTGTATTTCTAATATTTTTTATATAAAGAAAGATCATATATCATCTAAGGTTTATGCATTTTAAGATTTTTTTTATATAAATAAAAAATCTATACTTTTTATGACTTACATCTTTAGTGGCAGTTTAGGATTTTAAAAAGAGCAAATACATTTTGAGATTTTAGATAAAAAAGTTATACTTTTGAGATTGTTATCTTCAAGATTTATATATGAGAAAGAAACCTTTTCTATTAAGGCTAAACTTTTAATATTTTGAGAGAAAAAATATATCTTCTAGAATTTTATATAAAAGAATATGTAGTATCTTAGGATTATGAGTTTTACACTTTGAAAAGAACTTACACCTTTGGAGATTTTATGATAAGAAGAAAAATATACTTTTTGATGATGATTCCTATGAAAACTTTACAAAAAAAAAGTTATGATCTTTAAGGCTTATGCTTTCTAAAGTTTGAAAAATATATGTACCTTTTAAGGCTCATATCATTCAAGATTTTTAGAAGAAAAGGAATATATATCTTATGAGGATTATACTTTTAACATTTTGAGAAAAAAGGGAAATTTTCATAGGCTTATGTCTTCTGATATTTTTAGTAAGAATACAAATATATACTTTTAATGCTTATGTCTTTTTAATTTTAAGAAAGAGCTTGTATTTTATAAAGTTCATGTTTTTTTGAGATTTTTGAAAAAAAAAACCACATTTTTTTAATGGATATGCCTTTTAATATCGTTAGAATGAAAATTTATCTTTAAGGATTATGTTATCTAAAATATTTTAGATTAGTACAGATCATATCATTCACTTACTCTTAGAAAGTCTTTTTAATGAGGACTTTATCCCATATTAGCTTACAATCGAGGCATTTTTATAAGCATGCCTTTAGAAAATTAAGATGAAAATTAATGTCTACCACTTTTCCTTAAAAAGTCTTTTAAATTAAAATTATAAAATGTATTATTATTTGTATGAAAATTTATTAATAACAACATATAAAACTTACTTTAAATGGTACATATCTAATTAGATCTTCGATTACCTTTAAGAGATTAAGACTATATCTTAATAAATTGATTTTTTTTAAAAGAAATTTTAATTAGATGAGGTATTACCAAGATAATGAGCTTAATTTTCTTAAGTTCAATCAATGATGGAGTCTTTCTATTGAATTTATTGAAGATAATATTAGTGAGGTAATAATTAATTTTTGATAGGAGTAAATATAAAACTAGTTAGTGAAAAATAATTAAATAATACATCGACAATTAAGCTGATTTCTACTACTATAAATTGGATTAGAGGAATTGATTGTAAGGGTGGTTGACTAAGATGATTGGAAGGATGACTATATCAAAACCTTTATGGCTTGTTCTTCAAAATCATGATTATCACAGAATAAGATTGGGCGTGGTGTAGTATAATTTAATTTCAAGAAGGAAGTTAAAGATGGATTATCCATTAAACTACTTATATGAATCAAAATTTTATAATATTGATGGCAATTGTCCCATTTCTAATTGAGATGATAAGAAAATCTTGATGCATATAATATACTTTCAAAATTAGAATTATTAAAAGTAAATTTTATGTTTGGGCATCTATGCATTAGATAAATAGATTGTGGTGGTATTCTAATAATATAATAATTAACTTCATTTTTTTTTGTCATGAATCTTATAATGTTATTTGATATGAGAAAATAATTTATAGATTGCTCTTGTAAATAATGGTCCAAATACCTTTAATGAACCAATTACTTAATCTCTTCTTCAAGGATTGTGATATTCTATTATTGAAAGCCCTTTTGAATGGTGTAAATGATAAAATTTAGAATGATCTCTAACATTTATATTTTTTTAAACAATTTCAACCACTTGAAGTGTTTAGTATTCTAGATCTTTATTAGAATATTTTTTTGGATGTGATTAAGGAGGTGTAATAGGGTGAATCATTATGTCATTAAGACTATTGAATTTGCTAGAAGCATTGCTTCTAATCTCTAGATTTGTCTTACTAATATTGTAGGGGTTTAATTAGTTTCTTATTATGAGTTCTTATATTTAAAATTATTGAAGCTACTTTTGATAGGTGTTGATGTTCTCATCAATAGTAATTGGAATTTCTACTTGATAAATAAGATCATCATAAAAACTAATTTTCTTCTATATCTATGAAAAAAGTCCAACGTGAAGATCTCCAAAAAAATATACCTCGCATAACTCAAGATTTATTCCTAAAATGTTTTAAGCTTCTAGAAAGGGTCTTTGTAAGTATTATCTAAGAGTTTATATTTCATTTTGGTAAAGAAATATGAAAAAAGTTCTTCATAACCCTCAAATTTATGATAATTTGCTCAACAAAAGCATGGTGAGGTCATTGAAAAAGTGGATAGCTTTACCAAAAAAGAAAAAAAAAAGTGTGGGCTTGACTCTTAAGTGTGGTAGAAAAAACCTCATCGAGTAGAACATCAAATGCTTATTAAAATTGTATGATGATCTTAGCATAGTTGATATGCTTATACAGATAAATAATCCTATCACATAAATTAATAGTAATCATCATGAAACGTATTGTTGACCTCACTTTTAGTGAGGTTGACAACCATCCTTTTAGACCTAGAATTTAATATAAGCACTAAGGTTCTATTAACCTTAAGTGATGTTAATAATCACCAAAATCTTAGTGAATTATGATCTCAGGCCTTAGATTAGGAGCTTCTTAGGCATTTAGGATACTGCGATTAGTGACTAAGTGCACAACCTCAACTAATGCAAAATTTAAAATAATAAATTAAAATAAAATCTAAATTCAAATGAACCCGGATTAAGGTAATTAAGTTTGATTAACTCAATTAAACCTTTTGGGCTCAAAATCAGTTAAATTCAAGAAAATTATATAAAATCAAAACTAAATCAAATCAAACCAAATAAAAGGCACAGAATCAATACATAAGTATAAATGAACCCAAAAAAAAAATCCAGATGAATGTGGTTCAAAGTAGTCAATCAGGACATCTAACTTAGAGTTGACCCCACCAAGCTAAAAATCAAACTAATCAAAATTTGATCAATTTAAGTCACCCTAAATACTTATATTTATCAAATTAATACAATAGAACACTGTTGACCTCACTTTTGAGTAAGGATTCAATCTCTTTTTTTTGTTTAGATTTAGAGTCTTCTAGACACTAAAACTTCCTTAATCGTAAGACACTTCTAGAAATTAGTGGAACACTTAACCTAAGCCTAGAGACTTAAGAAGGGTTAACCACAAGATTAAGTCATGCCTTAGGGATTAGCATGACCTACCTAACCCATGACTCAAACCCAACCTATGTCCACCTTCTTAAGCCACAACCAAATTCAATTCATAACAAACCAACAATCAAATCACATATCAAATACCAAATATTAAACCAAAATCCAAACCTAAGCCATATGAACCAATTCCATGGTCTTAGCAAATCTTAATCCAAATCAATCCAAACTTAATTGATTTTCTTATAATCAATTTTTATCTTCAATCATCTTCCCAAATATAAATCAAATCTACAATTAAATGATTAAAAATAAATCAAACTAAATCAAACTAAACCAAGACCCAAGCTCAAGCCATATGAACCAATTCCATGGACCTAGCTAAATTCCATACAAATTCAAACCAAAATCAATTGATTTTCTCATGAATCAATCATTCCTTCAATCATCATTCCAAATATGAATGAAATCTACAATCATCAAGTCAAACCAAAATCAACCCAAGTCAAACCCAAGTTAGTCATTTTGACTTGAAATATCCAAATGAACCAAACCTCATCCAAACCCAAATCAATTGCAATTGAATTTATATATCAATCTTAATCCCATATATAAACTCAACTAAATCCAATTCAACCCAAAATCAAGTCAATTGACCTATTTAGGTTCACATAACCCAAACTGACTAAAGGACCCATTGAGTCAAACTTCAATTTAACCCAAATTGGATTGAACCAAGGCAACTTCTATTATCATAATTATGATCACCTAGGTTGATCAATTGTCACTAATCGGGTTAAACCAAGTCAACTTGGTCCTTTGACCAAGTCAACCCTCTTAACCCATATAAACCCAAACTAGCCAAATCCCTTAAAACCAATGATTCATACCAACTCAAAAGCAATATTTAAACATGATTTGGCCTTCAATTGAGCCAAGGCAAACCCAATTAGCCCTCTTGACCCAAGTTGACCCAATTTCACCTAAAGGGCCAAATTGGGTCAAATCAAAATATAAATAAAATTGATTGCAACCAATGGCTCAAGTTCATTCTAAGTTGATTGTTGAACTTGACCAAAGCCATAATTGAACCCAATATGACCAATTGAACCAAATTGACCCACTTAGCCCAAATTGACCTAAAGGGTCAAATTGGCCTAAATCAAAATCAAATCCAAATTAATTTAAACCAAAGCCTGCAATCAACTTCAATTGGTCAATCAAACCCAAACCAACACCTAACCCAAGCCAATTTGGCCAATTTGGTCAAATTGGTCAACTTGACCCATTTGACCCAAATGAACTCAAATGAGCCAAAATCAAGTCTAAGCTAAACTAAATCAATCCAATTGAACCAATACATTTCAAATGACCATATGAATTTAACCCAACCCTTGGTTTGACCCAATTTGACCAATTAGTTGACTTAACTCAAATTAACCTAATTTGACCTACATTAGTCAAATTGAGTCAAATCAAATCAAATCAATTCCAAATCACTTGAGACTTGGGCTGACCCACCTTGGGCTTATTTTAAACCAACCCAAATCAAATCCAATGTCAAATAACCATTATACCCTTAGATTAAGGGTATCTCATGAGACAAATCACCCATTTAAGTGGCAATTTATTCTTTGTGACCACTTGGCAACTTCCCATTGGTCCACATAGGCACCTAAAACACTGCCCAACCTGACTAAGGGGCGGTTGGGTTGGCCATAACCCATGGGGAGATGAACTCACCTCACCTCCCCCATTGGCACATTTGAAACCCAAGACGCCTATCCCCCCTTGGCAGCTACTCCCTTGCCCTTGACCACTAAAACCGAGCCACCTAGGATGATTCCCTGCCATGCACAGTCACCACCGGTGGCCAGACAACCATTAGAAGCCAAATGAACCATAGTCGTTCGATCCAAGGGAGGAGGAGGTATAGCCCCCTCACTTCGATCCAAATCAACATATTGAGCATCCTCAAAGTCCTAGCAGCCAGAGACTAATTCGTTAGAGTGGTTTCCAAGTGTCCCGAGCTCCCCCATTGCCAGAAAGCTTGAAACCAAAATAGGGCATCCGTTCCTTCAATCCAACTCCCTCATTTCTTCACCAAACTTAAATTAACTTCACACACACCATCCCCGCACCTCATCGAGCAAGAATGAATCACTTCTTAAGCTTCCCAACCACAGGAGGTAAGACTTCGATCAAAACCAACCTCCAAAGTGATGGTGCTTGGCCCAAAGAGTGAATAATGAGAAATTGATCTAATTGCTTCTTAACAGGGCTCCGTCTCCACTTGACGAAGCTTCCTCAATCGCCATGGTCTTGAGCTCGGACAAGGTAATTCTAGTAAAATTGAGCTTTAGATGATTTTTGTTCGAGATTTTTGAAGAAAACTTACACACCGTGTGACTTAGCCATTGGATCCTTCGCACGAAGGTGTGGGATCCATTTGGAGTTGATCCGAGCTCAGGTGAGCTTCGATCAAGCGAGGAATGGCGAATGGCCTCTGTCCTCTCTCGTTCATGTGACAACAGATCACACACCATCCATTCCGCGTGATTGGAATGGACAGTCATGATTAGATTTGCTAGATTGATCTGATTAAATCCTTAAGGAGTCATGGGATCGATCTACGCCATCTGATTTGAGATCGACCGACGAAGATGAAAGTGCGTCCATCTCCAGCCATGTCAGAGCTGAGTCAGACACGTTTAAGTGACCAATCCTATGGTGCCACGTGGAAAGCGCACCACCATGTCAGTGGTTCGTGGCACCGACAAGATTAAACTTAATTAGGGCTAATTAATTTATTTTAAAGGTTAAAACTACCATAATTCATAAAAAATCATACAAAAATCAAAAAAATACAATTAAATACTTATTTTAATGGTATTTCAAAGGAAAATTATTTAAAATTAATTCTAAGTGATTTTAAAAAGTAATAAGGCTTAATTTGAGTTTATTTGGAAACTTAATTAGCATAATTACTTCTTAATTACTTAGATAATTAATCCTAAACTTTGTGAGTTAGTTTAATGGGATGACCTCTACCTCCCATAATTTTCTTGTGATTTATTGCTTAGCTAATTGAGGTAATTAACTATTTAAGCCTTAATCATTCTCTTAATCTAATTAATTAATTAACCTCTTAAATATTAAATAAATAATTAATTAATCTTGCTAATCTAGTAATAAATGGGCAATGGGACTGGGGTTAGGACCTCTTTTCTAATCTTTTTTCCTAAGTCCATTCCATTTAAAGGGAAAATTAATTAAAATGAGATTAGTTAAAGGTTCAATAAATAAATAAATAAATCAAATCACAATCACATCAACCTAAGTAATTGAATCATGGTAGATCTTTAGGTGTTTAATAACCTAAAGATATTTAAGATAATATGGTTAACACACATATGTGGGGAAACCATAAGAGTACTTAATTAAGTTTCTTAATCTAATTAACCATTAATTATGAGTCCAATTGCATTAAGCCCCTTTTATTTCTTAGGATCATTGCTAATTTAATTTTTAATTCATGTGCATATCATGTTGGCTCATAATTATTTGGATAATTATATTAAGGTAACATAGGAAAGGGTTAATTAATGTATTTAATGCATACTATAACCTAATTAATTCATAAAATTAACTCAATTACATTTCATTAAACTAAATTAATTAACAATCATGGGAATGGGTTAGGATCAAACATTTTTCCTCACATCCTTAAATCAAATCAAAACATAAAGTTAAAATGGCATAAAGAAGCTTTAGTTTACTTTGAATGGCTTTATTTAATATGATTATCCTTAGGAATTAATTTAATTGAATGAAATCATGTTTGTGTTTATTTATTCCTTTTCAATCATGTTAGATATTATATGTCATTTAAAATCATGCATTCATCTTTTCAAAACTAATTAAATTAAATGATTTTCCTTTATGTAAGCTTGCATGTGTTGGATTAATTTATAATATGTGTGGCTATTACTAATAAATCCAAATTACTATCCAAGTTTATAAATCAATTACATTGATTAGAGTGATGGTAGTTATGAACACATATAGGCTTTGCATGTGCTTATAGCTTAGTTATGTGAGGTAAAGCTTTCTTCTTCTTAATTCATATGTAATTTTACATGTATTTGAATGTTAATAAGTATGTAGTATGGACATCCCAAGAATACGAGGCTTTAGCTAGCCTTAAGGAGGTCATTTGATAACCTCACTTCCCTGGTTAATAATGACATGTACTTATTTGATTTCATTTACATCTATTTTTACATTAGAATTTGGATAGAACTTTAATTCACATGCATAAATGATTCAATCAAATAAAAATATAATTTTTGGATGGTTTTCCTTCCTTTATTTATGCATACATTCATGTGTAATATGATAGCAAAGTATATAATATGGACATCCCGAGAATACATTAACAAAGGCACATACTTGCTTATTTCTTCATACATGTTTATGTATATGTAATTAAAGAGTGAAAATCTCCTTTTCTACTAAAAATACATGCATTCATAATTGACTAAGTGATTGAATTAATTAATCATATGATTTGAAGCTTTCTTTTTTATATTCATGTATATAAATTTACATATGTCTGAATGCAAATGAGTATATAGTCTGGACATCTCGAGAATATGAGGCTTTAGATAGCCCCAAGGAGGTCATTTAATTATCTCACTTCTCTGGTTAATAATGACACATACCTATTTAATTTCAGCCTTATGTATTTTTATATAAGAATTTGGATAGAACTTTAAATTAATATGATTAAATAATTCAATCAAAAGAAAGATATAAACTTCAAATATACATCTACATCCATCATTTAAGTGTGCTAAAATATGTTGCCTCTATAGATATACTTAGGATTAAGATCATATGCATGCCATATGTGATGGAAAGGAAGAATTAAACATAAGTCATGTGGTAGTAATTCAATTAGATTAATCTTAAGAAGCCTTTCATATTGAATTGAGTTATTAAAGTGAACCTAAACATAAGATGAATTAAAAATCATCTAATAAGTGATTCACTAAAGAGAACTAAATCAAGTTAATATGCTTTATAAAGTAGCTTAAGGTAGGGATGAAAGAGGGTAATCATCTTCCTTCTCTTTATTACACTTAATTGCTAAGTGTAAATCAAATGAAACAAAAGAAAACATAAATTATAAATTCTCAAATCAATTAAACATCTTGAAGTGAAATCAACCTTTCATGTTAAATTAAATCTCCCCACACTTAGAAAAATATAAGTCTAATGCTTAGAAAGACACATCACATAAGCCTTAACACACACATCAGAATTAAGTCACCACTTCTAGTTCTATGTTAGGATGGTACATGATGTGATGTATATTTTATTTTGTGATGTATTGTTCTAGGCTGGATGTTAGGGTGTTTGCTTCATAGACAAAATGTTAGGCCATTCCTTGCCTAATCATGTTTTTTGTAGGGGATTATGATTAAGGGGACATTTAAGAATAAATATAAATGTTCTCTTTGTAGGTTGCTTAAACTCCTAAGTATAATCCAAGTTAGGATAGGGGCTTGGTTACCCATGTGTAGGGTGCTAAGTCCAAATTATACATTTAACTGCTTGGGATTGTATATGTGTTTAGCTAACTTCTATTTTATAGGTGTAGCTAGATTTACTTTTCCTATGTAAATATAATTTTTATAATATAAATTAAGATTAGTGTTATGGGGATAAGGATGAGTAGTGGCCAGAAGGCTTTGTCATGGGGTACCGTGTGATGCTTTTGAAGGACGCACATCCAAATCAAAGAAGGAAGAATCAAATCAAGGAAATGGAAGAATGAAGAATGAAGACCCCCATAACATTTAATAAAATTGTAATTATTCTTTTAATTATGGGTTGTATAAGGGTAGAGCTCAGCTACCCATCTTTATTTTTGAGTTATATGGCGCACTGCAATCGCAGACTTGTTATTCTTTTGCATTAGCTTATAAAATTGTTTGGTATTTTTTTTAGTTTGCACACTAGAAATGTCATGTTCTTCTTAGTTTTTTATAATTGATGCTTTAATGTGTGGCCTGGATGTGATTAGGCTCTTAGGATATAATTAATTTTTCTACCCCAACTAATCACTCATAACCAAATTTTTATCAACTCATAACCTCACCATAAAGCTTATGTCTTAAATAAGATAATTAAAATATTTAGCAACCCCTTAGCTAAATGTTGTATGTCTCACATCATGCATGCATCTTGAATCACTCTTGAAAAATGAGGGCCTCCATCCTTACACGCATAGGGACCACCTGACCCATGAGCAACCCCTACTAATGAGCTTCACCCTCTTTCTTTTAATTTACCTAATAATCCCTTTCATCATGCATTCAGTCATATAAAAATCCTAAAGCCTTCATCAAAATGATGTGTCAAAAATAAGAATAATAATTTGAAAAGATTTTGTATTAGACTAAGTCATTATTCAAGCCACTCATGCTCAAGTCTCTTAGGGAGTGGGTTTAAGATTTTAGTCTCTTTCTAACTAAATAACCGCTAGCTATCTTGCAATTCATAAGACCGGACTACATGATTTTAAAATCAAAGGAGGACTTAGCTGGTGACCACTCCAAGCAGTTATAAGTCTAAAAGTTGGATGGTTCATCCTCTTTTATGGAGGTGAACCTTTATGTTCACCTGTCGCTTAGATTTAGGTCATGCTTTAGCTCGTACTGAAGCTCCCTAGATTTAAGATCCGAGGTAGCTATCTCCTTTGGGCTACAACCATAAATCTTCACCTCTTAAGCATTTATACAATCTTGTATTGATAGATTATAAGCCCTAGCAATCTAATAAAATTCAACTTAAACAAATAAATCTCTTCACTTTCAAATATATAAAGTCTAATTATAAAATAGATTGGAATGCTCACTAGACTTCCTAATATCATGAGCATTTCCTGCTTCCTTCCTTTGGATTCCAAAAATAAGTCTTCTCCTTAAACTTTCCTAATTGATTTTCTAAATATAACCAATCCTTTGATAGTCTTACCTTAAAATATTTAGAGATGATAATTGTCTACTTTAATCGAGAGTATTCTTAGGGAATTTAATTCTCTAGGATGTAATTAACTATGAAAACTTGCCTCCATTGGGAACTTTAGTACCTGATTTAATATAAAACCTGCTTTATTCATCTATATAAAGCAGGAAAAAAATCTCTGGTATATTTGAAGACCTATCATATCTTAGGAGTCCTTATTAGGTGATTAGGTCTATTGTAGGGTGATACCTATATCTTTCGAGATAGTATATCATACCTCAATGTCGCACCTGATCACTTCAATAATTACCCCATACGATCTACGTGATGTCCCCCCATATCCAAAAATAAACCCCACAAATACTAAGCTAATTAATTATTAATCTAGTGATGACTCAAATGGCTTAATTATGTCACCTAGTTTAAATAAACCTGAATCGACCCTATTGAACCTAAACTCAACATAAATTAAATTTAATTTAAATTAAATAGTCAAAAATACTTTTAAATTATATTTAAACATAATTTAAACTTTTTTGGGTTTGATTTGACCTAAGTAAACCCTAATTTAACCCATTAAGCCTAAATTAGCTCAAAATAGGCCTAAATCAAAATAAAATCTAAATTAATTAAAATCAATTAGTCCAGATCATTTCAATTACTCATTCAAATATAATTGAAACTTGAAGACACTTCAATTTGAGTCATATTAGTTATTTAACCCACGTGAATCCAATTTAACCTCTTAAGTCCAATTTAGATAAAAATAGGTTTAAATCAAAACTTAACTCAACCCAAATTAAACCAAATAAATGCTTAAAATTATTCTTAAGTTGATTATTGAATATGACACAACTCTCAATGGCACCAAATTTAGCTAATTTGGTCAATTGGTCAATCTAACCTAAATTGACCTATATGAGCTAAAATTAAAATAAATTAAAATTAAATCAAATTAATTATTATAAATTACTTTTAAAACTTAATTAAACTCAATTTAACTCTCATTTGAGTCCAATTTATTTAATTTCGTCAATTTGGCCCATGGACCCAAGGGAACCCAAATTAGCCCAATTTGACTTATTCATGTTAAATTGAGTTAATTTAGGCTTCAGTTAAATTATATTTAATTAATCATAGGTATTATAAATAATTATTTTAATATAATTTGAATTTAATTCTAAATCAATTGGGCAAACTAGACTCACTTGACTCAACCTAACTCAAGTTGGGTTAAAATGAGTCAACTCAAATCTTAACCGAAAATGCATTCACTCACCTCCCCATACATCAAACCAAGTAAAATTTCAACTTTAATGAAGAGAGCATGCCAAACACAAGGAAATGAAGAAAGAGGGAGGTGAGCATGAGGATATATATATATTCTTCACATGGCAGGTAATGAGGGTTTCTACACACCTCAATTTTTTTTTTTACATACTAAAAAGAAAACACACACACACATCTTCTTCCAACAAGTCACTTTAATAAATATCAGAGATCTTAAAAAAAATTAATTAGATATTCTATATCATACTAAATTATAAAAGTAATTAAATTAGAGTTTAATTAAGCATTAATTAATTACTTTAATTACACAAAAATTTAAAGAATCATTACAAATTGTAGAAAAATTAAAAAATATATAAATAAACCCTCTATGAAAGGCTTATATAAAGGAGCATCCAAGAAAAACAAAATCCCTAGATTTCATCTAATGAATATTGATTAATTATGATTTGAAATTTTAACTAATTACCTTAATTAAGCTCTAATCACTTAGTTAATTAATTTAAGAATTGACATGCTGATTATATGGAATGAACTCTTTCTCCCATAATTTTTTTGGGTTAATTTATCAAGTGAATTAAAAGAATCAAAATTTTAAACTCAAATTACCTCTCTTATTCAATTAAGTAATTATTAATATTAAGAAAATTATAAAATTGATTAAAAGGTGTAAATTAATTATTATAACAGTAAGGATAATAAAAAAATTAGGACCCCTATTCCTAATTATTTTTTAAGATTACCCTTAATGTGCTAAATTAATTAATTAAATTGTTAGATGAAATTTAAATATGAAATCATCATAATTAACTCATTTAATAAAAATATGTTTAATTGACCCTCCTTATCTTTAATAAAATTATGATTCTCTAATTGTGTGGGGAATTAAAAAAGTAATTAGCTTAATCTTCTTAATTTAATTATTTATTAAACATGAGCACATAATTGCATTAGAATCCTTAGGACATTGCAATTTTATTTTCCAAACATATCATCATGATTTGTGGGCTCTTGCTTAATAATTAATCAAATTAAGAGATTTTTGAGAGAGTAATTAAATAGATTATTAATGGGCCAAACTTAATTAATTCAAAAAAGCCACTTAAATTCTCTTTAAATTTATTAACAAATAAACATGAATATTGGTTGAACACTAACTCTTGTTCTTTCCTCTTTAGGATTAAATAACTCAAAACCATAAAAGTAAAATCCTAAAAAGACTTTGATTAGGCTTAAGGTATGGTTATTTAATGTGATTGTCCTTAAGTTTTAATGAAGTCAATTAAATCATTTGATAATGTAATTATTTTGTTTTAATTATCATAAATTTGTATTCCATATATTTCATACATGCATGTTTTAAATTTTAAAAAGAATATATTGTATTTAATTTCATGATATGGAAGATATAAATATATGGTGTGGATATTATTACTAATAAATTTTAAATTATTTTATCTCTTTAATAAATTATCATATGTTAGCTGTTAATCAAATAATTTAGATCCAATATTTGCATTTGTAAATTCTATTATAAATGATAAAGCAAAATAAAATTTACATGTCTTTCATGCTTAAAAGAATAATAACTTACAACTTTTCATAATTTTATTTTTATATTTATGTATGTGTGTATATGTATTTGGGCTAACAAGTATATAGTTTAGACACTTCAGTAACACAAGACTTTAAGTAGCCCTAAGGAGGTCCTAGATAACCTCACTTTCTTAGTTTAACAAAGGCAATACTTGTATAGTTTCCTACATCCCTATACATGTGTATAATTGTAAAATGAAATTCAATCAAACTGGAATAAAGTAAAATAGTGATGTATATTGATAATGAAGCTAGGATAACAAAACACTACTCATTTGATTATGATTTGGCTTCATTAATCTTAAGATGTCTTTCATGTTTAAAGAACACTCATTAAATCAAATCCAAACATAAATCTAATTAAAATTCATTAATGTTTCATTAAAATACTTAAAAGTTATAAAAATTCATTCTTTAGAATCAATCCAAGGTAAGGAATAAATAAAATCAACTCTATTTCTTCTTTTATAATATTAAATTATAATTAAGAAATAAATAAGAAAACATATAATTTAAAATCTTATCTAAACTTTAAACAACTTAAAGTATATCCACCATCGATAAGGAACTTGAACATTCAATCATTAAAAAGTCCTAACTCTAAAGTCCAATTAAGGCATACCACACTTGGCCTTAGCACATATATTAGAATACTAAATCACCTATCTTAGTATTAGGTTAAGCCGATGATTATTGTGGGGATGTATTTTATTTTGTGATGTAATATTTTAGATTGAATGTTAGGATTATTTGTATGTTAGCCTGGATGGTAGGATGCTACTTATTAGACTAATGATATCTTACACAAGAGATTATGCTTATAAGACCATTGTAATAAAAATAAAATATAAATGCTTTTGCATGTAAGTTCTGCTTTAAGTCCTTAAGCATGATCCATTAGGATAAAGGGGCTTAGTTATCCATGGGTAAAGTGTTAAGTCCAAATGTATGAAATATAATTGCTTAGTTTGCATGCTTGTTAAGCTAATCTTTATTTTATAGGTGTTGCTAGAATTTTTTTAATAAAAATGTAATTTTGCAATAGTATTAGGATTAGTGTTATAGGGCTTAGGATAAGTAGTGAATAGAAGGCATAGACTTGGGAGGCCTTGTGAATCCTAGAGTACTCCAACCCAAGAAGTGAAGATAAGAAAAAAGAAGAATTGAAGACCCCCATAGCTCTATTTTTATTATGAATTATAATCCTAACTGTATAAAGTAGAGCTCAACTACTCAGTTTCTTTTTTTTTTTTTTTTGGGTGTACGATGGTACCCGACTACACCGACCTTTTATTCTTTTGCAAAATTTTAAATGTTTGATTATTGTGTTTACATTGAGTAATAAAAGTGGCATTCTTTCATAGGTTTCTTAAAGTGTGTATGTTTGATGTGTAACATGGATACATTAGGCTCTTTAGGTAAAAATTAAATTTTCTACCTTCATTAATAACTTCAACTAAATTTTAATTAACTCATAACCTCATCTTAAAACTTAGGCTTTTAATCAAGATAATAAAAGATTTAATAACCCCTTAGTTGGATGTTGTATGTTGTAATCACATATATATATTGTCTCACTCTTGAAGATAGGAGATCTCCACTCTTGCATAATATGAGACATGCTTGATCTGTGAGGGCAGTCTCTTATAGTAGAGAACACCCCTTCTATCTGATTTATCCCATAATCCACTTTCATAATTCATTTAGGCATAAACCTTCCCAAGCATGAGTTCAAAATGATGAGTCAAAAGTGAAATAAAAATATGTAAACTTTATTATATTAGCATTGGTCATAATTTGTACACCAATCATGATCTAGTCTCTTAGAGAGTGAGTTTAGGATTTTAGACTCTTTCCTGATTAACAATTGCTTAGCTATCTTGTATTTACATATGACTAAAATCACAAGATTTTGAATCATAAGAAGAGTTAACTAGCAGCCACTCCAGGCTGTTGTAAGTCTAGAAGAGTTTGGATTAGCCCACTCTCCCTAGTGGAAGTAAACCAATACATCCCATTTTCTTGAGTAGAATTAGGTTGAGCTCTTAGCTTATGCTAGAGCATACTAGATATAAGTTTAGAGGCTTTTTGTTTCTCCTTTGCTATGAGTATAAATCCTCACCTCTTAGGTATTCCATAATCTCATGTTATTGGAATCTAAGTCCTAGATTTCTAATAAAATTTCAACTCAAATAAATAATTTTCTCTCTTTCAAAAATGTAAAGCCTTACTATGGGGTAGATTGAAGCACCCACTAGGCTTCCTAGTATCATTTATATTTTTTACTTACTCTCTTTTGGAATCCGCTAAGAACTCTTCCTATTTGAGTTATCCCTGATTGCTTTCCAAAATGACCAATTCTTTGATTATCTTTATTTGAAATCTTTGGAGACATTAGCTGACTACTTTAATCAAGAGTGTTCTTAGAAAATTCTCATTTCCTATGATGTAATTAATTATAAAGCTTGCTTCCATAGATAATTAAAGAACCCAACATAAAATAAATCCTACTTTATTTATCCATGTATAGTTGTGGAAATATATCTGGTATATATGTAGATTCATCTGTCTTAGGAGTCCTTATAAGGTGATTGAGTCTATTGTAAGGTGGTGTTTCTATCTTTCTATATAGTACATTTTCTCTTAGATGCCATACTCAATCATTTCAATAAGTACCATCTAAGATCTGTGTGATGTCCCTACAACTCTAAATTAAAACACCACACCTATTTGATGGGATGCTAAAGGGTGGGTTACATCAATTAAGATTCTTAAAAATTATGATGAGGAGTTAGCTACTTTTATTCTCAAAGGAACTTATTTTAACTTGTTAAGTTGAAGTTTATCTCTTATAACATTATAAAGGGATTCAAAGTCAAGAATTAAAAATTTTAAGTTGAAATAATTGATTTTTCTTCTTCTTTATCCTATGAAGATGATCCTTCAAAGTCAAGCATAGGTAGATTTCACTAGCTAGATTATTGTGCCTTAATTAAGAGATTGATTGTCATATCTTAGAAAGTGTTTGTATAGCTTGGGATGATGGGATTATTCTCATTAAGGGCATTAAATTATTATGTGTTAAAATATTATGATAGTAATGAGGAAGAGTTTAACATTTCAACTTCATCAAAGATCTTGTATGTACATAAAAGTTTTTATTTGGTAAATTTAGAAAGGGAATAACACTATGTTTGGCTTGACTAAAATGATACACTATATAAGAGAGATCATATAAATTCATTCTCCAACACAGTCAGAGGAGACGTGATGATAAAATTGGGAACATTAACTTACTCTTTAACAATAATATATATTATTGGAGAAGTAATATAGGGTGATGACATTCAGATGGTGGTAATCTAGAGATAATGGTTAGATGATATCAATTATGTAATGATGGTTGATAAATAGTAGCCTAGTGATATTAGTTAGACATTGATAATAGGATAACAACAATCAACCAACAAAGATTAAATGATGGCAATTGGCTAATAATGGTTGATGGTGATAGTCGTCGACATAACTTATCAAATAGGGCTTAAACTTCTTTAGATCTGAGCTTTCTTTAAATTTAACTCAATTTTTTTTATATGGAGAATGAAGATCCATTTATAATATTTTAGAATGAAAAATTAGTAAATTTAGCCAAAATCTCAAAATATTGTATTAAGCAGCTATGATGATTTTCTTGATCATAGACCTCTGAATTAAGTGAACTTAGGTTCATTGGTTCGCTTGTAGGGATGATACTTTTGGCTATAATCACACAATATTTGATGATTATATGATATTTTAATTGATATCATAAAAATTATAAATATACTTTATATACTTGATTTTAGATCATTTAAACTTATTTCACAACCCTATTAGTATCATTAGACTTATCTCATCAAAAGTTCATTTTAACTATAAATTTGTTAACATTTGAGTTCAGATGATCATTAATTTAATTTCAAAAAATTAAACTCAAATATTACATCATCATTCACAAATGATTCGATGAATATATATTTTTTTTTTTTTACATGTGTATGTGTGAGTGTCTATATATATATTTCAAAAAGCAATTGTGTAGGTTGAGAATTGTGGGCATGAAATTGTTAGACAAATTAGAGCCTTTAATCCTAAGGCACGTCACATTACTTCTAAAGATTAAATGCGTATTCCTAACTATCTAAGCCAAGTACATAGATAATGATAAGGATGAAAAAAAAAAAAGTTTTGTACCTGAAGAAAAGAAAAGGATATATAATATTCTTAATTATATGCTTTTAGACCAGAAAAGAAAAAGATGATGGCGGTAAAGTGAATTATCAACTCTTTTGATTATTGAATTTCTATTCTTGTCGTGATGAAAAGAAATAAATAAAGGTAACGAATCCCAAAAGTTATTCTGCAAATTCCACAACGTAAAGCATGAACGAATTGAAAAAAAAAGAACTTTTATAAGTTAAACTTAGGACTTGGGGTGTAAACGAGTCAAGTTTGAGCAAATATAACTTTTGTTCGTTCGGTTTGAAATTTATTGTTTTGTTAAATTTCGTTTATATATCGAGCTTGAAATGTCAGTTGTGTTATCGTTTAACTAACGAATAACAAATAAAATTTTTTTATATGGAGGATTCAAACTTGGGTCAATCTTTCAGTAATAAGTTTTAATCACTCAGACGCTTGCATTTGTGATATATAAATGTGTTTGTATGTATATATAATAATAATAATAATAATAATAATAATAATAATAATATAATAGTAATAAATAATAATAATAATAAATAAAATAATAATAAAATAATAATAATAATAATAATAATAATAATAATAGTAATATAATAATAATAATAATAATATAATAATAATAATAGTAATAAATAATAATAATATAATATAATATAATTTTTTATTTAGAGTTAAATTGACACGACGAACAAATGATTGTTCATTGTCGTTCTTATATCGAGCTTGAAATAATACATTGCTGTTACGTTTGGTTAACGAGCTAAACCAGAGCTACATGACTGACATTCGAGCTTTTTTATGACCCTACTTATGACAGATTTATCAATATTTTTAAAATTTTCTTGTATACTTTTAAATATTAAATAATATTTTTTAAAATATAAATAAATCTAATTCTATTAATTTTTAATATTCTAAACTCCAAAATAATAAAAATTGATAGCTTTAGTAATTGCCTCCATTATCTCACCATCAATTAGTTGCTCAATTCCTTCTTTGTTTAGAGAAAGGATTACCCTAATTAGTCTTTCTTATTCATTTTCAACAAGTCATTTAATTCCTCCTTTAAATAAAACAATTTTACCAAATGCTTGTTTATCACAAATTGATCTCATAATTATGCTTCCTCTCAAGAGGGGAACCAATTTGACCATCATTCTTGGCCTATTATTTTTTGAGTGTTCATTCAATTATCCCTTTTTGATAAGTGAAACTTATAGTGAAATTTATGTCTTTTAAGTCAAAAAATGTTATTTTATGACTTTATTTTCATAATTTTAAGAAATTATGATAGGAATTTTCTTATTTGAGAAACAAATAAAGAATTTCAAGAATGCAGTGCAACATTGCAACATTTATCAAATAGCAAAAAGATGGCACTATTTTTTATAGTGGTCAGTGTCGAGCTATATTACAATGTCAAGGCACTAGAACCAAAGATTTAAAGCCAAAAATCAAATAGCAGAGTATTGTGGCATTACAGAACTAACACTGAGATGCTACAACCTGAAAATGTAGTTTCAAACAATTTTAATAGTTAGTTTTGAAAGTTTTGAAGGCAATTTTTAGAGTTGCTTAGAGATTATGTTGGGGATAATTGAGCGAGGGATAAATCACTTATAAATAAGCCTTCATTTGCATGGAGGGGTCTCTTTTGGCAATGTGTAGTGTCATGTATTAGTGTGAATATTGAGTATAACACTTAGAGTGAGACTCTAAGTGCAGTGTTAATACAATCTAGTGTTTGTGCTTTGCTCATGATGTTCATGTATTGTCAGTGTTGAAGATTGGAGAAGAAGAAGATCCATTGAAAGGTGGAGTCCATTGCTAAGAGGGAAAAGGATTTGGATTAAGGACAGACTTGAAGAATTATACTTCATTACTCTTTCCCTTTGTTTCATTTTGCTTAGAATGGTCTCATATGTTTATGGATGCCATTGTTATTTCATTTTTTATAACATGAGAAATTAAGTCTTTAGTGCTTAGAATTTATGTAGAATTTTATGTTGGATATAGTGTACTAAAGTTAATTTGAGTAATATATAAAAAAATTATTTTTGCACTTAAGAATATGTTGTTGTTTTTTTCTATGCTTAGTTTACTTGCAATCTGGTTAATTGTTATGTTAAAAGTTTATAATTATTATTTAGCCTTGGTAATTGTATGCCAATCTCAGAAACTTGAAATTTTATTTGGAAAGCAAAATTTTGAAATTAAAGTCAATTAAATAATTATTTAATTTGGAAAGTAATCCTTACATTGTAAGGTATTAAACTATAAATTTTAACCTAAATTATTATAACTAAAATTTCTTATGAATTAGGAATTTTCATACACACACCACACATAGAAGATTCTTTATAAATTTAGTTAGTTGATTTGTTCTATAATCACTATTTTTTTTTAATAACATGATATTTAGCCAATAAGATGATCTACTAAAAAAAGAGAAAGGAAAATAAAAATTAAGAAAAAAGAAGAAAACTCTTGAGGTTGATTGTTATACAATAATAATACTTGAAATTCTCCTATAATCTAAGAAAATCAATGAATTTCTTAAAGTAATTATATGCGTTAAATTTAAGAGAGAAAATCATGTTATGATTATTTCAATAATAAATGATAAATATTCATACCAATCAATTTTCTAAAGTTTATAGGAATTGACTATGTTATTATTGAGCACTAAAATAACTTAACTCAAAATAAATATTAGTTTAAGTAAGAATTTAGGATATTATAGTTTGGTTATTTTTCATGTTTAAAAATAATGAAATATGTAATATTATGATTCAATTAAAAATATTATTTAGTAAGTTTAAATTTTAAAAGTTTTGTTATAAAATAAAATTAAGGATTTATGAAATTATACATAATTACTTGAGGACAAGTAATAGTTTGAGTTTGGTATTTGATAAGTGAAAATTTTAGTAAAATTTATATATTTTTTTAAGTCAAAAATATTATTTTATTATTCATTTTCTTAACTTTAAGTGTTTATGATAGAAAATTTCTTATTGGAGAAAGAATGAAAGAATATACTAAAATTTAGTGTGGCGCTACATTATATTTGCAACACCTAGACACTAATATAAGAAAGCAGTGCAAAAATAGAGAAGATAGCATTGTGGCGTCAAATTTAAGCTAGATCTAGCGTCACGTCGTGACACTACAAAACTAGCACTGAGGTGTTATGACCTGAAAAATATAGTTAAATTTTTCAAAAGTTAGTATTAGGAGTTTCAAAGAGAGTTTTTGGAGTTTCTTTGATGGGACATTGAAGATAACGTAGAGAGGGATATATCACTTATAAATAGGCCTTCATTTGCATGGAAGGATCTCTTTTGGCAATGTGTGTAGTGCCATTTATTAGTTTGAATGTTGAGTATAACACTTGGAGAGCAAGACTCAAAGTATTGTGTTAATGCAATATAATGTTGGTGTTTTGTCAATATTGATGATTGGAGAAAGAGAAGATATATTAGAAGGGGAATTCATTGCTAAGAGGCAAAAGAATTTAGATTAAGGGAAAACTTCGAGAATTTTTCTTGGTTCATTGTTTTCCTTCTTTTGATTTTACTTTGAATGGTCTCATATGTATATAGATTTCATTGTTATTTCTTTTTCTATAATATGAGTAACTAAGTCTTTAGTGCTATGAATTTATGTAGAATTTTGTGTTGAATGTTGTACTTAAATTGATGTGAGTAATATATAAGAAAAATTATTTGTTCACTCAAGATTATATTGTCTTGCTTTTTTCTATGCTTAGTTCACTTGAAATCAGGCTAATTGTAATGTTAAAATCCATTATAATTTTGCGATATCGGAAGAGTCATAGTGGAATAGTAAAGAAAAGCAATCAAATTTACTAAATATACATAGACATATGATATTTCAAATCCACAATCATTTCAGAGAGATAAATGTCACAATCACTTAATTTTAATTATATTATAGGAATATAATTGATTAAAGGTAGTTATTTGATTGTATTGATCTAGGCATAGATGATGCAATATTTAAACTTTTGATTGACAACATTAGTTTTTAAACCCTCATAATTATTTAGAACATAGTATCAATCAAAATTTTCATAAATTCAGAGTATATTTTTTTAAAATTAAGAAAATTTATTTTTTCAAAAATATCTTTTATAATTTATGCTCTTTTAAATTTCTATGATTAGATAAAAATTATATTAGTAGTACTTAACTTAATCACAAATTTTTAAAAGATCTTCATAGAAATGATAGTCTACTTATCATTATATTACTTGAACAATACATACATTTGTTATACTAGATAGTTGCATTCTATTAATGCATTCTTTAGTTATAGAAATGGATGATTAATTGTAATTATAGACTTAAACTATCAAACACTTCTTGATACTAAGTATTTTTTTTATTGAATTTAGGCTATTTAAATTTATTATAATTTATAACAACTATGACCTGAAACATTGATTTGTCTCCACTTTACCATAGCAGCACCACTTTTTGCTACCATGAGGTCAAAAATCATTAGCTATTAGTGAAGACTTAACCAAAATTTCTAGCAAAGGGTAAATCAAAAAAATATTTATTATAATCCACTATAAAAATAAATATAATAAAAAATTAGATCAAAATATTTTTGAATTAATATAAATTTTAAAATGAATATAATAATATATTGATAAAATTTTATATTATATTTATTTTAAAATAATGTTCAAAAGTTCAAAAAGCAATTGTGTAGGTTGAGAATTGTACATTTATTGGCTTGAAATTTTCGAACAAATTAGTACCTTTGAGCCGAAGGCAAATCACATTACTTCAACAGATTAAATGTATATTCTTAATCAGGGGTGTAAACGAGTCAAGTCGAGTCAAATTTTGACTTAATCGAGCTAACCTCGAGTCAGCTCGTTCCTAGCCGCCTAAGCCAAGTAACTGAATAATGATAAGGATGAAAAACAAAAAATAACTTCTGTGCATTAGTATTTTTATAATTAAAATATTTTATAATAAATTGACATTTTGATTTTTTTTTTTTTATATTCTAAGGTTGTTGTTCTACTTCTCTTTCATTCACTTATTTGATATTTCTTTGATATGTTATTAAGGTGTATTTTTCTTTGAAATGTTATTAAGATGTGATTCATTTAAAACTTTTTATAATAAGAAGTCTTTCAAAATTTTTAGATATAGATTTGATTAAATTAGATAATTTTATTTATAGGTTTTATATTAGCAAATATTTATTTTTATATTAAATTTTAACAAAGAAATATAAATTACAAATATTGATTATGTTCAAATAAAAAAGATTAAAGCTATATGATGTGTGCCCACACAACATACCCCAAAATAACAGAAAAAGAGAAAGGAGAAAACCAGAATGCTAAAGGACTTTGAACAATAGGCACGAGCTTTGCAGCAAATAAACCAATAACAGAAAAGATCAGAAATATATTTTGTAGATAGACCAAGAAATGTAACTAATCTGTTAGAAATTACAGATTCAATTAGAGTATTCAAGAAAATCAAGAAGATGTAGAGGAATATTATATAAATGAACAATAGAAAACAAGAAAAGATATGAACTTTCCTGGACTGCACTTGTCTTCTTCCCTCTCCTATGTTTCTTGCTTTTCCTCTCCTCCAGAGTCAAGCCGCTCGAAGAGCCACTTGCCCTAGCTTTTCTTCTTTTTTTTTCTGCTGGAGTCGACCCATCCTTCCTCGATAAGCCCTCGAGGTGCCTATCATTGGTGCTCTCGTTGATTCCTGTTACGAAACAAATATGACAGAAGGCACAAGAAAGACATTAGAAGAATGTGTTGGTCGACTGAACAAAAATGATGAACATATGACATCTATTACAATAATTCTCAATGAAGTCTCTCGCAGGTTGTCATCCATTGAAGACAAGCTTGAGAAATCAATTCAAGAACAACAACAAGGAAGAAGGAATCTCAGATATGTCACTCCCCATCCATTGAAGTCACACCACAATTCAGATCAGCAACTACAAGACCTGTAAAAGTTGATATGCCTCGTTTTAATGGGAAAACCCAAGAGAATGGTTATTCAAAACAGATCAATTCTTTCAATATTACAGTCTTTCAGAGGAACAAAAAATTATCATAGCCTCGGTATATATGGATGGACTAGCATTGAGTTGGTTCCAATGGATGCACTTCAACAAACAATTAGATTCTTGGCACAACTTTAAAGAACACATTATTCAAAGATTTGGACAATCATTATATAGAGACTTGCATGGAGAACTAGCAAAAATGCAACAAAAATCATCAGTACAAGAATTCTACAATGAATTTGAGGATTTAGCAAATCAAATTTTGGGCATTCCACCAGCCTTCCTTCAGAGCTATTTTGAGTCAGGGCTGTGGAAGGACAAAAAAAGAGAGGTACGAGCCTTACAACCAACATCATTACAACAAGCTTTTCAACTAGCCAAATTGATGGAAGATCGATTATCTGATAATATAAACATGGGGATGGGTTACAGAAATACTCAAATAACTATAACAAAACAAAACCAACCACTGCTACCAACTTCAAACAGCCCACTTCAAAATAACCAAGGAAACAGTAAAATCACATTACCAGTTCAAAAACTTACAGCAGCATAGTTAGAAGAAAGAAAAAAAGGATTATGTTTCAATTGTGATGAAAAATACCATTGGGGTCATAGTTGTAAATCAAAACCATTCGTTCTTATGGTAGTTAACGACAAATAAGAACACAATTTGCAACCTGAAATCCAACAGGAAAACACATTAGTCCATTTTAACATTCCAGAAATCAACTTTAATGCATTCATGGGACAATCAAATCCAAGAACCTTACACCTACAAGGTCTGATTGGAAATATTACAGTGCAAGTTCTGATTGACAGTGGGTCGACACACAACTTTATACAATCCAAACTGGCCAAATTTCTGGACCATATAGTAACACCTTCAAATTTCTTCAAAGTATTAGTAGGAAATGGGAAACACTCCAATGTTCAGGATTTTGTTCTCAGATACCAATCAAATTACAAGGCTACACATTTGTAACGGATTATTACCTCTTACCAATGCAAGGGGCATACGTGGTATTAGGAGTACAATGGTTAGAACAACTTGGGGAATGTACAATGGATTATGAGAAACTGACAATGAAATTCAGATGAAACAATACACTAATACAACTACAAGGGGACACAACATCAAACCTGGAGAACATTACCTTACACCAGTTCACAAAACTTAGAGACAAAGCTGAAATTATCTCATATTTTCATATAAGAGAAGTCTTACCGCAGGCAAACACTCCACCAAGTGAATTCATAGAATTACCTGCAAGCATACAATAAGTATTACAATAATATCAGCATTTATTCCAAACTCCAATAGAATTATCTCCCAAAAGAGAGGTGGATCATCATATCAATCTTCTTCCAGGAGCTCAATCGGTAAAGGTAAAACCTATAGATATCCTTATTTTCAAAAAATAAAAATTGAATGACTGGTCAAAGAAATGCTAGAGACAGGAGTTATAAGAGAAAGCACAAGCCCTTTTTTTACCAGCTCTTCTAGTAAGAAAAAAAGATAAGACATGGAGATTTTGCATTGATTATAGAGCTTTGAACAAGATCACTATTCCAGACCATTTCCCAATACCAACACCAGAGGAGTTAATGGATGAATTACATGGCGGTTTGCTTTTCAAAACTAGATTTACGCTCAGGTTATCACCAAATACGGATGGCAGAAGATGACATACCCAAAATAGCATTTAGAATGCATGAAGGATATTATGAATTTATAGCCATGCCATTGGGTTGACGAATGCACTATCAACCTTTCAAGCAATGATGAACACAATTCTGAGACCCTTCCTACGCAAATTTGTGTTATTTTTTTGGTGATATATTAATCTACATCCCATCAATAAACCATCAAATCAATACAATCGGTTCTTGAACAATTAAAACAACATACATTGTTCATCAAGCCATCAAAATGCAAATTCCTACAAAAAATAATCGAATACTTAGGACATATCCTCTTGGCACAAGGAATAGCAGTAGACCAAAAAAAGATTGAAGCAGTGCAATCATGGCAAACTCCAAATTCTGTAAAACAACTAAGAGGATTTTTGGGGCTAATAGAGTATTACAGAAAATTTGTGCAACACTATGCAGAAATTGTAACACCATTAACATCTCTATTAGCTAAACAATAATTTCAGTGGTCAGAGGAAGCTCAACAAGCATTCTACAACTAAAAGAAGCTATGATATCCTTACCAGTTTTGGCATTTTCTAATTTTCCTTACCTTTTGTGCTGAAAACAGATGCTTCAGGTACAACAATAAGGGGCGTTTTGCTACAAAATAACCATCCAATTGCATATTTCAGCAAAAAACTCTCACCAATCTTACAAAAAATATCAACATATGCTCTGGAACTATATGCAATTACAAAAGCAGTGGGACGGTGACGCCAATATCTGTTAGGAAACAAATTCACCATTAGAACAGATCAAAAGAGTATAAGAGAATTAATGTAGCAAATGATTCAAACACCCGAACATCAACGATATCTAATCAAACTCTTGGGTTTCGACTACACAATAGAGTACAAACCAGGAATAACAAATAAAGCAACTAATGCATTGTCCCATAAAGTGGAGAATCACAGCATAGAGGATAACTGCTCCACAATAGAAAACTCCCAGATCCAAAATAGCCGGAGCCTCTATGCATATACACAACAATTTACTTCCTTGATGAATCAAATTAAAGAGGAAACACAAAGTTAAACCAGAGCTGCAACAGCTGTTACACCATATTACGGGAAACCCAAAGAAATTTTAGAACTACAGAGTACATAATGGGTTAGCATATTACAAAAACTGCATTGTAATAGCTGCAAATTCAGATTTACGCATAAAATAATGATAGAGCTACATTCGTCACCATTGGGTGGCCATTGCGACATAAGGAGAACATTAACAAGGATAACACAACAATTCTATTGGGCTAAAATGAAACAAGGCATTCAACAATTTGTTACAACATGTCTCATATGCCAACAAGTGAAATACGACAGCTAGAAACCTGCAGGTTTACTGCAGCCATTACCAATACCAATAGTCGTATGGAAGAACTCTCAATGGATTTCATTGTGGGCTTACCAAAGTCACAAAATAAAATAGCTATATTAGTAGTGGTTGATAGACTATCTAAGTATGCCCATTTTCCAGCCCTCAATGTCAATTTCTCTGCAACAACAATTGCAGTCATCTTTGTATCAGACATCTGCAAACTTCACGGCATCCGACAAAGTATTGTTTTAGATAGAGATCCTATTTTTATGAGTTCCTTTTGGCAAGAACTGTTTCTACTAAGTGGGACTGCACTAAATCATAACTCCTATCACCCACAAACCGACAGTCAAACAGAAGTAATAAACAAAGTACTAGAGCAATACCTTCGCAGCTTTGTATTAGAATCACCAAAAAGCTAGTTGCAATACCTACCTTAGGCAGAATTTTTCTACAACACAGCTATTAACACATCTACAAAAATGACTCCTTTCCAAATCATTTATGGGAGACTTCCACCTTCAATTATACCTTATAACTACAATCCCACTACCAATCCAGAAGTGGAAATAATTTTGCAGCAAAGGGACAAGATATTACAACAACTCAAAGAGAATTTATAAGAAGCACAAAACAGAATGAAATAGATGACCAACAAGAAAAGAAGAGAGTTGCAGTTTCAAGTTAACGATTTAGTCCTTGTTAAATTGCAACCATATTGACAAACTTCAGTAACAACTCAACCATACACAAAATTGCAAAGACAATCCTATAGACCTTTTAAAATAACACAGAAAGTGAGTACAGTGGCTTATAAACTAGAGCTTCCAAACACAGCAAAAATTTACAATGTGTTCCATGTATCCCGTCTCAAACCATTTCGGCAAGATTCTAACCTACACCCAGCAGTACTTCCAGCACAATTTATTGAAGGCCAACCATTAGTCAAGCCAATTGATATTCTAGATAAACGAACTATAATGCAAGGAGAAAGACCAATAAAAGAAATCTTCGTGTAGTGGAATAGTTTATTAACAAAGGACACATCTTGGATCCCTCTCAAAGATTTTCAGAAGGCATATCCTAACTTCGACCTTGAGGGCAAGGTCGTTTTTGGGGAAGGGGGTAATGATGTGTGCCCAGACAACATACCCCAAAATAACAAAAAAAGAGATAGGAGAAAACCAGAATGGCTAAAGGACTTCGAACAATAGACACGAGCTTTGCAGCAAATAAACCAATAACAGAAAAGATCAGAAATAGATTTTGTAGATAGACCAAGAAATGTAACTAATCTGTTAGAAATAACAGATTCAATTAGAGTATTCAAAAAACCCAAAAGATGTAGAGGAATATTATATAAATGAATAATAGAGAATAGAAAAAGATATGAACTTTCCTGGACTGCACTTGTCTTCTTCCCTCTCCTCATTTCTTGCTTTTCCTCTCCTCCGGAGTCAGGCCGCTCGAAGAGCCACTTGCCCTAGCTTTTCTTCTTCTTTTTTCTGCTAGAGTCGACCCATCCTTCCTCGATAAGCCCTCAAGGTGCCAATCACTATATTTGAAATTATCAAATTTTCCACACTAAGAAAAGTTTGCCTCCTCCTTGGTCAAAATGATTGTCTTGTTGATTCAATGACATAAAAAATTGTACAAATCCAAACATGTTGGGATATCCAGTCAACCAATAGGTCATATTGGTTCAATGAGCCTAATAACCCACTTCATCTTCTTCATATTTACACTCTCCACCTATAGATTAGATGGGCTGTCGTCACCATTGATGTTGATCCAATGCTTGTGAGTGGCCCTAGATTATACAACCAATTACACATCATAAGTATCGGTGATGTGCATCTGATCGTGACGAATCACCTCCAATTATGTGTAGTTTATTTGAGAATATTTTAACTTTTAAAGTTCCTATAACATGCATTATATTTGTTTGCCATTATTGGCATTGATTTTTTTTTAAAATAAGAAAATATTTCTCAATTCTGTCAAGTTTATGGCTTTGGAAGCTTCAAAATACTATCTTCAATTTTTAGATCAAAGACTTAATGATTAGTGATTACCACCACCGCATCATTGTTAATTGTCGTCATCTTATTACCCTTCTCAGCCATGGTTGAAAAGTTTGTTAAGTAAATTTAGGAGTAGATCCCTCAAATCACATTTTGATTAGTAAAGACAGGATTTAATATGCTCATCATTGATAAATGCAAAGATATTCTAGTAAAATTTTAAATAGGAAAATTTACATACATACACAAGTCTTATACATTTACATATCTAACACCTAAAGTTTGATATTTACAAATATAGCACCTTTCCTATGCTTCAAAAGATGAATTTTATTTAAAAAAAGTAAGAAAAGTATTATTTTTGTTGTAATAACAAAGATTTAGATGTTATATATATAAATATTTATGTTTGAGTGTTAGATATGTAAATATATAAGAATTGCGTGCTATGTATGTAAATGCCCCATTTAAATATTGATTAATATTTTTCCTTAAAATGTATAAATAAATCCTAATTCTACTAATTTTTTATATTAAACTCCAAAATAATAAAAATTGGTAGCTTTAATGATTGCCTTTTATTATCCACCATCAATTAGTTGCCCAATTCCTCCAATGTTTAGGTAAAGGATTGCCCCAACTACCTTTCGTTATTCATTTCCAATGATTCATTCAATTGCTCCTTTAAATAAAGCAATTTTAACAGCTTTTTCTAGAGTGGAGTTGGCCAAATCAACTTTCTTTGTTTATCAATAATTTCCTATCCTTCCAAGAGTGGAATCAACCAAATCATTATTCATTATCTTTTCTTTTCTTTTTTTTTTTCCTTTTTTTTTTGAGAGTTCAATGGATTATCTATTCCTTCCAGAAGAGACGGCTTCTGACTACCTTTCATCACCATTAATATCTTCGAGTTCCCACCTTCTTCAAACTATACTAGGTATTACATTAAACGGCGTGCTGATGTCATCTCCATATTGAATCCAAGCTATAGTTCAAAAAAATTAGCTCCAAGATGACAGAACCAACAACATCAAAACCAGCTCATCTCCTTCCTCCAACCTTCTCTCTGCCATTTTTATCCATAACCTCAAAAATTACAAGCTTTTCATAACCAATGCTGAACTACTGAAGTAAATTCAAGGCATTATTTACCCAACCAAAGCAATCACTTCATTACTTTTGGTCGCATTACGTCTGCATTACAACAATCTAATCTCGCTTTCTCTCTATCCAACTGTACAAAAAGATTGAAGATCCACAACCATAACAGTTATATCATCCCTATTTCCTCTACTGCATGAGATCTCCACAAGGTCTTTGCATGACTGCATTGATTTCCTCTTCTTCATGACCACATCCACTGCTTCTTGGTTGCTAACCTATAAATTACAATCAATAAATTTTTTTTTATAAAATTAGCAATAAATTACTATAACCCCTCAACTTAGATTGAAAAAAAAAAATTTTTATGAGCCAAACCTTATCCCATAAGCCATCAGAAGCCATAATGAGAAAGTCACAGTCTTGGGTAAGTGGAAGCCTTCTAGTCTCAGGCTCTGAAATAATCCATTCCTTCAGGTTGACATCTCCAATTGCTCTGGAAATAGCCAATGAATCCTGTACTCTCCACACTCCATTATGGCAGTTCACATAGCCTCCCTGCAGGTATTAACATGGAACACAAGTTCAGAACTGCAAAATTGACAATATTTTTAAAAAAATTCATTCTTTCTCTCATTTTGTTTATTCTGAAATCCTTAAATTACCATGTTTTCGATTCGAATCCTCTCGTCTTCTCTTCCGGGACGGTGATCGGTGGTTAGAGCATCTGCTACCCCTCTCCTACTCATGACTACTCTGCAGTCACCAACATTGGATACATGCAGTTCTCCATTCTTAAGCAACACAGTAGCTGCACATGCTCCACTGCTTACACCCTGTAACATGGAAGCATTAGTGATACAATTTATTATCAAATTAATCAACCATGATATCAATAGTAATGCTCTACTAAATGCATTTTAAAGAGTTAATCTTACTAACAGATAAAATGGTATATTCATTATAAGAATTCAGAGCTATTAGCACATTTAAAGATGAAGTACAAGCAACAGTTTCTTCCATTGTAAGTGCGAATTTATTTTTTTGTAGGTACATTTCTTTAAAGTTATGAGCAATATTCATATGATCTGAACATTTAATCATATATAATAATAAGTATGCGATTAAAAGTATATTAATTACACTTAACCTTAATTCAAGTAAGTCAGACTAAAATACATAATCACACATTTACTAATAATAACTTGTGGCTATAATTGATATTTTTTTAGCTTAACTTTTTTTTTCTGCTATTCAATTTCATTGTAATATATTCTCTTCTATTAGCATTGAAGTCCTTAACAGTGACCCACCGTCTCTTAGCTCAGTTGGTAAGTGCGAACCCCGGCTGCGTTGATTCTCTGGCGGGCTCTCTCGGGGGATATCGTTCGTGGTGATGAATAAGGCCTTTGTAAATAGGATTAGTCTGATATCCGCATAGATGGGTGGGTGTTGGGTGGATACCCTAAAAAAAAAAGTCCTTAACAGTGCAAACTTCCAAATGTCATGATACTGTTCATGTCTTGTCTCATATGACGTGTGTGTGTATATTATGGATAGAAAAAATATTTAAAGAAAATCAATATTATTCACATGGCTTATTGTTAATTTCGTACCTTACGAAGGAATTCGCTATCTGTTAACAAATAGCCAGCTTTGATTGCGGTTTCCAATCTGTTTTCTTCATCTTCTTCCTTTACTTCTTCAACAGCACTTATTATATTAGTTCCTAACTTCTCAGAGACGAAGTCCACGGCCGCCCTTCCACCATGACCATCGAAAACTCCAAAGAATGCCTGCAGACATTAAAAACAGTAAGTTATATATCAGTATTGAGCCAACAGCACATCAAATATTCATAGTTGATTAATCTTATTGATTTGATCCTTCTAAAGGACCTAAAACATGGTGGAAAAGAAAAATCTAAATATTTGGCCCCACTAACAATTATTTGAAGAATTAAGCAGCTTCTAATAGTTATTGATTCCACAAAACTATCAAACAAGAACATCATGAAGAGGAAAATGAGCTAGTTTTGTGTCAAATTAGTTACCGTTAAATAAAATAAGAAGAACAAAATTTGAAAATCTTAAGGGACGGAAGAGAGATATGAGTTGAATACCTGCTTGGAATCGCCGTGAATATTTGTCATGGCACCATAGCCATCCTCCATCATATGCCTAGCTCCTCTCCTACTAGCCAAGCAATATCCAGTTCCTTCAACCTCCATTTCCCTTCCCACATCCTCTTCCTTCCTAAAAAATGCCTCCCCAATTCCCAAGCCCTGGTCAACGCCACATCCGCCATTCGACGGAATTATTATCATCGTCGGCCTCTTTCTCAACTTCTTCACTCCCGGCGTCGCTGTGCCGACTAAGCATTCACCAACCTTCGGCTTCTCTTCACCAAACCTCTCCTCCACAACCACCTTCTCCGGAACCGATTGGAAACTCCTGCTCTCATTCTCTTCCTTCCTCAATCCCTTCGAACCATCTCTCACCCTTTTTGAAGCTAATACGGGCGATTCTGAGAGCCTCTTCCATGACAAAGATGGCGGAGGAGGGGTCTTGGAGAAAATAGCCATGAGATAAACCTTCCTAAGAACTGGGAAGAGATGAACAAAAATGCAGATAACATTCCATAAGCGTTCCAACTGCTCCACCATCGGAAAATCTCTCTTCTTCTTCCTGAGATTGATTTGTTCCAAAGTGAAGATGGCTTGCATTTTCTATCGTGAGATTTAAAGGGGGGCAGGAGAGGATGGGGAGGGAAGAATAAGTCTGTTTTTTGTGCTTATTTGGTTTGAACAGTCAACGACTGGGCTGATTCCCGGGTTTCAAATAAACGGTTTTTTTTTTAAGAAATTTTTAAAATAAGTATAATTTAAAATATAATTAGTAAATTAAATATCTTAAAAATAAAATTTAAATATAAGTATAGTCGTCCGTTTATCGGGCGAATTATCATTAAACGGACGATTTATATATAACTATTATTTTAAATTATTTTATATCTAAGTTACACATAAGTTATATGTACGGGCGACTTTCATATAGGTATCAGATAAGTCACCTATTAAATGAGCGATTATATCTATATTTAAATTTTATTTTTAAAATACTTAAATTATTAATTATATTTTAAAAATTTCTTTTTTTTTTTTTGAATCACTCGGAAATATTCTCGCGGAGAAGAGGTCGTTGGCCCATTGTGGGCGATTAGGACGCGGCCGAGAAGAGGCAATCGCCGATTCATCGCCGAGTTTATAGTAGTTTATACTAGTTTCTGAAGCAGGGTACGGCTGCTATTTTCACCCGCCCTTCGTCACATAATTAGTAGGTGGCTCGGGTGATTCGCTGGGGAAGTGATGGGGCGTACTGGATCAGGTGGCGTCTGTATAGCATTATAAAGTGGTTGACTTTCTTCTCCCCATATATATATATATATAATATATATATAATAATTTATTATGAATGAAAAAAATGCATTTACATATATCAAGAACAATGTATTCATATACAACAAATAATATTAAATCAAATAACTTAAAAATTAATTAAAAATAATCATCTTTTATTTTATTTAAACTTAACTTAAATCAAAATTAATTATTTTTTGAGTCATAATCAATTCACTCAAATTCGAGTCCACTTGATAATACATTTCAATTTATTTGATAATTTACTTCAAGATAGACTGCTGATTTCATACTAAGCATATCAAATTATAATTCAAAATCAAAATTAAATCAATCAAATTTAATTTGATTTATGAAAATCATAATTTTATTGATAACTTTAATTTTCTACATAGAAAACGGTGCAGAATGCAAATATTGAATTTGAAACTGATAATCAAATTTAATTGGGGATTAACCTGTAAATTCAAATTGTTTTATTGGTTTCCAATCACTTTGATTTTGTAGGCAGATAAAGCAAATAAAACATAAAAAAATGAGAATATGAAGAAGTCTGCATTGTAGATTGATTCAATCTATGAACACCTAACGAATCTGTCAAAAATAAATAAAAATATATATTATTTCATTTGAATGGTTTGGTGCCACGTTGATTAATTCATGCCGTTGATGACTTACATGAGATATTTGACTTGGGTGTAATTACGAGATCAAATAATAATAATAATAATAATAATAATAATAATAATAATAATAATAATAATAATATATACTCGTTCTTTAATTTTTTTTTTTTTTTGTCTGATTCTTATCTAGACTTGCTCTTCATTTACCTTCAATCTATAATTAGACCGAAAATTTTAAAATGAGAAGGACAAAAGGTCTTTTTACTAAAAGAATTTAAATCAAATTTTGAAAAAAAAAACTATATCAGAATTTTAGAAGAAATTTTTAAAAACGATGTATTCGTTAATTTAATTAATATAAATGATGAAATAATTTTTAAAATGGCATTAACTAATAAAAATATTATATATATAATTAGCAAGTTTATTTATTATAATTAATTTAGTCATTATATATTATATACATTTAAAATTTAAATTTTAAAATATTTATTATAATTATTAACATTAAAATTATACAATTTAGTTATTATAATTAATATAAATAATAAAATTTAATGTTTATATATTTAGTTATTTTTAAAATTTTTCTTTTTAAATGACTAAGTGAAGTTCATCATTTAAAATAAATTTAACAATACTAAAAAATTTATATTAAAATTAAATTAAATAATAAATTTGTCATATTTATTTATTTTTTGTGAGTGCTAAAATTTTAATTTTTGATTATGTTAGAGGATTTTTAAAAAATAACATATAAATATTTTTATAATGTTAATATAAATTTTAAAAATTATAATGAGTAAATATTTAAAAATATTAGTATGAATTTAAAATTTTATATTATACTTGTATAAAATATTTACAATTTTTTATTTGAATATCATATTTAAAAATTGTGATTTATTTTTATAAATTTTCATAAGATAATATTTAACAAAAGGTGGTAAAAAAACTCTAATTACTAAAGCTAAAATCATAATCACATATAAGAACTTAACAACTAAAAATGATGTCTAATACATCATACTAAAACATGTAAGAAAATAAAAAAAGTATAATACATATCATGCAGCTAAAGTCCAATTATCGGCTATGTCGATGTCTAGGCGATATAGCTTCACTACTGAGAGTGTAATGATTAGGTGCACGACGTGATATATCTTGTAAGTTATGATGCAATTCCTCTGGGTGCTCCAATTGAGTATCGTCCTCTGCTGCTGTCTACTACTGTATGTGATAAATCATGAACTACTATTCCTATGATAGTAAACTAGTGGAAGCTCCCTAAAATTATTGTCCATAAGACGGAGTGGCAATGGGTATCCATTACTATGACTCATGTAGTGTTGTAGATGGGTCATTGCTTGGGGTCACCCAAGATGGTCCAGGTCTGACGAATGCTGAATGAATGATTGGTGACAACCCAAAGATGCCACCTTGTGATCCTCCTCATTGCCTGTTGTACGATGTCCATGCTAGGTATGTAGGAGATGATGATACTGTGTACGTGAAAAAGGCAAGAACAGTAAAGGTGGATGGTCTAGGATCCACATGACTCGAACTTGTACTCCAACATTCTCTGGTGTGCCATCTACTCTAGATGTACCAAGTAAGCTGAATGCTGCATCTTGGTACATAACTCCTCAATCATATCAATGGCTATCTACTTCGGGTTATCATCATAATCTCCAAAGTATGGTTGTAACACATTCTTTGCCTCCAAAATCTACTCGCACTGTAAAGGCAAATTTCATTAAGATCAATAAAATATTTAATAATAAGCTAAGTGAGTATTCATAAATAAATAAATTTTGCGAACATACCATAAATTGCTCGGTGGGTAACCTCGGGTATTATGTATCTAGAAGATCTGTAGGAGCCTAAAGCAAGCATAGTGTCGCTCATGATCTATACAACCGCATGCAACGTGAGACTGCTCTCTCAGCATTTATGCTTGAGTCATCATGAGCAACAATATATGCTTCCATATCATCTCAAATCTGAATGTACCATCGGTGGTAGTTGACCTAGTAACACCACCCTTCTCACGTCCATCGACACGCTAAAAACCTATCTCCATTGGCTCTAAGTCTACTTTGGGCACTCAACCAAATTGCTTAGCTACTTGCACTCATAGGTGCCACTCTACTCGAAATCAACATATCAATGGCACTCTAGCTTCTCAAACGCCTAAACCAGAAGTGCACAAATCTATAACACGTAACCAAATCTGATGGCCATATGGCTGCCATGTCACTTACAAAATAATAATAATAATAATCATTAAACTAAGAGAAGAAAGTCGTAGAAGTGCAATGAAAAAACTATAACAAAATATAAAACAAATTTGACTCTATCGTAAGCCATCAAACTTAGCTTTGTACACGCATGTGACTAGCTGACTGCTCACATATGTGGCGCTCATTCCACCTGCAATTGAAGGAACAAGTAACATATCAAGAGCGGAAGTTAATAAATAAAAATTTAAACTATTAAAATAAAAATATACCTGAATCTAACACTCCTCCAATTGATGTTAAGAAAATATATGACTCGAAGTGTGGGTATGCCAAAGTGAAGTGAAATCTCTCCCAACACCACACCTGTAGAAAATGTAAACATCCAACCATATTCACTCGCCTCCTTCAACTTCTTATATAAATTTCCCAACATGGCTGCTCCAATAGAGCACTGAGAAAAAACTATCAAATCCTACAAGAGCTAGGACATCTACTTTAATCCCTAAAATCATAGCTACATCTTGTAATGTGACAATCATCTCACCTACAAGTAAATGGAATGTGTTGGTTTGTGGTGATTAACGTTTACTTAGTGCAGTCAAGAGGTGATAGTCTAATCTAATGTACTGTAGGTGCCTAATACAATCTAAACTTGCAACTCGAAGACCATCTATCAACCCCACAACCATAAGTAAGTGTGAGCACGCCACCAATATAGTACATTGTTCAAACAAAATTACATTACTATATTTAAAATTACATAAGCATTAATTTAAAAATAAATTATGTACCTCATGTAGATGTACTACTCTATGCGTCCCTCGTAGCGAAGCTATGTTAGGGTATACCTCGGGTAATGCTGGTCCTAAATCAACCTCCTCTAACATCTGTGGTACACGATGATGTCGTCATCTACCCTGCTCGTCTGCCATCATGCCTATTGAAAAAAATAATAAAAGTTATGTTAGAAATATATTAATTTTTAAAAAATATAAACCATTTAATTTACCTTGTGTTATTAGGATGCAAAGGACAAATTGATCTATTGTATCATGCATTTGACATAAGCTACAAATTCAGTGACTTTGTGTGACAAAGAGATAATGCTCCTCCTGTGATCAATTTCAAGAGCATGGATAACTCTGTGTTATAGTTGGTCAAAATTCAATTGTGTAGTGATACGAAGTGATCGGCGACGACTGCCAACATACTTAGATGCAAATTCATCAACTAAATTCAGTTCACCATCATAGAACTATATAGGGTTTGATGTTTGTTGACTCATTATGATTATATTATCTGAAATTGATTATAAAATATATTAATGATGGGGAGTCTAACTTGCTTAGTTGAAAATTTGTTAAATAAATAATTTGCACTATAATATAATAAATACATTATATAAATAATATGATTATTAAATTATTAATAATTATTGCAATAGCACTGAATAGTAATAGGAACATTAATGTAATAATAATAATGTAATAAATTAATATAATAATAGTTATAAGAACATTAGTAATAAATTAGTTATACTAATAATGATAAAGTTAATGACTAAATATTAAAATAATAATAACATTAGTACTAAAAATAAGAATACAAAGAGCATTATGATGAAATAATAATAATAATAATAATAATAATAATAATAATAATAGTAAATATACAAATTATTATTACTATAATTATAATTATTGCGTGCTAGAAAACCAGTTGTGGTAGAGTGAAAGTTTACGCCTTAGCCTTGTTATGAAATCAGCACACACAGAGGTATTTAAAGAGTGAACAAGAAAACTCCAGAAATTTTACTAAAAAAATCTCGAAAAGAGGAAAAATCGGGCTAGAAGAATCTTCTACTATGTAGTTTGAGTACAAAATTTTCCAATAACGGATTACAAAATTGTTTATGAGAAGAGTGACAATGAGAATCCTAGATCGATAACAACATATATCACGTCAGTTGTAAGTTGTTAGTGGTAGCATATGATGATGAACAACATGGATCATTCGATGACGAAGGTCATGATGGTGAGAGATTGACGACGGCAAGGATCGCGGGCCGACAATGGCGGCGGCGTGACAACCGTCGAGTGGTTGCACGATTATTCTTGAAGGATTTTCAAGCTTTAGAGCTCTCTCCTCTCTCTTGCTTGGGCTCCCCTCATATGAGGAATGAGGAGCTATTTATAGATTGGAGGAGTGACATCTCTATAAATATATGTAAAATCCTAACCACTCCTCTCCATCGGACAGCTCATGATGATTCCATTGATCATATGATGTATTTTGTGTATTTGAATACTCAAATGAAATCAGAATTATGAGATCTTGGGCTCGTTAGATCTGGCTCGTCGAGACGCTCGATTTGACTATAAAAACTCCATGTTTGAGAATTATTTAGAGATTTAACTGACATCCCAGAGTTTCTAAGGATATTTTAAGTGCTTGATCTCGACCAGTTTCAACTTCGGATCAACTTGCTTTTAGCATCAAGATTTGTGCTTCGACTAGTAGTATTTTAAGTGTCATATCAGTTGCCCCCCTATTTTTGGATGACAAATACTTGAAAATAGCAAATTCTTCAATGAAATTTGAGAGTCCATTAATCACACATTTTGAGAGAACAGATCTTCATGGGAGCACAAGATTATGACTACGGAGCGATGGCCACCTGGATGTGTGTAGTATGCGCACGATTTTGAGATTCAACCATTCGAAGAAAGCATGAAGTGGTGGTCAGCGGGTATCGGCACGCCATGCGTCGCATGCGGCGTCGGCGCGCCGATGCTCGGCCGCGATAAGAAGCGCGATCAGCGGGCGCGTAGAGCAGGGCGAGCGGCGAGGTCGGCAGTCACGCAGTCTCGGTCGCGAACGAACGTAGGGAGCGGAGGTCGATGCGGCGGGAACGCTGGCAACCGACGAGGTTCGCAGCCGACGAGCTGGTCGGCGTCACCGCGAATGGCCGAGGGTCACGAATGACACGCGGGCCGATGGGTCGGGCGCGACGGGCTGAACGCTGGCCGGAGCGGAGCGGGAGGGCCGCCAGATCGCACGCAAAACGCCCGTTTACTGCGTTGCTTCCGCCGTTTGAGCGATTTTGGCGGTTTGATGATTTTGACCTTTTGCCTCGGGGTCTATAAAATCCCCTAAGGGAGAAGGCACATTCTCTTCTTCTTGAGAGAAGGTCATTTGAAGGCGAACAAGACCCGTAGTTCATACGGTAAGGCTCCAGTTTTCCCTCGAAAGAGGTGCCAACTGACCTCGTCGGACCGACCGGGTTCGAAGGCGATCAAGACCCATAGTTCATACGACAAGGCTCTAGTTTTCCTTCGAAAGAGGTGTCAACGACCCGTGACCTCGACCGAGAGGCGATCAAGACGTAGTTCATACGGTAAGGCTCCGCCTCAATAAAGTGTCACCAACCAAGTCCGACCGGCTCGAGGCGAGCGTCGTAGTCGACAAGCTCCAGCTTTTCCCTCGAAAGAGGTGTCAACTAACCTCATCGGACCGACCGGATTTAGAGGCGATCAAGGAGACAATAACCGGAGACGGGGGTTGACGGCGATGCTTGACGATGGTGGTCACAACAGTGGTGGCCGCGTGACTGCGATGTGGTCGAGGACGATGGTGGTGACCGAGATTACCGTGGCGGTGGCGCAGGACCGTGAGTGGCAGCGGATCGACTATAGTTAAGCGGCCAACGGGGTGGTCAGCGTAACAGCATGTAGTCGGTGCGCAGTAGCGAATGGCGGGATGATGCAACGATGGTGATAGTAAATATCGCGATGGTAAGTATGACCGGTGAGTAGTGGGTGACCGCTGAGTATTCGGTCGATGGGATGGTGGCACAGAACCGCGCAGAATGCCGCCGGCACCGACATCAGCCAGCGGATGACCGCTGGCGACCGGCGATGGTCGATGGCGGATGCACCGTGCGGTAACCGGCGATGTTGGCGGCCGACGGGGTGGTCAGCAGCGCAACCGGCGACAGAATGACAGCAACGACGAATGGGCGAGACCGCAAAAATTGCCAGCGATGGTCAGCCGACGGTTACCGACGGGTGGTCAGCGCAATCAGCATAATGACGGCATGACCGGGCGTGGTAGTTAAGGGGATGACCGGTGACAATGATGGTGACCGGTGAAGATTGGCCGATGGTCTAGAAAGGACCGATGATCTGATGGATGGCCGCGGACGGCTACTGATGGCGGATGACGGGATGGTTAGCGCCAGCATGCAGAGTCCATGGTATCGCATCGCGAATGGGCGGATGACGCTAAGCGCGCATGCAGCGGTGAGCAGCAAGCCGGCGCGAGCGGCTATAGTGGCGGCGTACGGGGTGGTCTGCGTGCAATCGCGAGCAACGACGGTAGCGACGACGCCGAGTCGGCGAATGCATGAATTTATAAGGATTTTGAACTATTCGAGGTTGTTTGTCGGTGTTACCCGGCGACGCAACCGATGGGAAGAGGTGGGAAGTCCACCAAGGACCTTTTGACCTATCCTAGGTTGTTTGTCAGAGTGTTTGCTCAATGATATTAACCTGTATAGAAGAGGTTAAATTGAATCCGTTGAGGATTTTGACCCATCCGAGGTTGTTTGTCAGAGTGTTACCCGATGATGTTAACCTGTGTGGAAGAGGTTGAATTGAATCCGCTGAGGATTTTGACCCATCCGAGGTTATTTGTCAGAGTGTTACCCGATGACGTTAACCTGTATGGAAGATGTCGAATTGAATCCGCTGAGGATTTTTGACCTATCCGAGGTTGTTTGTCAGGGTGTTACCCGATGACGTTAACTTGTATGGAAGAGGTCGTGGGAAGTCCACCAAGGATCTTATGACCCTGAAAATTCCACTAGTCGAAGAACAAATCTTGATGTAGAAAGCAATCTGATTGTGAATCAAGACTAACCGAGATTAAGCGTTTATTATCAAATGACTCTTAAACATAGAGTGTTTATAGTCAAATCGAGCGTCTTGACGAGTCGGATCTAACAAGCCCAAGATCTCATAATTCTGACATCATTTGAGAATTCAAATACACAAAATACATCATATGATCAAGGGAATCATCATGAGCCGTTCGATGGAGAGGAGTGGTTTGGATTTTGATTATATTTACAGAGACGCCACTCCTCCAATCTATAAATAGTCCATCATTCTTCATATGAGGGGAGCCCAAGCAAGAGAGAGGAGAGAGCCCTAAAGCTTGAAGATCCTCCAAGCACAATCGTGCCACCACTCGACGGTTGTCAACCACCGCCATCAGCCGCCACCGTCGCCGCCACTGATCCTCGCCGTTGTCAACCTCTGCCGGTCTCCATCATGACGACCTTCATCGTCAGTCGTTATTCCTCGTTGTTCGCCATCATCTGCTACCACTAACAATTGTTACCACCTGAACGTGACTACATAGTCATTGTTCCTTTCTCATATATAATTCTGTAATCCCGTTATCGGGAAGATTTTGTACTCTGAAACAGATACATAGTGGAAGATTTTTACTGGGCTAGGCCCTGTGATTTTTCCCAACTTTTCGAGATTTTTCACGTAAAAATTCTGGAGTTTTCTTGTTCACTCTTTAAATACCTGTCTGTGTGTTGGATTTCATAACAAGGTTAAGGCGTAAACTTTCACTCTAACGCAACTGGTTTTCTACCACACAACAATAATAATAATAATGACAATAATAACAACAACAACCACAACAATAATGATAATAATTATAATAAGAATAATAATTAAAATACGTATGTAATAAAAAATTTAAAATGAATTTAAAATAATAAGAGTAATAAAAATGTAAATATATAAAAACTTAATGTTAAACTTAATAAGAATAGAAAAATACATTATTATTTACCAATTCATTCAAAACATAACTTTAAGTAAACTAAAATAGATTTCAGAAATCGTTTCCATCTTTTGATGGGCTAAACATTATCAAAATGAAGAACTTTATATGTAATAAACTTGTACTTCATTTTTTTTTTTTTTTTTGAGAAAATAAACTCTCCATAACAACAACAACAACAACAACAATAGCAACAAGCCTTTATCCCACTAAGTGGGGTCGGCTATATGAATCCTTCGTCTCCATTGTGTCCTATTATGTGTCAAATTCTCATTTAATGAAGTATACTAAGGTCATTTTTTATACATCTTACCAAGTCTTTTTAGATCTACCTCTACCTTTCTTAATATAAGTCAAATCTAATGCATCTACTCTCCTAACGTCATTGGATGACGCACATGTATGTGGCCAAACCATCTAAGGCGACTCTCTCTAATCTTCGCCATCTGACTACTCCAACTTTTCCCAACATACTCATTTCACATTTTATCTCTAAGAGTAAAGCCACCATCCACCTGAGCATCCTCATCTCTATAACACTTAACTTAGTCTCATGCTTCTCTTTTAGTGGCCAACATTCTGCACCATAAGTCATTACAAGTCTTACCACCATCTTATAAAATTTTCCCTTAAGTTGAAGTGGAACTTTTCTATCACACAATATGCCAGATGCATTCCTCCACTTCAACCATCCAACTTGAATTCTACTAATAACATCTCCATCTATTTCACCATCATTTTGAACAATAGAGCCTAAATATCTGAATCACTCACTCTTATTAATGATTTGTTCACCTAATGTCACAATACCACTACTAGAACTTCTACAACTAAATACACTCCATATATTCAGTTTTAGATCTACTTAAACGAAAACCTTTAGACTCTAATGTCGACCTCCATAATTCAAGTTTCTCTTGGACTCCCTCTCTAGTCTTATCAACAAGACGAATGTCATCAACAAAAAAAAAAAATTAGCAACTCAAATAATATCAAAGTCTTAAGAAACTCTCCATAACAAGATACAAAAATATAAACTATGAAATTTCTCTAACATGGTAATGCTAAAATCTTAAGAATATCCTGATGAATCGACACCAACAAATATAATAATAACAAGAAATTAGCAACTTTCTCTAACGATTATAGCCCAATCTTGCAAGAAAATACCTTAAAAAGTAGAGAAATACACAGAATTTAAAAGAGGAAGAGGGGATAAGAGCTTCCGCCATGCACCATGTCGAGTGTCACGTCGTGGATATGGTGCCATGTTGATGGGAAGCACACTGGTATGTAATTTTTATAAAAAATTTAACTACATTTTTTGTTGATTTTGTTAACTAAAGTAATAAATATGTAATTTTTAAAAATTTCTTCCAGAATTTTAAGATATTAATTATAATAAAATAAAGTTTAAAGTAATTGAATCTACTTTACAACTACATACATATATATATATATATATATATATATATATATATATATATATATATATATATATATATATATATATATATATATATATATATATAATATAAAAAAAAATTTATATTACACAAATAAATTAAAAATTATACTAAAATAAGGCGACATAATGTTTTTCCTCAATAGTTTCTATTAGAAATTTTTGGCACCCTTCCCTTAATTTTTTTCAAACCCTCTAACTCTAATTATGGATTCTAGATTGAGATAGAACGTCAAAAGCAATAGAAAAGAAGAGTAAGTACCTCAAATAATATCAAAATTATAAATCATCCAAAAATAAATAAATAAAATCAGAAGTTTTGAACAAAAGCCTACAATTTATTCTGAGTATTCAGTATAAATTATTTCAGAATATTGTGATATAATTGTTTTGTTGTAACGTCAACTCATTTACTTGAGCTTTTGTGCTCTATTTAGTTCAATAATTATCGCATTAAATATATAGCTATTTGACTCTTTTTCTTTGAGACTATGAACGATTGGATATTATCAGCCGTGCAATTGGCATCACATAGCGTGTGTGAGTTGGGGGAGAATATTACGTGCCGTATCTAAATATAATTTTGCATTTGAACATCAAATCAGATTCATATATTTAATAAAATATAAATTAAATATAATTATTGCATGCTAGAAAATTATTAGGTGAAAGTTGGCCTTTGGAAATCCAAAGCAAAAGTATTTAAAGAAATGAAGAAAACTCTAATTTTATGTGGAAAATCTCGAAAAGAGGAAAAAATTACGAGGTAGAAAAAACTTCCACTATATATTTATTTTGAGTAAAATTTTCCGATAACGATTACATAATTGTATATGAGAAGGCACAATGAATCCCAAAATCGACAACAAATGACCATACTACGTCGCGTAAAGTTGCTAGCAAATGAAATGACAACAACGAACAACCACTAACGATGAAGGCCGTCATGATGGAGACCGACGGAGATTAACGACGGCAAGGATTAGCGGCGGCGGCTGATGGCGGCAGCCGGCGGCGGTGGTTGACAACTATCAAATGGTAGCATGATTATACCTGGAGGATTTTCAAGCTTTATAGCTCTCTCCTCTCTCTTGTTTGGCCTCCCCTCATATGAAGAATGAGGGACTATTTATAGATTGGGAGTGCCTCAGAAAAAATATGCAAATTCAACCACTCCTCCATGACTCAAAACAATTCCTTTGATGATTTGATGTATTTTAAGTATTTGAAAGCTCAAATGAAGTCAGAATTATGAGATCTTGGGCTCGTTAGATCCGTCTCGTTGAGACGCTCGATTTGACTCTAAACACTCTATGTTTGAGGTTATTTAAGGATTTTAACTGACATCCCAGAGTTTTCAAGGATATTATAAGATCTCACCGCTTTTAACTTCAGACTTGCTTTTAGCATCAAGATTCGTTACTAGTAGTATTTTAAGTGTCATATGAGTATATTTGGATGACATTATCTCAATCATCCAAAATATATATATCAAATACTTGAAAATGGAAATTCTTCATGAAATTTGGGTCCATTAACCACACATTTGCCGCTGCGCCATTATGTCACAGGTTCACCACGAAAATAATGTTTGGCCCATTTTGGCTCGTTTCGGCCCGTTTTTAGCGATTTTGGGCGATTTTTGATGATTTTTGACATTTTTGCCCGTATATGGGGTCTATAAAAACCCCCTTAGGGCCAAGGGAGAAGACACCTTCTCTTTTTCTTGAGAGAAGGTCGTTTGGAGGCGATCAAGACCCGTAGTTCATACGGCAAGGCTCTAGTTGAAAGAGGCGTTAACTGACCTCGTCGGACCGACCGGGTTCAGAGGTGATCAAGACCCGTAGTTCATGCAAGACTAGTTTTCCTCGAAGAGGTGTCAACTAACCTCTGACAACCGGGTTTAGAGGCGATCAAAGATCGTAGTTTATAGGACAAGGTTCCAGTTTTCCCTCAAAAGAGGCGTTAATTGACCTTGTCGGACCGACCGGGTTTGGAGGCGATCAAGACCTGTAGTTCATACGACAAGGCTCCAATTTTTCCTCGAAAGAGGTGTCAACTAACCTCGTGACCACCAGTTGGATATCAAGGCCCGTGGTTCATATGACAAGGCTCCGCTTTTCTCTCGAAATAAAATAACCGATCTCCAACCGACAAGTTCGGAGGTAATCAAGACGTAGTTCATGGAAAAGACTAGTTTTCAAAGAGGTGTCAACTGACCTCATCAGACCAACCGGGTTCGGAGGCGATCAAGACCCATAGTTCATACGAAAAGGCTCCAATTTTCCCTCGAAAAAGGCATCAACGCCCTACCGACGACCGCGGAGAGGTGATGATCGGCGATGATAACCGGCGCGGATGACGGTGGTGACCGGCAGAGTTGGGATGACTACCAACGACGCAGGACCGGAGACCGGCTGATGGTGGTGACCACGGAGATGGCCAGATGATGGTGGTGACCAGCGAGATTGCCGCGATGGTCGGGCGTGGTGACCGCGATAGTGGTGGGCAATGACCGGGGTATTCAGCGAACCACAAGAACGCATGACGGTGGCGACCAGTGGCAGATCAGTGGGATGACCACGACGATGGTGGTGACCGGCAGAGATGGCGACGATGGTCAGCAGTGGTGACCGGCGATGGTGGTTACCGCCGACGGGCGGCCGGCAGCGAATCGGTATGGTAATCGACAAGGATGACCGGCGCTCGGTAATGCGGGGACGACCGGGCGACGATGGCGGTGGAGATCAGTGGATTCTGGGCGATGTGGCGGCAGAACGGGGTGGTCGGCAGCGAATGCGGGCGTTGATGGGCGAATGGCGCCGTGAATGGGCGATGACCGCGGACGATGGTCGCGACCGACGGAGATTTCGCGATGGTCACGGCGGACCGCGTGATGGTGGTTGGTGCCGACGGGTGGTCGGCAGCGGGTAACGGCGATGGTGGTAATCAGCGCCGCAGAGCAGATGACGCATGACGATGGTGGTGATCGCGAGATGCCGGTGATGGTCGAGCTTTGACCTATCCGAGGTTGTTTGTGAGAGTGTGACTCAATGATGTTAACCTGTATGGAAGAGGTCGAATTGAATCCGCTGAGGATTTTTGACCTATCCGAGGTTGTTTGTTAGAGTGTTATCTGATGACGTTAACCTGTATGGAAGAGGTTGAATGGAATCCGCTGAGGATTTTTGACCTATCCAAAGTTATTTGTCAGAGTCTTTGTTCGATGACGTTAACTTGTGTGGAAGAGATTGAATAGAATCCGCTGAGGATTTTTGACCCATCCGAGATTGTTTGTCAGAGTGTTACCCGATGACGTTAACTTATGGAAGATGTTAAATTGAATGCCGAGAATTTTGACCTATCCGAGGTTGTTTGTCGAGTGTGACTTCGGCGACGCAACTGTGGAAGAGGTTGAATTGAATCCGCTGAGAATTTTTGACCTATCTGAGGTTGTTTGTCAGGGTGTTACCCGATGACCTTAACCTGTATGGAAGATGTCGAATTAAATCCGCTAAGGATTTTAACCCATCCGAGGTTATTTGTTAGAGTGTTATCTGATGACGTTAACCTGTATGAAAAAGGTCATGGGAAATTCACCAAGGACCTTTTAACCTATCCTAGGTTGTTCGCTAGAGTCTTTGCTCAATGATGTTAACCTTCATGGAGTAGGTGCGAAGTTTTGATCTATCCGAAGTTGTTTATCAGAGTCTTTGCTCGATGACGTTAACTTGTATGGAAGAGATCGAATTGAATCCGCTGAGAATTTTTGACCCATCCGAGGTTGTTTGTCAAAGTATTACTTGATGATGTTAACTCGTATGGAAGAGGTCGAATCAAAACATCCATTTGTGGCTGTAGCCAAAGTTGCTCCTTAACCTTGATCTTTTTTAATGGTATTGTTGATTTGCTTCTCTAACTTATATTCAATTAGATATCCAGAATATTGATTTGGATAATCTTTTGAGATTAAAAGTTGCCCCCCAGTTTTCATCAAAATCTGAAGGAACGAAGTTTGATGAATCTTCATTCTTCGCTTGCGCTTCTTAAAAGCTTAAAATGCTCCACCTCGAAGGTGGTTTTGATCTTGTTAGGAAACTTGGTCGCCATACAAGATGAAATAATGGGAATCAATTTCTCAGATGGCCAAACTCATGCGTGAAAACCAACCAGTGAAAGTTTACTTTAGCCTTGGAAATCCAAAGACACACACTGCATTTAAAGAGTGAACAAGAAAACTCAATTTTACGTGGAAAATCTTGAAAAGAAAGAAAAATCACCTAGCCCAAGAAAAGCTTCAACTATATATTTATTTTGAGTACAAGTTTTCCGATAACGGATCAGATAATTGTATATGAGAAGGGTCGACAATGAGAATCCCAAAATCGACAACAATGACCATATAATCACATTCGGATGTAACGTTGCTAGGTAGCAAATGATGGTGAACAACGGAACAACCATCGACGATGAGGTCCATGATGGAGACCGACGAGATTGACGACCAGGATTAGCGGCCGATGGCGGGCCGGGCTGGTTGACAACCTTCAAGTGGTGGCATGATTATGCCTGGAGGATTTTCAAGCTTTAGAGTTCTCTCCTCGCTCTATTTTGGCCTCCCCTCATATGAAGAATGAGGGGCTATTTATAGATTGGAGGAGTGACGTCTCTGTAAATACATGAAAAATCCGAACCACTCCTCTCCATCGGACGGCTCAAAATGATTCCTTTGATCATTTGATGTATTTTAAGTATTTGAAAGCTCAAATGAAGTCAGAATTATGAGATCTTGAGCTCGTTAGATCTGGCTCGTCGAGACACTCGATTTGACTATAAACACTCCATGTTTGGAGTTATTTAGGGATTTAACTGACATCCCAGAGTTTCCAAGAATATTTTAAGTGCTTGATCTCGACCAGTTTCAACTTTTGATCAGCTTGCTTTTAGCATCAAGATTCGTGCTTCGACTAGTAGTATTTGAAGTGCCATATCAATAATATATATTTTGCTAGGTGCAGTGCAGAGATGTCCGTATGCATCCGGATATCGCACGTAATATTTTTGTCGTGAGTATAGAGGGTATGGAAGTATGCGAAGGAGAAGGAAGAGGCCTAGGCATATGAGCTCATGGGAAGATTTTTCAAATTGTAGAGAAAATTGGTTTTCCAAGTAAGCTGAGTTGTTAGGAAGTTGATCTATTAAAAAGACTGCGCAGTCAAATGGATCGAGTTCTCTGAGATCCAAGCAAAACTTGAAAATATAAGCAGAGACATTTATGTTAGTTGTGGTGTCGAGTGACAACTTTAGAAAAAAGATGAAGAAAGTTAGATGGCAATTGATTAGTGAGGTAAAAATGTACTTGCCACCCAAGGAACCCTATTGGGAGGGCATCCACGCCCTAAAAGGGTCAATCTCACATTTCTAAAGATTCATCAATCTACAGGAGAAGCTCAACTTGGACTTGCCGAAGAGAATTCATAAAGAGAACTTACCCCCATAAAGTAGGTTGAGCCGCTCACCCAAGGCACTCGGCATGAGTGCTCGCCTCAAACATGTCTCAGGCACTCAATGAAGCACATGCCTTGGACACTCTTCCATAGCAATTAGGTGAAATATTCACTCATGACATTTTCCCAAGGATCTTGTTGGCTATAGTTGCATTCCTGATAAAGAGAGAGGTATACATGTCTATATTATATGTAGTTCACATATCTGTGTCTATCAGAGTCACTTGATATTTTACTCTCTTTTTTTTTTTCATAGCATAGCTGCTATTATGATCTTCTTGACCCTATAAGTAAGGGTTTAAAGATTGATATGGCTCTCAAAATATGACTAGTCAAAGCACAAATCTTGATGTCGAAAGCGATATGATTTTGAGTCAAAACCGATCGAGATCAAGCACTTAAAATATCATTAGAATCTTTGGGACATCAATTAAATCCCAAAACAACTCCCAAATATGGAGTGTTTATAGTCAAATCGAGCGCCTCGACGAGCCGGATCTAACGAGCCTAAGATCTCATAATCGACTTCATTTGGGCATCCAAATGCTCAAAATACATCAAATAATCAAGGAATCATCCCGAGTCCGAGGGGGAGTGCAGGCTTTACATGAATTTACAAGAGTGCCCCTCCTCCCATCTATAAATAGGCCTTCATTCCTCACACCAGGGGGAAGCCAAGCCAAGTGAAGTGAAGAAGAAGAGGAGCTGAAACAAGTGAAGAAGAGGAGGTGCCCGAGCAAGAAAGAAGAGGAAGAGTCCGAGCAAGGAAGAAGCGGAAGAGTCCGAGCAAGGAAGAAGCGAAGAATCCAAACAAGGAAAAAAAGGAAAAGCCTAAGCAAGGAGGAAGAAGAAGCTCTGAAGCTTGAAGATCCTCCAAGCAAGGTCACACCTCTGCTCGACGGTCATCAACCACCATCATCACTAATTGTACCCTGTATTCCCACCGGAAGTTACCCCACATCTTCACCATCAGCAACCATTACAACCTGATCGTTGTTACATAGCTATTTTTCCTCCCTCATATGCAATTCTGTACTCCCTCATATGCAATTCTGTAATCTTGTATCAGGAAGACTCTGTACTCTGAAACAGATACATAGTGGAAGCTTTTTACTGGGCTAGGCCCCGTGGTTTTTCCCCTCTTTTTGAGGTTTTCCACGTTAAAAATTCTGGAGTGTCTCTTGTTCGCTCTTTAATTACCTGTGCCGGACTAATCGACAAGGCTGTGAAACTTTCACTCTACCGATCGGTTTTCTAGCACGCAATAGTTTGGCCGCTGTGGATGTTGATTCATTATTTCATCTTGTATGGCAATCAAGTTTTCCAACAAGATCAAAACCACCATCAAGGGAGCATTTTTTAAAGAACGCAAGAAGAATGAAGATTCATCAAACTTTGTTCCTTCGTGATTCGCCGGAACTGGGGCAACTCTAATCTCAAAAGATAAGCAAGTCAAGAACACCAATGAAAAGGCAAAGATCAATAGTCAACTCGCTACAAGCTCATACAACTATTCGACCTCTTCCATATTAACGCCATCGAAGTAAACACTCGACTAACAACCTAGATAGTCAAAACGCCCTTGGTGGACTTCTCGCGATCTCTTCCATACGTTAATGTCATCAAGCAAAGCTCACAAACAACAAGGTCAAAGCGTCATTGGTGGACTTCGGCGATCTCTTGTCGGGTTAATGTCATGAGCAAAAAACAAACAACGAGGAAAGGTCAAAGCGTCCTTGGTGGACTTTCTGCGATCTCTTATGCGGGTTATGTCATCGAGCAAAAGCTCGACAGAACCAGGAAAGGTCAAAAGCATCCTTGGTGGACTTCTGCGATCTCTTGTGCGAGGTTAATGTCATCGGTAAGCAAAACAAACATCGGGAAAGGTCAAACGTCCTTGGTGGACTTCCTGCGATCTCTTCCATACGGGTTAATGTCATCGAGAAAAGCTCTGACAAACAACCCAGGAAAGGTCAAAAAAAAAAAAAAAAAAAACTTTGTACCCTCCGCTTACGAGGTTAATGTCGCGTGGATAACACTTTCGACAAAAGCAACCTTGGATGGGTCAAAATCATCGTCGCCCGGTCTGCACCCGACTATCGTCGGTCATTCTGCATGTAAGGTATAGCCAATCGCAATCTTGCGTCATGGAGCAATTCAAAGCGTCGGTCATGATCGTCATACCGACACAGGTACCCGGTGCCACCCCGTGGGCGCATGTGATGATGGTAACAGCGTAAAGACCATCGTAGAACCTTCGGCCGGTCACCACCATCTGCCGGTCATCCCGATTCTACGCCGGCCCATCGACTACTGCCGGTTGCTGCTGCCGACCGACCCGTTGGCCAAATGGCCGATCGCGGCGACTACGTGGCGGTCCTTTGCCACCATCGCCGGTATCTTAGATCATCACCATTGTCGCGGTCATCGACGCATTCTCCATGCGTCATTTTCCGGTGATTCAATTCAACCTCTTCCATACGGGTTAACGTCATCGGTAAAACTTCGACTAACCCGGAAAGGTCAAAACATCCTTGGTGGACTTCTGCGATCTCTTCCATGCGGGTTAATGTCGAGCAAAAGCTCGACCAACCGGAAAGGTCAAGCGTCTTGGTGGACTTCCGCGATCTCTTCCACGTTAGCGTCGAGTAACACCACGACAAACAACCTGGATAGGTCAAAACTTTGTACATACTCCAGGCGCGTCGCCGGATAACACTCGACAAACAACCTCGGATAGGTCAAAGATCTCGTCGGCCGCGTCGATTCGCACCCGTCGGCCGCCAACCCGCTGCCGGTTGCGCGTCACGGACGCTATGGCGATTCGCCGCCGACCATCGCCGTCTCCACCATCGTTGTGGTTATCTCTCGACCACCTTGAGTCACCGCCACCAATGTCGTTAGTCCCCATCGTCGAGCATCTTAAATTGCGTCTCCGGTGGCTCTAACCCGCCGGGGCCGGATGATGGAAACGGAACCGGATATCTGGTGGCCTTGATCACCTCATCCGGACGATCCGATGCGGCGGTAAACGGAACCACGACGTGCATGGGCCTTGATCGTCTCCACCGATCCGACGGACGATAAGCGGGGCGGAAAGCGGAACCACGGCGTGCGTGGGCCTTGATCGCCCTAACAACGATCCACGGGCGAAGGGGAGTCGGTAAATCAACTCCACGCGTGCGTGGCCTTGATCGCCTCTAACGCGACCGCGGACGCCGGGGAGGAAACGGAACCGACATCAGTGGGCCTTGATCGCCTCCACGGACGGTCGGCGTGGCGGTAAGCTCCGGCATATCGTGGGCCTAATCGCTCCCCGGTCGGCCGGGCGGTGCGGAACCACATATCTCGTGGGCCTTGATCGCCCTCTAACGGTGTCGGCGTGGCAAACCGGACGGCGTATATCGTGGGCCTTGATCGCCTCGGGGGCCGGTCGGCGTGGCGGTGCGAACGGCGTATCGTGAGCGCGATCGCCTCTGACGGTCCGGCGTGGCGAATGGGAACGGCGGTATCTGGCGCGCTTGATCGCCTCCCAACGGGGTCAGCGTGGCGAACCGATCGCCCGATCGCCTCTAACCCGGACGGTCACGGGCGGTAAAGCAGAACGGCGTCCTGGGCGCGCTCGCCCTCGGACGGTGGTCAGGCGGCCGTGGCCACGGCGGATGCGCCCGATGTCCCCGATCGCCTCCTGAGCGCTTTGATCGCCTTCTTGATTGCCTCCAAAGGACCCTCACTCAAGAGAGAAAGGGAGAGAGGGAAAGGTGCCTCTCCTCTCATCTTGGGAAATTTAGCCCACAAGGACAAAAGGATAAAATCTCTAAAATGGCTCAAAACTGGCCCGGGAAGCGTGCCCGTATGTGGTATGCGGCTGTAGCAGCAGCGTAAAACCGCTGTATGCCTGGCCTTGGCTCACCGACGGGCCGGAGGTGTGTTTTCGACCATACCGTCAGCGACAGAAAAGTCGCGACGGACGTCAGCGACGGACCGTCAGCGACCGTCCTTGCCCGACGGACGTCAGCGGGCAAACGACGCGACGGAAACCAGCCCGAACGTGCGACCGATCGACCGCTGACCGAATCGACCATGGCGCGAATCGGCCCGCGGGTGGCCGACCAGCCGACACGGCCGCTGGCCAGCATGAACCTTGGCCGAGCGCCAATGACGCGGTATGCCTTGCATGCCAACGAGGGCGACGCGGAAGCCGTAGTCCCAGCGCTTCGATTCATTATTTTTGCATTTGACACATATATTTTTGAATGATTAAGCTAATGTCATCCAAAATAGAGCAAGATATAACTCGAGAATATGACTAGTCAAAGCACAAATCTTGATGTCGAAGCGATATGATTTTGAGTTAAAAAAGCCGTCGAGATCAGCAAAATATCATCTGGAATCTTTGGGACATCAATTAAATCCCAAAACAACTCCCAAATATGGATTGTTTATAGTCAAATCGGCGTCTCGGGCCGGATCTAACGAGCCTAAGATCTTATAATTCCGACTTCATTTGGGCATCCAAATGCTCAAAATACATCAAATCGAAGGAATCATCCGTCCGTCGAGGGGAGTGAGTGCTTTACATGAATTTACAAGAGTGCCCTCCTCCCATCTATAAATAGGCCTTCATTCCTCACACCGGGGAAGCAGTGAAGTGAAGAAGAAGAGGCTGAAACAAGTGAAGAAGAGGAGGTGCCCGAGCAAGAAAGAAGAGGAAGAGTCCGAGCAAGGAAGAAGCGGAAGAGTCAGAAGCAGGAAGAAGCGGAAGAATCAAACAAGGAAAAGGAAAAGCTAAGCAAGGAGGAAGAAGAAGAAGCTGAAGCTTGAAGATCCTCCAAGCAAGGTCACACCTCGGTCATCAACCATCATCGTCATCGTATTTCTCACTTATTCAAAGTTCACATCTTAGAATTGTCGATGTTACATAGTGTTTTCCTCCCTCATATGCATTTCTCATAAATTCTGTAATCTTGTATCGGAAGACTCGTACTTTCAGCGGAATCTAGTGGAGGCAATTGGTGTCTTGTCTTCTTTCTTTAATTCTGCGTATTAATTTGTCGACAAAAAGTAAACTTTCACTCACTCTGTTTTCAAAGACGCAACAAAGATATTTTAGGACTTCACATCACTTTTATTATATAGATACTGTAGTGAATTTTCAAAACTCTGTCACTTTCCTATTAAAGGATATGTTATATTAACCTCTCTCTTTATTTATTTTCTCCTATGTGTACATATATTATCATTCCAGGTTCACTTATATTTACTGGTGGTTTATTATATGCATTTATTATTAGATAAGCATATGAGCACACATTGTATTAGGATTTTTAATATAATAAAATACCACTTTCTCTTGAGTTCCCTCAGTATTAGGGGCGGAACCAATCACTTTTTTTAGGATGCGCAGGCTAATTATCAAAATTTCAAACAAAATTTTTTATTATTATTTATTAATTTTTAAAATTAATATTAAATCTATTATCTTTTTCATAATTTAAATATTGAAACATTAAATATAAATCATATTTTTATATAAGATTTAAAATAATTTCATTTTATTTCATAAAATATAAATAATATATATAAAAAATATATAATTATTAATTCTAGTTTTCACAAAATTTTAATCAATTAAAGCTTGAGAGAAATCTCAATTAGGATTTATGTGAGTTGTTAAGTTTTAAATATTGATCAAAATATTTAATAAAATATATATTTTTTTTATTAAGATCTAAATGAGTAAATTATTAGTAATAAAAATAATTAAATATATAATAAATAATTATTTAAATAATTTTAAATAAAGATAAAATTTAATTAATAAAATGAAAAAAATTTATCTTTATTGGGCAAGACTTTTTATTAGGATGGGCAAAATTATTATTTTTTTTAAAATAATAATATAAAAAAATTAGTTGCCCACTCTCACTTAAGGGTGGATCCACCCATGCTCGACATTGAAAAGAGTATCTCAAAATATGATATCAGAGCCACAAGAATTCATGGATCTTGTTCTTTCTGGCCATAGGGACTTGAGAAAACATTGACGATTCTCAGTGCTTGCATTATCTCCACCAGTCTAATAGCCTAGGTATAGCCTTAGGGGCTATTTATTTTGAATACAATGAGATGTAAAGTAAAGCAAATATAGGGGTTTCAGTTTTTTGTGTGATTAACATGATGCAAAGTAAAACTTTTAAAATAATGTAATATATTTTGAATTTACTAGAAGGTTAAATTTTGATATATTTGGAATTCGGATATATTTGGGCGAATTTCAATAATTAAATACAAGTCTTGTCACCTGCCAGCCTTTCCGACCACCATTGCCTGTTGCGCAGCCTCGCCGCCGCCACCCACCTCAACCGCCTCCCGCCGCCACACACCACCACTATCATCCACAATCTTCAAAATAATTTATATTATATTTATTTTATTAAACAGAAAAAATAAACTCATGTATTTGTAGAATTTTCAATCAAGCAACCTAAAGTAATCTAAGCATATTGCATTTATTTTACACTATATTCCTTTTATGCTACATTCTTTTTTTTTAGGCAACCAAACAACCTCTTAATCTCTCAACATTAAGCAAGGAGAATTATACATCATGGAGGAGAGCTATGGGAATTGCTTTGAAGGTGAAAAACAAGCTTGGTTACATTAAGGACTCAATTACGAAGTCCGAAATGTTGAGTCTTGACATTTTGAATGCTTTGATAAGGAATAACAAAAATTGTAATTTTTTAGATTCTTAACTAACTATCAAAGAAATTTTATTTAGTATTTTTTTATCTTAAAACGACTCAAGAAAGTTGGTTAGATCTTAAAGATAGATTTCAAAAGAAGTAATGGGCTAAAAATATTTTAGTTAAGATAGGAATTTGCTAATCTCAACAAGAACATTAGTTGGTAGGTGCTTGTTTTACCAAACTTAACATAATATAATGAATTGAGTAGCTATAGACTTAAGGGTTCGTTTGGATAGTTGTAGCTTTTTCAAAAGTAGTTGTGAAGTTCTTTGAGAAGAAAGCTGCCGGGCTTTAAACTGTAATTTGGAAAACACGATTCTGAATCTCTTGTATTTGTTTGTGAAATAAAATATCTCTATGAGCGCATGAGCTGAATATATTTAAACAAAATGAAAAAGAAGATAACTAATACTTATATATAACCAAAAGTCAACTATATTACATTCACAGATTACATATCACTTAATAAATAACACTACTTAATAAATAATACTAATATTAAAATTATAAATATAATAACTAGTGCGATCAAAATATTAAGCTTACTATCATGTTTGATCAAATCATTAATTTTTTCTCATTGCTATCCTCCTAGCATGATCACTGCTTGATGTGTCACCCTCAAATTCATCAACCCACTTGAAATAATTGCAAGCATCCCTTGTTCTATTTCTTGGACACCTCACAAATTTTCTCCCATAATTTTCTTCTTTATGTGAAGTGAATACATAACATTGCAAATCACAGTTGCAATACAAAACTCTGGACTCAGTAGAGCTCCTTGAACTCATATTTCCTGATAAAATAAATTGTAAACAATAAAAATATTAATATGAGAATGGATGACATTACAAAATATTTTTAAAAAGATAATTAAATAGCAAAATATTTATTTCCCAAAAAAAATGATAGAAATTTTATTAAAAAAAATAGAAGGGTTACAATTATTAACAAAAATGAAAGAAATTTGGCTAACTAAAAGTACATAATCACTGCAAGGCTCCATCCTGTACAAATACCTGCTAGAAGCTCATAAAAGACATAAGCAAATGTAGAAAGATACATTAAAGTAAAATTATAGCGGCTCAGGCTCAATCAAAATCTATCCTAAGGAGCAACATTGTATGTGAGCATCCACACTTCAAAAAGATGGATTACAATCACATAAAATACTACCAGTCGTAACGATAGAAAGAATAACATCAATGCCATCATAGCCATTTCCTTCCCTATCAAAGAGAATCAACCACCAAGCAACAGTTCTAGAGACCACATAAGTAGGAACAATAGTAAAACTAACCACGAAAACCAAGAAGTAGTAAGCCAGCCAATAAAAGAATAGCAATTGTACCAAGTTCTTAAAAAAGCATGCGTAGTATAGTGCATTTACTTATCTTTTAAGAAATAAAAATTATGATGTATCAAGTTCTTGAAGAACAAAGCAACCTAAAAGTATTTCAAAGTCAAGCCTTTATTTAATGAAAGAGTAAAAGGTACTAAGAACTTTCTGAAGCAGTGATCTTAAATCAAAGGAATTGCATTTAATAGGTAATTGATAGGTTGATTTCAACAGAGTAGCTATAGGTTCAGTGAAGAAGAGATGAGGAGCAGACTATTAGGTGCAATAAGGAGCTATGAGGTTCTGGAACACATTTTTGCTTTTATGCCATAGAAAGAAATTATTTAAGTCATTTATTATATTTTACAATCTTCTATCATAATTTATACATGAGCAGATTTGATTTCATCCAACAAAATAAAGAGTTTCCAAATATATTGTGTATGCTATCATGCTTAAACTAAATGTTCCTATTTGTAATAAAAGCACAATAGTAGTAGACCAAAAACCAAACCACAATAGACAAAAAAAATAGTAACAGCAAATTAATATTCATTGGGCTTATCCATTAAATCTCTTATGTCACAAAACTGATCATTGATTACTCTCATCTGAATAATAAATGCTCTCTCCTTTTGAACCAACATTATCTTCAACAAAGAAGATAAATAGTTTCCAAATAATTAGAACTTCCTAGCTAATGCTTATTGAACAATAATAATGCTTCTCATTAATGAATATAGATCAATATAGATCCAAATATTATTACAAAGTCACCACAACTATGATGCTATGATATATAAGAATTTTTGAAGGAAGAAATATGATTGAAGCCATCTAAAATGCAAGAAGAATATAACAACGTTAGGGCCAAGACTTCTCTGGTTGTAGTCCTAGAAGATCCATGAAAATTTTTTTAACTCTACAACAGGTCAGTGAAAATTATTTGTGACATATGAAACACGTTATGAAATCTCACTGGACGCCCTGCAAGTAACTCAGTGATCCACTTTTCACCAATAAATTTGGAAGTCATACATTGAGTCTTGTAAATATAAAACTCATAGTACTCATTTATTAAGCATATTGCAGTACAAATGACAGTCATAGGCTGGTCATCACCATCGATTTACATAACTGCAACCAATAACAGAAACTTATATCTTCACTACTTTAGACATTACAAATTTAGCAACTAAACAAAATTCACATAGCAACATTTCATATATCAAATGTAACGAAGCTGTTGTTAATTTTCAAAGAAGTTCTGAAGCAACCATATGTAAATGTATCATATAGAAAGGGCAAACCAAGTTCTACCAGATCATAAAGAAGTCTAAGACATGATAGATACTAAAACATCTTAAACCAGATGCAACCTAGCTAAACATCACATTTTTCAAAATAATAGCGGAGAAAATGAGCTCTCTATTCAGGTGTCATAGCCACAAAGATCTCTCGCTTGTTTGCATCTTCAAGCAACCTCGTTGAATGCAGATAAAGAGGAATATCTTCAAAAACTTTAAAGATTTTATCTAAAATGATGATCACCTCAGACAATGATGGAGATGCAATCACCCTATTCGCTCTAGAAATGCATGCAGTAACTAACTGGGATATTTGATTTCAGAGGAATCCAACACATCTCTTCTTTTTTTTGACCTCTTGGTCCTAAAGATGGTGGATGCCTAGCATGAATGGATTCAGTGTGGGAATTAGTGGCATGTAATGATTCTTGATTTAAATCATTTGAACTAGACCTTTACTTAGAGTGACTATGTTCTTGCACACTGACATTAACTTCTTGACTTGGTGTCCAAGAATAGGCACCCGTAGCAATCACACCACTAAACATCATATCTAATTTCTCTTCCATTTTTAGGTCTATGCTGCAATATCTAAATTTCTTTGTATTTTGTAATATCTGCAATTTTAACATAATGGTCACATGTAATGTCCACTATTTCTGTGAGGAGTAATTAGTATGTACAAGTGGGTATAAAAAATTGACCTATATCTTTTCTCACCACCAATCGTCTGACACATCAATCATCTTCTTTCTAGGATTTCTCAAACTAATTGATCCTTGTCTCAACTCCTTCTACAATTTCCAATCATTTTTCAACTTGTCTCATTTATTTTTAAGTTGAGTCATATTATAATCCCTTCCAGTTCTCTCTTTAAAATTTTTTGTTAAATTCTCCCAACCCTCTTTATTAAAATAGGTTATCGGTCTATTACTTAAGTCTATCTCTTTGAGGGAAAGATCACAAAATATTATTTTCACCTCTCTCTCTCCCACGTAGCAACTGCTCCACCTTCCCTTGGGTTTCCCATTATAAGCTAGTGTTATTATAACACAAAAATGAATTATTATCAGACAACAATCAAAAAGCTGTGAGCACTACATGATAAAGTAGTGATTTTTTATACAAGAAATATTATCAAAAATATTATTTTCCTCTTGTTTGTAATGAAAAATCAATGATGGAAATGGGTAGAACTATCAAGGATCATAAATCATTTATATGCAACAATCCCAAATATTAATAAATGGAAATCATCATTTGATTTATTATTTGAAAGGCTCATAAATAATCTGGAGCAACCATCAAGGCATAGGATTGTAATTATCACCAAGAAAAAGCATAAACAGCAACACATTCTTTGTAAACATCTCCAACGTGAATTCAAAAAGGCAATGTTACGTTAACACTTAAGAAAATCATGCTATGAAAAAAAAAATCTCCAACACTTGAAAGTAATAGTAGAGCTACTTTTTTCGCAAAATAACCCATATCCAAAGAGGAACTCATTTTAATACCATCACATACCTGTGATAGACAAGCCTTCACAAAATGAATTAAATTCCATGGCTTTCCTACTGAACAATTATAAGTTGTAACAACGGAGAAAATTTTCCAATATCTTCCACCATAACGAACAAACAAACAAACAAACAATGAACCTTGTATGCAATAAGAGAATCATCATCTATACCACTTAAAGTAGACTGATCGAAGAAGAAACAAGAATAAAAGGGATGGAAAGTGGCAGACGGCTTGAGTTTCTGGTGAGGGGAAGATTAGGAGCAGACGGATCGTAGAAGGAATAAGAATAAAAGGATGAAGAAGAAGCCTGTTGGAGTTTAGGAAAGACGAGGGTTACCTTCACGGCGTACAGAGAAGAAGAAGACTCCCTGCAGGTAAAAAAGCACGAGGAGACCAAAGAACAAGCCCTGAGAGAGATATGGGAGCGACAAAATCTCGCTTAGGAAAAAAAATGTTTCGAGGGCACACGGGGAGCACAGTTCTTCCGCATTTAGAAGGATAATTTAGGAAGAAAAAAGTCATAGATAGCGGGCCGCGGAAGGGAGAACCAAGTCGCAGCTTCACGACAACTGCGGCCTAGATTCGAGAAATTCGGCCGTGGAAGGCAAAACAAACGGTCCCCACGGCGCAACGTAAACCACGCCACGGGCAGACAGTGGCCCCAAACAGTGCCTTAATTATTTTTGCAACAATTGTAGTTGCAGTGAGATTAAAGGCCTAAATAATCATTATCATAATAAATATGCTATGTGCTTCTTGATGGGTTTAAATGACTCTTTCGCAGAAGTTAGAGGGCAAAAATATTATTAATGGATCCAATGTGACCTATAAATTATGTGTTCTCTCTGGTCTCACAGGAAAAGTAATAGATCTATTAGTCTACCAAATTGTAAAGCAACATGGTGTTTTCTAATAAAAAATGGAAATATCTCAAATCCTAGCTCGCATAATCAAAATCAATGAAATTTTGAGAGTTTTAGAAAGGATCGACCTCACTGCATGCACTATAATTGTAATGGGCATACAAAGATTGATGTTACAAGTTGAACAAATAACCTTTGAGTTACAAAGCAAGACAACAAAGTTGAGTTGGAAATCAAGAAAATGCAACAAATCATCTTTCTTCTATAGATCATAAGGAAGGGATTGAAAGTGACAAGGATAAGTTTGAATTTTTTAGAAGTTTGAATGAAAACCAACATAGGTAACTAACGTTAATGCTTTTAAGTTACCTATTCAGAACAACTCATCTACCTCATATGGAATTAAATTCATAGGTACACGTCTCTTTATATCTGCCCTCTCTTAGTTGAATTCTATAACTCATTGGGTTGTTGATTTAGGTGTATCACGACACTTTTTGTGTGAATGTCAATATGTAAGGGTAAAAGACAAGAGAGCCTTTACATTCTTAGTTCTAATGAGTTGATCGTATATTTGTATATAAATAGTTTTTCTTTTTTTATCGTTGCAATAAATGTTTAGGGCATCCATCATATTCTAAGATAGAAAGTTTAAAAGATATCAATTGTGATTCATTAGACCAAAAAATGATATGTTGATCCTCACAATATTTATCGCTCAGCTAAAAAAATGATTCTCATTTATTTCTCACATTCATATTTCAAAATTTGCATTTGATTTAGTTTATTGTGATATATGAGACCCTTATCATATTCCTACCCATTCAAGATAGATTCTTCTTAACCCCAGTGAATGATTGCAACAGGTTCACCTGGATATTACTTCTTATGAACAAATCTGATGCACCTGCTACTATACTGAAAGTTTTTAAAATAGTTTTAAATCATTTCAGCACACAATAAAAACTATCATTCTAATGAGGCTCCAGAATTAAAACTCATTACGAGAATGATTATAATTCTTTTCGTGTCTTTGGTTGCCTTGTCTATGCTTCCAGTTCACCATTACAACACACAAAGTTTCAACCACGAGCACACACTTGTGGTCTCTAAGATATCGACCCAGACTAAATGGATACTGATTCTATGATATTATGCATAAACAAAGTTTGCATCATGGGATGTTGCCTTTCATGAGAATGTCTTTCCATTCCAATTACAAACCAAACAAAAAACTTCACAAGACATTTAATAAATTTATCATATTATAATTATCAGCTGAATTCCTCCTATATATAATCACTACACTTCCTAATGATACCCCGAATACCACCACTACTATGCAAGAATTAGCACCTATTTAGAAGTCTAGTCGAATTCACATGCTACCTTCATATCATAGTCATTTTCATTACAATATCTTGTATGATGATAAAATTATATCTTTTCAACACTATTTTTTATTCAATTTTATTAGCTATAACTTTTTATCTAATTCACACCATAAATTAGTAATACAAATCTCTATGCATATAAAACCAGAAAACTACAATGAAGTTACAAAAAGTTTTAAATGACATGATTCCATGTAATCAAAACTTCATGCATTAGAAGCTAATTATACTTGGACCATTGTCAATTTGCACCAAAATAAATCTATATAAACTTAACTAAAGAGTATATAAGCATACATAAAGAGGGGCGGATCCAGAAGTTTTTTTTCAGAGGGGGCACAATAAAATAAAAAATAATTTACTGTTATATAAAATTAAAATTAGAGTATCTCATATAACAAAATAAAGAAATCAAACCTCACAATAACATAAATTTTTTTTGCATTATATCATTTATAACTTCTCCCTCCGAGTATTCATATTTGAAATCGTTATACAATCAATTCCTTATCAACACTTTTAAATACATTTTTTTTAATATATGTAACAAGACAATCATTCATCCAAGAATCTCTCATTCTATTGCGCAAATGATTTTTTACGATCTTCATTACAAAAAATGCTCTTTCAATAGTTGCTGTAGTGATTGAAAATATCAAAGCAAGCTTTATTAGAAAATATACATAAGGATAAACATTATTTTTCTTTATCTCTACTAACTTTTGTGCAAGTTCTCCAATATCCTTCAACTTCAAAAATAAATCATTGGATTTTATGTCGATAATATAATTCTCAAGTTGACTATCTAAAATAATAATATCAACTTTTTGAGAAGTCTGTGGGATAAAATTTTGCCAAACATATCAGTTTTTTTTATCAAAAATCGAGAAAGAATTACATGGATTCAAGCATGCCACACATAAAAGTAACTCAGTATTGGTCTCATCAAATATATTATTATGCTCCTGAAGTTACATATCAATAACAGAATAAAATAACTCAACTTGATAATAGTGTAAATTTGTGATTCCTTGAGCATATCTTATTGACCTCCCACTTATAAAAAATCTTTCACTCATATTTGGCATAAGTATACTATTTTTCTCACAGAATGCATGAATTTCTTTAAATAAAATGTTCCAACCATCATCCTTCATATTTTGTAGTCTTTGTTTTGACATTTTAACCAAAGTCATGGCATTTATAATATCTTGATCATTTTTTTTGTAAAACTTAAGATAACTCATTTGTGATTCCTATTATGGATTTCATCAAGTGCAGATTGAAAACAAACTCAAAACTTTGAATTGCATCAAGCAGAGCAGTTGCTTCACCTCTTTGTTTATTATTCAAACCATCTTCTATAATTATATCAAGAACATCTATAATAGATCCAAATAAAATAAGTATATTTATCAATACAACATAATGTGATCCCCAACACATATATCCAGCTCATTGAAGAGTTATTTCTTAATTTAAACATTTATCATCTTGTAGTTCTCCACTCCTTATTTGCTCAACAACTTTGTTTAATTGTCTTTCAAATAAATTTTTTTGCAAGAACTTTTAACAATATTTATCAAATTATATATATTATTAAAAAATTAAGTAATCTGAACATGATTTTTAGCCACATCAATTAGTGTTAATTATAATTGATGAGCAAAACAGTGAATGCAATAAGCTGAATAATTTTCTTTCAAGATAAAAGCTTTTAATCCATGAAACTCACCACGCATGTTGCTTGTCTCATCATAACCTTGACCACGTATTCGTGATATAATCAATCCATGTTTTGAGAAAAATGCTTCAATAGTGCATTTAAGTGTTGAAGTAGTTGTTTCACCAATATGTATAATTCTAAGGAAACACTCAACAATGCAACATCTCTTGTCAACATAACGAAGCACAATAGCCACTTGTTCTTTCATCGATACATCAAGAGATTCATTTAAAAGAACTGCAAATAACTCATTACCCAAATCATTGATAATAGTGTTTGAAGTCTCAATAGTAGCTGCATGTGTAATATCCTTCTGAATTTCAGGAGCAGTTAACTTGTTATTACTTGGAGCATTTTCAAGGACAACCTTATTAATACTTTCATTATACTCAGCCAAAAAGTGTAAAAGTTCAAGAAAATTTCTTTGATTTTCATAATCCTCTGATTCATCATGACCACAAAAAACTAATCATTGGCATAAAATAAAGCCTGCGCAATCAATCGTAGCACATAATCGTGTTCTGTATTCCCTTCAATTTTGATCAAAATATCTTTCATAAGAAAATGCAATGTGTTGATCCTGATTCATTAAATCTTCACATTTTTTCCGAGCAATATTATGAACACTATTAACTTGACCAATGAACTTCAAATCTATCTTTTTTTTTAATTTCTAAATCCCTTATTAAAACTAAACTCTGTTCACTTTATTTATAATATTATAAACATAAAATATAAACAATATGTCTTTTGCAATATTGTACTCTACCTTTATGTTCATCAAACAATTTTGGATTAAATCTACGATTTATTTTCAATTTGTTTTGAGAAATTCATGATCAGGTTGGCATGACCTTTTGAAGATATGCTCTTCTAACTCTATCAAAGTCATTAGGATACTAGATTTTTCTTTTTTCAGGATCTACAATATCTTAATTGAATGCACTTATTTATATTTTGTATTACTACTTTCACCAATAATGAGATATAAATAACTGGACTCATCTTGTTTAATTTTTTTTTTAAAATATCTCTCCATATCTAATTAAAAGAACAAATTAAAATACTAATATAAAGTCTTGAAGATTAATATGCATAAAAAATGAGAAGACAAGCTTTTGAACATATTTTAAAAAATAAAATAAAGACATCTTTCGACCTTTTCTAAAAAAATAATATTTTTTTAAAATAAAGGCACATAGTCGGCCTGTACTTAGAAAATAAATCAATAATATTTTTTAATAAAGACACACCGTCGGTCTTTATTAAGAAATATTAAATCAATAAATTTTCAAAAAAGGTACACTTTTGATCTTTTTTAAATAAAAAATATTCATATACCTTAATTGATTGTGAAGACCGTTCCACAGAGAAATATTTTTGAATGTTCTGTTCTTCTAAGATCACCTAATATAAAGCATAAAAGTAACAATTAAATACACAAAAAAATTAATAAGAATTAAGACAAAATAAATCTCAATAACAAAGTATAAAAATAAGGATCATAAAAAAATTAACTTAAAATAAGAAAACCTTCTAATTTTCTAATCTTCAACATTTATTATAAACTAGAAGATTTCAACAAATGTGTGTGTCTCCTTATAAGAATAAAAGATTTATCTAAGATTTTATCATTAATACAAATATAAAATTAGTACAAGACTAACAATAAAATTCTATGAATTATACAAAGTTATAAGTATTAAATCAATTTTGATCTCATGAGATTTATCATAGTTTGGTCCTTTGATATTAGTATCAAAGACCTACCCTTCTTCTCTATCTTTTTACAACTCAATTAACTTTCACAATGAGTCATCAAAAAAATAAACAGTGAAAACCCTTCACAATGAGCCATTATCATCATCATGAAAAGAATGAATCCATAGGCAATATTTCAATATGTGTTAAAATACTTATTAAATTTAAAATCTATACTATGACATTTTTCATAACCATTGCTAACACGAGATTTGCATTAGAACCTCACTTATAATATAATCCTTTAAAATCCATATTATTATCTTATATTAGAACTATCATTTAGAGGTATTCATAAATTTTAAGATTTTTGCAAAGTCACTTAAAGTTTGATTTTCAAACCATTTCATTTCACATACTGTTAGAATATTTTAAAATTTAATAGATATTCAAAACAAATTTCTTACCAAATGTAAACCTCAAATTTCAGAATAATAAATGAATGTGATTGAATAGTTTTTACCTCAAGATGACAAAACCTGCTCAACAAACAACAACATTGAATTTGTCCATGGCTCATGGTTTGCTTACACGATAAAACAAGACAATTTCATTGGAATGAGAGAAAAATACGGGCCTTTTATTTTGTTAAGATAAATTTTGGGATAAGCGGACATTAAATTTCAAAAAATATGTTAAGATCACTGGATAAGCATAAAATAAATTTAAAACTTATGGGTTTTAGACAAGCAGAAGCATGCGAAGTAGGGTGTGAGCAAAGAGGAGTTACCTTTGAAGTTTAGACTTCAGTCCGACGATTCTTCTCGACTCTGACAAACATGGTCCTTCTCGACTCTGGCAAGATGCAGCAGTGGAATAGAAAGGAGAGGTTTGAATGACAAAATTGGCCTATGGAGGATTTACAGGATTTAGGCAAGCAGATGCGCGGGATATTGGGAGGAACCGAGGAAAGACGAGGGTTACTTATCTTCACCGGCTTTGCGCAATTTAGAATGTGATCCACGGATTCACAGGATTTAGAGAAGCAGAAGCGCGTCGAGGGTATGAGGAAAGATGAGGGTTTGGAATGCAATCCCTAATCCTTAATGCATATAAATATCTGGATTGATGAGAAGAAGCGTCGAGGGTGTGAGAAAAGACGAGGGTTTTGAATACAATCCCTAATCCCTTAATATGTATCGTATCTATCCTCATCCTGCACATCCATCGAATTGGTGGCTGGTGGGGACACGTGCCCCCACACTCCCTCCACCACTTTACATAAAGTAGGCCTCATTATTAAGGGTTATAGTTAGTATGAATGCCTATATTATTTAGAAACATATTTCTATGTTGTAGAAATGGTCAATGTCAAATGGTCTGAACTTTGGCATAATTAGATGTCAACAATGCTTTTCTATTGAGATGTTATCAGGAAAGATGATATTGATTTACCATCAGGAAATATTAGTAAGGTGGGAATAACACCAAATTTAATAAATGTGTATGCAAATTACATAAATCTATTTATGGACTTAAATAATCCTCTCGCCAGTGGCATTCAAAACTTTCATCCTCATTAATTCATCAAAATCTAATTACTCCCTCTTCATTAAAGGTGTCGGACCCAACTTTGTTGCTTTATAGTATACATTGATTATATAATTATAATGGGATCTTCATCAATTCATCTAAACTCCACTCTACATGTTCAATTTCAACTTAAAGATTTGGGCAATCTATTTTTTCATTTATTTTTTGGCCCTGAAATTGCTTAATGTAACAATGATTATTCTCTTCTAAAGATATTACACATTACAATTACTTGAGGATAATGGATTCCTTGACAGTAAATCAAAGTAGACACCTATGGATTCCCATAATCAATTGAATGCTATTGACATAGAACTCATAGCAGATCCATGTGATCCATAGATGATAGTTAAGATGACTTTTTTTATCTCACTTTATCTCGTCACTATGTATGATATACATAAATTTTGTCAATTTTTTTCTCAACCTAGGACTCATCTAGCAAGCATAGCTTGGTAGTTGAAGCTTTTCCCTTGCAAAAATGAGACATATGTTCAAATCCTACAACCTCCATATTTTTCAGATTTTTTAGCTTATTCAAATACAAGCTGAACACAAGTAATATTGAACTGAACACGAGCCAACTTCTTATGAGCCTAATTTGAATACTAGTCAAACATGAATACAAGTTAATGTAAATGAGTTGAACATGAACATGAGCTCAACTTGCTCATGTTCGGCTTGTTTACACCCCTAGTGACAAGTTTGTGGACAAAATTTTCAAGTTGATTCCATTAAAATGAGAAAATCAACTTACTGATCTTTTCATCAAGCCACTACCACATCCTTCCATGTGTACATTACTATCAAAGATATTGTTCACGATATATATTGCACATCTTGATAGGGAGCAGTAAAGGATACATTATATTCACCTCTCTCTTTATATTATTTTCATCGATGTATACATATATTATCATTTCAGTTTCACTTATATTCACACGTTGTTTATTATATGTGTATATTTAGTATTATAAATACATATAAGTAGCACATTGATTATAATAAAATTCCACTTTCCTTTCCTTTTCTTCTTAAGGCTCTCACTTTCTCCTTCCCCAAGAGTTCCCTAGCCATCCAATACATCATCTTGAAATATTACCCTATTTTTTATCTAGTTTATTTTGTGTAGTTAATCTTATCAAGTAAGCTCAAAGTGTCATCAATGAATAGATCTGGGTCCAACAAAGTTTCTAAAAGAAGACAGACCTATTAAGAAGGTCAAGCATTCAAAGGGATCGAGTTCTTAAAGATCCAAGCAAAGCATAATGATATAACAGATTATGTTGGTTTGTGTGCTGAGTGTCAATTTTAGAAATGAGATGATGAAAGTTAGATATCTCAATGGGTTTTTTTTAGAGTCAGATGATGGTTGATTAGGTGCAAATTAATTCATTAATTTTGATCAAATTAGTGGGTTCGTCCAAGTGACTAATTCCATGGCTCTAATCTTGATAGTTGCATGCCATATGTATGCTTCTAACTTGGTATTCTAGACCAGGAGTTGCACTTTTTCACTCATTTTACCATTTATATGGGTAGAGACAATTGAATTAAAGAGCTTGTAGAGTTTCCAGGACCACCTTTGGATCTAGGCCCCCCTAAATATATAATTGTCTTATTTGTTTGGCATGAAGCATTTGGTCGATAGTTGGTTATTGTTGTAGTACTTTAGCAAGATGAAATGAGCATTTGGCTAAATTAGAGCTTGATAGGGCTGGTGATTATCTTTACAAAGGTATGACTATTGAGTGGTGAGTTGGACAAAGTGTGATTGTTATAAATTATAAAATGTTGGTTGAGTTTAGCTTCCCCAATTTTGTGCTAAGATGGATCTAATAGTTGTAGAAACTTGAATCATCGAACTTCTTAATTTCAAATTTCATGACTATTTCACTTTAATGAACCCATTTCTTATGGAGTGAATCAATTATGAATTGAAGTTGAGCTAAATATACTAATAATCAATTTTGTTTTAAGTGCAAAAATCATAACCTATTGGTGAGGGCTAATCAGTTAGTACTTTCATATCAATATATTTTTTCGTAATCCAATAAGAATACACCTAAAACTTTATCCACATTAATACACTTTCATCCAACATTCTATCTTTTCATTTTATAGCAACATATTTAACAAAACCTAATTTTGAAAAGCTTTGTGCACCATCAAATCTCAAGTAGTGTTTACATTATATCACAATAGCAACATAAAAGTAGTCAAATCTTTCAAACTCGCATGAGAAGGTTGGGCTTGGCATTTACATGGGGCATCCATCATTTGAATTTTTTTTTCAAATTCTTGGGTCGATTATCATTTGTTAGGTTTTGATAGAAAGGTGACCTTTTTCAAATCGGCACTCCACAACATTGTCCCTTACATTCTTGTCCAACTATTTAAACTACATTTAAAATTTTTAACATTAGGGCCAAATATGATGAAATTGAATAAAAATATATAAAAATAAAAGGCCAATGTATTTAAGAAAAATTTTAAAAGCTCTTCATACTTAAATATGAGATGGATGAAAAACATATTAGGTTCATAGATATTTTAGACTATATATATATATATATATATATATATATATATATATATATATATATATATATATATATATATATATATATATATATATATATATATATAAATTTCTTTTTTAGTTTTTTTTCATGCTTTGAGACTTAAGTCTATTAAACTTGTTGAAATTTATACATGAATGTTTCTCTTCAATTAGAAACATTGATTTTCCAGACTTAGAAATATTGATAGCCTTCTGAAAATTATGAGAGTGAATTGAGATATTATTGATCAATTTTATATTCTATATAAATTAACATAGGTTAATTAAATTTCTATTATAAAAATATTGAGAATAATAATATTATTGTGTTATTCAAAACAAAAAAAAATTATTTTAATTCTATGATTCTAATTTTATTGTTTGTATCCTTTAGGTTCTCTATCTCTATCTTAGACAACGTTAAAGATAGTTACAATAGTTGACATAAACAATTCATATATTTGTTGATAACCTTAGTGTTGAGTATGTTTTCCTTTTATTAGATAACCGATATGTCAACACCCTTATAAAATAATTAAAATTTGCCCAAAACTTCTACAATAACAACAATAATATGATAAGCTTAATCCCACTAGGTGGGGTATTGTGAATCCTTGGACTCCATTTGTGTCACATGTAAATTCTCATTTAATTTAAAGTATCTACCATTTTTTTACATGTCAGTCTTTTAGGTCTACCTCTACCCAAGCGAACTTCCTATACAATTAAAATTTTTAAACACAATGAGTTGTCTTAAATAGGCAACAATATAATATACATAAACACCCTTGGCAAACCAAATTTCAGATGTACAATTAAAGTTAAAAAATATGATTATTTGCCTCAAACATGCAATAATATGCCATATACATGGAACTAATTTTAGCAAGTTTAACGTTAAATTCATTTTTTTAAAAGTTTATTACAAATCTACCTTACTATTTCCACTCTGAAAATGGTTTGATTAAAAATCTCAGCTAAGCTACACATAGTTTCCTCTTTCATTGTAAAATTTGTGAAAAATCATAATTTCATAAAGAATTTTTAAAATAAACGAAATCAAACAAAACAGTCACAGTCGAACCTAATCGAATAAATCATTAATAAAGATGAAGTTTCAAATCATATTTTGAAAAAAAGTCCGACCTAAACAGTTCTAATTAAATTAATATATAATAATAATTAAATATTAGTCTTGGCCTTGCATTATCAAGGTTAAGGTTTTTTATTTTATCATTATTAATGATGTTAAAAATGGTTTAATTACACAATAGCAAAGTATTCTCCATGTATTTTTGCACATAGTTTTTTTTATTTAAAATGCAATACAATAATCTCATGCTTAATTAATATTTAAATTATTAGGCATTAATTAATACAGATCAGTAAGTTTAGTCATATCATTATGTACCACGATAAAAAATAACAATCATTGAAAGTTCTTTTGTTTTTTATTCACTAAATTCTAATTATTATTATTATTATTATTATTATTTTATAATATAAATGTGGCCATTAACTCCGGCCTACAACCACCAGCCGTCGGCGTCTGACACGGTTGGTGTCCACCCAAGCTGGAAAAAATCTAAGGCGACCATCTGTGGGACAAATATGTTATTTTGGAAATTGTGTATTAATTAATATGTGCAATGATATAGATAGTTATTTATCTATTGTATCACGGATTTTTGATGTATTAAAATTTTTATTTTTGAAGAAAATTTTGAGTGAGGATGTCCTGATGGATTTTCGGCAAGATGGGCTTAGTTGCCATTGGATTTATGTTGAGATTAGTGCTATCATTAGCTATTAGATATTATACTAATCTCAGTATAAATTCAAGTATAAATGGATCCACCCTGATTGAGGTGTTTTTATTGTAAATTTTAGAGACATTCAGTATAAATATATATTTCTTAAGAAGAAATATTTAAAGTATCTATCATTTATTGCTTTTACTCTTAATCATAACATCTTAAAGTTCACACTAATTTCAATATGCTATACTAGGATCGTAAAATTCCCATCAAGCACTATTTATGATACAAAAATATAAATAATTTTTAAAAAATATATGTAGATTTGCATAAGTTGAAAATTTTATAAGTTTATAGTTGAAATGGTCACTTCATAGTGATGATTTCAATGATATTAAAAGCATACAAAATTGAGCATAATTGGACTTTTAACTAGTCAAAAAATCAGATTGAAATCATTTGATTTGGTTTCATCTAGAGCAATTGATGCCTTCTCCTGCCTACCTCCATTCCTCATGTAGCAAGAGGCACACATGACCTACATCCTTATGGGATAATAATAATAATAATAATAATCATCATCATCATCATCATCATCACCACCTCTCTAATTACCAGCCACCATCTTCTTCTCCTCTTGAGCAAAATATAGGTGGCCTCTTATTACATTGTGATGCCTCAACGCACATGCCCTTTATCCGGCTTGGTCTAAACCCATGTAAACTTTGCAAGTCTCAAATTTATGAGCAATTTGTGGTGTTGAATTTCTCTCAAGTAAATATACATTTTAACATTAAAATGTCATTTCATCATTATCATCAACCTTAAAAATATGATTTTAACATCTTCCCATTATTACTCCAACTTTTATAGAGTTTAATTCATAGTATTTGATAGATCAGATTTTTCTTTGAGAGATGAATATTTTCATACTAAGATTGCTATCTATCATGAGAGATGAATATATTCATACTAAGATTGCTATCTATAATTAATGTTTTTAAAGGACCTCAGTTTAATTTATGAATAATATTAAAAAAATTTCAGTCAATCTAACTAACAAAAGTCTTATCTATTACTTATATTAGACTCATTCATCAAAACCTCTTGAATTATATATATATATATATATATATATATATATATATATATATATATATATATATATATATATATATATATATATATATATATATATATATATATATATATCACTAATTAGAACATCATCAATGGAAGTTCCATTGGACCATGATGATGAGTCTCTAATAGGTCATTTAAGCTAGGTATAGCCTAAGCAGACCCATTAAGATAGCTTAGTGGTGGAATTTATTAATTGCTTCTAAGTATGGTGGAGGAATTCAAGTTAAAATTTATCTCTAAAAGATTATTCATGCGGCATAATTCTGCATAATCTAGACAATTATAATCAAGAAAATAGTACAAAAATCATTAAGTATTTTAGATATCTGATGATCACCTAAAGTGCTAGCTGATTATTTATAATTTTTCTAATTTATCATTCTTCATCAAATTTAGATTGCTAGACTCTCCATTTTTCCAAATGAAAAAAATTAAAGTAGTCTTGAGATCATAAAGAATTTTGAATCTTTAATTTCAACATAGAAAACTAATCGGCTATCTTTGACTTCTCTCATCTATCATTCCTTATTTGCTCTTTATTGGTTGACCTTCTTTTTCTTTATGAAGAGAAGTTAACTGGGTTACTTCCCTTCATCTAATGACTCTCGATAATCTTATACTCCTATGATATAAGGGAGCAACTACACTAGTTATTGTCCATTATCTATCATTATCCATTATATAACATTTGTCATTACCTAACATCTACCATTGCATGATATATGTTATTGCACTTTGCTTACTAACATTCATCATTATTTGGTGCCCATTATCATCTAATGTATACTAGTGCTTAATGTTTGTCTTTATTAAATGTTAACCATCACACCATACCTACTATTACATCACGCTCATTGTTGATTGATACATACTATCTCTAAATGATGAATCTCTTTATTAAACCATTTAAGACATCTTCTAACAACTTATAATGTTTCTTAAGTATTTAATTGATACCCTTCTATTCTGACGTAAGATCATCCTAACAATTTACAGTTATATGGCACTAACTTAATCTAATCTCCTAATCACTTTTGTAGGATAACTACTATATTCACCATTTCTAGAAAATGGATCGTTAGCTGACTCTAGGTCACCCATTGACACTAGGGTGTGTTCCCACTCAGTCATTTGTAAGTTATAATCTTTTACTATCTCTAACTTTTGCAGTGAATCCTAATCATTCAGTATCTCTCCTTTAAGCTTTTTTATTTTGGAATCCATACACACAGCCATACACACACACACACACACAGTGTGTGTGTGTGTGTGTGTGTGTGTGTGTGTGTGTGTGTGTGTGTGTGTGTGTGTGTGTCGTTTATGTAGTAGTAAAGCTGCAAAAGTGCATCATCATACTAATGATTTGTCTCTAATAATGAACCATGTAAAGTGACATAAATATAAAATTCACAAAATATAAATTTAATTTTAGATTTTGTAGTAAAATTTGTCTTAAAGATGAAAATGCCAAAATAGAATGAAATGAAAGTGTTAATAGATTAGGCCTTTCTTGTTCCAAAGGAGAGTGGTGAATAATAATTAAAAGTTAAAAGATTTTGGATTTTATTATTTGGATTAGGTCAAATATAAAAGAGGCTAAAAAAATAATATGTTAATATTTTAGTTTGAAATATTGAATTTTGATATCCTATACTAAGATCATTAGTGAAATAACTAAGTCATGGAGATGTATAAAAATAAATAAATAATTCTTCCTTAATATGATAGACATACACATAACCTATGAGGATTCACCTATAGTTTCCACCTATAAGAATATGCATTAATCATCTATGAGGTGATCCTTTAAACTTAAGAACCTCAAGGATTGGGTCATTGAAGTATGTGATTATTTGGTAAGATATTTAAAATATAATATAAATATATATAAAGATTTTATATGAAGAGATAAGAAAATAAATATGACGAGTTAACACCAATCAATCTTGTCAAAATCAATGAAACAACACACAAAAATATTTATATTTTAATTAATGAAAATTATATTTTTAAAATTAGTCTCGGTCCTATGTCTTCTAAAGAAAATGGTCCGTAAAGTTGATTATATCTTGGATACTTTAATTATTACTCTCAATAAAAGAATTATGCTTAATGTTTTAGCTTAGGATTCTCAAAAGACTTGCCCAAAAAATATGGCATGACTAAGATTAAAGGGGTTAATAGATACTGCAAAGGAATTCTAAATAAAATAAGAGATAACCTAATCATGATTTTATAAATCAATTATCTTATGTCATTATATTATAGATCTACTTAGTTGTAAAAGTAACTAAATCAAGTTGACTAAAAAATTCTCTATCATTAACTTATAAATTACATCATCCAAATAGACCTTATGATCTAAATCAAAAAATGCATAAAATTCTAGAATACATGTGCTATCTACTATTTTTAGAAAAAAAAATATATAAGGCATATAAATTTTTAAGTATAAGAGGATGCCTACATAGAGAAGATATAAACAATTTGAATAATAATGTTAAAATGTATTTTTTTTTTCTTTATCATAACCTTATATGAATCAAGCTACCATTAAATCACTTAAGATGTTTACAAAAATCATGTAGGTGAGTATAAAAATCATGACATAAGGCAATATAATTTGTGCAAGTATAGAGCATATGACATGAATGATGCACCATTATCTTTATTTAAGTGAAGGCTTTTAACTCTATGTAAGAGAGTTTGGTCAAACTTTGATTAATGCATCAACTAAGTTTAGTATTAATAAAAGCTCACCTTTGTGAAAAGCATAGAAAGCATGATATTTATTCTATATTCTTATATCAACACAAAAGGGGTGATTATAATTTAAAACGTTATATAAAGATCAATTAAATTGATTTTATGAAAAAAATTTCTTTATTTATGCTTAATGGTGATTAATATTTTAATTAAAGTTATATTTTTTTTTTGTAAGAGCCCGATGTTAGATAATCATTAATCACATAAAAAATCAGGCACTTTAAATTCATATTTGAACAAAAATATGCTAGTTATTATAGAATTTAAAAAGCTAGGTGCATTTGAATTCTACAAATTAATTTGATAGAAAAATACAAGTGGTTGGGTACTACAAAAAATCATATATATATATATATATATATATATAAGCAATAAAAGTTAGTATATTAGTCGTATAAGCAATAGGCTCCCTTTACTCTTGGCCCTTAATTCTTGAATCGTTTAGATTTCAGTGTTCATTTAGATATATAAGGTATTAGTGGAAGTTTATGCTTGTAGCTGAACCCATTTATCAATTTTCATTAACTAAAATCTACATAGCTATAAAAAATATATAAAGAAGCATAAGGTACTTAACATAGATTTTCTCTAACCATTTAGAATTTACTTTAAAAGGACTAGTGCAACATTAAGCTAAGATATATTAGGGCATTTTTTTTATAGTTTGCACTAAACAATGATATTTTTAACATAGTGTATAAAAATAAGTAGTATAGTTTAAATTGTAATCAATTATCATAATGCAATATAGTATGAGTAGTATAATAGTCCTTAATTATGCTTATTTTAGATTAACAATATTTATGATTTTTTCTGTCACAACACATAATACATGTAGTAGTTAGTGTGAAGTGAGTGAGAAGCAGTCCATATAATTTTGATCTGACCATCAAGCTGGCTTATCTTATAAATCAAATTCAATAAAGCCTTTTTGCCTTAATGAATTTTAAATTTATTATTTAAAATAGTTTTGATTAGAGTTTTAAAAGTAGATCTAAAAATAAGGATATGATGTTTAATTATATATAACTTCAAAGATTTTAAAGGATGTAAGAAGGTTGACAATAATTTTATATTTTCACTTTTAAACATCAATAATGTCCCTTTATCTATCTTTACAAAGCATTTGATAGCCTTATAAATCTCTCGTTTAATTGAATCAACTGGTTAGGTCATTTAAAAATCTTATGTCTACTTAAATTCATGGTATACTAGAAGGACTAGATTTAATTTTTCATGGTTAAAGGGGTCATAAAAGTTTAATTATGTATATATTACTTAGGAACATCCCAAAGGAAGGTTCAGCCTGAACCATTAAAGCTAATAAATTAAATTATTTCAATAGATTCAAATAGATGAAATCCTAAGTGTTAAAGATTTTTTTAAAAGGACAATGATCAATTAAGTTGATTGGGTAGAACAAATGGTCAATTAATTTGGAGTTATTTGAATGATTAGAAATTTGTTTCAAGATTTTGTCAATTGAAGACAAGTTAGCCCAAAGTAACTAAAGGACCCAATAAGGATACAATTTGGTCATTAAATATATGCAACTCCTACTTGTTAAGAGACTATGGCATCCAAGAAAATGGTGAATTGAGTTTTTTAAAAATTTATTATAAATTAAAACTTAATTTAAACTTTTATAAAAAAAATAATGAGAAATAAAATTAATTACTAAAATCATAGCAATAAGCAAAAATAGAAATAAAATATATAAGACAGATTTTTACGTGGTTCTACGAAACCCAAAAATCAATTTACGAGAAATTCAATAGTCAAAATAAGATCACAAATAATCTTTTGTACTTTCTTACACCACGCAAGTAAAAACTTAATGTGGAGTTTTTATTTGAATGAGTTTGTAAGGACACCATATAGATCTTAGGGGATACATATTGAAATGATCGAGTATGACATCTAAGAAATATTATACTATCTCCAAAGATAGAAACATCATGTTACAATGGACTCAATCATCTAATAAGGACTTTTAAGACAAATGGGTCTACATATATATCAGAGATCTTTCCCCCACTTTATATAGATAAAATAAGTTAAGATTTATTTTATATCAGGTTCTTTAGTTTCTTATGTAAGCAAGCTTCCATAGTTAATTACATCATAAAAAATAAAAATTTCTTAAGAATACTCTCGACTAAAGCAGTCAACTAATGTCTCAAAAGAATTCAAAATTTGATAATCAAAGAATTGGTAATTCTTGGAAAGCAATCGAAAAACTCAAGTGGGAAGAGTTCTTCATGGATTTCAAAGAAAAATAAGTAGGAAGCACATAAGATGCTAGGAGGCCTAGTGAGTACTTCAATCTACCCTATAATGAGACTTTATATTTTCGAAGGAATGAAATTTAAATTTATTTTAAATTGACATTTTTATTAGAATGTTAGGACATAGATTTTGATAACACAAGATTGTGAAAATGCACAAGATATGAGGACTTATACTCATAGCAAAGAAGAAACAAATATCCTCTAAACCTCTATCTAGGGTGCTCTAACATAGGCTAAAAGCTCGACCTAAATCTACTAGGTAAATGGGATTTTTTTTTTACTTCCACTAGAGAGAGTGGACCAATCTCGACTCTTTAGGACTTATAACTGCCTGGAGTGACTGTCAACTAACATCTCCTATAATTTAAAATCATATAGGTCGATCATATGTAAATGCAAGATAGCTAGATTGTGATTAATTAGGAAAGAATCTAGAGTCATAAACTCACTCTCTTAGAGACTAGATCGTGATTTGTATGAAAAAATAATTTAAATTAATGCAACAAAATTTTTATTTTTATTTTTATTTTTTTACTCATTAATTTTGGACTAAAGCATGGGAGAATTTATGTCTAAATGCATGAAAAAAATAGGTTATGGGCTAAATCAAAGAGAATGGGTATTCTCCACTACAATGGACTACTCTCATAGGTCAAGCATGTCCCTTATCGTGCAAGAATTCAGACCCTATATTTACAAAAATGAAATAATATGTAAGCATGATGTTGAAACATACAGCCATTCAGCTAAAGGGTTATTAATTTCTTGATTATGATCTTAGACTTTAAAATGAGATTATGAGTTGATTAAAATTTAATTAAAGTTGTTAGTTGCAAAAGAAAATTTAATTTTTCTTAAAGAACCTATCGAATCTAGTCCATAAATCAAGCAATCATATTTTAAGAAACCTATTAAAAGCATGCTATTTTTATTACACAATTAATGTAAACACAACAATAAAATGTTAATCACATAAAAGAATAAAAGGCTAGTGCGGCCGAGTACTATTGTGCACCCTGGAAAAGAAAAAAGATGAGTAGCCAAGTTCTAGCCTTATATAGCCAGGATTGCAATTAAATTATAAATAAGAATAAAACTATGGGGGCCTTCAATTCTTCTTCTTCACCTTCACTCCATAGATTTGATACACTTCAGGCTTCACATGGCCTCCTCGGTTATGCTTTCTAGCCACTGCTCATCCTAAATCTCATAGTTCTAACCCTAATCCTATTATAAAAATTATATTTTTATGAAAATTTAAATCTAACTATATGTGCAAAATAGAAGTTAGCTTAACACACATACACACCAAATAGTTATATATTATGCATTTGGACATAGTACCCAGCCTTGGGTTACCAAGCCTACCTATCATAATGGATTATGCTTAGGGACTTAAGCAACACATGCAAACAAAAGGCATTCATAATTTTTTTATCATAATGACCCCTTAAACACAATCCCCTACAAAGAACATCATTAGTCTAATATCATCCTAACATTTAATATATGCATAAATAATCCTAACCTGCAATGTAAAATAGTACATCACAGAATAAAATATCACATCATCATTATAAAGCACTGATCTAACGTAACATTTGCATTGGTGACTTAGTATTCTAATATGTGTGCTTGGCCTTGTGTAGTATGCCTTGATTAAGTCTTAGAGTTATGAATTTTCTAAAGTTGAATGTTTAAATCCCTTATTATGGATGGTTATACTTTATATTGTTAATAACTTGTAATAAGAATTAAATTTAAATTTTACTATTATATACATTTTTTTGTTTCATCTTTGAGATTCAAGATTATAAAGAAAAGGAGGATGGGTGACTTTCTTTGATCCATATCCTTAAGTTAATTCTAAGAGGTGAGTTTCGTAACTTTTGCTTTTCTTAATGAAGAATTCATGAATTTAATTAAGACCTATGTTTGGATTTAACTTAAAAAAATTTTATTTAAATATGAAAGGCATTTTAGAATTAATAAAGCCAAATTACAATCAGGTCAATAATATCTTCCTAGCTTTATTTCATCACCCATTAATACTTATTATTATTATTATTATTATTATTATTATTATTATTATTATTATTATTATTATTATTATTATTATTATTATTATATATATCAAATCTTTACAAGTACATGCCATTGTTGAACCAGGAAAGTGATATAATCAGAAACCCCTTGGGACTACTTAATAATAAATGTTTTAAAATATTTTAATTATAAACAATAACAATTTAGCCCTAATATACCACTTACTATAAATCTCATATATATAGGAATTAGATTTGGAATTTGTCATACTCAATTTAATAAACATCTAATTCATAATTATATCATAATTATTTAAGAAAATAATTTGATATTTATGACTACTAAAAGCAATACTATTTAGTCCACAATCATGCAAAATGCCACATTTCAATTTTTCTTTAAAACATGAATATATGAGACAAATGAAATGCAAATTTATAAATGATTGAAGCCAAGTAGCTCAACATTACCACTTAGCTTCATTAAGACTTAAGGACATTCATACTAAACAAGCACTCCTTAAGTTAAATCAAATTAATTAAGATTTATGATAAGGTTTGAATTATGTAATCCTAAAGAGGAGATGAAATAATTAAGAATCAACACATGCCCATCTCTATTTATTAAGTGGTTTGAAGTTATCTTGGGTGATTTTTATGACTTAATTAAAATTAATTGGGCTCTTAATCAAATTAAGCCCACATAGATCTATAAACTTAATTAACCCATAAATGTAAGCTTAAAAATTGTGACAAAATTACTGAAAGTTCATGAATACAAAATAAGCATGTCCTAAAATTTTTAATGCAACTAGTCTTGTAATTAAGGGTTAATTAAATAGATGGGAAAAACCATAATTATTAATTACTTTCAAAATACCCAAAACCAATTAGGGATTTTGAATTCATTAGGAAGCTCTTTATTTGCTAAGCATAAAGGGGGTTTACTAAAAACATCATGTAATCTATATTAATTATTATGAATTTTCTAAATTTTTGAGTTAATTATTAATTTAGTTAATTAATTAATGGCTTCTTAAAGTGATTTTAGAAAATAATTAGAACTAGAGGTTCTAATTAGCTTCTTTAATCTCACTTAACATTATAATGATTACCTAACCTTCCATGATTAATTTCATAATTTTCTTAATTTTAAATAATTATTAAATGCATAAAATGGCTAATTAGGATTTAAAATATTAGATTTCTCAAATCACTTGGCAAATTAACTTGAGAAAATTATGGGAGGTAGAGGTTTTCATAAGGATTGATCACACCAATCTTCAAGCTAATTAGCCAAGTAATTAGAGGTTAATTAAGAGAATTATGTGAAATTTCAAACCCTAATTAGTCACTATTCATTTAGCAAAATTTGGAGATTTTATTTTTCCTTAATTCTCCTTTGTCTAAACTTCCCAAATTGGATTTATTTATATTTTTGAATTTGTCTATAGTTTGTTATGATTTTTTAAAGTTTTGGTCAATTAAAACACATTTTAATTATTAATTAACTTATTTACACAATCAGCGATGTGTTGCCACTGACTCAATAGCACTTTCCATGAGGCACCATGAGATTGGCTATTTAAATTATCTAATGTGGCTGCTAACTCAGCAGCGACGAATGCACTTTCATCTTTGAATCATCTCGAGCAGTGATCGTACTTTTGTCTCAGTCATCTAATCAAAGATCGGACGACAGAGATTAATCTCAGAATTTTAAAGGATTAAATCAAATAATTCTAATGTTATTAACTATGTATGTCCGTTCTAATCACTCAAAATGGATGACTGATGATCCTTCATCCACCCACGGGGAGAGTCATCTGCCTTTCACCTTTTGATCCAGGTTCACCATAGCTTGTCTGATGGCAGATTCAAATGAAAAACGATCACAAAGAGATTCTAAAGGGGATCCTACAATTTAATCAACACAAAATGCACATTTCTTTCATAAAAGAGCAATAATTCTATGATTTTATATGATTGATCAAAAATTATCTTGTCGGAGCTAAAGACTAGCGGTCTATCGACTAAGGTAGCTTCGCCTTAAAGAGGTGAAGTCCAAGTGAGAAGATTGCAAGTTTCCTCTCCGTCGATCATCCTCTAGACCAAGTGCCACTGCGAAGCTTGCTAGAGTTGCTCTTGGAGTGCCTTTTGGTGCTCGAATCGAGTGCTTCTCAATTTTTTTTGACTTTCTAGAGTGAGGGAAAAATGTGGGACGAGTTAGTTTGAGTTTAGTAAAGTTTTGGTGAGGTTGGGCAGAATGGAGGCTCGGACAGAGGTGGAGCTTGGTCTCATCAGTGATGGAGTGCTCGAATCACTCGAATCACCTGAATGAAGCTCAGGGACTGATGGATGATCTATGGGGAATGTTTGTATTGTGTTTGAATGAGAGAGGAGGGGCATACTTCCCTCACCAAGTGAATCAAACCATGGGATTGGTTCAGCTTTTGGCAGTCGTCCGACCTACGTAGGTGTTAGGAGACGAATGGGGACTGCCAAGATGGATGGCCTTGAGTGGTTTGCGGAGCCTGGTGGCTTGCCATGTGGTGTACAACTCTTTTGAGATTTACCAATGGGTAGCCGAGGGGATGAGGTCCTCCCTTTGGTCAAAGATTGAACCCAACAATCTTAAGTTAAGTTGAGTTAGTGGGCCTATGTCCAAAGAAAGCCAAAGGTGGTTGCCAAGGGGTTAAGAGGTGGGTAGGCATTCCAAATAGAGATTTTATCATATTTGGAACCCATGGTTCACTTGGATTGAACCAAACTGGGTTCACCATGGGTTTGGTTCACTTTGGTAGGTCAACAGGGACCTAAGGATGAGTCATGCCAAGTTTTGTTGGGTTTGACTCAATTTAATCTATGTATGTCAATTTGAGTTCAAATGAGTTAGGTTGACCAATTGATAAAATTGAGTCAAGAGGGTTATTGGATTCTATTAGAATGATTATTTGGAATTTATTGGTGCAATTGTTTCAATTCAATTCGAAATAGATTTGGATTTGACTCATATGAGTTCATTTGGGCTAAATGGGTTAAGTTGATCAAATTGATCAATTTGACCAAATTGTGTTGAGTGAGGAGTTGATTCATGTTTTGTTGATCATTTGAGAGTGATTGGAGGCTTTGATTTGATTTAATTTTGAGTAGGATATGTTTTAGCTCAATGTGATCCTTTAGATCAAATTGGCCTAAATGCATCAATTAGGTTGTTTTGATCAAATTGGCTTCAATTGATGATTGGAGAGTGTTTAATAATTAATTTATGATTGATTGGAGGTATTTGGTTGCAATCAATTTGTATTGGAATGAGATTTGGCCCAATTTGGACCTTTAGGTCAAATTGGGTCAACTTGGGTCAAAAGGCCAAATTGATTTGGTTAGGCTCAATTGGTTGCAATTGGATGATAAATGGTGATCAATAATCATTTTGGAAGAGATTGGATTGATTGGATTGGTCAAATTGAAGTTGAATTAGGTTTTGATCTAATTTGGTCTTTTAGGCTAAATTGGGTCAACTGAACCAATTGGCCTGATTGGGATTAATTGAGGCTAATTAGATGTTGAAAGATATTCAATGATGAACTTGGAGCTAATTGATGGCTTTGATTGCAATCAATTTGAGTCATATTGAATTTTGACTCATTTGAACCCTTTAAACCAAATGGGTCAAGTTGGGTTAGTTGCACCAATTAGTGGAATTGAATGGGTCAGAGTGAATTGAAATGATTACTTTGGTATTTGAGATGATCATGAGGCTTGGATTAAGTCAATTTGGCCTTAATCATGTTGGATGGAGTTTTTGGCTTTATATGGTTCAAATGGGTTAACTTAGGCTAAGGGCCAATTTGGCTTGATTTGGTTCAATTAGATTAAAGTCAAGATTCAATCAAGTTCAATCGAGATTCAAATGAGTTTGGTTGAATTGGATTTCAATTGAATTGAGTTAATTTTGGGTTTTCTCCTTACGCCCAAATGGGCTGAGTTGGGTCAACTTGACCATTTGACCAAATTGAACCATGATAGGTCAAATTAAACATAGGGCAAATTGATGTTGGTTGAGGTTGAGCTTGTGGTCATTTGATTTGGGTTTGGGAGATTGATTTAATACATGGTTTAATTATGTTTAGGGTAAATAGGCCCTACCTATTCTAAGTCGAAGTCTAGTCACATGGCTAGACCATGTAAGTCTTCTAAGTTTTGGACTAGTATTCACCTAACCACTATAAGTGTCATAATCGTATGAAAACCTTAGTGCTAGATGAATCCTTGGTCTAAGGAAGAGGTAGTTAACCTCACTCCAAAAGTGAGGTCAACACCTAATAACGTACTTTCCTATATCAGGCAAGTACAATGCTAACAACATACTTTCCCAAATGAGCAAGTACAATCCCAACAAATTTAAGAAACAAGAAAAAGAAAATACAAGTGAACAACTATCTCTTAATTTTAAGGTAAATTTTGCACTCAAGCCCACTAAGTAATAACAAGATAAATAAGAAAGAGCTCAAATTTTATTTATGTTTTTATAATAAAACATGTAATGTTATGAACTTAATATAAAATGATTTAAATAATTTATCTTTAAAAACTATTTGCACAAAATGAAATGATAATTTGAAAATATGAACTTGAACGCAATTTATTATAAAGTGCATAAAATAATTTGACCTTTAAGATAAGTTGCACAAAGTAGAAAATCAAAGATCTATAAAATGAAAACTTTGAATTAACAAACAATTTGTAAAAACCTTATGAATATGAGCTTAACTTAAATCAAATTTGAAACAAAGTGTTAGAATAGAACCAGTCTTTAAAATACTTGCTCAAAGTGAAATAAAAAAATCTTGAAAATGAATACTTATGAAAAACAATAATTCCAAAAATCATAAGAGAATGATTTGACAAAATAAAATATAAATTAATGGCAAGATAAAATATTCAAATCACTTGAAATATAAATAAAAATAACTTTTAGGAAATCTTCAACAATCCTAATAACAATTTTTTAAATCAAAATCAACAACACAATTGTTTAAAATATATTGGAAGATGTATGCTTTAAAAATTCATCATAAAGCCATGACAATTTGTAGTAATTTAAACATTTGCAAGAAGAATGAGAAGATATTACAATAACTTGAAAAACTTAACTTAAATCTTTCTTATTCAACATAAAAGATGAAAATATTAAGCAAACTAATTTGCAAAAATCACGTAGATCTTAGGAATCAAAACACAACTATATAACAATATGTAAAATTCAAATTTCTTGAAAGGTAAATTACAAAGAACTTTAAAAACAATTTTACCAATGTTAAAATAAATTATTTTCAATCAACACAACATATCAAAATCATGAACATAATTGATTAAAACAATTTAAAATAATCTTACTCAAGTTTTTTGGATGAATGAAAGTATAAGCACAAAACTTAAAGTAGAGTTCTCCAAAGCAAATTGAAGGCTTGATGGTGATGTGAAGAACTCCACTTGAGAGAGGTTGAAGTTGAAAGCAAGATATAAGATGGTAGCTTTGAACACTTGAATAATTTTACAATGAGGTTTTGCCAAAAGAATTTTTATTTTTATTTATTTATTTATCTTTTTGGAAAGTGCTTCATGTCATTAAATTGACTAATTATATCGAAAATATTCAAGCTATTGGTTGTCCAAGGCAAGAAGAAATAAGTGAAAAAATAAGAGGAAAAATGAATAAGGAGGGGACTTAATTTTGAAATTCAAAATTAAAATAAATAAATTTAAATTTGAATTTAATCAAATAAAGTAAGGGTGGGATGTTCAAGCATGGAGGGAAGAGGTTTTAAATGCTCATAACATAATTAAATGAACTCTAATTAATTAAGAAATCAATTAGGGAAGAGATTTAAAATTAATTTAATAAAATAAATCAAATATTGTTCATTATATGGGATGGCCAAAGGTTTCCTTAAATAAACAAATTAATGATATTCAATCAATTAACAATCAAAGGATATTAATTATGAAGGTTTATTATCATCAAATCAAATAGAAAGAAACACAATGAGTATACTCAATACTACAAAATTTCAATTTTCTTATATTAGGTGATTTTAAACCTATTGAGATCTATTCAAAATGTTGAACAAGGATAATTTTTTTTCATAGCTTTAGATCCATGTCACCTAATTGGGTCTTAATAGGTCAATTTAGAACTCAAGAGGGGTTTAACCTACTCCAAAAACCAACTAGGGTTACTTCATCTAGGATTTAGTGATCTAAACTTTATGAAAAAAAAATTAGTTTGGTGAAAAGGTTTTTGATTGAAGATCATCAAATGTTGCTCTGAATCCTAAGATATATTATTTTATTTCATGTTAGTTTAATAATATGCCAAATTTACTTCTCCAAACAAAAGTTAGAAAACTTCATAATCAAGAACATAGTATATTGACTAAACAATAAAAACCTTAAGTGTCTATTCCACTAATTATATCCACTAGGATCAATTAGGGTTAAACAAGAAGAGAGGTTTACTTTAGGGTGAACTAAAGGCATACTAATTTTAAGGATTTTAGTGAATTAATTTTTCCTATTGGAAAGATATTTTAATTTATTTATTATTAAAAATTAGAATTTTTTATAATTGGACTTTTTCTTCCAAGGGCTCATATATTAGGAGGCCTCCAATAAGCTATAATTGGATCTTACATTTACACTAACTATTAGATCAAATATAGTGGCTCTTCCAAATGTAACAGGAAGCTAGAACCAACTATTTGACTTATGTTGTATTCATGAGTCATCAAAATAATTATGGTAGGCCCTTATAACATAATTGGAAATTATAATTAATTAATTATTTATTTGTGGTCAACATCACTAATTCATATGTCTGACAAAAGTAGCTTTTAATAAATAGACTAAAAGCTAGATATCAACTTAGGAGGGTAATTCATACCTCAATGTGGTTGAACCATTGGATGGAGTGCAAATTATCACACCCAAGGTTTGATAACCTTTCAATAAAAGCTCTTAAATGTGATATTTGATTGAATTAATATAATAAGGTAACTTATATCTTGAGGTGGTCAAACCATAAGGTAGATGGCAAATTATTATGGCCAATGGTTGATAACATTTTAATAGAAAGCTTCTTATGATGTTGCTTGACTAAACAATTATATGAATCTTGATATCTTACACTTAGCATGAAGATCTAATTGATCTAAAATTTTGAATTAAGCTTGGTATTTTACATTTAGTTTTGAATGACCCAACAAGGCTCAAAAATTGGATTGAGTATCCTTGACTCAATCCCAAAGGACCCAATTGAGATAAAACATTAGAGTGAATTTTGTTATCCAAACTTAACCTTATAAGGCTAAAGTAGGATAAAAAATGGATTGAGTTTTGGTATCTTAGACAATCCCAAAGGTTCAAATCATGCTTAAAAATTGGATTGAGTTTTGATATTCCAAACACAATCCTGAAGGAGTTAACTTGGCTTGAAAATTAGATTTAGTTTTGATGTTTAAGACTCAATTTTGAAGGACCCAACAAAGTTGAAAAATCTAGATTGAGGTTTGGTATCCAACCAAGTTAAAAACTTATATTAAATTTTAGTATATTAGACTCAATCTCAAAATACCCAACCAAGTTATAATATTGAAATGAGTTTTGGTATTCCAAGAGTCACTTCTAAAGACCTAACCAAACTTAAAAACTTGATTATTTGAATATCCTAGACACTACCCTAGAGCACTCAATTGGACTAAAAATTAGATTGTCTTGATCCCAAAGTTGATCCTCAACTAAGATGAGTTTTAACATCTAAGATTTAATCTTAAAGGGCCCAACCAAACTTACTGAGAGCTACAATCTAAAATTACACATTGGGAAAAAAACCTTGAATCTTGCCAAATGTTAATCATTGATTGACTCAAATAAAATTAGATTGAAATAATTATGTAAGTCTCAAGACTCAGTCGAAGATAGTTTGAGTTATAAAACTAAATTTGAAATTGAATGACATTACTTGAAATTGATTGATTGATTGATTTTTATTGTGTGTTAGAAAACCAATTACGATAGAGTAAAAGTTTACGCTTTAGCTTTGTTGGGAAAACCAGCACACACACGGATATTTGAAGAATGAATAAGAAACTCTAAAATTTTTACGTGAAAAAACCCCTGAAGAGGGGGAAAAATCACAGGGCCTAGCCCAGTAAAAATATTCCACTATGTATCTATTTTAGAGTATAAAGTTTTTAGATAATAGGATTACATAATTGTATATGAGAAAGCCTGACAATGTGAATCCTAGAATCAGGTAACAACAGCTATATAGCAGTGGTTAGGATGTACAGTTATTGATGGTAGTTGATGATGGTGAACAACAGGGGTTGGCGACCGACGGCGATGGTCGATGATGGTGATGACCGGCAGAGATGGCCAATGATGCTTGAGTGGTGGCGACTTGGTGTCGATAAACGATGAGATGACGATGGTGGTGGTAGCAGCGGCGACCAATAATGACTTCGCAGTGGTTAGTGATAACCGAAGCAGTGGTTGAATGAAGATGATTGATAATGGTGTGCCGGCAGCGTGGCTCGGTTAGCAGCGGCACCGGTGATGGTGGTGGCCAGCAATGACCCGGCGATGGTGACCGAACGGTAGTCGGTGGTGATGACCGGTGAGGTGGCAAGGACCAGCGATGGTGGTCAGTGGCGATGACCGGCGATGGTGGTCAATAACAGTGGTCAGCGGTGATGACCGACGATAGTGTTTGATGGGAGCAAGGATCGGCGGTGGTGGCCGGCGGTGGTTGGCGGTGGTTGAAGGCCGATGGTGGTGGTCGACGACCGCTCGAGTGGTGACACAATTATGCTTGGAGGATAAGCCTTAGAGCTCTCTCTTCTCTTTAGCTTGGGCTCCCCTCATGTTAAGAATGAGGTGCTATTTATAGATTAGAGGGATGATGTTTCTATAAATACATGCAAAATCCAAACCACTCCATCGGATAGCTCAAAATGATTCCCTTGATCATCTGATATATTTTGAGTATTTGAATGCTCAAATGAAGTCAAAATCAAGAAATCTTGGGCTTATTAGATTTGGCTCATCAAGACACTCGATTTGAGCATAAACACTCCATATTTAAGAATTATTTAGAGATTTAACTGATATTCCAAAGTTTTCAATAATATTTTAAGTGCTTGATCTAGATTAGTTTCGACTTAGGATCAGATTGCTTTTGACATCAAGATTCGTGCTTCGGCTAGTAGAATTTTTTGTGTCATATCAGTTGCCCCTTATTTTGGGATGACATTATCTCTATCATCCAAAAATATGTACCAAATAATTGAAAATAATAAATTCTTTAATGAAATTTGCGGGTTCATTAACCATATAGTTTAAGAGAATAAATATTTATGGGTACACAAGATTATAATCCGCAGCGAGGTGTAGGGAGGGTGCTCCGGTGCAAAGTTTGTTCGGGCCGTCGGACGCTTACGGGCTCTCAGATCCCATCATGCTAGCGTGCATAGCCACACCGATGAGCATTTTTTCTAGTTTTTTTTCAGTTTTTTATTTTTTTACCTTTTTACCCCTATAGTGGGTCTATAAAAACCCTCCTAGGGTCAAGTAATGAGACACAATTCCCATATTCTCTAGTGTTCTTTTTCATTATATGAGAAATCATGTAGCAAAAGTTCAAGGGCTAAGTAAAAAAAAATTTTCTTTTCTTTTTGACAGCGAAGCTCTGACCTTCTTCATAAGAGAAGGTCATTCGCTTTGCTGATTGATACACATAGCTCATATAGTGAGGCTCCAGTTTTCTCGAGAGAGGCATCAACTGTCCTCGTCAGACCGACCGGGTTCGGAGGTGATCAAGGCCCGTAGTTCATACGACAAGGCTTTAGTTTTCTCTCGAGAGAGGCGTCAACTATCCTCGTCGAACCGACCGGGTTTGAAGGCGATCAAGGTTCGTAGTTCAAACGGCTAGGCTCCAATTTTCCCTTGAGAGAGGCATCAACTGTCCTCATCAGACCGACTGAGTTTGGAGGCGATCAAGACCCATAGATCATACAGCGAGGCTCTGGTCTTCCCTCGAGAGAGTGGGGCCTCCCTGAGAGATGGGGGCGATTGAATGACCTTCCAAATCCATTGCTGATTGAAGAGAATGAAATCCTAACGACTCTTAATATTCCTGATGTAGGAAGCTTATAGCATGAGTAATATCACATTGGCAAGTATATAATTGAAGACAGAATGTTCAAGGTTGGCCTTTCCATTCAGGCAGGGAGATCTCATGCTCTTTCACTGAAGATATTAAGTAAAGGTGATGAAATATCTTCTAATATTTATAAGATTCTTTCAAGAAGCCCATTACTAAATCATGGAGATAGCAATGTTTCTTCTTTAAAGAAAAATAAGACATGTGCCGAAGTAACTACGACAAATATTTGCGAAGAAGATATTAGCCCCAGTTGGCCTCTGAGAGTTTAGCTATCTCAACTCATAATGGGGGATTCGTTTCTCGAAGCCACATATTTCTGAAGAGTTGTTAAAGCATGTATGCATTGGACGTCAATGAGCAAATAAATTAGTATGTTATCTTCCCCTTCTCTTTCTTTTCTTCTTTTCCTTTATTCTTCGTATAATATTTGTGATTTTTTTATTATAGGTAGCCCAACTATTAGGACTAATGGCTCATTTGGGTGTCGCTCTAGATGAGTGGAATACTAAATTTATGAAGGTAAAATATTTGCAAGGCGAGTATGAGTGAAAGATGAGTGCTAAGGCTAAAGAAGTGGCAGCACTATAGTTTCAGCTAACCGGATGTAGAACTAAGCTAGCAAATTTGTTAACTTCTCTTTCTCTCCAGGGTCAGGAGGTGGAGCATACTCATGATGAGCTGATTGAGGTGAGGGCAGAGACTCGCCAGAAAGAGAAAAGACTCATGGCACTTGCAGCAGAGAAGAAAGCTCTTGAATTGAGGAAGAAAGCATTACAGGATCGTCTTTCTGAGAAGGAGCTTAGAATGTTAGAAGCGAAAGCAAATGAAATCTCCTTGAAGTCAGTGGAAGACTTTAAGAACTCTCTAGCTTATCGTGATGCTATCGAGGACCATGTCCAAGAAGCCCGTAGTCATATTCTTGATGTTGAAGTGAAGGACTTGGAGAGCCAATGTTTGGAGGAAGGCTTCATCCGAGGATTCCTAAAAGGAATCTGCTTAGTACATCACAAAATTGGAGTTAGTATTATGAATTTTTCTCCCATCTAAGTATCTGAAGACCCTTTGTTGGATTCAAGAGATGAAGGGGTTGAGAGTGAGTTTAAGTGAGTATCTTCAAGTGGTGAGGAGGATGTTGATATCATGTAGTATCACTTGAGGATGTATTTTTTTTCATTTTATCTATGTATTGTTATTTATTATTATTATTTTTGTATTCAAAATTTTAATTCTTTCTTATATCATCATGTTAGAGCTATCAATGACATTAGTAAACTAAAAATTTTGGGTGATTTGTTATTATTTTGTTTTGACCTATTCGAGGTGTTTGGTCAAAATATTATTCGACGACACTAACCTATACAGAAGAGGTTGTAGGAAGTTCACCAAGGGCTTTTTGGCCTATCCTACGAAATAGTCAAAATATTATTTGACGTCTTACCTATATAGAAGAGGTCATGGAATATCCACCAAGGACTTTTTGACATATCCTAGGTATTAGTCAAAGTGTTACTTGACTTCTTACCTGTATGAAAGAGGCTGTGGAATGTCCATCAAGGATTTTTTGACCTATCCTAGGCATTAGTCAAAGTGTTACTTGACTTCTTACCTGTATGGAAGAGGTCCGATCAAATCCCCTTGGGATTGATCATGCCCCAACTGAGGCATAACGTGAGTTGTACATTCCTCAACTGAGAGGATTAAATGAAGGAGATTATTTATATGCAACAAGCTTGAAAGAAAATGCCATAAACTCATTACTTTGATAAGGTTGGTGATACTATCATAAGATAATTTTAATAAAGATATGAGTTGAAGAGAAAATGACAAACAAGGCAAAATAAAAGTTGCAATAATTATACAACAGGAATTACTGATAATACTTTCGGAGATACTCTGTGTTTCAAGTTTGAGATAAGGTTTTTCCCTCTAGATCCTTAAGCTTAAATATTCCTGGCTTGACCATAACTGTAACCACATAAGGGTCATCCCAAAGAGGTGAGAGCTTATTGCGTTGAGGGCCTTTGCCCGTAGCTTCAAGACTTCATAAGACCAAGTCATCGACAAAGATGTGACAGGGTTTCACTCTTCTATTGAAGTGATGTGCTACTCTTTGGTGGTAGGAAGCAGTCTGAAGTAGGGTCATGTCATGAGTTTCGGGGAGTAGGTCCAAGTTCTGTCGAAGTTTTTCTTCATTACTATTATGATTAAATGATTAAACTCTTGGACTTGGAATTCTCATATCTACTAGTATAATAGCTTCTATGTCAAAACACAAATTATATGATCTCTCACCGGTTGGAGTTCGTGATATAGTACAAAAATCCCAAAGAACATTAGAGAGCTCCTCAACCCATTGCCCCACCCCCCCTCCCCCCAAGTCTTGTCAAGATGCATTTTTAACCCTTTGAGGATAGTCCTATTGGTAGCTTTAGTCTGTACATTAGTTTGAGGATGAGCTACAGTCATATGCAGCAGCTGAATGTGAAGATCTTTACAAAAAGACATGAAGACTTTTCAAGTAAATTAGGTTCCATTGTAAGTAATGATCTTTGTAGGAAGACCGAATCGACATATTATATTTTTTCAAATAAATTATTTAGTATTTGCCTCTGTGATTTTAACGAGTGGTTCAGCCTCCACCCATTTAGTGAAGTAGTCGGCATTTAAAATGATAAACTTTCGTTGCCCTGACGCTACTAGAAAAGGTTCCATGATATCAATTCTCCATTGAACAAAAGGCCACGGGCTTTGAAGGGATAAGAGCCCTGTATGTGGTGTATGAGAGAGATTAGAGGCATTTATAATTTTAAGGGCGTCTTGCTTCATCGTAGGCCAATAGAACCCTTGCATTATAATTTTAAGGGCTAGCTCCCTTTCTTCTAGGTGTTCTCCACATATCCTAGAGTGAACCTCTCTTAATGCATAATCTGCCTCTGATGGTGAGAGGCTTTGAAGGTATGGCCCAGAAAAAGCTCGTTTGTATAGTTCACCTCCGATAATAATATAGTTTATAGCTTACCTTCGGAGATGAGTTGCAGTAGTTGGGTCTTCAGGAAGGGTCCCTTCTTATAGAAAGGACAGGATGGGGTCCATCTACGAAGGTTTCTTTATCTCATTAATTGCTTGTATTACCCATGACCCATGGATACTAGGAAAATATATTTTCTTAACATGCCTTCTCTTAAATAGATCTCCAGTAGCAGAGGTAACGAGCTTAGCGAGAGCATCAACTCGAGTGTTCTTCTCTCGCAGTATGTGAATGATTTTATGTGTCTTGATATGGGTAAGAAGTGACTTCACCAAGCTGAGGTATTGTGCTAGTTGGGGATTATGAGTATTAAAGTTTCCCTCAACTTGGCAGGCGACAAGCTGAGAGTCAGTGTGAATCATTAAGTTTTGAGCTTCGTCTCAACCCTGCGATGAGAGCCTCATATTCAGCCATATTTTTAGTTGTAGGGAATTTTAGGCAAAGTCCATACTCTAAGGTATCATGTTGGGGGAAATAAGTAAGATTCCTACTCCGAAACTAGTATTTTTTGAAGCTCCATCAACATAGAGAGTCCATTGAGAAGATGAAAAGAGTGTAATATATAGGTCATTTGGAGTAGGGGCAGTGGAATGGGCAGTGCATTCCACTATAAAGTCTGTGAGTACTTGAGACTTTATGTCTGGCTTGAGTAGAAAATGGATATCAAACTCTCCCAATTCTACGGACCATTTGATTAACCTCTCAGATGCCTCTGATTTTTGTAGAATGGCCTTTAATGGTAAATGGGTATAAACACTGATGGTGTGAGCTTGGAAGTATTGACGTAATTTTTGCGCTGAGAAAACTAAAGCCAAAGTCATCTTATCTACCGATCGATAACAACTTTCTATATCAGAGAGAATTTTGCTAACATAGTAAATTTATCGTTGTATTGCATTTTCGTCTCACACTAAAGCTGAGCTTATTGCGTGAGAAGAGACTACGAGATATAAGTATAATATCTCTCCTTGGATAGGCTTGGATAATAAGGGTGAAGATGTTAAATATTCTCTTAGTTGCTCAAAAGTAGCTTGACATTCATCAATCTACTGAAAATTATTATTTCTAGCTCACTTTAAAATTTTAAAGAATGACAAGTATTTATCCCAAGAACGGGCTAAAAAGCGGGATAAGGCAGCAATTCTTCCATTCAAGCGTTGAACTTCTGATATTCTTCTGAGGATATATCTCTAGAGTTTTGATTTTCTGATTAGCTTCAATCCCACTGTGACCATGAACCAAGAAATTTTCCAACGTAACCCAAAAGCACACTTGGTGGGTTAAGTCGCATGTTATATGTCAAGAAGGTTAAAGCATATTTCTAAGTAAATATTGTGATTCTTCCAAGCTTTACTAAGAAATGTTCTCAATGTAACTCCAAAAGCAAACTTAGTTTGGTTAAGTCGCATGTTATGATGTCGAAGAAGGTTAAAGCATGTTTCTAAGTCAGAAATATGTTGTGATTCTTCCAAGCTTTTTACTAGCATGTCATCCACATATATCTCCATTGTGTAGCCTAAGAGGTCTTTAAAAACCTTATTCATAAGATGTTGATAGGTAGCAGCAGCATTTTTTAACCCGAATGACATAACTTGGTAACAATATAAACATTTATATGTTTGAAATGACATGGCTTCTTCATCCATTGGGTCTATTTTTATTTGATTGTAACCTGAGTAAGCATCTAAAAAATTGAGCATTTGATGGCCACGTGTAGCATCGACCAATTGATCAATTCAAGGGAGGAAAAAACTAGCTTTCGGGCAAGCATTATTGAGATCAGTGTAATCAATACACATTCTCCCAAGTTCCATTTTCTTTCTTAACCATGATAATATTTGCTAGTCATATAGGGTAATGTACTTCTCACATGAATTTTGCCTCTAAGAGCATGTTAACTTCTTGTTCAATAGCTTGGAGGTGATCAGGTGCAAACTCCGCAAGATCACATTAGGGTCAACCCCAAGCATATCTGTTGGACACTAAGCAAAGATGTCTTGATTTTTGCTCAAGAAGTCTATGTATTTTACCTTATGTTTGTTTAAGAGCAGAGATTCGACTTGCACTATTCATAAAGGTTGGTCATTTGATAATGAAACAGAGAGAAAGTCTTCTACGGGTGAAGCCCTCTAGGATACTTCTTCATCTTAAAAATTAAAATTCTCGATGTTGAAGGTCACCAAAGGGCGTGGTTGAGCTTGTCTAGGGTAACACGATTATGCTATTTATTAATTTCTATAGACCACTCCAACCCCAACGGGGGTTAAAAATTTCATCTTAAGATGATATACCGAAGTAACAGCACCAAAAATTGATTGGAGGGACCTTCCGAAGATAGCATTATACGTTGAATCTGACTTGACCACCATGAATTGAATTGAATGAGTCACTTGTCAAGAAAATTCTCCGAGGATAATAGGAAGGGTGATTTCCCCCTCCACTCACACAGGGTGATCATCAAACCCATATAATGGTCTTACAGTGGGTTGGAGTTTTTCCCTAACATGACATCAACAGAACTCCCATTATCAATCAAAATTCTCTTAACATTATAATATTGGTCACCGATCCTTGCACTGATGATAAGTGGATCTTGATGGGAACTTGGACTCCTTCTAAGTCTGAGTCATTAAAAGTGACGGAATGATCGATACGAGATTTCTTTAACTCTGGTTCTTCAGAGGTGGCAATGAGGACTTGATTAGATAATAGTGGTTCTCCTACGATTATTTCAATTTCTCCAACTATCAGGCGACTATTTTGTTATTTCTATGATTATCTTAGTTTCCCCCTAGTTGGAGTTATGTTTGCTTGAGTCGATTGATTCTGCATAAATTAACGTAGATGTCCTTGTTGAATGAGTCTCTCGATTTCTTCTTTGAGTTGTTTATATGTCTCAGTAGTATGTCCACGACTTCGGTGGAAGTGACAATATTGCTCTTGATTTCTTGAATTTGGTTTCAGTGGATGGCCACTTGATGGTCTCTTCATCTAGAATGGCCATCAAGACGTTAACACGAGATGTGTTTAGTGGTGTGTATTCTTTTTCTTATCATGGTTCATGTCGTTGATGTGAGGGCCGTGGAGGAAGATCACAATTATCTCGTTGCTTCTTTTGATGGGATTACAGATCTGTGTTCCCTGGGGCACTCTTGCATTTTCTTGTGGATTATTCAAATTATGTATGATGGGGATTAATAGCCTCATCAATAGAAATTTGCATTTACACATGATGAACCAAGTCGACATATGAGTGGATTGTATCTAGCATTAGTGGCGAGTAGAAAGGCCCAAGACGGAGACCCTCCAAGGAAAACTCCTCTTAATAATTCAGGATATACTCCAGGTACTTGGCAAGCCTCTGAGGAGAACCTCTGGAAGTACTTCTTAAGTGCTTCACCTTTATTTTGATGAATTCCTGAGAGATGAGAGGAATCTTTAATGATCCTCCAATTTGTAATGAACTATTCTACAAAAATCTTGGTGAGTTCGTCGAAGGTATGGTTGGATTCCCTTAGAAGAGAGTAAAACCAAGTGCAAGCCTGACTTGAGGATGACTGGAAAGACCTGACAAAACAGTTCATTAAGAGCTCATTGGATATGCATGATGGTCCTGTAATGGTCAATGTGTTCATATGGTTCAGTTTCCCCATCATAGGAGTCGATGCTCGGAAGCTTGAACCCTACGTGAATAGAATGTTGAAGAATAGCTTCAATCAAAGGTGAAGACTCCTGATAGCCGCAATGAGAAGGAGGAGGATTTTCATCTTTAAAATGGAATTCTTCTCGCACTAAGCATTGTAATTCTGCACGTATAATATGACGAGTGAATATCAACAGGATAAGAACGTGCCAAGGTACCAGTAATAATTGATGGATTAGCAATCGATTGAGCTGCAAGTGATGGATGAGTAGAACTAGTGGTATCAAGGAGGTTAACATCACAGTCTGGGACTGGAGGAACTTCAGCCTGATGGCGAGAAGTCCCCATATTAGCATTTTGACCTCCCCTGGCTAACGATCGATCTTGGGGGAGATGTGTTTGCCATAGTAGTGGTTGTCGTGTTTCTCGTAAAAGTCGGATTATCTCATTTTGAGACTCTTCCATTCGACGCACACGATCTCCTAAAGAGATTCATGTTGTGCCTTCACCGATAGGGTTATGCCTATCAGGGGGCAGTGAGGCAGAAGCTTGGCATCCTTGGTTCAAAGATTGGTTTCGAGAGTGACAAGAGTTGGAGCAGGAGGCTTCATTGTTGCAAGTATTGGGCCTATTGGCCATAATGCAGGTGTTCACAAAGATTGCAATTGTGGGATTTGATTCCCACATACGGTGTCAAACTGTTGCATGTTAGAAAACCAGTTGCGGTTGAATAAAGTTTATACCTTAGTTTTGTTGGTAAATACAGCACACACATAGATATTTCAAGAATGAATAAGAAACTCCATGATTTTTACATGGAAAACCATTGAAGAGGGGGAAAAATTACGGGGACTAGCTCAATAAAAATCTTTCACTATGTATCTATTTCGGAGTATAACATTTTTCGATAACGGGATTACAGAATTATATATGAGAAAGCTTAACAATGAGAATCCCAGAATCATGTAATAATAGTTATGTAACGAGTGGGCCAGATAGTTATGGTGCCGGTGATGATGGTGAACAACGGTCACGGCCATGACGGCCGGTGTGGTTATGACCGTGAGATGGCGAATAATGGCCAGTAGTCGACGGCGCAACCACGATGATGGTCGATGAAGATGATGATCAATGGTGGTGGCTGACGGCGGCGGCGACTGGCGACGGTGGTCGGTGGCGATGACCGATGACGGTGGTCGGCAGTGATGACCGGCGACGATGGTTGATGACAACGATGATCGATGGTGGTGGCCGACGGCGCCGCGATGGCAACGGCGTCGAATATTGAGGCGACGGCGGTGGTCGGCGATTGTCAGTGGTGGTAGATTATGCTTAGATGCCTTAACTCTCTTCTCTTAGGCTCCCTCATGTGAAGAATGAGGGGCTATTTATAGATTAGATGGATGATGTTTTTATAAATACATGCAAAATCCAAACCACTCCATCGGATGACTCAAAATGATTCCCTTGATCATCTATTATATTTTAAGTATTTGAATGCTCAAATGAAGTCAGAATCAAGAGATCTTGGACTTGTTAGATCCGGCTCGTCAAGACGCTCGATTTAATCATAAATACTCTATATTTAGGAACTATTAGGAATTTTACTGATATCTCAAAGTTGACAATGATATTTTAAGTACTTCATATGGACTAATTTCGACTTAGGATGAGAATGCTTTTGACATCAAGATTTGTGCTTCGACTAGTAAAATTTTTAGTGTTATATCAATTTTGATTACTTGAAAATAGAATTTTATGCCCACCTAGGATGTTAAGACTAAAATTAGAAATTGAATTTTACTTTTTATTCGAAATTAGCTTCTAAAAATTTCTTTAAAAAATGATATCTTTGAAAAAATCATAGGTTGGATACTTGACAATTGGTTCAAGACATGAAAAACCACTACTAGGTCAATACAAATTATTGATTTTCTAAAATATGGATAAAATTTTTTATTTGTGTTTTAATAATCTAAACCAAGACAAAAGATAAACTAGACAAAGTTGTCTTGATTGAAAACTTTAAATATATTAACACTAGTTATAGATTAATACAAATATATTATATATTTTCTTTTAATTTTTGATAATTTAAATATTTAAATATAAATTAAATTTTCTCTTTCTAGTTTTTAAAGAAGGTCTAACCTTTGATAGATGTAGTTTTCAATGGTAACATAAGCTTATCTTTTTTGTTAATATTCTTAATGGACTTCACTAAGTTGTCTGCAAATACAAGAGGGGTATTTTGATTAAATATGAAATTTTAAACATATTTATTCAATTAATAAAATAATGGAGATATCAAATAAATTACAGGATTTATGATTCATAGAAAGTTAAATTCCCCTTTCACGTTGATTTCTATATAATATTTATTATTTCAATTAAAATAATTAATTTGAAATTATTACAACCATATCCAAAAACACAAATAACATAACAAAGTAAATTATATTCATATTAAATTATAGTGTGTAGACTTATTGTGTTAGACCCATTAGTCAGAATTCCTTTGGGATAACTTTTTCACTATTTCAATTTACAGTCCACTATCACACTCATAATTTTTATAATGGAAAATTTTTTTTCATTATTTTACTTTTTTTTTAACAGCTATCACACGTCTATTTGGCTACTATTTTACATTATTTTTTTGTAATATTTTTAGAGATTAGAAGGAATTTTTTATGATCATAACTTCTAGAATGTGATAAAGTTGCTAAAAATCAATGCGACAAGTCACGATTTCGTCATTTCATTTAGACATTGTTTTTTTTTTTCAAATTTTTATGATCATAACACCATTATGGCTTTAACCTATCTTTGACCGAATTGATGCTGCCATGCTGAAAAACAATCAACCCACTTTCTATTAAATCAATGATTTGATCTTAAATTGATTCAATTTTAATTCAAAATTAATTTAAAGACATGTTTATTTATATTTTTCAAGTGTTTTTTATTTTTATTTTTTTGATATATCATTTTTACAAAAATTCAGAAATATATTTTTGTATATTTTTCACTACTTTAAAAAAAAACAATTAACGCAATCAAATATATCTTATTTTAAATTAAAATATAAATAAATAATAGATAATTAAAATCAAAACTGATCTCAAATAGCCCTCAACTATTTTTTTTAGCTTTTTTTAATAAATCGTATTATTTGTAAAAATACTTAAAATTAATATTAGATGTTTTAAGTGTTTTAAAAATATCTATCAATATCAACCAAATTTTATTTTAAATTAAAATATAAATAAAATAAAATTGATCTTAAACGGTTAGTTAAGCTCCCGGAGCTAGTTTTAAGATGAATGAAGTTAGCGTATAACACCAACACTTTAAAATAAGTCATGATATCGATTAAGCGTTGGATACTGATGTCCAACACGTGTCAAATATAGAAGTGTATTAAAATAATATATTAAAAAATTAAAGGAGATTATCAAATAATTAAATTAAAATTATATAAAATATTTTAAATATAGTTTTTTATATTTTAAATTATTGTAAAGAGTTCTGAAATTTTAGAGAATGAGATTTGAGCTAAAAATAATAATAATATATATTTATTATAAATAATTAAAATTATAAAAATTATAAAAACATATAATTAAATTTAGAATTCATAATAAATTTTATTCATTAAGATTATTAAAGTATAATAAAATAAATAATAATATTTTATATATATATATATATATATATATATATATATATATATATATATATATATATATATATATATTATTTAAGTAATTTATTTTAATTTTAAATTAAATGACTTATTTTTATTTTTTTATTGTTTAATTTATTTAATTTATTCATATTATTCTTAATTATTATTATAATATCGTATTCAATGTGTGTATATATCCTATATTTATAAAAATAGAATTGTCCCGTGTCCATGTCATGTAATATCTGTATCCTCGTGTTCGTGTCTGTGCATCATAGGTGGGCATTTAAACATTTTGGTACATTAGTTTTAAATCTTCAGATAAAACGATGACAACTATGATCGAGTTTTGAACGGTTAAAGTTTCATTAACCACGTCTTAGCATCCGATAGAAACTTGATTTCTTAATTTAATTTTTTTATCTTAATAATTTTTAAATTATGAGATAATGAATTTTCATTCAGCTGGCAATTGAAAAAGATTTCATTTTACAATATGGATAGGATACGGATAGAAAGAAGATAGATATGGCAGCTGGATTGACTTTGCCAATATGTTACATCCTGATCTAAGTTTTTGATTTTAGGGTAAAATTAAAGAATATAATATTTTTAAATTATATAAATTTATTAAATAATTAAAATTTGTTTGTATTTTTTTTCATAGCGTGAAAATTGCAATTAAAATGCTATTTATTGATTTTTTTATCTTAATATAATAAAAATGATTCTATTCCTGACCAAGTAATCTATTTAATGAGGATTTACATATATATTGAACATCTAAATTTTAATATTACATAAATACACTTAATTTTTTTTTATATGACATTAAAAAAATATAATTATATCTAACCTATCTTTCATTCATAAAAAAATATTATATATATGAATATTAAACTTTAGATACTAGATATCTAAATACATGAAAATTATGGGATATGTATGTAAATTTTTCTTAATAATAATATTAGTTTTAATCCTAAATATTAAGAAATAAAATTATTTAAGGTTGAATATTATTTGTAGATATATAGAATTAATTCCGCACGAATCGTCGTCACATGTGAACTAAAAGATCCACAAAGTGCTTGCCTATCGTTTACGAAATGCAACTTGGCATCCTTCAAACATATCTCTATCATGAAAAAGTCCCAAAATAGAACACTATTTACACTGCTGAAACTTCATTTCTTAAAAAGAATATAGATAGTGGTAGAAATGGAATCATCCCAAGTAAATAAATGGATTAAATATTTACAAATTGGTTAGGCTTAATGCATGCATATAATCACATGGAAAAAAAAATTTGAGTTAGTAGAATGAGCCTTTTTTGACATTGGAAGTTTTTTTTTTATAAAAAATTTTTGAAGGGATAAGATCATAGTGCTTTGTTCAATTGAAAAGCTTTAATTATTTATAGAAAGTTTATATAAAAGTATTTTATCTCTATATAAGTAGAGAAATTTTTAGTATATAATGCCCTTCTTATAATTAGGAAGGTGATGTTGAATGCATTAAAGTAGGTCTTCACACTCATGATTGTAAATATCAAGAAAGTATATTCAAAAGTATATTGTGATTGAAGATATTGTGTGTGTACTCTAAGATAGCAAGGATGTAAGTCTACCTTATGATGATTGCAACATAGCCTTGACTACAACATAAGTCCTTAGGGGATTAGTTGAAGCAAAGTGAAGTTGCAACATATCTTGCAAGAGACGATTGTGGCGTGAGCAATTATGTAGCACAAGTATTATTGTGATACAAATGAGGTTGTGGCTATTATCTTAAAGCAGATAGTTACGATAGAAATGGGATTACATCATAAGTCTTATCAAAGACAAATTATGGTGAAATTGAATTTATTATACATGTCATGAGGGAATTGAATATGATACAAGCAAAGCTGCAACACAAAACTTACAATAGTTGTTGCACAAGTGAAGTCAAGATATAAAGCTTATTAAAGATGATTGTGATGTAAGCTAGGTTACAAGACAAGTCTTTTAATTAGTGATAACTAACACATAAAAATGTTTATAGCCCATGTCTTCTCAAATATAATTATATCAAAAGTAGGTTATATTGATGGTCATGGGGAAGATGACTATTGGCCACCATTTCATTCTCAATTTTTTTTTAGGTGAGATTAGGTTTCAATCACTCTTCACATGAGCTTAGATTACATACATCAAGGTCATCTTCACCCATATTGATTAAACAAGATTTGATTGGATACTAATCAATTAATTTGGATAAACTGATCTTATGCTATCAACTCAACAGCTTAGAGTCACCAGTTTTATGTCTTTCCATTCAATCTCCTCTCTCCCTTACTAACCCCTCAATATTTTAAAGCTATAAGTATAACCATCTTTAAGTTGGCTACTACTCTTAAACTATTTTAATGAAGCTTTATTTTTGGTTTTATCCCTTTGTAACACTTTGTTGATGAGCATACTAAATCTAATTGCTTGACCATCTTTGGTGAGCAACTTCCCATAACCAATCCCATGAAATTTCCTACTCAACATATATTCATCAGGATATTTTGCCAATTAGCTGGCATTTTATTGGTATACATTAGCAACTTATATTAGCCCAAACTTTCAACACATGAGATATTATTCACTCTAACCTAATGGCCTTATGATCTTGACCATGTAGCATAACATCTCATGGGTTCACTCATCAAGTATTGAGCTTATATAAGTACGCTAATGTTTAATGAAAATTTTAAGCATAACACTATCAAGGTGGTCGAATGTTTAAGACTTCAACTTCATTCAACTTAAGAGGTTTATAATCTCTCTATATAAGTAGCTAGCATCTTTGTAAGTATTTATACATATAACCCAAAAATCCCCTTGGAATTTGAATTTTTGATGTAATTGCTTTATAGTCATGTTTGAATGTTTCCTTACATGACACATCTTATTAATCACAAAGGTTAATTAAGGATTTATAATGCTTATATCTACAAGTCATAAACTTATTAGATCTTTTTATAATAAATTATATCTTATTTTTATGTTTCTCCTTCATTTTAAAATTTTATCTCCCCTATGATGCTTATATATGTCCTTCAGAATTATTTGACCTCATTTCTAGTGAGGTTGATTCACACCCTTCTTTTAGCCACTAGGATCCTACCTTAGAAATAGAGTTCCCCTCACTAATTTTAGAACACTCTTAACTAAGAGGATATTAAGTCCAAGACTAAACACTATGGTTAATCACATTAGATAGTGGGCCCCACCTAGCCTTTCATTACCCAAATATATATACCTAAGCATTCCTAACCAAAATCAAATCAAACTAAATGGATTCCAACACTAAACCCAATGAAATTAAACCAAAACTTAACCCAATCGATCTCCAATTAGGCTAGTTGTCTACTTAACCCAACTTAGCTCATTTAGTCTATTTAGGTCATCTTGGACCCAAATCCAAATCAAACCAAAACTGACTAAAAAAACCAACTCTAAAACCCCTAAATCACTAATCATACTAATTGAGGCTTATTGAAGCCCAATTTGGTTAATTGGTTCACTTAGCCCAAATTAATCTAATTATATTAAAATCACTTTAAATTAAACCTTAAATGGGCCAAACCAAAATTAATCTAAAATCACTTTAAATTGGCCATGCACAAAGCCTTAGAAACCTTAAATAAACATAATTAAAGCCTGATTGAGACTTAGTTTGGTCAATTGATTCACCTAACTCAAGTTGACTCAATTGAACCTTATATGACTAAAATCAAATAAATCAATCCAAACCAATTTGAGTAAATCCAAGACCTTTGAATCATTACAAAGCTCAATTAAATATAACCCATGCTCAATTGAGATCCAATTTGGCCAATTAAGCCACTTGACCCAAATGGAACTAATTGAACTACATTGAACCAAATCTCATTTTACCCAAAAATGGATCAAATTAATTCTCTCAGACTTTAAATTGATAAGTTAACATAACCCAACAACCCCTTGGGCACAATTTGACTAGTTATTCTAATTAACCCAAGTGGACCAAATTGGCCTAAATAGGTCACATTGAACCAAAACCAATCAAACTTGGCTAGACACCTCCTTGGGTCCCCAAGGCTCTACCCAAGTGGGCCTGACCTATGGTGAGTCCAGTTTGGATCAAACCTAAGAGAACCAAGTTTCCAAATAAGAACAAAATCTCAAAATAGTATGGTCTAACCCCTCTCTTTGACTTGTAGTCACATAAATATCACTTGAGCTCTAGCAGCTGACCTAACCTATCCAGAGTTGGTTTGCCCATGCATTGACCCAAATGAAGTCCAATCATAAAGAACATTCATTGGTTCACCCACCATGGGTTATTCACTTCACTCCACTACCCAAAACCTCTCTAGCCAATAAAGAGATCCCATGTGACCAACTCATGGCCATTTTGAGCTCAATCCACTAAACCACAACCTCCAATGGTTGAACTAGCCAAAAACTTTGTTCAAATGGGGAGCTTGATAAACTCAAAATAGAAGAAACTTGAAGCATTAAATGTATACACTACACTCATAGAAGAAGTCCCCAAGCTTCCTAAGCCTTCTCTTGCACCATAACCTAAGCCACCATCAACACCACCTTAAGTCGAACTTCCCAAAACACCACCTCCACTCAACCACCAAGTGCACAAATTAACTCACTCAAATCTTCCCCAACCTGAGGCAAACTTAAACAAATTGAGCACCTATCATATTGGTTTGAGGTAGGAGACAAATCACGCATCATCCTTTTATTTGATTAGAATATAATATTGCAATCTCATTGAACAATAACTTGATTTCATCCCTTAAGAACTACTAATTAGATCTGAGCCATTTAATCTTTGATTGAATGACCCAAATCAAAATTATGACCTCTGCTATCCATGTAAATGCCATAAGGACTACAGTTTATGATGAATCCCATGAATTAGTGATTAATAAGGTTTAAATGTTAATTTAATTAACCAAAATTTTTATAAAAAATTATAACTAATTATAGAAAAAATCTTTTAAATATAAATAAATAATCTTTAAATTAAACAAAATGAATAGAATGCAAGAAAAATAAAAGGCTCCACTTTTAATGATTAATTTAGGATTAATCAAACCTTAAATAAAAATCACAATTTTAAAATTAATCTTAAAATAACCCCCAAATAATTTGAAATTTTTAGGGAATATCTTTAGTGATGTTCTTTATAATTTCATATGATTTTAGTGAGTAAATCATAAGTTGTAGATTTCTGAAGTCTTAATGATTAAATTAATTTAATAAATAATTACAAAATTATAAAAATATATCAAATATGCATCTTAGGGGCCAAATATGCTTATTTAACATCAATGTACCTAAGAAAAATGTCTAAGCTCTCTAGTTTTATATGAAACCCAAACTTATGATTAATTGACCATTAATAAATAATTAAATCATCTAGAATTTAAAATATTTATAACTAATTATACAAAATCTTAAAACTACATATTGCCCATTTTTGTGTGCAACGAATATTAAAATATTCAATGAAATAAAAGTCTCAATTAGTGTTGCGTATTTTGAGAGTAATTGGCTTATTAATAAAATCTTAATTTTAAAGTTAGTCATAAAATATAAGTATAAATGCTTTAAAACTTCTAAGATAGGTTTTGCATGTAATCATTTAACTCTGCAATTTTTCTCAAAATTTTTGGACTTATGTTTCATGAGTTATTAAATTATTAGGGTTCATGTGAAGGATAACTTAATTAATTTATTTATTGTTATAAAAATCATGAAAAATGTATATTAAAAATCTAAATTACTTAATGAATAGAGAGAAGCATAGAAAAAAATATCGAACATATTTTATCATCAAGAAATGCAATAATCAACTTAATTCAACCTAATTACACTTACATTTATTAATGCTTTAATTAACCTATAACTTAAATTTTTCATAACTAATTTAAACCAAGTCTAAATAGTTTGATAATCCCATCATTTGTCATAAAGGCTAGTTACAATTTCTAAATTAATCTTCATGAAATTTTAACTTAATATATTTTGAGAATTTTAACTAATCATTTAAATATTATTTAAAATTTTATCAAATTTATATAAATTATGTAAATTAATTTACCAATCACCTAAAGTATAAATCAATTAAAATGTTTTAGTATATTTACCAAATTATTTTTATATTATTTACATTTTTTAATGAAATAACTAATAAAAACACAAAAATAAATTAAATTTTAAATAATTTTAAAAATCCTTTAAATCCTAGGATGCTCTTTACGGTCTCCCTTAACATTCGAAAATAATACCATGAGATTGAGAATTGATTAAGTGAATTAAAGTTAATTTCAAATGAATGTATATATACTTTATTATAAAAAGTATACTTTAATTGTCATTTAACTTGAGAAATTCATAATTAATACAATAAAAGATAAAAAATTCACCAAATTATTATTGTAAGTTTATATCAATAGGTAAGCCATAAGAAAAATGAAATCCATTGATTTTGAATATTTATTTTTTTCTATAATATAAATATCTAAATAAGTTAGATAATTATAAAAAATCAAATTAAACACCAAATGACATCAATTTTTATGGAAGTATTAGAACTTTATTCCTAACCTTCTTATAAATTTTTATAATTTTATAAATTATACTTTAATTTATTAATTTAAATATTTTTAGACCACATAAAAATATAATAATTAAAAAAATAAATTAATTCAAATTAATCCCAAATTTTTATGATACGCCTTTCTAAAGTTCCCCAGCTTTAGAGAATACTCACACAAATTTTTGAAAGTATTTTAATATTATGCTGGCATTTTTTTCTAACTAACTAATAAATATAATTAAATTAATGGTCATTTTCTAATTCTAATATATATCATATAAGATTATGATATCATTTTAACTTGAAGAAATCATAACCTAGTGGTTAATTAAAAAATAGCATCATTAACTAAACTAATTAAAATCTATAAAACTCATCTTGATTAAAGTCTTAAGGTGATCCCTAACCCCTTGGTGGGGTGTTTACATTTATTAGTAGCAGGGTGTAAGGAGGAGTGGGCCCTACTCCAAGTGGGGCCTACTATTTCTCATACTCTTTAAAATACTAAACTCAACTCAAATTTAAATCAAATTATATCATAAAATCTATTTTTAAGTCATTAATCACTTAAATTGAAATCACTAAATAGTAATAAATTAAATCTTGCTTTTAAACTACAATTCAAACATTATGACCTTGGTTTGTCTCACCAAACTAGCCTTTGCAAACACATTAGATTGCTACACCATTAATCCTAGACTTATGTTAGGTCGGTGCTTCATTGTGATGTATTGATCTTCTTATTTTGTGATGTACTCTTATGTTATGATTGTTTACTCATAGATTTAATATTAGGGCATTGTTTATTATATTAATATTATCTTCTCTATGGGGATGTGCTTGATAGTCATTATAATAAAGGTAAGGCTAATGTGTTTTTCTTGTATGCACTATTTTCTTAAGCCCCTAAAAATAGTCCATTAAGATAGGTGAGCATAGTACCCACTAGTGATAAGCCTAATAATTGATTGTGTGTAAGTTTATCTTAGCTAACTTCTATTTTATAGATTGAGCTAGGATTTTATTTTCAGAATTTCAAATATAATTTATAACCAGAATTATATTAGAACCATAGGGCTTAGAAAGAGTAGTGGCTAAAAGACGTAGACCTGAGAGGCTCTATGATGCTTGGAGCAATTACACCATGAAGATGAAGATATGAATACCATATAGGCTAGTATTTACTTAGTTTTATGTCAATTTGTATAAGAGGAGAGCTCAGCTGTCCATTTTCTTATTTTCTTTCAAGGTGCATAGTGGAACTTGATCATAGTAGCCTTTTATTATATTATTTTGATTATTGATTTTGTGTTTTCTATTGCATATTAAAAAATACATAGTTTATTTTAGTATTTTTTTTTTTCTGTGATGATGTTTGATTGTTTATTTACATAGAATCCTCCCCTCACCTCACCCCATTAAGCTTTTAAGAAATATTGATTTTTCTATCTAGTTAAAATAAATTAATTTAAACTGAAAATAACACAACTCATAACTTCACCTAATTAAAGCTTTAGGTATAAACACTAAAAGCAACTAGAAACTCTTGAGCTTTGTGAATCATGAGACATCTTACTCTAATTTCTTTGAATTGAGACCTTCACCTATTACATCTTAAGGGCACCAGTTTAGTGAGGATATCCACCATCTTGAGGAAGTTTACCTAGTCTTTTCAATTTAGCATGTAACTATTTTTAATTGCATATATGTAAGTATAATTACATACCCAAGTATTGAAATAAATTTAGTGTCTAAAATATACATAAAAGTTAAAAATTGTTGAACATTTCATACCAGTCATGATAATAAGCTTTAGGAGTGAGTTTAGAGTTTTAGATTCTTAATCTAATTAATAATAACCTAGCTATCTTGTACCTCATGAGACTGACCACTTGATTTTAAACCATAGAAGGTGTTAGCTAGTAGCTTATACAGGTAGGCAATAAGTCCAGAGGAGTCGAGATAAGTTCAAATTTCTTAGTGTGAGAAAACCTAACATCTCAATTTTTTTAGTTAGAATAGGTGGACCTTCTAGTTTTTGTTGAAAGTCATCTTTACTTTAGGGTTTGAGGCTACATGTTTCTCCCTACTATGAGTATAAGTCTTCATCTCTTAAGTATTCTCATAATGTTATATTTGTGGTATTTTAATTTAGAGCCATAAAGACACTATGCAGATCTTAGGGGGTACTATTGAAGTGATCTGGTGCAACATTAAGGCATAATGTACTATCTTGAAAGACAAAAAATATCATTCTATAATGAACTTAATCACATATGCTGACCTCCACATATGATTCTCAAATCAAACTAAGAATGAAAGTTAAAATCAATAATTAATGAATGCAGCATCACAAGAACCAAGTTTAAAATGCCCTAATCACAATCAAATTCGATCAAAATCATCTCGATTTAAAATTTTTGTTTCATAAATGTGTTTAAAACATTAAAATTAATTAAATAAAAAATATTGGATCAATTAATAACTAATCAATTAATTAAAATCAAATTTTGATGAACTTATGTGCATATCGAAGTCAAGAAGCGTAGAAGTGGTCCAAATGACTTTGTTCATGAAATTAACTGTGTTGTTGTCATCAAAATATCAAAATCTATCAAATTATACCTTTTGCGATCAATTTGATAAAGTCTATAAGAACATCGAGTGATTTGAATGCAACGTCGGGAAATTTAAGCTTATTTTCACTTTGATTAAGTCACTTGAAATGCACAAAAAATCAAATCAAGTCATTGTGCGTGAAATCACCTAAAATTGATACACATATTGTTAGGGTTCATCACACAAAATAATTTAATAAGATTTGATGCAAAATTATGTCAATTTGCAATTAAAATGACTAATGGGTGTCTAATCCATCTTATATCCTCCTAATCAGTCACCCCAAGCTCACCCAATCAATCGGTATTATTTCCTATTGGATCTTAAACAATTGGGATTTCAGCCTAAATATTGAACCGAGTGATGACCTCCCTCATTCACATGATTCCTCTCTCGCGAGACATTGCTCTCGAGCAATCGATTGCTCGATTCCTCCATGAGGTCCCTCAAAGCTTCATTGTGATTCATGAAATTCAATTCAATTTTAACCATTAAATCCCCCTTTTGTTAATTGAGTTAAAATAAGAATAAAAAAAGGGATTGTTAAAGAGGCATGTCTATATAACAAAATGGATTTCTATGTTTGCTGCCCATGAACAATTGAAGGCTGAAATCATGCAAGTTATGTTATTTTATGTGTTTTTCTTCCTAAAGTATGAAAGCATATTATAATAATGAAATCCTAGTTTCATCAGCTTAAGCATTGCCATCTTTGAAAACCCGATTTGTCCATTGATTATGTGATGCTAGTTCCTTTCTCTTGATTTGACAAAGAATGAAAAAAGAGCAAGTGTTTATTTATAGGCTTATTCAACTCATGTTTAACCTAATTCTTACTTGAATCTTATTTTTATGTGGCAATTACTTGTTTGAGTCTAGATTCTTACTTATCTTGTGATAATCCTCTATTTATGTGTTATATGAGTGGATCGAAAGTGGGAATAAGGAACCTATGTGTTGCATAGCTCAAACCTTGCCTTATTATCAAACATCTATTCATGATATATTCTTTTGCCTTTGCCTAAGTTATGGAATAAGGGTAAAATGAAAATTAGCAAGGGGGTTTATTCCTTTGCATTACTTAGCCACGTTTAACTTGATTCTTCCTTGAATCTCAATGTCATGTGAGTAATTGCTTGGTTAAGTCTAGAATTTCAGATTTATGTATTATAAATTTAGTGTAGATGTTTGATCTATACGTAACCATGCTCTATTTACTTATTTTTTTGACAATCTTCTCTTTCATGTGTTATATGAAAGGATTGAAAGTGGAAATGAGGAATTCTATGTATTACATAGCTCAAATATTGCTTTGTTAACAAATATCCATTCATGTTATATTGTTTTCCCTTTGTCTAAATTATGGAAAAAGGTTAAAATGAAAATCAGCAAGAGGGTTTATTCCATTGCATTACTTTGCTATTTTTAACTTGATTCTTACTTGAATCTTGATGTCACATGAGCAATTACTTGGTTAGATCCAGATTTTCAGATCTATGTGTTATTAGATTTGGTATAAATGCTTGATCTACATATGGCCATGCTCTATTCATTTTGTGAAAAGAAAAGAAAAGAAGAAAGAATGAATTCAAATATGGACTTTAGGCTTGCTCTTTTCACTTTGTTTATTCTCAAATTAATCCCCTTTGAAGTGGAAATGATATGTGAAGTTGCACATGTATAAAACCAAAGATTGTTAAGTTTGGTTTGCAAGTTTCAATTGATTTTCTAAGGGTTAAAAGTTGTTGTTTTTGTTGCTTCAAGCTAAAGTTGGGATATATTTTGCATTAAGTATGTTATAAGCATGTTACAAGGCATTTCTCTAAGGCTTCAATCAATTTAAAATGAGAAAGAAGTATGACATAAAACCCATATAATCTTAATTTCATAGTTTCTCATTAATGAATAGCATTGGCATAGAATTTCATATGGTGTTTGCCTTATGTGTTGCCTCCAAATAATCACCATGTCATATGAAGTGAGTTTTACTTGTTCTTTTGTAAAATTCAAAGTTTTATTACCTCATGATAGTTGATTTTGAATCCTCTTAAATGGTGAACTCATAATTATGTTAAAGCAAACTTGATAGTGATAAGATTCATGAAATATACAAGATATTATCTTGGATCTTTTGATAAGAAAGAGAGACAACAAGATTTGAATTCCTTTGTGAATTGGTATTGCTATCTTTGATGCTCCATGTAAAATAATTTAAGTCTCGTTCATATTTCTCTTTCTTTTTTTCAAATCAAACTCTTCTTTATGGGGTATGACAATGTATCTTTAGTTCAAAAAAAAAAGGGGGAATCTAACCTTGCATCCCTCCCATTGTTTGGAATTGCAAAATTTACTTATGCATGCCTATCCAATCATATCATTTGATAATTCTTGAGAAAGGTGTTGTCATTTTCTATGAAAACTTATCATGTGATGTTTACATACAATCAATTCCTACCTAAAGCTATGATCATTATAGAATCAAAATAAATCAGCAAGTGCATGAAGTTTAAATCAATCTAAATCCCTCATTTTCATGAGAATCTCTTTCTTCTTTTATCTTGCAATCTTGTTGGGCAAATTAAACATCAAATTAAATAATAATGTTTAAACTTAGAACATCAAATTAAACATGACTTACCAATTGATGCGATGTGGTTTGAAAGTAAGTCCAATTATTGATGATCTCCTTTAAGAGTTGGTAAGCTCCCTTAGAAACTTTAGACTTGCAATGTGTCTTGTGATAAGGGTATGAAGAAAAATAAGAGAGTGATTTTTTATGATAGAAGAATGCTCTCTTATTTAGGCCTTCTTCCTAATTAAATGCCATTTAGACCCTTTTGCATGAGGCCAAAAAATATTTAAACCACAAGGACAAAATGAAATAAATGGGATTTGTATTATCCCATTAATTTCTATGGATTTTTGTATAATATTAAAGAGGAAGAAAATTCTTCCTCCTATTCTTTCTCTTCACGATATCATGTCATGCAAATATATATATATATATATATAATAAACACATGTGTAAATGCATGATAAAATGTGGGAAAGAAAATCCCTTATCCCTCCTTCTTTGTTTTGTCATTCTTTTTAATTACTCATGGAATGGGCATGAATCTAGGGAGGAAGTAAGAAAAATGAGAAAAGTGAAAAGAAAGGAAGTTATATTTTTTCAACTAAATTATGTTATGTCAATAAAAGAAAGAAGAAGAAAATAAGAAAATAATAAATGAAAAGAAGAAAAAGAAAAAAAAAGAGGGGAAAATGTGAGTGAAGAAGAAAATTCATTAAAATTTTGATTTATTTTCTTTCTTATTAACTCACCCATAAATGGGTAATAAGTTAAAAAAAGGGAAAAAGAAGAAAAGTCTTCCCCTCCTCTTTATGAGTTCATGTCATGACTAAAGGGAAAATGCTTGATAAATAAAATAAAAGAGAATAATAATGAAGTGATATTATGAAATAAAAAATGGATCATAATGTCATGATCTTTTTCTGTCATGCTTGGCCCACTTGGAATTACTAAACTCTCTTACTCTTAAAATTTAAAAATCCCATTAGACCCAAATCCATAATGGACTCATAAAGGCCCAAGTCCATAAAAAGTCCCATCATGCCCAAACCCATAAATGGACTCATAAAGACCCAAGACCATAAATGGGCTCATAAAGGCTCGAGTCCATAAATGGGCTCATAAAGGCCTAAGCCCATATGTGAGCTTACAATTGGGCTAATCTTTATACTTTCAAATGCTTAAACATATGAGGAGAGTTAAATGTGACTAGATTTCATGTGTATGTTATAGAATTCCATTGTTCTTCTGATTTTGATATGTGATATGTGTTATGGGAAAATCATATATATATATATGTTTCCATGTGTGAGTATTTGATTAAAGTAAGCTTGTACATGTTTTCATGACATAGTTTTTTATCACATAGATTCATACTTGATCTATGACATTCCTCTAAAATTTATGGAAACTTTAATAAGAAATATATTACACTTGATACTTGGCAAAGTATTTAAAAGAATTAAATATATGCCTTCCAAAGTTAGATGCACTCAATTTATGACAAGTTTAGAAAGGCTTAAACTTGTATCATTCAGAACCGATCTAGACTTGATTTTGCAAATAAATATTTTATATTCTCTAACATAGATACATGTTCGATCATTTAGAATAGATGCTCAGTTGATTTGCAAACAAATATTTTGTATCCTCTAGTACAGATACATGCTTGATCATTTAGAACAAATTCCCACTTGGTTTGCAATAAGTATTTGAGAAAATTAAACTCTCATCTTTATAAGAATAGCTCTCCACTTGATTCATAGCAAGTATTTAAATGAATCAAAATTCTCATATTTTACAAAATAGAGCTACACTTGATTTATGATTTTAAGCATCAAAACCTATAGCTACTATCAAAACATATACTTGTAATTTGACACATATGTCATGTCAAACATAATTACTTCAACTTAGACATCTAAATATTCATATAATATTTTAAAGAATAGATACTTGTATGTATGCAGAAGTGTTCACTAGATCAAACATCTAAGAAAGTATGCAAATCATATGCAAAAATAAAATAACAGATATCTGCATCCCGATTTGGTCTTAGGACCGGGTCTGGGTTAACAAAACCCAAAAATTCATATCAAAACTTATACTTGCAATTTGATACATATGTCATGCCAAACATAATTACTTCAACTTAGACACCTAAATATCCATATAATATTTTAAAAGAATAGATATTTATATATATGTTGAAGTATCCACTAGATCAAACATCTCGAAAAAATATGCAAATCATATGCAAAAATAAAAGAACAGATATCTACACCCCGGTTGGGTCTTAGGACTCCGGGTTAATAAAACCTAAAAATTTAATAATAATATTATACAAATTTTTACTTAATAAGATCTGATAAGCTAATTCTATCATAGAAGGACAGAAGATAAATCTATCAACATTATTATTAATGCAGCTTCTCAAGTTCAAAATATCAAGGAATGTCTCCAACATCTATGCTTAAGCTAGAGATGACAAGATTTGGAGGACTATAAATTTTGAAGCAAAGAATTATCCCGATTTGGTCTTAGTACTGGGTCCGGGTTAACAAAACCTAAAAATCCATACCATAACTTATACTTGCAATTTAACACATATGTCACACCAAATATAATTACTTCAACTTAGACATCTGAATGTCAATATAATATTTTAAAGAACAGATACTTATATGTATGTTGAAGTATTCACTAGATCAAACATCTAGAAAAATATGCAAGTTATGTGAAAAAATAAAAAAATGGATAATTACATATCTTGGTTTGATCTTAGGACCTGGTCTGGGTTAACAAAACCTAAAAATCTATTGATAATATAAGAAAAAAAATTAATTTAATAAAATCAAAGAAGTTAATTCTGTCATATAACCACAAAAGATAAACCTAAACTTATTAATATGGCTTCTCAAGTTTCAATCTCCCAAATGAAAAGTCTCAAACATGATCCTCTATGCTCAAGCTAGAGTTTACAAGGTTTAGAGGATTATAAATTTTGGGTGTAAAGAATTTAGATCCGATCCTCTGCAATAAAATAAACAGAGTTGGTAAGGTCTATTAGCTAACCATAATCATGTATTCAAAAGGCTATCACTACTAAGTTTTAAATTATCAATCATTACATATTCAAATTTCAACCAATTATAAAAATGATGAAATATTCAAAAATTAAAAAAATAAATTAAATGAAATTAATCATTTAAATTTATCCTTAAAACTATCCACCCTTCCCTAACTATTTATCGAGGGTGACAAATTAAGAAGATTTTTGCTCATAAAAAGCTAATATCAAATCAAATACATAACTATTTTTACACTCAAATAACCTTAAGCCTGTAAGGATATGGCTCGTGTTCTCTGTTCGCGTGATTTTGCCACAAAATGGCACCACATAAATGGTAGTTATGGCTAGAGCCCTTTGACCGGGTGGCTTGTCGCAAAATGACACCACTAAATTACGGTCACGGCCGCAACCCGTATATTCCCCAATGGCTTTCCTCTTTAAAATATGAAACATATAATATATTTGATTGGGAAAAAAGCCCTCTATCAGCTAAGGTTGTCTTATATTTGTCCCCTTAGATAAACTCCACCTCAAGTCTATAAGGACACCTTGGACGATGTACCCATGGTTGTTGAAAAGGATCCTTTAATCAAGTTGGGTTGACTACCTCCTCTAACTAAGTGGCTCAGGGACTGTGACAGCCCGAGATGATGGAACCATGGGATCTAGATCAGACATGTCATCATTCCCCCAAACATAAGCTTTAAATTAAATGATAAATTTCATAAATCTTCAAACTTCACTCACATTTATTATACACTCATAATTAAGCGATTCATCGACCAGCCTTAATCGAAAGTTCTCTCTCAGTATTGGGAGGGGTAATTAACTATAGTGTGCTTACGCCTATAGGAAACCTAGAACCAGATCTAAAGTTCATGCAAAATGAGGGCAAAATCTTTAGGTAGTGTCTTATCTATCTTATCCACTATTCCATCTGCCTTCTAAAAATTTCACCGGCACTTAAACATTCTCTTTATCGCGAAGAGACAACATAATAAGGACTCCTAAGGCATATGGGTCTTCATATATACCAAAGATATTTCTCTCACTTTATATGAATAAAGTAGAGCATGATTTATTTTAAGTCGGGTTCTTTAGTTCCCTATGGAGGTAAGCCCCCATAATTAATCACATCCAAGGAAATGGAAGTTTTCTAAGAACTCTCTCGATTAAAGTAGTCGATAAATGTCTCCAAGGATTTCAAGGCTAGACCATCAAAAAAATTGGTTATTTTTTAAATCAAATGGGATAGGTTCAAACGAGAAGAGTTCTTAGTTGATTTTAAAGGAGAATGAGTAAAAAGCACATATGATATTAAGAAGCTTAGTGGGTGCTTCAATTTATCCCATAGTAAAGCTTTATATTTTTGAAAGAGAGAAAATTATTTATTTGAGTTAAAATTTTATTAGAATACTAAGACTTATATTTCATTAATATAAGATTGTGAAAATGCCTAAGAAATGAGGATTTATACTCATAGAAAGAGAGAAACAAGTTACCTTGGAACTTAAATCTAAAGTGCTCTATCATAAGCAAAGAGCTTGATAGAATTATATTCGAGAAATGGGATATATTGATTCACTTCCACTAGGGAAAGTGAACACATCCTGATTCTTCTAGACTTACAATCACCTGGAGCGACTACCAGCTAACAACTCCTATGATTTAAAATTATGTGGGTTATTCATATGTAAATGCAAGATAAATAAGTCATTGTAAATTAGGAAAGAGACAAAATTCTTAAACTCACTCCCTAAGAGACTATATAATGTTTGGTAAGCAAACATGACTTAGACTAAGGAAAAATTTATAAATTTATAAATTATTTTGGCACATTACTTTGGACTAAGGCTTAGTATAATTATGCCTAAATGCATGATGAAATTGATTTATGAGCTAAATCAGTAAGAAGAGGTGTTCTCCACTACAAAGGACCGCTCTCGAAGGTCAAGCATGTCTCCTGTCATGCATGAGTAGAGATCATCTTTTTTAAGAGTGAAATAATATGATATGCATGTTGTTATAATATACAACCATTTAGCTAATGGGTTTCTAAATCTTTTATTATTTTTTTATACTATGCTTTAAAGTGAAGTTGTGAATTTCTTTTGAATTTAGTTATGAAAATTTAATTTTATCCTAAAGAGCCTAGCATATCCAGGTCACATATCAAATCATCATACTTTAAGAAATCAATGAAAAGCATGTCATTTCTTTTGTACAATATAAACACAACAATCAAGCATTTGAATTTCATAAAAAAATTAAAGGCCAGTGCGACCGAGTATCGTCGTACACCCTAAAAAGAAAAAAAGAATTGGGTAGCTGAGCTCTACCCTTATACAGCCCAGATTATAATTAAATCTTATAAATGAAATAAATGCTATAGAGACTGCTTGAAATGCTCTCAAGAATGTGTCTAATGAGTATGAATGAATGGGGAGGAGTATACTCTCTTCCCTAACTAATCAAAGGCTAAGATTGGCTAGCCAATAGTAGCCATCCCACCAAAGTGGGTGGCCAGAGATGGCAGGGGACTGCTGAGGTGGATGTGTGTGAGAGGTTGAGGTAGTGTAGTGGGCTGCTATGGAGTGTACACTTCTCTTTAGGTGGACTAATGGTTGACCATGGGTGAACTCACCCTCTCTTGGACAAAGGTTGAACCCAACATCCTTGGGTTAGGTTGGGTTAATGGTCCTCTATTCAAGAAAGGCTAAAGATGGTTGCCAAGGAGTGGGGAGTTGGAGAACCCTTGAAATGGAAATTTTGTTCTATTCGGGGGGCTTGGTTCAATGGGTTTGACCAACCAGGGTTCATCATGGGTTAGTCCCATGGTGAACTAAGGATGAGTCATTCCAATTTTGGTTGGGTATGGACTTACTTTGGTTGGGTTTGGCTCAATTTGATTCATGTTGGTCAAATGGGCTCAATTGGGCTAAGTTGATCATTTTAAAAAAATTGGAACAAAGTGGGAGTTTGGTTAAGTTTAATTGGTCATTTGAAATGAGTTAGTGTAATTGGTTTGGTTCAATTTGTATTAGATTTGGATTTGGTTCATATGGTTCAATTTGAGTCAAATTGATCATGTTGACCAATTTGACCAAATTGGCCAAATTCGCTTGAGCATGGGTTAGGTTCATGTTTAATTGATCAATATTGATTAATTGGAAGAGTTTATTTGAATTAATTTGGATTAGGGAGTGATTTGGTTCAATTTGGACTTTTAGGTCAAATTGGGCTAAGTGGGTCAATTGAGTTGGGTTGACCAAATTGGGTCCAATTGAAGGTTGGATTATGTCCAATATTTAATTGGTGATTGGTTAAAAGTATTAGTTTCAACCAATTTGATTTAGGATTTGATTTGGCCCAATTTGGCCTTTTAGGTCAAATTGGGTCAACTTGGATCAAGAGACCAAATTAGCTTGGTTAGGTTCAATTGGCTTCAATTGGTGGTTGCGCCATGTTCAATATTCAATTTATGGCTGATGAGAGTCATTGATTGCAATTAATTTGTCTTAGAACATGATTTGGCCCAATATGGCCCTTTAGGTCACTTTGGGTCAACATGGATTAAGTGGCCAAGTTGGCTTGGTTAGATCTAATTGATTATATTGGAGTATTCAATAATGACCTACAATCATCAATGAGAAGATTGAATAGCTTGGTTTGATCCAATGAGAGTTTGATTGAAGTTTTCTCTAATTAGACCTTTTAGGTCACTTTGGGTTAAGGTTTGGTCAAGTCAATTTGGACCAATTAAAGCCATGGATGGTTGGAATATATTCAATAATTAATTTAAAGTTGGTTGGCGCTTTAATTGTAATTATTTTGGTTCGATTGGGTTTTGGCTCATTTGACCCTATTAGGTCAAATGGGCTAACTTGGGTTACTAAGCCTAATTGATTTAGTTGATTTGATTACAAGCGTTGGAATAGTTTGAAATGATCCATTGGATAGTTAAAATGATTGAGAGAATTAAATTGAGTTTGGTTTACTTGAATTAGTTTGAATGGAGTTATAGGATTGAGGTGAGTTACCTTGGGTTAAAATTCAAGTTAATTTGGCTTGAAGCTTGGATTGGAAATCAAATTCTATTAAGATCAATTGAATTAAAAAATGAGTTTGGGTTGATTTGGTTCCAATCATATGAGTTTGGGTTTAAGTGAATTTATGGATATGAGTGTTGGTTTAGTCCCTAAGATAGGTGAAGCCCACTTGTCCTGAGGTAAGCTCTAGACCTAGGGTTATACCTTACAAGTCTCTAGGACTTGGCTTAGTATTCCTTTAATCACTAGAAGTGCCCTAGCACTATGGAAATCTAAGTGTCTAAAAGAATCCTAGACATAGGATTTGAGTGATCAATCCTCACTCCAAAAGTAAAGTCAATAATATTATCAAGACATAATCCCTAGCATTCTAATAAAAATTTAATTTAAAATAAAAATAAATCTCAATTCTAAAAATATAAATTGCAATGATAAAATAGATTGAAGTATTTACTAGGCTTCCTAGTATCTTTCCAGTATCTATACACTACCTACATAATTTTCTTTGGAATAGGAAAATAAGTGTTCCTTATTGAGCCATCCCATTTGAATTATAAATTCAGTAATCCTTAATTCAAACTTTAAAATCTATAAAGATAATAGCCAACCTCTTTAATTGAGAGTTTTCTTAAGATATCACATTTTTTAAAATGTGATTAACTACAAGAGAATTCCCTTATAGGAAACTTGCCACTCATATTAAAATAAAATATGCCTTACTTCATCCATGTAAGGTATGAAAAAGATCTCTATTACACATAGACCCTTTAGACTTAGAAGTCATTATTGCGTGATTGCATCCATTGTAGGGTGATATTTATACATTTTGATTTGGTATAGTATTCCTTGATGATGCGTTCGATCACCTAAATAAGAATTCACAAGATCTGTGTGGTGTCCTCATATTTTAACCACCACATGAATTAGCTACTTAACTAAAACTTTTACATTACTCTTCTATAATCATCAATAGTAAATTTTACAATACCTTCTATTTTTTTGGTATTTAGTATCATTCTAGCTTTCATTAGTTATTATCATAATTGTTGAATCTAATATATCATTATGTGATATGGCAATCTAGAATATATTGAGTCTACTAAATTTATCTCAAGTGTCCATTAATCATCAAAACTTAGCTTACATATGAAAAATAATTTTTGAGATAAGAATATACAAATAAAATAAGTTGAGTTCATAAACACTTCTTTTAATACATATTATCATTAATAACTAAGATATCAACATCAATTTCATAACAAAAAATTGTAATAGTTGAATTTTTCTTTTTATGGTTTTTTTTATTGCTTTTCTTCAAAACAAAGTAATTCTTATTTAAGTTTCCTTTCTTTTTATAGTAAAAGTAAATAATTTTATTTACTTTATCTAGATATTTTCTTTCTACATGTTTAGAAGACTCATGCTCATAGGAGCTCCCTCTATGTTAAAATAAGTATTTAGTTTTTTATGGCCTCCAATAAACTAGGGAATTATGTCCTTCCAAGAAATAAATTCTTGACATTCTTTAAAATTATCATATCATGACCATATAATATAATATCTCAAAAGTACTTAAAAAATTAGTAGTATACTAATAAAGTTTGAACTCATCATAAACAATCACCTTTATATTTCTGCAATCTTAAACAATAGAATTAAATTTACATATCTTCTTGTTTGCAAGGTAAATAGAGTTTGTACTTCTAATAAAATTTATCAAAAGGTATTTGGTGATGCACAAATAATGTCACTTCAATCACAAAGTTTCTTAGTTATTTTCTATGAGACATTTCTTATGGCGTCATCCACTAAACATAACTAAATCATTGCATTTTTATCTTATTAACTTTCCTCATGATATCAAGCTCATTTTATTGCCTTTGAGTATCTTAATAAGTCCCTATTGGACAAGAATATCACACATCTTAGTCTATCTAAGATTAAAACTCTTTGAGCTATCACACTTTTAAATATTAAATTGCATGGTTATTAACTTATTATACTTTCATAACACTACTCAAATACTGATTATAAAAAAGAGTGCATATTGAATCAAGATTAAGTATTGTAATCCTTAAGTTAATTGTAAAAGAGATTAAACATCATAAAAGAGAACATTACAATTACATGATATAGCTAAGTAAGCCTACATTTATTATTTCACAAAGAACATATGATCTACTAAGCTTTAAAAGAGAATATGATGATATTACACTTCATATAAATTTAAAGATATAAAAAAATATTATCACTTTGTCTAGTAGAGAATAAAACTTACCATTTGCTATAAATATAGGAGTTGGACAGTTAGATATGATGAAAGAAACACTATGTTGCATTAGTTACTATTTCTTAATTATAAGAGTTTAAATAAGACCTATTTCTTGATATGACCAAAAGTTACTTCTCTTTTTGAAATTAATCATAGCAACACTTCTTTCTTTTAAAAAAACTCAAGAACACCTTTTTCAAGACCCAATAAAGCTCATTTCTTTCTTTCTTTCTTAAATTGCACTCATTTTTCTCTCTTCCACTTACTTTTGTTTTTTTTGGCTTGTTATTATCAACAGAAGAAATTATTAATTTCTTCCTCTTTTATAGCCATATCATGAGATTGTTGGAATGTGGACTACATGTGATATAGCTTAAGTTAGTTAACTACTTGCTTGAAAAAAATTAAATGCAAGTAGATCTTGAGTTTAATAATCATCAATCTTGAAAAATAAATTTAAATCTAATCCAAAATAATTGACATAATTTGGAATATATACTTAATAATGTATCCATGGTATTTATTTTTAGATGTCAGGGGGGGTTGGGGAGGGGGGGGACACCATGCAGATCATAGGTGGTACTTATTGAAGTGATCATGCACGACATTGAGGTATGATATACTATCTCGAGAGGTAGAGGCATCACCCTTCAATGGACCTAATCACCTAATAAAGGCTCCTAAGGCTTGACGAGTCTTCTAATATACCATAGATTTTTATCCTACTTTACATGGATAAATAAAGCAGGGTTTATATTAAACCAAGACCATGGTTAATTGCATCTTAGTAAATGAAATTCTCTAAGAATACTCTCGATTAAAGTAGACAATTAAGATCTCCAAAGATTTCAAGGTTAGACTATCAAAGGATTGGTTACATTTGGAAAATCAAATGGGAAAGTTCAAGGAGAAGACTTATTTTGGAAGCCAGTTATAATGGATAGGGAATGCTCATAATACTAGAAAACCTAGTGAGCATTCTAATCTATCCTATAATTGGGCTTTATAATTTTTAAAGTGAGGAGATTTATTCATTTAGAGTTAAATTTTAATAGATTGCTAGGGCTTATAATCCATCAACATAGGATTGTGTAAATGCCTAAGAGGTGAAGGTTTATGCTTGTAGCCCAGAAGAAACAGCTACCTCGGATCCTAAATCTAGGGAGCTTTAGAAAGAACTAAAGTGTGACCTAAATCTAAGCGAAGATGGGCATAAAGGTTCACCTCCACAAGAGAGGATGAACCGTCCGACCTCTAGACTTACAACTACTTGGAGTGGCCGCCAGCTAACTCCTCCTACAATTTCAAAATATTGTAGTCAAATCTTATGAATTTGCAAGATAGTTGGGCTATTATTTATTTAGAAAGAGACTAGAATATTTAAACCCACTTCTTAAGAGACTAGAGCATGAGTGGTATGAAGAATGACTTAATCTAATACAATATCTTTTCAATTTTGACACTTCATTTTGATAAAGGCTTTAGGATTTTGATGCCTATATGCACGATGAAATAGAGTTGTTGGTTAAATCAGTAAGAAGAGGGTGTTCTCCACCACAAGAGATGCCCTCACAGGTCAACCATTCCCCTATCGTGCAAGGATGGAGATCCCCCAATTTCAAGAAATAAGAAATATGCATGCATGATGTGAGACATACAATATTCAGCTAAGGGGTTATTAAATCTTTTAATTATCTTGACTTATATCCTAAACTTTATGGTGAGGTTATGAATTATTTAAAACTTAGATATGAGTAATTAATTATAGTAAAAAAATTTAGTTTTTTCTCTAAGAGCCTAATTACATCTAGGCCACATATTAAAGCATCAATCATTTAAAAAACTAAGAAAAGCATGTCATTTCTAGTTCACAATCTAAACAAATCATCAACCAATTTCTATAACCATCGTAAAAGAATAAAAGGCCGGTGCGGTCAGGTACCTCCGTACAACATGAAAAAGAGAAGATAGTAGCTGAGCTCTGCCCTTATATAACCCATAATTACAAAATAATAATTATAATTTACAATAAGTGAATGTTATGGGGTCTTCATTTCCTCATATCTTCTTTCTTCCTTCTCTTGATTTGGATGTGCTTCTTTCAAAGACATCACAGGGCCTCCCATGACAAAGCCTTCAAGCCACCGCTCATCCTAATCTCCATACCACTAATCCTAATTCCTAATATAAAATTACATTAAAAATAGGAAAAGTAAATCTAACTACACCTACAAAATAGAGGTTAGCTAAACATACATACAACCCAAGCAGTTATATTTATAATTTAGACTTAGTACCCTACACATGGGTAACCAAGCCCACAAACCCTAACTTGGATTATGCTTAGGAGTTTAAGAAACCTGTAAAGAGAGCATTCATATTTATTTCAAGCACCCCTTAAACACAATCCCCTACAGAAAGTATGATTAGATTAATATCGGCCTAATATCCAGTCTATGAAGCATACACCCTAACATCTAGTCTAAAATATTACATCACAAAACAAAACATACATCACATCATGCACCATCCTAACATAGAATTAAAAGTGGCGACTTAATTCTAATGTATGTGTTAAGGCTTGTGTGGTATGTCTTATTCGGTATTGAAGTTGCAATCTTCTAAGTGTAGAATAATTCAATTTAACATAAAGGGTTGATTCCACTTGAAATTGTTTATTTGATTTGAAAATTTTAATTTGTGTTTTCTTTTATTTCATATAATTACACTTAGCAACTAAGTGTTATAAAGAGAAGAAAGAGGATTGCCCCCTTTCATCCCTACCTTAATCCACTTTCTAAAGCATATTAATTTAATTTAATTCTATTTAATGAATGGCTTATTACATATTTTTAATTAATCCTAAGTTTAGGTTCACCTTAAATGATTTTATTCATAATGAAAGGCATCTTAAGATTAATTTGATTGAACTACTACCACCTAACATATGTTAATCCATTTCTTTCCATCACATGTAACATGCATATGATTTTTGATCCTAAGTGTACCTATACATGCAATATGTTTTAGCATACTTATATGTTGAATGTATATATGTGTATTAAAAGTTTATATTCTTTTACATGATTGAATTATTTAATCATATTAGTTTAAAGCTCTATCTAAATTTTGATACAAAAATACATAGGGATGAGATTAAATATGTACTATCATTGTTAACTGAAAAGTTAGGTAATCAAATGACCTCCTTGGGGCTACCTAAAGCCTCATATTTCTAGGATGTCCAAACTATATACCCATTTCCATTCAAATATACGTAAATTTATATACATGAATATGAGAAAGAAAGCTCCAAATCACATGACTAATTAATCCAAACACTTAGTCAATTATGAATGCATGCATTTTTAGTATAAAAGAGGGACTTTCATCCTTTAGCCACACATACATACACATGTAAAGAGAAATAAGCTAGTACGTGCCTTTGGTAACTAGGAAAGTGACGTAGTCAAATGACCTCCTTGGGGCTAGCTAAAGTCGTATTCACGGGATGTCTAGATTATATACTTTGCTATCTCACTACACACGAATGTATATGTGAATGAGAGGATGAAAATCATGCAAAAATCACATTTTCTTTTGATTAAGACATTTATGTATGCGAAATAAAATTCCATCCCAATTTTAATGTAGAAACACATATGAATGTAATCATAAGTATGTGTCATTGTTAACCAGGGAAGTAAAGTAATCAAATGACCTCCTTGGCGCTAACTAAAGCCTCATATTCCCTGATGTCCATACTATATACTTATTAACATTCGAATATATGTAAAACTACACATAAATTTGGGAAAAGATAGCTTTATTTCACATACCTAAGTTATAAACACATGCAAACTTATATGTATTCGTAACAACTATCACTCTAATCAATGTAACTGATTCATAAACTTTAGAAAATTATTTGAATTTATTAATGATAATAGCTACACATATTATAATTTATTCCAGCACATGCAAGCTTACATAAAGGAAAACTATTTGACTTATTAATTTTGAAGAGATGAATGCATGATTTCAAGTGACATATAACATTTATCATGATTGGAAAGGAATAAATAGACATAAACACATAATTTCATTAAATCAAATTAATTCCTAAGGATAATCATATTAAATAAATCCATTTAAAGTAAACCAAAGCTTTCTTAACATCATTTTTTTATTTCATATTTTGATTTGATTTAAGGATGTGAGAAATGGTTTGTTGATCCTAACCCATTCCCATATTTGTTAAATGATTTAGTTTAAAAAAATGTAATTAAGTTCATTTTTATGAGTTAATTAGGTTATAATATGCATTAAGTACATTAATTAATCCTTTCCTATGTTACCTTAATATAATCACCCAAATGAATATGAGCCAACATGATATGCATATGAATTGAAAATTAAATTAGCAATGATTCTAAGAAATAAAAAGGGCCTAATGCAATTAGCTCATAATTAATGGTTAATTAAGTGAAGAAACTTAGTTAAGTACTTATGGTGGGGGACACCACGCAGATCGTTGGGGGTACTTATTAAAGTGATCGGATAGGACATTGAGGTATGATATACTATTCCGAAAGATAGAGACATCACCCTTCACTAGACATAATCACCTAATAAGAACTCGTAAGGCATTGTGGGTCTTCGAATGTACCAGGGATGTTTCTCCTGCTTTACATGGATGAATAAAGCAGGTTTTATATTAAATCAGGTTCTAAAGTTCCCTATGGATGCAAGTCTCCATAGTTAATTACATCCTAAGGAAGCTGAATTCCTTAGGAATACTTTCGATTAAAGTAGGCAATTATTGTCTCCAAAGATTTCAAGGATAGACTATCATTTAATTGACTATATTGAAAAATCAAATAGGAAAGATCAAGGAGAAGACTTATTTTTGAAAGCCAAAGGGAATAGGTAGGGAATGCTCATGATACTAGGAAGTCTAATAAGCATTCGAATCTATCCTATGATTAGGCTTTATATATTTGAAGTTCAAAAAAATTATTTTATTTAGAGTTGAAATTTTATTAGATCATTAGGGCTTATAATCCACCAACACAAGGTTGTGGAAAAGCCTAAGAAGTGAGGATTTATGCTTGTAGCCAGAAGGAAATAGCTACATTGGATCCTAAATCTAGGGGGCTTTAGCAAGAGCTAGAGTGTGAACTAAATCTAAGCGAAGATGGGTATAAGATTTTTCTCCATAAGAGAGGATAAATCACGCGACTGCTGGACTTATAACTGCTTGGACTTGCAGTCAGCTAACTCCTCCTACGCTTTTAAATCCATGTAGGCAAGTCTTATGAAATTTCAAGATAGTTGGTTGTTATTAATTTAGAAAGAGACTAAAGTCCTTAAACCCACTCCCTAAGAGACTCGCATGAGTGGTATGAGTAATGACTTAATCTACAAATGCAAATATTTTCAAATTTTATTTGATTTTTGACACTTCATTTGGACAAAGGCTTTGGGATTTTTGTATGCCTAAATGCATGATGAAATGAGTCATGGGCTAAATCAAAAGAGAAGAGGGTGAAGTAGGGGTTGCTCTCACAGGTCAAGCGGTCCCTATGCGTGTAAGGATGGAGGCCCTCATTTTGGAAGAGTGATTCAAGATGATGCATGATGTGAAACATACAACATTCAGCTAAGGGATTTCTAAATCTTTTAGTTATCTTGATTTAATGCCTAGGCTTTATTGTGAGGTTTTGAGTTGCTTAATTTTTAATTATGAGTGATTTATTAGGGTAGAAAATTTATTTTATCCTAAGAGCCTAATCGCATCTTGGACACACATTAAGGCATTAAACATATAAGAAACTAAGAAAAGCATGTCATTTTTAATGCGTAATTTTAAACATAACATTAATCAATTTTGTAAAACTAATGTAAAAGAATAACAGGTCGATGCAATCGGGTACCGTCGTACAACCTGAAAAGAAAAGATGGGTAGCCGAGCAATACCCTTATACAACCCAAAATTACAATATAAAAGTTACAATTATAATGAATGAATGCTATGGGGGGTCTTCATTCTTCATGCTTCATGTTTTCATTCCTTTCTTCTCTTGATTTGGATGTTCTTACTTCAAAGACATCACATGGCCTCTCAGGACAAAGCCTTCTAGCCAATGTTCATCCTTATCCCCATAGCACTAATTCTAATTCCTAATGTGAAATTACATTAAAAATATGAAAAGTAAATCTAACTACACGTGCAAAATAATTGTTACCTAAACAAACATACAATCCAAGTAAATATATTTATAATCTGGACTTAGCACCCTACACGTGGGTAACCATGCCCACCTATCCTAACTTGGATTATGCTTAAGGGCTTAAGCAATCTACAAATAGAGCATTTATATTTATTTTAAGCGGCCCCTTAAGCATAATTCCGTGCACAAAACATGGTTAAGCTAATCAAGGCCTACCATCCAATCTACGAAGCATACACCCTAATATCTAGTCTAAAATATTATATCATAAAATAAAACATACACCATACATGCGTCGGCCTAACTTAGGACTAGAAGTGGTGACTTAATTCTAATGTGTGTGTTAAGGCTTGTGTGGTATGTCTTAACTAAGCATTAGTATTTTGATTTTCAAAGTATGAAAAGACTTTCATTTAATATAAAGGTTGATTCCACTTGAAGTTATTTAATTGATTTCAGAATTTTAATTTATGTTTTCTTTTGTTTCATATGTTTACACTTAGCAACTAAGTGTTATAAAGATAGGGAAGAGGATTACCCTCTTTCATCCCTACTTTAAGCCACTTTTTAAAGCATGTTAAATTGATTTAATTCCCTTTAGTGAATGGATTATTAAATACTTTTTAAATTAATCCTAAGTTCAAGTTCACTTTAAATGACTTTATTCAATATAAAAGGCATCTTAAGACTATTTTGGTTGAACTACTATCACATGACACATGCTAACCCATTCTTTTCCATCACACATATCATGCATATGATTTTAATTCTAAATATACCTATATATGCAACATATTTTTGCACTCTTATATGATGGATGTATGTTCATATCTTTTTATGTGATTAGATTATTCAATCATATTGATTTAAAGCTTTATCTAGATTCTTATAAAAAAAATACATAAGGATGAAATTAAATAGGTACATGTCATTGTTAACCAGGAAAGTGAGGTAATCAAATGACCTCCTTAGGGATAACTAAAGCCTAGTATTCCCGAGATGTCCAAACTATATACCCATTTGCATTCAAACACATGTAGATTTATACACATGAATATAAGAAGAAAATCTCCAAATCATATGACCAACTAATGCAATCAATTATTCAATTATGAATGTACGTATTTTTGATAAAAGAAAAAGGGTTCTAATTCCATAATTAAATACACACACACACATGTATAAAAAACACAAGCAAATACATGTCATTATTAACCGGAAAGTGATGTAATCAAATGACCTCCTTGGGGCTACATAAAGCCTCGTGTTCCCGAGATGTCCAAACTAAACACTTGCTTTTCTCAAATACATATTGATGTATACATAAATAAAGGAAACAAAACCATGCAAAGATTATATTTTTATTTGACAGAAGCATTTATGCATATGGGGTAAAATTTTGTCCAAATTCTAATGTAGGAACACATGTAAATGAAATCAAATAAGTGTTATCATTGTTAACCGGTGAGGTAATCAAGACCTCCCAGCTAAAGCCTCGTGTTCTCGGGATGTCCGGACTATATACCCATTAACATTCAAGTACATGTAAAACTATACATGAATTAAGGAAAAAGAAGCTTTACATCATATGACTACGCCATAAATACATGTAAAACTCTATATATATATATATATATATATATATATATATATATATATTCATATTCATGTCACTAACCAATGTAATTGATTTATAACATACAAGTTTTATATAGAGAAAAAGCATTTGATTTAATTTAACTTTGAAAAGATGAATGCATGATTTCAAGTGACATACAACATTTAACATGATTGGAAAGGAATAAATAAACAAAAAGATATGATTTCATTCAATCAAATTAATTCCTAAGGATAATCATATCAAATAAAATATTTAAGATAAACCAAAGCTTCTTTAATGTCATTTTTAATCTCATATTTTGATTTAATTTAAATATGGGAGAAGAGATTTGCTGATCCTAACCCATTCCCATATTTGTTAATTAAATTGATTTAATGAAATATGATTAGGTTAATTTTATGAGTTAATTAGGTTGAAATATGCATTAAATCCATTAATTAACACTTTCTTATGTTACCTTAACATCATTACTCAAATAATTATGAGCCAATATGATATGAACATACATTGAAAATTAAATCAGTAATGATCCTAAGAAATGAAAGGGGTCTAATGCAATTGACTCACAATTAATGATTAGTTAAGTTAAAGAATTTAATTAAGTACTTTTATAATTTTCCCATACATGTGGGTTAATTATAATTTTCTTAAGATTTTCTTAGGTTGTTGAACACCTAAGGGTCTACCCAAGACTTCATTAATTGAGATTCCATGTGATTATAATTTTAATTTCATTAATTAAGCAATATGATTAATTGATTAAGCCTTGATTAATTTAATTAATAAAATGAACTTAGGAAAGTAGATTAGGAAAGAGGCCCTTATCTTATGCCATGGGTTCATTCACTATTAAGCAACAATTAACCACTTAATTAATTAATTTATTAGTGTTCAAGGGATTAATTAATTATTAATTAATTCAAAAGACTAATTAGAGCTTAATTAGTTAATATTCCTAATTAATTAAGCAATAAGTCCCAAAAAAATTAAGGGAGACAGAAGTAATCCCATTAAGTTAACACACAAAGTTTGGGGTTAAATACTTAAGTAACTAAAGAGTAATTAAGTTAATTAATTTTATAATTAAATTTTAATTAATCCCTAATTATTATTCAAAATTAATTAAGAATATTTTTAATAAATTCTCCTCTGAAATACCTTCAAAATGAATATTTATTTATATTTTTATAATTTTTTTATGATTTGTTACAATTTTTTAAAGTTTCAGTCCATTTAAATAATTTTTATAGTCTATTAATTTATTCTACTAAAATAGACAATTTGAGCTTCAAAATTCAATATCTCCCTATCTAGGAATTCTTTTGACTTAAAATTTTTATAATAGGTGTATTTTAACTTCAATTTTAAACCTTAAAAATTTTAGGTTAATCTGATTTGTATTTTTTTATTTAATTAATGAAATTTAATTTTCACTCAAACATAAATTAAGCTCAAAATACTTGATAGAAATTGGAAATTTTGAGCTTGTTGGATTCCTCTCAACAAGATGAATCCAACGATCCTTACTTACAGTTTTTTGTTGTATTTTATTTTCTACGATTTTTTAAAGTTTCAGGTGTTTTTAATTAATTTTTCCTGATTTTCCTACTTAACCCAGTTAGTGCCATGCGGCGCTGATCGGGCCACGTGTCACCATATGATTGGATCATGTAGTTCTGCATGGCAGTGCATGATTGGGCGCCTGATGCCTCATGGCCCTTTGAGCGAGAAATGGTGTGTTTCGATCGGACGGTCCAAATTGATTCTCGTGATCTAAAGAATGAAATCTGGCGGATCTGCTTCTAATCTCAGTTGTCCATCCTTATTGAAGGGAGATCGGATGACTGGTGTGTTGTCTTCCTCCCAGCAAATGAAACTGAGAATCGAATGGCAAAACTACTCAATTTGGGTCCGTTCGAGATCAATTTTCAGGCAATTCTCACCAGAAAACTACTATTTTTGCATTGGGATCATGTGAAATGAAGAATGCAAGGGATTTCTAAGGGATTTTCCTAAAATCGAGTGAGCATTATCATAAACAAAGGAACCTATGGCTGGCTAAAGGATTTTAAAATTACCTCACCGGAGATATTTTTCGGCAGCTGTGATGATCCGAACACACTCCTGGATGTGTGACGAAGCCTTAATGAATCCAGACCCTTGCCTCCCCTTGGAATGTTGTATCCACCAATAGCCATCGCCTATTTACCAAAATTTGCTCAATCATGGTGTCTTTCTAGCCCAAAAAAAGTGGGAAAAGGGGTCTTGTTGCTTGGAGCAACTCCTGGAGTGTGTGCAATGGCAGAAGAAGTCCTTTTGAGGCCTCTCTTTCTTTTTTCTTAATAGTGTCCAAAAATCACCACTAATGGTGATTTTTGGCTCATAGTGGGTGTCCTATGGCTAGTGGTGGTGGAGAATGGCAGAGAATCATCCTAAGTGGCTTGATTTGGTTGGCCAAGGCTTGGGAAGTGGCTTCCAAGAGGGATTAGTGGGTGTCCTTTAGGTTTCAAATGCTCCAATGGGGGAGGTGAGGTGAATTTACCTCCTCATGAGTGATGGCCAACCCAACCACCTCTTGGGTCAAGTTGCTTAACATTCTAGGTGCCTAGGTGGACCATTGGGAGGGTGTCAAGTGGCCAAGGAATGGAAATGACCACTTACATAAATGATTTGTCTCATGTGATACCCTTGACCCAAGGGTAGAATTGTCATTTGGCATTATATTTAATTTGTGTAGATTTGAAATGAGTCAAAAGTGAGTTGGGCAAAATTTCAAGTCATTTGGAGTTCATTAGGTTCAATTTGACTCAATTTGACCCATTTAGGTCAAATTATCAAATCAGGTTATAGGCTTTGATTGAGTTCAATTTGGATTTGATTAGGTTTTAGGTTGGCTTGACCCTTTAGGTCAACTTGGGTACAATAGGTCATTTGGGTCTAATGGGTCAATTGGGCTCAATTGAGGCTTTGCTCAAGTTCAACAGGCAATTTAAAATGAACTTGAGTCATTGGTTGCAATCAATTTATTTTAGATTTTGATTTGACTCATCTTGGCCATTTAGGTCAAATTGGGTCAACTTGGGTCAAGAGATCCAATTGGGTGAGGTTTGGCTCAATTAAGATCAAGTCATGTTCAAGTCTTGATTTTGGGTTGGTATGAATCATGGGTTTCAATAGATTTTTCTTAGGTTGCAATTTGGCTAGTTGGGGTTCATAAGGATTAAAGGGTTGACATGGTCAAAGGGCTATGTTGACTTGGTTTGACCCAATTTATGATAATTGATCAACCTAGGATAATCAACAATCATGGCATGAAGTTTGGATTGGCTTAATTCACTTTGATTTGGATTGAATTGGATTTTGGTTCATGTAGGTCAAATTAGCCTCTTTAGGTCAAGTGAATCAATTGGATTTAGTTGGCTTGATTTTGGGTTGAGTTTGATTTAGTTGAGTTTATATATGGATTTGAGATTGATATATAAATCCAATTTCAATTGGTTTAGGTTCAAATGAACTTTGGTTCATTTGAATATTTCAAGTCAAATGAGCTAAATTGGGTTTAACTTGGGTTGATTTTGATTTGGTTTGGTGACTGTAGATTCCATTTACATTTGGAATGGTGATTAAAGGTATAATTGATTTATGAGAAAATCAATTGAATTTGGGTCTTGGAATGACGGAACTTGGCTAGTTCATGGGGTTGGTTCCTACTCAGGTTTGGATTCTTAATTTAGTTTGAATTAGTTTTGATTATTTGATTATAGATTTTATTTATATTTGGGAAGAAAATTGATGGAATAATTGATTCATGAGAAATTCAATTGAATTGGAAATGATTTGGGTTAAGAGTTAGCTAAGCTCATGAAGGTTAGTTCATAGGGCTTATAAAGGGTTTTGATTTGATTGTAGATTTTGGCAAATTGGATTTGGAATTGGATTTGGTTGTAAGTTTGGTTGATGTTTTGAAGGGTTGAATTGATCTTTGAGAAAATCAATTGAGTTTGGATTGATTTGGCTTTGGCTAAGGTTAGATCCATAAGATAAAATCATATGGCTTATGTTGATTTGATTTGGTCTAGATTTGGTTATGAGTTTCAATCATTTGACTTAGAATTTGAATATGAATTTAGATTTGGTATTAAATGTTTGAATTGGATTTGAGGTTTGGTTTTGAGTGGGTAAACATAGGTCAGATTTAGGCTATAGAGTAGGTGAGTCTCCTTAATCTTGAAGGCATAGCCTAATCCTATGATTAACCCTTCAAAGTCTCTAGGTTTAGGTTAAGTCTTAGTGTCTAGAAGACTCCTAAGTATAAGATGACGAGATTGAGAACTCACTCCAAAAGTGAGGTCAGCAGTACTCTTATAATTCTCCCACACATGTGGGCTTATTACAATTTCCTTAGGATTTTCTTAGGTTGTTGAACACCTAAGGGTCTACCCAAGACTTAATTAATTAAAGTATAACATGATTAATATTTTAACTTAATCAATTAAATAATTTAAGTAATTAATTAAATCTTAATTAGTTTGATTAATGGAATTAACCTAGGGGAATATATTAGGGAAGAGGCCCTAACATTATCCCATGGGTTCATTTACTGTTGAACAATGATTAACCACTTAATGAATTAATTCTTTTGTTGTTCATGGGATTAATTAATAACTAATTAACTTAAGAGAGTAATTAAAGCATCATTAGTTAATTTCCTAATGAATTCCAAGAAAATTTTGGGAGGCAAAGGTCATCCCATTAGATTAACCCACAAAGGTTGGGATTAATTACTTAAGTAATTAAAGGATAATTAAGTTAATTAATTTTATAATTAAACTTTAATTAAACCCTAATTACTATTCAAAATTAGTTAAGGATATTTTTAATAAATTCCTATTTGAAATATCTTTAAAATGAGTAGTTATTTGTATTTTCTTGATTTTTCCATAATTAGTTATGATTTTAGAAGTTTCAGCCATTAAACACATTATTTAGGCCTAATTAACTCTTAATCCCGTCGGCACCATGTGGTGCGCTTTCCACATGGCGCTGCAAGATTGGTTAGTTAAACATAATCCGAGTCAGCACTTACATGGCGTTGGAGAAATGCGCTTTCTTGTACACAGTTCGATCTTAGATCGGAAGGCTACGACTAATCCTGTGGCACTAAAGGATTAAATAGGATAATTATAATGGATCTAATCATGACTATCCATTCCGATCATGCAAAATGGATGGTGTGTGATCTATCGTCATGCGAGCAAGGGGGAACAGAGTCCGTCCACCATTGCTCGCGTGATCCAAGCTCGAATCGACTCCAAATGTACCCCACACCTTTACGTGAAGGATCCAAGGGGATCCAACGACTAAGATCACGTGGTGTGCAAGTTTTCTTCTAAAAGCTCTAACTCATTTTCATCCAAAGGTCAGTTTCAATGGCATACCTCACCGGAGCTCAAGACCGGTGGCAAATCTGATTGAGGAAGATTTGTTTAGTGGAGACGAAGCTCTATTGATCAACACGAGCCCCAATTTGAGGTGGTTTGCTCAGAAGGCCATGAACCAAAGCTTAGGAGGCTGGTGTTGATCGAAATCGCACTTCTGGTGGTCAGAGGGCTCTGGAGGCAATTCGTTCTTGCTCGACCAGCTCCAAGGATGGTGTGTGCAAAATTAATTGCACTTTGGTTAAGCCTTAAGAAAATGGGAATGAGTGAGGTGATGTCCTATTTTGGCTTGAAGGAAATCGAGAATGGGGAACTTGGGGAGGCTTGGGAACTCTATAGGAAGCTCTTGGCCTCTTAGGTTCTCTAGCTCAGGAATGAATCTGTGTGTTTGAGTAGAAATGAGGGGCGTATACCTCCTCTGAGATACTGCTAGTTTGGATTTTTGTGATTGTTTAGCCACTGGTGGTGGCTGGGAATGGCATAGAATCTCCTTATGTGGCTCAGTTTGAGTGGCCAAGGCATGGGAGGTGGCTGCAAAAGGGGGATTAGTGGGTCTCCTTGGTGTTTCAAGTGCACCAATGGGGGAGGTGATGTGATTTCACCTCCTCTTGGGTCATGGCAGACCCAACCACCTTTGGGTTAGGTTGGGCAGTGTCCTAGAAGCCTAGGTGGACCAATAGGAAAGTGTCAAGTGGCCAAGGAATGGAAATTACCACTTACATGGGTGATTTATCTCATGTGATACCCCAAGCCTAAGGGTAGGATGGTCATTTGGCATTAGATTTGATTTGAGCAAATTTTGAATGAGTCAAAAGTGGGTTAGCCCAAATTTCAAGTTATTTGGAGTTCATTTGGTTAGGTTTGACTCAATTTGACCCATTTGGGTCAAATTAGGTCAAATTGGGTCAAACCAAGGATTAGGTCAAGTTCATATGATCATTTGGGATGTATTGGTGTCATTAGTTTGTTTTGATTTGCTTTGGATTTGATTTTGGTTCATTTGAGTTCCTTTGGGTCAAATGGGTCAAGTTGACAATTTGACCAAATTGGCCAAATTGGCTTGGGTCATGGCTTAGTTTGGGTTTGGTTGATCATTTGGGGTATGTTGTAGGCTTTGGTTGAGTTTAATTTGGGTTTGATTGAGTTTTAGGTTAGTTTGACCCTTTAGGTCAAGTTAGGTTCAATAGGTCATTTGGGTCTAATGGGTCAATTGGGCTCAATTGAGGCTTTGGTCAAGTTCAACAATCAATTTGGAATAAACTTGAGCCATTAGTTGCAATCAATTTAATTTAGATTTTAATTTGACCCATTTTGGCCACGTAAGTCAAATTGGGTCAACTTGGGTCAAGAAGGCCAATTGGGTTAGTTTGGCTTAATTGAAGGTCAAGTCATGTTCAAATATTAATTTTGGGTTAATATGAATCATTGGTTTCAATGGATTTGGCTTAGGTTGTATTTTAGCTAGTTTGGGTTCATAAGGGTTAAGGAATTGACTTGGTCAAAAGGCTAGGTTGACTTAGTTTGACCCAATTTAGGATAATTGATCAACCTAAGGTGATCAACAATCATGTTATGAAGTTTGGACTAGCTTAATTCACTCCAATTTGGATAGGATTAGAACTTGGCTCAAATAAGTAAAATTGGTCACTTTGGGTCAAGTGGACCAATTGGGTTTAGTTGGCTTGATTTTGGGTTGAGTTTGATTTAGTTGAGTTTATATATGGGTTTGGGATTGATATATAAATTCAATTATAATTGGTTTGAGTTCAAATGGGATTTGGTTCATTTGAATATTTCAAGTCAAAAGGGCTATGTTGGGTTTGACTTGGGTTGATTTTGATTTGGCTTGATGATTGTAAGCTTCATTTATATTTATAAATATGATTGAAGGTATGATTGATTCATGTGAAAATTAATTGAATTTGGGTTTTGGAATGAAAGAATTTGGCTAAGTCCATGTGGTTGGGTCATGTGGCTTAGGTTCAAATTTTGATTTAGTTTTATTTAGTTTTAATAGTTTAAATGTATATTTAATTTATATTTATGAATATGATTGAAGATATGATTGATTTATGAGAAAATCAATTGAGATTGAATTGATTTGAAGGAAAATTTGGCTAAGTTCTTGAAATTGATTCATAGGACTTAGATTTTGAATTGATTTGGTTTGGATTTAGTTTTGGTTTAGTTTTATCATTTAAATGTAGATTTGATTTATATTTAGGAAGATGATTGAAGATATGATTGATTTGTGAGAAAATTGATTGATTTTGAATTGATTTAAAGGGGTTTTGACTAAGCTCATGAAAGTAGGTCACATGGCTTAGCTAGGATTTTAAGTTTGGATTTGATCATGGGTTTCAATCATTTGGTTTTAGGATTTGGATTTGAATTTAGATTTGGTATTTGAACTGAATTTGAGGTTTGATTATTGCTTAAGAAGGTGAACATGGATTGGGTTTAGGCTATAGGGTAGGTGGATTTCTCTAAGTCCTAAGACATGGCCTAATCCTATGATTAACCCTTCTAAATCTCTAGACTTAGGTTAAGTGTTCACCTAAGTGCTAGAAGTGTCTTATGACTAAGAAAGTCTTAGTGTCTAGAAGAATCCTAAGTTTAAGAAGAGGAGATGAGAACTCACTCTAAAAAGTGAGGATAATAAAAGGACCCCTAATAGGTGTGGTGTAACTGATAAGGCTCACCACACGTATTGGCATTGACCGAGATGATCAATAATGTCCAAAAGATTGCAAGTGCTAATGGAAATGATCTATATCTAAACTTGAAAGATAGATAAAATCATTATCTTAGTGCAATGCAACTTAACTTATGCCAAGAGCATAAGAGAAGGAAATCCATTGGGGATTGAGTACATGAACCTTCCACTAGGGAAGCAAGTTCGAGCCATCCGCTAGGGATATGGATTTGAATTTGATTGTGAATATGATTTGCGAAAAGAAGCTCCATTGGGGATAAGAATCTATAATCTGTCGGGATTAAGATCAAATTAATTTCAATTTATTTTATTTTAATTGATATGGAGGCATATCTACTAGGGATATGGGCTTGAATCCGTTGGGGATTGGGTATATGAACCTTCCACTAGGAAGCAAGTTTGGGCTATCCACTTGGGGTAAGAGTTTGATTTCAAATATGATTTATTTGAGATGTATCCGCTGGGGATAAAAGTTTGGTTGGATTCCTTTGATTTAGACTCCACTATGGCAGTTGGTTTAATTTGGCTCCACTTGGGAGATAAGGGTTTGAATTATTTTGATTAGACTCTATTGGGGGAGTTGGTTTAATTTATTATGGCTCCACTAGGGAGGATGGTTTTGAATTCAGGGAATATCCACTAGATGTAAACCTAATTAAATTTGATAGATATAATTTATGGACCCTGTCTGTATGTGATGGAACCACTTAGAAGGGACTATGTCAGCCTTGACCTATCTCAGATTTACCAATCCAAAGGGGTAGTCTACCTGCCACAAGGTAGGATTATCTAGACCTAAGGGGTGCCTTTCGGTGTGCAACGACTGTGCCAGGGAGAAAGAGTAGCAGACTTACATCTTCCAAAGTGGGGAACAACCGTTGGGGTGACCTGCTGATGTCATAACAAATCAAACACGACCTAAGGAGACTACTGAGTGAATGTCGCCGGAGACTTATGTCAGCTCAAAAGTAGTCAATATTAATTTCATTTTAATTTGATGAACCCTGTCAGTATGTGATGGACTGCACTGAGAATGGGCTATGTCGGCCTAGGCCTATCTCAGATTTATCAATCCAAAGGGCCAGTCTACCAGCCGAGCGGTAGGACTATCCAACCTAAGGGGTGTCTTTCGGTGTGCAATGGCTATGCTAGGAAGAAAGTGTAGCAAACTTACATCTTTTTTGGCAAAGAATAGCTATTGAGATGACCTGTTGGTAGCACAAATCAGACCTAGCGCATGTTATTAAGCGATCATGCTAGAAATAATGCGTAGCAGACTTACATCTTCCAAAGCAAGGATGACCATCGGGGTGACCTATTGGTGGCACAAAAAGTCAAACCTAGTGGAGAGTGTCGTCGGGTAACTCAGATTCATGAGTTTCATAGATAGGATAAAAGGTGCCTGGCATTCTCTAATCCATAAGAAAATATATATATTTGTTTTTTATATGTTTCCATCGACCACATTAGGTGCTGGGACTAAGAAGGGGCTAATATCTCATTTACTAGACCAAGTGAGAATATGCATCGTAAGCAATCTCTAACCACATGGGTGATTACTAGGAAAAAAGGACTGTCCAATCTAAGAGCAACTCGGGTAGTGTCCAAATGGGGTCGCAAAGGATGTGATCCAAGTAGAGTGCCCATATGGGCGATGCCACTAAGGGCATTATCAGGAACCTTGTAAAGAAGAAAGCCTATAGGTGTACGATGGCCAACTCACGGAGAAGGCGTAGCAAACTTACATCTTTCATGAGTTGTGTATCCATCGGGTGGGTCGCTGTCAGTATAGTGAACACCAACCAACCTAAGGTGCCCATCGGTGTGCGACGATCAGTCTAGAAAGAATGCATATAGACTTACATCTCCCTAAAGCAGAATTGATTGTCAGGATAGTCTGTCTTCGGCTCGACAGGTGCTATCTGTCCTAGGGCTGTCCGTCGGTGTGCAACAACTGTGCTAGGAAGAAAGCATAGCAAACTTATATCTTCTGATGAAAGGAACAACCACTAGGGTGACCCATTACTGGCACAATAAGTTGACCCGACCTAAGGGCGACTACTAAGTAAGGAGTCACGAAGAAGGACTAGACCCAGACTTGAAGTAGTCAAGAGGAAAGGTGTCGTTGGGGAACTTACCTTAATCCTCAAATATACTCGACGTAGTCAATACACCAAGGCTATTTCAAGGGGAAAGCATAGCATACTGACATCCTCTCGAACGAACCTGACATAAGGTAGCTTGTCGGTCATGTAGTAAAGCCTTCCATGCTAACAAGGCACTCATCGGTGTGTAGTGGTCAAGTAAGGAAAGAACGCATAGCAGACTTACATCCTCCAAAGCAAGAAAACTATTGAGGTGACGTACTAGCAGGGTAATATGTCAGCCCGACCTAGAGCAGCTATTGAGTGAGTGTCGTTGGGGGAATTATCCCAACTCAAAGTAGCCCAAGACAAAAGATATATATTCATTTTTTTTGTTTGTGTGTAGCTTGTATTTATGTTGTGTTAATGATGGATAGGATGTCTCTTGGGTTCTCTTACACCTACCCTAAATACACCATGGTGGATTCGCAAACAAAGATATTTTCAATATAGAAGAGATTGAATTTGAAATGAAATTTTCATCGATGATAAAGATTTTCAAACATGGACTTAAGGATAATATTTCTTTAGGTAGTGCCCGTTGGTTAGAAGCATTTGGTGCTCTCCCTTATGGTTAATAAGTTGATAAGATCCTTCTTGGTAGACCTTCTCTATGGAAAAAGGGCCTTCCTAAGTGGGTTCAGACTTGCCTCCCATCTTGTGATGGGCAATAATTGGTCTCCTTAGAACTAAAATAAGCTCTCCTACTTGAAAAGTTCTACTACAGACCAACATGTTATAAGCTTGAATCATTTTTTATTTATACAACTCGAGGTTCTAGCATGCTCATAGGTATCTCTTCTCTAAACCTTTGAGCTCTTCTAACCACAACTTGGTGTTCTACTCTGTTGTGATATTTCTACCCACAGCTATCCTTAGTGATGGGAGTTGGACTTCTAAAGGTAGATTGGTTTCAGACCCATATACTAAAGAGAAAGGGGAAGATTGAGTTGGAGTTTTGTATGTGGTGCGGTAGACCCACAAAGCTTCAACTAACTGCTCATGCCACTGTCGTTTATTATCGTTGAGTGTCTTCTTTAATATTTAGATGAGGGTTTTGTTGAAGGCTTCTGCTAAGTCATTTGCCCTCGGGTAGTAGATGGTAGAATATCTTCAATCTATGTTGTATCTCTGGGAAAAATTATTGATCTTGGTGCCTTGAATGTAGTACCATTATTGTATATAATTCATCAAGGCACCCCGAACCTTTATATGATATGATTCCTAAAAAATTGGAGCACATGCTGAGTTGTGACCTCTCTGAGTGAGATCGCCTCTGACCATTTGAAAAAGTAGTGGTAGCAATTAGGATGAATCGATGACCCTTGGAAGAAGGAGGATCAATCAGACCCACTATGTCGATACCCCAACACTCGAATGGCCATGAGGCCAATGTAAGATGTAGAATGTTTGGTGGTTAGTGTAGGACCACATCATGTACTTGACACTAGTGGCATCGCCTAGCTACATCCATGCAGTCTATAATCATCGATAGCCAATAGAATCCTAACCTTTTGATCTTGGCTTTCATCTTCAACCGAATTGGTGAGCTCCACATAATCCTGAGTGTGCCTCGGTCATAATCTTACAGGCTTCATGTTTGTCTAAATAAAGTAACCACATATTATCGAAGGACTTCCGGTATAAGATGTCATTTATGAGAGCATAGGAAAGTGCTCTACTTTACTTGATGTGCTAGTGACTTCTCTTGAGGTAGTTTGCCTCTATTTAGATAATCCATGAATGGTTACCTCCAATCTATCTCATCGTCCATCTTGGCAACGACAACCTCCTCTTCAAGAGAGTACTTTTTGATGAGTTCAGTATCAATAAAAAATAAGATTTGTCTATTTTGGACCCTTATTAATAAGGACTCATCTTCTGGACATGTCAACTCCTTGGTAAGTTTGGCTAAAGCATCTGCTATGATATTTTCTCCTCTAGAAATATTATATATGGTAACCTCTAGGATTTGGGATAATAACTCCATAGTGTACTTGTGGTAGTGATGGAGCTTAGGCTTCAAAACCTTATAAGACCCAGCGATTTGATTGATGACTAATTAAGAATCTCTAAAGATGTTGATGTTCTGGATGCTTAGTGTAACGTCTAACTCCAGACCAGTAATCAAAGCCTCATATTCAACTTCATTGTTGATGCAAAGATTGGATATATCATATGAGAATCTCATCACATCGCGGTCTAGAGTTAGGAGAACTACTCCTACCCCTGCCTTTCCTAGAAGTGTAGATTGTGGTTTTTCTCCTCTTTGAGAGGAAGCCACACCATCAAAGTACATCTCTCTGTGAAAAATGCTAGTACCTCCTAAGTTCATGATTTGTTCATCAGGGAGGTCATCACTAAGCGGAGAGTCAGTAGGAAGTGGGTGTGTTGCTAAGAAATCCGTGAGTGCTTGTCCTTTCACCGCACGGAGGGGTATGAAAGTAATGCCAAACTGTGAGAGAATCATGGACTAACGTGCCAACTTTCTGGATAGCATCAGTCATGTCATGAGATATTACAGTGGATTTATTATAGAGATCAAGTTCACCTTATGAGAAAGCATGTAATATCGTAGCTTTTGAGATGCAAAGATTAAAGCTAAGCAATGCTTCTCAATGGGTGGATAATTTGCTTTAGTAGAGATTAGATGATGGATAAGATAGTAGAGTGTGCTTTCTTTCCCTTCATCATTAGTTTGGACCAACAAAGCACCAAGGGAGTCGTCTAACGTAGTAGTGTATAATATGAGCGGCTTACCAGGAATAGGGGCCACTAGAATTGGTGGCGTTATCAGGTAGTGCTTGATTTCTTCGAAGGCATGATGACACTTGTCATCTCACTTAAACTTGGCATCCTTTTTGACAAGTGCCAAAAATGGATGTCATCTCCCTGATAGATTGGATATAAAGCATCTTAGATATGCCAACTGCCCTTGGAATGATCCAATTTGAGTTAAAATTTTAGGGGGTGGCATTTCTAAAATTACGTTGATCTTGTCCGAATTGATTTTGATTCTCCGGTGTCGGACAACAAACCCAAGGAATTTCCTAAAGCTACTCTGAATACACACTTCAGAGGGTTCATTTTTAGGTTAAATTATCTTAACCATCAAAAACTACTCTCAAGTCAAAGAGATAGTCTTCCTTTTCTTTACTTTTGACCATGAGATCATCGACATAACACTCGATTTGATGATGATTGAGTTCGTCGAAGATTCGAGTCATAGCCCACTAGTATGTAGCACTAGCATTTTTAAGGTTGAAAGGCATGATCTTATAACAATATATCGTGATCAAGTTCTAAAAGTAGTGTTTCTTTCATCTTCAGGGGCCATCTTTGGTTAGATCCCGATGAGCCATCCATGAAGGAGAAGACTACATGAGATGAGACAATGTCCCATCAGTTCTGGTATCGGTAGTGAAATTTCATCTTTTGGACATGCCTTATTTAAGTCCCTAAAATTGATGCATATGCAAATTTGGCCATTCTTCTTCTTAACTAGGATGACATTGTCCAACCAAGTAGGGTATTTTTCTTCTTGGGTGAAATCAACACCGATCAATTTCTTGACTTCAAAAAATGACACACTATTCAATATCTAATCGCATGCGTCTAGGAGCTTGCTTGATAAGGTTAGCACTAGGCTCTATTGCTAGTTTGTGGACTGCTACATCAGAAGATAAATCGAGTATTTCTTCATAACCCCATGTGAAGCAATCCTTAAACTAAGTTAATAGGCGAACTCTAGTAGTGTGTCTTTGACTTCAAAATCATTTGGATTATCTGAAGTTTCAAAGCACACCTTCTCATATGAGTTAATGTGATTTAAAAAGAACCTATCATATTCCAAATGATTGGTGATTACTAGGCAGTAATCGTCATCATCAATTGGGCCCACTGTACCAAATCCTTGTTCTAGTCTTGATTGAGAGCTTTTGCATTTGTTCTTCCATATTCTTTCAAAGTAATCTGATCTGTGCTTTGACCAAGTATGTGGGATTAACCCTTTTTTGCTAAGTTATAAACATAAGATGAGTATCAAACAAAAGGTAATTCTATTAAATTTTTATATGAATCACTCTCAAGTTCGACATCAACTTCTTGACTTGAGGATGATGCTCCCAGAAAAAACCTCTGAGTCTTCACATCTATGGATGACTTAGGGGCTTCCTTAACTACCAAACCCTCAACTTTTTATGAGAAAAGTGAGGTTAAAGCAAAGTGGGGTTAGAGCTAAGTTTCCCAACTAATATCTAACTGTTTCACATATAGACTTAAATACACTCATACTTTGCTTTGGAGCATAGTCTTCATCGCTATCTGGCTCAAGTGTCACCTCCAAGGGAATCTGCTGCTGATAAGAGCTGGCTAGTGTGCTAATCATATAAGACTCATCCTCTGAACTAGACTCTAAGTCTATATGGATAGCAGGTATACTCTTTATGGCTAGGACATATCTTCTATTGGGTGGCCAATAAGGAGGTTTTTTGCCCCTAGGACTGCCTCTGAACTAGCCTCTTCCTCTGCCTGGTGGAGGTCAAGTCATCCTACCCATATGTTTAAATGGAGTAATGAACTATGGGTGGAATCTAATTTCAAGCTCCACTTCATCCTCCAAGTCTATTTCTAGCCCCCTTTTATTTTCTTTTTCATTTTATTTTTTCTTTTCTTCTTCTTTTTCTCTTTCTTTTTTCTTTTTATTTTTCTTTTTATTTTATTTTTGAACTATGGCCAAGTTCGTGAGAATAGACTTGTTAATTTTGAGGGAGGTAGTAAGTTGCATCCTCGTATATGACAACCTCGTGAACTATAAATGGCTTGAGATCTCCTTTGACACAGTAAGCAATTCCACATCTCACAAACTTTATACACTACTATAGAGAGGATGGAATCATGTTATTTTCATGTATCCATGTTCTCTCAAGCAAAGTATTGAAAGATGTATCCGAGTCTATAATGAGAAACTTGGCTTCAATCTTCCAATCATCTATCTCCAAGGGCAACACTATGGAGCCTACGGCCTTCTCGCCTTGTTCATTGAATCCTCTCAACATCATCCTTTCTTTTTGGAGTTTGGAGATGTCGATCCTCAAGTAGGCAAGGGTTCTTAGATTCATAATATTGACTGATGCACTTGGGTCAACCAACACTCTTGATATCCTAAATCTGCCCATATCCATTATAATGTAAAGAGGGCAATTATGCTTAGACGTCCCTAGAAGTAAGTCTTCATCGTTGAATGTAACTCCTAAGATACCTTCAGTGGCATGCCTCCTCTTTAGTAGTAGCCAGCCTCGCGCTTATAATGTCGCTTAGCCTTTCAGTTCTTGTTGCGACATTACATCCTGGTAAGTAGAGCAGAACGAGAACTAGAACCTACCTCAAAGGTAGGGGAGACAATCTTGGAGGCCAAGATAGCATTTCCCTTCATAATGGGGGAAACCAGTGAGGAGGTGCTCACCCTAGCTGGGACTACAATGGGGGCGATAACATACTGAACGACAGGCACTATAACAACTAGTATTGCAGCCATTGGCACTGAAACTGAAACTTGCACCAAAATAGACGAAACTGATACTGGCACTACCATGGGAACCTCAAGGCCTTCCTCTTCTACAAGGGAAACTCAAAATTCAGCGAGATGTTAAAATGAAGGAGTGGCTACTACCCTGCCACCTTCTCTCTGCTGACGGTCGTGAGGGCTGGCCCCTCACAGGTGACTCTAACAGCCTCGAAGACACACCAAAATTGAATGACATGCATGCTGGTGTTGGTGAGTATGACCTGATACAAGGCCAAATCCACACCATACGAGAAGGAGAATATCATCTTTCCAAAAGACATGATGGAAGACTGACTGAAGTAGTGAACGAAGGACTGAACTATTATCTCTACATTTATTAAAAATAGAACAGAATCAGACCCTTGCTTTAATAGCTACCTTCAATCATTGATTCTTAATTTTAGAATTTGAACCCACACTTAACAAATTTAGAAATGTTAAGAGGTGTTCTTTGAATTGGAGAGATTTTAGAAAATGAGGAGAGACTTTGCCATATAATTTAATTTTAATTTGGAACCCACATTCAATAAATTTAGGTATGTTGGATAGGGTTTGTTCATTTGGAGAGACTTTGGAGATGAATTTGTTATTTTATCCTTTATTTGATTGTTTGATTTTGTAATCTTCACTTAGCAAATTTAGGTTTGCTAAATGAGATTCAAATGTATGTTCGAAAATCATTGAAAAGATTTTGTTTGTGAGGGTTATTTTCCATATGTTTGATATGTTTGATTTGATTTTGATTTAAAAGTGGAAAGCTTACTTAACAAATTTAGGTATGTTAAGTAGGTTTCAAATGTGTTTAATACTTGGTTTTGATTTGAAAAGTGAAACCCTTACTTAACAAATTTATATATGTTAAGTAGGGTTCAAATGTATTTGATATTTTATTTTGATTTGATCTAAAAAGGAAAACTCTTATTTAACAAATGTGGATATGTTAAATAGAGTTTAATTTATTTTATGTGTTGTTTGGTGATGGAATTTCTATTTGACAAATTTGGGTATGTAAAATAGAATGCCAATGTGTTTTAAATTTTTATGATTTTGGAAAAGGGAAACTCTACTTAACAAATGTGGGTATGTTAAATAAAATTCAATTTATTTTGATTCTGAAAAGTGGAACTCTCATTTGACAAATTTGTTATGTCAAATGGAGTTCAAATATGTTTTGATTTTGTGTGTGATGATGCTTTTGAAAAGAGAAAACTCTCACTCAACAAATTTGGGTATGATAAGTGAGGTTCAATCATATGTTGATTTTTTGGTTTTCTTTTGATTTTGAAAATGGAACTCCATTTAACAAATTTAAATATGTTAAGTGAAGTTAGTTAATTTTTGAAAATTTTGTTTGAAATATTTTGAAGAACTCTCATTTAACAAATTTGGGTATGTTAAATGGAGTTAGTTAATTGATTGATTTTGTTTTGAAAATTGTGCTTTAAAAATTTATGAAAAAGGTTTTGATGATGCATATTTGATTTTGATTTTTGAAAAGGAACCTCATTTAATGAATTTAAGCATGTTAAATGAGGTTTGATTGTCTTTATTATTTGAAAAGAGATTTTGAAGTTTTATATTTTGCAAATTTTATGTTATGTGAAGTATATTTCAAAATTATTTTATTTAGAAATAGTGCTTTTGGAAAATTTTGTAAAAGATTTTACTTATTTAGTTTGAATTTTATTGAAACTTTCTTGAATATGGGATGAACCTTGCCTCACTAAGCTAGTGGTAAAGATGTTCTAAGTTTAGTCATCTCCTTTCATTAGTTAATTTATTTTTACCTATTAGGGGACCCAATAAGGATTTTAAGACCTACATGGAGTGAAATCCTAAAACCTAAGGGATGTTGGTTAGCTTTGTTTAAGGATGAAATAAGTTAAGTACCAACAAAAAGAAAGATAGTCTTGGGCTTATATAAAATATAAGTCCACTATCGATGCTTGGAGATAATAATTGTCTACTAAAGATGGAGAGAGGAACTTTCCCCAAGGGAGTCGCCAAAAAAATATGTGGTGTTTATTTTTGGATATGGGGAGACACCTTAGGAGGGTACTTATTGAAGTGATTGGGTATGATAATGAGCTATGATGTACTATCTCAAAAGATAGAGATATCACCCTTCAATGGACCTAATCACCTAATAAGCACTTCTAAAGCATGATGGGTCTTCGAATATACCAGAGATTTTTTTTCCCTACTTTACATGGATGAATAAAGCAGGGTTTGTATTAAATTGAGTTATAAAGTTTTTATGGAGGCAAGCCCCCATAGCTAATTACATCCTAGGGAATGAAATTTCTTAAGAATACTCTCAATTAAAATAGACAATTAGGATCTCCAAAGATTTTTTAAGGCTAGACTATCAAAGGATTGGTTATATTTAAAAAATCAATTGGGAAAGTTCAACGAGAAGACTTATTTTGGAAGCCAAAGGGAATAGGTAGGGAATGCTCATGATACTAGGAAGCCTAGTAAGCATTTCAATCTATCCTATAATTGGGCTTTATATGTTTGAAAGTGAAGAGACTTATATTTTTTGAGTTATAATTTTATTAGATTGTTAAGGCTTATAATCCATCAAGATAAGATTGTGGAGATGCCTAAGAGATAGATTTATGTTTGTATCATGAAGAAAATATCTACTTCAGATCTTAAATCTAGGGAGCTTTAGCATAAGTTAAAGCACGACCTAAATCTAAGCAAAGATGGGCATAAGGTTTACCTCCATAATAGAGGATAAACCACATGACTTCTCAACTTACAACCGGCTGGAGTGGCCACCAGCTAACTTCTCCTACAATTTAAATTCATGTAGGCAAGTCCTATGAATTTGCAAGATAGTTATGATATTATTTATTTAGAAAGAGACTAAAGTCCTTAAACCCACTCCCTAAGAGACTAGAGCATGAGTGGTATAAATAATGACTTAATCTAATGTAAACAAATTTTAAATTTTATTTCAATTTTGACACTTCATTTTGATAAAGACTTTAGGATTTTGATGCCTATATGCATGATGAAAAAGAGTTGTTGGCTAAATCAGCAAAAAGGTGTATTTTTCACCACAAAGGATGCCCTCACAGGTCAAACATTCCCCTATCGTGTAAGAATGGATATCCCGTATTTTCAAGAGCGAAATAATATGATATGCATGTTGTAAAACATCCAACCATTCAGCTAAGGGGTTGCTAAATCTTTTAATTATCTTGTTTAATGCCTAGGCTTTACGGTGAGGTTATGAATTGTTTAAAATTTAATTATGAGTGATTGATTGGGGTAGAAAAATTAATTTTCTTCTAAGAGCCTAATCGCATCCATGTCATACATTAAAGCATCAAACATTTAAGAAACTATGAAAAGAATACCTTTTTAGTGCACAAACTAAACAAATTATCAAATATTTTTATAAAACTAACACAAAAGAATAAAAGGCCGATGCGGTCGGGTACCGCCATACAATCCAAGAAAAAAGATGGGTAGCCGAGCTCTGTTCTTATACAACCTGGAATATGAAAGAACAATTATATAACTTATAGAATGTTATATAGGTCTTCATTTCTTCATTCTTTTATGTCTTTATGTATCTTCCTCCTTCTTTGATTTGGTGGACTTCAAGGCATCACAGGGCACCTCAGGACAAAGCCTTCTAGCCATTGCTCATCCTAATCCCCTATAGCAATAACCCTAATTTCTAATGCAAAATTACATTAAAAATAGAAAAAGTAAATCTAACTACACCTACAAAATAAGTGTTAGCTAAACATACATTCAACCCAAGTAGTTATATTTATAATTTGGACTTAGCGCCCTACACATGGGTAACCAATCCCACTTATCCTAACTTGGATTATGCTTAAGGGTTTAAGCAACCTATAAAGATAGTATTTATATTTAATTTAAGCACCCCCTTAAGCATAATCCCCTACAAAAAATATGATTAGGCTAAGAATGGCCTAACATCTAGTCTATGAGGCATAACCCTAACATCCAGTCTAAAATAATACATTACAAAATAAAATATACATTACATCATGCACCGTCCTAACATAAAACTAGAAGTGGTGACTTAATTCTAATGTGTGTGTTAAGGCTTGTGTGGTGTGTCTTACTAAGCATTAAGGTCATATTTTTCTAAGTGTAGAAAACATTCAAATCATCATGAAGGTTAGTTTCACTTTAAATTGTATAATTGATTTGAGAATTTTTATTTTTATTTTCTTTTGTTTCATTTGATTTAAATTTAGCAACTAAGTGTTATAAAAAGAAGAAAGAGGATTATCCTCTTTCATCCCTACCTTAAGCCACTTTCTAAAGCATATTAATTTGATTTAGTTCTCTTTAGTGAATGGCTTATTACACATTTTTAAATTAATCCTAAGTTTAGGTTCGCTTTAAATAACTCTATTCAACATAAAAGGCACCTTAAGATTAATCTAATTGAATTACTATCACATGACATGTATTAACTCATTCCTTTCCATCACATGTAACATGCATTTGATTTTTAATCCTAAGTGTATCTATACATGCAACATGTTTTAGCACACTTATATGTTGAATGTATATGTGTATTTAAAGTTTATATTCTTTTATGTGATTAAATTATTTAATCATATTAGTTTAAAGCTCTATCTAAATTCATATACAACAATACATAGGGATAAAATTAAATAGGTACATGTCATTATTAACCAGGAAAGTGAGGTAATCAAATGACCTTCTTGGGGCTAGCTAAAGCCTCATATTCCTAGGATGTACAAACTATATACCCATTTGCATTCAAACATATGTAAATTTATATACATGAATATGAGAAAGAAAGCTCCAAATCACATGACTAATTAATTCAAGCACTTCATCAATTATGGATGCATGTCTTTTTAGTGGAAAAGAGGGATTTTCATCTTATAGCCACACATACATACACATGTAAAGAGAAATGAGCAAGTATGTGCCTTTGTTAACCAGGGAAGTGACGTAATCAAATGACCTCCATGGGGCTAGCTAAAGCCTTGTATTCTCGAGATGTCCAAACTATATACTTTTCTATCTCACTACACACAAATGTATATGTGAATGATAGGAAGAAAATCATGCAAACAAATCACATTTTCTTTTGATTAAGACATATATGTATGTGAAACAAAATTCCATCCCAATTCTAATATAGAAACACATATGAATGAAATCAAATAAGTATGTATTATTGTTAACCAAGGAAGTGAGGTAATCAAATGACCTCCTTAGGGCTAACTAAAGCCTCGTATTCCCGGGTTGTCCAAACTATATACTTATTAACATTCAAATACATGTAAAACTGCACATGAATTAAGGAAAAGAAAGCTTTACTTCACATACCTAAGTTATAACCATACGCAAACCTATATATATTCATAACTACTACCACTCTAATCAATGTAATTGATTCATAAACTTTAGAAAAATAATTTGAATTTATTAGTGATAATAGCCACACATATTATAAATTAATCCAACATATGCAAGCTTACATAAAGGAAAATCATTTGACTTAATTAATTTTGAAAAGATGAATGCATGATTTCAAATGACATACAATATTTAACATAATTGAAAAGAAATAAATAAACATAAACACATAATTTCATTCAATCAAATTAATTCCTAAGGACAATCATGTTAAATAAAGATTTTTAAAATAAACCAAAGCTTCCTTAATATCATTTTTAATTTCATATTTTTATTTGATTTAAGGATGTGAGAAAAGGTTTACTGATCCTAACCCATTCCCATGTTTTCAATTAATTTGGTTTAATGAAATGTGATTAAGTTGATTTTATGGGTTAATTAAGTTATAACATGCATTAAATATATTAATTAATCCTTTCCTGCTTCTTTAATTTGATTAACCACTTAATTATGAGGCACAAATGACATGAACATGTGAGAAAATAAAATTGCAATGATCCTAAGAAATAAAAGGGACCTAATGCAATTGGCTCATAATTAATGGTTAATTAAGTTATGGAACTTAATTAAGTACTCTTATGATTTTCCCACACATGTGGGTTAACCATAATTTCTTTAAAAATATCTTTAGGTTGTTAAACACCTAAAGATCTACTCAAATTTTAATTAATTAAATTCTGATGTGATTATGATTTTAATTTAATTAATTAAGTAATTTAATTAATTAATCAAGCCTTAATTAATTTCCTTTTTGAAAAATAAAGTGGACTTAGGGAAAGAGGCTAGGAAAGAGGTTCCAATCCCATTTCATTAGTCCATTCACTGTTGGATACTGATTAATGAACTTAATTAGTCAATTTATTACTATTTATGGGATTAATTAATCATTAATTAAATTAAGAGAGTAATTAGGGCTGAATTAGTCAATTCTCCTAATTAAGTAAGCAATAAACCCCAAAAAATCATGGGAGGCAGAGATCATCCCATTAAATTAACCCACAAAATTTAGGATTAATTGTTTAAGTAATTAAGAAGTAATTAAGAAGTAATTAAGCTAATTAATTTTATAATTAAACCCTAATTAAGCTTTAATTACTATTCAAAATTAAGTAGAATTATTTTTAATTAATTTTCCTTTGAAATACCTTTAAAATAAATATTTATTTATATTTTTTTCAATTTTTCTACAATTAATTATAATTTTTTGAAGTTTCAGCCATTAAAACACATTAATTAAGCCTAATTAATCTTTAATCCAGCCAATGCCATGTGGCATGCTTTCCACGTAATGGGATAGGTTATTAAAATCATCCTCGGTTTTGCATGGATGAGCGCTTTCGGTGGCATCCGATCAAAGATCGACCGCCAATGATTAAACCATACAAAAGGATCAAATCGGATCGATCTATTGGGTATAATCATGACTATCCATCCCAATCACGTGAACGGACGGTGCGTGATCTATCGTCCAAGCAAGGGATAACAGAGTCCGTCTGCCATTGCTCGTGTAATCCAAGCTCGGATCGACTCCAAATGAACCCCACACCTACGTATGAAAGATCCAAGGGGATCCAATAGCTAAGATCACGCGACGTGCAAGTTTTCTTCAAAAAGCTCAAACAAATTTTTTACCCATGGTCGATTTCATTGGTATACCTCGCCGGAGCTCAAGATAGGTGGTGCAAATGATTGAGGAAGCTTCATCTAGTAGAGAAGAAGCCCTACTGATTGACACGAGCTTTGATTTGGTGTAGTTTACTTGACAGGCCATGAATCGAAGCTTGGGAGGCCGACGTTTATCGAAATCACACGTCCGATGGTCGGAGGGCTCTGAAGGCAATTCGTTCTTGCTCGACTAGCTGTAAGGATGGTGTGTGCAAAGTTAATTGCACTTTGGTGGAGGTTTGAGCAAATGGAATCGAATGAGGAGTGCCATATTTTGGCTTGAAGAAATCTGGCGATGGGGGGATTGGGGAGCTCAGGAAATGCTCTAGGAAGCTCTAGGAGACTCTCCTCAGGGTTCTCTAGATCACATTGAGGCTCTCTCTCTGATTTGGATTAAAATGAGAAGGGAATACCCCCTCATTCCCAAGATCGAACGGCTCAGATTAATTTGGCTTCTAATGGATGTTCGGCTGCTGGTGGTGGCTGGGAATGGCATAGAATCATCCTAGGTGGCTCGATTTGATTGGCCAAGGCTTGGGAGGTGGCTACCAAGGGGGATTAGTGGGTGTCCTTGGTGTTTCAAGTGCACCAATGGGTGAAGTGAGATAATTTCACCTCCACATGGGTCGTGGTTGACCCAACCAACTCTTTGATCAAGTTGGGCAGTGTTCTTAGTGCCTAAGTGGACCATTAGGAGAGTGCCTAAGTGGACCATTAGGAGTGTGCCAAGTGGACGAAAAATGGAAATGATCACTTACAATGGTGATTTATCTCATATGATACCCTTGACCAAAGAGTAGAATGGTCATTTGATATTGAATTTGATTCAGGCAAATTTGAAATGAGTCAAAAATAAGTTGGGCAAAATTTCATGTCATTTGGAGTTCATTTGATTTGATGTGGCTCAATTTGACTCATTTAGATTAAATTGGGTTAGGTTGGGTCAAGTTGACCAATTTGTCAAATTGGGTCAAATCAAAGGTTGGGACAAGTTCATATGATCAATTAGAGTGTATTGGTTTCATTGATTTGGTTTGGTTTGGCTTAGATTTGATTTTGAATCATTTGAGTTCATTTGGGTCAAATGGGCCAAGTTGACCAATTTGACCTAATTTGCCAAATTGCCTTGAGACATGGCTTGTTTTGTGTTTGGTTGATCATTTGGAATATATTGTAAGTTTTGGTTGAGTTTAATTTGGATTTGATTAGGTTTTAGGTTGATTTGACCCTTTAGGTCAAGTTAGGTTCAATATGTCATTTGGGTCTAGTGGGTCAATTAGGCTCAATTGAGGCTTTTACCAAGTTCAACAATCAATTTGAAATAAACTTGAGCCATTTGTTGCAATCAATTTGGATTGTATCAAGATTTGACCCAATTTGATCTTTTAGATCGATTTGGGTCAACTTAGGTCAAGAGGGTCAATTGAGTTTGGTTTGGCTCAATTAAAGATCAAGTCATGTTCAAATATTGATTTTGGGTTGGTATGAATCATTAGTTTCAAGGGATTTGGCTTAGATTGCAATTTGGTTATTTTGGGTTCATATGGGTTAAGGGATTGACTTGGTCAAAGCACCATGTTGACTTGGTTTGGCCTAATTTGTGACACTTGATCAACCTAGGGTGATCAACAATCAAAATAGGAGATTTTGGTGGGATTGGTTCAATCTAATTTGGGTAGAATTAGAACTTGGCTCAAAATAGGTCAAATTGGCCACTTTGGGTCAAGTGAACCACTTGGATTTAGTTGGCTTGATTTTAGGTTGAGTTTATATATGGATTTGGGATTGATATATAAATTCAATTGCAATTGGTTTGGGTTCAAATGGGCTTTGGTTCATTTGAATATTTCAAGTCAAAATGGTTAAGTTGAGTTTGGCTTGATGATTGTAAATTTCATTTATATTTGTGAATATGATTGAAGGTATGATTGATTCATGAGAAAATCAATTGAATTTGGGTTATGGAATGAAAGAATTTGGCTAAGTCCATGGAGTTGGTTCATATGGCTTAGGTTTAGTTTTTTATTTAGTTTTAATGATTTAAATATATATTTCATTTATATTTATGAAGATGATTGAAGATATGATTGATTAGGAGAAAATCAATTGAGTTTGGATTGATTTTGAAGGTAAATTTAGCTAAGTTCATGAAATTGATTCAAAGGACTTACGTTTGGATTTGATCATGAGCTTAAATCATTTGGCTTGGAATTTGAATTTGGATTTGGTATTTAGTATTTGAATTGAATTTGAGGTTTGGTTATAGCTTAAGAAGGTAAATATAAATCAGATTTGGGTTATAGGGTAGGTGTGTCTCTCTAATCCCTAATTCATAACCTAATCTTATAGTTAACCCTTTTAAGTCTCTAGGCTTAGGTTAAGTATTTACCTAAATGCTAGAAGTGTCTTATGATTAGGAAAGTCTTGGTGTCTAGAAGACTCTTAAGCTTAAGAAGAGGGGAATGAGAACTCACTCCAAAAGTGAGGTCAACAACTAACTACTTAAGGGACATCATTTTAATACCTACACTTAATTTATTTTTCATTAAAATTATGTGCAATTTTATCTCTACCTTTTATGGAAGTACATTCACCTTTTCCTCATGAGGCTCTATTAAAGCTCAGAAATATTTGCCCTATTTTGATCTACCTAGCCCACTTCTTTCTACTACAAGAGGTTTGCACATTAGGGGCAAAACAATGATAATGCTATCACTATTGGACAACTGGACCCTGATGGGTCATCAAACTAGTCCCCTTAAGTTCTCTTAATGAGCATTCCACCCATAATGTCCAATCATAATAAGATGTGTCTGATTCCATTTATGTCATTTGATAAAGTTTCAACTTTTGAGAGTTCATATGACCCCCACAAACCTCCATTTCAGGAGTTATCTAAAGTGGATAATTGCCTTGAGGAGGTAAATGTTCTGCAATAAAAATTGTGCCTTATCATTTATATTTTTCAACTCTCAAATTATTCCACAAATATTCTGAAAATTATTCCCATCAATTTGATTATGAGAATTTTGATCTGTCAACTCAATTAGTTTCATGTCATCGATGTCTATAAGATGATACATTTTATTCATTGATAGAAAGATTTTTCTTGTGGTGATTACCAGCAAACCACAAACATGGGCCTTTGATCAATTGGCCAAGCCAGCCAAGTCTTGAGCAAGTCAATCAAGCTAACTAGATGTGAGATAATCTAGCCAATTTTTTATTAAGACTTGGTTATCTCCTCTCTTTTTTAAGACCTCACATGCACAATTTTTTGTAAATATAGCTTTCCAAATCAATAAAAGTTACATCATTACATGAGACCATTTTTTTTTTGCAGTTTTGTTGGAGGTTTGAAGCTTCTATTACACTAAGTACTTCTCAATTTGCTAGCTTGGCAAGATTTTGAAAGGATTAAGACAAGTTTGTTTATATTATGGAAATTCATGAGGTTCTTTTGAATAATATATTATTTTATAGGGTCAATATCAGAGTTAATAAAGCAACTTTGCTGATATTTAATTGAAAAAAAAAATTTCTCCTATAGCCTTAGTAGCATGTTTACACAAACGCAAGAACTTGCGTTAAAAACAAATAGCCCTATTTTCCATGACTTGTTTTGACAAGAAAATTTTTCCATATAATATGAATACTTTATAGGAGTGTTGTTATTTTAATTCTCTTGTAATCAAGCTTGGTTCATTCAAAATAGCTGTGCGCTGGAAAAATGTTAAGATTATAAATATAGTTTGACTGAAGAAGAAATTATAACATACAAACGTATTGAAAGTGATATTGATTATGGATTTTGAATGTTTTATTTGGAAGAAGGGTTATATTATTTCAATTTTTATAATTTAATAGTAATATTTTCCATAATTAAGATATATCCTTAATTAAAACTGATAGATTTACATACATAACACATAATTCTTATGCATTTATATATCTAACACTTTAATTGAATATTTACTTGTAAAATACTTTAAAATCAAAATCAAATCAAAATATATGCAAGAAAAAATATATTTTACTTTAAAAAAATTTATATTAATAATACTTTGATGTAATATTAATGATTTTGAAGTTATATAAGTAAATATAAAAATCTGGATGTTAGATTTGTAAATATATAATAATTTATATATGTGACATGTATATTAAAAATTCTTTTATACTAATGTTTGAAGCACACTAACATCTAAAATACTCATTAGGGCTCAACTTTAAAAAAAAATATTTAATAATTGACATAAATGTATTTATTTATATGAAGCACCAAACATAAATTAATAAAATGAATAATAAAGTAATAATGTGAGATTCTGTTAAAGGTACAATATTAAACTTTATGAGATTAGATTAAAATAATTATTCATATTTATTAAAAAAATCAATTTATTGTCAAAAAAACTAGATTTATGTGCAAATAAAAAATATAGAAGAAAAGAATTTTTAAAAGCTGAAGTATATCAAATCTTATTAAAGAAAGTCTTAAATCTCTTTTAAGTTAAATATATAAGAAACGATTATAAACATCAAATAAAATAAATTAAAAAAGACATTAAGTCATACAAGATTATCTTTCTCTGAGTAATCTCTTTGCCGGACTACTACGTTATTAATATAGAGTCAATTAGAAGTATAAATAAGTCCAATAAATTTGAAACACTTATGATTGAGCTTGAGCTTGATTAATTAATTGAGTTTGAAATCGAGCTCGAGCTCACGCTTTATTTTATGAGTTTAGGTTGGCTCACAAATAAATCATTTATTATGAAAAAGATAAAATAATTATGATTCAAATAATTATTTTAATAAAATGATAAAATAAATGAGAAATTAAAAAGAAAAATAATAAGAAAATGATATATAATTTTAAATATTTTTATTAACTTTATAAATATATTTTATATGTCTTTTATATTAATATTTTTTAAACAAATCGACTTACGAGTTTATCAGTTAAGTTAGAGCTAACTCAAACTTGACTGGCTCATTGAGTTATGATCAGGAGTCAATTATTTAGCTAAACCTAAGCTAGTTTACGAGTAAGCTTGACTCACTTAAATCCCTAGACTCAGTATACCATATTATAGCATTATTATTTTTTAACTAAAAAAATATAGAGGCCAGTCAATTAAGAAAATTGGTTATATCCATATATTAAGAAAAGATAATGATGTATTATGAGTGAGTTTTAAAATACTCTAAAACTTTTTAGGTCAAAGAGTAAAGTTAGATCATCTAAAGAGAAAAAATATTGGAATTACAGCTTGAGATATTATATGATAAATTAAATATCGTTATGATGGATGAGAATAATAATCATAAAGCGAAAAAGAGAAAGGGATCGTGTTACTATAACACATGAATTGGCAAAGCGTTGAAACCGCCTCGCCTTCTGAGTGGGGGGATTTAGTCAGCCGAGTTGATCAGCTCCTAAACTGCGCTCCAGTTTTTCTTATTTTGTTTGAAAGCTTTCAGTATTTTTTATCTAATCCTTGTTTTGTTATTTATTTTTGTTTTCTTAAAACTAAATGAATTGGCAAATCTTGTTTGCTTCAAGCCATGCAAGGCTACTTTAACACTTGCTATAAATTCATGCGGTGGACCGAGTATGTTCCTACTAGGATTAATATTTTAACTCTGATTGATGAGTCACTTACTCTAAATAAAAAATTATATCTTTTTGAAAATATCAAAGTGGTCATATTTAGAGGCTGTTTGATAGAAAAAATATTACGTGTAATATCCGAGATCCTAACATTTAATCAGATATCCAAAAATATAAATTAAATACCAGGTGTCTACACCTTATTTGTATTCCATTTAAAAGCATCTTAATGCACGTAATATTATCTCGTTTAGTATGAATTCAGAAGAACTAAGCTTAGTCATGCAAGTGCATATTAAGATCAAGTTCATTTTTCAACATCATATTCAATCTTGAGCTCATTTATACAAATTCTATTTGAGCTCGACTAGAGCCTAGTTTGAGCTCAGTTCATATTGGGAGCATCGAATCTGTTAACAAGTAACTCATTTAAAGAAATAAATGAGATTTATTCAAGCCTAAATCAAGCTAGTTCACAAATTACTTGTTATGAAATATAACAAGTTACGTCAAATAAAGCTTGTTGAGCTTAAAAGATAAAATTAGTAATTAATAATTAATTAGAATATTAATATATATACTACATGTAATTTAGTTAATCTAAATAGGGTTGGCAAACATTAAAAATTATAATTAGTAATATTCTATCAAATAAATTAGATACAAATACATTACTTGAAATTAATAAAAATAATTAATAATGATTAATCACAATTAATAGGTTAATTAAATTTGACCATAATTTTTTTTAAAAAAAAGCTTTATTAGTCACTAATTAAATATTATTTATAACATCATCTTACATCAATTATAATGTAATTATCATAATTGATATTAAAACATGATAAGATTCAACACTCATATTAATAATATTAGTATATTATTTGAGTTAACTAATATAAATTTTAAAATAAATAGTCATTTTTTAAAAGATTTAACCTAATTTAATATCTATTCTATAATTCAATGTTACATGATTTTTTTTCTGATGGATGTAAATAACTAGTTCTGAAACTTCTCAAATTTTATCTCATCAATGCTTCGCATTAACCTATTGATGATGGCCACCTGTGGGATCATATATAATATCGTGTCGAACGTTTAGTGCGGTGGTTGAGGGGTTTCTTGGATCTGTCGAGACCTGTAGTTATTTACATCAGAAGTTTCAGAATAGGAGAGGATTCAGATATCGGGTCTTCACTTATTTTCTTCATTTTAGTGCTCAGGAGATCAAACTCCGGAGATTTACACGCCACCCACAAAGAGCTAAGAGATTTAGAGTTGATATTGATTGAGATATTAGATGTATTCCCATTGCAAAAAAAAATAAAAATAAAGATCATATACCATTACTATAAATATTCTTATCTTTTTCAACTAAATTATTTTATGATAATAATAAAAATAATATGCTATATTTGAAAAGGTTAATATTTATGATAAATTTTTATAAATTTAAATTAAGAATTCTTTAGTGTATCATCATCATAAATTATTCAAAAGACTCATTACAATTGACATTTAAATATGCTTGTTTTTTAAAAAAAAATCATGGAATAAAGTTTAAAAGTTAAATTATAATAATCGTATAATAGTTTATTAAATCTATTTTTTATGCTGGATTCTATGTTCCATTATTATCATCATCATTTTTTATTATTATTTAAATTTAACAAATGAAATCCAGCAAGGTGGAATTTTCACTGAAAACTGCTAAATTGAATTGTGCCAGCAAGAGATGTTTTTTGTTTCTTCTCAAATAAAATTTGGGAAGATTTATATATATATATATATATATATATATATATATATATATATATATATATATATATATATATATATACATATATTAAATTTAGTTATTAAACATATAAATATATAAGAATGGTATGATATGCATGTAAATCTCATATTAGTATAATAGAAAATTTTTATGGCGCGCATGAGGAACCACTCTGAATAACTATGGCACGTGAGGGAAAATGATTAAACATTTATCATGCATCACTCTTGGGTGCTAGAAACTCAATTACGGTAAATAAAATTTTATGCCTTAATCTTATTGAAAAATTTAACACACACACAAATATTTGAAAAGCGAATGAAAAACTCCATAATTTTTACATGAAAAAACCTCAGGAATAAGGTAAAAAATCACGAGGCATAGCCCAGTAAAGATGCTTAACTATATATCTATTTTGGAATACAAAGTTTAAGTTTTTCCGATAACGGATTATAGAGATGTATGTGAGAAAGCCTGATGACAAAAATCTCAGAATCAGGTGACAACAAATATACAAAGAAGTAGTCAGTATAGCTGTGGTAGCGATAGTGAATGGCGGTGATATCCGACGCAGTGGTGGCGGGCGGTGATTGGTGATGATAAGGTGACCAACAATAGTGGTCGTGGTTTTGGCTACGCGACGATGGTCGCGAATGACCCGATGCGATGACCGGCGCGGCATGGTAACCGGTGATGGTCGATGGCTGGTCGCGATGTGGTCGGCGATAGTCACGACCGGTGGCAGCGGTGATCGGCGTGCCAGCGGTGGTCGACCGGTAGAACCGGCGGCGGGTAGACAGCGGGACCAGAGGTGGTAGCGCGATGGCGGTAAATGACCAATGGCGATCTGCGCAATGACCAAGCGGTGGTCGACGACAGCGACCAACGAATCGACGACCAAACGGCTGATCGATGGGGTGAGACCATGGGTCGACAACCAGATAGCAATGGATCTGAGCGGTGACCAAATGGTGGTGGTCACGGCAAGCAGGACCGCGTGGTGGCAAGAAGTGGTCGATACGGCGGTGGTGTGACCAATAGGCGAACGCGCAGACCGATGGTGGCCAACGGTGGTGGTCAACGGTAGTGACCAACGGCGGTGATCAACAGCAGCAAGGATCGGCAGTGGTGGCCAACAGCGGTGGTCGATGGCCATCGGTGGCACGATTAGAGGATCTTCAAGTCTCAGAGCTCTCTCTTCTCTTTTAGCTTGGCCTCTACCTCATGTAAAAAATGAGGGGTTATTTATAGATTAGAGGAGTGATGTTTTTATAAATATATTTAAAATCCAAACCACTCCATCGGACGGCTCAAAATGATTCCCTTGATCATCTAATGTATTTTAAGTATTTGATGAAGTCAGAATTAGGAGATATTAGGCTTGTTAGATCCGGCTCGTCAAGACGCTCGATTTGACTATAAACACTATATATTTAAGAGATGTCTAATATCACAAAGTTTTCAATAAGCGCTTGATCTAGATTAGTCTTACTCAGAATCAGATTGCTTTTGACATCAAGATTCGTGCTTCGACTAGGAATTTCCACTATCATATCAAATATAATGTGAAATATTTGTGGAGTTATGGATGGTGGTGGTGACTCCACTCTGAGATGGTGGTAGAGAGTGCATGACTACCAGCCAGAGGCGAACTTCAGGTGGCCGACAAAGAACGACAAGATTTATATTTTAGATGTATTTGAAAGAGAACTCGAGAATTCCAAAATACAACAAAATTGACTCTTCTAATATATTTTAAATATATCACATTATTTTAAAATTTTACTTTGCACCATACCAAACACACAAAAAGTTAAAATCTCCTACATTTATTTTACTTTCAAAACCATTAAGGGGATGTTTGGATGCTAAAAAAAGAATGCAATGTGAAGTGAATGTAATATATTTTGATTATTTTAAGGTTGTTCGATTGAGAACTCTACAAATAAATTTGGTTTTTTCCTTTTAATAGAATAAATGTAATGTAAAGTTATTTGTGGTTGTGGCGGTGCGCTAAAGTAAGCTAGTGGGGGGAAAGGACATCGGTAACTGTGCTGCTGGGAAGCTAATGTGGCGGCGATGATGATAATTTTCAGATCGATCAATGTATTTAGAATTCATCCAAATCGGGTGAATTCTAAATATAATAAAAATGATCATTTTAATATATTCTCAATACTTCACTTTACTTTAAATTTTTACTTTGCACTATGCCAAACACGTAAAGTTAAAATTCATTATATCTATTTTACTTCACTTTACACTCAAATCAAACAACCCTTAAATCAAATAGTCGGATGCTTTGAAAGCTAAAATTATAGGATTTAAAATTCGAGAATTATATATATATATATATATATATATATATATATATATATATATATATATATATATATATATATATATATATATATATATATATATATATATATATATATATATATATATACACCTTATTTCATGGAATCCATCACACACATAGAATGTTTGAAGAATAAACAAGAAAACTCCATAATTTTTACATGGAAAAACACCGAAAAGAGGAAAAAACCACAATGCAGCCCAAGAAAATCTTTCATATATATATTTCAAAGTACAAAGTTTTCCGATAACGGATTACAAAATTGTATATGAGAATGACAATGGAATCGAATCGGCAACAATAGCCAGTGGTTAGTTGTAATAATTGTTGGTGGCGGATGATGGTGAAAGCGGAATGACGGTGAGCGTGATGACCGGTGGAGATGGTCGCGATGGTCGACGGGCGGCGCGGCCTAGTGGCGGCGGCGAATGCATGCCGACGCGGTGGTCAGCGGCAACCGACATGGTGCGATGGCGATAGTGGTCCGGGATGACCGGGCGACGATGGTCGCAAGACCGGCAACGTGATCGAGGATTGGTGGGCGGATGACCGACGACGATGGTTGACGGCGATGACCGACGACGGGCAATGATGGTCACGGTGATAACCTGAGCGGTACGCAATGTCCCGGCAGTGGTCGGCGGATGGTGCGTGATGATATGGTTGGTTGACGACGACGGGATCACGGTAGACTCGGCGTGTTTGGCGCCAACGGCGTCGGCGAATCATCGAGTGGTGGTGCAATTATGCTTGGAGGATTTTCAAGCTTTAGAGCTCTCTCTTCTCTTTAGCTTTGCTCCTCTCATGTGAAGAATGAGGAGCTGTTTATATATTAGAGTGAGGGTGTTTCTTTGAATGCATGCAAAATCCAAACCACTCAATCAGATGGCTCAAAATAATTCCCTTGATCAACAGATGTATTTTAAATATTTGAATGCTCAAATGAAGTTAGAATCAAGAGATCATGGGCTTGTTAGATCCAGCTCGTCAAGACGCTCGATATGATTATAAATATTTCATATTTAGAAATTATTTAGGGATTTAATTGATATCCCAAAGTTTCCAATGATATTTTAAGTGCTTGACCTGAACTAGCTTTGACTCAGGATCAGATTGCTTTGACATCAAGATTCGTGCTTCGACTAGTGGGATTTTTAGCGTCATATCAGTTGGCCCCCTATTTTTGGATGATATTATCTCTATCATTCAAAAATATATGCTAAATAATTAAAAATAATAAATTCTTAATGAAATTTGCGGGTTTATTAACCATATAATTTAAGAGAATAGATCTTCATACATTATGATTATGAACGGTACAAGGTCATGAATGCGTAGGTGGTGCTCACAGGCGAGCCGGGGTTACTGGCCCGCGACGCCAGCGCCAAGATCGCAGCTCATAAAGAAAAGCGCTTATGAGCATTTTTTTCAAATTTTTTCATTTTTTCCATTTTTTTTTTTTCCCTTTTTGCCCCTACAGTGGGCCTATAAAAACCCTCTAGGGTAAAGTGAGGAGACACAACTCCCATATACTCTAGTGTTCCTCTGCATTAGATGAGAAATCATCTAGCGGAAATTTAAGGGCTAGGGAAAAAAATATTTTTCTTTTCTTTTTGTCAGCGAAGTTCTGACCTTCTTCTTAAGAGAAAGTCATTCGCTTTGCTGATCAAGACTCATAGCTCATACAACGATGCTCCCATTTTCCCTCAAAATATGCATCAACTGTCCTCGTTGGACTAACCAAGTTTGGAGGTGATCAAGGCCCGTAGTTCATACGGCGAGGCTCCAGTTTTCCCTCAAAGAGGGCCAACCGCCCTTGTCGACATCGATTTGAGAGCAAGGCCCAGTTCGACGAGGCTGATTTTCCCTCTAAAGAGATGCGCCTCCGTCCCTCACCGACCGGGTTTGGAGGCAGTCAAGGCCCGTAGTTTCTACTTCTTCTTGTAGAAAATTGAATTTCTTGAAACTCCAATGGATGGTTCAATAGTTGATAACTGCCAAGATGGCGGGGAAGCATCAATTAGGAACCATCCTTCAAATAACTCAGAAAGTCTGGCAGGTAATTTCAGAGTATCATTAGAGAGGAATAGCTTTTTTTTATCTCATATGTATGCGTATATTTTTCGTTAGATCGTAGGCAAAAAAATTTATCCAAAGCTGTCCGTGAGCAACAAAGTCAGGAAATGATATGCCCAAGTATTGGGATGAGTGAGTTGTTTCACACAATTCTCAGGCTTTTATTTTTCCTCTCTTTATTTATTATGTATTTTCACAGGATGATAGCCGGAAGAAAATCAATAGTGTGACAGCTACAGACGATATATCATCCACTATCACAGCAGATAGTTTAATGGTGCTCGAGAATTTCATTTCCTAATGAGTTGGTGGCTATTGTATTGCCAAAAGTCCGATCGAGCGCTCACCTCCGCCAGATACTTTGTTATTTCCGAGATGATTCTTCGCGGGACGCGATTCCCTTTGGCTCTGAATTGATTGAGATCTTTAAAATATGTGTAGTTTTGTCATAATTTTTATTTCGAGCTTTAGTGATCATCGTTGGTTTGACTGTCTTCTTTAGAGGCGTGGTGTTACTTTGAATATCAAATACTTGCGATGAATGTGTAGATTCACATGTAATGCTCAAGGACGTCTTTCTTATCGAGCTATAAAGAATTAGATGAATTTTCAGCACGGGATCCATCTAGAAATTGGTCTAATGGATTCTTTTTTTGTGAAAAATGAGTGGGGTCTTCCTGAGAGATGGGGAAGATTGAATGACCTTCCAAATCCATTGATTGAAGAGAATGAAATCTTAACTACTCTTAATATTCCTGATGCAGGAAGCTTGCAGCATGAGTTACATCATATTGGCAAATATATAATTGAAGATAGAATGTTCAAAGTTGGTCTTTCCATTCAGGTAGGGAGATCTCATGCTCTTCCACTGAAGAGATCAAGTAAAGGTGATGAAAGGTCTCCTCATATTCATAGGATTCTTTCAAGAAGCCCGTTACAAAATCACGGTGATAGCAATGTTTCTTCTTTAAAGAAAAAGAAGACATGTGCTAAGTGACTACGTCAAATATTTGCGAAGACTAGTTGGCCTCTAAGAGTTTAGCTATCTCAACTCATAATGAGGGAATTCATTTCTCGAAGCCACATATTCCTGAAGAGGTGTTAAAGCATGTATGCGCTGGACGTCAATGAGCAGATGAATTAGTACATTGTCTTCTCCTTCTCCTTCTTTTCTTCTTTTCCTTTTTCTTCATGTAATATTTGTGATTTTTTTATAGTAGGTAGCTCAAACATTAGGGCTGATGGCTCATTTGGGTGTCGCTCTAGACGAGTGGAATACTGAATTTGTGAAGCTAAAATATATGCGGTATGAGCAAAGATGAGTGATAAGGCCAAAGAAGTGGCGACCTGGAAGATCACTAACTGGGTAGAACCGAGCTAGCAAACAAACTTCTCTTTCTCTCAGCCGAGGTGGAGCGACTCGTGATGAGCTGATTAAGGTGAGGTCAGAGACTCACCAGAAAGAGAAAAGACTCAAGGCACTTGCAGCGGAGAAAAAAGCTCTTGAACTAAAGAAGAAAGCATTACAGGATCGTCTTTCTGAAAGGAGCTTATAATGTCAGAAGCGGAAGCAAATCAAATCTCCTTGAAGGCAGTGGAAGACTTTAAGAACTCCCTAGCTTATCGCGATACTATCAAGGACTATGTCCAGGAAGCTCGTAATCATATTCTTGATGTTGAAGTGAAGGACTTGGAGCACCAATGTTTAGAGGAATGCTTCATTCGAAGATTCCTAAAAGTAATCTGCTTAGTACATCGCAAAACTGAGACTAGTATTGAGAATCTGTCTCTCAGTCAAGTGTCTGAAGACCCTTCACCAGATTCAGGAGATGAAGGGGTTGAGAGTGAGTTTAAGATAGCATCTTCCAGTTGTGAGGAGGAAATTGATATCATGTTGTATCACTTGATAATGCATTTCTTTTCCTTTTATCTATGTATTATTATTTATCATTATTATTTTTATATCCAGAATTTTGATTCTTTCTGATATCATCATGTTAGTGCTGTCAATGATATAAAAACTTTTTGGGTGATTTGCTCTTATTTTGTTTTGACCTATCCGAGGTGATTGGTCGGAATATTATTCGACGATGCTAACCTATATGGATGAGGCCATGGGAAGTCCACCAAGGACTTTTTGGCCTATCCTAGGTATTAGTCAAAACATTATTTGACGTCTTACCTGTATGGAAGAGGTCGTGGAATGTCCACCAAGGATTGTTTAACCTATCCTAGGTATTAGCCAAAGTGTTAATTGATTCTAACCTATATGGAAGAGGCCACGGAATGTCCACCAAAGACTTTTTGACCTATCCTAGGCATTACCAAAGTGTTACTGACTCTACAGTATGGAAGATCCGATCAAGTCCCCTTGGGATTGATCATGCCCCACTAAGTCACAACGAGCACATTTCTCAAGTGGGAAGATTAAATGAAGGAGATTGTTTATATGCAACAAGCTTGAAAGAAAAGGCCATAAACTCATTACTCTTATTAGGTCGATGATACAATCATAAGATAATTTTAACACATATATGAGTTTAAAGAGGAAATGATAAATGAGACAAAATAAAAGTTGCAATAATTATGCAGTAGGAATTACTGATATTATTTCTGGAGATTCTCGGTGTTCCAAGTTCGAGGTAAGGTTTTTCCCTCTGGATCATTGAGCTTAAATATTCCTGACTTGACCATAGCTATAACCATATAAAGGTCATCCCAAAGAGGTGAGAGTTTATTGAGTTGAGGGCCTTTGCCCTGACTTCAGACAGGACCACGTCAAATAGGGATGGGGCGGGTTTCACTCTTCTGTTGAAGTGATGAGCTACCCTTTGGTGGTAGGAAGCAGTCCGAAGTAGGGCCATGTTACGAGCTTTGGGGAGTAGGTCCAAGTTCTGTCGGAGTTTTTCTTCATTACTATCATGATCGAATGATTGAACTCTTAGACTTGGAATCCCGATATCTACTGGCATAATAGCTTCTGTGTTGAAACACAAATTATATAGTGTCTCACCAGTCGGGTTTGTGATATAGTGTGGTAAGCCCAAATAACATTAAAGAGCTCATCAACCCATTGCCTCCCCAGCCTTCTCAAGACGTGTTTTAACCCTTTGAGTATAGTCCTGTTGGTAGCTTATCATCCATTAGTTTGAGGATGACACGTATCGGCGGTGAATGTGAAGATCTTTACAAAAAGACGTAAAGACTTTTCCAGTAAATTGGGTTTCATTGTCAGTGATGATCTTTGCAGGAAGACCAAATCGACATACTATATTTTTCCAAACAAATTGTTTAGCATTTGCCTCCATGATTTTAGCGAGTGATCAGCTTCCACCCATTTAGTGAGGTAGTCGATAGCTAAAATGATAAACTTTCATTGCCCTGATGCTACCGAAAAAGGTCCCATGATATCAATTCCCCATTGAGCAAAAGGTCATGGGCTTTGAAGGGATGAGAGCTCTGTATGTGGCATATGAGAGAGATTAGAGTGCAACTGATAGCTCACACATTTTTTGTGAACTCCAAGGCATCTTGCTTCATCGTAGGCCAATAGAACCATTGCCTTATAATTTTAAGGGCTAGCGTCATTCCTCCTAGGTGTTCTCCACATATCCTCGAGTGAACCTCTCTTAATGTGTAATCGACCTCGATTGTGAGAGGCATTTAAGGTATGGCCCAGAAAAAGATCGTTTGTATAGTTTACCTCCGATAATAATAAAGTTTGAAGCTTGCCTTCAGAGATGAGTTGCAGCAGTTGGGTCTTCAGGAAGGGTCCCTTCTTATAGAAAAGACAGGATGGGGTCCATCCACAAAGGTTCCTTTATCTCATTAATTTCTTGCATTACCCATGATCCTTGGATACTAGAAAAATATATTTCTTCAACATGTCTTTACTTAAATAGATCTCCAGTAGCAGAGGTAGCGAGCTTAGCGAGCGTCGAGTCAGTGTTCTTCTCATGATATGTGAATGATTTGATGTATCTTGAAATGGGCAAGAAGTGACTTCACCAAGCTGAGATATTGTGCCAACTAAGGATTATGGGTATTCAAGTTTCCCTCAACTTGGGAGGCGATAAGATGAGAATCAGTGTGGATCATTAAGTCTTGAGCTTCACAATCAACGGCGAGTCTCAACCCTGCGATGAGAGCCTCATATTCAACCATATTACTGGTTGCAGGGAATTTTAGGCGAAGTCCATACTCTAAGGTATCCTGTTGGGAGAAATAAGTAAGATTCGCTCAGCACCCAATATTTTTTCAAACCATAAAGTGTCCATTGAGGAGATGAAAGGGGTGTAATAAATAGCTCATTTGGAGTCTACGAGTACTTGAGACTCTATATCTGGCCAGGGTAGAACTCTCCCAATTCTACAGACTATTTGATTAACCTCTCAGATGCCTCTGATTTCTGTAGAATGGTCATCAACGATAAATGAGTGTAAATGTTGATGGTGTGAGCTTGAAAATATGGACGTAATTTTTGCGCTGAGAAAATTAAAGCCAAAGCCATCTTATCGTGGATAACGACTTTCTATATCAGAGAGAATTTTGCTGACATAGTAAATTGGTCATTATATCTCATTTTCTTCTCGCACTAAAACTGAGCTTATCGCATGGAAAGAGATTGCGAGATATAAGTATAACATCTCTCTTTAGATAGGCTTGGATAGTAAGGGTGGAGATGTTAAATATTCCCTTAGTTGCTCAAAAGCAGACTGGCATTCATCAGTCTACTGAAAATTATTATTTTTTGCTCTCTTTAGTATTTTAAAGAATGGTGAGTATTTATCTCTAGAATGGGCTAGGAAGTGGGATAAGGCAGCAATTCGTCCATTCAAATGTTGAACTTCTTTAATATTTTTCAGAGGAGCCATATCTATAAGGGCTCTGATTTTCTCGAGATTGGCCTCAATCCCGCTGTGGGTTACCATAAACCCAAAAAAAATTTCCGACGTAACCCCAAAAGCACACTTGGTCGGGTTAAGCATGTTATAACATCGAAGAAGGTTAAAGTATATTTCGAAGTCAAAATTTGTTGTGATTCTTCCAAGCTTTTTACTAACATGTCATCCACATATACCTCCATTGTGCGGCCTAAGAGGTCTTTAAAAACCTTATTCATAAGGCGTTAATAGGTAGTACCAACATTTTTTAATCCGAACAGCATAACTTGGTAACAATATAAACCTTTATATGTTTGAAATGATGTGGCTTCTTCATCAATTGGGTCTATTTTTATTTGATTGTAACCTGAGTAAGCATCCAAAAAACTGAGCATTGATGTCCATACGTAGCATCGACCAATTGATCAGTTTGAGGGTGAGGAAAACTGTCTTTTGAGCAAACTTTGTTGAGATTAGTGTAATCAATACACATTCTCCATGTTCCATTTGCTTTCTTAACCATGACAATATTTGCTAGCCATGTAGGGTAATGTACTTCTCATGAATCTCCTAAGAGTTTGTTAACTTCTTGTTCAATAGCTTGGAAGCGTCGGTGCAAAACTCCACTTCTTTTGGATCGGTTTGAATGTTGGATCAATCTTGGCGAGTGCATGATCACATTGGGTCGATCCCGGCATATATATGGGACTCCAAGCAAAGATGTCTTGATTTTTTTGCAAGAAGCCATGTATTTTTCTCTATTCAGGAGATCCAACTTACCTTGTTCAGGTTGGTCATCGACAATGAAACAGAGCAAGTCTTCTCTGTGGTACTTCTTCATCTAGAAAATTAAAATTTTGATGATGAAGGTCATCAGGTTGGTTGAGCTTGTCGAGGTAACATGATTGTGTTATTTGTTGATTTTTAGACCTCAACCCCACAGGGTTGGAAATTTTATCTTAAGATAAGATCAGTGCGGCACCAAAATTGATTGGAGGCCTTTCAAGATAGCGTTATACCCACTACACCACCATGAATTGAATGAGTCACTTGTCGAGAAAATTCTCTGAGGACAACAGGAATGGTGATTGTCCCCTCTACTCACACAGGGTGATTATCAAACCCATATAATGGTCCTGTAGCGGGTAGAGCTTTTCCCTAACCAAGCTCATGCTAAGAAATGTGGAGTAAAATAAGACATCAATAGAACTCTCGTTGTCAATCAAAATTCTCTTAACATTATAGCATGGGTCACCGATCCCTGCGTTGATGACAAGTGGATCTTAATGGAGAACTTGGACTTTTTCTAAGTCCGGGTCATTAAAAGTGATGGAATGATCAATACGAGATTTCTTTAACTCTGGTTCTTCAGAAGTAGCAATGAGGACTTGATTAGATAGTAGTGGTCCTCCTGCGATTGTTTCAATTTCTCCAACTATCTGATGATTATTTTGTTATTTCTGTGGTGATTGTCCCGGTTGCCCCCCAGTTTGAGTTATGTTTGCTTGAGTCGATTGATTCTTCACAAATCGACGTAGATATCCTTGTTGAATGAGCCTCTCGATTTCTTCTTTGAGTTGTGCACTTCCAATGGTATGTCGACTTGATGGAAGTATGATATTGCTCGATTTCTGAATTTGGTTTCAGAGGATGTGGCCACTTGATGGTCTCTTCATCTCGAATGGCCATCAAGACGTTAACACGAGATATGTTCAGTAGTATGTATTCCTTTTCTGATCGTGATTAACGTCATTGATGTGAGGGCCGTGGAGGGAGATCACAACTGCCTTGTTGCTTCTTTTGATGGGATTATCGATCTACATTCCCTAGGGTGCTCTTACGTTTTTCTATGGATTATTCAAATTGTTTACGATGGGCATTAATAGCCTCATCGGAAAAAATTTATGCTTCCACACGATGAACCAAGTCGGCATATGAGCGGACTGTATCTCACATTAATGATGAGTAGAAAGGCTCAGGACGAAGCCCTCCAAGGAAAACTCCTCTTAATAGTTCAGGATCTACTCCAGGTATTTGGCGAGCTTCTAAGAAAAATCTCTGGAAGTTTTCCTTAAGTGATTCACCATCATTTTGACGAATGCCTGAGAGATGAGAGGAATCTTTAATGATCATCCAGTTTGTAATGAACTGTTCTACAAAAATCTTGGTGAGTTCTTCAAAGGTATAGATGGATCCCCTTGGAAGGGAGTAGAACCAAGTGTGAGTCTGCCCCTTGAGAGTAACTGGAAAGACCTGACAAAGTAGTGTGTCAGGAGCTCATTGGATATGCATGATGGTCCTGTAATGGTCGATGTGTTCATACGGGTCAGTTGCCCCATCATAAGAGTTGATGCTCGGAAGCTTGAACCTTACGGGAATAGAATGTTGAAGAATAGCTTCAGTCATAGGTGAAGACTCATGATAGCCACGATGAGAGAGAAGATGATTTTCATCTTTATAATGAAATTCTTCTCACACCAAGCGTTGTAATTCACATTATAACGTGGCGGAGTCAACAAAGAGGCGAGAACATGCCAAGCTAATTGATGGATTAATTGGTTGGTACAAGTGATGGATGAGTAAAACTAATGTCAAGGAGGATTCACATGGTCAGCGAAGGAACTATGATGGCGAGAATGCCCCGTATTAGCATTTTGACCTCCCCTGGCTAACTATCGATCTTGGGGGAGATGTGTTTACCGCAGTAATGGTTGTCGTGTTCCTCGTAAAAGTCGGATTATCTCATTTTGAGACTCTTTCATTCAGCGCACATGATCTTCTAGAGAGATTCTTGTTGCGCCTTCACCGATAGAGTCATGCCTATCATGGGAAGTGAGGCGAGAAGCGTCCTTGGATTGGTTTTGAGTGGAGTTGGAGCGGAGACTCGTTGTTCGATTGCCTATTGACTATAATGCACTTGTTCACAAAGATTGTGATTGAGGGGTTTGATTCCCATACACGGCATCAAACTGCTACATGCTAGAAACCTAATTGGTAGAATAAAACTTTATGCCTTAACCTTGTTGAAATCCAGCGCACACACAAATATTTGAAGAGCGAATGTAAAACTCCAAGATTTTTACGTGAAAAAATCCCAGGAATAAGGTAAAAAACTACGAGGCCTAGCCCAATAAAGATGTTTCACTATATATCTGTTTTGGAGTACAAAGTTTAAGTTTTAATAAGATTACTGAAGATGTATGTGAAAGCGGCAAAATCAGAATTATGTGACAACTATCACGGCGATAGTTAATAACGATTGTTGGTGCGGTCGGTGATAGTGAAATGGTAGCGGTGATAATCTCTATTAAGGGTGTGGCGGTGGTGATGATGGCGGTGGCGATGACCAACAATAGTGGTCAACGGTGGTTGCGGCGGATGGCAAACGGTGATGGCAACAAGCCGTGGCAGCGACCGGCAGTGGTGATGGTAGCGGCATAGTGGTGGTCAACAGCGGTGGGCGATGATAGTAATCGGCGATAGTGGTCCGGCGGTGTCGATGCGATGGTAAACGAAATGGTGGCAATGCCATATGGTAATGCGAGCGACGGCGGCGAAACCGTGATAGTAGCGGCAGCGGTGGTCGATGCTTAAATGGCCGGCGGTCGATGGTAGTGACCAACATTGGTGATCGACGACGATGGCCGATAACGATGGCTAATGATGGCCGGTGACGATGATATTCGTTTAGTGAAATAGTAGTATACATTTACCCCGTTACAGAACCATTTGAGTGAAGGGAAATTACCATAATTGAAGAAAAGTTTGCCGCAAAGTTGACGAGAAAATGAAAATACTATTTTCATCCTACTTTGGCTTGTTACCACTAAAAGGCCTGACTTTACTACTAATTTGGATCCTACCCAATTATCTTGATATTTGTAAAAAGAAAATAAATATCACAAAATCTATTAAATTCTAAAATATATATTTAATTTTACTAAAAATATTCTATTGTTCCATCAATTAAAAGGGCATTTTTTAAAGAGCAGGAATAGATATAAATGAATCAAATTTTGCTCCAATCACCCTCCCTCAAATTTTATTTTATGAATTTAAATCAACTCATGAGCCGACTGATTTAATACAAAAAAATAATAATAATAATTCTAATTGAAACAATTATTATGATAAAAATATTAAAAATTAAAAATTAAAAAATAACTTAACGCGAGCATGAGTTAGCTTTGACTCACTCATAATATCTACAAACAATTTGCTGAAGACCATTTGTTGATAGTACAAACAATACTAACAATCAAAATAATTCATGCAAAGCAACTGGACAAGAACCTCCTGTCATCACTCTTTTTTTTTATTATTATTTGAAAATTACTATCCTTGAAAAGTTTACAAAAAAAAGCAGCTAGGAATAGATTAAATGCATAAAAAAACTCTAATTCATCACAGAGAATTAGTCACGCACCTGAATTTCTAACAGCTATGCCTATGCTAGTAACAACTATGACATTAATTCGAATGTCTCTTAACATATAATTTTCATCGAGAACTTGACCAAATAATCAATAGTAATCTGGAAGCAGGCATACCAACAACCATAACACAAATTCCAACTCCAACTGATACACACAAAGCTAACTTAAAATCAACAAAGCCAAAACCTAACTCTTAAAACAAGAAGGAAACTCAAATCCCTGATCTCCACAGTGACTAGAAATAGATAGACGTTTAAGTATGAATCCTGCAACAGTCTATATTAGATTAGTGTTGACCATAAATTTGAGATGAATCATACTGACCACCGTATCCTGGCTGCGGCGAAATGCTCTTAGAATAACCAACTGGAACAGCAGAAACGCCATAACCTGATTGCGGTGGCATTGACTGATCATAATATCCTGATGGATAGGTCGGAGGCTGAGCATAGCCAAGCTGGTTGCCGACAGGTTGCTGCGCAGGATAACCAGAGTTTGGCATATTTCCGGCATATCCAGCATCAGGAGCAGCCACCTGGTACCCATAGCTCACATTGGTTAGAGCAGTCTGATCATAGCTTGGCTGAGAGGAAGGGTACTGACTATAACCGCTCGACTGAGGAACAGACTGACCATATGCAGCAGGCACTGCTTGTCCGCCTTGGCCGTATACTGGAGCAGGTTGTTGAGGATAACCACCAGACGGCTGCTGGGAGTATCCATCGACAGGTGCGTAGGCCTGACTGTAAGGAGCATGCTGCATTGGAGCACCAGAAGTGTATGGATATGGCTGCTGCATTGGTGGAGCACCTTGATACATCGGTTCTGCAGGCTGCTGGGTTGGTCGAACTGGGCCATAAGGAGGCACTTCGCCATATGCCTGTTTGCCGTATGGTGTGGATGACAGTTGTGCATACATTCCAGGCTGTGAGCTAATGGACTGCTGCTGACCATACATCTGCTGTCCAAGTGGCTGGTTGTCATATTTGGGTTCATTATAGCCATGCCCATAATTCTGCTGCACGGGTGGAGGTTGGGTGTAGGGTGCCAAATTCCCATAAACATCTGAAGTTTGTGCCTGTGCATAGTTGTAGTTTATTGGAGCATTTGCTGAAGCTGGAGTTGATACAGGCAGAGGATTTGATGGTTGGCTGTTAGGGACGAGACCACCTTGGTTATAGTAACCATAGCCACCTGGTTGTGGAGGGACAGTCTGCATAGGAGCAGCAGATGCAGGCCTCTGTTCATCCCAACTTGAGCCAAATGCGCCTGTTGTAGGGGGTTGCTGAGAATAGCCACTGTAGGGTGGAGGATATTGAGTTGTCTGAGGCGAATGCATACCTATCTGCTGATGACCATAGCCAACTATCTGCTGAGTTGGTGCCGTTGGATGAGGAGTCACCGGAGCAGGCCCCCGTGGCAGATGAAATGAGTTAGAGTGTGATGATGGTCGCATAGGAGGCTACAGGGAGAAAAGAACGAAGCCATTACGATAATTCAAAGAACCCAAGTGTTCAAATGGTTCCAAATATATTTGTGACAGGAATAAGTGAAAAGCTGGGTCCAAATCTAGATGACAGAAAAGTCTATAAATGTGAAGAAATAACGCATAGAAATAAAGAACACGAGCAATTAATGAAAACATTGAATGGAGAAAGTAAATAGAAGTTGAAGTAGGATGAAACTCGTATAACAAGAAAAAGAGATGAATGCACAAATAAGCTTGAAGAGTATCATTACCAGGGTAATTCCTATAATATACATACATAACCCAATAAAAATTAATAATATTAAATGATCAACAGATCTTAATTATCAGGCAGAAAAGAGGCCGATAACGAGGAGAAATCAAAAATAAATTTGAATCATTGAAGATACTTGTGGCATCAAGACTTACTAATTGCACCTCAAAAACTAATACTTGACAGAAGGACAAGTACATGGAAATGTAATGGAATTGTCTATATAAAGAGATATGGCTTTCAAACATGCAATCAAATGGCGGATCAGAAATTGTAAGTTCATTTTGTTTCTAGGTAAATAAAAGGCATTCTAAGCATTCATCAAGAAGCAGATTTTCAAATTGAATCAGTACACCATCAGCAGGACTCGGAACCAACAACAACAACAAGCCTTAATCCCAAGGTGTTTACATGAATCTTTAGTCCATTGTGTCTTATATGTCAAATTCTCATTTAATTCAAAATCTAAGATCATTTTTTGTACATCTTAACCAAGTCTTTTAGGTCTATATCTTTCTTAACTAAATCTAATGGATCTACTCTCTGTCAGTCATGACGAGCTTTATGTGGCCAAAACCATCTAAGCACTCTCCCTAATCTTATCTACCACGGAGCTACTCCAACTTTTCCAACATACTCATTTTGCATTCTATCTCTAAGAGTAAAACACTCATCCACATCCTATCTGATCCTTAACTTAGTCTTCTCTTATTGGCCAACATTCCATAAGTCATTGGTCTTACCACCATCTTATAAAATTTTCCTTAAGTTTAAGTGGAACTTTTCTATCACATAATAGACCATTTCCTCCACTTCAACCATCCAACTTGAATTCTACTACAATATCTCCATCTATTTCACCATCATTTTGAACAATCCTAAATATCAATGCCATTTGACTTCACTAAGTCATAACATTATCACTAAAACTTCTACAACTAAAATTACACTCCATATATTTTTAGATCTACTTAACGAAAACCTTTAGACTCTAAAGTTGACCTCCATAATTCAAGTTTCTGGACTCCCTCTCTAATCTTATCAACAAGAAGAATGTCATCATGAAAGCATACACCAAGGTACATCTTCTTGTAAATGCCTCGTAAGAACATCCATAACTAAAGTAAAAAGATAAGGGCTTAATGTTGATCCTTGATGTAATAAAGCGAAATAGGAAAATATTTTGTCAATCCTCCTTGTGTTTGGACACAAGTACCATCTAGTATACATATCCTAAATGACTTGAATATAACCAATATTAACTCCTCGTTAGAACTCTCCAAAGAGCATCTCTTGAGACTTTATCATAAACTTTCTCTAAATCCATAAAAATCATATGTAGATCCTTCTTACTTTCTCTATGCTTCATCAAACCTCTTAACAAATGTATAGCATCCATAGTAGATCTACGGCATGAAACCAAACCGATTGTGAGAAACTTACGTATCACATTAACCTATGCTCAATTACTCTCTAATTTTAATGTATGGCACATTAACTTAATTCTCTATAATTTGCACACTCTTGTGCATCACCTTTATTCTTAAATATAGGAACCAATCTCTTTCTCCACTCATCTGGCATCTTTTTAGTCTTTAAAATAACATTAAAAGATTTGTAAGCCAAGAAATTCCTTGATCTCCTAAACATTTCCACACATCTATTGGAATATTATCCGGTCTACTTTTCTTCCACATTTCATTTTCTTTAAAGCTTCACTAACTTGATTTATACGACGATAGAAATGAAATTCTCTATTTTGTTTAGGTATTAAGGTTGTTAAAATCAATCGTCTTTCGGATCCTTCATTGAAAAGTTTATCAAAATATCTCATCCACCTATTTTCAATATCTTTTTTTAATAAAGTCTTTATTATTTTCATTCTTAATACCCACTCATGTACTTTCTTATATCTCCTTTTTAACTTATCATACATCTTTCACCTTTCTCATTGTATAAATCACTAAAATTTAAATTTTTTTTCATATATGCTTTCTTAGAATCTCTGTCTTTATATCTTTCCCGATTCTCCATTTTTAAACCAATTTATAAATGTTTCATTTCTTTTCTTTTTTATTACTCACCACCATTATTCTTATTAAAGAATTGATTCTATCTTTAGACTTAATTTCACTGATATTTTTCACGTTAATTCATGAGAATCATCCCAATTCTTTGTGAATCTTAAAAATATTTTTATTTGTGTCCTAAGTGTCCCTAATCCAGACAACAATTTAGTTTATTTTCTGACTTCTCTTCTAAAACTAATAATCGATGTTGGGTCTTAAAATTTCACTTGGAATGATCTTACAATCTAAGCGATCTATTTGTCTTATCAAAAATAATCAATCGTGTTTCTTAGATCCATTTTATAAGTAATATGTTCGTCTCTTTTCTTAAATAAAATATTTTATTCTGAATCATGTACAATCATATAGTCCTACGTACAAACATCAATCCATGTAGCTTAATCCATCTTCTGCCACTTTTCTGCCTGTTTAAATCTCCGATAAATACTTTTTTTAGAGATATCTTGTATTAATCCCTAATTTATTCCAAAATTTTCTTGAACAACCCCTTGACATCTATAACGTTGATAATCTTTGGTATCACAATAATCTTTAAAGCTATAATTAATCTCCACATTAATACTTATAACATTATCCTTCAAACTTTTATCTATGTCACACTTTTTCATTTTAGTTCATTTCTGAAATCCAAAGTTTAAAACCTAAATATCAATCTCCTGGCCTTCCCCTTTAGTTTCTTGCATAAAATATTTATCTTTCTATGAACCATAATATCTATTAATTCCATTAATTTACCTGTAAGGTACTATTCAGATCTAACTAATTCTGGTTTCATGGAATTTAACTTCCGCATCATCCATAATGTGGGAACACTTGTATTTAATCCGCACTGATCTACTTACATTTTCATTTATTTACCTAACTAAGAATTGTCTAAAATGTATTTGACACTTAGGGCATTTCTCACAAGTTGTAGGGTGTACCATGCCTCAAGAATCAATTAGAACTATGCATTTGCACTCTGAATACACAAAGCCAAAAGAAACCAATGAAAATAATCAGAAGAAAATTGCATAAAACAACCTCTGCGACAGTTTTCTTTTCCTTCTCCCATTCTAGTTGAGTAGCGAGGAGAAGGCATGACTGACAAAAAGATAAAAATCTACATCCAATAGAACTGATGGTTTGGTAGTTTCAAGCAAATATAAGACCATGCTGCTGAGCATATAGCACATAGGATCTCAGAGAATATTAAAGTTACAGTGACTTTTATCAAAATGAGCTTAAAAATGATTGATGAGAAAGAGGCAAAAGATCAGGATTTATATAGGGATCTAATTGATGAAGTCCTTACAGTTTTTAATCTCTGCAATGCTCAAAAAAATAAAAGCCTTTTAAATGGGGCAACTTGTTTCAAAAGAATTGCCAACAATAAATAAATTAGTTTTGTTTCATCTATAACACAATCTCTGGCTTGAAGAAAAGAAAGAATTTAGGCACGATTCATGTAAATCTTGAAAAAAGAATAACCAAATAGCAGAAACATAATTGTACTGTTGTACTAAATTATCTTGCAACTCAGATGATAGGAATCTATAACAAAATAATCAATGTCAATTCCATTTAGCTTGGGAGAACAGAACAACAGGAATCTGCTAAACATAAATTCAACATAAATTCAAATTACCAGCTAAGCCCACAGATTGCAGATGAAGAGATCAACACTCAATCATCTGTAAACAAATCAGAATTTTCCCTCTATTACAGCTCAAGGTCATGTATCTTCGAAATGATAATACAATATACCCCAAACAGGAATGAATACGCAACCAAAAAACATACAATTGTTAGACACATGATACAACTCATGCAAGCAAGCGACTGCCTAACTACTAAATAACGCTAAGGCTAGCATCATAGTTTTGCATTATCATGAATCTATAAAAGCAATCTTACCAACCATATAATGAATCTGCAATGACTAGGGTTAAAAGTTGATGCCCCTCTTTTGTTGATCAGAGTGAAGAGTGAAGATCTATTGTTACACCAAGATACCAACGTTGATCTCAAGAGAAAGGTATAGCCAGATCTGCAGTGTGAAAGCCAACCAACTCCAAGTTGGAATCTTCAGCATAAATAAACCAACATAACGGCCAAAAACTTTAATGTGGATCATGAAAGAATGGGGCAAAATGCCTTTAAATTTGAGTCCAGATATAAAAACAACCCTTAATTGTCAAAGCACATAGAATTATTGAAAAGTGGCATGCAACTCGAGATTTATTACTAGTAAAAAATGCAGGAAAATAATGGAAACAAACTGTTAACCAAATGCATACAGTTTATTTAGTAGACTACTAAACCAACAACAAATAGTTTAAAGCAGGTATTCTTAAAAACGTAGTATCAAAACCATCTGCAGAAAATCTCTAACACTAAAGTACATTTACATGAAAAAAAGAAAGAAACTCAGCATGAATATCTTCATCTTGCCACCGCATTTTAAATGAAACGCCTTTTTGCGATTGTGAAAAGCTAGAGATGAGATGACCTTCAGCCCGGATTAAATATAACTGAAAGGCCCTGAAGACTATTATTAATACATAATAAGTATTTCCTACTTTTCTTCAAATACAACTATAAGACAATTCATTCATATGCACGAGTCCTAACAATTGATTGTACAAATGCAGAGAAGAACACAGACAAATAGTATGAAATCATAAGAAAGTTCACACATTACATAATTCAGAAATGTACCAAAAATCATGCATTAAGTAGAAAGAATTTATTGTCGTTTAGAGTGAAGGAAGATTGGAATAATTTTGATTTACAAACTTTCTAAGAAAGGTTAAAGAAAAGCTAGCTGAATTGATTTCTTTATTAGCCATTGAAAAGAAGTAAAATCAAAATAATTAAATTCTTCATGAATTTATTCTCTATAACATGTACCACATCCTACAAGTAAATTTAGTAAAAGTAAAATGAACTTGCATGAGGCGCCAAGAATCTTTACAAAGCATTAAGAAACTAAAATGGCTCCTTTCTTTTTAACATGCATCGCCAAAAAGGATCCCTTTTTCTTAGCATGCATTGCTAAACTAGAGAGGCTCCCTTTCTTTTTTAACATGTATTGACAAACAAGTTGCAAGACTCTCATGGCGCCTCACCTTAATGGAAAGCGCTTACGAATCAATGTCCTAAATACATGCGTTGAATATCGAACAGTCAACAGCATCGTGCTCATGTTCATTCTATTTATCCCCAGAACTATTAATTACGCTCACGTAGTAAAGACCATAATCATAATTTATCACAAGAAGCATTAGGATGCAATATCAAATTTTCCCATCAAGATTGATATCACATTTTATCATTAAAAATGAATGAATCCATGCCTTGTAAAAAACAATCAGAAATTCAAGTCATAAAAGGATCATTGAATAGAAAGATAAACAGATCATCACCCTGTTCAAATAGCACCAATAACGACAGAAAATTATTAACATAAATTATTATCCTTGTGATATTTGCAATAGAAGTAGCAGAAATAAAAAAATAAAAAAAACCTAGGCCAGCAGCGGGCGTAGAGGCGGCGGGCAGCGAGGCGGAGGCAGCGGCAAGAATGCGGCAATGGGCGTGCTGACAATGTGACAAACGAGGGAGGTACGGCAAGAGGAGGTTAAGCAAAGTGAGGAAATGTATTTGGAATTCGCCCAAATCGAGCGAATTCCAAATACACCAAAAATGTCCCTTTCAATGTATTCTAAATACTTCACTTTACTTTGGAATTTTATTTTGCACCATGTCAAACACAACAACAACAACAACAACAAGCCTTTATCCCACTAAGTGGGGTCGGCTAAACAATGTCAAACACCAAAAAATTAAAATTCACTGCATTCATTTTGCTTCACTTTACACTCAAACCAAACAGCCCCTTAATGAATTACATGGGTACATTTGAAATAACTATTCATCAACTTTCAGAGTGGAAGAATACAAATAACTTGCAGTTACTCAAAAAATTTTGAAGGAAAATCTAGTGATTATGTGGATACTCAAAGCATAAATGGCATGATGATAAATGGAAGTTAGTAATTCTTAGAATACTTGACAGGTTAAAAATCTCTGCATGACATAGCAAGGACTGTTAAATTCTCACCATATACAACCTCGCATCCATGCATAAGGAAATAAGACATTTAATTTAGTAAAAATGGCATTGACATTTATGCCAGACAGCAACATTATTCAATATGGTTTCATAAAATGACTTTGACATTTACATGAATGCTAAATGACAGTTTTTTCCCAATACATCTAATACTAAAAGTTCAACAGAGAAAGAAAAAAAAAACCTTAATGATGGGTTTTCAAATCTGAGTTTGCTTTGAGAATAGTACAGTAAATGAATAATCAATCAATTTTTATATCACAGTCATCTCAAAATAAATCCAAAGAATTTGAAACTCATCCTAACAAAACTACAGTAAGGATATCCCCACACTTTGTTTTCCTAATTCCACCAAAACAACTGAATACCTACCATCAACCTCAAAAGTACCTGATCTATGTTCCAACAAATCTAGGATAATGCTTCAATAGCTAATAAAATAAAACTAAGAAATATTTTATCATTTAAAAATTGGCATACTCAACTGTTGACCTCTACAATCTCAGAGGTAAACTGAGCTATGATCAGCCTCTGGCTAGCCTAACTAAGCCCTTATCATTTCTTGACTGAATCAATATTTATGTATGACCCATGTGACCCCAAATCAATGGACAAACCTCATAATTCCCACAATAATGGTAGTGTCAACACAATCTTATGGATACATTATATTGATCGAATATGATTCAAGTTCACTTGATCCAGCTTATCGCTGCTTAAATAGGCATGTATAACCTAATGTGATCTTAAACAATGGGCAACCCTTATGACTCACGCAATCACAGTAGACTCAACACAATATTGTCGATTCATTATGTTCATCCAATGATATCTCAACTATTTTAATACAAAATAAATAATTGAGTTGATCAACTCTACTAAATTTTGGATGACCTAAGCTAACATGATTTGAACAAGCTACTTCTGATTGTCCCAAACAATCCCCTAATTGGCCCAATTTGTACTTAACTAACCTAATTTGGTCATGTGTGACTCAATCAACCCTAAATAACTTGATTGAGTCCTAACAGGTGATTCCCTTAGTGTCTTACTTGGCCCTAAGTTAGTCCTAGTTGAAATTGACAAGGATGACTTATGTACCCATTAACAAATTCCAATCAAAACCCCTTTGGTCGTAATTAACCCTAACTTAATCTTATTGGTTTAGATATGCTCAATAGACTTAAATGGAACCTCAATAAACAAAAGTAAAATTTTTAAAATAGGTATTATATGAATCTAAATTAACTGATTTGGCATTATTTAAAAAAAAAATTAAGAATAGCATTAGTTGCCCATGTAATTGACAACTTAGTGCCTACATGGACTACAAAGGGACCTGCTCAATTGGCACTTGCAACAGAGAGGCGATCACAAAAATAAAGTGGAGACTGGAGAGGTCATCTATAATGAGCATGGAGACGGAGTGAAAGTAACCTAGAGGGGAGAGTAGTGGGAGCTAATGTCATGTTGCGTGAGGTGAGGGAGAGTAGTGGGAGGAAAAGAGAACAGTGCGGCAGAATGGAGAGGACCGGTGAGAAAAAATAGAAAGATGTTGATACGAACTGATTTCTGAATTTGAGTGAGGTTTGAGAGAATGGATCTCTATTTGTAGTTTTGGTTTGATTTCCCTGTTTTGGCTTGGAGTGGTTCAATTGAGTTGACTCTGAGTGAATCAATGAGTTAAGAGTTAGGTTTGGTGCTTCGATATGGATTTAGCGCTTTTCTGGTTGGATCTTATTGAGTCTTCTTGGTTTGATCCTTGACGTGATTACGGGTTTGATCGCCTTGATTTGGTATTTGATCAGCGGTTCTTGATGCTTATAGGTAGATTCAGATGTTGCCTTAGCGGTTTGATCTCATTGAATGTGATTGAAATTTGTTCTTGGTCGTTGGATGAAGCTTTGAGATAATAACCTTATCTTTGCTTGTTTTGTTTTGTTTAGTTATTATTTATTGAGCTAAGAGAAAGATAGATACTTTTCTTGATGGAAGTGGTTTAAAAACCTGAAGATAGCAGGAAGAGTAAAGGCGAGGAGATAAGTTCTTTCTTAAACTCTTGATCATCCTCTGTTTGACTTTGATCTATTTATACTTTTTCCTTTCTTACTTGGATCTAAGCTTCTAGCACTAACTACTTTTATTCTATTTGATTTACATTACATTTACCGGTTGCTTACTTTTATGGAATATAAGTTGGTTGAGATGTGCTTCTTGATTTCTTTATATCCTGTTTATTCTTTATAACAGCGTTATTATTGTTATTTGGTTTCTTAGTTCTTGAGTTATTTCGATTTTTAAGTGACAACTTTGGATCATTATTGAGTCGGATGGATTATGTTGTTTTACTTCTTTAACTTATTGTGGTTATTTACTCTTGCTTAGTTTTTTGATAATTCGTTTTCGGATATAGTGATTGGTCTTTGTCCTTTTATTGGTGATGCTTTGGTAGTATTTAAATCATTTGTTAGCTTTGTTGCCATTCTAGATCTGTAAGCCTTGTTCTTTTGTCTTACTGCAGGGTTTGGGAGAATTTTAGTTCTTGTTAATTTTGACTTAAGGGTTTAATAGCTTTTATTTTGTTATCTCGTAACTTTTCGCTTCTTTTCAGTCATAGAAAATTTTTGTAATGATTATATTTCTTTGTAATTTGTGTTTCTTCTTGTTTGAGTCTTCTTATTGTTAATTTGGCCATTGGATGATTTGGATTCATATCATTACTCCCTCCTCAATTTTGCCTAGGTCACCATTAAAACTTTTTTATTAATTCATATAGATCCCACTTTATAGCAATCCTTTCCTGAACCTATTTGTCCATCTACTTGAGGTGGAAAAGATTGTTGTGCTTACTTATTACTATGGATTATCTTATTCTATGTAATTGGGTATATCGACATTAAGGTAATTCAATGGTATTAGACTATTTTACATTCTATAATTAGACAATTATATGTCCTCTTACTTGGATTGAATGGTTGATACATGAAGCTTGTTAATATTCTTGCATTGGTTTGTCGGTGATTATCATTTTGATGTTCTTTGGTCATTTATTTTTTAATAAATAACTTACTTACGGATATGCCCTTTATGGAACTTTCATCACAATTAGCATAAGTCTTCTTTTTTTATCTTCTATTTGAGTTCTTTAAATTTGAATTGATATTTCTTTGTTGATGTTAGTCGAGTGGCATTTGTGGGAGGTATTTGTAGTTGGGACTTTGATGTTCTTTGTTTTTACTACTGAGTGTCTTGATTCTATTTACGTTTATTTCATTATTCTTTAAATTTTTATTTGAAATCATTCTAGGAAGAAGAAGTAGGCTCTTTATTTTAATTTAAGTGTGATTAAGCGACTTTGTAGAAATTATGGATTCGAAATTTGGTTATAGTCTTTCAATTCTAAAAATTTTGTTTGTGGTTTGTTGTTGAAGCAGCTAGTTCTTCTTAAATCTCAGGGAAGGGCCAAATCTTTGCATAATTTGTTCTTTGAGCTAAATATTGTTTATTTACTTCATGATATACTAGCGTCCATCCATGTATATTGAGGATATTAAAATTTACGATCTCGAGGAGTTATATCTTGAAAAAGCTCGCTTTAAGAGCCTCTAGGATTTTATTAAATCATATCTATTTTAGTATGGACATGGGTGTGTGTGTATGTGTATTTTGGAGAATAGGATTAATGGGATGCATCACATACAGATTTGAGGTTATTTTTCAATCTTTTTATGGCGGTATCTTTTGATATTTGATTAATAGTGGCGATTTCTCTTCTTTTTGTTTAATCGGTAACACATTCTTCAAGTATTTTGATGTGTTTCTTGTTCCTTCGCCATTTTCTAATTTGTAGTCCAAGAGCACCAATGTTATTTAATTTGAGTGAGGTTTGAGAGAATGGATTTTACGTGTTTAATTCGGTTTGGTTTTGATTTCCCATTGAATTATGGCAGAGTGGTTCAATTGAGTTGACTCGAGTGAATCAACGGTTGAGAGAGTTGGGAGGTTTTGCTTTGATCCGTTGGATTTAGCGCCTTTTACTATTGTTGGATCTAATCACTTGGATTGAGTGCTTCTTGGTTTGATCCTTGAGCTGATTAAGTTTCGATCACGCCGCCGATTTGGTGATCATGCGGTTCTTACTTCAGAATTAATTGGATTCGATGTTGCCTTGGCGGTTTGATCTGATTGAATCGAGCCTGATTGAGAATTACTTTGTTCTTATGGTTGGATGAACTTTGAGATTTTAATTTTGTTTGTTTGTTGATTGATCATTTGAGAGCTCGAAGGAAGAGGGTTCATTGGGATCGGAGGAAGCTCATTCTCAGATGGAAGGCATGGTTTGAGGAAAACCAGAAGAAATAGAGGAAGAGTCAAGGGGAGCGAGGAGATAAGTTCTTTCTTAAACTCTTGATCATTGTTTGGCTTTTGATCTATTTATACTTTTTGTTTTCCTTTCTTATGTGGATCTAATATTTATCTTACTGCTTCTACATTTAAATTAACTAATTTCATTAGGCGGATGTTAGTTCTTCTTAGTCTTTATGGAATATAAGTTGGTTGAGATGTCGAACTTCTTGATTTCTTTATATCCTCAGTTGTGCTTCCATTCATTTATACAATATATTGTTGTTATTTGGTTTCTTAGTTCTTGAGTTACGCTCGATTTCCTTAAGTGATTCTTTGGATCATTATTGTCAGGATGGATTATGTTGTTTTACTTCTTAGAACTTTATCCAGTTATTTTCTTGCTTCTTAGTTTTTGATAATTTGCATTTTAGATCTATAGTGGTATTAGTCCTTTTGTGGTGATGCTTTGGCCGTATTTAAATCTTTGTTAGCTTGTTAATTCTGATCTCTGTAATTGCCTTGTTCTTTTGTCTTACACAGTGGTTTGGGAGAATTTATCTCGTTCTTTGTTATTCTTGTGCACTTAAGGGTTAGTAATAGCTTTTATTTGTTATCTCATTTAACTTCCTTCTTCTTCTTTCTCGTAATCATCACGAAAGGTTTTGTAATGATTAGTATTATTTTTCTTTATTTGTGTTTCTTTTGTTTGAGTCACATTTCTTATTGTTAATTTGGTCATTGGATGATTTGGATTCATATCAGATGTTTTCCATTTTCTTTTCTTTTTTTTTCTTTTGTCTGTTTTCTCTTAACCATAAAAAAAGAAAAAAAAAGAACTGAATTTATTTTCTATTATTTTACCACGAGAAGGCTTAAAGTTGATTTGAAAATGGAATCAAAGATCAAACCTTTCTCCATGGAGATAAAAAATTACAGAGGACTTAAAGAGAGTAGAAGTAATAACAACAGAACATATCGAAAAAAAATTTTATGAACATAATTCCGAAAATCTTGAACTCTCAACCTCATCAGTGGAAGTTTGTACTGCATCTCTCTTGCTCTTTTTTTCTTTTTTTTTTCTTTTTTTTTTTGTTTTACCCGTTTCTCCTAACAACAGGACAGGGAGGATGGCTGGCAAGGAAGAACACCAGAAAAGTGGGGCTGTCTTGTAATTTTGAGAAAAAATATGTCCTAGCCAAGTCATCTAAACAGGCAACTATGCCTATTCTTGGTTTTTTTTATATAATACCTAATCAGTTAATTTGAATTTATAAAATGGCTATTTTAAAATTTTGGTTACAAACAAACTACTACTAACTTAACAAAGCAGGCAAATCCTTATTAGCCCAAACAACCCCTATGCGATTGGGTGAGATTTAAAAAAATAAATGCTTTCTCTATTAATAAAAATCATTAATAAAATTATTTAGAATTTTCCCCTAAATTCACTCATTTTCTTTTGCTATGCACATTAATAAGAAATTAAAAAAATATAAGATAGAAGAATATTTTAACAATCACATTTCATTTGTTTATAGAATAATATAACTAATATAAAATGATGTAATATATAGGCAAAATTTATTAGTATAATTTAAATTTTATTTTTTTCTTGATTTTAAGCTCATTAATTATTTCATTTTTTAGCCATTAAGTATAAAGTTTTATAGCATGAAAACATCATACAAAAAAATTAGTTGAATCTAATTTAATCTGTTGGCTTATAATCCTATAATCAAATAGCAAGAATGAAAAGAAATTAAATTTTACACATCTTAATATAAAAATAAATTTATCGGATGATGCCAATTATTGAACTGTTTGATTTGCCCAACTTTGCAGAGCACTCTTCCCTAAGCCAAACTTAGTTATGAAGCAATCAGGGTGGAATCATAGAAGATGAAGCAAATTAAGGATTAGGGATTACCCTTTTGGTGTAAGAGAGATATAATCAGTAATCCATATAGACTAGGTCGGCTAAACAGGCTAATTTGGGTTAGATTAGCTTAGCTTGAGTCAATTAGTACGATGTCTTGACCTGTAAGTATGTTCCATAAAATGAATTGAGCCAACATAGTGAAACAAACAAATGATAAATGTGATGTAGTGCAAATTAAGTTAGAAACACCTCGATCGTGATCAAATTTGATCGAAAACAATCTTTTTTTGCAAAGTAGACCATGTTGATGCGTCTGAAATGTCAACATCACCTCAAAGAAGCTTCTTGCATCATCTAAGGGTCATTCAACCAAAAAAAACAAGCCATAAATACGGCTTTGTGCATATCAGAGTTGAAAGGCTTTAATGTCATCCGAACAACCTCCATTCACAAAACAGACTGCAAAAATATCACCGAAACATCAAATCTTCTACATAGAATTTTCCACAATTGATTCAATCAGCATGATTCAACACTACCATTGCCGGTCCCAAGTCCGGATGCAAAAAGTGGAGGGTTGCGTTAGGTAGTCGACAGCCAGCGTAAAATTTGTCGAAATAATCATGACATGAATCCTTTAAATCATTATGTTAATCTTGGGCATCCCAAGCGGCTTGTATGGCTTATCTGATGAAAAATGTGCTAGAGCCTTTGCATGGCGAGTGCGATGTTAAATAAGCAGGGTTCTCACATTATGGACGGATGCGGGCAAGAAGTTAGTCCATGAAACTAGAATTAGGTTAGATCTTGGAATATAGGTACTACAAGTAAATTAATGGAATTAATAGATATTATGGTTCATAGAAAGATAAATATTTTATGTGTTCAACTAAATGGGTTGGTGAGAAGGCGAGGAGATTGATAGTTTAGGTTATAAACTTTGGTATTACGGTAAAGTAACTAGAAATGGTGTAGGTGTGATTATAGATAAAGTTTGAAGGATAATGTTATAAGTATTAATAGATGGAGATAGAATTATAACTTTAAAGATTATTGTTATTGATACATGTTATAAGTTATACATACTCGTAGGTTTAGAGTCAAAAGAAAAATTTTGGAATGAATTAGAGGGATTATCTGATATCTCTTGAAGAAAAGTATTTATTGGGGAGATTTAAATGGACGTTTGGTAGAGTGGTAGAAGATTTTAAAGTATTCATGGTAGTTATGGATTTGGAGTAGTAATGAAGAATGTATATATTAGATTTTTCTTAGCTTATGATTTTGTAAATACTTTATTTAAGAAAAGAGATGAACATATTATTATAAAATGGATCTAGTAAACACATTGATTATTTTTACGATAAGAAATAGATCGTTTAGATTGTAAAGATTGTAAGATCATTCAAGTGAAATTTTAAGTCTCTATTAGTTTTAGATTTTAAGATGAAAGGTTGTAAGAGAAAAATAAACTAAATTATTATCAGGATTAGATGGGGACACTTAAGAACATGAAATAAAATATTTTAAGAGCTATAAGAAATTAGAATTTGGGATGTTCATAAAGGAAAGCGTTATGTGGGAAAAATATCAAGTGAAATTAAGCAAGTTCTTAAAGATGTCTTGGAGAATCAAAAGAAAACTTCTTTTAATAAGAATAGTTGGTGGTGAGTCAGTGTGAAAAGATAAGAAATAAAGCATTGTTATAAAATTTGGTTTAGATGTAAAAACTTGGAGAATTGGGAAAGATATAAAGTGGCGTAGAGATTCTAGAAAGTATATATGATCAAAATTTAGCTTTAGTGATTTATCTGATAGATTAGATCAAAAAAGGTGAAAGATGTATGTATAAGTTAGACCAAAGAGATAGGAGAGTAAAGACATAGTTCAAGTGAGGTATTAAGGATGAAAATAATCAAGTGTTTTCTTAAAAAAGATATTGAAAATAGGTGGATGAGGTATTTTGATAAACTTTTCAATGAAGGATCCGAAAGTCGATTGATTTTAGCAACCTTATACCTAAACAAAAATAGAATTTCATTTTATCATCGTAAATCTAGTTAGTGAAGCTTTAAAGAAAATGAAATGTGGAAAAGCGGTAGGACGGATAATATTCCAATAGATGTGTGGAAATGTTTAGGAGATCAAGGAATTTCTTGGCTTACAAATCTTTTAATGTTATTTTAAAGACTAAAAGATGTCGGATGAGTGGAGAAAGAGTTTGTTGGTTCTTATATTTAAGAATAAAGGTGATGAGAGTGTGCAAATTATAGAGGAATTAAGTTAATGCCATACATTAAAATTATGGGAGAGAGTAATTGAGCATAGGTTATGATGTGATAAGCTCACAATCAGTTTGGTTTCATGCCTAGATCTACTATGGATGCTATACATTTGTTTAGAGGTTTGATGGAGAAGCATAGAAAAGTAAGAAGGATCTACATATGATATTTATTGATTTAGAAAGCTTATGATAAAGTCTCGAGATGTTCTTTGGAGAGTTCTAGAGAATGAGTTAATATTGGTTATATTCAAGTCATTATGGATATGTATACTAGAGTACATTACTTGTGTCCAAACACAAGGAGGATTGACAAAATATTTTCCTATTTGGTTGGATTACATCAAGGATCAACATTAAGCCCTTATCTTTTACTTTAGTTATGGATGTTCTTACAAGGCATTTACAATAAGATGTACCTTGGTGTATGCTTTTTGCTGATTACATTCTTCTTGTTGATAAGACTAAAGAGGGAGTCCAACAGAAACTTGAATTATGGAGGTCAACTTTAGAGTCTAAAGGTTTTCGTTTAAGTAGATCTAAAGCGAATATGGAGTGTAATTTTAGTTGTAGAAGTTTTAGTGGTAGTGTTGTGACTTTAAGTGATCAAGTCATTAATAAGAGTGAGCGATTGATATTTAGGCTCTATTGTTCAAAATGATGGTGAAATAGATGGAGATGTTATTAGTAGAATTCAAGTTGGATGGTTGAAGTGGAGGAATGCATCGGCTTATGTGATAGAAAAGTTCCACTTAAACTTAAGGGAAAATTTTATAAGATGGTGGTAAGACTGCGATGACTTATGGTGCGAGAATGTTGGATAAAAGAGAAGCATAAGACTAAGTATTACGAGATGAGGATGCTCATGGATGAGTGGCTTTACTCTTAGAGATAGAATGCAAAATGAGTATGTTCGGAAAAAGTTGGAGTGGTAAATAAGATTAGGGAGAGTCGCTTAGATGGTTTGGCCACATAAAGCGTCGTCAGATGACATTAGGAGAGTAGATGCTTTAGATTTGCTTTATGTTACGAAAGGTAGAGGCAGACCTAAAAAGACTTGGTTAAGATGTATAAAAAATGATCTTAGTATACTTGAATTAAATAAAAATTTGACACATAATAGGACACAATGGAGACGAAGGATTCATGTATCCGACCCCACCTAGTGGGATTAAGGCTTGTTGTTGTTGTTGATTCAATCAAGCATGATGCAAATGATGAGTCTCAGATATGACGTCCCACGAATTGAGCCTAAATTCAATTCAATTATTATCGAAGTTATTTAAATGACCTCCGATCGCAAAACGGACAGCTCTAATAAATTTGGAATGCTGAAATTTATTAGAAACAACACTCATATGGTCTAAGGTTGTCGCATGGCAAAAATCATTGAAATTCGCACAAGACATGCATCTCGAGGCAACACACAAGTCAAATGCATGAGAAGCAAAAATACATGAGAAAGTTGATACATTGCAATTGTTTATTTCAAACATAAATTTATATTAAAAAATAATAATGCTATTATTATTTTAATATATATATATATAATCTTAATAAATTCTATCAAAATCAAAATTGTCAAAATCCCTCCTGAGTCCCTTAAATCCTGCTCGTCTCCTCATCTACCCAAGCCCGCCACTAAGTCCTCCAATTACTATAGCTGCCCCAAATGTCATTATTGGTTGTCACTAATGCGTCCAATAAAAAATAAAGACAAAAAAGACCATAATATAAGGAAACCAGCAACCTATTTCTCCATTCACGCATGCGACCTCCTGCATATCTCCCTCTCTTTATTCCCTTCTTTCAAATCCCACTCACGCCTCACTCGTGCTCCTCTCTCGAGGTTTCTCCTAGAGCCGTACACACACCCCTATCTCCTCTTTCTCTCATTCTAGATAGTAAAATCCATGCCCCCTAATCTCTCATATTCACATTGTCCTAAATCCATGCAGCCCACACTCCTTAGCATCTGAACGACATCCCCAGGACAACCCCTTCTAGCTTAATCTCCTGCTAACGCCACAAATCCCCAATTCATCAGCTTTCTCACATCCCTCTCCTACCTCTCCGACCTCACCTCCACAGCCAATAGCCTGCACACCATCTGCACCAAACACTCAACCTCCTTCCTCTCCTCGTATCCACAAGCAGAAGCTGCATCCAATGCATGCTATTCCTCTCCCTATATCAATTTCCCACAGGGCTGACCCAATTTCCTACAAAACTCACACTCCGCATCATTAGATTTCCCTCGATTTGTTTTTGCTAGTTCTAATAAACAAGGTAAACAAGAGCCGAAATGTGAGTTCAGACTTTTAGGGTTTAGAGGTTGTAATTTTTGTTATTCAATTAAAGTTCAGTTAAACCTTGTATAAATAATGTTATAATCTTGTTATTAAGCAATCTCTAACTCTTGAATTAGTATTAAAATGAGGAAGATGAGGGAATTTAAAATCTACATAAGTTAAAACTTCCATTTTTGCTATTGGGCAGCTTTGAAATTGAATCCTACTTAAATCTTGTTCATGATGTCCTAACGAGCAGTCACCTTATTGTTGGAATACATTAAAATAGATGAAAGGTAAGATTTGTGAGGTTGAATGTTGGCATTCTCATTGTTTAACTTAAATCCTATGTTGTAATCAGCAGCCCTTAGAGTGGAATTGCAAGATTTAAAGTTGGTTTTTTTTTTTTTTTTGGCTTAGCTCCCTTATGTTAAAATTATATCTAAAGTTTGTTTTGATTTGCTTTGGAAAATATATATATATTACCCTGCTGCCAACCACTCTTTCTCTAAATCAACGAATTGTTTAATCTCCCCAAAAATTCATCACTTCACCAATTTAAACCCTGCTTCACATAGATACAAATACAATAATAAGCTACTAAATCATTAAAGATAAATACTCGTACACGTATTTCTTGGAGTGGTGAGAAAATCTATATTTTCAATGCAGGTGCATGAAGATATATACACGTCTTTCTTAGCGTGTACGAGATAGCAGATCCAGCGGTAATATTTACACCACTCACACGCATTTCATGGTAGGCTCAGCATACTCGAAATAACCCCCCTAGGAAGATGTTGGGGTGCTGGTGAAATTCTGTCAAATCATGCACTTACAGGAAACTTATAATGAGACAAAATAAGACCAATTAAATCATCAAAATTTAATTAAATGAACTGGAATCATAATTTAAAAATTAACTTACAAGCAACTAATGAAAGAATTTAAGCTTCGCCTACAACATGACCAAAAACGTTATCGAACATCTCAAACTTGTAAGAATTTGCATAGGGGAACTCAAGAGGAGAGAGTGAATTAAAGGGAATGTGGTGTCTCTCTATTTATAGACCTAAATTGATCCTTCATGGGCCCACCATAATTAATGATAATTTAAATCCATTAAATGGTGAGTTGTAAAAACTAGGAAAATGCAATAAATGATTGGGCATGAAAACAAGAAAATCAATTAAATGAAGAGGTGTAAAAATGAGACCATTCGTTAAATGACAAACCATAAATGTGGGAGACTTTGGGCAAACTTTGCACAGATCATGAAGCATCCCTCATTCAAGCCAACTACTTTGATACACATATAAATGTTCAAATGAAATAGACCTCATGCATGCTTTATGAAACAATATTTCGCTTAATTCAAATGCTTCATGATTCATGCAAGTATTTGAAAGAGTTAAACTCTTTCTTACATCACGAGGCAATCCCATGTTTAAATCTATATCTTCGAAATACATGCAAGTGCTTAAATAAAAGATAATTCATTACATGTATTTTGTAGCGATACTAAGTCGTTCAAGTGCTTCAAAACTGTAAGCTTTCAAATGAATAAATAGATCACTTCCAAGCATTACAAAATAATTTCATATTCAATTTCATTGCATTGAACTGCATGTAGAAAACTTTAAAATGAAACTTGCACGTACTTCAAGGAAACCTTACATTCAAATTCCACACCTAGAAGAGCATGCAAACATTGTCAATTACCCTCATGTGCACCGACACGTGTTAAAATTCATAAACTTGGTATTTGAGGATACTTCACGAGTTAACATAAAATGAATTTGAATGACCTACATGTGCACTAACACGTGTTAAAGCCTGAACTTGATATCTAAGAATGCGACGGTTTAAAACTAAATAGACCTAAATCACGTCTTGTTTTGAGAGGCGTGTAAATGCATCTTCTAATTGCATAAAAATTCATGCAATCACATAAAGTAAGTGCACCTAAAATCTTGTAATAATTTGAAATAACACACATTTCTCACATGTTACATGCTTTCCTGGTTGAATCTTCGGACTGGGTTCAGGTTAATAGAACATATTGATAATGTCACAAGATTCTCTCTTTGAGAGAATCCTTGAGAAACTAATTATATCATATGACTGTGAGATAACAGTCTATGACTAACTCCAATGATGGTCATGTTGATCATAGATTTCAACCCAAAGGAATTATTATTATCAAAGTATCGAAAATACTAATGCTAAGTCATTTCAAATTCAAACTCTTAAAATTTAAACTTTAAACACAATCTTCAGTTGATAAACAAGCAGAGTTAACAAGGTCTATACCCCGATGATAGTCATTTTGATTATAGACCTCAATCGAAGGGGTTTATTTCTATCAAAGTTCATATACTTTAATATCAAACTATCTTAAAGTCAAATTTCAATTATTCATAAAATATTTAAGAAAGTTTCAAATTAAGAGAAATCACTTGAACAAAATTTATCATTAAATGGCTTGAAACAAATATACATCCGCCCCTCCACAACTATTCATGGGTGACAATTTAAAAGACTCTAGCTCACAAAGGAGTCAATATTAAATCAAAAATATTACTATGCACACACTCAAATAATCTCACGCAAGTAAAAAATGTGGCATATTTCCTTTATTTGTGTGGATTTGTCGTCAAATGGCACCATGTAAATTGGTGTTACAACTAGAAACCTCTGATCGGGTGATTTGACGTCAAATGTTACTATTAAATTATTATCACAGCTACAGCTCGTATGTTCCCTAATAACTGTCTCTTAAGCTATGAATTATAGAATGCACCTGATAGAATAAAAAGCACTATTAGCTAAAGTTGACATATAGTTCACATATATTATCTCTTTAGACAAACATCAACTCAAATCTATAAGAAACCTGAAATCATATCTAAAGTCCTCACAAAAATGAGAGTAAAATATCTAGATAGTATCTTATTTACAAATTCATCTCCCTTCTAAAAGTTTAAATATCACTAGATTTAAACTCTCTTCATCGAGAAGTTGGGTGTGAATTTATGGAGCCCACACGATGTAGGCCCAATTTGTACCACAAGCATATTTTGTTATCCTAGTCAACTAAAAAATTGAAGTTGATGTAGCAAGAAGAAAACCAAGACGTAATCCAATCTTTTATGGTACTAGAGTAAGTCTTGTTTACTATCCCATGACAATAAAAACTAGTATTTTCACTAAGACCATCAGTGAATTAGGTCCTCAATCAAAAATATTATCTTGTGAAAACCTATCTAGATAAACGGTAAGAACAAGAAGAAATAAATGAAGAATACATTTCAATATTTCTTAATTGAAACACTAGTTGAAAACTTGAAATCAAGCTTCCTACATACAAAGTCACATCGTTCTTTCTCATAATTCATATTCATGAATCAGTATGTGAACTCAAACCTTCCTTCAGTCAATCAAGCCTCCTTCCAAACAATCATGGTTCTGTAAGCAGCAAAAGATCTAAATTTGTTGCAAACACTTTAGCCTCCTCTGTCCAAGGTAGCAGTGAACAATCTGGAAAACAGCAACGGCAGCAAACTTCGATGAAGATAGCTAGCAGTAGCAAGAATCTAAAAATAGACCTATGCCGTTATAGTCTCTACAGCTAACAAGCAATTTAAAGAAAGGGATAGAGAAAGCAAGGGGAAATTTCATTCAAAATGAATTGAAAAAATGTGCATACAATAATGACTTCCTAGAGTATTCATAGAATCCATACACAAAACACAAAAGCCATAAAATGTGAAAACAAAAAACTTAATATCTAATCAAATCTATTAGGCAAGTTACAAAAACAAACAATAAACAAACATAAATAAGTGATATTAAACCATATGATCCATAGCTGTAGATGATTCCCACTTTCAGGCAGCAATTCTAACAGATCTTCTTCAAAAAAAACAGCCATCCCAACATGTAGAAAACCTCGTCCATCATTCCCGACACAGCAACCCTCTGTTGATGTGCGGACTTCCATCCTTTGTAACTGGCATTCACGCTTATTCAGCATAACTTCAAATTTGATCAGAATTTCAACCATTTAAGTAGGTTTGTTGATTCAAGAGGGACTGCTTCTCTGCTTGAAGCTCCAATAGATTTTTCAATCCCCTCTTTTGTTTTGCCCCTTCCTCCACCTTACACATGAATTATAACAATTGTTTCTCTTCTCTTCACATTGAAAGTTGCTATTTGATTGCAATATACTGAATAGAATGGTGCAAGAAAATTTATCGTGGATGCATGCGCCTCTATCGAACCACTCTAAATTTTTTTATGTTTGGAAATTTTGGATGTTTGCATTGTTGTATGTTCCTATTTGTGACCATATGTTATTATTGTCTCTCCTTAATAACTCAAGCTAAATACTTTCCTTTTAAAATGTAGAACACCTCATGCTTATCACTCTCCAATGGAAAACCTACATTAATGCATAGAATTCCATCCTCTACACTTGCAGCCAATACTCTACTCAAAACAGCTCCTAGTTTGACAAGGGCACTACATATTTAAACAGTTTCACTGATTAAAGAAAGGCAGCCTCTTTGCTTGAAGCTCCATTGGACTTTCAATCTCCTCCATTTTTGTCTCCTCCCCTTCCTGGGAAAATTGTAGGTGAAATATAGACAAGTTTTCTTCTTTTTTCCTTCTCATTTTTCCATTAGTTTTTCTCCACTTCTTTTTCTCGTTTTCCAAAATAATGCATTAAAATTTCAATTTAAATAGGCTACTTAAATGGCAATTATGTGCATTTTGTGAAGGGTTGTAGGGGGGATTAAAAGAAAGATGATAAGAAAAAAATAAGAGGTCGGAATGGCTTTATTATTCACATTGCATAATTTTTTCACGATTTTATGAATTTAATTGTTCCAATGAATAAAAGAAAGTAGGAGAAAAAGTTGCACTTTTAGGAAATATAAGATAATATTTTCTAGAAATTGACTTCAAATCAATCTGCCTATAAAATGATACAAAATTGTAGCTCTCATATCAATTTGATGCAAGATGACTATGAAAATATTTGGAAATATAACAAAGGAGAACAAATTGAAAAGATTAAAAATGAAGTCAAGTTAAGCAAAGTCTTGCAACTGAGCAAACAAAAAACCTTTCTTGGAATGATTTCAAGTCTCACGTCCAATTAAAGATTAAATCTCAAAATAGAAGAGAAAAAAGAGTCTTCATATCCAAAATAGAATTTTGTTTACACCATATAACTGTCAATATGCGATACAGAATTATCATACCTAAGTCTGAAAGAAATAACATACTACTACAAATTATTATCAAAATACTAACAAGCTAACAAACAAATAGCAAATTAATAACTTGCTAATAAGCTATAAATTGATTGAAAATTTAATAAAATTGACTTGAACAATCATAATAAAATAATGAGATCTTAAAAACAAATTAAATATGAATAACTATGGCAATTAAAATCTAGAATTTATGTCCATATCACCCTGTTTTTTCATATCAATCATGTGAGCCTTCCGAAGAATGTAAGCCTTAGGTCCCAACATTAGGACTTGTCAACTTGAATGAGCTCTACGCTTAACAAAGTAAATACCAGTCTACCTTTGTGCACAAGGCATTCCTTTTAAGACAAACTCCAATTTGAACTTAACTATTCAAGGTACCCTTGCTTGAGGCAACAAGTGAATACAAATAGTTTCCTCTACATGTAGTCAAATCACCTTATCAGCAAGACATAGGCCCTTGCGTATTATCATCAAGTCAAATGTCCAATATGGACAACCTTAAAGGGTAACTTGCAGCACTAAATCTATATCCACTTGTATGATCAAGGCACCTATTCATTTTGGATCATTTATTAAAGATATGGTCCTTTCAAAGATGAGTCAAGATTCATCTTTGGATCATTAAAATGCCCATGAGCCAAACCAATCATTTGAGCTTGCATTCAACCGCACTTCAAGAGCCCATGAGCCAAATTTATCATTAATTTTCCTATGTCAAGTCGTTTAAATTTTGATAGTTATATACTTTTACCTCTAAACCGCAATCAATAATGCTTGTGTTCAACAGTTTCAAACCAAAACAAATCAATAGATTTCACCATAAAAGGTTATATCTTTTGGCACCATTTTATTCAAATCTACTCAGAGATTTGATAGAGGAAACTCATACACTATTCAGACTCCCAAGATGGCATAGCCCTAAGCTCTCTGTCATTGGCAAAATATGTCCACCAATTGAAAACTCCTCTTATTTTTGCCCTTCTTAGAGAAGATAGGAACAACAATATAACCACATAATAGTACACTTTTTTTTGTGGATTCAAGAGAATAGAACTATGGGATAATGAACAAGTTGAGCATTGGTCCCCATCCTTCATTATAAACAAATTGCCTGACCACCATCTAGAGTATAATTGGTGCCCTTAATTGATAGAATTCTTAAAATCTAGTCCAAGAAGTAATTATCCATGGGTGCTTGCTGCCATAAAAAACTCAATCGTACAGAATTAAAACAAACCCCAGCCTGTCCTATAAGCTAATGCAAGTGGTACTTCGAACGAAATGTTATTTTGCTCACAGAAGAAAGATCTACCAGCATGAAGGACCAATACAGTAATTTTTTTGTGAAGCTAAACATTGAGGCCATTGGCACCTCAACAAATGCCAACAGCTACCGGGAGGCAAAAAGACTTCAATTTTACAAAGATTTTATCAATAAATCGAAATCTCCATGGTGAATAGTTCAATACACAATAGTAGAGAAGCAAAGGAAATAACACTACTACTGCTCAATTTTTTGCACAGTAATTTTTTAGTTCTCTCAAAAAAAAAAAAAATTAAAGCTGCAAACCTTATAACAGAGATATCAAGAGACAACATTTAGAACACACTGATCATAAAAAGAAATCAGTAAGACATACAAACCTGATTCATAACATCCTTGATCATTTCTTTTGCAGCTTCAACTTGCTTTCTGTTTCCAGATATTCGGACTGTTCTTTCCCTTGAAGAATCACCCTCAGAGAGATGTTGTGGTATCAACTGTAAGATTAATCGGTGCATAATATATTCAACAATCATGGTTTCATTAGCATTAATCATTCAGAGAACCAAGAACCCAATTATCAATTAAAAAATAGTTCTCAAAATACCTGAATACGAGCACCAGTTTTTGTTTGCAGATTCCTGATGGTTTCACCACCTTTCCCAATAATCACTCCAACCTAAAAATGTAAAAATAATTGCTAAGGAGAGAGGCTGTAATGAAACTAGCATTGGTAGTTTGCTATGGTACGCACCTTCCCATTTGGTATTTGAATTTCAATTTGTTCACTACCAGGTTGTGAAGTACTAAATCCCCTAGCCACCAGTGACGGAGAACCTCCAGCATCAGCCTAACAATAAAAGTCTAACAAAGTTCATATTTAACAAATTCTCATGGAACCTAAAGCACCCACAAAGTCCCTGTCAGTTCAATAAAATTAGCAATTCATAGTAGATGTGGTGAACCTCTGCAATGACATTTTTTATCAACTGCTCAGCCTTATTGATATTTTCCAAAGTCCCTGTCAGTTCAACAGGCCGAGTGGAAGAAAGTGGGCCAACATCAGCATCCCTTGTGATCTGAATCCTTGCCCCTGAATTTATTTGAAGATGTCTAATAGTTTCCCCAGATTTCCCAATAATGATGCCAACCTGAAAATATATAGTTTAAGACAAAGGAATCAACACAATGGAAACAAGTATTGTGCCCATTAAATGTGTGTGTAACAAGCACAATAGATTCCCACAATAAAACTACAATGCACAATGCAATGAACCATCTCAATTGTTTTCAACAAATTTATATGAAGCTGTGAAGTACAGTGAAACTAGTACAATTACAAAGGAGATTTTCATACTCCATTTTCATCTAGGAGGATTTATTTCAATTTTCCATTTGCAAACTAAACATGATTAGCCTTTTTGTTTCCATGTTTCCCATACCAGAGAGCAATTTACAAAAAGCTTATTAAAAGATAGCATAATTCATAAAAGACGAGATGGTAAGTATGTTCAACTTTCAAATGAGAATGGATGAAAAGCAATAAGCTTAAATACCTAATGAGTGATCAATAGAAAGATAGCATAACAGATAATTTCCACATTATTCAATAAACATAAAAATAAAAATCAAGGTCTATCAACAACTGATTACAGAACGTCCATGGCTTTATTGTTAATTCAAACGAATGTAGAGAACAGTGTTTAGGGAAATGTTCAACTGCAACAAACCAACATAACGCCAGGTTGCAACCAGTTAGGAAAAGAAAAGTTTTGCATGTATGTCTCCTTAGTCATGGACAAGCAAATCTCAAAAGAGCTGTGAGGATAGACAAATAAAAAAAAACCCCAAGTAACTTATATTTGATGCATGCACAAAAACAAAATGCCTACTAATCAAGTTACTGCAAAAAAATAGACACCACAGAAACAAAATTATGTAAGGTGGATTTCCAAGCAATGTCAGAGCCAAAACTTACACATAACTTTTCACTGTGATGCAGAACAAGAAAGCAGGTTTCTCTCAGCATCAAGAAACTTGTGAAACAAAGAAAGAATTGTCATCTTCTATGAGTTTTACAAGGCAAGAGAAGCACTTCAGCAAGGATTATTTGGTATCACTAACATCAGCAAGGTGACACCAAATTTTGAAGACAATGTAGTGCGTTTCTATGCATGGCCTACTCCTACAAAGCCAATTAAAAAAAATCAGCATTATCTCCCTTGCCCATTAAAGGTGACACGTCCCGTTCAAGAAATAACACTTTCATATATGAGAATTTCAGCCAAGACTCTCTCTCTCTCTCTCTCTCTCTCTCTCTCTCTCTCTCTCTCTTATAGAAGTGGCAACTCATGAAACAAGGTAAAGAATTTGAATTTTCAAACAGAGGAAACAGGCTTAAACAAAGGAACAGATCACATTAGTGCAAAGTAATTTCAACATCTCTCCTTGAATGGCCAAGTACTCTAGTAACAACAACAACAAGCCTTTATCCCACTATATGGGTCGACATGAATCCTTCTTCTCCATTGTGTCCTATTAAGCATCAAATTTGCATTTAACTCTAATAAACTAAGGTCAATCTTTATACATCCTAACCAAATTTGTTTAGGCCTACATCTACTTTTCTTAACATAAGACAAATCCAATACATCTACTCTCCTAACTAGGTCATCAAACAGTCGTCAATTTATAGGACCAAACCATCTAAGGCGACTCTCTCTAATCTTATCTGCCACCAGAGCTACACCAACCTTTTCACAAATATATTCATTTCGCATTATATCTCTAAGAATAAAGCCACTCATCCACCTAAGCATCCTCATCTCTACATCACTTAATTTTATGTTTTTCTTTTACTGGCCAACATTATGTGTCATAAATCATTGCAAGTCTTACCACTATCTTATAAAATTTTTCATTAAGTCTAAATAGTACTTTTCTATCACACAATAGGCCAGATGCTTTCATCCACTTCAACCATTCACCTTGAATTCTACTAATTACATCCCCATCTATTTCACCATCATTTTGAACAATATACCCAAGATATCTAAAGCATTCACTCTTTTAATGACTTGATCACCCAATGTCACAATCCCACTACTAGAACCTCTACAACTAAATTAAACTCCATATATTCACTTTTAGATCTACTTAAATGAAAACCTTTAAACTCTAAGGTTGACCTCCATAATTGAAGTTTCTCTTAAACTTCCTCTCTAGTCTTATCAACAAGAAAAATGTCCTCCGCAAAAAGCATACACCAAGGTACATCCTCCTATAAATGCCTAGTAAGAACATCCATAACTAAAGAAAAAAGATATGGGCTTGAAGCCTATCCTTGATGTAATCCAACTGAAATAGGAAAATATTTTGTCAAGCTTTTTTGTATTTAAACACAAGTAACAGCACTAGTATACATATCCTTAATGACTTGAATATAACTAATATTAACTCCTTTCTTTTCTAGAAATCTCCAAAGCACTTCTCTTAGAATTTTACCATATGTTTTCTCTAAATCAACAAATATCACATATACATCCTCCTTACTTTCTCTATATTTCTCCAACAAACCTCTCAACAAATGTATAGCAACCATAATAGATCTACCCAACATGAAACTAAATTGATTTTGAGAAACTTTTATATCACATCGTAACCTATGCTCAATTATTCTCTCCCATGATTTTAATGTAAGTCACATTAACTAATTCTCTATAATTTGCACACTCTTGGGCATCACCATTATTCTTAAAAATAGGAACCAACAAACTCTTACTCCACTCATCTAACATCTTTATAGCTTTCAAATTAACATTAAAAAGATTAGTAAGCTAAAAAATTCTTTAATCTCCTAAGCATTCCACACTTCTATTGGTATATCATCAAATCCTACAATTTTTTCACACTTCATTTTTTTAAGCCTCTCCTACTTCAATTTTATTAATACAAAGATAAAAATAAAATTCTCTATTATTATTTAGAGTACTAAGGTTGCTAAAATCAATCGTATTCTCACATCTTCATTAAAAAAGATTATCAAAATATCTCATCACCTATGTTCAATATTTTCTTCTAAGAAAAATATTTTATGATTTTTATCATTAACTAGATCTTACTTATCCTCTCTCTTTGCTTAGCTAATTTAAACATACATCTTTCACCTTCTTTGGTATTTAATCTATTGTATAAATCACTAAAAACTAAATTTTTTGCATCACATATTATTTTTTTTAAATCTCTACAGGTCATTTTATATCTTTCTCAATTCTCTGAATTTTTACATCTAAATCAAATTTTATAACAAAACTTATTATTTCTTATTTTTTCTAGCATATTTTTATTCTACCACCAAATATTTTTGCTTAAAAAAAGTTTTTTTTTTATTCTCCAAACGCATTTTTGTAACTTACTTAATTTCACTTGCTACTTTTTTTCGCATAATATTAGCTTCCTCATACACATCCCAAATTTTAAGATCTTATAGGTTGCTCTTAAAAATATTTTACTAGTATTCTTTAAGTGTCATCATCTAATCCTAAGACAATAATTTGATATCTTTTTAATCTTTCAATCCTTTATCTTAAAATCAAAAACTAATAGTCAATACTGGATACTTAAACATTCACCCGAAATGACCTTATAATCTCTACAATCTAAATCATCTATTTTTCTTATCAAACAATAATCAATCAGTGTTTTACTAGATCAATTCTTATAAGTAATAATATGCTTATTTTTTATTAAATAAAGTATTAGCAACTACAAAATTATAAGCTAAAACAAAATCTAATATAATCATACATTCTTCATTAATCACTCCAGACCCATAACCACCATAAATGCTTTTAAAATCTTCTGTCAATCTGCCAATATATCTATTTAAATCTCCTCCAATAAATATTTTTCTTCAAAAATATCAGATAATCCTCTAAGTCATTCCAAAATTTTTCTTTTGAGCTTATATCCAAACATACTTGAAAAGTATAAATACTTATAAAATTAATAATCTTAGTATCAATAACAATCTTTAAAGCTACAATTTTTATTCAATCCTATTAATATATACAATATTATCCTTCAAACTTTTATCTATAATCATGCATACACCAATTCTAGCTCAACTCCTACCTGACTGAATACTAAAGTTTAAAACATAAACTATCAATCTCCTTAGCCTTCTCCCCAACTGATTTAGTTTCATGAATACAAAAGATATTTATCTTCTTATGGGTCATAATATATATTAATTCTATTAATTTACCAATAAGAGTACATATATAAGTTCCTAACCTAATATTATTTTCATAGACTAACTTCTTTGCCCACATCCGTCAATATGAAAACCATTGCTCATTTAACATTGCACCCGGGCATCGATGCAGCAACCTTTGCACACTTTTCATTATATTCAGGTCATACAACGTGTCGCTTCCAAAGAACGCCCTAATATTAACACAATGTAAAAGGATTCATGTTATGATTTTTTTGACAAGTTTTATGCTAATTATCGACTACCTAACACAGCTCTCCACTTTTCATATCTGATACTTGGGACTTGACAAAGACAGTGTTCGCCAACTACTCTTGCATTTAATTTAATTTTTATTAATGTAATTATGAAAGAAAAGGAAATCTATAAAGAAGAATGCTCTTATAATAATCAGAGACTTGGCTTGAATCATGTAAAGTGCTTATGAAGCATTGTTATGGAGCTTGGTGGCTTATCTCCATCATGGATAGTTTGGTAAGTGTCCATGATTAATATTTTGTATATTCTCTTTTTAATCATGATGAAGTTATGAAGATATCACTTCTCCATTGTTCTTAGTTTTATAACCTTCATCTCTCCACCCATTCATGTTAGACTCAACCACCACCGACTCTTAACACCATTGATTGAGATTCCATCTGATGCCATGCAACTATAACTTATTTATGTTATAGTTCTATGTTCACATGTTAAACAATAATGAGACCTATGCTCAACTTTTCATTTTAAACCACATTTTTCATAATCTTATAAAATTGGAATCAAACCTTTCTTGAATTACATTGGTGAACAAATTCAAGCCTTTAATTGTTCTTTCTTTTAACTTTACTTTCAAATTAATCCCCCCATGCCTCTTTCCCCTCACAAAAATTCAATTTTTTTCTCTCACCAATCCTACAAGAAACCCAAGACTTCATGAAAATCCAGTTTGGCAATATTAATCCTTCTTATAAAATTGTTAAGAAAAAAAAATTTTATTGAGCTGAGATTATGAGTCAGGTTATTAGGATTGCTTTCCTAGTATATTCCTATTCCAAATTTAAACTCTCTCTCAATATCAAGAAGGCATATAGCGATTCAAGTACCACATCATCAATCCACCATATATATATTCAACTCTTCATGAGAGTTTTTTTTTTAAGAGTGTTGACTTACACATACGTGTCATATTAAATGCAAATCAAATTCAATTCAAAACAAGACTTCGCTAATGCATTCAAAAGCACCTAAACTATTAAGATAATAATTTTCGATCATCAATCAAACCAAATGAGGCAAAATCAATAATAGATGAAAATGATGTGCACAAATTAGGTCCAAATCACCTCAATCGGCTCAAAATTTAATCAAATGATGTCTATTTTCAAAATAAGCTCTGATGTGGTTAAAATATCAAAATCTATCAAAAATAAACCCCTCACGATCAACTTGTCAGTGCATGGTTAAATCAAAAGATTGTGGATAAGTGTCGCACAACTTAGACCAAAGATACTTCAACAATTGCCAAGACCAATAAAATGTGTTCGTTTATGAAACAAATTACGCCAAGGCATTAGAAAAAATACTTAAAAAAGACACCAATGTTGCATGGATCGATGCAATAATGCAAAACACAAAATTACCTACAAGCAAGGTGGCATGTAATTTGAGATGCATGAGAACGATAATTTTTGCAAGAAAATAATAATGTAATCATATAGGTTTAATTAAATTAAATAAAACTAAATTGAAGTTAGATTAAATTATATTATATAATTTGTCTAATACGATTATATACCTATATACAAATATATTAAAATCAAAATTACTATTATTATTTAAATTAAATTGAGTTTAATTTAATTTAAAATGAATATATAAATTAATTGAACTTCATATGAAATTCAAAATAAATCGAAATTTAAAATCTTGAAACCTCATATCCTTCATCCAATCCCTAAAAAATTGTACTTCCATGTTGAAATTCGCTGCCTTCGTGCAATCCTCCTCTAAAGTTTCGTTTATCACCTTCTTAAAAAAAATGATTCAAAAAATAACAATTAAACAAAATATTACTCCCTCACAATCTTCCCTTTTGCCCATCACCCTAAATCCCATCGCAACTCACTCTTTGCTCTCCTGCTACACATGATCAGCCGAACAAAAGGCCTTGCTTTGCCATCCTCCCAACTCGACAACGAACACCCATGCCTCACCTCTTCCACTCTCGACCCACTATTTCACACAAGAGACGCACTGCCGCTCACCTCTCCCTTGACTCCATCTCCAAGTCGAGCTTGCTCAAACCTCCCATCCTGCCATCTACCTAGCACTCAATCCTTGTGTCCTCATTCCCACCCTACTACAACTCTACAACACTAGACTTCGCCTCCCCGCATCACCTATTCCTTGTTCATGTGGCTCACTACTATGACTAATGCTTGTTCATATGCCTCTCTTATGTAAATGAGCTAAGATTGAACGAATTAAACACTTATATGTGTTCGGCTTATTTATAATTTTGGTTGATCAAAATAGGCTTGTTTTCAAAATGGCTCATGAATAGGCTGCTCGTGTTCGTCTCGAAAAAATATTCATGTTCATTTTAGCTCGTGCACAGCTCAAATTGACTCGTCCAAAACCAACCAGCTCAAGTTGTCACATGTTCAAATGAGTTTATATTATTCAAATTTGTCTCGTGTTTGGCTCAATTTGTCGATTGAACCAACCAAGAGTCTTAAACCAAAATGTTCAAGTGAGGTTCCTAGCTAAAAATGAGATATTTATTCACACAAAGTCTCCAACACTTGTTTCCCTTTGTTGTGTGAACTAAAAGTATGGTATAATTAAAATAATAATAATAATTTTTTTATTAGAAAAATACAACCAGCATAAGGATTTGAACTTACATCGAATCCTTCGCAAAAATTCTCCACACCACTCTATCACATTCTCCATAGTGAAGTAGCACCATATATATATATATAACTTTTTATTTCAAGCTAAATTGAGATGAACACAATCAAACAGAAAGTTTGTATTTTGCTCATTTATAAATTGAACTTAAAATATATGTTCAAGTTCGGCTCACTACTTAATGAATGAGCCGAATAGGAGATGTAAACAAGCTTTTTTGATAGCCTTACTCTATCTCACGTCTTTAGTTTCACACAACCCTCCCAAGCAATCATCCCTAGTTTCTTGTGCACAACACACCCTCTTCTTGTCCTTAGTCCCAATACACAACCCGTTTTCCTGTACCCACGTAACACCCAGCATGGGACCACCTCTAGCTCAAGTCCTCACTGTCTTTCCCTCTCACGCCAGAACTACCAAACTTCCAAGCTTACCGCTCAGCTTTCCAATCACCTGCTCCCCTCACCCAACCTCCTCTACCTTAATTGTACAAATCTTATGGCCCATCCTCCTTCACCTGCAATAGCCGTAAATAACAAAATAATAGAACAAAAAAATTTTACTCTTGCAAGTTTGATCTTCGCTGCAAACCCACTACCGCCCGCAAAGGTAAACAAAAAAACACTAAAAGAACACTTAATTGTCTACACACGTTGTTCCAACGTTAAGGAAATGCGACAAAAAAAATTTGTGTGTGTTTCGCTCTTGCGCGTACATAAAGGCCTATACACATTTCTTATAAATACGGTGAGAAAGTCTAGTGCTCTCATAAATACCCTTACACAGGGGAGACACCAAGAGGCTATCGAATTTTAAACTCAACAAAACTATAGGGAACAGAACCAAACAAACTCTTAAATGACTTAAATGATCTAAATTAAATGAAAATTAATAAAAGGGGCAAAGCATCATATTAGACACTAAATAAGAATCAAATATAAAAATGAGATTTGAGGAACTTACCAACTAGCAAACACTTGAACAAGATCTTATATACCACTAAGGGTTTATTTGGAATAATTGCAGCTGTCTGAAAAAATAATGTGGAGGTACTACAGAAAAATCTATTATTTACGAAACTGTGGTAGGGCTTATAATTTTTTTTTATTTTTAAAAAGTTAAACCACAACTTTTTCGCTGCCACTTCTCAGCGCATATTCTTCAAAACATAGGCAGAACGTAATGCCCCAAATGACACTGCGATGCGACACCGCACCACCATCATTGCACCAAACGCACCCTAAAATTCACGGGCAAATTTTAAAAATGAGTATGGTTTAAAACATAATTAGTAATTTAAGCATCTTTAAAAAAAATTATATATAGATAGAAGGGGCACCACGCGTCGGTTATATATAGGAACTAGTCGCCCAATTAAGCTTAATTAGCTCAAACATTTTTTTTTGTTGATAGTGAAGAGGTTTAGGAAGAAGTATAGGGGATTTACATATGGTATTTGTTTATTTAGAGAAAGCATGCGATAAAATTCTAAGAGAAGTTTTTCGGAGAGTTGTAGAAAAGAGAAGAGTTAATATTAGGCATATTCAAGTCATTAAGGAGATGTATACTAGAACTATTACTTGTGTCCAAACAACACTGAGAGGATTAACAATATATTTTCTTATTTTAGTTGGATTACATCAAGGATTAGTTTTAATCCATTATCTTTTTGCTTGATATTATGTATGTTCTTACTATGTATGCAATACATTTATTAAGAGGTTTGATGGAATGGTAAAGAGGGAGGAAGGAGGATCTAAATATGAAATTTGTTGATTTAGGGAAAGCATGTGATAAAATTCCGTGAGAAGTTTTTTGGAGAGTTGTAGAAAAGAGAAGAGTTAATATTTAGCATATTCAAGTCATCAAGGATATGTATACTAGAGTTATTACTTGTGTCCAAATACATAGAGGATTACCAAAATAATGCAATACAATAAAGTTCCAAGATATATAATAGAAAAATGAAACATTTACTATAGCACAATACAAAAAGAAAAATAAAACATAAATGAATACATGTACGCATTGAGTCACACTACCAAATTTAACGCCTCCGTCAGATGGAATCGCACACTATGTGATGGTGCACGTGGTGACGATCACGCGGATGGGGCCTCCAATGCGGATCTTCAGCGTAGGATAGTCCTGTGATGGGAAGAAAGGCGATTGTGACTCATAGGTAGGCTGGTACATAAAAGGACTTGGATCAACATATGTAGATGGTCCGGCGCTCCAATCATGTTGTGGGACATCCTCTGCAGGCTCCGGTCTATAACGTGGGCCATTGATATGTACCCGCAACCTCAAGTCTCTGCATAACACCTCGTACCTATCTACAACTCTCTGTAATTCGTGCTCATCTGTACTACCGAAGTATGGCTGAAAGATGTCCTGAGTCGCCAAGATGTACTCTGACTGCATGAAAAAATAGCGTTTGAAATTAACCTCAAGTAGGTATATAATATATTGAATTTAACAGAATATTTATATTAATACTTACATATATGCTCTCTGTGCTCAGATAGATAGTGTAGGAGGATCATCGGACGGCCAAGAATAGAGAAAAAAGCCTAAGATCTCAAACATATATGATTGAAATCCCGCTTGTCCTCATCTTCGTCCAAGCCTCCGACTATGTAATTCATCCGCCTCTCCCAAGCGGTAATGCACTGGTAATCAACCCAATCTACATCTACTTTACGACCACCCTTTTGAAAGTAGGGTCTACGCCACATCAACTCTGTATGAGTCCAAACTATCTCAACACTCGAGTTAAGTCACTCTACCCTCTTCTGATGATGACTGTCAACCAAATATCATAGCACGAAAATTTAATAGCGTATGGATCTCGCCAAATGCTCCTCAAATCACCTGCACATATTAAAAATTATATTAAATTGGTATACACATTATAAAAAATAAACTTAATAACTATTCTACAAGTCATACATGTGTATGTAGCAAACCATCCAGCTCATTCCTATCTAATGTCACGTTCGTCATTGGCACCTAGCGAACATATCGCTCATTCTACATGTTCACACAACACATTAGAAACAAACATATAAACAAAAATTTGAAATTACTGGAATTAAAATATACATCAATCCAATGTTGAGCCCGTCGAGATCACTCGAATATGGGATATGCAGGGTCAGCCTCTCCACATTAAAATGCTCCCAAGATCATATCTCGTGTGCACGTTAGAACCATATATTGGCCTGCCTAATACACTCATACAACTCCTATACAAGTGTCGAATCGCCCCTATGAATAATGTATCTGTTCAAATAGTGAAAGATACCGCAGATGAACCTCGATCGATATGGTAGTAGAAGCAATAAGAAACAAAATGTACGCAGGGCTCAGAACTCCTCGACGCTATGGGCATAAGACTCTTTGTAGAAAGACCACTTTCACCGATATACACGCTGGTTCAGGCGACCCATCTTGAATGTCGATGTGATGCGTGGGCTGATCGGGTCATGATACACCCAATCTATGAGAGGATGTCGACCCAACAACTCATCGCATAGCAGTCTGGCCAGCTAAGCCACATCTTCCTCTCATCAATCACAATTGGGCCAATAACAGGCAGCCCATCAATGCATAAACCCAGAATCATCGTCACGTCCTGAAGCGTCACTGTCATCTCACCTACAGCTAGGTGGAAGGTATCGGTATGTGGAGACTATCTCTCAACTATCGGACGAAGATGAAGGCTGCCGGAAGTGGGGGTGTTCACGAACCATGGAAAACGGAAGACAGTGGCCGACCAAGAGAGCTTGGTTGTCCCACAACCGGCGGGCCGCTGAGCGAAGGGCTGGAGCGCCGCGAAGGTGGAAGGCCACGCAACAAAAATGGGAATGGTTTGAATGGGGATCGAGCGATCGACTTTTCATAACCTAAGCTAGTTTAGCTTAAAGAACTAGCTCGACGCTACGAGCTAATCAACCGATAAACGAGCGACTAGCTCCAATTCCATCGTATACGCTCGCCACGCCGAAGCTTCAGTGTAAGCCGCCTTAAAGCCGACTATACCTATATCTAAATTTTTTTTTTAAGATACTTAAATTATTAATTATATTTTAAACCATACTTATTTTAAAATTTTGCCTAAAACTCACACAACTATTATATGAGAATACAAGTGGATGGAGGTGCTAGAAATGAACCACCCACCATCTTTATTTATAAAGAAAAAAAAAAAGAATCTCTTGTAGAACAAACATGTGAAGAAAAAATGAGAGAAATCATTTTGTAAAATACCTTAAAAGATGCATCTTGCACACATCTCAAAACAATCATGCATTTAAATCATCGCCTCAAAATGTTTGCAAGCAAGATTAAAGAATTAAAATAGCATGTATTTTAAAACAACCTTGAATTTAGACTCATTGCATCGAAATGTGTGCAATTAACTTACAAGTGAAATCTACATGCATTAGGAGGCAATTGCATTCTTAGATTTGTTACATCAAGCAATGTGCAAATTACTTAAAAGAATACATATGGCACACATCTTGAGGCATGCATGTACTTAAATTCATCACATTAAAATATGTAAACAATCCTAAAGATTGAAAATTGTATGCATCACGAGGTAGCCTGATGTGTAAATTTGTTGCATTGAAATGCATGCAAGCGGTTACAAACTCGCAAAACCTCAAATGAAATGAAACGTGCACATCACGAGGCAATCCTGCACCTAAAGTTCACGCCTACCAAGTAAATAATCAAATAAATGACATACACGCAACACAAAAAATTTAGCCCAAATATAATCCTTCCAAAAGCATACAAACATTTTAAATGATTCACACTTTATGAGAAATTTTTAAGCTTAGCCTTAAGTACCTCAACAAGAGTGCAAATCACCTAAATTGCACAAAAATTATTGAAATTAAAAATACATCCACATGGCCCCAACATGCGTGTTGAATGTTCAAACGTAGAGCTCAAATTTTAAATCTAAACATACCGCATGGCCCCAACATGGTGACAACTTCAAAAAACCTATTAGCTCACAAAGAAGATGTTGTTAAGATCAAATGTAATGCTATGGTCATTCTCAAATGATCTCAAGTTAATAAGGATATGGCATTTTGTCCTATGACCAAATGATTTGGCCCCTTAATGACCCCACTAAAATACGGTTACAACTATGAGCCTCTAATCAGGTACTTTGACCCCTCAATGGCCCCCACTAAACTACGATCACAACCAAGGCCTTTTAACCGGTGATTTTTTCCCTAAATCACTTCACCAAATAATGATCATGACCACAGCCTATAAGTTCCTCAATGACTCAACCCTTTGAGTTGTAAATCATAAGGAGTATTTGAAAGGACACAAAGCCCTCTGTCAATTAGAGTTGACATGAAATGTTCCTATTAATTAAAGCACCCCAGATCTATAAGATCTCTTTAGATGAAGCAACCCATGAGTGTCGAATAAGGATCCTCGATTAGGTTATCTCTTATGACTAAGTAGACCAGGGATCATGGCAGTCCAAGACAATAGAACTATAAAATCTTGATCAGACTCCCCATCAGACATTTTTTTCAACCGCTTTGAATCAATGATGATAAGTGTTCAAATTTCAAATCTAATATATTGCTATTATACGCTAAGTATTTAGCGACATAATAACTAACCTTGATCGAAAGTTCTCTCACCATTAGGAGGGTAATTAACTATAAGTGTTTGCACTTATAGGAAACAAAAAACTAGATCTAACGCTCTCACAAAATAAAGATGAAATCTCTAAGTAGTGTTTCTTTGACAAATATCATCCGTCTTCTGAAAATTTGACCTAACATAAATCTAAACTCTGATCGACAAGCCAAGCATGAATTTTTAGAGCCCACAAAGAAGAGAATTGATGCAGAACAATAAGACAAGTTTTTATCAATGTACAAAAGCTAAGCTTGTGAAATAAATAGGGAATTGTCATCTTTTATTTGTTTGGCAAGGCATTTTCAAATTGACTTTAAAAGCCTAGGAACATGATCATTATTTAATAACACTAACACCACGAAAGTAACATCAAGTTTTCAAGACAGTGTAAAGCAATTATATGCATGACCAACCCCTCTAAAGCAATTTCAAGACAATGCATAAGAATTACAACAAAGATCCTCTCTCTCTCTCTCTCTCTCTCTCTCTCTCTCTCTCTCTCTCTCTCTCTCTCTCTCTACATAAGTAGTGTCTCATGAAGCAAAGAAAAAGGTCTAAATTTTGAAAATGGTGTAAATCAAGGCTTATATCACAAAATGCATCCACAATTGGAGCAAAGCAATTCCAATAATCCTCCTTAGATGGTTGGCCACTCATGCATTTAATTTAATTTTCATTCATATAATAATGATGAAAATATAAAGGAGAGTGTTGTTGTACTAACCTGAACCTTGGTTTGAATCATGTAAACTGCTTATGAAGCATTTTAAGTCCGAAGCATGGTGGCTACACTCTATCATAGTTACTTTGATGTGCCATGAGTAATATTTTGTATCTCCCTTTTTTTAATTGTGAATGAATATCCCCCTTCTTCTCCATTGTTCATGGTTTTATCACCTTAATCTTACCCCCATTCATGCTAGGCTCACCACCACTTAACTCCTAACACCATTGGTTGAGGTTCCATCCTATATGATGACTACTATAGCTTAATTATCATAAAGTTCTTTGTCCACATTGACCAATGGTGAGGCCTACCTCACCCTTCCATTTTCCACCATTCTCTTCTCACAATGATAATAGAATGTCAATTAAATCTATGTGATTGTTAATAAAGTGAAACATGCTTGCCTTGAGTTTAACATAAGCAAAGTTGATTGTTGAAAATATTGTCACGAAAAATAAAGAATATAATGAGAGAAAAGTGGTTTTGATGACAATGGTATGATAAGAATGGGGGTAAAATACAGCCCAAAGAAGATAGTTGATTTCTTTGTTTTCAAAGAATCCAATCATATAAAAGTATGAGTAAAATTACCTTATTGTTTGGAACTTCAATTTTGCGTGATATACTTGAAAGATCAAATGGAGTTTGATGGATAGCCTGTGGAAGACCATCTTGTGGAGGAGCCAAGGAAGAATTTAGTGCATCATTGACAGAAGCATGTTGTATGTTGTTTGTAGATATCATTTGCTCACTCCCTAATGACTCCTTTTCCATCTTCACCTGCCTGAGACCTACATCACCAAATGTACACCTAAGCCAAGTAATAATCTTATAATGCACCTTCAAGTTCATTAGCTTACAAAAAATACACAAGTAAAACGCAGATAAAAAGCATAAAAACTAGATCAATAAAGAGAAGTCTGTCTAAAGCTTTACTTTTACACAGTAAGGCTTTGCACCGTCAAAAAATTAGAATTTCTGGTCTTCCATCAAAATATAACTCTTCAATATTTTAGATATTTGACACTTTTCAAACAACATCTTCACTAGCTTATACTTTCAGTTTTCCAATCCATTTCATGGAAACTTTTTTCCACCAGATTAGTAACCAAGACCTCAAAACTTACAAAAGAAAAAACAAGGGAAAAAAGTAGCAGATAGTGCAAGGAGAACACATGGTTGAACTGAAATTTGCAAGAAGAATTCTGACCAGAAAACTTAAATTCCATTTCGCTTAGAAAAAGAAATAGAAATCAAGAAGGCTTATATCTGCTTCAATTTTTTTATGATTTTATAAAAAATTTACACCTCTAAATTTTCAACCATATCTCATCCCTTTCACAGGCCCTTCCTTTAGTATAAAGACCATTACCCAAAAGTCAATTATCATTATAGGATCCCCCTTTTATATCCCCTAAGCTTTTGTATGTTGGAAGTTGTGAGCAGTCCAATCTCAATACAATTTAACCCAAACTCAGTACCAAATCAAAGCCATAATATCCCATCTCAATTGAAGTAAAACTTAGTAATAGATTGGCTTGATTATACATGCCAAATAAAAATTGATTATATTGTTCATCTTCTAAGACAATTTTTCAGTTTGACATTAATGCATGGATACATATATAGATGTAATGATGCATAACTTAGAATAATCAAACATACACACGATTATATATGCATTCATGAGTACAAAAATGTGCTATTTCAACCTCAATGTTAGCTCACTTTCATCCAAGACTGGCCTACTCAAAATTCAAGTTTATCTCATTGATTTAGATTTAACACAAAGGCAACACACGCGAGAAAAAGTACTAGTAAATCAGATGAGAAAAATGCAAGCAGAACATGAAAGAAAGAAATCATCTAGCACAATATTTAAAGCTGCTAATTTTTCCAATCTCCATTTTGCGGAAATCAAATACAGATCACATATCCAAGCGAGAACTTGATTACATAAAATTGAAATATCAAAAGTACCATTATCTCGCATTCAATCTAGCAAAAAAGAGAAATTCTCGATATACCTCCCCCGCCAATCTCTCCATCCTGGCCTGAGTGCTCTTCAACATTCCCCTCAACTGCAGTGCTACCTTGGGCAGAGTCTGAGGCCGTGCCATCAGCCACTGTAACAGGTTCTTCGGTGGTCGGATGCCCTGGAACATAAACTTCTCATAAAGGGAGCAAACCTCTAGTCACATTCTTATTAGAGAGAAGCACTCTAAACATCAAAAACCCTAATAAAGCTTCAAAAGGCACAAAAAAAAATAAATCTAAGGCAGGAAGCAAAGGGAAACAAACCAGAGCCATCAGTTTCTTTAGCTCCAATATCTGGCGCCGTTTCATCCAAAGCCGCCGTTCCCTGATCACCTATGGGAGCCAAACTCTCTAAAGTGGACACCGAAACGCAGATCTGCTGCTTTTTGGCCGGGGACTTATCGTTCTCGAGAGGCTTTAGATCATCCAGATTTCTCTTGTTTACCGAGGCAACCTGGGTCACCGCTGCTTCAACAGCGACTACCGGCGTCCCTTCTTCCGACCGCACTGGTGCTTCCGGCTCTGCTGCCTTCACCGACAGTGAACCTTCTTCTCTCTCGCAAGCAACCGACACCGCACCAACTGCAGGTTCCGCCTCCGCCATGGAAACCGGCCTCGGGGTTCAAAAAAAGTGGCGACTGAGCGGAGCGTGAAAAGAGCAAAGAGGACTGTATGAGGGTGACAGATGAAAAACAGATGCCAAAATGACGAGGCCATTTCATTTTATAGAAGGGTCTGCCTTTCGTTTGCTGGATTGGCCCAAACAAAAAAAAAATGTATGAAAAAAATTCATTGAATTTCAAAATATTATTACTGTGATTATTTTTAAGATCGCATTGAATAATTCAAAACTTTATTTTATTACTATATTTTAAAAAATGAGATATTTAAAGAAATATATTTAATAAATTAATATATTTAAGTCACACTACTCACACCCTATATAACACAGTACACTCATAATATGAGTATGATGAAAGAATTTTTTTTTTTGCTTTTAAATCAGCAAAAGCCCCAATCGAATACCATTAAATGCCTATACATTAATTTCAACCAATGTGATATGATGAAATGATTTGAAAATCCTTTTGTGCATAGATGAGAAAAATTGAAGATAAATAATATAAATGAGAAGAGAAGGTAGAGTAAAAAAATATATAATTTCACTCAATAAATAAAGTTTAAAAGATAGATAAATCAAATGAGATAAAATATAAACTAACCAAAGAACATCTCTAAAAGTAAATTTACCCCAACCTAATAATACAAAATTAGTTAAAATTATCATATGCAGTAAAATATGTCTAAAGTGATATCATTTTACCAGGTAGGATATCACTTTGATGCATCACATACAAGATCATACAAGATAAATGTTATCACTTTATCGATCTTGGCAGGATATCACTTGCAGTTTTTGTATATTCAAAAATATCATGAATCACTATATTAAAATATTTGCCCCTATGGTGAGGGTCCTCAAAGCTCATCGGTAGAACTTATTGTGGTAAAAATTATAATGAATGATTTGATGAATCAAACTCAATAAACAACTTATTACTTATTAAAGTATAAGCAACAAAGTTTTGGAGCATATAACATCATAAATAAAAAGTCACAAATAATCATAAACAAATAAAATAATTTGTGTCATCAACTCATCAAGTCTACACAGTATTGCATTTAAATATTTGCTAACATGATGATCATCTTACCACAAAATGTTTATTACTCTTAATAGTTCTTCTTAGTTTTTATTATTTAACTAAGTTGTTTGTCCAATAAACTTTAGCATATCTTACAAGCTTCACATTAGTAAATGTAATTCTTTGATAATCATTTATTTTATATCAGTCAAGAAGTCATTCAATTGAACAAATCAATTTAATTATTTTACTTCGACATATGCATCATAAATTGGCTCTTTATATTTAACTTTCTAAGACAATCATTGAAGTCTTCAAAATTCTTAAACTAATTTTCTTTTTCTACTCCATTTTTAAAGCTTAATGGTCTTCTAAAGGTTCGGATTTTCCTATAGTTTGGGCATGAATCTTCTTTATTTATTCCAATGGCTATAGTTTGAATATGTATGAAAATGGGAGGTAGGATTTTATTATTTTACAGATGAGTCATGAGAGTTTATATTTATTTTTAAAGTTCTTACATTTAATTCTTATTTTTTATAATATTTTTTTTAGTAGTCAAATATTTTTAATAGATCTTAAGATTTAAGTCATCTATTAATCTAGAAATTAATTTTAAGTGTCATGTATATCATTTTTAAAAAAATATATGAAGAGATATTAGAGAAAAATGATCTTCAAATGAGAAACAAATAAAAGGATAGTATTAATTTATAATCAAAGTGAAATTTATAACTAAGAGAACTTCCAAATGAAGGAATATAAAATCATTTACATCATAAGCTCTTCTTAGATGGTTAAAGTTCTTTTGATAAAGTTTTATTTAGTCTTAAAAATACAAAATTTAGCACATTTATATCCTTATGTATGCAATTTGATACGGGTCTTGAAAATTGTTGCCAAGTTCTCAGATTTGATTATCACCAAAATCATAATAAAATCCCACCTTATGGACTTGGGTGAGAAAATAAATTATATGAAATTTTAAATGAAAAAATCTAAAATTATCAAGTCTTTAGTTCTTAAAAAACAAATCATCACAAGTTAATTAAAATAAACTTCTAGATTTAGTGAGTATTAATAAAAATAAAGCAAGATTAAATTTTGATTTTGCATCAATGGTGTTATTTTGAAGAGTAGAGCACTCCTTTATTAATGTTGTGTTCTTCAAGAATTAAAAAAATTAGGAGAGATTCATGTAAGAGATAAATGCTAAGTTATATGATAGAGCTTATGAGTTGGGATATTATGTCATCATCACATACTTTCAAGCAATATGCGTCTTTTTTCAAGCTAATACTAAAAAAAATCATTTCAACTTAAATACTTTAAAATAACTCACAAGCTTGAAGACAAATCTATCATAAAAAGTCTCTTTTGTTGTCTAAATGTTAAGACCAAATTTATTCCTTTTCATGTTTACTTTAATACAAATATGATAAAAGTAAGATAAATTTGTGTGGGACTAATGATTAAAAATTGATATAAAGTTTTATTTTAATATCTTAAGATGTGATATGAAGTTTCTAGTGAAAATACAAGAAGTTTATAAAGGTTTGGTGAAAAGAATGTATGGGCTAGTCAACTTAGGCTAATTTGGATTGATTTGATACATCACTTTAAGAAATAAATTTTAAAAATAGCTATAATTTATAGTGGATGGCTTGCTTAAAATGTTAACTTATGATATGAGGTAGATAATAAAAAGTTGAGCCTATTAGAGAAATTTGGTGAAAAGAAGATCAAGATTGATATAGATCAAGCTAATTTGAGTTGATTTAAAATATCTCTTTAGTAAAAATATTTTAAGTGGTATAAATAGGATGACATGATGGTGAAAGTTTATATTAGGATTTGTAATTATTATTTGAAGTAATTTGTGGAATTTGGTGGGGTTTAAGGTCTTATATTAGTGTAGAAAACAAGAGTATATAGTTGTTCTCCTCAACTTAGTTGCGAGCTATGAGGAAAATTTTGGAGTGAGTTTGAAGGCATAGGTGTTAGATTGTTGGGCTTATTTATTATTTGTGTGGGCAAAAATTCACCACCGATCTCTCAATTAAGAGAGTATGATTTATATGTGGGTGTAATTTTTAAAAGACAGATGAGATAGTAGATAAGACACTACGCAGAGATTTCGTCCTCATTTTGCAAGGACTTTAGATCTGGTTTCAGGTTTAATATAGGCACAAGCACCTATAGTTAATTACCCCTCTCAATGCTGAGAGAGAACTTTCGATTAAGGCTAGTCATTAGATCACTAAATATGTAGCGTATAGTAGCAGCACATGGAGAGTTTAAAATTTGAGATTATGAAATTCATTATTTTAACTTAAAAGCAAATGGTTGAGGGAATGATGACGTACCCGATCTAGATCTTATGGTTCCCTCATCCCGGACTATCGTGGTTCCTAGTTTATCTAGTTAGAGGAGGTAGTCGACCCAACCTGACCGAAAGATTCTTATCAGTAGCCATGGGTTGCATTGTCCAAGTAATCCTTGTAAACATGGGGTGGTGTTTGTTTAAGAAGACAATCTTAAGTCTACCTTAGTTGACAGGGGAATTTTTGCCTTATCAGATGTACCCTATGATTCACATCTCAAGGTACAAAGCCATTGGAGAGTATACGGCATACAGTCGTGATCGTAATATAATGGTGTCATTTGGCACCCAATCGAGAACTCGGTCATAACTCATTTAGGAGCCTACTGGTTAAACCACGCAGATAGAGAACACGGGTCACGTCCTTACTGGAATGTGATTGATTGAGAGTGAATATAGAAATATAGTTGACTTGACATTTGGTCCTTTTGAGTTAGGATTTTCTTAATTTGTCACCTTCAATAAACAGTTGCGGAAGGTGGATTGAGTTAGATTTTGTTTTAAGTTTTTAAAGATCAAATTTCATTTAAGCATTTAACAGCTTAGTGATATATTATATTTTATATTTGTATTGATACTTTATTTTTATTAATTTAATTTGAGCTTGCAAGCATATTTTGATGGAAAGTATCCCCTCCAATTGAAATCTCATTCAACACAGCCATCATTGGGGTAGATGTATTATTTTGTTATTCCAGATCCTGTCGACTATTAATTTAATAAAGGATCAGATCTACTATCATGTGACATAATTAGCTTCTCAGATATTTTACTTAGTTGAAATTCCTATAATAATTGGATTTTTAGGTTTTGTTAACCCGACCGGTCCTAAGACCCAATAAGGAATCAACCCGCGCAGTATCCTTAGACACTAAATTTAAGTATTCAGCGTAGTGTCAGGGCCCATGCGGATATATTTAAGAATGCGTACATAATTTTTAAGCATTGAATTTGAGTTTTAATTTTACTTCATAATATGAAAGGTTCAATTTTAATTAAGCCTCTCTTCTTATTGCTTTGCAATGTTGCTAATTCGGTGGCATTGATTTTAAGCTTTATATTTTTGATTCAAAATATTACAACTTTGCTTATATTTAACTTGATAGTAAATTGAATAAGGAAAATGATTGCTTAGCTTCTGCACATTGATAGACTTTTAAATTTTTATTAATCATCATTAGCTCATGTTCTTTCCTATGTGAGCTAGCGTATCTCTTTCAAGTAAGCTAGTGTGAATTCAAACACATGTTTTTTCTTTTAATATCTAATACGATGCTCCCTAATTATTTATTGAAACTTTATGTTCATGCTTCTTGAAAATCTATTCAGTTTTCTACATGTTTTTTATAAGTCTGGTTCGAATTGCATTTATATTTGAATGCTAGCTTTCAAGCTTACTACAAGTCTCTTGTGATTTGATTACAAATCCAATTATATTTTCTTTTAAGTCATTTAAAGTGACACATTTTATGAATTATATTCATAGTTATCGACTATGTATCAAATTCTTTGTATAACTTAAACTTTCTTAACACTTCTCAACTTGCTTAGTGTGAATTAAACAATAATTCATTTGTTAATCGAGCAGCTTTGTAATGCTTGTTATTGATCAAGAATTTGATATTTGGAATAATCAATGATAAATCTTGTTCATATTAGCTGATGAAATATCGAAATCCATATTTGCTCATAGGTGAGTTATCAAGCTTCAAATTCCTTCTTTGAGCTTGATTGTGTTCAATTTAAATAACTTTTAATTTACTTAAAATAAGCTATAATAATTGCAATATTTATTGAAAAGATTGCGCATACAACCAAACTCATTGGTGAATACACAACTCATACTTTTTCAACTTCTTCATGTTAGAGCAATCAAACTCAATTTGACTTTATTTTAGATTTCAAATTAAGTTTTATGCTTATTTAAAAGTCAAGCTTTGAACTTATTGTAAGTCTTTTATGAGTTTGGAGTTAGCTTCAAGCCTCGCTTATATTCTACTTAAGCACTTTCATTTGTTTCAATATATATAAACATTAGACTTAAGCATTCGTTCAGTGATAAACTAAGTAAATAGACTCATTTTCTTAGAATTTATATTTTATATTTAATTTAATGTTAAGTTATTTTTTTTTAGTCAAAAAAATTTGATAAAATTTCAACAACATTTTGATAGTATTCCGATCATCCAGTGGCTACATCAAACTATTTTGCCTATCTCATGATGAGCATGATGATTGGTTATTTTGAAGTTCTACGAATTTCAATCATGTTATACCCTGATGAGTATAATGAAGCCTTTAATCATCTACATAAAAGTAAAATATATATGTAATTTCTATACATTTAAACATTATCCTTTTTTTTCTAAGTTCTAGATTTAATTAAAATTTCGGCAGTATTTCGACATAAGGGGTTGCATCTAACAATTTTGACTTACTCAATACACACTATTGAGCATGGTGTCTTGTGACATTACAACCATTCAACCCACTACATTATTGGGCGGGGTCTTGAAATCTACAAAAATAATCACATATACATATATACTTCTACATTCACATTTCTTTACACATCCACAATCAACCACAACAATAAATAATTTGACTCATAATTTTGGATCGTATGGGAGGTTGGTGAGGTTGCATTGGGTATTAGATAAAAGGGAGAAAATTTTGGATCTACGATTTACTACAATACTTATACTTGTATTCACAAGCTCATGGGAGTAGTCAAACGAATATGAGAGGATTTTGGTTTTGCTATAATGCGATGGATGGGGGAGGAAGAGAGAGAGAGATGAGTCAATTATCTTCAGTAAGAGAGAGAGAGAGAGAGAGAGAGAGAGAGAGAGAGAGAGAGAGAGAGAGAGAGAGAGAAAATAAGAGGGAGGCCGAGAGCCTTGCTCGTGGGATGGGAGGGAGAGAGAGGGAGAACGAGCCAATGAGATTTTTTTTTGAATAGAGAGGGATCAGTTGTAGTAAATTGAACGCAAGGGGGAGGCAGGAGCGATTGCTTGGGGATGTGCGATTGAGAGAAATGGGAGAGAACGGTTGCTCAGCTTTTCTGGAAGATAAACCGAGGTCCACAAATGCCCCCCAAAAAATGTGATTCACGCATGAAGCGAATCATATTTGTTGAAAACTGGTTGAACTTTCATGTCAACCATGAATTTCAAATTACTTTAGTTTCAACAAGTTCGCTGAAGATCTTTTTCTTTTGTATCTTTATGGATTTGAATTTTTTTCTGTCCTAGCTTTGAGCTTGACGGACTTGATGAAGAATTGACCTGATTTGTCCATATTGACTTGAAAGTGCATGTCTTGAGTCTTAATCGCTGAGACTTCTCGAAATGGTGCATAAAATGACCTCTTAGCCTTATATTTAGTCTAAAATATCGAGTTATTAGCTTAGCAATGTGTGTTTTAACAAACTAAATAACTACAAATTTTCTTTAGTTTGGCCATCGACTTTGTATGAACTGTGAAATTACTTCTTCAGTCCTGTGTTTTTTGCTTTGACAGACGTGATAAGGAGATTGACTTTGATCTGTGCTTTATGCGATCAGATCATTGAAATACCACCCTGCAGACAATATAAAGATTGATTTGAGTTAGCTCTGAATTGAGAGTTTCTCGGATTGTCTTGGTCTATCGATCAGGTAAAAAGATCTCTGATTCTACCGTCACTAAGTCGGATCGATTTAGATTGAACAACTATAATCATTGGACTGACGAGCAGGGGCTCCTTCACTGTGACATTTTCTTACGATTTATTGAGTGAGAAGAGTGTTAACAATCCAGTCATTTATAAGCTTGTTGAGTTCAACTTTAGAACCTACTCGAGTCTTCGACTTAAGCTGTGATGGCTTGGTGATCCTATCATCGGACTAACAAATGGGCTTTTTCACTATGGCTTTTCTTGCTTCTTGTTGAGTGAGAGAGTGTCAGCAACCGATCATTTATAGCTTGTTGAGTTCGACCTTTAGAACCTACTCGAGTCTTCAACTTAAGCTGTGATGGGTTTATGATTTGGTCATAATGAATAAAGCTCTTTCAGCGCCTTTTTTTTTACGACTTGTTGGGTGAGAGCGCGTGAACTCCCATTTGTGGGCTTGTTGAGTTTGACCATTAGAACATATCGGTGTCCTAGACTTGAAAATGTTGAGGTTGATGTTTTTCCAACTCAGTTGACTGAAGCTTTCAAAATTAGGAGTTCTTCTGACTTGATCTCTAACATTTGGTAAATCTGGGAGATAAACTTTTGATATTTAGGGTTGTTGTTTCATGCATATAAATAGATTTTATTCCTTGAAAGAGCCTACAACTTTAATAATAATTATTATGGATATATTCAGGGATCTTGGCCTAAAGCTCAGTGTCAATTTGAATCAGAATATATTCGAGAATCTCATCTTATAGCACGATGTCAACCAAATTAATCTAAAATAAAAATGCTCCCTGTCTTATAGGAGAAATTCTAAAGCACTTTGAAAGAACTCTAAAATAATTTAAGAAAATATATCAATATTTGAGTTGATATATTTGATCTTAAGATTGTTTTAATATGTAATATTGATTTCATATTTGTATAGAAATCTAAAGATGCCCCCCTGTGTAACATGGAAATTTTCATGAAAATTTTTTTCATCTTGAATAAGTATATTTATTTAGGGATCTCGATATGAAGCACGATATCGAGCTACATAGATATAAAAAAAATATGTCCCCTATCTTGCAAGGAGATTTTATTGTATCTTGAGAATGTATTTATCATGTATAATATTTTTTCAAGTATTGACCATTAATTGGTGTCATTAATCTTTCACCATTTAGGTCAATGATTTGGTACGCCCCTCCTTGATACACCTTTTCAATGATAAAAGGGCTCCCAATTAGCTCAAATTTACCACCAATTCTTTGATTATGAATAAATGGTCTTCTCAACACCAAGATCATTTTCCCTTTTTGGAATGTTCAAGGCCACACTGTATGGTCGAAAGCCCTCGACATCTTTGCTCGATATATTTTTAGAATTTAATGAGCTTGCAATCTAACTTCATCAAGTGCATCGAAGTTTCTCCATTCTCAAATAATATTTTAATCTTAAGTTAGATTATATTGATGATTACTCGAAGTGATGACAACTCAACTTCAAGCAAAAGGACCGCATCGATTCTAAATACTAATGAATAGGGAGTAGCTTTAGTGTCTTGTAGGTAGTTCGATGGGCCCATAATACCTCTATCAGTTTGGTATGTCATTCTCTCTTATTTTTAGTGATGATATTCTTGAGAAATTTAACCAATGTCTTGTTGAAAGCTTCTACCAAACCATTTGCCCTTGGATTATATATTGAAAACTATCGTCAATCAATTTGTGTTGATCAACAAATCTATAAATATTTATACTTTTGAAAGTTGTGTCATTATCAGAAATTATTTGGCACGGTACTCCAAATTTATAGACCATATTATACATGAAGAAGTTGATCACTCGATCGGTAGTAACTTCTTTAAATGGGGTAGCTTTAGCCCACTTAGAGAAATAATCAGTCGCTGCTAAAATGTAGCGGTGAGCAGCTGATGATGGTGGATCAATCGATCTAATTACATATATAACCCAACATTCAAAAGGCCATGATGCTATTGTTGGGTGTAGCGGATTTGGAGTTTGGTGGATTATATTCCCATGTACTTGACATTCATTACATCTTGGCATGATCAATACAGTCTCTCATAATAGATGGCCAATAATAGCTCATCTTTTTTATCTTTACAGCCATCTTAGGACTTGTCTGATATGCACGACAAAGTCTTTCATGAACTTCAATAATTACTTTGCTAGCTTCACCTGTACCTAGGCATCGTAGTCATATTTGTTTAAAGGATCTACGATATAAAGTGTTATTGATGAAAGCATAGTGTAATATTTTCTTCTCAATTTGAGATGCTAGTGATTTATTATTTGTTAATTTGCCTTTTTTAAAGTAGTCAATGAAGGCTTTCCTTCAATCTTATGCTCATCTACTATAAAAGCTTTTCATTACTTTTTTGAAGCAATGTCATGCTTAGCTTTTCTTGGTATAACTCTTTGTTGATTTTGGGGAATGTGATGACCAACTTGAGTTGCATCATGCTGGATCGAATTTGATAACCCCTCTACTGGCTGGCTCTAAAACTCATCGAGTAAATATCACGATCATGACATAATTATCATTCATCTCCTTAGCCAATTTGACTAAGCAATCTGCTTTGCTATTCTCGGATCGAGACTCGAGTTAATGTGATATTTGGTATTTGCTTCATAAACTCAAGAACTCGCTTGTGGTAAAAAGTTAACTCAAGCTTGTTGATTTTATATATGTCCAGCACTTGATTTATAATAAGCTGGGAATCACCAAAAATATGCAAGTTTTGAATGCTTATGAAAATAACTTCTTCAAGATCTACTACTAATATTTCATACTCAGCTTCATTATTAGTTATTGGCTCGGTTAACCCATATGATCGTTTCATTATCCCTCCCTCTTGTGTTATGAAGATGATGTCAATTTCTGCTTTTGCCCTTTGGAAATTTAGAGGTTAGACTTGTTTGATCGATGAGCCTCCATCAAAGTGCATTTTCCAAATTTGTGATTTTTCTCTTTCATAAATGAGCATAATTTGCTCATCAGACGAATCATTGTTAAGAGAAGAGTCTGCAAGATTGGGATGTGCATCAAGAAAATCTGCTAATATTTATCCCTTCACTGTTTTATGTGAAATATATGTGATATTAAATTGTAAAAGCAATACCACCCATCTTGTCAAACGACCTGTCAATATTAGTCTTATCATCAAGTACTTCAGCGGATCGATCCTTGAGATGAGGGTAATTTTGTGAGATAACATATAGTGGCAGAGCATTTGGACAATAAAAAATCAGCCAAATAATGCTTCTCGATTGAAGAGCATCTCATTTACTCCTATCAATCTCCGATTGATATAATAAAGAGCATTTTCTTTGCTCTCTTCATTGTGTTGTATCAACAATGCTCCAATGGACTCTTCTAATGCAGCTGTGTATATAATGAGGGGCTTCCTAGGAGTTGACGCTGCAAGGATTGGTGGATTTAATAGGTAGATTTTAATATTAAAGGCTTCTTGGCACTCCTTATCCCATTTGAATGGAGTATTCTTCTTCATAAACTTTGCAAATGGTTGACAGCATCCTGATAAGTTTGATATAAATCTTAGGATGAATGCAAGTTATTCTTGTAAGGATGAAGCTAACAAGATCTGAGGCATCTCCACAATTGCTTTGATTTTAACATGATCGATTTTAATTCCTCTGTGACATATAATGTACTCGATAAATTTTTTAGAGCACACCCCGAATGTAAATTTTAAAGGATTCATCTTGAGATCATATTTTCTAATTCTCTCTAATACAATTATCAAGTCTTCAAAGTGATTTTTATGATTTATGCTCTTCACCACAAAATCATCAACATAACATTCCACCTTCTAGTGAATCAACTCATCAAAAAATACGTCATGGATCTTTGGTATGTAGCTCCAACATTCTTCAATCCGAATGACATGACTATGTACTAGTATATACAAATTGACATCCTAAATGATGTGCGCTTCTCATCTTTAGGAGCCATCTTGATTTGATTATATCCCGATGATCCATCTATGAATGAGAACATGTCATAGTTGGAAGTATTGTCTACTAGTAGTTCTAGTATTGGAAGTGGAAAGTCATCTCTTAGGCACACCTTATTTAGGTCCCAGAAGTCAATGCAAACATGGATTTATGCCATTCTTCTTCCTAACTAAGATATGTTGGCTATTCAATCTGCATACTTCTCCTCCCAAATGAAGCCTATTTTGATCAGCTTCTTAGTTTATGTAATTACCTGTTATTCAATCTCCAATCTCATTCGTCTGGGAGCTTGCTTAACAGATGTCACATCTGGTTTAATGATAAGTATATGAACTGCTACATCAAGGAATAAGCCAGGCATTTCAGAGTATGTCTAGGGAAAATAATCCCTAAATTCACAAAGTAGCATTTTTAGCTCTTCAACTTTCTCATCTGGTAGAAGGGCGCTAATGAAAGTTGGACAGGGATCATCCTTAGCTCCTAGGTTGATTTTTTTGAGTTCATCCATAGTAGTTGTTTGTCCACCCTCTTCGAGTTCTTCAAGTGCAGGCTTGGCTTATGCTTCTTTATCATTTGTAAGAATGATTTCATAGAGATCATCTTCTACATTATTATTAGTTTCGATCTCAGCTTCTATTATATTATAGGGGGATTTACATACATACCACACAATTCTTATTAATTTACATATCTCACACCTAAATTTACTATTTACTTATATAACACCTAAATCTTTCAAATACATCATTTTTACCATGCTGCCTCACGCTGTATGCTTCGGTATAACTCCATTTTGGGAGAATCGTGAAACAACTATGCTCCCGTGAAACTTCCCCTCGTCTGTCTACAAATGATAAGGTTGCCAAGTGCGAACTCATTTTAGGGGAACAAATAACTCTATTCCCGCGTGAAATCCTCTCGTTCGTCTACAAAGTGTGAATTGTAAGGTTGCCGAGTGCGAACTCATTTTAGGGCAGGAAGGAACTCCATTCCCATGCTAAATTTTCGCCGATTCGTGGGAACAAAGCACTTGTACTTGGGAAGAAGAAACTCCATTGTTGCACAAAAAATCACTCATGCTGGCTAACCCGCCGAAGGATCTAGAAGCTAAATCTTCATCTCTTTCTATGGCTTCCATCCTACGTGAGAAGTTAGGTAATTTACAACACATTATCAGAAGTTACTTATTTTGAACTTAGGGTACGGTTAATAGAATTGTTTTCTTTCCATAAAAGTTGTAATATCTTTTGAACTTCACGGCTATTACAGTACGAATTTAGATAATTATTTCACTTATTTTGTCCTCGCTTTCTTCATAGTTGGTAGGCTTTGTTCTATTCATTTGAACCTGAAGGCATGTTGGACATAAAGATTTGGCTCCTAGTAACAATCAAATTTAATGGTTGTTAGATTAAACTAAAAAATATAGAGCGAAGAAAGTATGAAGGGGGAAAGCAGAAGACTATAAAAGTAGAATGAGATATGCTTAATTATTTTTTATTAGTAGAGAAGATTGAAGAGATTTATCCATGGCTCAGAGGATATGATTATAAAATTTACTATTATGTTTATGACACATCTCCAAAAGAATACAAATTTATTGAAAATGATAATCAAGAATGAGCATTTTATAGTTATCTATAAAAGTGGTCATGTTGAAGTTATTATTTTAACAAAAAGATGTTTCAAGTTATACTGTGTTAGATCTGAGTCATGCCATGTGGTGGAGCACATGTGATGCCACAAAATAAAGAAGGTTTGGACTGTAGGGACATGCTACAATATGAACATTCAAGCTCCGATAATGATAGCCAATTTTCAGATGAACTTGCTTTATATAATGAAGATCTATTAACTAGTCAAGTTGCAGATAATATGTCATTAGTAGTTGACACCCGATTTGATGATGCAATGAGTTTCAAGCATTTTCTTTGGTCTAAGGCTATTCATGAGAATTTTGGAGTGAAAATAAAAGCCAGTGATAAAACATGAGTCATTACCACTTGTGCTTATGTAAGGTGTCCTTGGATAGTGAGAGCTTCTTTATGTGTAGATGGGCAAACATTTGAAGTCAGAAAAGTAGAAGATTTATATATATGTCTATGTGTCAATAGAGCAGGCAATAAGTAGGCTACATCTAAATGGGTTGCTCAACAAATCCAAGATATAGTTAAGAAACATCCAGACATCCCTCTAAAATAAATAAATGAAAATTTAGAGAGTAAGTATGGGTTATCGCCGCCTTATATGAAATTGTGGCATTCAAGAGAATTAGCATGAGACAACCTCTAATGATTGACTACAAGTGGGTCCTACTCAGAAGAGCTTATTAGAAGAAACCCTGGCTCTCACATTACTTATGAGTATGATATCATTGATAACTCCTTCAAAAGGTTCTATGTTTGCTTTAAAGTATGTATCGATGGTTTTCTAATTAGTTGCAGACCTCTTATAGGGCTTGATGCATGTCATCTAAAATTAAAATATCTTGGGGTGTTATTATCCGCAAATTTGTTAGATGGTAATAACGATCTTTACACCATCGCTTTTGCAGTGGTTGAATATGAATCAAAAAGCTCATGACAATGGTTTTTGAAGAATTTGGTTGACTCTTTTGGTTGAGGTGGTGTCATTATCTTTTATTTAGATATGGAGAAGGGATTAGGAGAAGCAATTAAGTTTGTATTTTCTAATGCGAACATAGAGTTTGTATAATTTATTATGGAAGAACATGAAGAAGTATCATTTCTTTCAAGATAGCCAGAAGATTAGAAACATTTTTTGTTGGTTACAAATGCATACACAAGACATGAATATGAGGCAAAAGTTATTGAACCGTGCAAAGTGCGCCCTCAAGTCTATTCTTATATTCTAAATTTACCATATAAATGGTCAAGATCCCAATTCCTTATGAAATTAAAAACCACTACAACACAATAACTTATCAGAGTCATTTAACCCTTGGATAGGAGTGGCTAGAGATAAACCAATTGTTGAGTTGGTAGATATGATTAGAGGGATGTTAATGGAATAAAGAGCTAAATGAAAGATAAATACATCAAGTTGGAGAGGTGAATTAGTCCCTATTATTGAAGATTACATGCAAGAGATAACAACAATAAAGGAATACTTTATTATTAGGCAATCTACTTCATACACGGCTGAGGTTGAAGGCCATTCTGAAAGACATGAAGTAAATATTGAGCTAAAATAGTGTAAGATCGTAAAATGTGCCTACATGTTGTTACTTTATCGGTTCGAAGGAACACCCACTATGGCACACTTATGTGGATCAATATTATCATGTTAATAGGTAGTTTTAATTATTGTGCATTTATTTTTATTTGTATATTAAATATTTCTCATTCCATTTGCATATATGCTATGGCTTATGATGGTGTAATATCAACTCTACCTGGCAAGAGTCAGTGGAGAAAATGTAATGACGATATTGAGATTGGGGCAACTAATACACTCAAACTTAGGGGGAGGCCAAGGAAGAGAAGAATAAAAGCTTCATGGAAAACAAAACCAAAAAAATATAAAGGGTACACAAGTGTAGTCGTTGCCCTTGATGGATCAAACTCACAAATGCCAGATGTAGACATCAATGCTTACAGTTTAGAACTATCATATGCTGACTTGGGAAGTAGGGAAAAACTACCGGTTAGGAGAGGGCAACATGACGATGAAGTTGAGGCAATTGATTAATGAGAGTAATAACTAGTAATAGTTTTGAGAGCAAGAATTACATGTATTTTTGCACACATATGAAACAATCAACATAGTTTTTTTTTGCTTTTAGTTCCCACTAATGCATGAATTTTTGTAAACTTTCATCCCATATTATAATCACAAATACCTTTTGAAGTTGATTACCACGTATTCAAGTATTATTATATTTTGGAATGAAATCACAATTTAAAGGTTTTATATCAAAGAAAAAAGAGAGCATGCCTCAAAAAGTAACTCATCTGGCAAACAATGATGAATAAGAGCATGATCATCAAAGGGTTTTTTGCTTGCACTTCCAAAGGGAGCGATAGGGTGAACTCAGTTTTCATACAAATCTAATAAGGATCAATATAAGAATAAAAATCCTTTCAAACAAAGGACAAGTTGACATAGCATCAATTTTGTCAAAAACTCACTCAACCGGGGTCTCTCAGTTCCAATCACAGGTTCAAAGAATAAAGTTGGTGTCTGAGTATTGTTTCTAGTTGTTTTATAATTATTTTTCAATAAGATTGCATGTTGGTTATTATTTGAAGATAGGTTGATGACTTGCGTGCAGGTGTGTGTGTGTTTTCAAACTTAAGTAAATTATCGAATATGTGATGTATAATTGATCTTTCAATAAAATGGCATGATAGTTGCTGTGTGAAGCAAAGGTTGATGACTTGTGTATGCTATGTATGACTTGTACGTATGTGTTTGCTAGACCCCTCGTCTAAGGAACCTCATGTGTTGGGCATGTATTCCTTTGTTCTATTCAAGTAAAGCAGAAATACTTGTGTCTGCTATATAGTTAACATGAGAATAAGAATAAACTGAGCATGGATGCAGCGCAATTTTATTAAATTATGGGAATGAACTTTCTCAGCATCTTTTTCCAGGCACCCTTAATTGAACAGGTTACGTCAACAATATTTCAGGCAATAACTTACATAAAGTGGATCATACTGAGATCACTATGAACATTTTACCATCCGCAAATTTTTCATATGGAACCTGTTTTCCATGCAATGCAAGGCATGGTGGAATGCTAGCTTATACTTGTATTAACACTTTTTAGTGATTTCTCATTCAAGATTGTAAATTCTATTAGCATCATTCAACTTTTGTTTTGAATTTCACTAAAATTGTGCATTATGTTGGTATTTTTTTAATTTGTAGCTTATTTGGAGGAAAACAATCATGTTTTAAACTATCTTAATCTTCATCTTGATTTTGTAGGAAGTGATCCATAAAGGATAAGCATCTTGCTTCATTTTTATAGCTTATTATTTGGGTGTTCTAGTTCGCCAATGGAAGCGGTAATTGGACATATGCATAGAAGGATGCTTGCATTAACATCTACAAGCTTGTGTAATTATAGAATTAACCCTTCATTTGGTAGATTACATATACATAAGAGAGTTGGATTATATCATAATTCTTTGTTGAAGAAATGAGATGATTGACAAGGAGTCACTTTCTTCTCTCTCAAGTTTGGTTCTTAACTATGGTGTTGTGGCCTCAAAGAAATAAAGTTTTTCCGGTGAAAAAATCAAACTTGGCAGTGAGTGTTTCTTCGACAAGATAAAAGCAGTAAAGATTATCTGGACCAAAGAAACAGGTATGAAAAGTGATGTTGAAATAGAAGAAGTGCCATTTGCTCCAAAGTCAGTCTTTGACCTTGGTCTTTCTTCTCCTCTGATTAAATAATTAGAGAAAGAAGGTTTGATTGTACCCACAGAAGTTCAGTGTGCTGCTATTCCTATAATTGCAAAGAAGCATGACATTGTTATTCAACCTGCGCTTGGCTTCAACAATGTGATAACATTTTACAATAACTTTGCCTCAACCTCTAGTGAACCCAAAACCAAATAGCAAGAAAATAAGCATCATTGATATCTATAGTGCACCATAGGTGACCACATCCTTATCAAGTTACATCCATATTACCAAACTTACCTTCTGCTAGACCCAAACTAGACAAGCTATATTTTGGCTCATTCAAAATCCTAGAGCATATCAATCATTTGTCTACCACTTGGAGATAACACCACATCGGCAGCAGGGTGTTCGTGATGCCTTCTAGAATGTGCATTAACCCAAAACATAATAAGAAAGGGATCCTCCATCATATGACCAATGTATTATCACAGGAAAGGTATGGTTGTTGCTCTTGGGAAGGGGTTTCTCATTCAAAATAATTTTTAGTAATGACCTGTGCAAAATTCATACCTTTTAACATGATTTAATTAATTTAAACAAAGTTAACAGACTTGCAACCTGCATGAATTTCTGCTACATTCAATCAATCACATTTTTAAAAGAACTCTACCAACACATTCAACCAATAGGGACAATATATAATAAAAATAAACTAGTTTCATTGATAATAGGTGCCAAAAATACATTATCCTATGATTCTTGATCAATGATCTTCAAGAGACCATCAAATACATGATTAACTTAATGAGGAAAAAGATCATTGCAATGATGATAACGAGCATTACCAACATAATTTTGTTCTAGGTTGAGATGGTCTCAAGTTTCTTCATTATGTTCTTCTAAGAAACTCTTCCTTGATTCTCCATTTCATATACTTTAGGGTCATCACCATTTAACCAGATGAAATAACCACAATCATCTTTTGTACGATTTCGAGGACACCTTAAATTTCTTTTACCATGACTCCTTTCTTTACAGCTTATGAATATGACGCATTGTAAATTTCAACGACACAACACTTGATGTTCTCTCGAGATGCCCATCGATGCAGACTTGACTTGAGCTCATTTTGGGCAATGTGTAATCTATTAAATAAAGTTAAGAAAAATAACAAATTAGTAAGGATGGACATTTAAAAAAAAGTGAAAAAATTATAACTATTCTGGATAAGGCTACTCAATCAGTGGACCCTTTAATAAAGCAACTTAAATTTAGAATCATTCAAAACTTTCTAAACAAATAAAGAACAAAAAAATTTCTTAATTAATTTTAGAAATAACAAGGAACATTCTATGGACTAACACAAAAGAGCATCAATGGCTCATACTCAGCATACTATTGTCCTCCATAGAAGAAATATAAATCAATATCTTATCCACCAATGTACCCAACCAAACCATGGTCTCCAACAACCTCATATTCAATTTAGAATCATACAAAATTTCCTAAACAAATAAAGAACAAAAAATTTCTTAATTAATTTAAGAAAATACAAGGAACATTCTATGGACTAACACAAAAGAGCATCAATGGCCCTCATACTCAGCATACTTTTGTCCATCACATAAGAAATATAAAGGGGGATTCACATACATATTACTCAATTCTTATTAATTTACCAATGTTAAACCTCTGCAAAGCTAAAAGCAATACACAACCAATCAAGAGGAGGAATGTTGCTCTCCTACAACAACCCTAAATAGGAGATAATAAAAATTGGATGCCAAACCTCAGTAATTGGGTTCAAGAGGGAGGAAGAAGGTTGAAGAAGACATAGATGCCAAACAAAGATGCCAAACCTCCAAACCTCACTACATCAACTAGGTTTTGGGTTTCCCATGACGAGGGAGGAAATAAGAAGGCATAAAGATGCCAAACGTGAAAAGGAAGTTCACAAATGCCAAACCTCCCTGCACTCATAACTAAGTTTTGGGCTATGTGTATGAGGAAGTTCCCACTACTACCCATAAGAAAAAGATAATAAGGTTGTTTCACGGTTCTCCCAAAACGGAGTTATACGGGAAGCATACGACATGAGACAACGTGGTAAAAATGATGTATTTGAAAGATTTAGGTGTTATGTAAGTAAATAGTAAACTTTAGGTGTGAGATATGTAAATTAATAAGAATTGCATGGTATGTATGTAAATCCCCCTATATTATAACAAACTTTATTTTGATGAGATTTGTGGATGAACCCAAGACCTTTAGTGATGAACTTATCACTTCTTCGTGATGCTTGAGGACTTCTTTGGCTTCACACCCTATTAAATATTTGAGTTATATGTTTAGTAGTTTCAATATGAATTTCAAGCTTATGCATCATTCTTTGTAATTTTTGTGGTTAGTGTATTGGTATTCTTATTGGTACTATATCATTAGAATTTTCAAGTTGAGTAAGCCGATCAAAATTGTGAGGCTGAGATTCTTTAGATTTGTAAAATAGAGTTCATGTTCCACCACTCTCACTCAATGGTGGCACATAGAATGTTATCAATTCTTCAATATTATAGATTTCCAGTGGAGTGGTTTCTTTGAAGTACATTGAGGGATGGGTATAATTTTGATAGAGTCATCGGACACTGCCAAGTGCTATCCTTCTTGATGCAACCCTCATAACCCTATTTTCAAAAGTAGATTCAAAGTCATAGTCTGAATCAGAATAACTTATTTTATACTTTACCTTTCTTGAAAGCTTATAAATTATCTTAGATTTTACAGGAATATTTCTTATGTGTCACTTCCCAAATGAGGAACTAATCTTCTTAACTTAGGTGTAGATTCAAGTGCTTTAGGGGGAGTTAGCATTACCTTCTTTCTTTCTTTTTGCTTATGCTCTTTTACCTTATAAGGTTGATTTTTAGTTCTTGAAGTGGATGTTACCGCCTCAAGAGGCTCTGCTAGCTTTGGCTCTTTAGGGATGAAATATTTTGCATCTCCATAAATCTTTGCTTCATGAATGGAGAATGGTTGTATGTTGCTAGGAATTCTGAACTCTTCTCCATCTTTTAGGTACTTCATACACTGATGCATAGTTGTGGGGCCATGCCATACTTATACAGTCATGACTAACCCAAGAGAGCTCTAAACGATGTATCAACATCGATTACATGAAACTTAGCTTCTGTATATAAATTCTAAAACTTGAGTGGGAGAATAAAAGAATCTAAGATTTTCTGTCCTTTCTCATTGAAACCATCAACCATCAACTTATCCCTCCCAATATGTTAGATATCAAGTGATAATCCTCTTAATGCTTTTAGGCTCATAAGATAGATAGAAGAACCTGGATCAATCAATATTCGATTGATCAAGATGCCATCGCTCTCTGCAGTAACATATAAATGACGGTTGTGATCTGTTGTTTCTAATATAAGATCTTTTTTAGAAAATGTGATTACTGAAAAATCTTGAGTTTGCAATGATTCAATCATACATTTTTTGATAAAGTAAGCTTCATAACTCTTTGGATCTTTAAGAGCCTGTATCAAAGTTTCTTAGAGGTTTTTTGACATTAAGAGAGCTCATACACACTTAATTATGCAAATTTTTCTTAGATGTGATAAAATATTATAATATATCTTTTTCGCTTGATTTAGGCTTTAGTTTAGGATTTTTAGGAATGATATCTTCATTGATTTCAATTTATTTGCCTTTATCTTTATTTGAATTCCCCTTCTTTAATGATGGTGGTAAGACTTTACCACTTCTCAACTGAACTTAAATCACCTTATCTTGCTCAGATTTCTTTGAATTAGTTTCTTCAAATTCACATTTTATTCTAGAGGATTGACCAAAAGAGTTAAACTCACTTTTCAACTTTATATATTTCACATGTGATGTTGTTGATGAGTTTGACTCTTCTCCATCTGAAAAATTTAAGTCTTCATCTAAACTATTATTTTTTCATTGAGTCATTAGACAAAATTCAGATGTTAACTCCTCAGACTCTTCTTTCTTTTATGAGAAGAATTTTGATTGATTGATCAAGTCAATTCTTATCATTTTGATAGCGTTGAATAACGTCTGATATCACATAAATAATTTGACATATTTCTCTACTAGGCAAGATTCAATATCATCTTCTTCATCCAATTCAATAATAAGGAGTTTAATCATAAAGTCTACAAGCTTAAATGGTTATCTTGTCGGCTGGTGATACTCCTCTAAGTTATTAATAATCTTTTGAATTATAATTTTCTTCTTGATCTTCTTTTTCTTAGCTGACTTCTTTTCCTTATGAGGCCTACGTTTAGTAGACCGTTCCTTGTGCTGTGATGAAGTAGCCTTATCAAAATGCTGCTGAGAAGCAAAAATGCTTAGTTTAGGCATTTCTTTAAAGTTCAATATAGGTTCAAGTGACGATTTTCACTTAACACTAGGGACATCTTTTAGCTACTTTAACATTTTCACAATCTTCTTAGAGACTATTGTTTCCTATTCTTCAATCAACTAATTTTTCTTTTTTTTATCTTGAATGGATGATACAGAAGAGGACATAATCATCATTATAGACTGTCTTTTTGGGTTGACTAGAACACTATCGGATAATATAAATTTACCTCGTTGATACTTCCTTTCTAGTCAATCTTTGAAGACATATGATAGAGATAGTAATTTAGATGATTGACTTGATCCTTCTTGGCCTTTACTTTCTCGATAATTGTATTTTGATTATTGTTGAAATAATTTAGCTTTTGTTCTTCTAAATGAATATTCTTTATTCATCTTTTCCTTAAAAGATGACTGCATTCACTCATCATCTCTTCTTGTTTATTTTGGATGCTCTCCAGCATCTAATAAAGTCTGAGATTTATCATTGCCTCCCAATACAAATTTTGGCTGTGGGTTAGGATGCACAAGCTTCTTTTCCTTATTACTACTATATATTGGTTGTTTTACTTTATCTACATGATAGATTACTCACTTTTCACCAAATTTTAGTATTGAGTAACCTTTCGGGTATGACGCTTGATCAAATTCAGCTGGATAAGGCAACTTACTCACTAGCTTTTTAGCCTGCTCTGAAGCTATAATCACCTTTATCTTTTCATTAATTATTATTTTTAGTTGAACAGCTGTTAGTGTTTTGGGTGCACTAGCCATATTATGAATTATAAGTTGAAGAGCTAGTTCATTAACTTCACTCCTGCCTTCAGGCATAGCATGTACTATAAGAGCTTGAGGTATCAAAGTGACTGGTGATATAGAAGTTATATTATTAGCTACTTGTTGATTAGTAGATGAAACATGTGTTATATTTGATATGATATTCTTCTGTAATATATTCATCATGATATTCATTTGTACCATCATGTCATTTATCTTAGTACCAAGCTATGAAATTTCCTTATCTTTAGCTTCCATTTGATGTTGCATTTGTCTTTGCTCTTTAGCTAGCGCCACGATATCAATCAATACAGGCTCTTCTTCTTTCTCTATTTCTTTTTGTTGTTCTCCTCCTTGCTCATCTTCAGGGGAAGAACTTGGCTATCCTTCTCCTTATGCATTTGCATGGATAGTTGTTGCTAGGGCTGAACGACGATGCTGATTGTAAAATTGTGTACCAAGTTGATCATTTCCTGGTTCAACCATATAAACAGCTTCAACTTCGATTACCTCCATTTCATTTTGATCTTCTTCTTCTTCCTCTTCAGCAGAGATTAAAGATCCATCTTCTACTCTTTTTTTGTGAAGACTCTCCTTCATAAACATTGAATTCAGGTTTAGGTTCTTGGATTCATGTTGTTGTTGATGGTGCTGAGCAAAAAGTTCATCTATATCTCTAACCATATAGATGACTTCTACTTTCATAGTGTCCTGTTCATCATCTTCTTCTTGCACATGAATTTATGATCGATGTTTCCAATGGATCTCTGGTTCAGTGTGCAGAACAAACACTTATTCCATTAATGGACTGCGATCAAAGCTAGCCTTCTCTTGTGGGGGTGAATCTGATCGATGATGGGATCCCAGAGGAATCTCAAGGGTGTCGACCATTATAAGTTTTATCAGTGATGTTCCTTCTTTTAGGTATCCACTTCTGATGAGTTATTTTTGAGATGGATTTCTCAATATGTGCATCATATGTCATACCTCTTTCTTTCTTCAGAATTTCATCACGGGGCCTTGGCCTCCATATCTTCTTACCCTTTCATCGGGACCTTTTGAAAGAGGATTCTTAGACACGCGGTCCAAGTTTCACACTCTGATGCTCACCGTGAAACATGTTTGGCTTGATGACTAGTTACCATAAGAGATGACAACCTCCTTGGCATGGCTTCAGTATTTTCAATCATCACAGGCCTTTGAAATTTTTTTTCATTAAGCTTCTTTCCTTGGCTACTTTAAGGACATTATGTGTATTCTAGCGGACAATGTTTCAAGTTGTCTCCATTGCGGTGGTGGAGCTTGACATTGTTAAGTCCAGAAAGATTACTTCACATCACCAGTAGAGCTATTCCTTTTTACCCATTTTAGATTATCAAAGTTGTTACGGGTAGAATACTTACTTAGGTGGTATCCTGGGTCATTCAGTAGATCTATCGAGCCTCGGCTTCTTCTTCTTTTCCTTCTGGTTAATTTACTTCCTGATGAGGAAGCCTCAAAATCACGTCTTCCAAGCACAAAGGTTTCAGTTGGTGCTACAGTTATACCATGAGGCATCAAAGATATAGTTTTCCCACTGATGGTTCTTTTCATGACTGGCATCTCAGAATGAGCCAATCTTTCGAATACTTAGGTTTTCTTCCAAGAAATCTTGATAGTAGTAGTGGCCATTCCAGCTGTCCTCCTCCCTACACAGGATGGTGTGTACAATATGCAGGTGCTTCAAATAGAGGATTGTTTAGCGATGGTTGAGAAGTTTACACTACCAAATTGGATGGTATCTTCAACATCTCCAGTATTGATTATAGCGTTAGCCAAACGGATATTGACTCCGTGATCTAGCATGATGAACGGTATGTTTTGAAGATCCATCGATACAAATAAAAGATGAGGATTAATAATCAGTAATTGATTTATCACCCAACACTTCCATGCAAGAGCGAACATAAAAAACAGACTCTAAATGAAATCTAAAATGTTTAAGACCTAATTTAGAAGGTATTTTTATTTTAAGATTCATTTAAACTTTTGACTTCATTTTTTATTTTCTATATATATATTTATATATACTCTACAATTACTATAACTTAGGTTTGACTAGCTATAGATGGAAAGAGAAATCTCTGAGACATCAAAAATCTGTGGCTCCAAAATTCTGACCTCGATTAAGAGTATGATTTATATGTGTAATTTTTAGAAGATAGATAATATAATAGATAAGACCCTACCTAGAGATTTCGTTCTCATTTAATGAGGACTTTAAATCTAGTTCCAGGTTTCCTATAGGCTCAAGCACCTATAGTTAATTACCCCTCTCAATGCTAAGAGAGAATTTTCGATTAAGGATAGTTGTTAGATCATTAAATATGTAGTGTATAGTAGCAGCACATTGAGAGTTTAAAATAAGAGATTATAAAATTCATCATTTTAACTTAAAGTGGATGGTTGGGGGAATGATGACGTGCCCGATCTAGATCCCATGGTTCCATCATCCATCATGGTCCCTAGTTACCAGCTAGAGGAATTTCGACCCAACCAAAGGATCTTTATTAGCAACTATGGGTTGCGTCGTCCAAGTAATCCTTATAGACCTAGGGTGGTGTTTGTCTAAGAAGACATTCTTAAGCCTACCTTAGCTGATAGAGGACTTTTTAACTTATCAGCTGTATCCTATGATTCACGTCTCAAGGTACAGAATCATTGGTGAGCATACAGGCTACAATTATTATTGTGATATAATGATGTCATTTGACAATAACCACCCGATCAGAGGACTCTGGTTATAACTGCATCATATGTGGAGCCTACTGGCCAAACCACGCAGATAGAGGACATGGGCTACATCCTTACTTGAATGTGATTGATTAAGAGTGAATATAGAAATATACTTAACTTGACATTTGGCCTTTGTAAGCTAAGATTTTCTTAATTTGTCACCTTCAACAAATAGTTACGGAAGGTGGATTGAGTTAGATTTTGCTTTAAGTTTTTAAAGATCAAATTTCATTTAAGTATTTAACAGTTTAGTGATATATTAGATTTTATATTTATATTATTACTTGATTTTGATTAATTCAATTTGAGCTTATAAGCACATTTTGATAGTACCCCCTCCGATTGAAATCTCCATTCAACACAACTATCATTGGGGTGGATGTATTATTAAGCTAATTTAGATCTTGTCGACTATATTAATTTAATAATAGAGAATCTAATCTGCTGTCATGTAACATAATTAGCTTCTTAGATATTTTACTGAGTTGAAATTCTTATAATAATTATATTTTTAAGTTTTGTTAACCTGGACTGGTCTGATCCAATCGAAATCAAGATCCGACACTAAATTTAAGCATTGATGTAGTGTTGGGGCCCATGCTGTATATTTAAGAATCTTGCATAATTTTAAGGTATTGAATTTGGGTTTTAATTCTACTTCATAATATGAGGTTTAATTGAAGCCTTAATTAATTTCTTACGTTGACATTGCGATGTGTTCTTGATGGTGGCGTTGATTTTAAGCTTTATATTTTCAATTCAAAATATTGCAACTTTGCTTATATTTAACTTGATAGTGAGTTGAATAAGGTAAAATGATTGCTTAGCTTATGCACATTGATAAATTTTTAAATCTTTATTAATCATCATTAGCTCTTGTTCTTTTCTATGTGAGTTAGCATATCTCTTTCAAGTAAGCTAGTGTGAATTCAAACACTTGCTTTTTCTTTTGATATTTAATGCGATGCTCCCCAATTATTTGTTGAAACTTTATGTTCATGCTTCTTGAAATGCTATTCAGTTTTCTGCATGTTTTTTTTATAAGCTTGGTTCTTGCAATTGTATTTGAATGCTAGCTTTCGAGCTTCTCTTATGGTTTGATTACAAATCCAATTAGATTTTCTTTTAAGTCATTTAAAGTGACATATTGCAAGAATTATATTCATAGTTATCGACTATGCATCAAATTCTTTGTGTGTCTTACTTAAACTTTCTTGACACTTCTCAACTTGCTTAGTGTGAATTAAACCACAATTCATTTGTTAATCGAGCAACTTTGTAATGCTTGTTATTGTTCAAGAATTTGATATTTGTAATAATCAATGATAAATCTTGTTCATATTAGCTAATGAAATATCAAAATCCATATTTGCTAATAGGTGAGTTATCAAGCTTCATATTCATTCTCTAAGCTTGATTGTGTTCAATTTAAATTACTTTTAATTGATTGAAAATAAGCTATAATAATCACAATGTTTATTGAAAGATCACGCATAACCAAACTCATTGGTGAATACTCAACTCATACTTTTTCAACTTCTTCATATAAGAGCAATCAAACCTAATTTGACTTTATTTTAGATTTCACATCAAGTTTTTTGCTTAGTTAAAAGTCAAACTTCAAACTTATTGTAAGTCATTTATGCATTTAGAGTTAGCTTCAAGCCTCACTTATATTCTACTCGAGCACTTTCATTTGTTTCAATATATATAAATATTAGACTCAAGCATTTGTTCGACGATAAACTAAGTAAATAGACTCATTTTCTTATTAATTTCTATTTTATATTTAATTTAATATTAAGTCATTCTTTTTTTTAGTTTAAAAAATTTGAGAAAATTTGGGTAATATTTTGACAATATTCCGGTGTTATTCCTGCGTAGGAGGTTATATCAGAACTGTTTTGGCCTATCCGTCACGCCCTCATGAGCATGATGATTAATATTTTGATCAATTTCAACCGCGTTACTCGATGAAGATAACACCTTCAATCACTGCGTAAAAAGAAATATATACTGATTCTATACATTCAAATATTCTCCCTTTTTCTAAGTTCCATATTTAGTTAAAATTTCGACATTATTTCATAAGAGTTTAATAATTTTTTACTCTTTCTCTTGACGTAACGGCGGTGTCTTCGATCTACGGTTGTCTCTTTCGCTTATCATTAGCGTCTAAACCTGCAAGAATCACATATACATATATATCTTACATTCACATTTCTTTCACATTTATAACCAACCACAATAATAAGCAATTTGACTCATAATTTTGGAACGTATGGGAGGTTGGTATTGTAGGTATTGTAGCAGACGGGATAGAAAAGGGAGAAAAAAAACGGATCTACATTCTACAGTACTTTGCTACAGTACTTGCTATAATGTATTCTCTATAGTACCGCAAGAGTGGTCGAACGAATATGGAGGATTTCGGTTCTGCTACAGTGTGACGAACGGGGAGAGAGAGAGAGAGAGAGAGAGAGAGAGAGAGGCCGAGAGCTAAAATAAATTATCCACATTAATTTTATCATTCTAAAAGCTAAAATATCTCATTACATACTAGCACTAATTATAGGCATTCCATTTACTCTCAAGCTACTATCGTTTAAGAGAAAAAAAAAACAAAAGGAAAAAAGAGATAAGTGGCCATTAATAATTAAAAGTGCTAATCACCTTCATTAATTTAATTTATATTATAATAATGATTTAATTTCCAACCTATACATGTTCCTCAAATTAAAAAGTCAAACTTAAAATATAAATCTAAAATTTAAATAATAAAACTTAAAATTCATTTATTTATTCTTTTGTGAGCTCTTATGATAAATGGTTACTTTTTTAGGCATTTAATTGATCTATTGAAATTAAATATTTAATTTTATTTGCTTGATCTACATGATATGCTATATTAGTCTATTATTATAGCTTATGTTCAAAATTTCATGCATAAGAAGCATTGCTAATCCTATGCATTGAAAAAATATATCTAATTAGAATGGATAACACTTGAGAAGGCCTAAGAATGAATATCCAAGAAAGAATAGAAAGCCTTCAAAGGGGTAGAAGAATACAATTCAATGTAGGTGTCGACTATGTAGAGCAAAAGACCATACCAAGTTACTTATAAGGTTAATTTTCAACCTCATTCATAACAATTTTCACTTTATTTTTATTATTTATTTATTTATTTATTTCATTATAAGAATAATATAACCGATTGAATCAATTATAATTCTTACAATAGTGCCACTATAATTACGCAAAAATATAATGTTCGTTATTTTAATGTATTACTAATATCAATTGACTCTCTATCATAGCTAAATCTATTGTAATTGAACAAAATTATAATCACCCTCTATCTAAATCTTATTCAAATATTATTTGAATCTTGCCCAGACCTTTTCTAACCCCCATGAAAGAGCCTTTTCGAACTATATTCAAATATTATTCGAACTTTGTTCAAACTTATTTTCGAATTAAGATTCTAATGATATTTAATAAGGATTTGAACATATTGCAAACTATTTAAAAATATTTGAGACTCTTAGCTTTTTAAACTTTTGATTCGCGAAAAGTTGGTTTAAAATTATTCGAAAAACTATTTGTCTTTGAAAAGGCTAAAACGAACTTTTTGAGATGGAGATAAAATCTTTTAAAAGCTATTCAAACAGTATCAAAAAATTCGCGTTTTAGCATTAAAAAACCCTCCCAAATGAAGCCTTATTTGACTCCTTTTTGAATCAATGTTGATAATGCCTAACTTAGATAAGCACTTCATGATTAAAAGTGATGGAATGTTCGTCCAAAATAAAATTTCAAACATGATTCCCAAAAAATGAAATAGCAATCATATGTTTCAATTTTTGAACATTATGTAGCATATAAAGTCAAATTTCCATTTTCTTGCACTACTAGACATTATGAAATATAATATAGAGTGCCGCTTCCCCAACAAACAACCAATCCTAGACATGGCTTACCTAACTTTAGCATCATAAAGTGGGAAGAATCATTTCCTCAAAGTTAGGAGAAGCTTTTTTAGGCTTTCTTTTGAGATGAATTTTAATTTTGATACCCGTTCATGTTTTGAAAGCTTCTCATTAAGAAATCTTCAAATTTTCAATCAGAAAAATTAAAACTAAAACTTACATAAAAACTATTCATCATGACTTGCTGCTTTTCAAAAAAGAATGCTGCATTCCATTTGATAAATTTGAACTTTACATCATATATTCATTCAACTGACTAAAGTTCTGCTGTGCGAAACAATTCATTCAATTAGACAAATTTCAACCCTCGTCAAATCCCAGAAACAACAAAGAATGGCTATCCATGCTTTCAACTGGGAAGAGTGAAGAAGGCAGCAAAAGAATGCAGTCATCAGTAGGATACTATCATCTTCAAGGTTTATGAATCATGCTCTTAATTAATGAGAATAATCATAGCTTTCTTCATTCTGTTTTTGGTTTAGTTCTCTTCAGCCTTGAGTATAGGAAAACTCCTGCTAGTGCCACAGCAGTTCCTGAAAATAAAAGAAACCAAGTTTAGACAAGGCCGACCTATAAAAGAATGATGTAGAGGCAAAGTGGATGGTGGAATTGAGAATCCAATTCATCATTTGAGACATGCGTGTTTGCGCTATAGACCACAAATCTACTTCTCTTACCAAGAGGAATATTCTAGTAGAAGGTTTCGAAAAAGAGGTTGAAATCAACGCTTGCAAAAGGAAAATAGAATTTTTGCCTCATGGCCAAAATGTGACTAAAGGTCTATTCGGGGCAGCAGCAATAATATGAAAATGAAATCCTGGAGCTATTGTTTAAAAAGCTGCTGTGAGTGTTATAAGTTTTTTTTATTTTTAAAAATTCAAATTATAGCTTTCTAACAACCACCACACTCAATCAAATTAGGTTAAAAAATATAACTTTTTCACACAGATTCTTAAAACCCGATCAAGATGCAGTTTTCCAAATGTCACCTACTGTGTAATTTCACACTGCACTGCAAACATGCCCTAAATAGTTAAGTGCCTATTTGAGACCAAATTTATTTTGGGTTATTTATTTCTGTTTTTATATATTTATAAAAATATGTTTATTTAGTATTTTTATTTTTTATTTTAAAATAAATCCCATTATTTTTTGAAAAAAAAATTCAAAATAACTTTTGAGTGTTTATTTTTAGTGTTCTTAAAAACAACTATCACTATCAAAAATATTTTATTTCAAATCAAAACATAAACAAAACAAAATAAAAAGACAAACAAAAAATCCCAAACAGCTCCTATGTAATTTTCCCTAAAGTTGAGCATGGCATTGCCACATTCGCTTGTGGCAATAAATATTTCATAGCAATAAACAATCAAGTTATTTATTTAAAAACGTCTAATATCCTAGGAAACACCCACTTGATTATTTTTCACAGCCAATTAACATTTATTTCATTTTCAAAGATTAAAAAAAAAGCACACAGAAATAAAAGTTTTACCAAGAGAATTAATAGCTGACACAGGAGTCTTGAAGAAGATAACTGAGGATACAATGACTACCACACGCTTCACACAGTTGCTTACTGAATGGGTAACTGGTGATACCCTAGCCAATATCATGTATGAGACCTGCCAGTTATAGCACTTGAGAATTAACCGTGGTGGAATATTATAGCTAACAGGCTAGAAAAAAAAAAACAATCATGCTTTTAATTGAGAATTTTGATGCGAAATGATGTAAGAAAAAGTTTAATAAAAATCAAAAACTGATAAAAAAAACTACAACTGAACTATAATACAACCATCACTGACTAAAAGTGGACAAATATGCCCACAAATAATGATTGATGAAAGTTCAAATGACATTTTTCCTACAACAACAACAACAACAACAAGCCTTTATCCCACTAAGTGGGGTCGGCTACATGAATCCTTCATCTCTATTGTGTCCTATTATGTGTCAAATTCTCATTTAATTCAAGATACTAAGGTCATTTTTTATACATCTTAACCAAGTCTTTTTAGGTACCTCTACCTTTCTTAACAGACAAATCTAATGTATCTACTCTCCTAACCGGTCATCGACGGCCGATGCTTTATGTGTAACCATCTAAGGCGACTCTCTCTAATCTTATCTGACACTGGAGCTACTCCAACTTTTTCCCGAACATACTCATTTCGCATTTTATCTCTATGAGTAAAGCCACTCATCCACCTAAGCATCCTCATCTCTGTAACACTTAATTTAGTCTTGTGCTTTTCTTTTAATGACCAACATTCTGCACCATAAGTCAAATGACATTTTCCTGGAAAAAAAAAAAATCCACGAAAAGAAAATCTTCCTGTCTGCCAAATAATGTATATGTGCAATGATGAGCTACATTTAAAAAAAATTCAAATCAGTTCAAAGTATGAACAAGTTTGAATCATGTTAATTTATATTTTGATGAACCAAGAACTGAAGTGTGAGGATTGAAACAATGTTGAAAAGGACCTGAGCCAAATCCGAAATGTAATCATGTAAACATGGTTGAATCCCTAATTAAGGTTTATAGAAAAACTGGACTGTTTCAGGTTACCAGCAGGAAACAACGCATGAACTTTTGAATCTGTTTCGTATATAAATGAATATAAAAGAGAAGGATTTCTTTAAAATTCAGGAACCAAAAAGGAAACATGGATGCCTTCACATCCATTAACCAGATTTTCGATGTCATTTGATTGATAAAGATTGAAGTCAAAAGAAATGGCCGTTGCAGTGAAACTTATCTTAGAAACTAATAAAAAAAAGCATTTCACCTGCTGATAAGCATGAAAACAGAGTCCAGCAAGGAAACATCTGACATAGATTTCTCTTAGGCTCAAACCCTACGAAATAAACAAAACAAGAACAAAATGAAGAACTATCTAAAAACAATAAAAATGAATAAGAATGAAAGCTGAATACATATATTCTTGTGCACATGATACTCACAGTAGCCTGCAAATAAGATGGGGTGAACTTGATACCTTCAACAAATAGAGTTACAGGCACCGTCAAGAAAAAAGACATAATTGTTATGATGGAGAACAATGTAATGTTGTCCAGAGTTTCCTGCAAAAGAACATTTTCTGAATCAGCAATCACCATTTGAAACTACTGTCAGTAAGAAAAAATATACATCTTTGTCATAATTTGAAAAATTAGATCTCTCTAAACTAATGCAATCAACAATACCTGCAACGGTCATCTTAATAAATAGAGAGATTAAGCTAAACTCTTGACTATTCTTTAGGGAATGTGACAATAAATCCAGGCAGTTTTTTTGGTAAAAATGATAAATGACCCAAAATTATACCACAAAATCTCCCAGAACATGCCTTATTTGAAGGTTCCACATTATAACGTTCGCATGGCCCTTTTTCAAACCCAGTAAGAATCAAATAGTTCAATGGATGCAATCTTCATGCAGTTTGCTTCAATGTATTGAACCAGGCTTTTTCAGATATTTTTCCAACAAGGTAAAAAGTGGAGTTGGCCACTCCCATGACATTAGTAACTAGAAATTCTTAGTATCTAGATTTCAAACTCTTGACCAGTTGACAAGCCAACCTCCTGAAGGCTAGTACCATGCCATATCGAGCTCAGAAGTTTTTCAAAGGTTTCATTAATAAACTGCGAGTTCCATCCATATTTAATAAACTACCTCCTCTCTCCCCTCTCCTTTTAGGAAATTTAGAAATGACTTTCTACATCGCAGCACTACCTTCCTAACACTTATTCAACATACGCCCACTTCATGCCAAAACACCCAAGTTCTCCTTGTAAAATTTGATATTAACCATGAGCACATCAAACTTCAGAAATATTGTCTCTAGTTCACATTTTATTTATAAAAAGAATGATTTTACTATGAAACAAGTCAATAACAACCAGTTTCATTATTCTGTAAGCACCTCAGTAAACAGGATCCATGTTCAATATCTGAATTACCTCTTTTTCAGCCATGAGTTTCTTGCTGAGAACATTCCGTGATTGGTTGGTAACATTAGAAGCCATTGCACTCCAAAATCCAGCCCTATTTCAAATTTTGAATAATCATTAGTTGTTTTCTAATATGTGAATAAAAAAAGGTTTTTCATAAACTTAGTCAAACCCTTTTTTTTGTTGGTTAACAAAATAGGGGAGTATGTGCTTGAGGGGGATATCAATCTAGAAAAAGATAATTGACTGTGTGAAGAGTCACTGATTTCCAGCAGTAGTGATCTCATAACTCATAATGTTTTGATAACATTTACTGGAAAGTTTCAATTCGATGCCAATACAAACCAGTTAAATGATGCTTCAGTGAGGGATGCCAGTGCAACACCACTAACAATCGGCACAAGAGAAGCTATAATCCAGATAGTAGGTAGCTGCATGAATATTAAAACAAAAAATTTAGTGCTTTTCAGATGCATGCAAGCGGAGCAAGCAAGATAGAATGCTCGCTCAAGTTCCAGATAATGAAATGTTTTCGTGGCTCATTCTCAACATTACCATGAATATAGTTTGCTAAGGATTCATTTGGTAACTTGTAGATAGAAAACATGCTTTAGAAAATAATGATTTTGTTTTCACTTATTTTGCGATTGAAAATGAAATCATTACATTTGAGAAAGTTTTGACAAAGCTTATAGAGTTTAACGTCAATGTTGGTTTCTAACAATATTCAAATCAACAATGGACTTTAAAAATTTCACTGTTTTCAAAATGTGTTCTCCACTAAACAACCAAATGATCCCTTACATAAGCAAATTTTATACGGTAACAACATCGTATACTGCTTATCAAGTTTAATGTCCTAGACAGTATTTGGAGAAGCAAATATCATAACAAATAGATTTCAATGCTACTGTCCACTAAAAAAAATGCTAGTCTGTTGATTTGTGAAGAAGAAAGTCTTATTAGAGTAGATCATTACCTCTCCCAGGAACAAGGCAGAGAACAGAACCGAAAAAAAGGGTTCCATTGCTTTAACTGTATGCGTGAAAGAAACAGCAACCTTCCCCAGACTCATGTTAGTAAAAAGATTGCCAAGTGTGTGGGCAATAGCCAATGGAAGGACTGTTGCAAGCTGTTAAAATCATCTTCCAGACTTACATATGTTCCAGCAGTGATTTCAATTTGTGAGCATGGAAAAGATTCATGTATTGTAATAAAAAATACCTGCGAAGTGGATATCTTAGGTCTTTTATAAACGTTAGTGCTCCACGTGATGAATATTAGGATGCTCCCAAAGCCAAACTGAAAAGCAGAGATGGTTGCTGGGAATGGATAGACCTTCAAGATCTGTAAACATGCCCAATTTCACACATGCCAGTTATTCTATGATCAAAGTGCCAATTAACAAATACAAAGAAGATTTGGGATCATCCTTTATATTTGCTCAAAGAAAGTTTATGCATTCATTTCTCTCATCTTTTAATTTCTCAGGCAAACTCTTAAATAAACTAGAGAAGCAACTATGATGTTGAGGAGAGTTCATGGTTTGGTTTGGTTCAAAATTAGCAATTCTTTGACACAAAAATGAAATGAACCAAAAGGCGCCACCTAAATCACAAATTCAAACAAAGTGAAGAACCAATATAGTATGGTTTGGTTGGGGTTGGCCGCATTTAATTAGCTTTAAGTTGCTTTTCTTTAATCTGGTTTACATTAACATAAAACAGCAAAGAAGCTTCATAGGCTATCAATAAAAAACTAAATTTTATCCCTGATAGGACTTTTTTTTTTCAGAAGAACACAAATCTCTGTACCACGTATCTTTAATAAACCGTTCCACGTTGAATTTTCTGTGAGGAATTCTTCATATGATTTTATTCCAAAATCAGAGCGAAACTAGAGTAGCAAATTACAGACACAAAGTTAAAAGAAAATTGAGTCTGCAAACTGAACCAGGCAACATATGAAGGCGCAGAAGACAAACACACCAGCTTACAATGATTGTTAACAGAATGAAATAGGCATTCAAATAACCCACCACCAGACTAAAGCAGTTATCATCCAGCAGACTCCATGTTTATTCGAACGTTGAATCTATCTAAGTTGTTTAAAAATTTAAAAAGCTTATCTAAAAGAAATAAATCATGTTTAATATTTCAAGAAGAGCAATGAACGGAACAAGATAAAAAATATGTTCATCCCCATAAGTTCCTAAAACCAATTCCGTTCTTTTTACCTGCTTGTTATAGATATTGAAAAATATGTTGAAGATGTACCAGAGCGCGATCAGAACCACCAGTTCGACCGTCTGTGCCAGGCCGACGGATCGTTCCATGGGACCCGTGTCCGGTACCGAGCTCGCACGGACGGCTACCCCAACCAGCCTCCCAGACGGGACAATGGACCGAACCAGGCCGATTCTTCCATGAAACCCCGCCGCCACCGATACTGGCGGCAAAGGTTCGCCGTATAATGGCAAGGAAACAAGCTGAGCACTGACCGGAGTTCGAGAAATGAGAGCCCTCGCTGGAGCGCCGGAGAATGGCCGGAGGACGAGCGAGAATTTCACGGGATCGGCATCTCTTGTCAGAAGGTTTGGGGCTGGAAGGACAAGCGAGAGGGGCGGGCCTCGAGCAGCTCTTCCGCTCTCCTGCCTCTCCTTCTCACTTCCTTATTTCAGAGTAGTTTCCTCCCGCGGCCTTTTGGTGCAATTTAATGGTTTTCCATGTTGGGAATTGTAAACCAGAGTCGATGGCGACTGCTATAAAATTTAAAATTCAGGGATTTAAGCAATTTTCTGTTTTCAAAGGGTGGGGAATGCATGATGGCTGAGTAGTAGCCGGGAGGATGAATCTGCCCGCTTACGTAGGCTTAAGCATTGGAGGCGGCTCTGTACTTAAGTTGGCTTTCCAAAATTATATCAGAATATACCGATTTAATCATAATAAATTTTAATATTCTTATGTCCAAATTTTAAATATCCTCACATTATATTTTTCCTTTTAAAGCTTATACAAATGGCAGATTATTAATTTTATACTGAGAATAATTAGAAAAATCTAAACAACTATATAACTGTTGATTCATTCAACTGAATTAAATTTAATGAAAAATGATATTATCGATATATACTTAAGTGATTCTTTAATTATATATAGATTTATGCATTTAGTCAGTTCTGCCAATTTTTTTATTAAATTGAATAAATCGAATCGTACAACTTGAAATAATTAAATCATCGAAATAATATTTAAAATCGAACCAATCAAAAACGAGCTATAAATTTGATTTATTCAATTTAAATTTTAGTTAAATCAAATAACATATAAAAGCATAAGATTTTTTCATTTTTTTAATAAACTAATTAATTAAAATATAATTTAATAAATTTTATATATTTAATATTTTTTAGACAAATAAACAAATATATATATATATATATATATTAGTTAAAATTTTATTATTTTATTTTAAGTTGATGATTCTGAATGCGTGATTCCAAATACACGAACATTTCGCGGAAGAAAAAATTTGATATTTTAAATACACCAAAATTTACGATGATGAGGTTGGAATTCCAAATACAATAAGTGATGATATGATGGCTACGCCATTGCCGCCACCGGCCGCCGCCAGCATGCTTCACTAGCATCGCCGTCCCGCCGTCATTAGCCGCCGGCCGTTCGCCGGCCGCCATGCCGGCCGCCGGCCGTCAGCATTGCCGACCGGCTGCCGCCGGCCAGATTCGACATACGGCCGGTCCGGCCGTTGATCACGTGGCCACATGTCCCCGCCGCACGCGGCTTAACTTAAACCTTTCACTTTATACATTACATTTTATCAACCAAATAAAAAAAGAAAGCCATGAATTAGAAATTTCTCAACCAAATAACTATAAATTAATCATTTTACATCAATTTACTCAGATTTTTTACATCAGATTCCAAATAAAGACAAAAATAAAAATGGGAAAGTAATTAGGTGGTTTGGTAGAAATCTAATCCATCTATACTACATCAACGGAAAACAAACGATCGCTTAAAACCCTTAGATCTTCTTTTAGATGCGTTCATACAAATGAATTGACCGTTGGTGCTTAAAACCCTTAGATTTTCTTCTAGATGTTTGCACACAAATGAATTGACCGTTGGTACTTATCGTAGTGTTTTCTTATTGTGACTAGGGCTATTAAGAAGGAACGCCGGCGACTTTGACGAGCCAGTGCTGCGAGACCTCATAAATAATTAATTTTCAATTAAGTGAAATAAGATTCGCGGCATGATTGCATAAAAGGTGTAATAAATAGTGAGAATTAGAACTTTTTCTTTATTCCTTGTGGATAATAATTTTTTGGCTTGAAATGTATTTTCTTTATGTTTTAACAATAAACTTTAAGGTGGGTCCAAAAAACTACAACTTGATAAAAATTTACTTTGGTATATTATTTGATTTTTGTTGGGATTATAAAGTTTTTTATTTGATTTAACTTAAAATTTAAAGCAAGTTTTGAACCTCAATAGATTTTATTCAAAATAAAAATTAAAATAAAAATTAAAAATATGCGCAAAATGTACAAAAAATTTTAAACATAATGACATGATCTTTGCGTTGAATCATCATCATTAACATCTCTTACTTTAAACACCTGATATAACTTGGATCGATTACTTAATTACCTTCATAGTTTCTTGATCACCATAATTTTTTATGATGGCTAAATTATATGATCGGTACTAAAATAACACTTAATGACAGCAAACACTCTGAGATTATTTAATCGGCCAAAAATTTTTAACTTCTTAAGTTGCTTGGCCTTCCTAAATATTCATTTCAAAAACTATTTCCTACAAAATAGTCTTCTCAAAGAGAATAACATATTCATAAAAAACTTATATATTATTGTCTTTTTTTAACAATTTCAATTGAAGAGGAACTTTCTTTATAGGAAAATATGTGGAGAACATCACTCACAAACAAAATCAGAAGGCTGCAATTTTATTAGCCCATGATAAAATATAATATATTAGATTTTATACAAAAATATAATAACTATGAAATGCATTCTAATATCTCTAATATCCTATTTCTAGAATTCTTCTTTTTTAAAGCTCATAGCCCTTCTCTCAATAGAAGAACACCATTATAAGATTATTCAATTTTCCTTAACTACTTGATGAAATGCTTGGTGAGGTTTGTACTTGTGGAAGTAATCTTATCAGAGAGAATGTAACTAAATAGTAGTCTAACTTTTAAGTGTCGCAAGGAAGACCTAACAAAGAACAACATCAGAGACTTATTAAATATACTTGGTGATTTTGTAGTGATTAATATATTTGTGGGGATAAAATGACCCATCATAAGGGTTTATGATAGAAAACTTGACCCCCACTAGAATTAAATTTTAGAGAAGACTATAAATCGAGAAAAATTTTAAATTTTACTGAATAAAATTTAATAAAAAAAATTTAAAATAAGCAGCGATGATCGACGACGGACGCACAAGATCGTACTAATCGCGTCTATTTTGAAAATTTTTTTTTGTTAAGCCTATTTCGCTAATTAAAGTTTAAAAGATGCTTAGTTTAAATTTGCCAATCAGAGGCAGTGATTCTTAAAAGCTTTGGTAAGAAGTTAATTTGTATTTCTCAAAGAGAATTCCACTTAAGCAAGGTTGAAGCTCATTTTCTTATAACATATGAGAGGCTTGATGATTATGGGTTAGTTGAGCAACATATAAAGGATGGGTTGAATTGGTTATGTCTAATAGATCATGATCAATTATGGTAAGAGGAACTATAGCAAGATGATGAGGGAGCGTTATATGGGTGACATCAAACAAATTGGCTCTGATTTACTATTGATTTTATAGTGAAAAAATTTCATCATGATATGATGGTGCTCTTTATTTTTTGTCATTTTCTAAGAGCTGAAATTTTTTTTGCTTAATACTCTTCCATCTTATACAAATGATCCTTTATAACAAGATTTAGGTGGCTTTCAAAGGCTTGATTATCTTACCCTTGAGTGAGAAATTGGTCATCATTTATTTAAGAAATATTTATATGAGAATATTATTTTTAAAATATCACCAAATTATTATGAATTATAATTTATTGTAGAATAGCGAAAGTTTATTATCTTTGATTTATACAAAGCTCTTGCACACACACATACAAAAAAAAAAATCATAGAATACCTAAAATTTTTACATAAAAATTCAAAAAAAAAAATCATAATTATAAAGTTGAGAGCACTAATTTAATTACTTGTGTATATAATTAAGATTACTAAAGAAGTGAGCGTGCTAATAATTAAGAGAAAGTGTGCAGGTAATAAAAGTAGATTGTAATCGAGCTGAGTATTTATCTGATTGAACTTAGTTTGGACAAATTTAAAATTGTTCATGTTTGATTTGAGTTTGAGCAAAACTTTCATATACATGTTCAAACTTGGCTTGTTTAATTTTTTCAACATCCAAGCTTGGTTTGTACTTGACTTGTTTAAGATAAAAATATATATATTTCATTAGTGTCATCATAGGTGAGAGACGTCGAGCCTGATCATCCAACCAAAACTAAGAGAAGAGAACGAGAAAATGCTGAAAATAAACCTTCCAATAAACTAAGAACTACAACAATGGCAAAAATAAATAGATATTCAAACAACTAGAGCAATCCATGCAACTCATAAACAAGAAGATACACATTCTAGAAGATTATCAAAGACCAAGATAGAGCTCACATCAATTAAATTGCACTGAATGAAATAGAAAGAAATCATCATTCCCCTGCCCCTCTTCCAAAAAAATAAAAAACTATCGTTCAAGTTATTAGTGACCTTCCAATGAAAGATAGATAAAAATTCCAAGCAAAGCTAGAAAATAATCAATCAAGACTATATATAAATGAACATATATGAGTAGCTAACCATTTGTATAATATAAGTAAAAAAGTTTCTCTTTGCTAAAAATAAAAGTATTCTAAACAATGTGGTGCTCAGGTCGAGTCATTTGCCAGCATCTAAGATGTATGCTTTTATTTAGAATAGAAGCATAAATAGATCAGACATATGGATGTGAAAAATAGTGTTCCAACCAGAACATCGATCACATTAAAAGAAATCAACAACATTTGCGCAACTATATCATGAGAAATGACATAAGGCAGTGTGCTAAAATTAACAACTAAGGGCTCATTTAGCAGCTTTTTTTGAAGTCATGAAGCGCAGAAGTAGTTCGGGCGAATTCGGCGTTGTGATTCTGTTTAAAAGTCTTAAAATGTTGGCCGAACTGCTGTGATAAACGATGAAATGTCCCCGCTATATAAGCTGAATAAATTTAGACAGAATGAACAAAAATAAGATAACTAATACTTATATGTAGTCAGAAGTCAACTAATAAATTACATTGACAAATTGCACATTACTTAATAAATAATACTACCTAATTAATAACACTAATATTAAAAGTACAAGTACAATAATTAGTGCGATTAGAATATTAAGCATAATATCTTGTTGATCAAATCTTTTAAATTTTTTTTTTTCATTGTTACTCTCTTAGCATGATCATTATTTGATGTGTCACCCTCGTATTCATCAATCCATCTGAAATTGTTGCAATCATCTCCTATTATATTTCTTGGACACCTGAGAAATTTTCTCTCATAATTCTCTTCCCTATGTGAAGTGAATATATAACATTGCAAATCACAATTGTAATACACAGCTCTGGACTCAGTAGAGATCTTTGAAGTCATAGTTCTAATAAAAAAATTATATTAGCCATAAAAATATTAATATGAGGATGACTGAAATTACAAAATATTTGATTCTATTTCTTACATGTGTGACATGAAAATGAATGAAGAGATTCAAGGTTTAAAAATTATATCAGAGTTAAACTTAAAGTTCAATTGAATGATGTAGCATATTAAAAGACATAAATATTGACATTACATATCATATTTTTTTCCTCAACACATGTAATGTAGTGTGATTAAATTAAAGTAGGTACAATAGCTAAATAGAGCTAATAAGGATATATATAAATGCAAATGTATAATTATTTTACCTAAAAGAAGGTTCAAAAAGCTGGTCTTTCTTAAAACTATATTTGATTATATATATATATATATATATATATATATATATATATATATATAAAGAAAGAGTGAGAGATAGAGATGGATAGAGAGAGAGAGAGAGAGAGAGAGAGAGAGAATCAAATTAGAACTCATTCAGAAGGCTACCCAGCACATTTATTCGATATTCAAGCTCTATGCTCGACAATTGAACTCAGCTAAACATTTACTTAGTTCTAAAGAAAATGGCGAGGCTATAAGATATAGTCCATAAGATTACTTCTACTCTTATGAACTCAACCAAACAAGTTGCCAAAACATCTAAAATTACTTGCAAACTAATAAAGTACTTGTCAGGTATATAATGAATTCAATAAAGACAGGTCTTTTCCTCATAATCAACCTATCCGATCAGGAAGTTATTCATATAATTATATAGTTACAAGTTAACTATAGTTATTCATTTTCATAACAAGTATAGTTAAGACTTAATATATAATTTTACTTGTATTACTTATTTTCCAGTAAGGTTAATTGCACTGAATTCTTTAGCTGACATTATTTTTTCCCAATTAATTACTAGTTACTGAAGCACATTATTTTTTATAGAAGTTCTGTATGAATATCTATTTATTGTTATTGTAATCACTTTCTAAAGTGAGTTAACATTAATTTTCATTTGTCCTTTACCTACTAATTTTGTTTATTTAACAATCTATTCATTGCTCTCTTTAGAAGATTCCTACCAGCATCCTCCTGTGGTTTTGGTAGGGAGTTGTGTGCTTGTGTATGACTTGAAGAAATCAAAGGAAAGGTAATTTGGTGAGAGGAAGGGGAAGCAGCAAGAAGGCAGTGGAGAAAAAGAGGCGTTGGAAGTAAAAGATCCTGTGGTGAGGAGTTGGAGGGCCAGTGAGGTATGCCTTGAGAACGAAAATATTAGCAGGGGAATGGAGTGGATGAGAAACAAAGAGACGCGGTTATGTGTGAAGAAAATAAAGAAATTGGTGGGAGAGTGTCTCACGCCGATCTACCTTTCTGAAATTTGGCAGCATATTGTCAGAATAGTCACGATGAGGTCAATTCACATGCATTCAGAATAGTTAAATAGAAAATTTACTTACATAGCATATAATTCCTATGCATTTATATATCTAACAGTTATAATTTGATATTTACAAAAATAATACTATTTCTATGCACAAATAAGGATGATACTATTTTTAATGTAATAATAAAAATTTGAATGCAATTTATATATATAAGTATTGTGTGCTATGTACATAATTTCCCCTAATTTAAAAAAATGCCCATGAGAAATAACACCAAATTTTAAAATTAAAAATCTCAAATTTGATTTACAATCATGCCCAACAAAAAAAAAAAAAAAATCAAATTTAACAAAACTGAGATCTCACAATCAACTAAACTGATTGAAATTAAATAAGAGCTCAGAAAAGTTTATAAGTTCACCAAATAAAAGCAGGCATGAGAGTCGCTTATAGAACAGTCAGCTTAGCTTACGATTAAAAATATTGAAAACTAACACCACAAAATAATATAATAGCATTCATTGCAAGAAATCCTACCATATTGCCTAAAGAAGCTCACAACGCATAATCAAATCCATATCTATACATGAAAACTGAAGAAAATATGTGCAAAGATAATCAAGAGGACAGATTCATGATCGAGAACCGACTAATGATAACTTGTTAATCAATCAACAATCCAATTCGGTAAATTATTTTATTGCAGATCATGATTGCTCTAATTATGATCATTTTGAGCTCGGGGTGTCGAAAAAGCTCAAATTTGTAAGTACAGCGCAAGAAGAAGATCATTTAAGCATAAAGAGAAGCTTTTATATATATATCATAAAGCTATAAAGCCAGCAAGAAAATTTATGTCAACATCCTTGATTCAGAAGATCAAAATTGTTGCCCAAACTTGTAACACATAAATTATTGAATCCTTATTAGTCCATGTTATGTGCTAATTTTCTTGCTCATCTCAAGAACTGGCTTGGTTTTAACTAGTGAGCTGGGATTAGGGCCCTAGTGTTCAAGTGGTTTTCACAGAATGTTAAAATGCAGCATTCTTTAGTTTTCATCTTAAACCGCCTTATCGTGTTTTTATGCTAATGTTCTACAATGTTTTAGCTGGACTTTACTGGAATAAAATAAAGGTCTAAATTTTGTTTATTAATTAACAAGGTCAATGTCAATGCATTTATCATGAGTTGATTCTTCGATTTTTTACTTGATTTTTGCAGTGAAGATTTTTGTTACTGGTTTAAAGGGTATATTATATCACTGTGGTTTTTATGCATGCGCTTTGTTTCATTTCTGCCTAATTGCTATATATAACTCGGTGGTTGTTGAATTGATTCTCTACTTTAAGCAAACTAACTTACCATTTTCTTTCTGTTGCTCCAGATAGTTACTCTTAGGCCATGGCAAGGTTATGAGATAGAAGTGTTGAAAGTGTTCAGTGTTCTCTTCTAGTTTTCTACCTTGCGTTCAGTCAGCTTCCATCTCTGATCTGCAATTTTGGAGAATTTGTCAGTAACTAGCTCTTTAGGCCGCATTTATCTGGTGCAATCTCTTCTTTATTATGGAAAGAGAAACCAAAACCTGGAAACTTGTAACGGTTAACATCTGATTGATATTTCTATGTATTTGTTGCTTTGCTGAGATTATTTATAAGGCATCTCATGGCTGTCAACTTATGAAATCGTCATCCTTGAGTTCTCTTTGTTGGTTTTCTGAACCGAAGTGAATTTAGCCTCAGAGTTCTCTTTTGTGTTAAGTTTTTCTGGGATAATAAGCCTCAGAGATTTGGCGGTCATACTGAGTAAATTTTCCTTAGGTTTAGAAGGATGGTAGTAATGAATTGAGGTGCTCCCTTAATTTGCGGTGCATGCTTCTGCCATAAATGCCAAAGGTAGAATTACATCAAATCTTTTCAAAGATCTCATCAACAAATGCCAAAGGAAAATCTCAACCTAGGAAAACACATTTCTATCATTTAGTGGCAGTATTGCACTAGTGGCAGAATTTCACATAACTCTTATCCTACCCATACACTCAATTCTTAACCTTTCCCAAAATATTTTAGAAAGGAATGAGCATTAAGCTAGAAAAGAAACAGGCCCAAGCTGGTCTGTAGAAGCTAACAAATACTTTAAAATTTTAAAGTATAACACTATCTAAGGCATCTGTAATTTGCTATCGTAATTCTTTTATCTCCTCAGCTCCTTCTCCGTCCTGTGTCTCCAGTTCTGTGGTATGTTGACTTGTTTCGCCATTGAGTAGCCCAACCAATGTTTGAATACTTCAAGTGGAACAATGATTGGTCGTTGTCAACTATGTTGAACTGAACGTCATTGTCTTATGGGTGATGACGTATATAATTATGCAAAATCATCAGAATGAACTATTTTAATCGCTTCAAGGAGTACGCAGGCATATCACGTAGAATAACCCATTTCTTCTTCCACACTCTGAAGGCTCGCTCAATTACACCATGCAACAATGAGTGAAGTTTATTAAATAATTATTTCATTCCACTAGTGACTTGGCTGCTCCTTTCAAAATCATGAATATGATATTTTATTTCCGAAAAATGCTTCAAGAACCTTCGTTGTATTGATAACAAGCATCAACAACATAATATTTTTCTGCTTAAATTTGTAATTAGAAGCTGTAAAAAATATCATATTCTTTTTGCTCAATGGATGATTCGTTCCAGTAATACCTGGAGGAGGCAATGAGAAGTTATTTTTTCTACATCATACAATATTATTGAATATGCGACTATCATGTGCACTTCCTTCACATTCAACCATTAAAAAGTGAATTACATATTAAAATCACATATTATCATCACATTCTGTAGGTGTGCCATATTGACCAATGTAAGTGACCTTTTTAGTTGATGTCACACGGGCATCGGCATGTGTTCCGTCAATTGCTCCAATACAATCCTACAAAAGAATTTGCTATGAATTTAGATGATAATCAGAAATGATCATTTTCAAATAAACTTATAAATGAAGTATACCTTGAAATAAAGCATGTATCGACAATTATGCAATCTCATCAAGTATATTCTAGAAAATTGAATTTATCGGCTTTATAACTTTAGTTGATAAACGTACCAAAGCATCAAGACCAATAGAGCAGTATCTTCTTATGGTTTCAAATGAGTGTTGAAATTGCTCGCTAGCCGCCCTAATAGATTCATTATGCGATAAAATATATATGTTATGGTCAAGACTTCTCTAGTTTTAGTTTTAGAAGATCCACAAAGTATATGTAAATTTTCTAATTCGCATTTAGTGAAAATAACTTGTGACATACTAAATTTTATGAAATCTCCTTGGGTGCGCTAGTAACTCGTGATCCATTTTTTACCAATAAATGGAAGTCATATATGGAGTCTTGCAAACATAAGTCTTATAATCATGTATTAAGCATACCGTAAAGAATAATCGCTCATAGGTTGATCATCATTATCACTATCTATAACTGCAACTAATGACAAAAAATATACATCACTATATTAGTCATTACAGATTAAGATACTAAACAAAATTTACATAGTAATATATGATATATCAAGTACTGCTATCATATAATTTCTAAAAAAGTTCAACATATAACATAAACAAGTACATCAAGTAAAAAAGAGCAAACTCTCCACTACTAGATCACGAAGAAGTTTAAATTTTGACAGATCAGAAAATATTTTTAGTAGATTTTATGTTCATAAGCAACTTTTGTTCACCTTGGAAAATCAAAGAGCCAAATATAAATAAAATTCTGATTATTTTGTTTAACAATCTAAGTCAAATGACCCTTGAACTCACTAAAATTCAATTTAGTTAAACCTATCAAGCGACATAAATAAGAGTCATTTTGTCTTAAGACTATAATTTTTTTTTTTAAGAAATATATCTTTAATATAATATTAAATAAATTATTAAATTTATAATAAAAAGCATTAGTTCAAGCCAAAGAAACCGATCATACGGCTACGATTTTGTTTTCATTATGATATCGTTTTCATAAAAAAAAACACATAACTTTAATAGATAAGAACAAACCAATTTTTATAATTTATAATGAAAGGGCTGAGTTCAAGTCCTACAAGTCAGTTTATAAGCTAATTTTCTTCTGGCCAATGTCTAATAAGGTGGTATTTTCATCAATATTTAATCAGGTTCCATAAATCTCAATGCTATTTTATTTATTTTAAAATGAATATAGTTTATAAATAGTTAATTTAAATTTAACTTATATCTTAAATTCAATATTATGTATTTAAAATTTTCATTATATCTAAAAATTTAAAGTTATTTGATGATGGGAGTCACCGCATCAACAAACGTGCTGTTCCTTCTTGTTTTTTTTTTTCTTATAGAGCTCTTGTTCCCCATTTAAAGTTTCATCTAAAATTAAGAAAAAATTACATATTCACTACACAATTTTTACCTATTTATATATCTACCACCTAAATTTTCATTTTTACATACATAATGTTTTTCTATAAATCAACAACAAATAAATAATATGCCTACCAAGAGTATGTCAACCCTTAAAAGGTTTGAATTTAATGTGAAATTCATTAAAAATAGAAAAAAATTAATTTAAATATTTGTTCAATGTTTTCAAATGAAAATGAGTTCTAAACTAATTACTTTACTTACAAATAAGTGCAACAAAAATTTAAATCAATATTATATATATATTGAAGGCATCTAAAAAAAGTTTTAAGATTTATCATGATTAAAATTTAATTAGGATATTTTGATTAAGATAAAATTTACACTTGGCATTCGCCGCATGCCAATCAAGTTGTAATCAATCGTAGGTTCAATTTAATATCTTCTATACAAGTTAATATCATCGAATAACACTCTCATAAATAATCTCAAACAGTTCAAAAATTATTGGTGAATTCCTTTCAACATCTTACGTATAAATTAATATTATTAACACTTTAACAAATAAACTTCGATAGATCAAAAATCTTTAGTAGATTCTTTCAACGTCTTCCAAACATGCTAATGTCATCAAATAATACCATAATAAATAACCTCAAATGAATCAAAATTATTGATGGATTTCTCCCGAACCCTTCCATTTAAGTTAACATCATCGAGCAACACTCTGATAAATAATCTCGAATTAGTCAAAAATCTTTAGTAAATTTCTCTCGCCTCTTTCATATGGATTGATGACATCGAGTAACATTATGACAAACAATCATATATATGTCAAAAATCTTTAATTGATTTCTTTCAATCTCTTTCATAGGTTAACGTCATCGAATAACATTTTTGACAAATAACATTGGATAAGTAAAAAAAGCTTTAATAGATTTCTCTTAACCTATTCCATACATATTAATGTCACTAAGTAATACTCTAAAAATAATTTAGAACAAGTTAAAAATCATTAAGAATTTCTCATATTCTCTTTCATACAAGTCAATACCTTTTCAAGGAAAAATTGGAGCCTCATAGTGGAAACTATAGGTCTTGATCACTTGCAAATGCGATCCATTTGATGAAGACAATTAATGCCTTTTTTCAAATGATAACCAAAACTTCGCCATAGAAACTATGAGTCTTGAATACCATGAAGCTTGGGCCATCTGACAAGGATAGTTAATGCCTCTTTCAATGGATAATTAGAGCCTTGTTGTATAAACTATAGATTTCAATCACTTTTAAGCCTAATCTGTCTGACGAGAACATTTAACGTCTCTTTCAATGGATAAATTGGAGCCTCACATAGAAATTATAGGTTTTGATCATTCTTATGCCTGGTCCATCCGATGAGGATGGTTTCCATCTCTCTTTCAAGGGAAAAATTAGAGCCTCATTGTTAAAACTACAGGCTTTCATCTCCTTCAAACTCAGTTTGTCTTATAAGGATAGTTAATACCTTTTCAAGCAAAAACTAGATATATATATATATATATATATATATATATATATATATATATATATATATATATATATATATATATATATATATATATATATTGATCATCTTGAAACCGATCGTCAACGGAATAGTTGATGCCTTTTTTTTCGTGAGAAAACTAGAGTCTCACCATAGAAATTATAGACTTTCATCATCTTCAAACTTGGTCCATCTGATGAGAATAGTTGATGCCTTTTTCAAGATAGAATTGGAGCCTCATCATAGAAACTATAGATATTTTTCTTCTTAAATCTGGTCTACCTAACAAGTATAATTCACATCTTTTTTTAAAAAAATATATAGCCTCATTATAAAATTGATAGGTCTTCATCTTCTTAAAACTCAATTTGTCAAATAAGGATAGGCGCCTTTTTAAAAAAAATTCAGAATCTCATCGTATAAACTATGAGTCTTCATTTTATTCAAACACAATCCATTTGATAAAGATAGTTGATGCTTTTTTCAAATGAAATACCAGAGTCTCACCATAGAGACTACAGATCTTAATCACATATACCAACAAGAAAACCAACCCTCTTTTCAAGAGAAGATTGGGGCCTTATTGGAAAAAAAAAAATTCCCCTAGCCCCATAACTCTCGCTAAATAATTTCTTGTCTGCCGCAAGAGAAAATTGAAGCTTATGGGGGAGAACAGTACCTTCTCCTTAGTCCTTAAAGGTAATTTATAGATTCACGTGAATACGAGGGAACATTTTAGAACAAAATTGAAATTTTTTTTTAAGAATTTTAAAATTATTGAAGGCATATATGAATTTTATTTTAGAAATAGAGAAAAAAACAATCTCAAAAAATTAGATGAATTAAACAAATTTATTTTTCCTTCTATTTGCATGCATGCATCTGTGAGCATTGATGGAGTACACACCCAACTACCAATTGGTGTGCGTGTCCACAACAAAATCTACGCACATGAGCCCTTATATGTGCATCATTGGCATGTGCCCATGCGTGCTTGAAGTCTTCGAGCATGTGGGTAAGTGTTTTCCTGCACTAGTGCACACACAGTCATCACCAATAGCAATAAAGATATGTCCAGCTCTAATTAGAATTAATTTTGAAACTCTAGAGCACTCAAGATCCTTTTCAAAATTACAACTCAATTTTGGTGCTTTCGAATCTAAGAAAAATCTATAAGTCTAATTTTGAACAACTTTTAAGAGTTTTAAGCAAGATTCTTCATCATTTTTTACTCTATTCAATATATAAACTACAATTGACGTCAATGGAGTGATCAACCTTTAAATTTCAGAAGATTTATGATTTCATGTCATAGAATGTTTTTGATAATTTAAAGTGTATTTTTGAAAGATAAAGACTATGATGTCCAAAAATAAAAGAGATGATGATATGTTATCAAAACATTTATCTGTTCAAGCACAAATATTGATGTATGTATGATTGAATATCTTTTGGAATTAGGATCCTGATCATTTAAACTTTCTTTTGTTTATCATGTAGTCGAAGCTAACTATCTCAATGAAGAAAATTTTATGACTCCAAAAGCAACTTGATCTGAGTCTAGATTAGCTTAAATTAAGCACTTACAATATAATTGGACACTTTGAGATGTTATTTAGATCCCTAAATAGCTTTCAAAAATTGACATGCTTATAATCAAATCAAGTATTTCGATGAGTTGAATTTAATTAGCCCAAGATTTCTAGATTCTGACTTTATTTGGACACTTAAATGGTTAAAAAACATCTCATGATTGAGGAAATTATTTTGAGCCATCCAATTAAATGGTTTGGATTTTACCTATATTTACAATGAATGCCACATTAAAAAAATATCTATAAATAGGCCTTCATTTTCACATGAAGGGGGTGGAGGGGGAAGGGGTGTAGATAGAAAAGAGCTCTAAAGTTTAAGGAATTCTAGAGCATCACCAGACTATCGCCCACTCATCATTGTCAACCAACCACCTGATCATTATCGTCTCATCATCTTATCACCAAATGCCTAACCTTTATCTTCAATCAACCTTGTAGTCAGCATCATTAGATCATTGTCTAACCACCAACACCTAACCACCATCGTCGGTCACCTTCCAGACACTATTGTTGAATCACCATAATGTCACCATCATCAGATTGCCACCTAGCCACCTTCGTCGGCTTGCCGTTTGAGCACTTTCACATGATTTCCACTCAACCATCATTATCGTCCATCACATGGACATCGTCACTAGACTGCCTCCTAACCACCTTAATCCGATTGCCGCCGAACCACCTTCATTAGTTTGGTGCCCATCCACTCTCATTGGCTTATTGTCCGACCATCGTCGTCAGACCACCACTCGACCACTATTGTTAGTCCATCACCTACCACCACTTTTAGATTACCGTTTGACCACCATTGTTGACTGCTAATCGACCACCTTCACCATACCTATCCAACCACTACACTCAATTTATGATCCAACCATTGGTACCCAGATCATCACCTGACTATATTATTCTAACCATTAGCATCCGGTTACACCATCACCACTTGACACAATTACTTTCACCATTACTAGCAACATTGATGTATTCCACCGCTTATACCGTTGATGCATATTGTTGACACATGTTGTCTCCAATATGGTTGATGCTCGTTGCTGACACATGCAATCATCTATAAAGTTTAAACATTATATCAGCTCACTTCATTGGAGTCTTTTCTCTATAATTCATATATATTATATTTTATCAACATCTTTTCTAGCTATGAGGAAATACTTTATTTGTAATAGTCAATATATACTAGTGAAATCATTTCAACTAGGTTAAGCCTTCTGATTTTTTTTTTTTTTTTGAGTTTTCGATGTAAATAACTCTTATGTCTCATATAATTCTTCTTTCATATATGTGTGTGTGCACACTGGATATTAGTACAAAGCTAAGATATTAAACTCCTCTCTACCTTCATGAATGTTCTTACATGCAACAAAATTGTTAGATTCATATATAAGAACTCTATTGAAATTATGATGGTGAGAACTTCAAATTTGTATTTTTCAATCATTAATTACTTGGTGATTTTATCAAACTACTATTAATAATTATCATTTCTTCTATCTTGTTGGCCATACACATTAGTTTTCTATGATTGATGTCCTACTTCCGCCAAATACTCGACATCATCATATGTATGGAGTCCACCATTTTTCAATAAGTCATCACTCATTGTTAGTTTCCCATCATATAACATTCATCATTTTTCAATATTTGCTATTACTTAACATTCATTGCTTACTTTGGACATCCACTGATAACTTATTAGTTCCTATTGTGTCACACCAATCACCACTTAATGCCCATCTTTGGATGATGCTTCGTTAATTGATTTGCCTTCTTTTTCATTAGGAACATAATATATATTTAATCTCAATCAACTTAAACATCATAGTATTTCTTTTTTCATCACATATAATGGACTTCCCTCTAATTATATATATGAATGATGAATCAAGAACTTTCAATCTGAACTCAACGAATTCTTTAAATTAGTTTTTATTACCGTCGTATCTAGATTGAGACTTAGGTAAATATTTTATTCATATATGTAATAAAAGAACATATCTAATTTAGCTATTTCATGCCTATTCTAACTAGTTATTTTAGTTTTTTACTGGCTGCTTCAACTATAACCCCAACTCTATTTATTGGTTTGAACAAGATACGACTTATTTGAAATAAATGAAATTCAATAAACAATTGAAAAAAATCAAAATAAAAGCCTATCATAATATTTCATTTCAAGTATTCTATGGTTTCTTCTCGCATCAATTGCCAATTCATGGTTATTGAGATTCATGGATAATTCGGATTCATATTTAGGGATATATCTTATCTCTCTTTTTATTCTCTAAAATAAATCGAAATGATTGAAGTTTTTCTATTTGGAATCGTCTTAGGTCTAATTCCTATTACTTTAACAAGATTATTTGTAACTCCATATTTACAATACAGGTGCGGTGATCTGTTGAACCTTTGATTAAGTATCATCTCTTTTTTTGATTGACCTCCTCCTTGTAGGAGGTCAAATTTAAGTTGCAATTCTACTTTTTTTTGTGAAGTTCTTTTATTGTAGTTCGACATAACATAAATGAAATCACGCTCTATATGATTTGAACCTACGACAACGGGTTTTGGAGACCCGCGTTCTACCGAATTGAACTAAGAGAGCTTTCTTATATTCTATAACAGTAGATATGATTGTAAAGAAAATAAATTTTTTAATCCCGAGGGTTTTGTGTGCATATAGTATGCAAAAATGAATAAATAATGTCCAAAATTTTCCAATCTTACTCAATGAATCCCTCATAACTGTCTATAGGAGAAAGAACAGGTATGGATGACAGGATTTGAACCCAAAATGAACTAAGTTGCTTTACATCCCTGTTCCAAATTGTTGTATAGTGTCATTGAAGCTAACTAGTAATATGATATGTTATTATTATTATTATATATATATATATATATATATATATATATATATATATATATATATATATATATATATATATATAACTACAAGGTTATTTGAAAAAGACAAGAGAAGAAGAAATTGTGGTGAGGTTTGATGATAGAGATTATGATAGGAGAAGTTTCACCAAAGAGTCAGGATCTTTAATGATTCTCTCTTCCTATCAAACCATTTAAGTAAAGAAAGTAGTGAATAAAAGAAAGCTAGAAATAGATATGATTAGGCAAATCGTTTCCCGAAAGCTCGTGTTCGGATCGTGTTATCGTATATTGTTTCGTTAAAGAGGAACACGCAACAACTATTTTAAGCTATATAACCAGCCAAACATGAACAATCTTTTGTTCATTCGCGCTCGTTAAGATTCTAAACAAATAAAAATTTATAAATAATTATATAAAAAATATAAAAAATATATTTTTTATAATTAAATTATTTATTAATTAATTTTTATTTGCATGAATAATTAATTTAATTAATAATATTTAAATAAAATAAAATTAGACACATTATAATAATTAAAATTAATTGAAAATTTTAATTATTGAAATGAAGTATGAAGTCAGATTTTTTGGATTTGAGGAGATTTTTTATTAAATCTTAACCTAATTCCTAAACCCCTAACTACTTAACCTTACGAGACGCCGCCGCCTTGCACTCTTCGACTCTTTCTGACTTTCTCTTCGACTCATCGACTCATCGACTCTTTGAGTCTTCGACTGTCGTCCTATTTCTGCGATCGCTATTCTATTCTCCTTGCTTCCTGGGCATCTTCTGCTCTACGCCTCTACTACTAGCACTTGATATTTGAGTGCGATGCTCTAATCCAGGTAGAGCCGAACCGAACCATGATTGTGAAACCTCCTTTTCTAATTGCTACTGTTCGGCATCGTTTATTATTTTATGGTTTCTCCATCTTTTGCCTAATTTCTTGAGTTGCTGCCTTGCTGAAGTGACTAGGTTCTAGATGACTCAAAATACTAATATGCTATTGAAATTTCTTGGATATCTGATTTGTAGTGTTCGGTTTCTGGTTGGAATGTACGGTGAAATGCTGAAGTGTAATTTCTCACATTGATTGTGTAATATCATGCATATTTCGGTTTCTCGTGTAGTATTTTTAAAATGAAATAACAAATAAAATGAAAGCTGCAGTCAAAAAATGATTGAAACAAACCCAACTAAACAAGATATATAAGCAGCCATTTTATCAAGCTAAGTTACATCTCATAAAAAAAGATTTAACATCACGCTTTAAAAATGATAACTCTTAAGTCTTAATGTAATCATAAATGTAGCGATTCTATATAAATAAGCAAATGGTTCTCATGAATGAAGAATCTGGAGAGAACATCAAATAGTCATACCTCAAAATAGTTGTAAGTACAAAAGTAGTCATTTCTCATAAACTAAGGACCAAAATACAATGAAATAGCAAATTAAATGAAAACAATAACGTGTAGCCAAATCCAATAATCAAGAATGGAGAGAATAACAGTAGCATTTCTCATAATAATGACCATATTTTAGTTGCTTGTATCATGAAGAATTTGATTTCTTTCTAATGAAGCATTAACTTGCCAATTTATAAAGTGACTGAAATTTGATGGCATGGTGTGTACATAATATGTATTCCATGTGGGGTTTTCCCTCAAGCCTCACGGCCAAGAAAACAGGAGAAAGTAGCAAGTAGATTGATCTCAAAATAACAACAAAGATAGTCAAATACTCTTATGTAGTAAAATAAGCTCACAGCTTATTAATATTGATGACTGCTTTAATTATAAAATGGGCTTAGTTTGAAATATTTTATCAGCTAATCAATGATGCCTTCATAGCTCGATGACTGCTTAAATTCTTCAAACACCTAGAAATGATAAACCAACTTACTTGATAAGGTAAAGCCCAAAACACAATAAAACAATAAATAAAATAGGTTATTTTGTAAATAGTTTCTCATTAAATTATGTGTTGCTTTGATGGGATTAAGAAGGAAAGCCTCATGTTTCATGTTTAGGTTGACTTTGTGTGCTTAATATGTCAAATTTACTAGTATTTTATATGGAATGTGACAATAAATTATATTAATGTTCTTACTTGTAACATATGGATTGTACTTTTAGTTTTGACATATTTTCTTTTCAATATAGTGTACTATCATGTCAAATTTTGAGCTATCTCAAACTGCATCATCTGGTAATGAGATTACTATTGAAAATAGTAATGAAAATTCTAATTTTTCTTCACAATCTAATTCCTCAAAAGCAATTATATTTGATAGTGATGTTGGAGGAATCCTACTAAAAAAGACTAAAAAAAGTAGTTTGGGGAGTATAAACTGTTTACTTTAAAAGACATTAATGCTTCCTATTTATAATGCATCTGTTGTGGTACAAAATTTCATAAATCCAAAACTGACACCACTTCACAACTTCTTAGACATGTTAGGAAGTGTGATAAAATGAAAGCTAAAAATAAACAAGTTGTGGAGTTGCCAGATAAAAGACAAAAATTGTTAAATTTTATGCCCTATGATACTATTTCTAAAATTGAGCTTCTATTTTACAGATCCAAAGAATTATGATCATCGTTAGAGAAATAATTGCAAAATGATAACTATATTTTATGATGGTTGAGCATACTTGGTTCAATATTTTGTTGAAGGTCTTAAATCATAATTATGAAAGAGTTTCTAGAAATACTATAAAAAATGATGATCATGAAAGTTCACGAGAAAAAAGAAAAGGCGAAGGCATATCTTAAAAGCATACCTATTGTCTCATTAGCATCTTATTGTTGGACTTCTAATCAAACAGTAGGGTACATGTGCTTAACAATTCATTTTATTGATGAGTCTTGGAAATTACACAAGAGTATTATCAGTTTCTTTGAGCTTGAACCGCCTCACACAAGTACTTTTATTTGTGATGCAATATGTGAATGTTTGTTGGAGTGGAATTTGTAGGATAAAGTTTTCACAATTACATTGGATAATGCGAGTAATAATGATGTTGCTGCTAATGCTCTCAAATCTAATTTTCAGTCAAGAGGTAAGTTACAATTTATGGGTTATTTCTTCCATGTCAGATGTTGTGCTCATATCTTGAACATAATGGTTCAAGATATTATTTATCAAATCAGGAAGTCAATAAAATATCTTAAAAAGTCCCCTACTAGATTACATAAATTTGTTGAGGTGGCGAAGCAATTAGGGATTTCCACTTCAAGGGGTTTATCTGTTGATGTTCCTACATGATGGAATTCTACATACATTATGCTTGAATCTGCATTTGTTTTTCATAGTGTTTTCCACCATTATGCAGCCCAAGATAGCAATTACAAGTGGTTGCCAACTGATTTTGATTGGGAAAGGTATGAGGTTATTAGGAAGTTTTTTGCTGTTTTTCACAATGTCACAAAAATGATTTTTGATTTGACATATCCTACAACAAATATTTTTCTACCTATTGTTATGCATGTGAAGAAGTTGTTGATGGAGGAATGTAATTCATCAACTAAGTATATTAAAGAAATGACAAACACCGTGAAAATTAAATTTGAGAAGTACTGGGGAGAATGCAATTTGCTAATGTCTGTAGCGGCTGTGTTAGGTCCATGCTAAAGATGAAGTTCATAAATTTTACATTTCCAAAGATATACTCACTTTGAGAGATAGATTTCAAAATTAAAGAAGTTGAAGCAATTATTTTGGAGATTTATAATCAATATGTTTCTAACAATGCTAGTTCAAGTTCAGCAACATCAACTACACTTGAGTATTCACAACTACGAAGAGAGTCATCATTTTCAACTCCTTTTGATTGCATGTTAGGTTTTATTGATTTTTTTGTTGCATCTGGTTTCGTTCAGCCTTCGAAAATAGATTTGCAAATATATTTGGAAGAAGGGTTATATCAATGCAAGAACAGTTTGATATTCTTGATTGGTGGAGGATGAATACTCTTAAGTATCCAAACTTGTCCAGAGTTGCTAGGAATGTCTTAACAATTTCCATAACAATTGTTGCATCTGAATCTGCTTTTAGTGTTGGTGGTAGAGTTTTGGATGATTATAGAAGCTCTTTATCTGCAAAAATTATTAATGCACTTGTTTGTACTGCTAGTTGGATTAGATGTGAACAAAGCAACATTAAGAATCCTTTGATAAGAATCAATTTCATTTTTTTTATTTTTGTTCTTCTAATTATTAATTTATTATTGTCTCAGCTTTTTTATATTTTTAAAATGTCAGTCTAATAAATGACCATTCATTACAGCAAGAGATCATGGATGGATAAAATTTGCATGTGAAACTTCCTGAATAAATGAAGAGAATGGAGGAACAAAATATAAGTTATGGTTTCTAGATTACACTGTATTTTGTTTTATTACATGCAAGAATCTTTGATACTTTTTTTTTTGGGCTATTTTATTGTATTTTGGTCTTTACTTGATGAATACTACACATTATTTTATCCAAAATAGCTGACATTTATCGTTTCTAGATTCTAAAGGGCAATGATGTTAAACCATTTGTAATATGAGAATAATGAGATGCAACTTAACTTGATAAAAATGACTGCTTATATTCTTAGTGACCTTTGGCCATCGTACTACACTTGTTCTTTACTTCAACAGTACTACACTTGATTTTAGGATTTTTAAGAATTTAAAACAAGAGCTATGACCCTCATTGAATGATGGAAAACATCAATGAGCCCATTCATCTAAACGCATAATACTTTTGTAATAATTAAATTATCAGATATGACTACTTGTTGTTCTTAGTGTTCTCCGTGATTCTTCATTCATGAGAAATGGCTACTTATTTGCAACTATTTTGAGGTATGACTACTTATTGTTCCCTCCAGATTCTTCATTCATGAGAATCATTTCTCACTATTTATATAGCAATCGGGCTACACCATTATGACTATATTAAGACTAAAGAATTGTCATTTTAAAAGGTCGTGATATTAAATCTTTTTTAATATGAGATGCAACTTAGCTTGATAAAATGGTTGCTTATATATCTTGTTTAGTTGGGTCTGTTTCAATCATTTTTTGACTACAATTTTCATTTTATTTGCTGTTTTATTTCAAAATGAGATGCAACTTAGCTTGATAAAATAATTGCTTAATCACACAATCTTTCATGGGATTTTTAATAATTTGATAGCAGCCATCAAGTTAAGCTATGATGGCCTTATTGATTAGCTGATATTTTGTGATGTTAAATCTTTATTTCAGAGGAAAATGAAAATCTGCTTTGGTCTTTATCTTATCAAATAAGTTGGTTTATCATTTGGTGTTTGAAGAATTTAAGCCATCGAAGCTATGCATCATTGACTCGATAAAATATTTCAAATCGAGCCCATTTTATAATTAAAGCGACCATCAATATTACTAAGTCTGAGCTTGTTTTCTTGCATAAGAATATTTAGCTATCTCTATCTGTTATTTTGAGATCAATCTACTTTTTCTCCTATTTTTTTAGTGAGGTGGAAAACCCCACATGGAATATATATTATTTACACACCATGCCATCAAATTTCAAATACTTTATTAATTGGCAAGTTAATGCTTCATTAGAAGGAAATCAAATTCTTCATGATAGATAACCTAAAACATCTTTTATTATGACTACTTTCGTTTCTCTAGATTCTTGATTATTGGATTGGCTACATGCATGTTACTTTCATTTATTTTATTGTTTCATTGTATTTTGGTCCTTAGTTTATCAATTATATTCTTGATTTTAGAATTGCTGAGGAGGTGTTTAAAGGGCTCGATGTTAAATCTTTTAATATGAGATGCAATCATACAACTTAGCTTGATAAAATGACCGCTTATATATCTTGTTTAGTTTCAATTACTTTTGACAGCTTTTATTTATTTTGCTATTTCATTGTATTTTGGTCTTTAGTTTGTCAATAAAATTCTTGGTTTTATCAATTGCTTGAATTGTGGTGTTTAGATATGGTGTTAAATCTTTTTTAATAGATGCAACTTAGTTTGATAAAAGGCCGCTTATATATCTTGTTTAGGATTTATTTCAATTATTTTTTACCGCAACTTTCATTTTATTTGTTGTTTCAATGTATTTTGGATTTATGTATTTTTAAGAATTTAAGTACCATGAGTCATAACCCATGCTATGACAAAGATCATTGATTATCGATATAAAATTTCAAATTGAGCCCATTCAATAATTATATAAAATAATTTTTTTAATTTTGTTTATATAGTGCGAAGAAGTATTCAAGTATAAATGGCAAAAGAGATCTTATATGAAAGTTAATGACTTCTTAAGAGTGAATAATCAAGCCAAGATTATTCAAGTGTACTTTGAGTTTGAAAGATGTTGAAGTTATAATTTCTTCTCTATAAGTGTTTGATTGGATTGTATCAAATATCAATGTACTCATTTGATTATTTATTTATAATTTTTAAATTTTTTGTGTACTCAATCATATTCTAATGTAGTAAATCAATTTAGTAGTAATGCAATCTTTGTAAATAATAAAATATGTTATTATATCGTATTTTGATATTCAATTATAGTTTTGCTTTATATAATTTTATTTGTAATTAAATTTATTTTTGAAAAATTATTTTTATTGTTAGTCCTCACACTCCACAATTTATAAACAAATAACTATAAAGCTGTATTTTTATATTAATTTTTTTTATTAAATTTAATATTTTTAAAATATTAATAAATAAATAAATTCTTAACGATAAACAAGAGCTCTTAACAAACACAACAAATTCAATGGTAACGCAACAACTATTAACCAGCAACTAACACGAAATGTAAATAACAAAAAGAAATTTCTTAACGAGTAACAACAAAGTACTGTTCACTCAAGCTTACGTTTACACCCCTAGATATGATTGAAAGCCAACAATATAGTCATTGTGCTGCTTACATCCCATTAGGAAATTCAAATTATTTCTCTAATACAATGATCCACTATTTATAGTTGTTGTCATCCTAACTCTTTTATCTGTCCTTATATGAAATCCAAAGCTAAATTACTATGTTGAGTTTTGGAATCACTTAATCAAAGATATCAAGCTTTCAATAAGTGAAAAAAAATTTATGTTTAAGCCCCCACTTGCATGAAGTCAATATCTCATTAGCCATTATTACCTTTCAAAATTTTTTTTTCGATAAGCTCTTTATATATATATCTATATATATATATATATATATCATATTTTCCTTTTCATTATGCAGTGGAGGCTCACAACCACCTAGGAAAGGTGAGCAGTCAATTGCGACAATTGCGAAAGCGACGAGGTTCGGGAAGGACAGCGGCAAAAAACTAGAGTCAGGCGCTAGTCCGAATACTGACCAAGCAAAGTGCCATCTGCAGCGGCAGTCCACAAAAAAATTATTGGATGAAAATATTTTGAATTAAAATATGCAGATTTAAATTAGGTCGAAATAAAATTTTAAAATTTTAAAATTTATTTGAAAGTAAACATAATATAAAAGATAATTATTTAATTATATTGCAATTATCTTACATTAATTTTAGTTGCTCGAAATTTTATTATAATTAAATTTAAATCAGTTTAATTTTGATTAAAAAATTTATCATATTATAATAAAAAAACTTAGGATAGTTTGTGCTCATAATATATTCATATTATTACAAGGTTCTGTACTTAGATAAAATTTAATTATCAATTAAATAAATTAAGTAAATGATATGACACTTAAAATACTACTAGTCGAAGCACGAATCTTGATGCTAAAAACAAGCTAATCCGAAGTTAAAATTGGTCGAGATGAAGCACTTAAAATATCATTAAAATTTTGGAATATCGCTTAAATCTAAATAGCCTCAAACATGGTTTTAATTCGAGCCTCGATGAGCCGGATCTAATGAGCCCAAGATCTCATAATTCTGACTTTATTTGAGCATTCAAATACTTAAAATACATCAAATGATTAAATGAATCATTTTGAGCCGTCCGATGGAGAGGAGTGGTTCGGATTTTCCATGTATTTACAGAGACGCCACTCCTCCAATCTATAAAATCCCTCATTCTTCATATGAGGGGAGCCGAAGCAGGAGAGAGGAGAGAGCTTTAAAGCTTGAAGATCCTCCAAGCATAATCGAGCCACCACTCGACGATCGCCGACCACCCCCGTTGGTTGTCAACCACAGGCCGCGCCAACCCAGCCACCGATCCTTGCCGCCATTGATCCCCTTTCTCCATCATCTACTAGCAATTGTTACCACCAACGTGACTACATAAATTATTGTTCCCTTCTCATATACATGTAATCCCGTTATCGGAAAATTTTATACCTGAAATACATAGTGGAAGATTTTACTGGCTAAAGCCCCGTGATTTTTCCCTCTTTTGAGATTTTTCACAAAAATTTCGAGTTCTTGTTCACTCTTTAAATATATGTTTGTCGGATTTTATAACAAGGCTAAAATTTCACTATCAATGGTTTTCTAGACGCATAGCTTTGCTGTGGGAAAGAACCCTTCAATCATACTGAATACCCATCATGGCCAATCGCAATACTCATAACAACGGAGCCTCCGCCAACTCCACTCAAACCAATCTCAACCAAGGACGCCAAGCTTCACTCTCGATAGTGTCTCTATCGGAAGGCGCGATAGGAATCTCTTTAGTAGATCGCGTCCACCGAATGAAAAGTCTCAAAATGAGATGATCCGACTTTTGCGAGGAACACAACAACCACTACCCGGCAAACACATCTCCTCCAAGATCGATCGTTAGCTGTGGGAGGTAAAAATGCTAATCTTCTTGACACTGAAGTTCCTCCGATAGATGCGATGATCTCCTCGACATCGCTTCTACTCATCCATCACGTACAATCGACTACTAATCCACCAATTATTGCTGGTAGCTTGACACATTCTTATCCTATTGACCCCACTCATCATGTTATACGTGCATAATTATGACGCTTAATGCAAGATGAATTTCACCTTCACAAATCATCTTCCCCTCACCGCTATGAGAATCTCACATTTACCGGTTATTCTTCAACATCCTATTCGGGTTTCAAGCTTAGCATTGATTCCTATGATGGGGATCACACATGAACACATCGACCATTACAGACTATCATGCATATCCAATGAGCTCACACACCGCTTTTGTCTTTCTACCTCGGGCAAGACTTGTTCTACTCCCCTTCCAAGGGATCCATCCATACCTTTGACCTAACTCGCCAAGATTTTTGTGAAACAGTTCATTGCAAACCGAGGATCATTAAAGATTCCTCCCATCTCTCCATTCGTCAATGAGGGTGAATCACTTAAGGAATACTTAGGTTCTCCTAGAAGCTTGCCAAATACAGTAGACCGAACTATTAAGAGGAGTTTTCTTGGAGGACTCTGGGCTTTTACGTCACTAATGATACACGGCCGCTCATATGCCGACTTAGTTCATCAGAGGGAACAAATCTATGAGGCTATTAATGCTCATCACAAATAATTTGAACAATCTACAAGAAAATGTAAGAGCATGGGGAATGCAACATCCCATCAAAAGAAGTAAGGCGCGTGATCTCCCCCCACGACCCCTATATCAACGACGTGAACCACGACTAGAAAAGAAATACACGCCGCTTAACACATCTCGTGTTAACCTCCTGATGGCTATTCGAGATGAAGAAAATATCAAATTGTCACATCCATTGAAACCAAATTCAAGAAATCAGCAATATCACTTCCATCAAGTCGTGGACATACTAAGGTGTAAATAACTTAAAGAAATTGAGAGGCTCATTCAACAGGGATATCTACGTCAATTTGTGCAAAACCAACCAGCTCAAGCAAACATAACTCCAACTGGGGGGCAACCGGGATAATCATCACAGAAATAACATAATAGCCGCCAAATAGTTAGAGAAATTGAAACGATTGCAAGTGGGCCACTACTATCTAATCAAATCTTCATCGCCACCTTTGAAGATTCGGAGTTAAAAAATCTTGTATTAATCATCCCATCACTTTTAATGACTCAGACTTGGAAGGAGTCCAAGTTCCGCATCAAGATCCTCTTATCATCAGTGCGGGGATTGGTGACCCTTGTTATGTTGTTAAAAGAATTTTGATCGATAATGGGAGTTCCGTTAATGTTTTATTTTACTCCACCTTTCTTAGCATTGGCCTTGTTAAGAAAAAACTTCAACCCACTGCAGGATCGTTATATAAGTTTGATAATCGCCCTGTACGAGTGGAGGGGACAATCACCCTTCCCGTTGTTCTCGGAGAATTTCCTCAACAAGTCACTCACTCAGTTCAATTCATAGTGGCCAAGTCAAATTCAACATATAACGCTATCTTTGAAAGACCCCTCCAATCAACCTTCGGTGTTGTCACCTCGGTACCTCATCTTAAGGTGAAATTTCAAACTCTCATTGGGGTTGGAGTTGTCTGTGAAAACCAACAAATAGCACAATCATGTTACCTCAGACAAGCTCAACCACGCTCTTCGGTGACCTTCAACATCGAGAATTTTAATCTTCAAGATAAAGAAGTACCTCAGAGGGTTTGTCTGTAAAAGACTTGCTCCCCACTTCATTATCAAATGACCAACCGTCAAGCTATGACCAAAGATCCAGAGGAAAAAATCTTCCCTAAAACTTGGAACATGAGGGTCTCTGAAAAGTGTTATATGTAATCCTTGGTGCATAAATATTGTAGTATTTAATTTACCCCATTTATCTTTTCCTCTCCACCTCTTATCTTTTGTTAACTCTCTTTAAAAATATATCTCGTCCCTTTTGTTAAGTTATCTTCTGACAATATTGTATCACTAACATTATCAAAGTAATGAGTTTATGGTTTTTTCTTACAAGCATGTTTCTTCTTCATTTAATCCTCCCACTTGAGAAATATTCAACTCATGTTGTATCTCAATCAGGCATGATTAATCCCAAGGGGACTTGATCGGACCTCTTCCATACAGGTAAGAAGTCAAGTAACACTTTGGCTGATACCTAGGATATGTCAAAAGGTCCTTGGTGGACATCCCGCGACCTCTTCCATACATGTTAATGTCATCGGGTAACACTCTGACAAACAGTCTTGGATAGGTCAAAAATTCTCAACGGATTCAATTTGACCTCTTTCATATAGGTTAACGTCATCGAGTCACACTCTGACAAACAACCTCAGATAGGTCAAAAATCGCCGATTCAATTCAACCTCTTCCATACAGGTTAATATCATCGAGTCACACTCTGACAAACAACATCGAATAAAATCTCATCATCGCCGCCATCCTCCGACTACCGACCAGCCGCCACCGCCGACTAGTGGACTAGCTGTTGCCATCACCGGTTGCCAACCACCCGCCGGCCACCGCCGTCGACTATCGCCGATAATCTCCGCGTCACCACTATCGCCGCATTATCGCCGACTCATCGACGGCCGGCTGCCACCGCCCGCATCACTGCCGTTGGTTATCGCCGCCGACCATCGCCTCAACGATCGGTCCGACAGTTGATGCCTCTTCGAGGGAAAACCGAGCTCACCATGATGTTCATCGCCCAACCGGTGGTCCGACAAAAGGTATTGACGCTCTTCGAGGGAAAATCAAGCTCGCCAGATGAACTATGCCTTGATCGCCCAAAACCCGATCGGTCCAACAAGGGCGCACGCTCTTTCGAGGGAAAACCGAGCCTCGCCAGATGAATTACGGGCCTTGATCGCTTCCAAACCCGGCCGGTCCGACAAGTGGCGCAACGCCTCTTTCGAGGAAAATCGAGCTCGCCAGATGAACTACGCCTTGATCGCCTTTGAACGATTCTCATCCAAGAAGAAGAGAAATATTAGAGCAGTGGAGAAGTGTCTTCTCGCCTGGGTTATAGGCCCCCATAGGGGCAAAATCATCAAAATCATCAAAATTGCCAAAACCATCGAACGCCAAAAACCGCCGTTTTTCAGGGTACATCGCTGGCCGCTGCGTTCACATCGCCCGCGCTCGTATTCATGGGCGTAACCGCTTGCTCACGATGGCTACCAATACCCACCGACCGACGCACCCAGCACGCGACTGGACGCGCCGCGACGCCTCGGTCCGCTCGGGCGGGCCCGCTGACGCCCATAGGCACGCCAAGGCCGCTTACGGCGCCAGAAAGTTTCCGGGATATCAGAATCTACCATCCATGTATCGACATTATCCGCGACCGCACTGCTGCGTGATCATAACCTTGTGCTCCCATGAAGATCTTTCTCTCAAAATGTATGGTTAATGGACCCAAATATTTCATTGAAGAATGTTATTTTCAAGTATTTAGTTATATTTTGGATGATTGAAATAATGTCATCCAAAATAGCAACCGATATGAAACTTAAAATACTAAAGAACTAATCTTGATCTAAGTCGATAAGTTGAAACTAGTCGAGATCAAGCACTTAAAATATCCTTGGAAACTTTGGGATATCAGTTAAATCCCTAAGTAGCTCTCAAACATGGAGTGTTTATAACAATCGAAGGCCTCGACGAGCCGGATCTAACGAGCCCAAGATCTCATAATTACTTCATTTGAGCATTCAAATACTTAAATATATCATCCTCTGTCTATAAATGGCGTCATTCATGTGAGGGGGAGAAGCGAGAGAGAGAGAGAGAGCTCAAAGCTTGAAGATCCTTGGCATAATCGAGCCACTCATGATCGCCCACCCGTTGGTTGTCAACAACCGCTTGTAGATTAGCCCACGATCCTTGCCGTCGTTGATCCCGTCGTTCCATCATCTTACCACTGCTTGTTATTCTGAGCGTATTACTACTGCTTGTTTCCTTTCTGATTAATCTCATCTGGAAGATTTTGTACATTGAAACATATATAGTAGAAGATTTTTTTTCTTGTGATTTTTCACTTTTAGATTTTTCCACGTAAAATTTTTTTGGAGTTTTTCTCTTTAAATCTGAGTGTGTTTGGATTTATATAAAAGGCAACATAAATTTTTACTCTATCACAACTGATTTTCTAGCACGTAACAGTAAATAAATTATTAAAATTTAAGAGAAAGTAAGAAATCTAGCCTTATTTTTTTTTCAATTCCTAATTTGCACCATCCGCCTGTAATTTAGTTAAAATTATAATATATAAATTGAAAATAACATTAAAATTAGAAGGCATTTACATTTAAAAGTATGAAAAAATATTTTTTTTAAAAAATATTCTATATTTTATTAAATATATATTTTTTATTTTTATAATTTGTTTATATTATTATTACATCATTCAAATAATTTTCACATTGATTGTATCATTCGATTTGACTTTTAGCTCAATTCAGACGCGAACTTTGAACCTTAAACTCTTAATCCAAAATTTAGAATCTTGCTCGTAATATATAATTATTACATGACCAGGTCTTTGATGGCTCTTCAACAATTATCATTTAAAAAATAAATCTTAGTATAATTTAGGGTTCATGAGGGCAATTAACCTCTCAATTGTGATTGGGTTCACCCCTGAATCTATGCAGCCTTTAAAAAATATTAAAAAAAGAGAAATCAATTCAGATTATTTTTAATCAAAAATTATTTTTGAAACTCAAATTATATATATATATATATATATGTAATTGAATAAATTTTAAATTTTAAAAGTTCATCATTCTTAAGTTTTACTGGGAATGCCCTAATATGATTAATTTCGTTCTAATTTAAACTTTTTACATGTTTCTCCCATGTGTTGAGAGAAGAGACTCTAATCAGAGCAAATTTAAGATAAAATAAACAAAATTAAAAAAAAAAAGAAAAAACACTAAAATATATGAGAACAAAATTCAAAAATAGAAAAAATTACGGAGTCACACCACATTAAAAAATCCACTATGAAAAAAAAGAGAAAAAATTATAGAAATCACTCTTCACTCAAATCTCTCAGTAATCTCCATATCTCACTAAGTATAAAGCACTCACACATCTCTTACACTCGATTTACAATGAAAAAAAACTTCACTTAATACTAAAAAATTGCTTAAAAATGGATTAAGTTGCTTTTATAGCACTAAAGTACCGCCAAAATAGCGCTTAGGTGCTAACCGTTTTGTTAGTTTAACTAATCTATATGGATTCTAGTATCACGGTGCTGCTACTATAGAACCGTTTATATCTTTCTGAAAAAATCCCACAAATCTTAGCACTAAGGAACTAACGGCCTATCACCAATGTGTTAGCTTCTTTACTTTTGAAGCAAAAATTATTCATTTCATAACATTGAGGCATTGCAAATATAACACCTAGGCACATCATTTTAATTTTGATTTTAATAATAATAAATATATATTTAAAATTATTAATAATTATTTTTGAGTACTTAAAAAAGATCATCAAACTCTGCAAGCCGAGCAGTCGAGCATAAGATTTTATAAAGTTTGATGAGTTTTTAGAAAATCATTAGGATGTACTTTACATTGTTTGACAAATTGAACTCATAATTAAACTAAATGATAAAATATATTCATTACTTTTATCATAGTTTTTATTTTGACAAAAATTTAATTACATTTTTAATATTTAAAAAATTCATGTTTACTTAAATTATTTCATATAAAACTTAACGACTCTTTATTTTATGTTAAAATTAATGTTGTGAAACATTTCTTAATTAAATTATTAGTGATTGATTTTATTATTAATACAAAAGTTGTAATTAATTGATCAAAATTATTACTTATATATATATATATATATATCATTCTAAAATATTGAGATTATATATATATATATATATATTAATTGAACTTAAATTTTTTTTCTTTCAAATTTTAAATTAAATATTTTCATCTTACAAAGAAAACTTTTTCTTTAAGCCCTTTATTCGCTATAGGAAAAATAGCCATTACAGGTGGAATTTCAGACGGAATAATCCGTGAGAAATTATGGATGAATTTTCTGGTGGATTTTCAATGAAAAATTTTTTCGGTGGAAATTTCTGCACAAAAAACAATTTGATGTGCCAATCCCCAACTTAAACCAAGCAAATTTTCTGGCAGAAAATCCATAGAAACTATTATTATTTCGGGTTGATAAATCGTCCCTTGACCTAAACTTCATTTTTTTTTCTTTGAGTTTGATTCTGTTTCTTTCTGGTGGTGGCAGAAGGACGACTAAGGCATGCCAAATCTCTATGAAAATGTGTCATTTTGATATGGACCCAGACAAAGCATCACACATCAACAGCACAAGAAAAAAAAAACCTCCCAATTTGGCTAAAAGACTTTGTTAAATAAAACAACAAAATAAATATAAGGCACTTAAGTAAAGAAAAAAACGAGAATCAACAGATCGTACTACAACAATAGAATAACAAAAAACAATGAAGAAATCAAGATCTTTTTAGATCAGACAACTATAACAACAGAATAACAGAAAACAGTGAAGAAATCAAGATCCTGATGATAACATCATGTAAAGAAAAGAAATAACTAACAATCTAACAGAAAGTAGTAGAATAAGAAAGAATGTAAAGAAACTAGGGCTATAAATAAAGCTCTGTAGAAAAACAGAAAGGGGAATAATAATGATCTTCGGCTATCTCTTCTTCTTCTTCCTTAGACCGATCGCCCTCTCCTCGGCAGCAACCCTAACTCCTTTCTCCCAAGCTCTCTCTCCCTTCCTCTCCACCATTGTCTCTGGAGTCTTTGGTCCCTCGAAAGGTTGCTAATACGCAGTTTGGTTCCTTCCTCGAGAAGCTAAGCGGTTCCTTCCCCGGGAAGATTCATCCAAGGAACAAGAGAAAGACGCGTGTTTCAATTGGACGCCAAGATTAAATCTCACCGGCGATAAATCAAGGCAATTCAAATTTGGGAATTAAACATTATCATTGTCTCGTTGAACCTTCATTCCTGCAAAGAAACAATGGCAGACGACACAAGACATGCAACAAAAACATTGGAAGAATGCATTGGAAGATTGAATAAAAATGATGAACAAATGACATCAATCACCATCATTTTGAATGAAGTATCACGCAGATTATCAGCCATTGAAGATAAGCTGAAAAAATCGTTTCAAGAACAACAACAAGAAAATAAAGAATCACAGGTATGTAACTCTAATCCTATAGAATTGACTCCTCAAATTAGATCACATAATCAAAATTCAAGACCAGTTAAAGTAGACATGCCTCGCTTTAATGGAGAAAACCCAAGGGGATGGTTATTCAAGGCAGACCAATTCTTTTAATACTTTAACCTTTCAGAAGAACAGAAATTCATTATAACATCAGTTTATATGGATGGACCGACTCTAAGTTGGTTCCAATGGATGCATCTCAACAAACAACTACATTCTTGGAAAAATTTCAAAGAACAAGTAATACAAAGATTTAGACCTTCAGTATACAGAGACTTACGTGGGGAATTTGCCAAATTACAACAAAAGATATTAGTGCAAGAATTTTATAATGAATTTTTGAAGAATTAGCAAATCAGATTTCAGGAATTCCAACTGAATTTTTTCAAAGTTGCTTTGAATATGGATTGAGACAAGACATTAAAAGAGAAGTCAGAGCATTACAACCAACTTCATTACAACAAGCCTTTCAACTGACAAAATTAATGGAAGATAGATTAGCAGATGATGTCTATATAGGAAGAAGCTCACGTAACAACCAAGCAACAACACTGAAACAACAGTAACCATTACTACCCACTCCAACTATGCCAATTCACAACAACAGTAGTAGTAATAAACCAAATATACCAATCCAGAGACTTACAATAACACAGTTAGAAGAAAGAAAGAAAAATGGATTATGCTTTAACTGTGATGAGAAATACCATAGGGGTTACACCTATAAATCAAAGCTATTTGCCCTCATAGTGGTCAATGATGACCAGGATTACAACCTGCAGCAAGAAAGCCACCAAGAAAATATGTTAATACATGAGGACATTCAATCGCTTGAATGCATTCACAGGGCAATCAAACCCGAGAACACTGCGTTTACAAGAAATGATTGGTAATAAACCAGTTCAAGTACTGATAGATAGTGGATCAACACACAACTTTATACAGTCCAAACTAGCCAAATTCATAGAACACACAATCACACCTGCATCTTTTTTTAAAGTATTAGTAGGAAACGGGGAGACACTCCAATGCCCAGGAGTTTTCTCCAAAATACCTATCAAATTATAAGGATATACATTCATAACAGATTGTTACCTTCTGCCTATGCAAGGAGCAGATGTAGTATTAGCTGTGTAATGGCTAGAACAACAGAGAGAATGCACCACAGATTTTAGGAAGCTCACTATGAAATTCATATATAATGATACAATAATACAACTACAAGGAGACACAGCTTCAAATGTGGAAAGCATTACTCTACATCAATTTACAAAACTGAAAAACAAAGATGAGATAACATCCTACTTACACATCAGAGAGGTATCACAGTTGACAGACTCCACAACAAAAGAATTCAGTAGCCTACCTGCAAATATACAACATGTATTACATCGGTACCAAGAATTATTTCAAACTCCATCAGACTTACCTCCCAAAAGTGAAATAGACCATCATATCAATCTGTCACCTGGCACTCAAGCAATAAAAGTTAAATCTTACAGATATCCATATTTTTGAAAGACAGAAATTGAGAAATTGATCAAAGAAATGTTGGATATAGGGATAATAAGGGAAAACATCAGCCATTTTTCTTCACCAGCTCTGTTAATAAAGAAAAAAGATGGGACTTGGAGATTTTGTGTGGACTATAGAGCACTAAACAAAATCACCATCCCTGACAGATTTCCCATACCAACACCAGAGGAATTAATGGATGTATTACATGGAGCAACTATTTTTTCCAAGCTAGATTTGCGTTCAGGATATAACCAAATAAGAATGGCAGAGGAGGATATATACAAAATAATGTTTAGAACACATGAAGGACATTATGAATTCATAGCCATGCCATTTAGGTTAACAAATGCACCATCAACCTTCTAAGCTATGATGAATATAATACTTAAACCCTTCTTACACAAATTTGTGTTAGTATTCTTTGATGATATATTAATCTACAGTCCTACCATTGAACAACATCAACAACATTCACAAGCAGTTCTGGAGAAACTGAAATAAAATGCATTATTTATCAAATCTTTCAAATGCTCATTCATCCAGGAAAGAATAGAATACTTAGGTCATATACTGTTAGCTCAAGGAATAGAAGTAGATCAAAATAAAATTGAAGTAGTACAATCATGGCGGTCCAACTTATTAAGCAGAGGATTCCGGGTTTAACAGATATTACGTAAAATTTGTAAGACAAGACAATTCTTTGCATATTACTCTAGCTAAACAAAGAATGGTCGAGAAGAAAAAAAGGCATTCATACATCTAAAAGAAGCTATGATATCCTTACTTGTATTAACATTTCTAAATTTCTCTATACCTTTCATTTTAGAAACAGATGTTTGTGCGCAAGGAGCGATAATCCAAAAACATCCATCTATTGCATACTTGAAAAAATTATCTCCAACATTACAAAAGTCATCAACCTATGCAAGGGAACTATATGCCATCATAGAAGCAGTAGGGAGATGGAGGCAATATCTATTAGGCAACAAGTTCACCATTAGAACAGATCAGAAGAGCATTAAAGAACTAATGCAACAAATAATTCAGACACTAGAACAACAAAGATTCTTAATCAAACTCCTGGGCTTTGATTATACAATAGAATACAAACCAGGGATCATAAACAAAGCAGCTGATGCCTTATCCTGCAAGAATTACTCAGGAGGTCAATCTGCGAGACATCTCAAAGGTTTCTACCTATCAGAGTCTCTATGCTTATACCCAACAATTCAACTCTTTAATATAGCAAATTAAAGATGAGACCCAAGTTATACTAGAATTGACAGCTCTATCAGCAGATAACAGAAAACTCAATTTTTTTTTTCCAAAACATAGAATTTCTAATGGGTTAGTATACTACAAAAATAGAATTATAATAGCGGCAGAATCAGAAGTAAGAATAACAATCATGAGAGAACTACATTCATCACCAGTAGGGGGTCATTGTGAAATAAAAAGAATATTAGCAAGAATAACTCAGCAATTTTACTGAAAAAAAATGAAGCAAGATATTCAACAATTTATAGCAACCTACCCTATATGTCAATAAGTGAAATATGATAGCCAGAAACCTGTAGGGCTATTACAACCTTTGCCTATCCCATCAGCTATTTGGGAGGAACTCTCTATGGATTTTATCACAGGATTACCCAAATCTCATAATAAAATAACTATCTTAGTGGTGGTAGATAGACTCTCAAAGTATGCACATTTTTTCGCTCTTCACATAAATTTTTCAGCAACATCTATTGCTCACATTTTCATTTCAAACATATGCAAACTCCATGGCATACCACCGAGTATAGTGTCAGATAGGGATCCTATCTTTTGAGCAATTTCTGACAAGAGTTATTCGGGTTAAGTGGAACCACACTTAGCCATAGTAGCTCATATCATCCCCAATCAGATGGCTAAATAGAAGTCACTAATAGAACATTAGAACAATACCTTAGGAGCTTTGTGCTAGAGACACCAAAGAATTGGTTACAGTTTCTACCATGGGCAGAATTCTTCTACAACACCTCAATAAATACCTCTACAAAGATGACTCCTTTTCAAATAGTTTATGGGATACTTCCACCTCCAATCATACCATACAACTGTAGCACATATAATAATACAGAGGTAGACACATTGTTGCAACAAAGAGACAAAATACTTCAATAGCTTAAAGAGAATTTACAAGAAGCTCAAAATAGAATGCAACATATGGCTAACAGAAAAAGAAGGGAACTCCAATTCCAAATACATGATTTGGTGCTAGTAAAATTACAACCTTACAGACAGACTTCAGTATCACAACATCCTTACACATAATTGCAAAGACAATACTATGAGCCTTTTAAAATTCTACAAAAAATAGGTTCAATAGCATATAAAGTGGAACTTCCAGAAACAACAAAGATCCACAATGTATTCCATGTGTCTAGATTCAAACAGTACAGGCAAGACTACAAGCTACATCCAGCTATACTTCCAGCATAATTCATAGATGACCAGCCATTGGTTAAACCCATCAAAGTTTTAGATGAAAGAACAATACTACAAGCAAATAGACATATTAAAGAACTACTAATACCATGGGATGGTATGTTAACAAATGATGCATCTTGGATATCATTCAAGGAGTTTTAGAAGGCTTACCCTAATTTTGACCTTGAGGACAAGGTCAATTTTTGGGAAGGGGGTAATGATATGGACCCAGACAGAGCTTCACACATCAACAGCACAAGAGAAAGAAAACCCCCAGTTTGGCTAAAAGACTTTGTTAAATAAAACAACAAAATAAATACAAGTCACTGCTTAAGTAAAGAAAACCCAGAGATCCACTGAATACCAGATCAGATAACTATAATAATAGAATAACAGAAAATAGTGAAGAAATTAAGATCTTTCCAGATCGGACAACTACAACAACAGAATAACAGAAAATGGTGAAGAAATCAAGATCCTGATGATAACATCATGTAAAGAAAAGAAATAACTAACAATCTAACAGAAAGTAGTAGAATAGGCAAGAATGTAAAAAAAACTAGAGCTATAAATAAAGCTCAGTAGAAAAATAGAAAGGGAAATAATACTGATCTTCGACTATCTCTTCTTCTTTTTCTTCTTCTTCTTCCCTAGACCGATCGCCCTCTCCTCGGCAGCAACCCTAACTCCTTTCTCCTGAGCTCTCTCTCCCTTCCTCTCCACCATTGTCTCTGGAGTCTTCGGCCGCTTGAAAGGTCGCTAATACGCAGTTTGGTTCCTTCCTCGAGAAGCTAAACGGTTCCTTCCCCGGGAAGATTCATCCAAGGAACAAGAGAAAGACGCGTGTGGTTCAATTGACGGCCAAGATTAAATCCCGCGGCGGCAAATCAAGGCAAATCCAACGGCTGGGAATTAAATCGGGTCGTATCACATTTTCATATGATTTTTTAACAGAATCGAAGGTAAACCACATCCTCTAGTTTCTATGATTGTTTATTTGTAATTTAAGCCGATCAATTGTGTGGAATATGGATTTGAAGTTTTTGAAAAATATCTTCAATTTATAGTTTAGATTTTCTTTAAATTTCTATAAACTCATGTATCTCATAGTTATTTTTCTATTTGGAGTTAGGTCTAAGATTGTTTAGTTTATAATTTAAATTTCTTCAAATTTATATAAAATTCAAATATAGTTTTATAAAAATTTCAAATAAGTTATTTTATGATAAATTTATGAATCTCGTTTATGTTATTTCTCTATAAGCATTTTATTATTTGTTTGTTTGCAATTTAAGTGCATAAAAAAAGTGCGAGCAAATTGTTATGTAATTATAAATTTCAACAAAAATTATGCAAGAGTTTTGTGAACAATTTTTGGAGCAGAAACAATATTATTATAATGTTTGGCTAAATAGTAAGGAGTGAAGAAGAATTGTGGAGATTTAAAGAAGTTTTGTAGATGTTTTACTTGTTCCCTTATGAAAGGGGATATTTTTAACTTCATAAATTGTTGATAGAAAAATTCAATTATTATTTGAAGTGTCTTGCCATTGGGTTTCTTCTTCAAGCTTTTTGACTGGGCTATTTAAGGTTGCAAACGGAACGAGCGTTCGACAATCTACTTGCAACTCAATTAGCGATCGTTCACAATTGTTTGATTAATTAATAGAACAAGTTTGAATACTTTAATAAATATTTGTTATTAAATGAACAAGCTTGAATAGCTCCATGCACGATTCGATTATGATCATGAACAATATCATTTAAGACTTGTAAGAGAAACATAAAGATTAGCAGCTTTTTTTTATTTCATTGAATATAATACATTTTAATATTTTGAGATACCTATTTGTATGTACTATATTTTGCAGGTCAAAAAGGAGATGAAAAAAATTTATTTATCTTGAAATATCATGACTTCAATCTTTAAAACTTTTATAAATTTGTTCTAAGTTGGTGTACTGTTATTATGTCTATTGCATAACTTTTATAAATTTCTTCATAAGAAGGTGGTACGAAACCCTTAGGATACTAGATGAGATTGAATTCCTCTGGGTAGGGTCTACTCTTTGGAATCGATGATCCTCCTCGGGCTTGAGCCAATGCTTCTCTCACCTACTGCTCAACCATCATTTTGATGTTCTTTTCTTGTATTGAGGTACTATCCACTACCTTCCTATACAAGCTAGTGCTGCCCTGCTCTACTGGCAGTGTAGTCTTGGCTTGATCCAAGACATGCAACAACTCAGGCTGACTAGTCGCTGCTATAGTAGGATGAACTGTAGGGGCTTGGTTCTGAAGTGCCAAGATTACTGCTAGAAAATCCTCAAGCTTCTTCCCCATCCTATCTATTTGTTCATCCTTTTGTTTTAGTTGTTGAAGGAGGTGTTGGGTCGAGTGGCTGTGTCATCCTGCTCGGCTGCATCACCTTCCAAATTCTACTGATCACGGAGGAGAGAACCCCTGATGTCTACCATGTGAACTACTGCCGAATCCTCTAAGGATCGAAACTAACCTTTTCATCCTCAAAATCAGACCAGGCATATCCTAAGATCTCCTCCTTCTCCACTGAATCTTGTCCACAATGTCATAGGGATCATCTAGCGAGCAAAAAATATCAGAGCTGACTTGTAGTAGGATCACTGTCATGAACAGATAGACATCCGACCTCTACTTCTGCTGAAGAGCTAACGCTATGAGGGCTACGCTTGCTAGAAGAAAGATGCTCATGGCTGTCATTCGGTCTGGATGGAGTAGTACTCCTAGGAGGATCTATGGCCATAGGGGCGACTAAACTGTCTCCTCCTCCCTCTATCACTGCAATGTTCATAGCCTGCTGAGGTGGTGGTGGTGATGAGATGACTACGATACTCCAAGGTCGCCATTCCTTCCTCTCCATAATTGGGGCAAAAGGTCTAGCAGGAGAGCTCGGCCTCATCACAGTAGGTGATGTAGATGTAACAGGATCTCTTAGCCATAGTCGGATCACCAGTGCGATTCTCTTTTCCCCAGATGTGGCCTTCATGTCCTTTGCTAGAATGGTAGATGTTGGAACATGTATAGGAGACGGTGGACGTGGAGTAGAGCGGTGTGGTGGAGGCACCACCGACTCTCTCTGAATAGGAGCTCCTCTCCTATGATGGGTAGTTCCCGTGAGTAAGATAATGTTAGTATGATCGATGCAGGTAGCACGTCGATCGAGAAAGTCCACAAGTGTGGAGGCCACTGACTTTCGGCTGTACCTTTGATGCTCTCAGCTAGTGATATGAACTGATGTACAGGCCTCCCTAGCCCTCTCCTGTCTAATCTGTCTACCCACGCTATGGGGGATAACTGATCTCAAATCAAATTGATCCCCGAACTTCGATCGTCCATAGGCTCCACCAACTCGGTGAAGAACTGACCTCACGCCGGCATACGACCTCCTACTCTCACTGATAGGAGCCTAAAAATGAACTGCTGGCAGAGGTGAAGCTAAAATCCTCCTAACATTCTCTCTATCAGATCCGGAGAGGGGGTGAAACCTGTTCTCTATAATGAGAGGTGACACTACCCTATGTGACTCCTCCACGACAGCTTGAGAAACTGTCTCCAACTCCTTGGCTATATGAGTGTGATACTGCTTAATCATGCAGTTCTTATTTTTACATTGAGTTTTGCTAGGTCGAGCAGTATGAGAACTAGACCCAATCTCGAAGGTAGAGGAGACAATCCCTAGAATCAGGGGAGCCTTCCCCTTGGAAGGTGCCAATGAGTGGGTGCTAGCCCACACTAGGCAGCAAGGGAAATAACTGGGTGCACTGGCACTGGCATTGCTACTACTGTAGGAACTGCCACAGCCTTCCTCTTTAGTGAGGGAATCTCTGAATCGGATGGTAACTCAACCCAGATGACCGGCTCCTTTCCAGTCACCACGCTCCTGCTGACTGTTGTGTGGGTGGTCCCCTCACATGTAATCCGAGCCCCCTCAAAGTCTCGACCAAAGTAGATGAGGTGAGCATAGTCAGATCATGGGAGGCTGGCCTAATCTAAAGCCAAATCCATCCCATGAGAAAATATGAAGATGTACTTCTGTTCTGCCATTGAACTAAACTAACTGAGCTGAAACTGACTGAAAGTCTATAATGTTGAAAAAAAAACTTGAATCAGATTTCTGTTTTGTTGATTTTTTTTTTAATTTGAATTTAGAATTTGAACCTAAACTCAACAACTTGAAAGTGTTAAGTGGGGCTCAAATGAATTTGGAAGAGAGATTTTGAGATTGATTAAAAAGGATATTTTTGAATGTAGAATCCATTTCCAACAAATCTTTGTATGTTGAAAATAGGTTCAAATTTTTTTTATGCTTCCATAAGTTCATATTTTATTTTGATTTTTGAGTTTAAGGATCCTTTATTTAACAAATTTGAGTATGTTAAAGTAAAGGGTCAATTGATTTTATTTTGATTTGTGATTTTTGGAATTTACTCACTTAGTAAATTTAAGTATACTAGGTGAGGTGTTTGAAAATAATTTTCTTCTTCTTTTGCTTATTTGTGAATCATGTGAATTTGAAAATGGATCTTCACTTAGCAAATTTGGGTATGCTAAATGAAGAATCCAAATGTGTTTGATTTTGTTCTTTTGATTTTAAAAATGAAGATTTCTACTTAGCAAATTTAGGTATGCTAAATAGGAAATCCAAATGTGTTTCATGTTTTGATTTTTGTTTGAAAAGAGGATTCTTAGCAAATTTAGGTATGCTAAGGAAATCCAAATTTGATTGATTTTGTTCTCTTGTTTTTGAAAAAGAGGATTTCAACATAGAAAATTTAGGTATGCTAAATAGGAAATTCAAATGTGTTTCATGTTTTGATTTTTGTTTGAAAAGAGGATTCTTAACAAATTTATGTATGCTAAGGAAATCCAAATGTGATTGATTTTGTTCTTTTCTTTTTTGAAAAAGAGGATTTCTACTTAGCAAATTTAGGTATGCTAAATAGGAAATCCAAATGTGTTTCATGTTTTGATTTTTATTTGAAAAGAGGATTCTTAGCAAATTTAGGTATGCTAGGGAAATCCAAAAGTGATTGATTTTGTTCTTTTGTTTTTTGAAAAAGAGGATTTCTACTTAGCAAATTTAGGTATGCTAAATAAGAAATCTAAATGTGTTTCATGTTTTGAATTTTTTTGTTTGGAAAGAGGATTCTTAGCAAATTTGGGTATGCTAAGGAAATCCAAATGTGTTTCATGTTTTGATGACTTTGATTTTGAAAAGTGGATCTTCACTTAGCAAATTTTGGATATGTTAAATGAAAGATCCAAATGTTATTTGAATTTTTGTGATTTTGATTTTGAAAAGTAAATCTTCACTTAGCAAATTTGGGTATGCTAAATGAAAGATCCAAATTTTGTTTGAATTTTTTATTTTTGATTTTGAAAAGTGGATCTTCACTTAACAAATTTGGGTATGCTAAGTAAAAGATCGAAATGTTGTTTTAAATTTTTGAAAAGATGGTTATTGATTTTATTTTGAAAATGAATCTTCATTCAATAAATTGAATGAGGATGTTCATTTGTGCTTTTTGAAAATATGATTGTTGATTTTGATTTTTTTGAAAATGATTATTGATTTTGACTTTGAAAATGATGATTGTTTTTATTTTTGTTGAAAATGAAATCTTCATCCAACAAGTTGAATGTATATGTTCATGATTGTTGATCTCGATTTTTTTTTTGAAAAAAGATTGTTGGTTTTGTTTTTTTTGAAAATGAAATCTTCATTCAAAGATGTTCATTATTGTTGATTTTGTATTTATTGAAAATAAAATCTTCATTCAATAAATTAAATGAAGATGTTCATTTGGTGCCTTTGGAAAATATGATTGTTGATTTTGTTTTTGTTGAAGATGAAATCTCCATCAATAAATTGAATGAAGATGTTCATTTAGTGCTTTTGGAAAATATGATTATTGATTTTGATTTTGAAAATGATGACTGTTGATTCTATTTTTGAAAATAAAATCTTCATCCAATAAATTGAATGAAGATGTTCATTTATGTTTTTTGAAAATATGATTTTGAATTTTATTTTAAAAATGGAATCTTCATCAAAATAAATTGAGTGAAGATATTCATTTGTGTTTTTTGAAAATATGATTTTGAATTTTTTTTTAAAAATAAAATCTTCATCAAAATAGATTGAATGAAGATAATCATTTGTGCTTTTTAAAAATATGATCGTAGATTTTATTTTTGAGAAAATCCTACACATAACAATCACGACGATTGTTAGATGAGGTTAATTTATGAAGAATTTTTGTGCAAACATGTGCATTTTGAAATAGTGCTTTTTGGAAATTGATATTTTTATAAAGGATTTATTTCTCTTTATTTTTGGAATGAACCTTACCTTACCATAAAAAATGGTAAAGAGGAAGTCTTTAGTTATTTCTTTTTATTAAATTTTTATTTTCACCTATTGGGGGAAACCCAATAGGGATTTTAAGACCTACATGGACCAACGAAAAAAAAAAGATAATCTTGGGTTCATATAAAATATAAACCCACTATCGATACTTGGAGACAATAATCATTTACCAAAGATGGAGAGAGAAACCTTCCCCATGAAGTCGCAAGAAAATCGGTGGTAAAAAATATCTCCGCCTTCATCTTTCCTTTTGAAAAGAGGATAAATGAAAATAGAAATATTACGCCTTATTTTGTCAGGACACCACGTAGATCCATAGATATTCTTATTAGGGTGATAGGATATGACATTGAGAAAAGGTGTACTATCTCAAAAGATAGAAGTCACCACCCTACAATGGATCTAATTACCTGAATAAGGACTCCTAAGGACTATGGGACTTCGTATGTACCAGAGATTCTTCCCCTACTTTATATAGAAAAGTAAAACAGGGTTTATTTTAAATCAGGTTCTTTAAGTTCCTAATGGAGGCAAGCCCCCATAGTTAATTACATCCTAAGGAATGAGATTCCTTAGAAATACTCTCGATTAAAGTAAATGATCATTGTCTCCAAAGATTTTAAAGATAAGACTATCAATCAATTGGTTTATTTTTAGAAGATCAAGTGGGATTGATCAAGAGAAGGGAGTTATTATCGAAGCTAAGGAAAGATAAGTAAGGAGATGCTTATGATACTAAGAAACCTAGTGAAGATTCCAAACTATCCTATTGTTGGGCTTTATATTTTTGAAGTTGAGGGGAATTATTTATTTGAGTTGAATTTTTATTAGAAATCTAGGACTTATAATTCCATAATACAAGATCGTGAAAATGCCTAAGAGGTGAGGATTTATGCTTGTAGCCCACAAAGGGAAGTAGCAACCTCTGAACCTAAATCTAGGGAGCTTTAACGAGGGCCAAAGCACGACCTAAATCTAAGATGAAACATGGGTATACAGTTTACCTCCACAAGTGAGGATAAATCATCCGACTGTTTGGACTTGCAACTGTCTTGGAGTGGCTACCAACTAACTCCTCCTACGATTTTAAATACATGTAGGCAAGTCATATGCTTTTGTAAGATAGCTAAGATGTTGTTTATTTAGAAAGAAGCTAAGTCTTTAAACACACTCCCTAAGAGACTAGATCATGTAAGACATGATTTAATGACTTAAATCTAATGTAAATTTTGTTGTATTTTTTTTTTCCATTTTGGACAATTGATTTGACATAGGCTTATAAGATTCATATGCCTAATGCATGAGAATTAGATTATGGGCCAAAATTAGTAAGAAAAGAGATGTATTTCCACCATGACTCTCAAAAGTCAAGCTAAGTTCCCTGGCATGGAAGCCCTCCAAAATAAGAGTGAAATAATATACTTTTTATGCATGATGTGAGAAAAGAAATAGAACATCCAGCTAAGGGGTTACTAAATATTTTATCTTATTTTTATAACATAGGATTTAAGTGAGGTTATTAGTTATTTATTTTTAGTTTTAAGTTGACTAATTGGATAGAAAATTTATTTTTCCCTAGGAGCCTAATCGTCAAGCAAGTAAGAAACTAGAAAAATATGTCATCTTAATGCACAAGCTAAACAAACATCAATCAATTTATAAAGTTAGCACAAAAGAATAAAAGGCCTTTTGTGGTTGAGCTCCACCGCACAAACTCAAAAGTAAATTGGGTAGCTGAGCTATACCCTTATACAACCTAGATTACAAATGAATTAATTACAATCAAGAAGGAATTCATGTTATGGGGGTCTTTATTCTTCATTCTTCATTTTCTCTTTCTTCTTTTCTTCTTTCTTCTTTCCTCTTTCTTCTTTTGGTTGGTTGGAATGTGGTTGCTCCAAAGGCTTCACATGGTACATAAGATATAGTTTTATGATCAATGTTCATTCTAATCCCCATAATAATCATTCCAAATCATAATTACAAAATTACATAGAAAAGAGAAAGGAAAATCTAACTAAATCTTACAATACATAGATTAGCTAAACAAATTAAATAATCTCAAGCATGTATATGAATAATTTGTACTTAGCACCCCACACATGGGTAACCAAGTCCACCTGGCTTATTTTGGATTATGCTTAAGGGTAGAGGCAACCTGAACAGCAAAAGTAGTTACATTTTTATTACAACGCCCTTAAGCACAATCCCCTATAGAAAATAATGATCAGAATAAGATCGTCCTACCATTCAGTCTATGCACATACACCCTAACATCCAGACTAAAATATTACATCATAAAATAAAAGCATAAGATCAAACCATGCACCGCCTTAACATAGGACTAGAAATGGTTACTTAGCCTAATGTGTGTGCCACTTAAGGCTTGTGTGGCATATCTTAATCTTAATTAGGCTTTAAGATTAACATTTTCTAAGTATGAAGGACTCAACTTATAGGGTAGTTTCATTTAAGTGGTTTAGTTGATTTAATTAAGTTTTATTTCATGATTTGATTTGGTTTGAATGAACCTACACTTAATTACTAAGTGTTATAAAGAGAGGAAAAAGAGAAGATAACTTCTCTTTCATCCCTACCTTAAGTAATTTCTAAGGTAGATTCATAATGATTTTTTGTTTAGTGAATATTTTATTATGTGTTTTAATTAATCCTAAGTTTAGATTTTTCCTAAACAAACCTATTCAAAGAGAAAGATATTTTAAGATTAAGTAAAATGAATTACCATTACAAAACACACAACACTTTATTTCTTTCCAATATATGTAACATGCATATGGATGGATCCTAAGAATATCTATACATACACATGCAAATATTTAGAATGCTAAAATTCTATGATTACTTAAAATTAGATGCATTATTCATGATGCATTGTTAAGTAGAAAAGACCTACTATGGGCTTCTAAACCCTCAGGAGACCCCAGAGGTAAAACAGACTAATATATCACTTTTCTTAAATACATGTGCATGTACAAAAAAAAATACATGGAAAGAGGAATCATGCAAAAGGTTTGTATTTATTTGATTTTGGTTTGATTGTTTAGTTTACATGTGTGATGTGGAGTTCCTTCCTAAGTCATGATATAAGAGTGTATAGGAATGGATTTAAGCAAGTGTTATGTTCTTTTCAAATGGACTATACACTTTACAAATCCTATAAAAACCTATGTTAAGAAAAGAGAATGAAAATCACATAACACGTTTTATGTTATTCACATACAAGTTTATACATAGTTATAAATAGCATAATTTTCATTTGCAATATTTGATTTCTAAGTTTTGAAAATAGTTTTGGATTTAGTAGTGATAATAGCCATTCATATTCTTACTTTAGCCAAAATATGTGATTTGACATAAAGAAAATATTTCATTTTTAATTTATTTTTCAAAAGATATGAATGCATGATTTTCATATGACATACACATTTAGCATGTTAGGTAAGAAAAAAAGTGATGCAAGGATGTAACTTCACTCACTCTAATTAATTCATAAAGATAATCCTATGGAATAAGATTATTTAAAGTGAATCAAAGTTGGTTTAAGGAGATTTTGATTTTGTTTTGAGATTGATTTGAATTTAAGAAATGTGAGAAGGTTTACTGGTCCTAACCCATTCCCCCATATGTGAGTTGATTTAGCTTATTTTTAAAACTATTAGATTGATTTTATATTTTGTTTAGGTTAAGGTGTACATTAAGTCCATTAATTACCCCGTACCTATACCACTTTAACATATTTAACCAAATAATTATGAGCCAATGTATGACATAAAATCACAAGAAATTTAAATCAGTAATGCACCTAAGAAAGAAAGGAGCCTGATGCATTTGTCTCATAATTAATGATTAATTAAGCTAAAGGATTTGATTTAAGTACTTTCATAACCCTTCCCACACATATGGGTTAGATATGATTTCCTTAAGCTACTTAGGTTATTGAACACCTAAGAAATCTACCCAAGAAGAAATTGATTAAGTTCAGATTGATTTTGATTTTAAAATTTTGATTAATTAAGCCATTTAATTAAGTGATTAAACTATTTAATTAATTTGCACCTTAATTAGATTTTTATCCAAATGAAATAAACTTAGGGGAAAAGATTCAGGAGAGAGCTCCTAATCTCATTCCCTAAGTTCATTCACTGTTCTATGGTAATTAGAAAACTTAATTAATGAATTTATCATGATTGAATAGGTTAATTAAATATTTAATTAATTAAGAGAGTAATTAGGAGTGATTCAAGCAATTCCTCTAATTAAACCATTAATAAATTCTAAGAAAATTAGGGGAGATAGAAGTCATCCCACTAAACATTCTTAAGAAGTTTGAAATTAATTAATGAAATAATTAAGGAGTAATTAACATAATAACATTCCCAATAAAACTCAAATTGCATGAAATTTATGATCAAAATCAAATAAACTTAATTTTATATTATTTCCCTTTGAAATATCTTCAAAATGCATTTGAGTTTGTGTTTTTCTGATTTTTCTACATTTAATTATGCATTTGTGAAAATTATGTGATTAAAACTTAATTAATCCCTAATTATATAGTTAATCCCATCGGTGCCATGTGGACCGTGGACATGGCATGCCCTTTCCATGTGGTGTGACAGGATTCGCTATTTAAATAGTCAAATCAAGTGTCGCGTCAGCTGGCGGTGCTCACGTTTCTCTTTAGATTGTCCGATCAAAGATCGGACGGTCCAGATTAAACCCGTGGATCAGAGGGGATTAAAACAGAGGATCTACTCGGATTAATCAGGACTGTTGCATGCTAGAAAACCAGCTGTGGTAGAGTGAAAGTTTACGCCTTAGCCTTGTTTGTGAAATCCAGCACACACACATGTGTTTAAAGAGTGAATAAGAAAACTCCAGAATTTTTATGTGGAAAACCTCGAAAAGAGGGAAAAATCACGGGGCCTAACCCAGTAAAAAGCTTCTACTATATATTTATTTTGGAGTACAAGTTTTCTCGATAATGGGATTACATAATTGTATATGAGAATGGCTGACAATGGGAATCCCAAAATCGGCACAACAAAATTTATAGTCCTTGAGGTTGTAAGATTCTTAGTAGTAGAATGATGGTGAATGCAATCAGGTGAAATGGGGAAACAATTCGCATCTGAGGGAACAATCACTGAATGAACAATCACTAAATCAGAATAATCGCTTGAGGAACAATCGGTAAATGCGAGAACAATCCGGTAGAAGTCATCATGATGGAACCAGAACGAGGGAGCAGATCAACGGGCGGAGGTGGTGGTTGGGATGCTTCAGTGGCGACGATTATGCTTGGAAGATCTTTAGAGCTCTCCTCTCTCTTGCTTGGGCCCCCCTATGAGAAATGCGGCTATTTATAGATTGGAGGAGTGGCGTCTGTAAATACATGCAAAACCGTACCACTCCACTTCATCGAGCGGCTCAAAATGATCCCTTGTATGATGTATTTTGTGTATTTCAATGCTCAAATGATGTCAGAATTATGATATCTTGGGCTTGTTAGATTGGCTCATCAAGGCGATTGATTTGGTATAAACACTCCATGTTTAAGACTCGATTGATAATAAATGCTTGATCTTGTCTTGATTCCGATCGATTGCTTTCTACGTCAAGATTCGTTACTTTTAGTGGAATTTTCAAAATATCGTTGCCCCATATTTTGGATGATATTATCTGATCGTCAAAAATATATATATATTTGAAAATAGCTTTGAAATTTGGATGTCATAACCATACATTTTGAGAGAACATATCTTCAGAGCATAAGATTATGACCATGAAGCGGGTGGGATCGTGGATGTATCGGGTATGCGCGTGGCGCAAGAGTTATGGACCCATCAGACATTCTGCACTTACAGACGGTTTTGGTTGGATTAAGCGAACGTATAAGAAATGAGTGGGTTTGTGATTTCATGGCTAAAGAAAGGTGATCACGGGCCTTTATGGGTGAAATGGCTGGGCATGGAAAGAATTTGCGACGAGTAGTTGCGACAATTTGAAACAGGGTAGCAGGAACAGCGGGTAGCGTGGAACGCCACAGTCGTGGGTCGCGGAGCTTGACGCGTCGGCGTCGGTCAGGGAGAAGCGAGCGAGTATATCGAGCGACGGTCAGGTCGAGTCTGGAGCAGCGAGGCGGGGTTCTGTGGAATGGCGAGCGATGGGCATGCGGATCGAAGCGCAGCTGGCGCCAGATGAGCGTTTGGAGTAACGTCCGTTTGGTTTTCACCCATTTTGACTCGTTTGCGATTTTAGGCTTTTGGATGCTTTTTTTTGCCTCTAAAGGTCTATAAAACCTCCACTGGGGAGGAGTTCTCTTGAGAGAAGGTCATTTTAGGATCAGGTAGTTCATCAAGACTCAGTTTTCTCTCAAAAGGTGTGTTGACCTCGTCGACAAGGCGATCAGACATAGTTCATCTCTGAGCTTGATTTTCCCTCGAAGAGGTGTCAGTGATCTCGTTAGAGGGTTGGGCGATCAAGACGTAGTTCATATGGCAATGCTTTAATTTTCCTCGAAGAGGTGTCTAACCTCTGGACCGAGGGTTTGGAGGTGATCAAGACGTATTTCATACAAGGCTCCAGTTTTCCCTCGAAGAGGTGTTAAGCGACCTCGTGGACCGACCGGGTTGAAGGATCAAGACCATAGTTCATATGACAAGGCTCGGTTTTCCCTCAAAGAGGTGGCAATTGACCTCATTGGACCGGCCGGTTGGAGGTGATCAAGACGAGTTCATGCACAGGCTCGGTTTTCCCTTGAAAGAGGTGTCAACTAACCTCGTCGGACCGACCGGGTTAGGAGGCGATCAAGACACGTAGTTCATACAACAAGGCTCCAGTTTTCCCTCGAAAGAGGTATCAATTAATCTCGTCGGACCGACCGGGTTTGGAGGCGATCAAGGCCCATGGTACATACGTCGTGTCTACAGTTTTTCCTCGGAAGAGGCATCAAGCATTGACCATCCGGGTTGGGCGATCAAGGCATGATACATACTTGTCTGATTTCCCTCGAAAAGCGTCATATACTCGAGACCGTCGTTGGAGGCGATGAAGGCGCATCGTGTCGGTTTTCCCTCGAAGAAGCGTCAACTATACTCGTCCGTATGCAGGTTTGAGCGATCAAGGTGACAATAACGAGATGGGGTTGGCAAAAGCGATGATGGCGGCGCAGTGGTGTGGCGCGTGACTTCACGTGGTGGTGACCAAATGAGGTGTCAACAGTTAGCGATGTAGCGATTAGTCAGCCAGCGTGTCAACGATAGTGGTTGCGCCTGGTGGTCAATGCAACAATGGCAGCAGTAGTCAGCAGTGCAGTATTAGTAGTATCTGAGATAATGGAAAGATGCGACAATGTCATGGCGGTAATGAAGCGATAATGATGTCAACAACGGTGGCCGATGTGTAATATGAGTAGTGAGCCGCGCAGTAATCGGAAAGCGGTAATGAACGATGGTCAGCAGCGGTAGCCAACGATGGCAGCGTAGCCAGCGATATGGTGGCGATGGTGGTTGCGGCAGCAATTAGAACCAGCAGCAAGTATCAGATGAGCGGCGCGTCAGTTCAGCAGCGGTCGCGGCATGGTGCGGCAGCGTAGTTAGCGGCAACGAGCGATGGTAGTCGATTATGGCAGCGTCGATAGTGGTATCAAAAGATTGCGATGGCAGCAGTGGTAAAGCCATGGCGATGGTCAGCAGCAATCAACAATAGTAGTTGATGTGGCGGGGGATGATGATGGCGTTAGCAACGAGATCTTTGACCTATCAGTTGTTTGTCATAGATGTGACTTCGATAACGTTAACTTATGGAAGAGGTCAATTAGATCGTTGAAGATTTTTGACCTATCCGGGTTGCTTGTCGAGTGTTACCGATGGCGTTAACTATGGAAGAGGTTGAATTGAATCCGAGAATTTTGACCCTCGAGGTTGTTTGTCGAGTGTTACCGATAGCGTTAACTTGTGGAAGGACAAATTGAATCCGCTGAGAATTTTTGACCCATCCGAGGTTGTTTGTCAGAGTGTTACCCGATGACGTTAACTTGTGTGGAAGAGGTCGTGGGAAGTCCACCAAGGACCTTTTGACCTATCCTAGGTTGTTTGTCAGAGTTTTCGCTCGATGACATTAACTGTATGGAAGAGGTCGTGTTGAATCCGCTGAGAATTTTTGACCTATCCGAGGTTGTTTGTCAGAGTGTTTGCTCGTTGAGATTAACTTGTATGGAAGAGGTTGAATTGAATCCACTGAGAATTTTTGACCCATCCGAGGTTGTTTATCAGAGTGTTACCCGATGACGTTAACCTGTGTGAAAGAGGATAAATTGAATCCCCTGAGAATTTTTGACCCATCCGAGGTTGTTTGTCGAGTGTTTTCGATGGCGTGCGTGTGGAAGAGGCCATGGGAAGTCCACCAAGGACCTTTTGACTATCTAGGTTGTTTGTCGAGTTTTGCTCGATGATAAACGTATGGAAGAGGCGTGTTGAATCCGAGGATTTTGACTATCCAGGGGTTGTTTGTCAGAGTGTTTGCTCGATGATGTTAACCTATGTGGAAGAGGTTGTGGGAAGTCCACCAAGGAGCTTTTGACCTATCCTAGGTTATTTGTCGGAGTTTTTGCTCGATGACATCAACCTGTATGGAAGAGGTCGAATCAAAACATCCATTTGTGATTGTAGCCAAAGTTGCTCCTTAACCTTGGTCTTTTTCATTGGTATTGTTGACTTGCTTCTCTAACTGATAATCAATTAGATATCCAGAATATTAATTTGGATAATCTTCTGAGATTAAGAGTTGTCCCCCAGTCTCTAACAAAAATTGAAGAATCGAACATTGATGAATTTTTATTCTTCACTTGCACTCTTTAAAAGCTTGAAATGCTCCACCTCGATGGTGGTTTTGATCTTGTTGGAAAACTTGATTATCATACAAGATAAAATAATGGGAATCAACTTCCCACAGACGGCGCCAAACTATTGCGTGCTAGAAAACCAGTTGCGGTAGAGTAAAAGTTTTCACCTTTGCTTCGTTGTGAAATCTAGCACACACACAGGTATTTAAAGAGTGAATAAGAAAACTCTAGAATTTTTATATGGAAAATCTCGAAAAGAGGAAAACCAGCACTGGCATAAAAAGCTTCCACTTGTATGTATGTTTAGTACAAGATCTTCTCGATACGGGATTACATAATTGTATATGAGAAAGGAACAAGCTATGTGACAACGATCGATTAACAAGATTCTTAGTAGTAGCGAGATGATGATGAAGCATGAGCAATCACGGGTGGAAATGCGGGGAACAATCTGAACAATCACGGCGGCTCTGAAACAATCACGGTAAATCAGGAACAATCATTGTAATGCAGACAATCTTGGTAGAAATGCGAGAACAATCATTGGTAGAAGTCATCATGATGGAGGCAAGCGAGACGATAGGATCAACGCGACGGACGGCGGCGGTGGTTAAGCCGTCAGTGGCGACAAGTGCTTGGAGGATCTTTAGAGCTCTCTCTCTCTCTTACTTGAGCCCCTCATATGAGAAATGAGGCTATTTATAGTGGAGGAGTGGCATCTCAGAAATACATGCAAAACCTCCACTCTTGACTCAAAATGATCCCTTGATCATTATGATGTATTTTGTGTATTTGAATGCTCAAATTGATGTAATTATGATATCTTGGGCTTGTTAGATTGACTTGTCAAGCCTTCGATTTGACTATAAACACTCTATGTTTAAGAGTCGATTAACACTGATCTAGTCTTGATTCATGATCAGTTGCTTTACGTCTTCGTTGACGTGGAATTTTAGGGTCATATCAAGGACCGTCCATCCAAAACATGCGGGATGAACGATCCATGATTCATCTCTAAGCTTGCCTGTGGGAGAGGGTAACCATCCATCCCTTAGGGGTTGATTCGAGCTCGATTGAGCTTGGACTGAGCTAAGAATGATCACACACCATCTAAGAGCAAGCAGAAGATCTAACGGCCAATTTGCAATGGGATGAAACTTTCTTTCACAAAGGACCAAGGAATCCTACACCTAAGCTCGATTTTGATCCATACCTTGCTAGAGTCTACCACCGGCGCTTCCAACCATCGAGGTGGCTTCGTCTAGTGGAGACGAAGCCTTGTTGAAGGTTTCAAGCTTTAGGCTGAAGTGGATTGCTTAATTCACCAAACTCCTCCTAGGCTTGCGACTTTGGTCTAGCTCCCCCCTCCTGTGCCTTGGAAGCTTGGATGAAGACTTGGGTGAACTCGATTGCATCCTCTGTGGGTGATTGCAAAAGGAATTGGATTGAATTGAGTGATGGATGAGTTTGAATTTTCCTTGAGCTCCCCTATTTTTGACCAAAAGAAACCGAGAATGGAGAAATCCAAATGGACTGAGGAGGCTTAAAGGAACTTGGAGAAGCTTTCTTTGAGTTTCATAAGCTTAATCGAGTATGAATGAATTAAATTCAAGTGAAATTAGGGGGAGTATATCTCCCCCTAGAAGGATCGGACAGCCGAGCATGGCTTTACCATTTTGATCAAATTAATCCTATGGAGTGAGTTAGTTAGGCCGTTTTCAATGGCATGTGATTCAGTTTTGGGTTTGAAGTTGAGTGGTAAAGCTCCCATGTGCTAAATGAGGTGGAGGAGTGATTCCCACGTGCTCATTTTGAGTGGGGTGGTGGTTTGGCCTTAGGTTGGGTTTGGCTGACCCAAACCCATTGGGTCATGTGCACCACACCCACTAGTGTCCACTTGGTCCACTAAGAGGGTGCTAAGTAGCCATGAAAAAGATATGACCAAATTCCAAGTGGAATTGGCCATAGGTTACCCCTTGACCTAATGGTAACTTAGTCATTTGGCTTTGATTTCCCTTTAGGTAGATTTAGAATAGTTTGAAATTGGGTTGGTTCAAATTTCAATGAATTTGAAGTTGATTTGATATCATTTGGCTCATGTTGACCCATTTAGGTCAAAATGGGTCAACATGGGTCAAGTTGACCAATTGGTCAATTGGATCAATCCAATGGTTGGATCAAGTTCATATGACTATTTGAAATGTGTTGGCATCATTGGTTTGATTCAATTTGGTTTATATTTTATTTTGGTTCATTTGATTTCACTTAGGTCAAGTTAACCAATTTGAACCATTTGATCTAATTGGGTTAGGTAATAGGTTAGTTTAGGTTCAGTTGGTCATTTGAAATATGTTGCAAGCTTTGGTTTCAATCAATTTTGGTTTGATTTGATTTTGGCTCAATTTGATCTTTTAGGTCAAGTTGGGTTCATGATCAATTGGGCTAGGTTGGGTCTAGTTGGCCAATTGAAGCTTTGGTCAAGTTCACCAAGTGATTTAGAATGAATTTGACCCATTAGTTCTAATCAGTTTGGCTTAGATCAAAGTTTGACATATTTTGACTTTTTAGGTCAAGTTGGGTCAACTTGGGTCAAGTGGCCAATTGGGCTAGGTTGGGCTCAAATGATGACTTGGTCAAGTTCAAACATTGATCATGAATTGGTTTTTATCAATGGTTTCAATTAATTTGTCCTATGGTGAATTTTGGCTAGTTTAGGTTTCATTTTGCTAAGTGTTGACTTGGACAACCCTTAGGTTTGACTTGGTTTGACCCAATTTGAGTGATTGATCGTCTTATCATGATTGTTGCTCACAATGTGAGGCTTAGGTGGGCTTAGTTCAATCCAATTTGGGTAGGATTAGAATTTGGCTCAAAAGGGGTACTTTAGGTCACTTTGGGTTAAGTGAGCCTAAGTGGGTCAATTGGCTTGATCAAGGCTTGATTCAAGTTTGGTTGAACTCACATATGGACTTATGATTGAAATATATATCCATTTGCAAGTGATTTGGAGTCAAATGAATTTTGATTCATTTGATAATTTCAAGTTCAAAGGGTGAACATGAATTTGACTTGGGTTTGATTTTTGAATTTCGTTTTAGTCTGATGATTAAAGTTTATGTTTATATTTGATTTCATGATTGAAGGATTGATTGAATCATGAAAAAAAAAATCAAGGATTTGGCTTGATTTGAGTTTGATTTGGCTAAGTTCAAGAATTTGACTTGAAAGGCTCAGGTTGAATTTTGGTTGAATTTGGATTTGAGTTTTGAATTTAGTTTTGGTTTGATGAATTTATATTTCATTTATATTTGTGAATATAAACGAGAATATAAATGGGTTATGAGAAAATTTCTTGAATTTGAATTGATTTGGGTTTGATTTGAGCTAAGTCCATAAGATGAAATCAAAGAGCTTAGAAAAGTTTTTAGAATTTGGAATTGAGTTTTAGATTTAGTTTTGGTTATTTAAATTTATATTTCATTTATATTTGTGAATATAAATGAGAATATAAATGGGTTATGAGAAAATTTTTTGAATTTGAATTGATTTGGATTTGATTTGAGCTAAGTCTATAAGATGAAATCAAAGGGCTTAGAAAAGGTTTCAGAATTTGGAATTGAGTTTTGGATTTAGTTTTGGTTATTTAAATTTATATTTCATTTATATTTATGAATATAAATGAGAATATAAATGGGTTATGAGAAAATTTCTTGAATTTGAATTGATTTGGATTTGATTTGAGCTAAGTCTATAAGATGAAATCAAATGGCTTAGAAAATGTTTTAGACTTTGGAATTGAGTTTTGGATTTAGTTTTGGTTATTTGAATTTATATTTCAATTATATTTATGAATATAAATGAGAATATAAATGGGTTATGAGAAAATTTCTTGTATTTGAATTGATTTGAATTTGATTTGAGCTAAGTCCATAAAATGGAATCAAAGTGACCTAGGAAAGATTTTAGATTTTGGAATTCAATCATGAGTTTCAATCATTTAGAATTGATTCATGATTTGAGAAAATCTAGTGAAATTGATTTAAGGTTTGTTTTTGGAATTGAAGTTGGTTTGAGTTTGGGATTGATTTGACTTTGGAGTTTGACTTGAAAGAAGAGAGTAAGGATTTGGTTTAAGATATAGAGTGGGCAAGTTTTCCTAACACTCCTAAGGCAAAACCTATTTCTATGACTAACTCTTCTAAGTCTCTAGGGTTAGTTTAAGTGTTCACCTAATCACTAGAAGTGTCTTAAGACTAAGGAACTCTTAGTGTCTAAGAGGAGTCCTATGTCTAAGATGGAGAGGTTGAGAGCTCATTCTAAAAATGAGGTCAACACCTATACATGAGTTTGGTTTTTTTTGGTAAAATAAATATAATTTAAAGTATTTTTGAGGTTGTGAGTGCCAGGCGGTGGCGGTGGCCGCTGACGACGACTGGCAGTGATCGGCGATGGTTGCCAGTGGTGGTGGTCAGCAGTGGCCAACGGCGGCGACGGTGGCCGGTGTATTTGGAATTCACCAAATCTGGCGAATTCCAAATACACCAAAAATGACCTTTATAATGTATTTTAAATACATTACATTACCTTATAAATTTTACTTTGCACCATGCCAAATACAAAAAAGTTAAAACTCTTGCATTTCCTTTACTTTACACCCAAAATTCAGGCCATCAAACAGCTCCTAAGTATAACTCATATGCTCATGAACACAAACTACTTATTTATGTTCATTTGTATACTTATTTTAGTAGTTATTATGGTGGCTTATTTAGTTAAAAACTTGTTTGCACATTGTTATAAGCTCAACAAATAACTCAAAAGTAATTTCCTTTAATTGCTTTTAGTATCTATTTTCTTTCTATATGACATTATGGGCTCCGAAAATTCGCTACCGACCTCTCGCAAATGAAGAGAGTATGATTTAAGGTGTCGATGTAATTTTTAGAAGGCAGATGGAATAGTAGATAAGACACTACTAGAGATTTCGCCCTCATTTTGCGAGGACTTTAGATCTGGTTCTAGGTTTCCTATAAGCGTAAGCACCTATATGAGAGAGAACTTTCTAATAAGGCTAGTTGTTAGATCGCTAAATGCATAGCGTATAGTAGCAACATGTGGAGTTTTGAAATTTATGAAATTCATCATTATTAGCTTAAAGCGGATGGTTGGGGGAATGATGACGTGCTCGATCTAGATCCCAAGGTTCTGTCATTCCGGGCTGTCGCGATCCCTAGTCTACTTAATTAGAGGAGGTAGTCGACTCAACCTGACTGAAGGATCCATATCAGCAACACATGGGTTACGTCATCCAAGAAATTCTTGTAGACCTGGGGTGCTATTTGTCTAAGGAGACAGGCTTAAGTCTACCTTAGCTGACATAGGGCTTTTTGCAGGTGTATCTTATGATTCACAACTCAAAGGGCAGAACCATTGGAGAGCATACGAGCTACAATCGTGATCGTAATATAATAGTTTCATTTGGCGGCAACCACCCGATCAGAGGACTCTAGTAGTAACTTTATCATATGTGGAGCTTACTGGCCAAGCCACATAGTCAGAGGACATGTGTCACGTCCTTATTAGCATAAGATTGATTAAGAGTGAACATAGTAGAACACTTGATTTGATATTAGCTCTTATGTGAGCTAGAGTTTTCTTAATTTGTCATCTTTAACAAACTATTACAGAAGGTGGATTGAATGGAGTTTGCTTTAAGCTTTTAAATATTAAATTTCATTTAAGCATTTTTAGATTGATACTTAAATTTGAGTTTATTTGATTTGAAATTAGAATCATATTTTGATGGAAGTATCCCCTCCGGTTGAACTCACCATTAAACACAGCCATCATCAGGGTGGATGTATTATTTGATCATTTAATTTATTATTTTATCCTGTCAACTCTATTAGTTTAATAATAGTGGATCAGATATACTATCATATGACAGAATTAGCTTATTAGATATTTTAATAAGTTAAAATTCTTATAATAATTGAATTTTGTTTTAACCCAGTCTAAGACCAAACCGAAACTCACGCGATCCTCGATACTAAACTTAAGCATTCAGCAAAGTGTCGGGGCCCATGCGTGTATTTATAATTTAGGTAATTTTATTTCTCAATTATGAGGTTAATTTTCTATTTTCATTTAATTCCCACTTAACCTACTCAGCCTTATCAGACATTAAAATTTGCACTCTGAATTTTCTTGTTTGAGCACATGCAGGTGTTTATGACTTAGACAATTTCATCTAATTAATAAAATTATTGATTTTGAAAATCATAATTAGAATGAAATTCCTTAATTTTTTATTTTAAGAAGCCCTATGATTTGTGTAGAATTTAATTTAGTGTAGCCTTCTATCTGCTTGTACGAAGAGTTGCAGATCCGGTGACGTAGAAGGCGTTTCACATTTTCGATTCAAAATATTGCAACTTTGCTTGTATTTAATTTATTCATTGCATTCTTCAAGTACCAATGATTATGATTATCTATCTTACGATCATTAACAATCTTTTAAATATTTATCAACTCATCATATTCAACTTTTACTCTTGCACAGATAGTTAATTATGCATACTTTAAGCAAGTTTATTTGAATTCAAGCTTCTTTTGAATACAAGCCAATTATTCATTAAGAAGTCTTGCCTATACTTGCTAATAGGCCATTTAGTTATAGTGAAAACTCATTATGAATTTCATCTGGATCATATTAGTTTTGAAGATAGACACTTAGATATATCACAAATCTCATTGTGTTTCAAATTCAATTTTAAATGCAAGACCCAAATGGTTCTTTTAAAGGCTACATTCACGGTTGCTCATGAGTTGTCTAATTGAACTTGTACTTGTAAGAAAGCTATCAAATCACTTACACACTTTTATTTTTAATTTGGAATTGAATATTTGAATTTACCACCAATTATTTATCCTTTGGTATTCAATTGAAATCCTTACTTCACTTGATGTTGAATGTGATTATTTAAACATTCAATTGATTTTATTCATATAGATTACTTGTTAATGAATTTAATATTTCGAATGTTCAAAGAGAAGCTTTACTTACATGAAAAGACATCCAATCTAATATCGATTTATCCTCAACTCCACATCAAAGTTCTTGCTTGTTAGAAATCAAACTTCAAACTTATTATGAGTCTTTTGTGAGTTTAGTATTAGCCTTATCAAATTTTACTTGCATTTTAATTAAGTATTCTATTCTTTCAAAAATTTTCTTTAAGTTCTCTCACTGTATTTCTCTTTGATTTAACATTTATCTTCATATTTATCATATATATTTTTTTTATTTAACTTAAGTTTAGATGATTTTCATTTAAATTTGTTTAAGTCTTGAATTTCAGTCTAAATTTTGGCATTACTCTAGTGTCATCCCTGCATAAGTGCATCGAGTTTTAGCTTTTATTCATTCTAATGGCGTGTGAGTAGTGTCGCGACACTGCCCATCTTTCAATCTCCTTACGCCCTAATGAACATAACGATGCCTTCAATCACTTGCATAAAAGCAAATATGTAAACAAATATTCTTCTCCCCATTTTTTTTAAGTTCTAGGTTTAGTCAAAATTTCAGTAGCATTTTGACATAGGAGAAGTGCATCTAACGGTTTTGGTTTACTTAGTACGCTCTAATGAGCGTAGCGAGTGATATTTTGCGACACCATAACCGATTTTCATTCGTCATGCCTTAATGAGCATGACGAGGCCTTCAAACCTCCCCATATATAGGAACCATTCTCCATTATTTTCATCATCTTCATACCCTCCATTATTTTCAAAAAAAAAAAAAAAAGCTGACTGGGCACCATATCCAGACTGCCCAGCAATTCCAGCCACATGAGGAAGATGCACGCCCCATTGCCTGCACTCCATTCGATCCTCCCATGACTCACCTACTAGCACCCCTTTGGCCCTTTTGGGATCATTCTCTGCCATTATAGGGCCAAAATGATCATGAGGAACTGTTACAATGATTTTTCCACTGCATGCATTAGCTTTTCTGGCTTTCTTTGCCTTCTCAGTAGTGAGCGCCTTCTCAGGCCTGCTTTCATTGCATACATGATGATAAACATTTATTTTGTTTCTAGGCATGGGTTTCACTATCTTTGCCATGCGTATAGCGACTACAAGCGTAGAGTTAATTCTAGGCTGCGAGACCATTTTTGGTGGGATGAGAGCTTGGCATTTCACGCAAGTGTGTCTACCTCGGCCTAACCATCTCTGGAGACACTTTAAACAGAAATTATGGCCACATGGTGTGGTAACGCGCTGTTCCAGGAGTTGCATGCAGAAAGAGCAACTAAACTTATCATCCAACAAACCAAGCACATCATTTTCACAGCCAATTTTTTTCGCATCCTCCACATCCTCTCCTCCCTTTCCTTCCTTCCCAGCCACGCCACTCATCAGCTCCTGCCGTCGCCTCACCTTCTCCTGCTCCGTCAACGACTCGTCTGCCTCAATCGCCCGGATGGAGACGATAAGGTCGCCAGCAGACCGGCCTATGCCGACCGGAATGGACGTCGGAGCACGGCCGGGAGAGAAAAAGCAGTCCTGGCATTATTGTTCTGCGATGGTTGCGAGAGTCTTCGGCGACGTGGAAAGTCACATAACGTGCCAAGGTGTGGCACAGGTCCGGTAAGTAACTGCCTCCAGCTCCGGTGCCTTTTTCTTGCAAACCATGCAGACGCCATCGCCGTCGCAAGGGAGATCGGAAGCTGGTGCCATCGGGGACCTTCACCTATGCAGCTTGATGGGAGACAACCCGAACGAGGGAGGAAGAACGAAAATCACCTGCGGTTGAAGGAGAAGGAAAACTGAATGTCCAAAAGCAGAGGGGCTTGCGTGCTTTGCAGTTTTAAGGAGGATCAAGGATGTGCGTGTGGTTGAGCGAATGAAAGAGCGGGAGAGGTTGATTGTGGTTGCTTGCGGTTGAAGGAATCAGGAGGGAATGTGAGAGCAAGAGGCTTCAAATCTGCATGTGAGGGGCCGAACGGAGTGTGGGAGCTGAATGAGTGGGTTTTAAGCTTTATTTTAAACTTTATGTTAATTAATATATGTATATTAATTAAGCATCAAATCAACCCTAATTTGAATTTTACGATGATGAAATCATATTGTTAATATATATGTCGATTTTAAGTTATTCCGATATTTCGAACACAATGATGCAGTCCATTTCACGATCGAAAGCTATTTGGTTTGAGTCGACGTTGAATTGGATCAATTTCTACTCAAAATTGTGCATCGTCAGTTCAGATCGCTCGACATTTGTGTAGACTCATCTAAATCGATCGTGGATAGTCTCATTTGATAGATTTTGATGCTTCAAAGCTAACGACATAATCAATTTTACAAACAGATATCATTCAGACACCATCGTAGCACTCGACTCTGATATGCAAGTCGGCACATTGATAGCTTGATCGCTTGATCGGTTGATTGTTAGATTGTTCAACATGTATAGTGTGACCAATTTCGATGTTATGAACGTGATGGAGAAGTCTGTTAGTTAATCGGAGCTCATTTGGGCATCGCCTCCGACTGAGATATACGATCAACACATACGCCGATCGCCGATCGATCGGATTGTGCAATATTTATATTTCGATCAATTTTGATATTTTGAATGTGATGGTAAAGTCTGTTCATCGATTGTAGGTCATTTGGGCATTGTCACAATCTCCCGACTCCGATATGTGCATCGACACATTTACAGCTCGATCGGTTGATCGTTAGATTGTGTAATATTTATATTCCAATCAATTTTGATATTTTGAACACAATGGCGAAGTATGTTCATCGATCGGAGGTCATTTATATTAATTTTGATAATATTTGGTGCATCTCAGCTCTAATTTGCGAGCTATTATATCAAAAGTGCATTGAATTTGAATTTTGAGCTCGACTCAACTGATGTATCATGTATGGAGGTCGACAAATGCCCCCCAACAAATGTGATTCGAGCATGGAGCGAGTCGCATTTGTTGAAAACTGGTTGACCCTTTGAGCTGGCCACAGATCTTGGATCACTTCATCTTCAATTTCAATAGCTTATGGGGCTTTGACGGAATTCATCATCACTATGATGCCTTATGTTTAGATGAGCTAAACAGCGGGATTGCTCAATTTATCTTGATCAACTTGTCGGATTAAGAGCTTCTTCTACCATCCACTCTCTGCTTTAATGGGTTTGTTGAATATCTCTTTCTTCTATGTTATTGCAGATTTGGGTTCCCTCCGACCCTAGCTTTGTGCTTGGTAGGGTTTGATGGAGGAATTAATTTGCTTGTTTTGAGATTTGGGATTCATTCTGTCCTAGCTTTAAGCTTGACGGCCTTGTTGAAGGATTGACCTGATTTGTCCACATTAAATTATCAGGAAGTGTACGTATATCTTTAGCCCTATACTTGCTTTTTTGACGAATTCATGAAGGATGCATACAGATGACCTAGCCTTTTGGATTAAATTAGGTTTATAATGTTGAGTTATCAGCCTAGGAATGTGTGCTTTAACATATTGAATAACTATAAAATTCATTTAGTTTGGCCATCGGCTTTGTATGAACTATGAATTTGTTCCCTCGGTCCTGTGCTTTCTGCTTTAATAGATTTGATGAGGATTGACCTAATTTATCCACATTGATTTGTTAGGAAGTGTACATATATCTTCAGCCCTATGCTTTGCTTTGACGGACTTGTTAAAGGATGCGTACAGATGACCTAGCCTTCTGGCTTATATTAGGTCTATAATGTTAAGTTATTAGCCTAGCAATGTGTGCTTTAATAGGCTGAATAACTACAAAATTCTTTTAGTTCGGCCATTGGCTTTGTATAAACTATAGAATTGTTCCCTCAGTCCTGTGCTTTCTGCTTTGACGTACTTGATGAGGAGATTGAATTTGATCTGTGCTTTGTGCAAGATCAAATCATTTGAAAATATATTGAAATATCATCCTACAGGAAATATAAAGATTGACTTGAGATAGCTCTGAATTGAGAGTTTTCTCAAATTATCTTGGTCTATTGATCAAGTAGAAAGATCTCTTGGATTCTGATTACTTGTAGTCACTAAGCTGGATCTGGACTGAGATTGAAGAGCTATCATCATTGGACTGACGAAAGGGGCTCCTTCACTGTGGCCTTTTTTTACGGCTTGTTGAGTAAGGAGAGCATCAATAACTCGGCCATTTATAGGCTTGTTGAGTTTGACCTTTAGAACTTACTTGAGTCTTTAACTTAAGCTGTGATGGGTTGGTGATTTGGTCATCAGACTAATGAACGAGGGCTCTTTCACTGCGGTATTTTCTTGTGGCATGTTGAGTGTGGAGAGCGTCAGCAACTCGCCATTTGTGGGCTTGTTGAGTTCGACCTTTAGACTCATTTGTGTCATAGACTTCAGGATGTAGAGGTTGATATTTTTTTTTTCAACTTGGTTGACTAAAGCTTCCAAAATTCAGAGTTCTTCTGACCTGATCTTCAACATTTGACTAATCTTAGAGAGAAGATTTTTCTTGATATTTAGGGCTATCATTTTATGCGTGTGTTGGTCTCATTTTTAAAATGAGCTCTCAACCCCTCTATCTTAGACATAGGACTCCTCTTAGACATTAAGAGTTCCTTAATCTTAAGACACTTAGTGATTAGAAGAATATTTAACCTAACCCTAGAGACTTAGAAGAGTTAGTCATAGGGATAGACCATGCTTTAGGGGTGTTAGGAAAATTTGCCTATCCTATATCTTGAGCCAAATCCTCACTTCTTTCTTTCAAGTAAAACATCAAATTGAAATCAACCTCACACTCAAATCAACTTCAATTCTAAAAACAAACCTTAAATTAATTCCAATGGATTTTCTCAATCATGAATCAATTCCAAATGATTGAAATCCAAAACTCAATTCCAAATTTAGAAATCTTTCCTAAGTCACTTTGATTCCATCTTATGGACTTAGCTCCATTCAGATTCAAGAAATTTTCTCATAACCCATTTATATTCTCATTTATATTCATAAATATAAATGAAATGTAAATTCAAATGACCAAAACTAAATTCAAAACTCAGATCCAAATTCAACCAAAATTTAACCTAAGCCTTTCAAGTCAATTCTTGAACTTAGCCAAATCAAACTCAAATCAAGCCGAACCCTTGATTTTTTGTCGTGATTCAATCAATTCTTCAATCATGAATCCAAATATAAACAAAACTTCAATCATCAAACCAAAACTAAATTCAAAACGTAAACCCAAATCTAATTAAAATCCAACCTAAGCCTTTCAAGTCAAATTCTTGAACTTAGCCAAATCAAACTCAAATCAAACCAAACCCTTGATTTTTCTTAATGATTCAATCAATCCTTCAATCATGAATCCAAATATAAATATAAACATTAGTCATCAAACCAAAACTAAATTCAAAACTCAAACCGAAATCTAATCAAAATCCAACCTAAGCCTTTCAAGCCAAATTCTTGAACTTAGCCAAATCAAACTCAAATCAAGACAAACCCTTGATTTTTCTTAAAGATTCAATCGATCCTTCAATCATGAATCCAAATATAAATATAAACTTCAATCATCAAACCAAAACTAAATTCAAAACTCAAACCCAAATCTAATCAAAATCTAACATAAGCCTTTCAAGTCAAATTCTTGAACTTAGCCAAATCAAACTCAAATCATGCCAAACCCTTGATTTTTCTTCATGATTCAATCAATCCTTCAATCATGAATCCAAATATAAACATAAACTTCAATCATCAAACAAAAACTAAATTCAAAACTCAAACCTAAATCTAATCAAAATCCAACTTAAGTCTTTCAAGTCAAATTCTTGAACTTTGCCAAATCAAACTCAAATCAAGCCAAACCCTTGATTTTTCTTCATGATTCAATCAATCCTTCAATCATGAATCCAAATATAAACATAAACTTCAATCATCAAATCAAAACTAAATTCAAAAATCAAACCCAAGTCAAACTCACGTTTACCTTTTGAACTTGAAATTATTAAATGAATCAAAACCCATTTGACTCCAAATCACTTGCAAATGGATTTATATTTCAATCATAGATTCATATATGAGTTCAACCAAACTTGAATCAAGCCTTGATCAAGTCAATTGACCCACTTAGGCTTACTTGACCCAAAGTGACCTAAAGTACCCTTTTTAGCCAAATTCTAATCCTACCCAAATTGGATTGAACTAAGCCCACCTAAGCCTCACATTGTGAACAACAATCATCATGGGATGATTAATCACTCAAATTGGGTCAAACAAAGTCAAACCTTAGGGTTGACCAAGTCAACACTTAGTCAAAATGAAATCCAAACTAGCCAAAATTCACCATAGGCCAAACTGATTGAAACCATTGGTCAAAACTAATTCATGATCGATGTTTGAACTTGACCAATTCATCATTTGAGCCTAACCTAGCCCAATTGACCACTTGACCTAAGTTGACCCAACTTGACCTAAAAAGTCAAAATATGTCAAATCTTGATCTAAGTCAAATTAATTGCAACTAATGGATCAAATTCATTCTAAACCACTTATTGAACTTGACCAAAGCATCAATTGGCCAACTAGACCTAACCTAGCCCAATTGACCATAAACTTAACTTGACCTAAAAGGTCAAATTGAGCCAAAATCAAATCAAATCAAAATTGATTGAAACCAAAGCTTGCAAAATATTTCAAATAACTAACCAAATCTAAACCAACCCATGACCTAATTCATTTAGGTCAAATAGGTCAAATTGGTCAACTTGACCTATTTGACCTAAATGAAATCAAATGAACCAAAACTAAATATAAATCAAATTGAACCAAACCAATGATGCCAACACATTTCAAATTGTCAACTGCATGGCCGCGGCCATCGGACGGCCTCTTGGTTGTTGCCACCCGACCACCGTGTCATGACTACTCGACCACCATCACCGAGAATGCGTTGCCAGCCATTACCGTCCCGAACTATCGCCAGATTATTAATCGAAGATAGTGTCATAACTATCAGCACCCGACCTTCATCAACTTACACTGTTGTCAACAACATTAACGAAAGTCATCGCTCATACAATCGATGCACGCTATTGACATATCATCATTTATAAAATAAGTGTATGTCGTTGGCTCATGCCATCACTTACAATATAGCCTATTATCTATATTTGATGCATATTATATTGTATCAACTGCTTCCCTAACTGTGAGGTAAAATGTTATTTATAATCGATAATATATATATTAGTGGAATCATTCCAATTAAGCTAGGCCCTATGTTATTTCTCTTTTTTAGGGATTTTCCATGTAAAAATTCTTCTCCAGTAACTCTTCTTTTATCTTTGTGTGGGTTGAATCTTCATACTAAGCTAAGATGTTAAACACGTTCTCTTTACCATTGCAAATGTTCTTGTACACAACAATTTAGCGTTGTATGTGAAAAACAATCTTAGGCTGGGGGCAACCTATATTATAACCTTGAAAGATCATTTACATAAATATCCTGAGAATGGTTATAATAAGGAATCTTCTTGACAATCTACTTGATTACTAGTCCTAAGATACACAAGTTAATATTGAGAGATAATTTCGATTACAACATTCAAATGATGATATTCTGACATAGTTATGATTTCTTCTATCATCCAATTTTACATCAGCTTAATAAGGCAAGATGAAGAAATAACTTTGACTCCAATCTTAAAAAAATATTTTATGTAGGTATTAGTTGTAATCAAGCAAGTCCCTCTATCCAATGTATTTTCATCGAGATGATGTTACTGGCGAGCATATTTTTCAAGACTTTCTACAAATATATACAAGATCTCATAAGAAATTATTGAGTGATATCAAAATTCTACATACAATCTTTAGCTAGAATTCTATTTACTGGGCAAAGACCACAATTGTGGTCCCAAAAGAGTAGTAATGGTCTAGATACAGTCCAAATTTTCACCTTTGATCCAGACAATCATCTCTTCCAATCAAGGCATAATCAATCCCAGGAGAATTAGATTCGACCCCTTCTATACAGATTAATGTTAATGAGTAACGCTCTGACAAATAACCTCAGATAGGTCAAAAATCTTTGGTGAATTTCTTTCCACATATTCCTTACAAGTTAACGTAACACAATGGCAAACAATTTATGATTGGCCAAAAATTCTTAGTGGATTTCTCACAATCTCATCCATACAAGTTAATGTCATCGAGCAATATTTTGACACAACCTTAGATAGGTCAAAAATCTTTAGTAGATTCATTTCACATCTTCCATACAGGTTAACATTATCAAATAACGTCATGATAAACAACATTGGATAGATCAAAAAAATTTGTGAGTTTTTCTCAAACTCATCCATGCAAAATAATGTTATCGAGTAACACAGTGACAAACAATCTTGGATAGGTCAACAATTCTTAGTGGATTCATTTCAACATCTTCCATATAGGATAACATCATGACAAACAACTTTGGATATGTCAAAAATTCTTGGTGGATTTCTCTCAACCTCATATATAGAGTTAATTTCATTGAGTAACACTATAATGAATAACCTTAGATAGGTAAAAAATCATTGATGGATTCCTTTTGACCTTCTTCATATAGGTTAACATCATCGAGTAACGTTATGATAAATAATCTCGGTCATGTAAAAAATTCTTGGTGTATTTCTTTCACTATCATCCATATATGTTAATGTCATCTAGTAACAATTTGATAAACAACCTCAAATAGGTCAAAAATCTTTAGTAAATTCTTGTTGACCTCTTCCATACAAATTAATGTTATCAAATAACATAATGACAAACAACTTTGTATAGATAAAAAAATATTGATGTATTTCTCTTATTTTCATTCATATATATTAATATCATCAAGTAATACTTTGACAAATAATCTTATATAGATCAAAAATGCTTGGTGAATTTCTTTTGATTTCTCTCATAAATGTTAATGTCATTGAATAACATCATCACAAATAATCATGGATATGTAAAAAATTCTTGATGAATTTCTTTCAGCCTCATCCATATATGTTAATCATCGAGTAATACTCTAATAAATAATCTCAAATATATCAAAATCATTGGTAAATTATTTTCAACCTCTTTCGTATAGGTTAACGTCATTGAGTAATATCATGACAAACAACCTTGGATAGGTCAAAATTATTGATAAATTTCTCTGTATCTCTTTCATAAAAGTTTACGTCATCGAGTAACATCATGATTAGGTTATAAATCTTTAGTGAATTTTCCTGACATCTTCCATATAGATTAATACTATTGAGTAACACTCTGACAAATAATCTCAGAAAAGCTAGAGCCTTAGCGTATGAATATGGGATTTGATCGCCTCTAAACCTGATTGGACTGACAAGGATAGTTAATGCAATTTTCAAAAAAAAATCTATATTTCATTGTATGAACTAAGAGACTTAATTGCTTCCAAACTCGATTGGTCCGATAAGAGTAGTTGACACCTTTTTCAAGAGAAAATTAGAGCTTCGTCGTATGAACTATGTGTCTTGATTGCCTTTAAACACAGCTAGTTCGACAAGGACATTTAACGTCTCTTTCAACAAAAAATCAGACCATCATCGTATGAATTACGGGTCTTGATCACCTTTAAACCTAGTCAGTCTAATGAAGACAATTGATGCCTCTTTCAAGAAAAAATCTCAGTCTCTTTGTATAAACTATAAGCCTTGATTGCCTCCTAACTCGGTTGGTCGGACAAGAATACTTGATGCCTTCTTCAAAGGAAAACTGAAGTCATGCCATATGAACTACGGGTCTTGATCGTCATCAAACCCTGTCGGTCCGATGAGGACAGTTGATTCCCTTTTCAAGAAAAAACTAAAATCTCGTCATATGAACTACGAACCTTAATTATCTCTTAAACCTAGTCGGTCCAACAATGACAGTTGACGTCTTTTTCAAAGAAAAAATGGAGCCTTGATGTATAAATTATGAACATTGATTGCCTCTAAACCCGATCAGTAAGACGAGGACAATTAATGCCCCTTTCAGGGAAAAACTGAAGCATCGCTGTATGAACTATGGGTTTTGATCACCTCCAAACCAAGTTGATCCAACGAGAATAATTGACGCCCCTTTTGAGAAAAAATCGGAGCTTCGTCGTATGAACTACAAGCCTTAATTACCTCCAAACCCAATCGAGTCAACAAGGACAGTTGACGTATTTTTCAAGGAAAAACTGGAATCTTGTCGAATGACTACAGACCTCGATTGCTTCCAAACCTGGTCAGTCCAATAAGGACAGTAGATGCCCCTTTTAAGAGAAAGTCGGAGCCTCGATATATAAACTAGGGCCTTGATCGTTTTCAAACCCAATCGATCTGTCAAAAATAGTTGATGTCATTTTCAAGAAAAAATTAGAGCCTTATCGTATGAATTACGTGTCTTAACCACCTAAGTCACCAAAAATAATTAACCCTCTTTGTAAGAGAAGGTCAGAGCTTTTGTTAACAAAAGAAAAACAAATTATCACCTCTAACTCTTGAACTTTTATTGAATAATTTCTCATCAATTATAGAAAAAGGTCGAAGCCTATATGGGAATACTATATCCCCTCCTTATCCTCCAAGGAGTGTATTTATAAATACACAAGAGGAAGAAAAAGAGAAAATTTTTATCAAAAATTGATGATATTTTGATAAATTTCAAAATTTTCATATATATCATTCGTTTAAAAAAAATGAAAACATGAACGGATTTCAACAAAATCGGATAAAATATCAATATAATAATAATTTCTTTTGCTGCTGGCACTCACTGGCATGCGGGCGTGAAGATTGCAGCGCAAATGGTGCACGTGAGCGCAAGCGACGAACACAGGTGCGAATCCACAACCCTACACGTCCACGTGTCCGCAGCCCCAAGCTTTGCATGCCTGCGACCCACTCGCCCACGCCAGCAGGCCCGCATGCCCGCATGACTGCAGCCCCGCTTAAGTGCCTTCGCATCGAGTCCCTAATGCTACGCACCTAGGCCTATGTGCATGCACCCACGCGCTCTAAACCACTACGCTAGCCTGCGTGCCCACAGACTTGTGCGCTCACGCATGTAGTTTATTGTGTCTGCTTCCACAATCGTAGCCCTGTACGCCCACATGCAAGCACATACACCTACCTACACGTGTGCCTCTACCTTATGCACATGCCTCCGATGTCTGCCCATGTGCATGCAAGCACACTGGCGGCATGCGCAGGCACACACGTTTGCTGTCAAAAATAAAAAAAAATGATGCTCCTAATACCTTTCTATCTGATCTTTTGCACTTTGAGATACACTCTCAATTTTGACAATTTTGTAGTTGAACAAAGACTCCTCAGCTAGTTTTGGACATTCTCAATATTTGGAGCAAAATTTATCAATAAATTTCAATGAACTGGCAACCTTTGTTAAGTTTAAGAAGTTATTAGCTTCATAAATTTTCTAAAATTTTCATCGACTTAATATATATTTTCAGATGATAAAAATGATATCTAAAAATAAAAGGCATAATTGGACTATCATCCATCCACCATATCACCACTAATCATTGCAAGCATTATCGGTCATTCGCGTCGCCAGACCAATCCAACAACTATCATCAAATTACCACTAATTACCACCACCCAATCATCACTGGGATGCAGACCACCATAGCTAAACCACCATCCAACCACTATCATCAACCGACAATTATCATCATCGAACTGTCGCTGGCAACCACCACCTTAACATCACATCACTACTACTGCTGCGACCCTCACTAAACCATCACTGCCCAGTCATCACCGCTCGACCATCATCATTAGATTGTTTGGTAGCTACTACTACCAGACCACCGCTTGACTACTATTACTGAATTATCGACCAACGACACTATCTTGACTATCAACACTCAACTACACCATCAACTAACACCATTACAAACAACATTATTGCATATCACCACTCATATAATTATACACTATTAACACCAATCATCATTTTTAAAATAAATATATCAACTCTTTTCATTACTTAAATTAAAATCTATTCTTTATATTTCATGTATATTATATTATATCAACTCCTTCCTTAACTATAAATAAAAATATTATTTATAATTACTAATACATATTAATAAAATCAGTTCAACTAGATCAAACCCTATAATCTTTTTCCCTTCTTAAAATGTTTTACGTAAATTTTTATCTCTAACAACTCTTCTTTATATGTATGAGCATGATCCTTATATAAAACTAAGATGTTAAACACCTCTCTACCGTCATGATAATTCTTGAACGCAACACCTATAAATTAAACATCGAAAGATAAACCCAAAATAGTTTAGCCAACTTCACATTAACCCCTAATACTTCTGATAAAAATTCAACAAAATCGTAGTATTCTTTCTCATATTTTGTACGTAACTGCTTGAAAAATTCTGATCACCAACTCGTTACTCATAGATCAAATCTTTGGTTAAATTTGCATTGTACTTCAGATTTTTATAAATAAAATCAACCTATTTCCCTTATTACTTAATATTCTAATTAACATGAAAAACTCCAAACTTTGTTAATCCAATAAAATTGCCTTCCATATATTTATTACCATACATTATTTGTAGATTTATCAAATAATATATGGTAATAAATAAATAAATAAAATAAAAGATCACATTCATAATATAGCCGTTTACAACTTCATATGCTTCATCATGTTTGAAGCACAAAACACAGACAGAGCTCATATCATGAAAACATAATTTAGTTCGCAATTAACTATTCAATGGGCATAACTTTACACTCACAGCATCCATCAATTTCTTAATTCTCCATTCTTACATGCGTATTATAATGATAACACTAGCACACAAACTTTTGCTCGGACCAAAGTCTCATACCTTTTTCAGCTCAATTACTTTTCTTAGGCTCCGAAACCTTCATTCCAGTCAGATGGACAGCAGTGACAAGCCCAAATTTCAAGCAAATTAATACAACTGGCATGGAAAAGATTAAAACAAGATTATGCCATCTAAAATCTTATATGAAATGAAAGAATAGAGTGCTTACATGCAAAACAGTTTGAGGGATTTACGTATAGACAATTGAATTTCTATATAATTAAAAATCTAACATTCAAATCATTATATTGATTCACATAACACTCTAATATGTAAGTAATATCCAAATATATGTATGAAAAGGTGAATTCACTTTTAGATGAGTCATGTTAATATTAATTTTAATGTAATTTAAAATTAGAGGGTTAATATAAGTAAATATAAAAATTTTAATGCAAGAATTCAGTAGGATGCACATGTAAATCCCTCAAATGTATTTCTATAATGAAAAAAGTTCAGGCTGAAAGCTACCTTCAGGACATGTAAACCTGGACGCTGGAGGAGTTTGCACAGTGGCAAATAGGACATACATTGGTGTAACCGGCACAATCCTCACACAGGCAAAGGTGCCTACATGGTATCAGCAGCATTGATATCTCCTTGGTCTTACATGACTTGCAGGTCATCTGCTTACGGCTCAATAATCCTTTGTTTGCAGTTTGAAGGTAGCAGCTGCCCCCAAGAACAGGGTGGCTAGGGTTAAAAGATGAGGCCGCATCGTCAACTTCGCTGTCTCCACACCCTTCCTTGCCCTGATCAGCAGCAGCAGCACCCTGAGCCAAGGCTTGTTTAAGATTGTTCTGCAGCATTCGCACCATGGACTCGTTGTATTGAGCTCTGCGCTGCCAAGACTGTGCTTCCATGGCTGTGCTCTTAATTTGCTCGACAAGCTCCCTATTCTTCCTGTTCATGTTCTCAATCTCAAGTTCCTTCTCCTGTAGCTTCTTTCCAACCCCTCTGTCGATGGCATTCAGAAGCGAAACCGTGTGTCTCTGCTTCATCTCCTTGACACCTTTCATGATCTGTGCTTCCTGTTAAAAATTTGCATTTCACGAGATGAAGAGAAGGGGGAGTACGAGGTTTTTGGAATACAGAAGACGTGTTTCAATTCAATTCATGGAAGTTAAGAAATGATTATAACTAATGGTCATCATCTTCAGCTTTAACCCATCTATTTGAGTCTATTTTATGAGACGTTAACTTCAATTTATAGATTTTTTATATATAAACAATTTGCTATTAATGTCAATATTGATCTATCATTTTTTTTCCTTTCTAAACATTTCAGATTAAAAAAAAGCCCACACACTAAGCATACACACACACACACACACACACACACACATATATATATATATATATATATATATATATACCAGGTCAACACAAAGAACAGAAAAACACTAGTGCATTGAAAGAAATAATTTTTGTTTCTTGTGCATTGACTTAGGGTTCGTTTGGGATAACTTTCTAAAAAAAAGCAGCCAAAAAACAATCACAATTGTGTTTGACTACCAACTTTTTAACTGTTTTTCAAAAAAATTTGTGATGAAATCTATTTTTGAGAAGTAGAACTGTTATAATGTGGTGACTGTCAAAAATTATAATTTGAATTTATCAAAAAAAAACATTTATAATACCCACTGCAGATCTTCAAAAAATTATTTTCCCCATAACAACTTTTCAACCAACTTTTCAAAAAACTATAGCTACCCCCAAACAGACCCTTAGTATTACATTTTTGAATGAGTGAGTTATTTTACAAAAAAAAAAAAACATTAGCCACTTATAATCTAACAATGTTAATCTAATCAAAATTATCATCTATACATATAATATACAAGTATCTCATCTTGAATTTAATTCTAAGGCATTTCTATAAAGTGATTGGAAACTCTTTGGCCACTTCATCACTCCTAATGTTAATTGCAATCCCATCTTTGAGCACTTCAAAAAGCTCTTAAATTCTCAATTTTGTGAACTCGAGAATTCTTCCCAAGGAATATTAAATTTAATATAATCAGATTTTCACCTATATATATTTTTTATATATAATTAGGCAGACAATTGTAACTCAACAAAGCTTCTTCTGCAAAGAGTGCTTCGTTTGATTGTAAACCGCCCCAAAAAGCTTGAGTTGCTTGGCTCACCAGCCTGTTATCCATCCACCAACGAGAGTTAGATGTAATTGCAGCTCTATTAGGCCAGCCTCACTCGTTCCCCTCAAATATAGGAAACAATAATCCAGGATTTCACCCATAGCAGAAGCATCACTGCCCATCTTGGATCGGGCAGGCCAATACAATGAACCAGACTAAAATGAATTAGGGTTTGTTTAGATTTGGGGTTCAAGAATTCCCATGGGGGCTAAATTCTATAATTAATGACCCCTCCTGATTAGAAAAACATAAATAAGGAGACTATTGGCTCTACATTTTGGGGTAGTCACTTTACGTAATGACATTCTCATGGATACACTACACCCTGGGTTTATATATGAGAAAATAGGTGTGAAGATGGATGATATGCCCTTTAGGGGCTGTTTGTTGCTGGATTTAAGTTGGATTTAACTGAAATCCAGCCAAACTGTATTTTTGTAAAGGTTAAATCTGCTGCTTTTGTAATCCTGTTGAAGCCGCTTTCGCAAGTTAAATTTGGATTTACTAAAATCCTGTTGGAAGGCGGATTTACAGGATTTAGAGAAGCAAAAGCGTGCGAAAGAGAGTGGGAGGGAAGATGAGGATTACCATCGCAATGTCTCCCATCTCTTTTTCGGGTAGCAGCAAGCGGAAGGGGGAACAAAGACAAGGGTTTTGAATGCGAAATCCCATCAATCCCATCCCTTTTATGATGTATTATTTTTTTATTTTAATTTATTTTTAATTTAATTAGATAATGATTAATTAATATATAATCTTCGATTCATCATACTTTCATGAAATTAGATGTAATTGATATAGATTTATAATTAATAGATCTATAATTAATTAATATATTATATTATAATAATTATATTTTAATTAATTTAATTAAAATTCTATTATTTTTATGTAAACAAACTAAATAGAAATTATTATTTGATTCACTTATTAAATATCCTCAACCATAATCTCAACACATAGGCGAATTATGCATTTTGTTGGTTATTTAAAAGATATTTGAAGAAGCTACGTTAATCGCTATCATTTACTATTTTTTTTCGTTGCGCTTGTTTGTTGTAGTTTCAATTTTTGTGTAACTTGAATACTGTCATCTATGATGCATCGACACTCCTAATAAAGAACAATGTAGTGTCGGACACAGACACGCGCCCGACACGCAAGCGATGCGTGTTGGACATGGCAAATCCGTGTCCAATTAAAATATTAAAAAAAATTATTGGACGCGTAACACGGGTCCTTAAAAAAATTTATTTAACAAATTATAAATTTCCAGAAATAATTTTTAAGCATAAAATTACTTCTCTTATCCGTAAAACTCTTCGACTCCTCCGGACCCTAAGTTTTCAATTTTTCCCTATTTTATCATCGCACTTAGGGTTCTTCTTTGGTGTTTCACGCCACCACCCCTCGACCTATGTCACGACATGCATCGATTTGCTCGGCAATTAACCTTCGGGTCGCACAGAAGGCAAGGGATTTTCGATTCTTCCTTTCGGTGGTTTTAAGCCGCATATTCGCCCGAATTTTGTACCTCTCGATTCGGTGACCTGCATCCAACATTTGACAACCAACATCCGTGACCAACATCCGTGACCAGCGTCCGTGACACCGAGCAACAGTCATTCACTCTCATAGCCTCGCATAAACCTCACATCGGCACATCCAGGTATTCTACCTTCTTCTTTGATTTTACCATTGAGTTGCTCGTGTCTTATTATTTTAGATTAATTTTTATTTAGTATTTGAGTTGTGATTATATGTTATAAAGAGCAAAGAACTTCTTGGTCTACATTACAATGAGAACCATTATGCTCATTCCTTATACTTCATTCTTTATTTAATGAACATGCTGGGTATGCATCCTTATTCCTTGAGTGAAAGTGAGCATATTTATGTTCTGATTTAAAGTTACATTTAGTGATTAGTGAATGGTATGCATACATAGAATTCTAGTCATTTAATGATTTGCAATGCATAGGTACATGGCTTTATTAAACTAGATGAATGAGGTTATAAAAACCTCCTTTGGGTCCTGGGAGTCCCGCCTATATACTTTATGCTTATGAACATACTTATATTATGAATTTATATTTTTAAATGGACATACACCTCAAATAAATTATGCACAAATCATAGTTACATGGAGTCTAGAATCATGCTTTGCTTAGGCTATGCAAATTTTTAATTGTTTTACTTAAGTGTTATGTATTAAATCATGTTTTAAATAATTTTTATGTGCTGCATTAATAAAGGTTAATGAGCTCCATCGATGATACATTCTAAGTGGTGAAACTTCAACAGAGCCTAACGTAGAAGAAAATAAGCTATTATGGAATCATGTCATTAAGTTGGGAAGAGTTTCTGAAGGTAGAGGAAATGTTATATTTAAATGTAATTACAACAATGTAACTTATAAAGAATCATATTCAAGAGTGAAAGCTCATTTACTTAAGATTACTGGTCATGGAATTAAAGTCTGTCCCAATCTAATTTTAAGCAAATAAATGAAATGCAAAAGCAAGTTAATGAAGCTGAGTTAAGGATCAAAAAGACTCTTCCTAAAGAGATACCATTGCCAAGTACTCAAGGTTCATGTTATTCAACCTCTTCTTCAATTTGAATTGATGACATTAATGTAAGCTCATTTAGAATGAAAGGGCACGAGTCTAAGAAAAGAAAAGGTATTATAGATGCTAGCTTGAAAAGACATTTAATCTGCATATAAGAGAACAATTAGATAGTGAAATAGCAAGAATGTTTTTCTTAACTGGCCTTCCTTTTAATCTGGTAAGAAATCCACATTATAAAAATGCATTTACTTTTGCATGCAATTATAATATTGCAAGTTATCTGCCACTAGGATACAATGTCATCAGATCAAAATTATTGCAAAAAAAGAAATCTAACATTGAGAAATTGCTTGAGCCTACAAAAGAGACATGGAAAGAGAAAGGAGTATGTGATGGTTGGACTGATCCTCAAAGAAGACCACTTATCAATTTTATGGTTATATCAGAGAATTATCCAATGTTTATAAAAGCAGTAAATTGTGAAGAGCAATATAAAGATAAATTTTCATTTCTAATTTAATTAAAGAGATAATTATGATGATTGGCCCTTCGAATATTGTTCAAATTATTACTGACAAAGCTCTAATTTGTAGAGCAGCTGGCTTACTTATTGAGCAAACATATCCTCACATTTTTTGGACACCATGTGTTGTGCATACTCTTAATCTTGCTCTGAGAAATACATGTGATGCTAAAAATACTGAGGCAAATGAGATCAAATACAATGAATTTCATTGGATTACAATTGTTGTTGGAGATGCTATTTTCATCAGAAATTTTATTATGAATCATTCTATGAGGCTTTCAATCTTTAATGATTTTTCTAATTTGAAGATGCTTTCTATTGCTAATACTCGTTTTGTTTCAGTAATTGTGATGTTCAGGAGGCTTAAGCAAATTAAAAATGCACTTCAAGCAATGGTGATTAATGAAAAATGGTCATGTATCATGAGGATGATATTGGAAAAGCAAGACATGTGAAAGAAAAAAATACTTGATGACGTATGGTGGGATAAAGTAAATTATATTTTATTATTCACTAATCATATTTATGAGATGCTTAGAATTACAGATGTTGATAAATCTTGCTTGTATTTAATATATGAGATGTGGGATAAAATGTTAAGTAAAGTGAAAGAAGTGATATACAAACATGAAAGAAGATTATATGATAAAGGTTCAAACTTTTGGATTGTTGTTCGTATCATTTTGGATGATAGGTGAAACAAGAGCAATACACCTCGATATTGTTTGGATTATTCTTTAAATCCAAGGTAAATCTTACATTTTTTAATTTTACTGTCTAATTTTTATTTTATAATTTTATTATCAACTAATTTTATATTTTGTATTTTATTGGAAAGATATTCAAGAAATGGCTTCAAGAGAATCCTCAACATGTCTCCCCAAAAAAATTTGAAAATTTCAAATATGAGAAAAGCTTGGTTGAAACGTTATTTTTCAAATGAAGAGGAAAGAAGAATGATGAATATAGAGCTAGCTAAATTTTATGGATATTTAGAGGAATTTGGTGATTAAGAATCTTTATGTGATAGGTGGAAGATGGATCCAAAGATGTAGTGGTTGATTCACGGAGCTTCAACACTTTTACTTTAAACTATTGCTATAAAGCTTCTTGGCCAGGTTTCCTCTTCATCTTGTTGTCAAAGAAATTGGAGTACATATTCATTCATAGAATCAAAGAAGAAGAATAAAATTACATCACAACATGCTGAAAATTTAGCTAATGTGCATACTAATCTTCGTCTTCTATCAAGAAAGACACTAAATTACATTGAAGGTGATAACAAGATGTAGGATGTTACAAGTGATGGATTTTAGTCTCCTGATGATATGAGAATATTAGAGATAGAAAATCTTTCTTTTGATGAGCCTGAATTGGAGGTCATATTATTTCATGATGATGATATTAGAAATCAAGGACAAGTGCACACTGAAGAAACTCTTATCATTACTTCTTTTAATGAATAGTAGATAGTAGCTTAGTATGCCTTGAATTTTGATGTACTAGGCAATTAACTTTCATAGCTTCATATCATTGACTATTTATAGACTTTTTAGTTTCTCAAAATTAATGTTACAATTAGATAACTTTTCATTTTTTATGTTTATTTTTTAGTATTTTATTTATTTTTAATTTTTAACATGATGTATTCATGTCCGGATTTTTATTGTTAGTGTCACATGTTGTCGTTTGTGTCCATGTGTCCGTAGCGTGTGTCATGAATCATAATATCTATATTGCTATTATATTTTTAATTACGTGGCTCGCGTCTTCTTGACTTGTTTTTTTAATTTTATTTTGTGATAAAAAATACAACAAAAAATAATCTCTAAATATTCATCATTTAAGTTTTAAATGAAATAACTAACTTAAATCCTAATATAAGTAACCAAACAGTAACACAAGATTTAAGTAGATTTAACCATCAATATACCAAACAATTTTCTTGATTTAATTTTTCATAGGATTTACAAAATTTGAATTTACTGGATTTACTAAATCCCACTTAAGTTAAATCCCGTGTGCAGCAAAACAGCCTCTCAAAGTTCTACATGGTGGGCCCCTATGAAAATAAGGGGGAGAGTCTTAGTTTCCATAAAATTGAATCAAGAATTGTATGTTATAGATTGAAATATAGGTCAAGGAGCTTGTTATGATCATTTATACTAAATCAACGAGCTCGACTTTGATCTAGATTTACTAAGTCTTGGTTATGATCGTTGTTTAATAACTTTTAAGGCATGCACCTCAAGGCATGGCTCGAATTGAGATGCATGAAGAGTGCCTCAAAGCTAGCTCACTTGGTCTATTGAGGCTTAATCATTTTTTAAGTAAAACGTACACCTCAAGGTGCTTTAAGGCAACGTCTCACTTTATTATTTTATAAATAATAATTATAATTATGTTATTATAATATTAATATATTTTATAAATTTTTATACCTACTTTTTCTTACATCATCTCACATAAGTTAGAGTTCTCGATTTTGAACAATCTGCCTTCTAAGTCCATGAAAAATATGCTCATGAAGTACATTGTATTGGCTTTGTAACTCACAAAAAATATACTACACTCTTGACTCAATTCAATATGACTTTATTTACTTAACAAAGTTCCATAAATTTCAATTAATAATAGTTTAAATTATGTTATTTCTTATTATATGTGTTTTTATTTATTTTAATATTAATTCACTAAATTCATTAAGAATCTCTTAAGTGTGATGTGTTTAAGAAAATTTTTAACTTAATAAAACTTCTAGTTTTTCTAAGATATTTGATTATTATTTGTTTAAAAGCAATTCAATGATTAAATAAACTTTAAATGTAAATTGCTATTTTTGAGTTGAAATTTTGTTTAATTAATTTTAGCTCTGAACAATTTCTTATATTTCACAAACTAACCTCAAATTTAAAATAAAAATATATAATAATTAAAACTTGAGATTACTAACATACATTATATAAACAACATATTAAGTAAAACACATTTTAAAGAAAATGAAATGTGGAAAAGCAGTAGGACCGGATAATATTCCAATAAGTGTGGAAATGTTTGGAGATCAAGGAATTTCTTACAAATCTTTTAATGTTATTTTAAAGACCAAAAAAGAATGAGTGGAGAAAGAGTTTTTGGTTCTATATTTAAGAATAAAGGTGATGCACAAGAGTGCAAATTATGAGGAATTAAGTTAATGTGTCATACATTAAAATTATGGGAGAGAGTAATTGAGCATAGTTACGATGTGATACAAGTTTCTCACAATCGGGTTTCATGCCGTAGATCTACTATGGATGCTATACATTTGTTAAGAGGTTTGATGGAGAAGCATAGAGAAAATAACAAGGATCTACATATGATATTTATTGATTTAGAGAAAGCATGATAAAGTCTCAAGAGATGTTCTTGGAGAGTTCTGAAGAAAGAAGTTAATATTGGTTATATTCAAGTCATTAAGGATATGTATACTATGCCACTTGTGTCCAAACACAAGGAGGATTGACAAACTATTTTCCTATTTCGGATTACATCAAGGATCAACATTAAGCCCTTATCTTTTTTACTTTAGTTATGGATGTTCTTACGAGGCATTTACAAGAAGATGTACCTTGGTGTATGCTTTTTTTGATGACATTCTTCTTGTTGATAAGACTAGAGGAGTCCAACAAAAACTTGAATTATGGAGGTCAACTTTAGAGACTAAAGGTTTTAAGTAAGCATCTAAACCGAATATATGGAGTGTAATTTTAGTTGTAGAAGTTTTAGTAGTGTGACTTTAGGTGATCACAAGAGTGAGCATCTTATATTTAGGCTCTATTGTTCAAAATGATGGTGAGATAGATGGAGATATTATTAGTAGAATTCAAGTTGGATAAGTGGAGGAATATCCGGCCTATTATGATAGAAAAGTTCCACTTAAACTTAAGGAAAATTTTATAAGATGGTAAGACCGCAATGACTTATGGAGAATGTTGGCCAATAAAAGAGAAACATAAGACTAAGTGTTCTAGATGAGGATGCTCAGTGGATGAGTGGCTTTAGATAGAATGCAAAATGAGTTTGGGAAAAGTTGGAGTATTCAGTGGTAGATAAGATTAGGGAGAGTTTAGATGGTTTGGCCACATAAAGCTGTCCGATGATACAGAGAGTAGATGCATTAGATATTTAAGAAAGAGTAGACCTAAAAGACTTAAGATGTATAAAAATGATCTTAGTATACTTGAATTAAATGAGAATTTGACAATATAGACAATAATGGAGATTAGGATTCATAAATACCCCACCTAGTGGGATTAAACTTGTTGTTGTTGTTGTTGTATATTAAGTAAAACACATGCGGGGAACAAACATTTAACATTAATATTATCGAAACTAATATAGATATAAATACACACAATTAAAACTAATAAAATAAACAAAAATACACAATAATAAAAAATAATTTTTTTCTAGTAATCCTCCTCTTCCTCCTTTTTCTTCTTTTTCTTCTAGTCTTGGCTGGTGGCTAACATAGGGCCTGATATTATGGCGCTGCAAGAAAAGAATTTGATTTGGGCCAACATTGAAGTTGTAGTTCTCGAACATGTGAATAAGTGCTAAGTTATACTCAACTATATATAAGAATTGTTACTACTGCTGACCCATATGATGATCACAAATTTTTTCCAATTCTACTACCACCTACTGCTTTCATTAACCCTTTGTCAGAGGTCAGATATTTCTCCTCCTATTTCTTGGAGTTATTCATTTAAAGTTTGAGGATCGAGATCTAGATTTAGGAGTGGGTGAACTCTCTCCTTCTATTTTAGATCCCAACCCTTCAATTGACCTTTCAGTGAGGGAAGCTATTTGTATAAGAACTTCCTCATCAAGCTCCCTCGCCATACCAACCAAAAGACACAATATAAATAAGAGAGGCGTACCAAAACTCATTGTAGTACTACTCTTAATCATACTACAAATTGAATTAAAATTTACCTTTCCTATATCTATAAAAAATCATTTTGAAACACATAATTCAAAACGGCTTGATCCTTAGCAACCTCAGATATTGCCAGTGAGCATCAACTTGATAGAAATAATGTCAACCTTTAGCTTCGTTGGTTGTGCTGGCAACAAAAAAATTGATAATCTTTTCATCCTGCCGTTTTCATTGAGATTAGAATTTCTAACAGTAAATCTAAGAATCTCGTCAAAATCAGGATAACTGTTATAGTAGGAAAGATATTCATCGCATGTATAATTTTGTAATTTGTAATATGAGTTAATGTTAATACTATCAAAACTTACCCATTTACCCCTCACATAAATTTTATTGTCCCTGAGTTCCTTCTGTTGACAAAGAATTCACGCACTTTAGGAACTACACTAACTTTCTTGTCGTAGGTGAAGTGTTCCCAACTTCACTCGTTGATGATTCTCTCTATACTCCCACCCGAATTGTGGAATCTTCTCTCCGAAATTAGGTGTTTATGGATAAGAGCGTGTTGGTACCTTTCCTCCGCCTCGATTCTAACAAAGCAATCAAAGTCGTTAGTTGTTGTTCTCTGCTTGTTCTTATTCTGGAGAGAGGATAATTTTTAATAATGAGTTTAGTATTTGGCTGGCATTTTGATTTTATAAAGTGGGGAAATGCTAAGAGAAAGAGAGTTTCTAAACTTGAAGAACACGGCTTAGAATGAAAATTTTGGTTGTCTAGGAATCCTATTCATAGATAAGGTCAGTGCCTAGGCATTGGCCTTGCTATCTTAGTATGCAGGGTATAGCGCCGCGATGCTCTGCATGTAGCACTTAAGCGTTAGTCAACTAGTCAAGGTTGTTCCTATTCATGTCAAAAAGTGCATTTATGATCTAATCGACACTTATAATTTGGTACAAAATCCTTTTATGCATTTATGCAGTGCTAGGCGTTGTCAACCAGTCAACCCACTTCTCTTTTTTTTATTATTATTACAGCAATGCGGTATTGTGACCTATATTATATATATATATAAGATAAAAATAGCATTTACAGACTTAATTATATAAGAGCATTCTAGAAACTAAAACGTGAAAGAGCTTTGCCCTTAATCCAATTCTTAAGCCTTCCAATAATACAATCTTCTTCTAATGGATCTTCAACTCATAATCTTTTGCATCAATACTAAACTCAGTACTAATAAACGTACTAATAAACATTAAACATCTATATTGAGTTGCCTCCAAAAAAATGCAACAAACGCTTAGTTCAACGTCCTTAGTTTGACATATGTTTTCTACTTTTTAAGGTCTTCGACTAAATTAATAAACTCTTTAAATTGAGTCTATGTTTTCTACTTTTTAAGGTCTTCGACTAAATTAATAAACTCTTTAAATTGAGTCTAATTTTCTTCATAATACGGCTTAAGTCATTAACCATTCACTTTAAAATCTCATTCATCTTTAGGTTTTGAATATCAATAATACCATGTGCATAATTTTTGATAACTAAGAAAGAAACTGACCACATCTTGATCTTAATTATTTCAAAAATAATTTCAATTTTAAATTAAACAATAATACATATTGTTCAGGCTTAAACTACTTCTTAATGATCTCCCTATGAAGCAATTTTTTTATTTGTTCTTTATATATCCTCGAATTTTTATATGCTCCCAACTTATTTCTCCCAGCTCATTTAGATTTACGAGTCGCTTTTCTACGATTGTTTTCATATCAAAATTTAATTTCTTAATTGCCCAAAATGCTATGTGCTCCAATTCCAACGATAAGTGACAGGCCTTCTAAAATACTAATTTATAAAGAGACATTCAAATAGGAGTTTTATATGCTCCCAATCTAATTTTCATGATCAATCCTTTCTAGTAGGCTCTACAATTTTTTCTACAATTCTTTGCATCTCTTTATTTGAAATTTCAACTTGTCCACTAATTTGGGGATGATAAGTAGTAGTTATTCTATGTTGCGCTTCATATTTTCTTAGAAAATATTTCACATATTTTTTGCATAAATGGGTGCCTTTACCACTGATGATGATTCTAAAACATTCCAAATCTTACAAAAATATTTTTCTTTAGAAATTTAATAGTTACTTTAGAATCATTTTTCAATGTAACTATTGCTCCTATCCATTTTGAAATATAATCAACACCTACCAAAATATATTCATTCTCACATGACGAAACAAATGGTCCCATAAAGTCTATCCCCATGTATCACTCTCTAAGGCTTTAGAGATTAAAAATCTCGTCAAGAAGGGGAGTAATTTGTGGACTCCAAAAATTCGACACCGACCTCTCCGATGAAGAGAGTGATTTAAAGTGTCGGTAAAATTTTTAGAAGACGGAAAAATAGTAGATAAACATAGATTTTCTCGTTTTGTGAGGACTTTAGATCTGGTTAAGTTCTTATAAGCACCTATAATTAATTACCTCAATCTTGGGAGAACTTTTGATTAAAGCGTCGTTAAATTATCGCTGCGTATAATAGCGGCATGAGTTTTAAAATTTAGATTTATGAAATTCAAATTTAACTTGGCGGATGGTTGGGGACGATGGCCGCTAGATCCGTGTTAGTCATCCACGTTATGTTCAATCTACAGTCGCAGAGGTAGTCAACTTGTGAAAGATCGCTGCCGCGTATGGGTTGCGTCGTCACAATCCTTGTAGGAGTGATGTTTGTCAGGACAACTTAAATCTATCTTAACGAGATGATTTTTACCTCAAGTATACTATGATTACAACTCAAATGGATTCGTTGGAAGCATACAGAGCGATATGCTGATGTCATTTAGCAAAGCAAAAGTTATAAATGCTTCAGTGTGTGAGTCTTGACAGATAAAACGCAATTAAAGTCATGTGACGTGAGATTGTTAAGTAAATATATTGTCTTGATTTGACTTTTGTGAGTTATTTTATTTATCACATCAAAACAATTGCAAGGCAGTTGAATTTTAGTTTTAAGTTTTAATATTGAATTTCACTTGGATATTTACAGCTCAATAATATTTTAAATTCTGCATTTACATTAATATTCAATCTAAGTCAATTTATTTTGAAATTATGATCATATTTTAATTGAAATATCCTCCGTTAAATTTTCATTTAACACATATCGTGATTTATTATTTAACAATTTGATCGTAAACTATTAATTTAATAATAGATGATCGAGATCTCGTCATATCAAATTACGCCGGATATTTTATTAGATTGAAGATATTATAATAATATCATTAGATTTTCGGTTTTGTTAACCCTCCGACCGGCAGATCAACCGATCCCAATTAGTTTAGCATTCAATAATGTACGCCGCGGTATTTGATTCGATAATTTAAATCTAGAGAATTTATTTGTTTTGACTTAATTCTATTGTAAGTATAAATTTTTTTTTGATAAAATTATGACAATTCGACCTCATCGTCCTACTAGGGAGCTACGTAGGCGCCGCATGCAAAAAAGGCATGTATGGTGGTGTAAAAACCACTAGAATCGTCATCCCACCATATCGAAAAGCGTATGGGTCTCAGTACCAGTATGATATTTCATAAATGTAGAAAGGTGTGCAATACTTATATTTGTAATGTCAATTTAAACATTAATTTTAACTTTATTATTATATTTTCATTAAGCGATATATCATATCGGATAAAATTTGGCACATTCGACGATCAAATATCCCCGTATGAAATTTGGGTATCTTGCTTGCAACAAGAAAGATGTATGGGTGATATAAAGCACAGAATCTTCCCAAATGCCGAAAGCGTATAGAAACTCAAGGCTGCTAAAATAGATTTCCTGTACAAAAGGCGTGTATCTTTACACCGCGTATTAGTTCAAATAACAATTTTATATCATAGCATTGTTTCTATCAAGCTATCAGTCCTCTGTCGATGTGGTTTAATGACATTTAAAACATCTAAATGTCGTCTCTATAGAAATTTCATATCTGAACGCCTTAAGAAAAGCGTGTATGAATGATATAACCGGCTGAATCGTCTTCCACTCGAGAAAGGCATGTATGGGTCTCTTCTCTGAAGATTTCATGCAAGAAAGATGTATATTTTACAAAATAGTCTTCCGTCAGCGCCAAAGCGTGTCAATTATATCAAGAAAAACGGGTTTTGCATGAAAGAGCCGCAGTCTATGGAACAAAAGCTGAAGCGAGCGTCGGGGTCTGGCGTCATGAGAAGCGAGCGCTGTATGCTGCATGCAGCGGGTCTAGCAAGTGATCTGGGCCTTCCTTGACGTCAGCGTCCATGAGTCGGCGATGAAAGTGATTCCTGTCTTTGCAAGCGTTTTACCTGATGTCATGTCGTTTCATCTGACTCTGGCGGCATAGTGAGCAGGGGAGAGAGAGAGAAGCAGATCGTCTGAGAGAGGGAGAATACTGGGAGAGCTGTCGGTTGTGGGAGAGGGAGGAAGAATAGGAAAAATTAGAGTTTAGGATTTTAGGAGAGGTACTTATAGGATTTGCATATTTTTTATTATTTTATTTGCCCTTATTTAGATTTTTGCACCGACGTCGTCACATAGACAATATATATGCAGATTTTAGGTTACTCTGATGTTCCTTGGCAGACGCAGTTTACATCGAAGCCTTTGGTTCAAGTTCAAATGAGTCAATTTCAATTCAAATTTGTGCGTCGTGCCTTCGCTTCGATATTCGTGTGACTCGTCCAATTGGCCTTGACAGTTTTATTTAATAGGTTTCATTTCGACACTAACGCATCAATTTGAAACGAAGTCGTTTGGGTGTATTGCAACCTCGATATGTGTCGTATCGACCCCTGATCGGTCACCGTCGAATTATGATCGATCATCTCATTCTCGACACGATCTGATCGATCGTCGTCGGTCATTTCGGCCGATTTTAGTGCCCTCGAAATTATTTAATTTGCGAGTTGTATTGATTGCTCGATATTCGATATCTTGGCGAATAGAGTCGATTCATTTGATAGGTTTGATGTTTCCTTGCGAGCGTCAAAGCCGAGTCGTTTGGGCAGCGGCGACTTGACCTCGATATGCGTGTCGGTAGCATCGGCACCTCCTTCTCGATTGACCAATTATCGATATTCGATCAATTTCACCGCACGATGGCGGAGTCCGTTCGTCGATCGAAGATCATTTCGATTGATTTTCGACCATTTGTCAAGTCGTTCAACTTCGCTTTTGGCTTCGTCAATTGTCTTGTGAGCTCGACTTGACTTATGACGCGTGCATGAAAATCAACATAATTGAAGAAATCCAAAATATAGTGACAAAGAGTCATATTCTCAAGTCAGGAAAAAATTCTTCATGATATTACTCTAAATAGTACTACAAGGAAAAAGTACAGAATTCAAATATGATAATTTTAAGCAAAGATAAATTATCCTCTATTGTTGGATAAAAATTGGTTTAATTTGTCATGTTTGACAAACTTTATATCAAAACTGAAACTAAAGTTAATTTAAATTTTCACCCATTAAATCCTAAAAAAATAGGAAAATAAGAATTGGGGTTTCATGGAGTGTTGTAATACGTTGCTAATGAGGAAAAAAAGAAAGAGAATAAAAGAGAAAAACTTGGGAGGCGCCATCTTTGAGCTCTCAGGAAGGCATCTATTGATGTGCTTAAATCACTAAATTTACTCTCCCTCTCTCTATATGAATCTTGTATTTCTACAAGACATTAAAACATTTTTTTTTAAAAAAAAGAAAAATTGTGTGGTGCCATCTTCAGTCACTTAGAAAGAGATCTACTATGACTTAAATCTTCAAATTTAGCTTTCCTCTCTCTCTCAGTATGATCTCATATTTCTACAAAATATTAAAAAAATTTAGTTTAATTGACTTGAGAGATTTCGAGCTTCTGTTTGTAGTAAGAGTGAGTGAGTATAGCTGGGTTTGAGAAAGTGTTTTCATAAGCCTTTTTGTTTGTATAACTATGTTCCTTCTTAATAGTCGATCAATTTCTCTCACCAGTCTCATGAATACTTGTAGTTTCGGCCAAATCGTGTAAATCTTAAAGTCTTATATGGGACTTTTTTGTTATCACTTTTCATTGCTGACAAGCGCATCTGCATAAAAACGATAATTATCATAATAGCGATAATACAAAATCTATGAAATAAAATGATGCAGAATTGCATACCATGATTCAGTTTTTTGCCACCACGTAATTTGGGCTGAAGTGCACATTTGATCATTATTAGTAAAACAATAGTATTTACCAAGTTCTTCTGAGGAGCAATCCAATAAAGTACGCAACAGTGAAACAGTGATATGTAAGTAACATAAATGGATGTATGATACTTTGTTTATATTATATCTTCTAGTTTTGGAGGAGAAATGCATGATATGCACATTTTAATTGTTTTCAGAATGCTGTGTAGGTAACTTATTAGTATTAGATGCTAAATGATGATGAATTTTAATTCCATTAGGGTTTCACGCATTTTGTTATTGCTTGCACCACAAAAAGCACTTCTAACCAACAAAGAGAAAGAAATGTGAAAAAGCAAGGAAATAATCAGAAGTGAAAGCCAATACCTGGATTCTGATGTAATTATCAAATTCATCCTTTTGGCGATCAAACTCATTCCTAAGGTTATCGTCCAAACACATAATAATTGGAAGAGAAGATATGTTCCCGCCACCAGACGAGACAGATGAATTGTGCTCATCATCATCATAGGACAGCCTCAACCCAGTTGACACAGGATTTGGGTTTGGAATGCTAGCTGTACAATCAACGTCATCTTGGCAGAAATTATTCAAGGAAATCTGAAGGTTGTGAGGCATTCCAATAACATCTAAATCCCTGCTCCTTTTGTTAGGTTGGTTCAAAGTATAATTCCCAGCATCTACATGACAAGCAGCAGGAACTGCAAATAATTTGAAGCAGTTTCAATAATTTTTCTTCTTGGAATAAATAACATAAAGATCGATCTGCTAGACAGTTGGCAATTTGTTAAAGAATAGATGCAACAACTCACATAAATGTATCAGGAAAAATGTAAATACACCGTACAACAATATTTGAATCAAACTTGCTAATAAAGTAGGAATATTTCTTCGTGCTAAAACATAATAATAATAATAAAGTTTATGGAATATGTGTGTGTGCGTATTTTATTTGTTCAGCTAGTGTACTCCCTAAAAGACCTTCGAGTAATATTAGTGTGCAGTTGGTAGTGCACCTCCGCAAGCAAAAAATCAAATATCAAGCAACCAGACAGAAAAAAAAAAAAGAAAGACATTTATGCTACACAGAATGGTCCAACCACTTAACTTTTGCAGGTGAGAACATGTTTAACAGTTACAACCTAATGCAGCAAAGGATCTGGGTTCCAATGATAGGCATATGATAATAAACATGTCATTGTATAAGATACGGGTTAAACATTGTATTCAAATATATTGCAATTAAGCATTCAACTTATCATTCAAAAGTATAAACTTATATTTCATTGGCAATCAACTCATCATTTTATATTATAGAAAGGCCTTAAGTAACATTATGCGTTAGATTCATATTAGAGCAAAAAATTAAAGGGGGATTTACATACATACCACGCAATTCTTATACATTTACATATTTCACATCTAAACTTTAATTTTACTTAAATAACACTTAAATCTTTATTATTACATCAAAAATACCACACTTGTTACTTTTTCAAAGTGAAATGCACCTTTTTATGCATAGGGAAAGTGCTATTTTTGTAAAAATTAAAGTTTGGGTGTGAAATATGTAAATGCATTAGAATTGTCTGGTATGTATGTAAATTTCCCAAAATTAAAACAGCAGCATTGCATGCATGTCCGTTATATGGATATCGAACATAGAATGTGTCGGTTGTCTTTGCATATATTATGACTTGATGATTTTTTCTTTGACAATACACTTAAGTGGGTTAGTGGTATTTCTAACGCAGATAGGATGCGAGCCCAATAGTTAAACATGTTGATCTCATATGAATATGTTGTAAGTCCAGCATATAAATATATTTTATATTATATAAAAGATTCATCTTTTAGGTTCTACTTTTGATCGTTGAGCTTAAGTTTCAATTTTATTTAAAATAGATACTATCAAGATGATGTTGTGTGTCTAAACTATTATTCTCTTTCTTATAATTACTGTTTTGAATGAAATTGTAAGAAGAATTCTCCATTAGTGAAAGCTTGGTGGCAGGCCAACTTGAAGGGTTTGGTGATCTTTCTTCTCTATGCTACTTTGGTGAGCAATCCTAATTTTACTTTGTGTATTCTACAAAATTTTGTTGAGAATCTTGTTTAAGTTCTTTTCTATGTTGGAAATTATTTGGCCCTAATTTCCCTCCACAAAAGTCATTTTCTAGATGTTTGTAGATGTATGGAATGGTCAACCAAGCCTAGAGCTGAACTGGCCTAATTTTGTTGTAGTGTTTGTTTGGTGTATCTAAACTAACTAGAAATTGTGTGAAAATCTCTAGAATTGTTGTTAATTCTCTTCTCTTTAATTTCCAAGTGTTGTTTTGGATTTAATTTCAATGTTTCCCAAAGTTTAATCCAACCTAAGTGTAGAATCTGAGAGTCAACCAAGTGGTTTTCTCATTAACCAAGCGTGAAAAAAAAATCATTACAAAATCTTAGGCCCCATTAAAACTCATGAAAATTTTTAAATCATAAATAGACTAACTTAAAGTAGAGAATTAGGAATTGTTTTAAGTGTTGGCCTCCATGTACATCATTTGATAGAAGAATTTAACATATGTTATTCCCATTTTTCGTATGATTTTGAAATTCTCTCGTAAATATCATAACTTCTGATGATGAGCAGCCCATGAGAATATATCCCTGCTTCCACAAGCTTGCATGCTTGTCGAAATTATACATAAATCATTTCTTGAATGCATAATTTGGATCATTTCATGAAAGAAAATAAAAAATCAAAGCTATGATTAATTGGATTATAACTCAACAATAACAAATACAAGTGGGAACATGCCATTGTTGTTTTCAATTCCTACAACAGTGAGCAAAATTCCTCTGCACTTACCAAGCAAGAAGGTATCATCTAAAGTTCAACAGTGGCAAATAGTACTCCCACTTAAATATTTAAGGCCCAAATGCCTAAAAAATTCTCTAAAAATGATGTGCACTACTAGATTGGATCTTGTAAATGAAGCCTAAAATGACAGAGCAAACAGCTTCTCTAAATAGATTGATCAACCTATATGATTCCTTACAATTGTCAAATATTATCTTAATAGTATAAACCTTGCATTCCAAGCCTTCATATAAGAAATATTAATATTGAACTTTGCTTTCATTCACTCAATAATCTTCTTTGTTTTTAGATCTATATTTGTTGACTTATAATAGATAATATATATATATAACTAACAAATTTAGAGGTACACTGATGATGGCTAGCAATCATCACAAGATTTATTCATGTGTGCGGAACACCCATAGTGGATATTCTCCAAGCACCTCCCAAGCGCTTGTTGCAACTAGCATGCAAATGCCATAGAAAAGACCTGGACCGATTACTATTCTGTGCACAGATAATTGTTAAATTCTTTTGATTTGAGTAGATTGTTTGCAACTCTACATTGATAAGTACCGATCAAGCATTTACTACAAATTGGAGATCCATTAAACTTAAAAAATACATACCTTCTAATAGCTTGTTTAATATATCTATATCATGTGAAACCAGGGTGCTATCAAATAGCCCACCAAGCACAATCTCTTCATTCTATTCTCTTTTTGTCTAACAAATATATACATAATCATTGTTTGAAATCATGATTTTTCTATTCAATACTTTTGAATGAGTTATCCTTGCTGAGATCATGGCTCACTAGATGAACCACTATTCAACACTATTAAATATGGGCTATCATGTTCACAGAAAGCCACACTAATACACACACATAAATATACAAATATACACACACATACACACATATATGCATCCATACATATATATAAGAAATGGCATGTTAGATAAAATTAGGAGCACACAAGTATTAACTATGGTATTGTTGTATCCCAGCTGACTTACATTGCAACTATCTGGGAGAAAAGAAAGTCTTGCTCATAATGAGATGAAGTTATGAGCAGTGTTGTGGCAATGTCCACGGCTCAAAGGTCACTATAACTTGGTTTAACTTCTATATATAGCACCAATATCTGATGAGATGTTTCATTCAACATAACTTCACTAACTTCATCATCAAATATGAGTAATGTTATAGATCCCACATAAAAAAAAAACGATATGTCAGATTAATTGTGTATCTATTTGCATCAAGATGTAGCGACCTTAAATATTTTTTATGTCGTCCATGTTCATATGCCATAGAACTTGTATGGGACAATTTAGCCCTCCATTAAGTAGAGTATGAATTGTTTATAAATACTCAAATGTCCAACATAAAATAGGATCAAGGAAACGAACCCTCTACTCACTGTGGAGGTTAGAAGATCGGCCTAAAATATTAAATCATTTGATAAGAATAATGCCTTATGATAATATAATACAATTGAAGAGCTTCTATATCTAAATTTTTTTTTATCTTCTATTTTCTCTATTTAGCTTGATTTATATGGAAAATGCCAAAAGTAGAAAATCAAGTTAGCTACATTTATGATAGAAGCAAAGAATATTACAAGAAAAATGGTATAACCTCATCACTTTTAAGCAACTCATTCAAATGGAATGCTAGCTTATAATAAACGATTCAAGGATTCTTAAAATATTTATAATGAAAAAAATTAATCCTCATTCTTCTCACTAAGATTGTAATTTCTTTGATTAATCAAATCATCATAGACTCAAATTTATTGTATCAAACTCTGCAAAAAAATCTTCATCGCATATTAAAAAAAAATGAAATCAAAATTTCAAATCTTCTCTAAATCAAAAAAAAAATTCAATATCATTTCAACTAATCCAATATATCTTATTGTTTAGTTTAACTCAACAGCATCATTGCTCACTACAGGTGATACAATCAAGTACGAACTACTCATAATATATAAAAAAGATCACTAAGATAACGAGAAGCATTATTAGTTACATGAAATTTAAATGATTTCTTATTATATAATTCACTAATGTGCAAAATAAATTAAAAACCATTTAGAAAAATACATAGATCCATAGTAGCCAGAAATATTACTTAAACTGTATATTATAAATTTCAAATTATTGTTATTACATAAATACATAAATTTAGGCTTAAAATTGCTATATATCTAATAAATTAAAAAATCAAATTACATTAATTTATTAATTTAAAATTAAACAAATTATACGTTATTTTATGTCATTTACCCTTATTTGTCATTTGTTAAGGTGAAAAGATCATTTATAATTTTGTCATTTATTAAGCTTTCAAGATCTTTTCCAACCTTACAATCAAAACTTTTAACTCTATTTAAAAAAATCTCATCTTCAAAACTCGAAGTGCTACTACATTAACAAAATCCTTATAAAATAAATACTAATTTTGCAATACTTATTTGGTATCAAATTTGTGAAGAAAATAAGCTATAAAGCAACATAATTTTACTTCATCCAATCAAACCTATTAAAACAAAAAAGACTAAAGAATACCTCCATGCCTCCTTGCAAAGCTCTCATGCCCTACAAGTATAGCTACCCCTACCACCAAGATGCCTGAGATCAACTATGAGAAGATTTGGTGAACGTATGGAGGTTGGAGAAGGTGATTAGTGCAAAAAAGGGGAGGAATGGGACCTCTTGGGTGATGAAAGCAAAGAAATTACAAAGGAGAGGAAATCAGGAAGAAGGAAAAATGGCCTCGAGAGGGGGCGCCTGTGCATGGTTAATGAAATATTTCCCTAGACAAGTTGCTCATTAAATGGGCGATTGTATCTATTATCAATTTTTTATATGTTTAAATTGTTAATTTCGTTAATAACAATAATTATTTTCAAAATTCACCTCCACAAAACCATTATTCATGCCTTCAACTGTGAAATCAATCAACGAGTCATTTCGCATTAAGTTTGCATCTCAAATCATAAGCATTGGTCTACATATTTAAGAGGTGCTTTCTCACCTAGTTTGTTTAGCTCACTTTATCTTATCATAAGCACTAACGGATAAATTCAATACTCTCTCTCTCTCTCTCTCTCTCTCTCTCTCTCCCCACCCCCAGCCTGCCCCGTTTATATTTCTCATTCACAAAACCTAACTCTCACCTTGAGTGTAAAATAATATACAAGTCACCATGCCATGCCCCCTTCACTATGTGCACCAAAAACTTTCAAATTCTTTTGGAAATCTTCGATAAAAAAGTGTTCAAGTACCCAGTGTGTTGAGAATGATCGTCATTTATTTCATCTCTAAATAGAAGGATAAGATAGACGCTAAAGAAAGAAATACAAAAGAAAATGAAATATGATTGGTTAAACACTAATAATTTTTTGCTAGATCAAACCAGGATACATGTTATTAAGTCAGAATAAGAGAAAATTCCCACCCACCCATACAAGTATATATATAGCCAAAATAAGAAAGAAGACCTGTAATTTTTTAAGACATAACACATGAAGTGAAGTGTGCTCCATTTTAGGAGTAGTCCCTCTCAATTTGTTTAAAAATAAGGAGATTTACATACATGCCACAAAAAAACTTATATGTTATACATATTTAACACCTAAACATTATATCTACTTATATAACACTTTAGTATTTAAATCAAATTAAAACTTATGCATGAAAAAGTGTGCTTTACATTAAATAAGATAATATTAATAGTGTTTTTTATGTGATTTAAAGATTTGAACTTACATAAATAAATAAAAAGATTCAAATGTTAGATACATAAACACATTAAAATTTTATGATATGGATGTAAATCCCCCTTAAAAATATTTATTCTTTTATTTAAAATTTTGAAAACTTTAAAAGAGAGTAATTATCTTTCATTGTGATGTCATATAATGTATAGATTATATTAAGTTATAATAAAAAAAAGGTAATCACTCAGACTACAAATGATGATAATGCATAATCAAGTTCAGAAAAATAAAATTGATAGATTTGCTTAAGTACTTTTTTTGAGATTTATAACCAAATTATCGTTATCATAACCGTGTCAAAGACTCATAATTAGATTAATAAATTAAAAGTAATCACATGAAATATAAATGATGAAAATGAAGAACTGAATTTAGATGAATAATATTGATAAATTGGTTTTATTCTTTAGTGAGTTATAATCATATTACTAATATTAAAAATTTGTCAAAAGAATTGAGACAATGAGCATTTAAGAATTGTTTGATTTATATTAAAATAGATGTAACTTTAAAACCTAAAGACAAAATGATTATTTAAAATTTTAATTTAATGAAGTTGTTACAATTGAAGGTTAAAATCATGAAATAAATTAAATATTTATTATAATCATATAATAATTTAGCAATTTCATTCTTTTAAATGAAAAGTTGTGCATTATCATCATTTAAATTATAATAAATGAAGCCACAAACATGACAATACAAAAATTAATTAATATTTTTTAATTATTATATAACATAAAATTTAACAATTTCTATAAAAATTTTAGAATATTAATATTTTTAATGCTCCGCACATTGGATGGGATTATCTTATTGGGTTAAATTGTGGTACCATAGATAACGATCAAGTTACAAACTATAATGGAATGTTTATTAAATTTCTAAGCAACAGATGAAGAAGCATCAAAGTTTTGATGTGTATGAAGAATGATGCAATGAAGATTAAACTTTTAATAAACGTAAAAAAAAAAAAGTTGGATGAAGGCAACCTTATTAATCATGAACTCAAATGGAATCATTGGCAATTCCTAGATCATAAAATCTAGCATTTAACTATATTATCAAAGCCAACATGAAGGTCCAAACTGAAGGAAAAAAACTCCTGATTGTACTTAGATTTAATAACAACAATTACTTTATTGATCAAATAATAAGTTTTTTTAAAGGGTTGTTTAGTTGGCTGAAAAAGGAATGCAGTGTAAAAGAATTACTTTATAGTTGTTTGGTTGAGTTTTATGAGTTTTTTTATTTGATAAAAAAATATAATGTAAAGATTTTGAAGGTTTGATGCATGCGGCAAATGGCAAGGCGGCGGCACAAACACGGCTAAGCGAAGATGGCTGGCGGCGGCGCGGTAGGCGGTGGAAATACAAGACTTATAAGATGTTATGTATTTGGTCTAAATTTGAGAAATTTCAAATACACCAAAATATAACTAATGAGTGAATTCTAAATACATTTACTTTACTTTTACTTTACTTTGTATTCCAACCAAACGCCAAAATTTTCAAAACCCCTGCATTTACTTTACTTTAATTTACTTTGTTTTTCAACCAAACAACCCCTAAATGAAGTTGGGTTACATCTCAAAGCACTAGCTAGAAAATCACTTTGAAACAGTCAAAACCTTCAGATGGTAGCTAAGGTTTGAGCATTCAGCTTCAGTATCAGTTTCGAACACGTGTAGTTTCAGTTAGTAGTTTCTAAAATTTCTCTTCCATATCCAGCATCGGTTTTAAACTAACTTTAATATTATTAAAATGAAGATAACATGTAGCTAATTAAATTATTCTTATAGCTAGACAATTAGAATTATTAAGATTCTTATTATTAATATTTTGCTATAATACATAATCTCAAATGCAAAAGGTTGATAGAAGGTTAACAACTAAATGTTAAAACTTATTTCAAAACCATTAAATGAATTCATGTTGAATTTTCGTAGTGCTAGGCCATTACAAAAAAAATTAAGTGCCATAACCAAACCCAATTATGGTGAGCAATCAAAAATTCTCTAGCACCATCACTTGTAAGAGATTGGTTAGGTCTAAAATTAATATTAATAAAAAAAGGCTTTAAAAGAAAAAATAATAATAAAAAAGTGAATTGGTGGACAGAATTATTAGAAGAACATATATTACTTGTGTGCAAGATGTTAAATGAAGAGAGAAAAAAAAAATGTCCACTGAAAAAAGCTACAACTTGCTGCTGTCAAAAAAGGTTAATAGTAGATATAAAGTTGCGGTACTATTAGATAGACAGACGGAAGATAAAATTTTGAGATGAACCTGGGCAGGTGATAAGGTACCTTCTCATAAGTTAATCACCAATAAAAATATTATAAATGCGATTAGTGCTTATGTTCCTCACATAGGATTAGAAATAGAACTAGAAGATAGCTTAAAAATCAAAGTTAGGAAGAGATTGATGTACCAGTGCAATGCATGCATGAAGAAAAAAACAGCATTCATTCGAGTTGACTAAAATAAATATAAAAGTTTAAATAGAGTGAGCTATGAGAAGAGTCATGGTGAATATAGAGTAAAAAATAGAAATATAATGGGAGAAGTCATACATGATTTCGCAATAGCCTATAATGTTACAATAGTGAATACATATTTAGATAAACAAGAAAAGCACTTAACCACTTCAAAAGTAGAGTTATCAAATCAAAATAGACTTTTTTTTACATATAAGAAAAGAAAATTCTCTTTGAAAAATTATAAGGTGATCCGCAAATCACCCACCCAAGAATTTAATCCCCCCTCTCCTGTCCACAACTAAAATAACCTAAACCCTCCATAACATCCACAAAATAATTCCCTCCAACTAACTATCTGTCGGTCAACTGCACCTCCCACCAAAACCTAGCCCTAACCATCACCAAACCCTTCCAAAAAGCCTCTTCTATATCCACCATACTCCACCTAAGATAGAGAGTGCATACTGATTAGTATCAATTCTTCTTATGATAAGATCAACAATCAATCCAATCATCTCTTAAAATGATAAGATCAACAATCACATCTATACTACTATTATAAAAATGGCTTGTGTTTCTTCCAATATGAAATCCAAACTGTTCATTTTATATTTAAATTATTTTTGACGATTTCAATCGTAGCCATAGGCTCATAGTCAACCAAAAATTTTAATTATTGAATAATATTATTATTAATTAATGAGTTTCTATTAATGACTTTAAAATTTACAACTATTTATTAATTCAAATTCTTGGCTTTTGATATTCCAACTGCTCAAAAAAAAAATATTACTTATTATTTAATAATTAGTAATTATAAATGAATCTTTAGTCTCATATAAAATAATAATTTTAATTAATTAGATTTTTTACAATTACAAATTCCGTGAAACTACTTCTTTCCCAACACTATTACAATAAATTTTGAATTTTGTTTACAAATGAAAATGCTTAAAGTAATGTGGCATATTAATAAAATTAAATATCTTAACCCGACGCTAAAAAATTTCTGCCTTTCCAATTTCAAAATTATGTGAAATAGGTTCCATCCTGAACCTACTACAATAAACTTTGAATTTGGATGGAAGCAATAAATTTTAAAACTGAGATGGAAGCTATTATTACAACATTTTTGTATACAACTAAATTATGCGAAACTACTCTCATTTAAAAATTGTTTCATTAAATTATGAATATTGTTTACAAACAGAATTGCTTATATTAGTTTTCAAATTAATAAAATTAAGCACCTAATGCAATATTGATGAAATGCCATATCAAACAACAACAATAACAACAAGCCTTTGTCCCACTAAGTGGGGTCGGTTACATGAATCCTTCATCTCCATTGTGTCCTATTATGTGACAAATTCTCATTTAATTCAAGTATACTTAGGATCATTTTTATACATCTTAACCAAGTCTTTTAAGTCTACCTCTACTTTTCTTAACATAAGCACAAATCTAATCATCTCTCTAAGCATCAGGCGGACGCTTTTATGTGGCCAAACCATCTAAGGCTCTCTCTAATCTTATCTGCTGGAACTTTTTCCGACATACTCATTTTGCATTTTATCTCTAAGAGTAAAGCCACTCATCCACCTGAGCATCCTCATCTCAGTAACACTTAACTTAGTCTTATGCTTCTATAATGTTGATGTGTATAAATTAAATCTCTTGTATTCTTGTAAATTTATTTGCAAGTTGAGTTGTTTTTGAAATTTCACATCTTTGTTTAATTCCTTCTATCCAAAGAAATACAAAACTATTTTGAACTTTCTTGCAGCTTATAATAAGAGATTAACATGCATGTAAATCAGCATTTATTAATTTGTTATTAAGTTTTGCAATTATTAATATTATTATATATTATCTTAATAGTGATTATGAGTTTATTTGATGAATTTTATAGTATAGTAAAAAATAATCAATATATTATTTATATATTAATTTTTGTTAACATATTTAGAGATAAAGATATTTTTTGGGGAATGATATTAATATCATAAATTTACTATAAGATTAATTTTTTATATCAATTACTCATTGTCTTTCTCCTCTTTTTTAATATAAATATACTATTTATACAATAATTGTTGTTAACATATTTAATGATAAAGATATATTTTTAGAATGACATTCATTATAAATTTATTATAAGATTAATTTTTAATTCAAGTACACATTATCTTTCTTTTATTTTAATTTTCATTTTTGAAAAATTTCTCAATCAACTTGATAGATAATAGTAATTATAGTTAATTAGATTTTTAACTTAATTAATATCAAGTTGACTAGAAAATTTTTCCAAAAATGAAAACTATAATAGAAGAAAGATAATGTATAACTGAAATAAAATAAAAAGTAATCTTATAAATTAATGATATGAGTGTTAATCCAAAAAATATATCTTCATCACTAAATATATTAACAAAAACTATTGTATAAATAATATATTGATATTAAAAAAAAAGAACAATAATAAGTAATTAATATAAAAAATTAATCTTATAATAAATTTATGATATCAATGTCAATCCAAAAAATATCTTTATCTCCAAATATATAAAAAAAACTATAATATAAATAATATATTGATTGTTTTTTACTAATATTATAAATTTCATTAAATAAAACCATAATTATGATCAAAATAACATATAATAATATTAATAATTACAAAACACACAAATCAATAAATGTTGATTTACATACATGCTAACCTCTTTGGATTGAATTATAAGTGGCATGAAATTTCAAAGATTTTTGTATTTCTTTGGATTGAATTATATAAACAAAGATGTGGAATTTTATTAACTCAAACTTACAAATAAATTTATAAGAATACAATAGATTTAATTTATACACTTCAATATCACAATTTTATAGATATTGCATCGGGTACTTAATTTATTAATTTGACAAATTAATATAACCAATTTTGTTTGTAAATAATATTCATAATTTAATGAAATAGTTTTTAAATGAGTAATTTCACGAGATTTAACTATATACAAAAACGTTATAATAATGGCTTCCAACCAAATTCAAAATTTATTGCACCAATTTCAAGATGGAAGCTATTTCACAAAATTTTGAATTTGGAAAGGCAGAAACTCATTGGGCTAGGATATTTAATTTTATTATTGTCATATTACTTTAATCATTTTCATTTGTAAACAAAATTAAGAATTTATTGCAGTAGTTTCATGAAATAATAAATAATTATAAATTTTATAGCTATTAATATAAACTCATTAATTAATAATAATAATAATAATATAATTCAATAATTAAATTTTTAGATTGACTGTTAGATATTCTATGGATATGATTGAAATAACAAAATTAATTTAAATATAAAATAAACGGCTAGAATTTCATATTGAAAGAAACACAAGCTATTTTTATAATAGTAGTATATATATTATGTTTAATTCCTTACATTTGGCATTGTTGAATTATGTTTATTAATTTATTTCATCTATTTATAATAAAAATGACTTAATTTTCCATTCTTAATTAATCAATATTAACAACTGTAATAAATATTAACATATGAACTTTTTTCCGCTGTAATATTACTTAAATTATATCCCAAATTATATTATTTTACGTTCACGTATCTTTTTCAATAACCTAAACCATTTGTGAAAAAAAAATTGTACTATAGATTTTATTAATGAATTTAGTTAGATAAATAGATTTCATTGATTGACATTTATGTCATAAATAAATTTTAAGTTTAATTATTATTCTCATAATTTTACAAGTTCGTAAAATTTAAGCATCAAGGCTATTATATTTCATTATAAAAATTATGCATACATAAAATTAACAAGAAATTTTAAATATGAATGTGTAAAACAATATATTTAAACTATAACATATATTAAAATAATAATTACAATTTTAAGGCTCTTAAAATAAAAAAATAAAGTATGAAAATATGCAATTTTGAAATTATTAATGATTGGTTATCTACAATCATTAATTACATTTTCGGAAAGATTGAACACACAAATTCCCAAATCTATTGAAAGAACTTTGATAATTAGTATCAGTTAACTTGCCTATTCATTTTATCTCATTGTTATAATACATGTTGACATCATTATCACAAGCATTTTCTAAGAGATTATTGAAAGGTACTAAAACTATATTATGAATATTTTTAATCAATAAAATATAATTAATAAATACACTTTAAAATTTTTATTTATTATATTTTAATTTTTAAATTTCATTAACGTGCACTTGGCGCACATGCAATATTACTAGTATTTAGGACCCTAAGCTAATGGTTTCTTTGCCAAGCTACATGATGTTCGGAAAATATCTATGAGAGAGATAAAAAAGCAAACGAGTGAGAAAGTTTGATCGTCATCACCAGCCATTATTTAATATTTCTCAAATCCTTGTGAAAATATTCATTTAGACGTGACTCTATGGGTGTGGTTTCTTTCACATGAATAACTCAATCTTTGGATTGGATAGAGCAAACCATTGAGGTCTTTATATATATATATATAACCAAAGCACTCCCATGAAAGAACCACTAAGAGAGCCTTTCATCCATCACAATATGGTCTTCATCATAGTCTCAAGTATCTTAACGTACCATTACAAGTCCTTAAGCTAGTATACAACATATATTCATTCATCAAAAGCCAAAACTCTTGGAGTTATCAATTTCTTGATCTCTCATACATTGTTGTCACCTAATTCTTCTTGTGGCTCTAATGTCAATAGCTAAAAACTAGAAGTTGCTTAACATCAAACCTTGAAAAATGCTAGTTCTTACATATGCTCCTAAATAATTCGATGATCGTGTAAACAACAAAGAAATCAAGCACAACAAAAGGTATCAAGATATATGTGGTTCAATAGTAAGCTAGAACCATGGAAGACAAGAGAGAGGAATCGATCCACTATTAAGAAGCCACATAAATGTCTAAATTAATTGGACAAAAGAAATGCTCTTCCCAAACCCAGTGCACGCAATGTCATCACAAAAAAAGCTCCAAATCTCTCTAGTCACAAAAAAAGCTCCAAAATCATGCAGTAAATATCAGACAATGTAATAGAGCTAATAAAAAAAGATCAAAAACATATCAAAACAACTCCACCAATTTCCTCGAGCAAGGCACCAAAATGGTAAAATTGCACATTTATTTATTAATAAATTTATTCATTTTTTGTTTTGCATCAGATGATCAAAAACAACGGTTGCTAGCATCACAGCTCAAACTTTGCCCTAAAACCTAATGGAGATATTAAATAAATTGACTGCACTATCATACAGCTCAACTTTTTTTCTCAATTCTTTAAGAACATTATCTTAGGTGAATTCTTATGGGAGGTACAAATGCTTGCTTAGCAAACAAGAATACAAAAATTAAAATGGGTAGGACCCAGCACTCCTTCCCACCCCAATCAAAATAGCAAAGAAAATACGTTCATCTTTTGAGATAGCTTTCCAGCAGCTGAAGCACAAAAAAAATAAATTGTAAAAATAGAAACATCTACATAACTGCTCTCTCAACACAAATTTTCGATTACTAGTGCAAAAATAGCATGTTATGCTTTACATAAGGTGCAAGCACATTAACATTTTATTACTCCATTTACCTATTTCAAACAGATCAATTTTGATACAGAATAGAAACTAAAAACACCAAAAAGGAATTCCTTTTCATCATATGGCATAAGAGACTTAAATTCAGACATTTAAATACTAGCTAAATTACTCCTGATCGTTGCTTGCTGGGTACAATGTAAGACAATCGATACGTTCAGGAAATAATGCATTTGTACAATGCACATTAAACTTTAGGAGTGTGTCCATGTGAAACTAAGCCAAAGCTGAGCTACTATGATAGGTGTAATTGTTTCATAAGTAAGAAATAAACTTACATTAGAGAATTTGCAACTTACAATTTTCAAACAATTGTAGTTGTGTGGTTGCATTATTTGCAGCGTAGTGAGCCTGGCTCTCCTCCCAGGCAGCTGGAAATATTGGTTTAGCATTGTTACCTCCAAACATTTTCCTGCAGAGAATTCTTCCATATATATCAAAGAACAATACAATGAATTACACAGCACAAGTAGGGAAGCTGATTTTGGATCTCAATTTATCACAATCCATAACAAATAACAAAACAACGAGCTAATTCAATAGCAACTACAGTTACATACAAACAGAAACCGGCCATAAACCCAGTCCTTGAGAACATATTTTGCTTCACATGAGCCACAAAAGCATAAACTAACTGCAACAATACCAGTATGAAAACACGAAAGGCATCAATTAGCAGTATGAAGGCCAAAGTAAGAATGAGAAAAGCGTTGGATTATGAAACTTCAGTACGGATCACGAAAAATATGCCATCTTTAATTTAGATTTAAACTCGAAGCCCAACAGACCAAGAATACATCGCTAATATTTATAAAGAACCACATAACAAATTTTTGAGTCAGCCAAAACACCTCCTGAACAGCAGAAACAATACAAAAATATTTTACACAGATTGCCGCAACCATGAAGGAGGTAACCGGAGCCATGAAATACGATGTAAAGTAATCGAGAATACAAATCAACTCTGTACAACTAAATTATTTTAAATGGAATAATATATAGAATTTTAATAAAAAAGAAATCATCTAAAAATACTTATCATCGGGTCAACATTTTGCTCAGGGAGTGAACTACAACAATAAAACAAGAGGAGGTAAACAAGAATCAATGAATAAGGCGATCTGTGCGATCATACCAAAATATGCCACTGAACAAGAGAAACTTGGAGGAATTGGGAAAGTGCAAGAGAGGGAGAGGGGCGAGGCAGAAGAAAACGATACCTGGCTATTGATGCCTTGCAGTCCATACCTCGATCCGTCGCATTGATCACATAATATCCATTCTATCCCACCTAAAAATGTGAAATCCAGCTATTAAAAACGCGGCATCAATCTCAGTTCCAAAACCACAAATATCCAAACCAACGCTATGAAAAAACATAAAAAAGGATCAATTTCCTCATGGAAGCACCCAAAACATGATTCCCAAACTAACCCTCGGCTTCGCCCGAGCGAAAAAGCTCCGGCGATCCTTCGCAACCTCGACCCTTCTCTTTCGCCCTTCTCCCTTCCTTTTATTTATTTATTTTCCTTCAAATATAATTGCTGTCAGCATTAAATTACCCCCATACCAACTAATTCAGAAGGGAGTCTATCGCTTGTCGTGCTGGCTCGCCGTTACACTTCGCCCGCGGAGCCCAACCGCGTTTCCGATCTACCCGTCCGATATGGATCGGACGGTTTCAACATATCCATGTCGTGGCACGAGATCCGAGCGTTTTGTCTCGATCGTGGTTACATCACGACCGTTCGTTATGCTACATCTGGGATCAGGATGAGAGAGGCACGTGAATGTGTCTCGTGGGTCCCACATCGTCCGGAAACTGCGGGATGAATTTAAGGCGAAGTCAGGCTGCGTGATGGGCTCCCATTGGTTCTCTTCGCCCTATTCTAGATGGCACGTGAAGTCATGTGGATGGCTGGATTCTGTTACACGAAGGCCATCTGGTGGCAGCGATGGCGGTGAATGTTGGCTGGACGGCTGAGAATTATTATGATTGTTGTATTTGGACTCTTGAAAATTGGGATGAGCGCTGAATTGTGTGAACCGAGAGCCGTGCTTCCAACGGGATGACTCGCGTTTTAGTGTGTTTTTGTAAGGTTTCGTTCCGGAGAGTTTTTTTAGTGTGTTTTATTTTTGAGAATTTGAATTTTTAATTTTGATATTCATTTTGAATAGATTTTAAACTGATTTTACCCATCTCATTGTTCTGCTTTTTTTTCAAAGCAAAGACAAATACTTTTCAGTAAGACTTTTAAGCTTTTCGCGAATCCAAAAGTTTTACAAAATGGAGCTGCGTGAATTTTAATTTTAATACTCATTTAAATAGGTCTTTGTTACGTTTTAACCCATTTCAAATAAAAGCTCCATTTTAAATTTTATTTTCAAAAGAAAACAAATAATTTATCAAAAAATATTTTTAAAGTAACTTTTTAAGAATTCAAAAATCTTATCCAAAAAAAGTCTTAGGCTAAAATTCTTTAAAAAATAAAAAGATGATACAAATATTTATGAAAATATCGTGTCGGATAAGCACCATTCGAGATGGAATCACGGAAAGTTGCGTTGGGTGCTGGGGGAATCCAATCGTCGACCGAATTGAGCTTTTTAGAAGCTGTTTAGTTGCCTGGAAAAATAATTAATATAAAATTAATATAATATATTAAGATTATTTTAATTATTTAATTAAAACTTTTAAAAATACAGGAATTTTTTTTTTTATAGAACGAATGTAACCTAAATATACACGAATTATATATTTAGACATGTAATTTTGCTTTGCAAACATGATTACGATGAAATTTTTCATCATAATTGTAACAAAAACTTTTTTCATGATGATCCATCATTTCACCAGCCGTCATTTTTTTAAATGGAATAGAAGATTTAGTGAATGATTGGGTAATGATGATCCAACTATTTTTTTATTGGTGAATATTGTGTAGCTTTATAAACCGAATCTTGTGGGTCTTTCCCATAAAAATGTGGTAAAGATAGCTTAATGACTTTAATTAAAGAAAAGTTTGAGCTAGGATTGTGTAATGATGTGGGAAGGTTATGACTCGTAGAGGTATAATTAGGAGATATCTGTGACGGAGGGTTATTGCAGATCATTTGTTCAATTCGATTATCAAGATTTTACATTTTTATACAATGTTCATGCAATTCTGTAGAGGATTCAATAAATTGTTCCTCAAGAAGCTTGGCATAATTTAGACATTCTTCTATGACCTGAGCATTTGAGCGAGTATTATCACCCATAAAAAATAGATTAAAGAAAATATTACTAGAGAAGTTGTTGTGAAGAAGAGAGATGAGGGTAAGGAATAACAAACTCATGAATATATGAGTTTTGATTTAAGTTTTAATCATGTAATTTTATTTAAGCAGCTTTATCTACTTAATTTGATAAAAAATTGATTAATAATACGTTACTTAGATCACAACTCGCTTAAATGCCAACGACGACAGACGCACGCAAATCAATTTTTCGATATTTCACGATTGAGACTCATATTATAAGTTTTGTGTATAACCCTGACCTACCCCAAGACTAAACCGCGAAACAACCCGCAATATCCTAGACACGCAATTTAAGATTCAAGATCGGCACGCGAAAGTGTATAAGAATTTATAAGTTTTATTTCGAAGTTACGAGATTGATTTGATTTTCATTTAATTTGATTTAAAAATTAATTAATTTGAATATATTTAAGAAATTTTGATCCGTCAACTCGTACCGCTAATGAGGATTAGATCTACTATCACCGATAAAATCGCCGATATTTCACTAATTAAACTCTTATTATAAGATTTTTGGTTTTGTTAACCCGAACCCAATCCAAAAAGACTAAGTTCTAAGAACCCGCCAGAAGATCCTCGGACACTTGAATTTAAAGATTCAAGATAATATCGTAGGTGATAAGTAATTTAAGGTAATTTTATGTTCAATTATGAGATTGATTTCAAATTTTTATTTAAGTCCAATTTAGCAGCTTTTTTCAGATATTAAAATTGATTCAAATCTTACGTCAAGACACGTAGAAATTTATAACTTAGTTAATTTCATCTTAGAGAGAAGGAGAGAAAAAAGACGCTGCCCATGATTTTGGAATCTCCATTTTGCAACCCGTAGAATTTATTTTCTGTAGATTATTGTTTCTTTCCACAGAATATCCTAAACTGAGAATGGAAGAAAACGAAATTGGTAAGAGTTGAAAAAGAACAAGAAAATTTTACTAATTCCCAACCAATCTCTTACGGCCTAATCTCCTCCTTATATAGAATGTGTTCAAATATAAGCCTATAATTAAAATAAATATTGACAAATATAAATTAAATAAATAGATTCAGAACAGACGATCGTAAAAATTTAATTAAATATAATCTTGTTATCATCTCGATCGGTGACAAGCATGAGTCAGATTTTTTCGATTTATGGTCGTGAAGGCTTGTATTAGTGACAACTAAACTGAAGGTTATTAGATTTAGGTAGTTTTTGAGGTGCCGGTGTGGTGCAGTGTGCTTTACATCATAAATACTGTTTCGGAAACTGTGATCGGATTGTATTTTGAAAAAATTATACTTAAAAACTATATTTTTTAACTTAACCTAATTGATTAATTTAATGGGACATAACTAAATTAAATTAAATGATCATTAAACAAAATCAAATATAACTAGACTAAACTAAATAATCAATAAACCAAATCAAACCGTTAAAACATTTAAACTTAATAAATAATCAAATTAAATTCAATAAAATGAATAAATTATAACTTGAATCGTAACTAAATAAATAAAATTAATCAATCTAAGAAACACCATAATTTTTTAGACAGAATAACTCTACTATTGTGTTTTCATATAGCTGTAATTACCACAAACAAATCATTAATTATAGAGGGTTTAATACATAACACTCAAAACACATATATTTACACACTCAATGTTGGAAATATATGAAGATAAAATAAATTTATCTTTTTCGGATCTCATGTCAAATCATCAATAAAATTTAATCAAAATGCACAATCCAAAGAAAGAAATTTATCATGAAAATTTTGGCCTTCCACTTCTAAAAGGGTGTTCTTGAGAGAGAGAGAGAGAGAGAGAGCATTTTTTTCACTCAAGATGAGATGTGAAGAAAATAAGAATCGATCATTTAAAATTGGGATCATGACCCGATTTATACTTGAGTGCATTTTATTTTATTTTAACATATCATTTAAATAAAATAAAATACCCAGATCACAAAATTAATAGACTTAAAAATAAAATAATGCATAATGTATAATTTAATACATATATAAGCCCACATTCAAAAATTCCCAAATACTCAAATCTTTATCAAATATTCAAAACTAGCACTCTTTTTCTTTTTCCTTCTCGTCCATTACATGTGGTCGAAGAACAGGTTTTTTAGTGGTGTAAGAAGGAATGCGGGACACATCCCACCTCGCCCTCATCGACACCCCCACCTCAGCCTTCGTATCCTTCCCAACTTTCTTCTCCCATGTTAATTCTCTGGCCTTCGTCCTCCACGCCAATGTCAGACTTTCTCATGGCCACATTCTCTTCATCCTCCCTCATGCCACCCTTGATATTCTTATTCTTTACTTCGCCTTCCTCTCCCTATGTGTCATCATTTCTCCCATCACTACACTCGCCAAAATCTCCTGCCACATCCACCCCACCAACCCATCTCTGGTATTCACCATCTCCAAGCTCCCCTTGACTACCCGACCATCCGCTCCTTCATCGAAGCCAATGCCACATTCTCATCGCCTTTGCCAGCCATCAAACAATCCGATGTCGCGGTCATAGAGTTCTCCTCTGGAACAATAGGACACATGAAGGTGGCCACCCTTACACATCGCATCTTCATTGCAATGATGATGGGGTTGGAAATTTTAATAAAAAGATTAGCCACCCAACACCCTATCCATCTGTGTGGTCAGAACAATGAGTTCCACACCTTATAGATTGGTAGAGCCATGCTGGGCATGTCCCAACTTTTGGTGGTGATACGCTCGAGGAGATGGTGATGGATAGGATGCTTTCCATATATGATATGACCAGTGGAGAAAGTATGGCGCTATGTAGATTACTACATCGCCGCTGATAGTTGTCGCGATGGGTAGGCTAGAATAAGAGATGCAGCACGGCCAATCGATAGTGAAACGAAAAATATACGGTGGCACTCCAATGCCATATGAAGAGGCTGATGACTTTCATGCATATGTCATAAATTATGTCAAACTTACAAGATGAATTCAAATAACTTTATCATGCAAATCAGAGCTGAAATATTCTCGATAATATCCATAATCAATCGAAAAGACCTCCGATCGACGAACGGACTCTGCCATCGCGTTCAAAACGTCGAAATTGAAATATGATATGCATAAATTGACGGCCGATCAAGAAGAGCCGTCAAAGACCGACACGCATATCGGCGGTAAGTCACGATGACGCCTAAACGACCTCGCTTTGCGAAATTGATCGTGTCGCGCTGAAACGTAAAACCTATTAAACGATCCGTCCGCTAATTCGAGCGTGAATGTCGAGCGATCAGATGCGATGACATGTGATTCTGAATTGAAATGATCCGATTCGGTGCCGACTTACCAAATGGTCTCCGATCACGAAACGGACTACCCCATCTGAAAGGTCGAAATTACTTATAATAGACACTTATATTTCTCTAGATTATTGCATGAGAAAATTCACTAAAATCTATATACATTTCGAAAGATGATGCATATAATATAAATCTCTTATATTAACATTAAGTCGAAAATAATTTTAAAAAAATTTATAGAATTAACTAAATATAAATATATGTAAAATATATATTAGTGATAAAGCAAAATTAATATATATAATGCATTCATTGTCTAATTACACTTATTTAATATCAATATATATTTCTCTAAAAAATATTAATTATTACAATTGCTCAAATTTCAAAGTGAAACAAAAATGATTATCTTCTGTTTAAACATGTCCACATCACAAATATCTATTTAGAATTTTGATTAAAAAAAAAGAAAAAAATAGGTTATATTTCTTTTACAAGCTTTTCTGATAAAAATTAGTTTAAAAGTATTTCCTGAAAAGTTATTTATCTTTTATTTTTTGAAAAGGGGCTAAAATGGAGCTTTCAGTAAGATGGAGCTAAAACACAATTTTAAAAAATACACTATTTAAATAAGTATTAAAATTAAAAATTTACACTCTTAAAAACAAAATACACTAAAAAAGTTCTCCCACACGAAATTTTAATGTGATAGAATCAGCCTATATAAGAGCAGGAAGACTTCATTATATCTGCCAGCTGCTTTTATACCCATCACCTCTATTCAGCCACTAATGGCCAGCCACATCTTGCAACCCATTCCTTGCCACGTGAAAAAAAGCTGAAATGATCAGTAAAAAAAATTGTAAAAAATATTTCCTTTAGATTGGAGACCGCTCGGTCTGTGGTGGGATCTCGGCACAAACCGAGCAAAACAAAAAAACAAAACATCTCTCTCCCATTCGAACTCCCAAGCCAAAGCCGAGAACTTCACTTCCGTTACCATAAATCTTGTCCCATGGCCTTCAATCTTGCTTTCGATTCTCTCTCTTTGGCTGCTGACGGAGAGGCCAAAAGTACCCTTTTTTTTTTTGGTTTGAATATCTACCCAACATCTCACCTATTTTATGATTAAAGATGTCATTATAATCCCGCATGAGTCATAAGTGACACATTCATCACCCACTCATATCGGGTCTCCACTTGATGTTCCATGATAGGCGTCTTTACTCTAGAGAGGAATCGAATGTGATCCAAAAAATTTTTAATCGTGTTTGCCCACCAACCGAGCTAAGAGCTATTCTCTCACCTTTCTTACTTCCACCCAGGTTTCTCCGATAAAAAAATCATGGCGTTGTACGTGTCATCTCCACGTCAAGTTTTTCAGTTCTGCGCTATGGCGCCGACAGTGCTCTACACGTTCCTACGGTCTGCCCTTACCCAGCCTATCTCGACGGCATTCAGGAAGAACGCGACACGTTCGGTCCGATAACTTGTTCCTGCTGACGAGTTGTGGGGAGCGCAGACCCGGAGATCGTTGCAGAACTTTGATATCGGTGGGAAGCGTGAGCGGATGCCCGAGCAGATCATCCGAGCCTTGGGAATCCTCAAGAAATGTGCTGCTAATGTGAACATGGAGTATGGTCTAAAACCTACTATAGGAAAAGCAATAATGCAAGCTGCTCAAGAAGTTTCAGAGGGAAAGTTGAATGAACATTTTCCTCTTGCAATATGGCAAACAGGGAGTGGAACACAGAGCAACATGAATGCAAATGAGGTGATTGCGAATAGAGCTTCTGAAATTCTTGGCCATAAACCTGATGAGAAGTTTGTTCATCCAAATGACCATGTGAATAGATCTCAATCATCAAATGACACCTTTCCCACGATTATGCACATTGCTATGACTACAGAAGTGAACTCTAGTTTTATACCAAGCTTGAAACAGCTGCATAATTCACTTCATGCAAAGGATAACTGGCCTTCAATATTGTTTGCAATGGATGGTGGAATTGTTCTAAGTCTTGGAACCTAGCAACACAATACGCCTGGGTTTTGTTGGACTGTTAGTGACTTAAGTGATAATAAGTAGCATACCGGTAGTCATAGGTACGAAGATCTCATTATGTCAAGAAACGATTTGAAGATCCCGTTATGCTGCAGATAATGGTAGAATATCAATGCCATAAATACAAATCAAGTTAGTAGAAATGAATGGAAGTCAATAGACTCCACGCACTCTATATGTGGAAGGTGCCCGGAGGTTGTCGAAATTCAAACTGAACGAGGACTTAATTAATTTAATGCAAAATAAACTCTAAGCTCAAAATTAAAATTTGAATTGAAATTGTAGGTAAATGTTATACTTAAGTAGCTAACCAGAAGAACACGGCACCATATGTCACAAGACATAATCGCTAGAATGAACAATGCCAAAACACGCAGCCTCATGGACAACGGAGGCCAAATTTTGGATTTACAGGAGACTTAAACAAGATAAAATAAAAGTGTTAATGAATTTAAATTGAGCTTATTTAAGAATGATAAATTAAGGAATAAACTGACATAAAATTCTAAAAGTCTTTAAATAAGAGTGATTATATAGGGGAAAGTATTAATGAGTTTAAATTGAATTTATTTGATAATGATAGATTAAAAAATAAACCGATATATAAAATTCTAGAAGTCTTTAAATAAGAATGATCCTACAGGGGACTCAACGACTTATTGACGATCATAAATAGGACTTTTAATGAACTTGAGGGTTTGTCTCCTAACAAGAACAAAATTCAAGTAAAGCTTACAGTGATTTTGATAGTTGCCTATGAGCACAAACAAAATTTATGGATTGCGCCATATACCACATCAAACGAATCGTTTAGAGCAAAACATAACTTGAATAAGACTTGTGATGAGCCTACGAGCTTCTCATCAATCATGAGCTAAGTTTCATTGAAACTTAAAGAACTCAATGAGCTATAAAATAAATGTATACAAATTAGCATTAATCTAAATAATTGAACAAGAGCTAAACGTCTTATGCCACCGAATCCGTAATTCATACATACAAGCGGACAAGAGTTAGACTTCAAATTAAAAATTACACATACTACAAGACATTTTTGTAAACATTATGCTTCAAAATCTATATAAATACTTTAAAAAAATGAACTCATGACATGAACTTTATAGTGATGCTACACATAATTTAAGTTTTTTAAAATACGCGTGAGCCTTCAAATGAAATTGAAGTGCTCATATGGATCATAAAGTAACTATGTATCAAATCTTTTTGCATCTATAAGTAGGTGAGTATTTCAAGAGATTAATGAATTCTTCATGATTCATCTAAGAGTTTAAAATGAACACCAAGATAGCCCCTACTACTAATACTTAAACTTAGCTCAGAAGGTGTTGATTCACGCTTGGTCTTTGACCAGTCCCGTTAACAAAACCTAAATATTCGATTATAATTTTATAAGATTTTAATTTAATAAAATCTGAGAATCTATTTCTGTCATAAATTGATAAATGATAAATCTATTGATACTTCTTAAGTTCAAACTCCCAAGAGAAAAGTCTCAAACCTCGATCCTCACGCTCTAGAGTGAGGTGAGAAGGATTATAAGTAATGAATTTAAATTCGATCCTTCAGAAAGAGTGAGAAGCCTATCAATAATAGTCATGATCGAAAGGCGAAGTATTATTAAAGTTCTAATAATGAATCATTATATGCTCAAATCTAAATCAATCATAAAATGATCAAAATACAAATAATAAAAATATAAATGAAATAAAATTAATTATTTAAATTTAAACTTAAAATAAATCCACCCATTCGCAACTGTTTGTCTGGAGATGATAAATTAAGAAAACTTTTGCTCACAAAGAACCAATGTCAAATCAAATGTATAAATATTTTTACACTCAAATAATCTTAAGCCCGTAAGGATGTGCCTGTCTCTGATTTTACGTAAAAATGTCACCACATAAATGGCGACACGACTGAGCCTCTCGACCGTGGTTCGTCATGAGATGACACGATCACCACAACCTCAGTATGTTCCAACGCTTTGCTTTTGAGTGAAATATATAATGTATTTAATTGGGCAAAAGTTCTCTAAGGTTGACTTATATTTGTCCCCTTAGACAAATTCTATCATAGTCTACAGACACTCCCAGTAACCCATGTTGTTGACAAGAATCCTTCGAAGTCACTACCTCCTTGACTATAGTAGCCGCGTATGGATGAGGAATGGATCTGGGATCGGTGTGTCATCGCTCCCCCAACCATCCGCTTTAAGTTAAATAATGATGAATCTCATAAATCTAAATTCTAAAACTCCACATGCTGTTATTATACGCTACGCATTAAGTGATCTAATGACTAATCTTAATCGAAAGTTCTCTCTCAGCATTGTGATGAGTAATTAATTATACTGCCATAGAAACCGAAACTAGATTTAAAGTTCTCACAAACAGGGTGAAATCTGGGTAGTGTCTTATCTACTATTCCATCCGCCTTTTAAAAATTTCATCGACATTTAAATCACTCTCTTCATTGAGAGATTGATGATGAATTTTTGGAGCTCACAGAGACGTCAAGCTAGTTGTAACAAAAGGGAATAAAGATGTAGCGTAGTGCGGTGCTAATAAATATTAAATTTAAGTTGTGAGATATATAAATACATATATTTTGAGCGTAAAGTATGTAAATCCCCCTTAGTTTTATGGGGGTGAGAAAAAAGTTGGTATTTTCAATGATAGAAAATAGATCAAGAATATGTGTTTTGAATTCATGAACTTTAAAAAAATAACCTTTTAATTTGACTAGTGGGCTACATATTCTCTCAAATGAAAGAATATATTCTAATTTTTATTTTACTTCGGTGTGATAATCTTTTATAAATATTTTTAAATCTAAGAAAAAGAAGAGAAATTGAAAACTAGGAAAGTAAAATATAGGAGAAAGTAAAATCACTCCCAATTAGTTGTATATCAAAACAATGACTAGCCTAAAGATTTCCTAATCAAGCCTAACGCTATTCAAAATAAATAAATAAATCAATCAATGTATTCTATATAAAAATTGATATGACCCTGAAAATTCCTCTAGTCGAAGCACGAATCTTGATGCCGAAAGCAAGCTAATCAGAAATCAAGACTAACTGAGATCAAGCTGCTTATTATCAATCGACTCTTAAACATGGAGTGTTTATAATCAAATCGAAGGCCTTGACGATCAATCTAACAAGCCCAAGATATCATAATTCGACATCATTTGAGTATTCAAATGCACGAAATACATCATATGATCAAGGGGATCATTTTGAGCCGTCCATGACGTGGATCGGTACGGGTTTTGTATGACAGACGCCACTCTCCAATCTATAATATTTCATTCCTCATATGAGGGGAGGCGAAAGGAAGGGGCAAGAGAGAGGAGAGAGCTCTAAAGATCCTCCAAGCACAATCCCGCCACGACGGCTCGCCACCGCCGTACCGCCACCGCCGGTCTCGCTATCGCCGCACCACCGCGTCGGCCATCATCACCGACCACCATGGTTGACATCATCGCCAACATCGCCGGCCAACATTAACGCCAATATCGTCGCCAACATCGTCAGCCAACATCACGCCACATTGCATATTACAAGAACTGTTGTCCCCTTTCTCAAGATCTCTTGTATGAAACAGATACATAGTGGAAGCTTTTTCTGGGCCGTGATTTTTCCTCTTTTCGGTTTTCCACGTAAAACGGAGTTTTCTTATTAAATCTTTAAATACACGTGTGTGTCTTTCCAAAGAAGCTAAGACAACTTTACTCTACCGCTTGGTTTTCTCACGCATATGAGTTTTGCCGTGTGGTTTATTCCCATTATTTCATCTTGTATGACGACAAGTTTTCCAACAAGATTAAAACCACCATGGAGCATTTCAAGCTTTTAAAGAGTGCAAGTGAAGAATGAAGATTCATCAAACTTTGTTCCTTGATTCTGGGAACTCTCGATCTCGGAAGATCAATCTTAGCATCCCAATCGATTATCATCCAAGTCAAAGTTGGAGGATATTTCAACATTGAGAAGAGATATAGCTTTGCAAATTATATTTTTCCAATCATACTCATGGAAATACAAGGCCAAGGTTAAGGAGCAACTTTGGCTACAACCACAAATGGATGTTTTAATCGACCTCTTCCATACAGGTTAACGTCATCGAGTGACTACCGCAGATGGTCATCGGGTAACACCGACAACCCCGGATAGTCGAAAATCCTCAAATGATTCAATTGACCTCTTCCACAGTTAACATCATCGGGTAACACTCGACAAACCTCGATGGGTCAAAATCTCGGCGATTCAATTGACCTCTTCCATACAACGTCAGTAACACCGACAAATAACCTCGGATAGGTCAAAATCCTCGGCTAATTCAACCTCTTCCACCGCGATGCGTTCGGGTAATACTCGACAAACAACGCGGGATGGGTCAAAATCCTCGGATTCAATTCAACCTCTTCCACAGTTAACGTCATCGTAACACCGACAAACAACCTCGGATAGGTCAAAATCCTCAACGGATTGATTCGACCTCTTCCATACAATGCCATCGTCGTGGTAACACTCGAAACAATCTCGGATGGTCAAAATTTCGGCGGATTCAATTCTCTTCCAGTTAGCGTCGCCATGCTCGACAAACAATCGGATGGGTCAAAATCCCGGCGGATTCAATTCAACCTCTTCCGGTTAGCGTCGCCGGGTAACACTCGACAAACAACCGGTCAAAATTCTCGGTGATTGATTCCTCTTCCATATTGCGTCGCCAGTAACACGACAAATAACCTGATAGTCAAAATTCTCCGGCAGATTCAATTCCTTCCGCGCAGGTTAGCGTACCGACAAACAACGTCGGATGGGTCAAAATCGCCGGATTCAATTCAACCTCACATAGTTGCGTCGCCGGGTAACACCGACAAACAACCTGGATAAAATAATCTCGGCATTGATTCGACCTCTTCCATATAGTTAACGTCTGGGTAACACTCGACAAACAACCCCTGGGTCAAAATCCTCGGCGGATTTCAACCTCTTCCACGAGTTAACGCCGTCATTAACACTCGACAAACAACCTCCGGATGGGTCAAAATTCTGGATTCTCTTCCTCTATGCTATCATCGGTAACACGCACAAATAATCTCGGATAGGTCAAAATCGCCAGATTCAATTCAACCTCTTCCACACGTTAGCGTCATCGTAATACTCGACCAACGCCGGATGGGTCAAAATCCTCGGCGGATTCAACCTCTTACATATAGGTTAACGTCGCCGGGTAACCGACAAACAACCTCGGATAGGTCAAAATCTCAACGGATTATTGACCTCTTCCATTGCGTCGCCGGGTAACGGTCGACAAACAACCTCGGATGGGTCAAAATCTCAATGGATTAGGCAAACTCTTCCACGGTTAGCGTCGCTGAGTACGCTCAAAATAACGCCTCAAAATCTCGGATTCAATTCCCACATTGCGTCGCCAGTCACTCGAAACAACCTCGGTCAAAGATCTCGTCACAAACGTCGCCGACCACCCCTCTGGCCGCCGCCGTGCCGATCACTTCTGCCGAAGCCGTCGGTCGCCGACCATGCTGAATGCGGTCACGCCACCATCGTCGCATCCGGCCATTCCGTGCGATCGCCCGCGTTATTACTGTCTCTTGCTGCCACCGGCGGCGCCAGCAATGCGGTCCGCTGCGCTAACTGTGGCCGTTATTCTGCTATTGCGATCGCCGCGCCTTCACCCGGTCACCACCATCATCGCGGTCATCCCAGCTACGCTATCACCGTCGGCCCTCGCCGGTTAATCGCCAACAGCGCCGTCGGTAGCCACTTGCTGGTCCCGCGCCGTCATCCAGATCCGTCCCTGGCTATCACGCCGATCGGGTCACCACCATGCGCGGTCATCCCGCCAGACCGGCTATTATTCTGGTCGCCGGTCGCGTTGTCGACCGCCCGTATGATTACCATCGGTGCCGCTAGACCATCGCCGCAATTTTCTCCGGTCACCACCACGTCGCGCCTCATCTCGTGACCACCGCTCACGTCTGATTGCTTATTGCATCCGTCGGTAAACCAGCCGCGGTCCGCCACTGGCGACCACTTCGGCCACCTCGTGCGTCGTCGACCTCTCGGTTATCGTCTCGATCGCCTGAAACCCGGACGGTCGTGGTTGGCGCTTCTTTCGAGGGAATGCACGTAGTGCCTTGATCTTCAAACCCGGGACCAAGCGGGAGCGCTCTTCGAGGGAAAACGTGATAGCGTAGGTCTTGATAAACCCGGGGCGGTCGGTTGGCGCTCTTCGAGGGAAAACGGGACATAACGACGTAGTAGGTCTTGATCTTTCAAACCCGGACGGTCGAGCGCGGTTGACAGCGGAACCGGTAAACGACGGGCGCGATCGCTTCCAAGCGACCTTCTAGAAGAGAAGGTGCCTTCTCCCTAGGGGTTTTATAGACCCTTTCAGAGGCAAAAGTAAAAAATGCCCAAAGCTGAAACCGCCAAATCATCAAAACCGTCGTTGGACGTGGTGGCTATCAAAGCCAGCATATGCGCCTTAACGCCCAGCGCATGGACCGCCGCTGGTCCGTGGTCGCCCATCCGGCGGGTTCAGCGGCCGGTAACTTGCTTCATGAACGCCGTATGCTTGCAGCCGCGTATCCGAAGTGGGCCACGCCGCAGCGCTAAGGTTATCATTGCCAGCGCCGCTGTTGCTGCAGCGTTCAGCCTCGACTCCCATTGTTCACGATCTTGCCGCGACCGGCGATCGCGATCATCGAGCAGCGACCCGCCGTGCGACCAGCGTATCAGGAATTCCGCTGAAGCCCGATCCGCCCAGCCACGTGGCATGCCGTGAGCGATGGCTGGCCATAAATAATGGCGCTTGCCATCATCGCCGTGGCGAGCCATTCCATCTGCGGTCATTGTACCCGGATGGGTTACTATATCTCACACCCTGCGCATCGTTCATATTATAATTGTGTCTATGAAGATCTATTCTCTCAAAATGTGGTTAATGAACCTGGATTTGGTTGAAGGATTTTATTTATTTTGAAGTATTGATGATGATCAGATAATATCATCCAAAAATAGAGCGGCGAATTCTCTGAGTAATTTCAAATCTTGATCGAAAGCAATCAAATCAAAGCGAGATCAATTTTATCTAATTCCACATGAGTGTTTATAGTCAAATCATGACGGCGAATCTGCTTAAGATATAAGACATCATTTGAGCATTCAAATGCATACATTATATGATCAAGGGGATCATTTTGAGTCGTTCGATGAAGTGGAGTGGTGCGGGTTTTGCATGTATTTGAGACGCCACTCCTCCGATCTATAAATAATTCTCATGAGGGAAGCTGAAAGGAGAAGGGGGAAGCAAGAGAGGAGAGAGCTCTAAAGATCCTCCCCGCAATCGTCGCCTCGACGGTTGTCACCGCCATCGCCGGTCTCGTATCGTGTCGCATTTGGTCATCCGTTGATCATCATCGTCGTTTTGTTTATTCTTATTGTTGTCAATTTCTCTCTCTCTGTAAATGTGTCGGGAAGATCTTGTCTTATGAAACAGTGAGTGGAAGCTTTTTTTCTTGGCAGTGGTTTTCCCTCTTTTGAGATTTTCCACGTAAAATTCGGAGTTTTCTTGTTATTCTTTAAATACATGTCTTTGGACTTTCCAAAGAAGAAGCGTAACTTTTACTCTGCATTTGGTTTTTAGCAAGCAACAAAAATAATAAATTAAAAGTTAAAATTTTAAATTTTCTTAGCTAAAATTTTAAATGTTTAAACTTTAATTTTTATTATAATTTATTATGTTTCAAATCAAAGCTCTTTATTGATGATTGACTGATAACCTTTAATTTTATGTTGAACGCTTGATCTTTATTTTGTTATAGTAAGATTAGCTTCACATTTAATAAGACCTGATGACACATTTAATAAATTTTTTCCTTATGACTCATCTTTTTGATGAGTAATTGAGTTTTCATCAAACTAAGGGGCTATTTAGTTGCCTGCATTTGGAATGTAGTGTAAAAAAATGCGATTAAAAAAAAATGAATTAAATTCTAAAGCGATTATTTTATAGTTGTTTGGTTGAGAGTTTCAAATTCATGTTTCTTTTTTTTGTTTGATTGATAAAATATAATATAAAGCGTTTTGACATTGTGAGCGGCGAGCGGCGGGTGAAATTAATGGCGGAGGTGGCGGTGGTGGCCGTATCGGCGGTGGTGGCGGCGGGCGTACCGGCCCGGCCATCATCACTTTATTAGGCGGTATATTTGGAATTAAATCATTCAAATTACACATACCTTTATAGTGTATTTGATATCGTTACATTCTTTGAAATTTTACTTTACAAAAGCAGAAATGTTCAAAACGTTTGGAATGATGCATTCCAAATACTGAACAACCAAACAAGAATCGATGCACTTCAACCTTCTTAGTAGACACTTCTAATAATAATAATAATGCCCACTTCTAATTTTTTGGATGGTGAGATTACCTACAATTACTAAGATATATCTTCTACCAAAAGGTTAGCAACATCAATTGAAGATTGATTAACTCCCTTATTGTTATAGCACATCATATGGATAAGTGAATGAAGTTAAAACTCAACTAGAAAAATTCCAAATGCACAATAAAGGCTTATCATAAGAGCCAAATTAAAAATAAAAATATAATTTTTAAATTTTATTATTTAAATTTCATTTTAGTTAAAATTTAACTTGTTAAATTTCAGAATATATATGAGCAACTTATAAATAAAATATTATAAGATAAATTAACTTAATGAAGGTGATTAATGCCTTCATCTATTAGTGGCTACAACCTTATTTTCCCCTCATTTTCTTTTGAAAGAGGGTTATTATAATTCCTAGAAATATGGTTATTATATAATAAAAAAAATTCAATCTAATTTTAGTTGTATATGATTTAATGATGGGATTATGACAATAAATATTCGTCGTTAAAAAGAGTGAACATTTTAAATATATTTGATATATTATTCAAAGTGATGGTGAAATGGATGTGGTGTTGTTAATGGAATTCAAGTTAGCTGGTTGAAGTGAAAGAATGCATCACACATGTTGTGCGATAGTAAAATACCACTTAGATTTAAGAAAAAATTTTATAAGTTGGTAGGAAGACTTAGAATGATTTTGGCCAATAAAAGAGAAGAATAAAATTAAAGATCTATTTGAAGTAAATATAACTTTTTAAAAAACTAGTTGTAAAATTATTATAAAAATATCAACTTTTTTAAAAAAATTGTGTATATTATAAATATTTTTCTTTTTAAAAAATTTAAAAAATAACTTTCGGATAATAATTAATAAGTTCACAATTTTTTACCAAAATTTTCTAAAAAAAAACTAAAAAATTGCCAGCCAAACAAAATAGCTTTACTTTCTAGCTACTTTTTAAAAAAGAAAATCAACTAAAAAACTATTCCAAATGCATCCTCAGTGTTATAAAAATAAAATTCAGATAGATGAATGACTTTACACTTAAAGATAAAATGAGAAACAAATATATACATAAAAAAATTAAAATCGCTCTAATGAAAGATAAAATTAGAGAGCCGTCTTAGATAATTTGATCACAAAAAAATATGAACCAAATTAGAAGAATAGATGTATTAATTTTGATCTCTATTAAGAAAGACATAGATAGACCTAAAAAGACATTAGAATTATATTAAAAAATAAGCTTATTTTATTAAAATTAGATATAAATTTAACACTTAATAGAACATTATGAAAAAGAAGGATTCATATACTCAACCCCATGTAGTAGGATAAAAGCACCATTGTTATTGTTATATACAATAACAATTTTCACCTTTTGAAATGAAAAAAATTACTTGTGAATTTTTTTGTTTTTTTTTTGGGTTTGGTTTTCCTTTATGCCCTAGCTTGACATCTTAGTGAGAATAGTAATTTATCTGTAACTAATAATCTCAAAAAATCTTCTCAATTACCCTCATACCTTCTCCTATATCCAAACATCCAAGCTCAACCATTTAGCAACCAAATTCATTCAAAAATTTTCCTCAAGGTCCACAACAATGACTAGGTGAGCATCTACCTAATCATATTCTCCTTGTCATTATAAAATTTTAAACTCTATCAAATACTTAAGATCATAAATTTGCATATTGAAATAACCAATCACCATCATTTTCCCCTTATTTAGACCACTTAAGGTAACAAATAACAGACATGATCGACCAGTTTCAATTATAAGTAGAAGCCCAATCAAACAAACCCTAAAGTCAGTAAAAACAAAATAAAAAAAATGTTCAGTTCTCGTGCTTCTCTATGACTTTGACCATTCCAATGACAGACGCTTATTACTGTTAACAAGAAAAGCTGTATCTCTGTAACTGCACTACCCAATGAAAATTGAGATGAGAAAGAAAAAAAAAATGCATCACAAAAATGCTCTAATATAAGTTATGAACAAGAGCACTGAGACATAAGCTATAAAGGGAACAAAGAAACAACATTTCTTCACATATTTTATGACAAGTGGTGGTCCAAACTTCAAAATAAGCAACAAAGCACACGCATGAAATATATTAAATAATTATAAGACAATGATGCAAAGCAAGTGGTATACTACACGTTATTTTGAACTCAAGATGTGTCAAAAAATATGAAAACAGGTAGCAAATCAAAAGAAGCCATCACTAAAAAAATTACACGCCACAGTGGCAAAATGAAACTCAAATTGAAGAAAGCTTAGCTTCAATTCTCATAGAATAGCAGCCTTAACAAAACTTTATTGGTCTTCAAAAAATCACCGTAGAGGGTTATCTAGCTCTTTCAGGGGCTCAAGATGAGGTAGACTCCTTCAGATAAGCAATAAGATCTGCACGTTCTTGTGGTTTCTTTAGACCCGGAAAAACCATCTTTGTGCCAGGTATGTACTGCAAGTTATAAGACAACCGTTAGCCACACTCAAAATAAACATTAAAGCTATAAGTGTCACCTAGTCTGATTGGTAAAGGTGTCTTAGAAATTATCGTCAAAAGCTTGGGTTCAAATCCCGCCTACAATATAATAAAATTCGAGTAAAGCCTCCTAATAGGAGTAATTTTTAGCAGATTTAATAAAGAAAACTAGTACCTTAATCACGAGTAAAATAAACAGTAAAAAATGAGCAGATCCTGAAATGTTGGTACAGAGATATATTCCTGGAATCTACAAATCACCAAATAAAATATGGAGAAAAAAAAAGGAAGCAAGATTCAGTAATCATCAAAAAGCAGCACTCCAGTAGCTACTTATAGACCAATAAATATGCTCCCAGATAATGCTAAACAGCCAAATGAGAACACTGATGAAATATATTAAATAAGTAGACGAAATGTGACAGTATATTGAACCACAGCAGTTTGACGTGAACCCTTGAACACAAAAGCAGCAAATGTGTTGGAAATCTACAAGTTTATACTCCTCAAAAGTTCGAGTAAATAAATGATTTGAGTAAGTAGTTTTATTTCTGTAATTTTTTTTAAATTTTTATTAATCTGGGACTTGCCTATGAGAATGGGACATTCTTTTTAGTAATGCTGATAACCTATGATATACCTATGACTATGTGTGTGGGATAGGTTCTATTTAGTTATAATGCTTCTGGTCTAGAAACCTCTCATGTGATTCAATTTATAGCTGCTGCTTACTACGCTGAGAAGTCATATATGGATAGATGTGCTTTGAAATTATGTATTGGAGATTTAACATTAGTAGTTTGGAACTATCCCAACAGCAGATTCTGGATTTGCTCGACTGCACTATGCACTCCCCTAGCGTTACTGCATCTATTGTTTGGCTGACTTTCGAAACCTTATGCTTCCGCTCATGCAGTTACTATACGTGATCCTTATAGTTGATTCACGCGCCTTATTTTATGCAGTTTTAGTGATAGGATATTTATTTTAAGCTTTTTAAAGGTGTCTCCTCAAGCCTTAATTATTGGAATTATAGTGTGGCTCTTTCTATGGGTTTTGTTGAACTTATCCTTTGACCGATTCTTTGCCTATTTGAGTGTCATTTTATTTAGACATTTTAGAACTACCAGTGTTCATCCGTGTATCGTATATAATTGTATTTGTAATTGAGATTTAAAATTGAACCAAAAAGAGGTAGTCAACTAAAGGATTGTAATTTGAGGCATATAAGGGAACTTTAGTCATAATAAAATTTCAAGTTTCTTTTCAATCTTGTTTATATTCTTTTAGTACAAATATAATAATCAAAATTGGGAGGAAAATTATCTCCTAGTGCCAAAGTAAAGCCTGAATTTTCACTAAATCATCTATTCTTTCCTTGTTCTATTTTCTTCTAAATGTTATTAGTTTTTGCAAGCATTATTGATTTTGATCAAATATGATACAAACAATGTCTTCTGAGTCTGGTGTGAAGCATTGTGATTTTTATTGTTTCATCATATTAGTGATTTCATTGACTTAAACAAACATTAATTACCGTATAATTTGTTCTTCTCATATCAAAAAATAAAAAGTCATTTTGACTGGTGATATTTTAAACTTGCAAAATTCTAATTTGAACTGTGTGCTTTCATGCATCTCACCATCTAGTTTTATAAAGAATCTTAGACCATGAATCTCACATTATATTGGTATCACATTTAGATTTTTTTCAATATGTCACTAAGATTTTTTCAATGTCACTTTATATTGTATACTTGAATTAAATGAGAATTTGACACATAATAGGACACAATGAAGACGAAGGATTCATGTAGCCGACCCCACTTAGTGGGATAAAGGCTGTTGTTGTTGTTGTTGTTGTCACTAAGAAATACGAATGAACATCATTATAACTTAATATTTCAACAAAATAAAGGAATTTTGATCCTTCAAAAAACCATTTGGATAAATTATTAAACAAACAAAACCCTGCATGTGAAGAAATCAACCAAGTGAGAAAATTGAAAATTTGGAAACTACTCAAGTTCATGCATGTGAATCCCATCATAATAATGTACTCATGCACTTAAATGTTAGCATAGGCAGCCAACTTATTGTTGGAAAAAGGGAGCGCCAACTAAGGCTGAAATAAAATAACATTTAAAAGAACAGTATTTATTTTTATCTTATCATGATCACTTAATGAGTTTAATTTGAGTTTAATTCTTTTAAAAAAGAAACTAAAATGGCAACTAAATGCATGAACAAATTCAAACAATCATTGTGTTTTGAAATCATTGAAAGTGCTATTACACTTATCATTATGCTAATGAGTGCCTTAGAAAGAATTTGCACAGCAATACGGATAAGAATGATATTAAAATCAATAGGAATGATGATGTGCATGAACTTAATGAGAAGATCAGTGATTCTTAGAATACTTTGATTGAAATACTTGTGAAAGCTATGCAGCATCATAACTATGTCTAAAATTGAGTCAGGTTGGAAAAGAATTGCCTTCTTTTAAAAATCTATTTAAAATAGGAGAAAAATTGCAAGCCATCAAAGATAATGTTGTGTCAATATCTATTAATCGCATAACTTTAAAATTTAAATCACATACATAACCATATAATATAAATTAGGTGGAGAAACCTGCATGTCCAAGCCTCAAAAGTGTTTAGTACATATTCAACTTGTCACTCATTCTGATAACATCTAGTGCAATGCGCTACTCAAAGATGTTTCTAATGTTATTCTAGATAGATCATTGTTGTATGGCCTAGAATGCTTAATTCATGAAGGAAAGGTAAATTTAAACCCCACAAAGCCAAAGATTAAATATGATACTTCTATGAAAAGAAGTTGACACTCCCAATACCATAAAAGCATTTACATATTCTATAAGTTTAAAAAAGAGAGTACAAAAGAAGGTTTGATAAAAGCCTCAGTGACTATTAATTCGAATGATATAATGCTCAATATTATGACTTTACCTAACATATTTCCCCTAATTATGTTTTGATGAATTACCATCTCATGGAGAAATAAACCACACTAATAAGTTAATTATTAGATTATCATTTGCCTAACTTGTCTCATCATATAATGAATCAAATTGAGCATATTAAGATTAAAAGAAAGTTTGATAGATTGCATAAGGATTTATTAGAGAAAGTATGAGTCCTTGTGATTTTCATGCCTTATTGACACCCATGAAAGAAGATAGCCGACACATATGCATGAATAGTTGAGAAATCAATAAAATACCAAAAAAATAAAGAATTCATATAATTAATTTTAATGATATGTTATATGTGGTGATTGGTTTCATGATCTTTTAAAGATTAATTTAAGTAGTTGTCATTAAATAAGAATGAGAAGAAATGAATGAAAAGCTACTTTAAAATTAAAGGATGGATTGTAGGACTAATTAATAATATCATTTGGATTAACTAATACACTTAGCACTTTTATGAAAATAATTAATCATATATGATAACCTTCTATTAAAAATTCTTATTGCTTACTTTGATGATATTCTACACCTAATAAATATGAAAGTTAGCATGTATGTGTGCGTAACAGAATAATCAATAAAATTAGTGCCAAATGTAGATTTTGTATGCTTCGTTTGAATGATTTGTTAGATTCATTGATCAATATTGTGATCTTTTATAAGATTGATTTGAGTTGATATCACCAAGTGAGAATGAGAAAAAAATAAAACATGGAATGTATGAGTAATTAGTGAAGCTATTAAGATTAACTAACATTCTTGGTGCTTTATAAAATAATGAATAATCATGTTTTGCAACATTTTATTAGAAGAAAATTCTTATCATCAATTTTGATGATGTTCTAATTTATAACTTGACAAGAGATGACATTTGATGCATTATAAGAAATATTGAAATTTTATAAGTTAGGAAATTGTATTTGTAACATCATTCGTGATCTTTTTAGGATTTATTATGTCCAATGTTGACTAACACATACTAATATTCATGAGATTTAAAGTTTTCATGGCTGGCCATTTTTATAGATGAATCATTAAGTGGTTTAGAATTGTCATATACAAATCTAAAGGAAGAGGAATTGAAATGGACAAAACCTACTGATTGTGCTTATATCAAGATTAAGTAGAAGCTTATAAATGCACTTATGCTTAAATTGCTTAATTTTAAAGAAGTGTTTAAGTTTGTTTATGATAAATTTAATGTATGAATTAATGGAGTGTTATATCAAGAAGGACAACAATTATGACAAGATTTATTTAATAAATATCAAATGATAAAAAATCCACAAGATTATACCCATCCAAAACATTAAGCAAATAAATGATTTTAATAGATTTCACTATTTTCTTATTTTGTTTTCATCATTTTATTTTTAATTTCAATTCATTTGGGACATATTTTTGATGGCATGCTCATAAGAATAGGATGTGTTCTCTTTGTAGTTATGATGCTCTTAGTCTAGGTAATCTCACCTTTGGTTCAATTTAAACATGCTACTTAATCTATTAACAAGTCATATGGATTAATGAATTTCAGAGTTAGTGATTCAAGTTCAACAGTTATCTGATGCAGCTTTGGAATTTACTTGTTTAAAACTAGGTTAATGAGATGTTGGACTTGTTTCTACTCTTATACGATTTTTTCCTTTTTCCCCTGATTTCTGCCCTTTGGTTCTCTCCTATAGCTTCCAATATGCGATCCTGATACCAATTTCATGTAGCATTCTTTATGTACACCAAAACAAATATCAGGTACATTTCATATATACACCAAAGGATGGAGAAACATAGTACGTATAGAACCAAAACTAAACATTTCATGTGTACACCAAAACGAATTTCAGGTAAAAGACTGCAGAATAACAAATTAGCATAAAAGTCATTAATTTTAATACATGATATATAAAATACAGAAATTGTAGCAAATTCTAGTATTTCAATCAATCAATAAGAGGATAGTAGTTAGCATTTTTCAGTAGTAGACAAAAACTGATCGAATAAAAGAGCAATAACTCGGACTAAAAATTTATAACCATTAAGTTTTGCCTTATTGAACAAACGCAATCTTAACAATTGTCAACAAAGATGACAGCATAAACTACAGAGTTAAAGGGAACAAAAGTAGAATCACAGGCACTTATATTTATCATTAAAAAAAAAAAACTCAACTATAATAATAGTACCTTCTTGGGATTAAGTAAATACTCATACAAAGTTGACTCCTCCCAGATCACGGCCATATTCTTATTTGCCGTTGAATAAGAATAACCAGAAGTAGTACCGGATTGCCTTCCAAAAAGGCCATTCAAATTAGGACCTAAACATACAAAAAAAAAAAAAAACAGTTAGCCTAATCTCTTTTTTTTATGCAAAAGAAGGTTACATAGTAACAAATGGTTTTACCAAAAACAGAGAACAGAGACAATAAGAACAATAAATTTTAACAAGAATGACCTATTTATTCCTACCTAAAAGAAACAGGTATACTAAGATCATTAACAAACTATGTCAAAGAAAAGAGATGCACATGCAATCAAACTGCAACACAATGAAAATTAACAAGGATAAACTCCTCTCATCCCAGCAAAAAATGTTAAAGCCGGTGACATCAATATTCAAGCCCTAAGATACGAGTTATATGAAGCTGCAGCACTTTTCTGAAGAAAAAGTATATGATGAACAAGACCATACTGTTTTCTCATTAATAGAAGCAGAAGTTGTGAGCAAGGTTTAACTCAAGTATCAGCAAGAGCCTCAGACTTGATAACAATAGCAAAATTAACAAATTACATGAAAAGAGCGAGGATTTAATCTATAAATGCAAATAGCAGGGAATCTTTAAAACAAATCAAAATACAATCACACAGAATCCTTTCTACAACAAATGATGCTCGTCTTAATTGAAATGAATAAAACTTTCTAAATTTAACAGAATATCAAACTTAGTCATGCAGTATGAAAACGGTCGTGGGCAATTAACAAACAATTCTTTTAGATATCAGATAGCTCGTATAACAATTTTGATAGTGTATATAACTGTGGGCAACATGCAGTAAATATATTCTCCTTGATGATCATAGAAATGCAAAAGATTTAGGTTTATAATTTTCAGTTTTGAGATAATTTTTGGGTTAGAATTAGGGATAGTTTTATGCAGAGGTGCTAATAAATAACCAGTTGTGACATCCAAACACGGATTGAACAAAAATCAAGTTATGGTCGACCTGAATAATATATTGGTCGGGTTCGGTCTAAAATATACATCAATTTAACTGCTGAGTATGGTTCAAGCTAACCTTGAAATCAACTAGGGAAAAAAAACATAAATCAAGTACTTGCCCTAAAATCATGGTTTTGATTTCGTAAATCACAAATTGCTAGTCACACCTCTACAATTTTAGTCATTATGAGTCAATTTAAATCATCAATCATAAATTTCTTATCTTGAAATTTGTAAAATTGCAAAAATAATTAAATTCAAACAAATACTAATAAGAAAATAAATAAGCATCCTAAATCATGAATTATACTAATCAATTAAATCTCCTTTAACTAGTGATCCGCATAATCAAATCACAAAATCTCCTTGTCTTTTAGTGTAGAAGCAATGTTGGCATGATGATATTGAAAATAATAATATTGATTTTACTAATCTAGAAGATCAAGAGCCACTCATTAGAGCTTTTCATGTGGTGGTCAAGAAACTTATTACAATGGATGGTGATTCCATCAAATCACTTATATATTTCTTGGCCTAGCAAATTAAATGTGATTTTATTTATAAACTTAAAGTAACACAAGAATAGGTAAAGTTTTCGGTGATGCACCAAGTTCTATTAGAAGATATATTAGTTGGAAACATAAGAGGCTCAAATGTGCCATATGGAGTTATATCTTTAATTTCAACATTGAAAGTGAAACTTATGTATAAACTATAGAATAATCAAACCACTATGCCTTAGGTGATACTTTTTAATGTTACCAACCTCTTAACTCCTTGCTGCAAATTGCAAGAACTTTTAATCAAAATTGATTTTATAAGATGGTGAAATCTTTGATTGCGTGCCCAAAAGAAACATGAACTAGAAGCTGATAATTATATATTTTTTATTTTTTGCAACTCTTTTAATAAACAAAATGAATTCAAAAGTTGCAATAGATTCTTCCACCATATGATCTCCTCCGACAACATTGTTGTGGTATATATGAAGTAAAAATTATAAACGAATAAAGTAACGATATTACCAATCTCTTGATTGATGAAAGCAATATTAGATTTAATCTTTGTTAGATGATGTGAGGGAATCTTTAGGCAACATAAACTCTAATATCAAAATGATGGAGTGAAGAAATAATGGTAGGTTATTTGCAAAAATTCTTTTTATTATATAAGAATTGCTTAAATACCAAAATTGCATAGTGTGAATGTGGGTGTAGATGTAGGAAACATGCTGGACTTGTATTCTTCTTGATGATGGTAGAGATGGAATTGACTTAAAGATAGGGATTTTAAGGTTAGGATTTGGGATGATTAAAGGGTTAAGGTTTGGGATGGTTTAGAAAATTAGGTAAGGAAAGGGATGAAGGAATACTGAAATCACCAAATTGTAAAAAATTCAAAGCGTATCTATTATAAATCAAACAAAGTGATGAACAAGAAAGTTGTAGATAATGAGTACCAAAAATATAGAATAAAAATTATGCAATTTTGAAGTGAAATGAAAGAAAAAACCTGTAAGTACTAAAAGGTTCAAATGATTATGGGATTAGCCTTTCTAGAATAAGAAGAGAGGAGAGAGAGAGAGAGAGAGAGAGAGAGGAAACAATGGAATATCAAGTAAAAAGATGACTTTTGGTGAGAACAGAAAGTGAAAACCATGAAAAAAAAAAAGAATTAGGAGAGGAATGTAATCAAGTAAAGCGTCAGACATATTAAGAAATCATGACATTAAAAAATCACATTCAATTGAATAATTCTCAAGTTTAAGGTCTTAATATTAAGAGATCCATGAATCCCTACATAAAAGCAATGCTACCATAAAATTTAAAAGCCTCCAATAATACTTCAAAATTTTTTTAAAAAAATATTAATCACTTCATCTCTCATAATTTATGATCTATATGACCCAATCAAAATCGATAAAAAACATCATATGGCCAATTTCCCTGTCTTTGAGTGGGGTGTCTATCACAAATTAGAGTTTAGAAGGAAAAAGATCTTTTGCAAAGAATGTAAAATGATTTCAAATGAAAGTTTAACCACATAACATAATACACTTGACTAATATTGTAATAAGTAGTGGATGATCAAAAAGCTCCAATCACCATAGGATTCATTATCGAAACATTAGGTGGCTTCTAGTGATATCACTGTCCAACACTCGAGGTGCTAGACACCATCCTAGGTGCTTATCTGATTGAACTGAGGTACTAAAGAGCAATTTCTCTTGATAGAATTACTTAATAAAAAAATACTTATAAAGAACACAAATAAAAATCATCAAATTATAATAATTGGGCAAAAAAAAAAAAAACTCAAAATCATCTAACTTACAAATTTTCTCAAACAAGTATTGTTGACGTATTTAAGAATAATAGCATGTATAGTTTAATATTATACAATCTTTACTACTATATATTCTCTTGTAGTTCTATTTAAATTTCAATTTGTTTTAGAGTGTGGACCATTATTTCAAATCATTTCACAATCATCATCTTAACGACCATCTCACCAATCAAAATTTTAAAAAAAGTATTTGAGAAGTGAGGTGATTTCCACATTCTAAGCAAAGTGTAAGATAAATTAAGGTATAAGCATCAAATTAAACTACAAAACATAATACTACGGATAATAAAAATATAATTTTAATCTTAAAAGAAAAAGAAAACATCTAGAACTTTAGAAGAATTCAAATGCATAAATATATCAACAACAACAATTTTAAAGTGGATTAAATGAATCCTTAGCTCCATTGTGAAATATATGTGTCAAATTCTCAATTCAAGTATACTAAGGTCATTTTTTATACATCTTAACCAAGTCTTTTAGGTCTACCTCTACCTTTCTTAACATAAGATCTAATGCATCTACTCTACCTTTCTTAACAACAACGCTTTTATGTTAAACCATCTAAAGCATTCTCTCAATCTTATTTTAGCACATCTCATTTATTTTTATCTCTAAGAGTAAAACTCATCCATCCAGCATCCTCATCTCTGATTCTTAGTCTTATGCTTCTCTTATGACATTATAAGTCATTTGGTCTTACCAACTTATAAAATTTTTCCTCAAGTTTAATGAACTTTCTATCACACAATAATGCATTCCTCCACTTCAACCATCCAACTTGAAGTCTACTAATAACATCTCCATCTATTTCACCATCATTAATCTCATTTAAATTCTAGGCATTAAAAAGAGATTCAAACACAAGTCTATAGCCTTAGAAATCAATGAAAACATCTTCATAAAGATGATCATCATCACTAGGAGGATTTTCTAATGAATCATCATCATATCTAATAATGATTTCATCTTCCTCCTCATTAATCTCATTTAGTTCTTAAAAATCATTTTCTTCTTCCATAATAGCAATCAACTTTTACCTAAAACATACTATTTAAGTATTCCTCAGTGAAAAAATTAAAACAATATCTTAATGATTAATAGTTTTTATTTGTGGCATTTCTTATTTGACAATTGATTTTGTTTGTCGCATTTCTTTGGTTGTTTAGAACTTCTACTATGACTTTTTGCATTATACAACTTAATAGCATTCATCTTCAATGATTTTTATGGCATCTCTTGATTTCTATCAACTTGGTTAACCAATCATTCATCATTTAAATGCAAATCTTTAATAATCAAAGAATCATTACTGTCATTTTATGATTTAACTTGAAAAATATATCTTCTAATTGCTTATTCTTGATTACACACACCAATTTGCTCATCCTACTCTCCAATTGCATTCACATTTTAAAAATAAATGTATTTGACCTAATACATTAATTGCAAACATTTTTAATTCTAGTATTCCATCTCCAAATTGCATCCACTAATGATTTGTATTACAATTAAAATGATGAAATAATCAAATAAATAATTTACAATTTTAACAAGTTTTTTTATAGGATTATAGTTTTTAATAATTAGTTGAACTTACTAGTGAATGTATTTTGCATGATAACTTCACTACTTCGAAGCTGGACATTCTAGTTTTTATAATAAAAACTTCAAGTTGTCCATCAGCCTTATCAAAATCAATTAATGATGACATTCGTATCTCCAAATAATCATACAAGCTAGTTTTAAGTTGAACACATTCAAAAAACTATCGTAAAAAAAAAATAAATATTCAAATAAAATACAATTAATAAATCATAATAACTAATTGTCACATTTTCATCAATAATTTTCTAAAGTTTCCCATAACTTAATTCTTCTCCACCCAAGTTTTTAGCTCTTTGTTTTTTTTTTTGCTTTGTCGATAGCACCATTAGTAAAAACCATTACAAGCAATGATTCTGAACGCTACAACAAAAAGTTTCATATTTTAAAATAATATTACACACTTTGGTGAGCAATGATTCTCCTTAAAACAATCTTCACTTATTTTTCATCATAGCTTTCAGCCCACAAATAATTGTTTCATTCTTAAGAAGAAAACATGACTTATAATTTATTCCTCACTCAATACATGGTTTGCAAAACAAATAAGCAATGGAAAGTCATGTGATTGTTGACCTAATAATTTCTATATTCATAAATCTTCTCATCAAACTTGCTACCCAAGTATGTTTGCAAATGAAGTTGCTTGCCTATTTTTTTATTTTAGTGAAGGCATTTTTAAAGTTCTGTCAAGTCTTCCAAATTTGCAAGCAACAATTTTAAACATTTAGCTACACAAGAAGTCTAATGAAGATGTTTTCCTTTTCTCCATTAACATCCTTCATGCCCTGTTATGTGTCTTTCCATTATCAATTTTTACTTAAACAACTTGTTTTACTTCGACTTCTTTAACAAAAATCATTACGAATTTTGAACGATAAATATGCATCTTCAATTACTTGAATTCATTAATATATTTCAAAATTATTCATTAGGAGTTGTTTACACAAAAGGTAATCAAGGGGTCAAATGGAAAGTCATGTGATTGTTGACCTAATAATTTCTATATTCATAAATCTTCTCATCAAACTTGCTACCCAAGTATGTTTTGCAAATGAAGTTGTACTATTTTTTATTTTAGTGAAGGCATTTTTAAAGTTCTGTCAAGTCTTCCAAATTTGCAAGCAACAAATTTAAACATTTAGCTACACAAGAAGTCTAATGAAGATGTTTTCCTTTTCTCCATTAACATCCTTCATGCCCTGTTATGTGTCTTTCCATTATCAATTTTTACTTAAACAACTTGTTTTACTTCTTTAACAAAATCATTTGAGCGATAAATATAAATATCTTCAATTACTTGAATTCATTAATATATTTCAAAATTATTCATTAGGAGTTGTTTACACAAAAGGTAATCAATGGGTCAACCATCTAATAGTATTGAAGTGAAACTTATTTGCATCCAAGTTTTCTTTACTTCTACAGTAAAATTATCAATAGCACATGCTTCCTCTTTCAATATCCATGTTTGAAGGTCATAAATGGAAGGAGGTTGAAATTACCGACCATAATTTCTAATAGAACACATCATATTATGGAATAATGGAGACCTTATCACATTAAATGCAATCCCATTTCAAAAAAAAAAAAAAAGAAAAAAAATCTTCCAATGCCCAAGCAAATTAATCCAAATGTTCTTTTGCATAATTTGGAAGTATTATCTGATCTTTATCATCAAAGTCCACATCCATGACAAATCAGTTCATATGAATTCATGTTCTATTAAAGAAAAAAATCACCACTAGGTCCACAAATAATACCTCAAATAGGACATGAATTTAATTTTTCATGATCACCAAACTACCAACTAGTGTCTATCATTTCATCCATGTTATTGTTGTTCATTCTTGGAAGATGTCAATGCCTTCAGATAATATAAGAACTTTGGTTAACTTTATTGAGTACTTTATCACGTGTTCCTATATTTTTATGACTTTGAGTGAGATGTTCCTTTAAACTTTTAACACCAATGATAATTTGTACAAAATTACTTTCTACATAAATACAACCTTTTTTGCTTCTCAACTTCAATTTCAATTGAACACTATATATTCAAGGTTGGTCCTTTATTTTAGTTACGAATTTCACCATTACTTCAAAAGTCCTTTATTTTAGTTACGAATTTCACCATTACTTCAAAAGTATTATCTGATCTTTATCATCAAAGTCCACATCCATGACAAATCAATTCATATGAACTCGTGTTCTATTAAAGAAAAAAATCACCACTAGATCCACAAATAATACCTCAAATAGGACATGAATTTAATTTTTCATGACCACCAAACTACAAACTAGTGTCTATCATTTCATCCATGTTATTGTTGTTCATTCTTGGAAGATGTCAATGCCTTCAGATAATATAAGAACTTTGGTTAACTTTATTGAGTACTTATATATATTTTTATGACTTTGAGTGAGATGTTCCTTTAAACTTTTAACACCAATGATAATTTGTACAAAATTACTTTCTACATAAATACAACCTTTTTTGCTTCTCAACTTCAATTTCAATTGAACGCTATATATTCAAGGTTGGTCCTTTATTTTAGTTACGAATTTCACCATTACTTCAAAAGTCTAAGATCTATAAGAGAACAAAAATATGACAAATTTATAATTCAAAAAAATTTAAACTCAAATAATTAACTATTTAATTTTACAATTAATACTTACAAAATATAACCCATAATAAAATGGCTCAATCAAATTTGATAAAGTATTTAAATATTCATAATAATCATATAAGCATCCTAATTTACTAAGAATATCCAACCAAAAAGATCATAAAGCATTCCATTATTTATAAATAAAGATCCAATCACTTGACACACAAAAATAGAGCCCAATCAAAAGTAACAAACCCATGCAAGAAAGTTTATTAATCTTAAGCTTTCATTTATTGTCAAAATTACTTATAACAAGAGTAAAAAAAGAAAGAATAAATGTGTGTGTGTGTGTCTGAATCTATATCTATGTATGAAGTGCATATCTCAGTGCCTTAATTGATCAAGGTGTTAGTTTCCTTCAGATTAATCAGGGAAAGTCTCATATTGATAAATTCACATCTTAAAGCTTTCTGAGTTGCACATTTTGAATATTTTGGAAAACATGTATCCAATAAATGCATGGTACTCACCTCCCTATCTAACACCTCAAGGAAAAAAGCTTGCCCAAGTAGTGCATTAATAAAGGCCGACACCAAAAAAGTGTACGAGGTGATTTAATCTCACATCGCCTCACCAAGGTGCTTCCTACCCAACTTACAATTGACAATAGTTAGTAATGATTACATCAAAGATCAGCTTTAGATCCATATCATTCAGCATAGGCTATGGAGATGCCAGTAAAGAATATTCAATATCATATGTTGTAGACTATATTATTTTTTTGATGGCATAATTTAATAGCTAAGACCACTACAAAATAAGTGAAACATTTGACAATTGGAATAACTATTTAAAAGAAGAAAACTAATATAAATATCAAGTACAACATATAAATTTCAATATATGTAAATTGCTATTAATGAATCAATTTTATTAGAAAATTGTGAAATTTGTAAGTGATGAATTAAAGTATCATATATTTCTTATTAAATAGAAGAATGAATAATATATGAGAATATAATTTCCAAATTAAAGCTAAGTAATTAAAATTAACAAGTGGCTTTAGCAATGTGATAAGAGAATCTCTTGAAAACCTAATAGTAAGTTTTACAAAATTATAATTAGAATTTCCGGAGAAAAAAATCATAAATAGCCAAATTGAGTGTGGCTAAATTGACTATGTTACAATAGATGTGTGGAAAAACTAGAAAATTTTGATTTGGAAACAATTATACAAAAGAAACTATTGAAGCAATATTTTCTAAAGATATAGTGAAAACTAAAATTAGCTGGCTTAAACAATGTATTTGATGGCAAAAGATGCACCAAGAAAATTTTGAAATAAAACTAATGCAAAAGAATTAGAAAGATTGAGTAAACCAAACATGTACATGGTTAAAAATTGTATAGAAAGGCATCATACACAACAAATTTGACACCTGAAATTCCACTCAATTAATGAAGCAATATGATTCCTAAAACTAGCCCTAAATTTAGTAAAATAGGGGTAATAAGATGACAATGATGATGAAAAGTAAACTTCTAAATATCTAAACATATGAATTATTATATCATGATATGAACCATGATACAACATGAACAACATAATTTATAAGATTATTAAAATGGCACTTGACACTCTACAAAAAAAGATCATAGCCATTGATTTGTTTTAGATTTTAAAAAACATGACTATTGGCAATAATTTTATTTTAATATCATCTAATTTATTAGAATTTATTTCACTCATCTCTAAGCATCTTTACGCTACCAAACTTTAAAAGCACTCTTAACTTTCACACAATTCTTCAAATTTTTTAATCTACCAAATGTATGATTCCTTCAATGTTCTCGATTATACATGTAAATAATTGTTATACTAAATTAAAAAAAAACAAGAGAATATTTTTATCATACAAAAGATTCATCTAATGTTTTGATATTTATATTATTTTGTTTTATCCAAATCCAATTTCATTCTAACATCCAATTAAAATAATTTGAAATAATGGCAATTGCTAAATTTTAATGATTTAGGCTAATTAAACATTTATCATCTGACATTACTTGGGACTTATAAATTCATTTCAATATGCAGATTAAAATATTATACTACTTAATTGAAATCTCATCTAATATTAGGATTTATTTCAACCCTTTCTAATCATTTTTGCTCCCAATTAGTATGAATATCAATCTTAACTTTCAAAGGGAGTCGTTCAATCTCTAAAACACAAGCCAAATTTACAATTTGTAATTTGCAATCTTATGATAAATTAAAAACAAGCTAAAGTTTGATTTTGCATAAGTATTATCTAATATTTAATATTTATGCTTTCTCCATGTTCAATTTCTTTTCTATATACATTTATACTGTCATTTCAATACCCTTTTAAAATATTTTTAAAGGTATTCCAAATTTTAAGAAAATGTGTTTCACCATGTGGTACTTCTTACAATAATATCGGAAACAATGTCATCAAAAATGCACTTAAAAGTATGTTTACAAGAAAATCAAAATAATGTGCTGGCATGAAGTGCAACTCATAGCAAAGATGCATGTGGTACCTACCCCTTCACTACTTTGTGTCATAGCATTGCGCTTGGTTCCGACTCAATGAAAGGGGGGCAATGTGCATGAAAAAAGGTATTTGAAACTAAATTATTAACATTCTTAATTAGTTCTTAAGCCAGAGGAAAGTACATAAGACTATCATATTCCATAACACACAAACGGTCTAGAAGAAAGTGAGTAAAGAAAACCAAGAATTATCGGACCAAAACTTCATGTATATCTTGAAAGGAGTTGAGGCTCATGCAAGAAAATAAAAAAAGAAATTTATATGCAAAACAAAAAAAAAAAAAAAATCTGTGGCCAAAAACCATTAATCTGATAAGAATAAATGTTTACCACGTAAACTCTCGCATTTGTAAAACGAAATTGCAAGAAAGTAGATCATTTCGATTCCATACTACCAGAAGTGATAAACATGTCAAATAGAAAGATTTCCATGATTGAATAATAGAAGAACACAAAGGAACCCACAGATCAGACGGGAGAAAAAAACACACCTTGCTTGTGTCCTGCGCCTTTCTCCACCGTGTGGCATTGCGCGCACTTGGTCTTGAAGATCTTCTCGCCGGCCTTCGAACCGCCTGGCGGAGCCTCCGAAAACGACGCCATTCCTCCGCTTGCTCAACGCCAAACAACGCCTCTTTTACTGCAAAAAGAATCAAGTATTAGGGTTTCGACCCTTTGCGCTCTTGCCAGGTTTACAGGATTCGTTCTCTTCCAATTGACTTTCAGAAATTCGCCGCCAGGTGTACAGAGTTGAATTATTAAAATACCCTTCCTCCCACGGATCTAATGTGTTGAGTAAAGTCGTACAACGCAACAGCTGTAAGGGATAGATCCGGTATTGCACTAACTCAGGCAGCGTCGGGAACCAGACGGCGCGGGATGACCACTCTTGTGAGCCCCAAACCTAAAGCTTGCTTAGAAATTAAAAAAAATAAAAAAATTACATACATATCACACATATGTATTTACATATAGGGGGATTTACGCACATACCACTCAATTATTAGATATTTACATATCTAATACCTAAAGTACAATATTTACTAATCTAATACATAAAACTTATTTTTCTCCCCAAAATTATCACTCTGTTACCCTAGCCACTCTTTCCATCTTCTCCCGGATATCTATAGCGTGAAACAGCCTTCAGTCAAAATTGAGCGCCAGAACGATCATCTTGGCCGGCATTCAAGCTCGAATGTTCATCTTGTCCATCTTCGTGTGAGGCTTCAGGAATGTTCCAGCTTCGCCGGCAATCAAACTGGCACGGATCTATCGCAATGTCTTCCAGCTTTTGCTTTCCATCTTCAAAGTTTCGGGAACGTCCCGGCTTTTGTGCAAAGCCATTATCGATACATTCAATGCCTTCATTTTGACACTATCCTACTCTTGTGATATCTATCAATTGAATCCAATCCATTATTGTGTTTAGAGTCCATTTGACAAAATGATCCTTTTAATCTCTCATAGGAGATATTCTTTGCACAAGCCGCTACGATTAACACATTGTGAGTATAACTCACCTGTATTATAAAAAGCAAATACCTTTATATATGATAACAAAAATTGAAAAACCATTGGATGCCATAATTATGACATATTTTACTTATTTATTTCTTTACTCAAGATTTTATAGTTTACAAGTAGAATATACAAATTGTTATTCTTTTTTTTTTGTGTTTACAGATCTTATTAATTATGATGGATAATGACTGGTTCTTTATTACATTTAAATTTGGTGGATATTGGAGTGAAGTCAAAAATAAGAATAAGAGAAAGTACGATGACAGAAAGTAGAAAACTATTAAAATAGATAAAAGTATGTTTTGCTTGTTTATATTGATAGAGAAAATCAAAGTGATTTGTTCATGGCTAAGAGGGCATGATTATAAATTTTACTATCACATATGTGGCACATCTCCTAAGGATTACAAGCTTATAATCAATGATGATGAGGTGACTAAAATGCTAAGTTTATATGCTGAAGTTAGGCGAATAGAGATAGTTGTTGTAACACAAGAGGACATAACTTCGAAGGATTTTTCAAGCAATTGTGTAGTTAAGAGGATGTGCTTACAAAATGAAAAAGTTAATAATCATAGTCACATATCGAAGAGTAATCCTCCTAGTTCTTATTGGCATTTGGCAAGTGAAGTTGCAGATGATTCTAATCTATTAGTTAGTGTTCACTTTAATGATGCAATGAGTTTCAAGCAATTTTTTTTTGAACCAAAGCCATTGAAGAGAACTTTGGGGTGCAAATTAAAGCTAGTGATAAAACACGGGTTATTGTAATTTGTTCTTATCGGGGGTGCCCTTGGATAGTAAGAGCTTCTCTATGTGCAGATAGTCAAACATTTGAGGTGAGAAAATTAGAAGCCTCACACCTATACCCTAGTGTCAATAGGGCTGGTAACAAACAAGCCATATGTAGTTGTATCGCACATTAAATACAAGATGTGGTGAAGAAGCATCCATATATTCCACCCAAATAAATTAATAATTGTATAGAGAGTAAGTATGGATTGTCACTTTCTTATATGAAATTATGGTGTTCAAGAGAGCTTGCAAGAGAAATTATTTTTGGATAAGTTGATGACAACTATAGATGGACACCAACTCTTAAAGCGGAGCTTATCAAAAGGAATCTGGCTCTCATGTTACTTATAGCTATGATGATGATGGTCATTCATTTAAGAGGTTCTATGTGAGTTTCAAAGTATGTCTTGATGGATTTCTTGTTGATTGTAGACATCTAGTTGGATTGGATGCATGCCATTTAAAATCAAAATATTTAGGTGTATTATTATCGGCAAATTCTCTAGATAGCAATAATGATCTTTTCACTATTATTTGTAATAGTTGAGAATGAATCTATGAAGACATATATGTGATTTTACAGAACTTGTTTATATCTCTTGGTGGTGAGATTGAACCATTAGCTTTTATTTCAGATATGGAGAAGGGTTTGGGAGATCGATCAGGAGTGTATTCCCTAATACAAAACATAGAGTTTGTATGCAACACCAATGAAAGAACATTAAGAAGAACTACCATCATCATGATTGTCATAGGCTTCGAAATATTATGTGGTTAGCTGCAAATGCTTACACGAGGTATGTGTATGATGCCAAAATAGAGGAGTTATTCAGAATAAGTCTATGTATCCACTCATATTTGCTTAGTTTGCCTTACAAACAAGTGGTCCAAATTTCAATTCTCACAAGGCATAAAAAATTATTACAACACAAACAATGTGGCAGAGTCATTTAATAGTTTGATTGGAGAAGCTAGAGGAAAACCTATAGTCGATTTGATAAATATGATTAGAGGAATGATTATGGAGCAAAGAGCAGAGAAAATGGTGAATGCATCAAAGTGGCGCGGTGAATTAGTTCCAAATGCCGATGAGTACATTAAAGAGATAACAAATAGAAAAAATATTTTATTATCCGACAATCAACCATATATAAGTCAAAAGTTGAAGGTCACACTGATAGCATGAGGTTGACATTGCAAATAGACACCATAGTTGCAATTTTTGGCAATTGAGTGAACTTTCTTGTATTCATGCAGTTGTTTTTATTGGCGCTAAGGATCATCTATTGTGGCACACTTACATCGATGACTAATCATATCATTAGGTGTACATTCTAAACTTTAAGATAATTATTATCTTAAAATTTTTTTATTTCACTAATTATAGTATTTTAATTGTTCAGGTATCAAATGACATATAAATGTGCAATATACACTCTTCTAGGAAAAGATCAATGGAATATAGTTAATGGTGGTGTTGAAATAGGTGTGCCAATACATTAAGGCCAAGGGGTAGGCCAAAGAAAAGGAGACTTAAAAGTTTTATGAAGAATAATAGCAAGAAGACTAAAAAGTTGTATAAATGTAATCGGTGTTGTCTTTGGGGTCACCACAGAAGCACTTGCAAGAACCCACTTAATTGGTCAACCCAAGATGTAATGATATAAACTCTATTTTGCCTCATTCGAAACACCAAAATAAGTGTTGAAATGATTAGATTGCTATTAATACATTTTTTAAACTATTTTGGAGGTTATTATGTGTTGTCATGTTTCACATCTATGTGATTTTATATGATTAAGATTGACAACATTGCGTCTATGTGGGTTTACATTAAGTTTAGACCTCATAAAGATAGTTTTTTTTTTACTTTCAACATTGTTCACATTTACTGGTTTTATTTTACTTGTATGATGGATGCCATAATTTTTGTAGAGTATACAGATTAATCTTAAATTATTGGTTGGTGTTTGAACTAACTCTAATGGCAACTGGACTCAATTTTGACGAAAGAATAGAATCTCTAGGGGCAACTAACTGCAGGTCTTTTAATTTATATACTTTTACAGTAGTGTAGGTGTGTTTCCTGTAAGAGGGGACCTGGAATTATGAAGATTTGCTACTGGTTAGGCTGGTTGGATGTAGAACAACAAAGAAAAATTACCTGATTGTTGAATTGGACATCAAAATCCTAGCATAATTTTTTTCCTTCAGTTGGTGAGAAATTGGTGTCGTTTTCCTTGATTAATCCATAGAATGAAAGGAAAAAAAGATTGTTTCTATGTGACTGAAATTGAAGATTTGGCAGCAACGCGAGTGTTCCTAGATTGCAATGAAACTCTAGGTTGGACAGTAACGGAATAGAATTGAAGGGCTCCTGCGTGCTTCCTTTTCGAACTTCTTATAAGTTTAGGTTAAAATATTCAGCATAATTACATTTCTGGTCACAACAAAATTACCTGATACTTCAATAATTATTTTAACTACCACAAATTAACTTCTGGAGCTTAATAGTAATTATACAAGGATTCATCCCACATGCTTTAATGGAAATGGATAGTCAAGAACTCATTCAACTGCTGCAATTTACCAAATAGATATTTAAATAAAAAGTAGTTAATCTATTGATACATGCTCAAACTTTAATAGAAAACTATATTGTTGGTTGAGATTACAAGGATTCATCACTCAAGTTACTTCCAAATATCCTTGATACATCAAAATAAACAAGCTTCTATTCTTCAAGGTACTTCACATCATAAAGAAGATCTTAATTACAATAACTACTAAGATTGCTAGCAAATAGTTCTGCTAAAATTTCATGATTCTAATTTCTTCAATGATCCTTCTTGCTAACTCCTCATGAATGAGTCGTTCCGCATAAAACATATCAAACACAACATCCTTAGTTTCGTCGATCCACTTGAAGTACTTGCAATCTCTCTCACTTCGATTTTTGGGACATCGGTAAAAACTTCTTCCACTATTCACACCTCGATGGCAAGTGAAAATCATGCATCGTAAGTTACATCTACAATAAAACTTTACATCCAGGATTTCCCCTCGATATCGCTGAATTACTTGAACTCATTCTCTAATACGATGTAATATGTTAAATTCATTAATAGATGCATGTTAGAAACATTTTGAACTAATAAATAGATATTTGGAAAAGGATAAACAAATTAGATTTCAGAAATGGTAAATAGGAAACAAAGATACACATGTTTATAAGCTATATGTACCATTTGAGGTTGTTTACAACACGATTGTAATCTCATTTTGATGTCTACTTTCCTTGTCAACTGAACTTAACAAATCAGATTTCTCAATCTAAACAAGAAAGATAAAATTGCAAACTAAACTACTATAAGGGTGCCAACCTGTACTTATTTACTGTAGTTTTCGACTTCTCTTACAACAATATCGGACCAACGTAAAAGCACAATATATATAATTGCAAGTTTCATATACAAATCCAGCCAATAACGAAGCTTACATTTCTTAAGTTCATTTTATATTTATCCATGATTACTGATTTGGGAAATTTGGAGGAAAACAATATTGCTTATTATACCATAGAAATTTAAAAAAATATGAAAAAAAATTATAACTATCATTCATATAGATCCAACGGAAACAAAAAGAACTATTCTGAAATAGGATGGAAAACCCTTTTTAGTTCTTCAGATGACCTCGTCGGATAATAAAGCAGTTCACGTGGATGTGATTTTGTCCCCAAATATAGCATTCACCCCTCCTCGCAGAAGAATGTATGTTCTATCAAGTCTTCATAATATGAGATAGGGTAGTTCACATTACCTGGTAGGAGAATAGAGCAGTTCACTCGCCCTTTGTATCTAATAGGGCACTTCAATCAACCTCGCCGGAGGAGAATAGGGACTTCACTAGGCCTCGCTGAAGAAGGTAATATCCAAGAAGAGATGTACGAGATAAAACCCTTCAAGTGACCTCGGCGAGGGTACCTCGCCGAAACCTCACCAAATGAAGTTTAAGTGCGAAAATCGCTCTAGATACCAGGGAGAAGACGGAAAGAGCGGCAAGGGTAACAGAGTTGTAATTTTGGAAAGAAAAATAAATTTTGAGTGTTAGGTTAGTAAAATTATAGTTTATGTGTTAGATATGTAAATACTTAATAATTGAGTAATATGTGCTTAAATCTCTCTTACATATAATAACTAAAATTATATATTTATTTATCAAATACTTTTTTATACTTAAAAAAAAGTACATTTCACTTTTAAAAAATGAATACTAATGATATTTTTGATGTGATATTGAAGATTGAGGTATTATATATATAAAAAATTAAAATTTAGATGTTAGATATGTAAATACATAAGAATTGTGTGATATGTATGTAAATTTTCTTAAAAAATATCACATTTTACTACCCTACATACCACATAATTATAATTGAAAAATCTACATAGCAATTGTTCAATTTTACATTTTTATAATTTAAATATTTTATTTACTTTTTAACTATCAATTTTATATATTTATATATCTCACAATCAAATTATTAAGATATATATATATATATATATATATATATACACTAAACTTTTATTATGAACTTCAATATTTTAGTATTAATTTAAAATTTTGAAGCTGAAAATTAGTTAATTTATAAATATATAAGAATTGGGTGATGTGTATGTAAAGCCCCATTATAATATTCTTATTAAAAATAATAATCTTTTTTTGAGTGAAATCCATGATTTTGAAAATAGAATAGGCTAAGTTAGATTGATCGTGAACCAATCCTCTGATTGATTCAATTGAAACTTAAAACTACTTATGCACATAACTGATCCAAATTAAAGGTAAACCTATAAACCGAACTAGTTTTCAAAAATCAACTATTTTAAAAAATAATCAAATTTTTTTTTTTTTAAATTTGATGGTTCAAAATAAGAGATTTCAATTTAAAATAAAAATATCATAAAATTTAAATTTGTACATTCAAATATTTAAGAATGAAAAGTCCTAAATTATAATATTATATTTTGAATTGATATAAATATCATTATTACATCATTTGAATTATTAAAAAAACAATTTATTATGTCATCATGTTTAACCCTTAGTTGAATCATTGAACATTGAACATTCAACCTCTCTTTCATATTCAATGTCTAGTCCAATTTTTCAAGAGATTGGTGAAATCATCTATTTCTATTTGTTTGAACATAAATTTTTTAAGCAAAATTGACTTTGAAAATATAAATTTTTTTTAATAATTTTAATAATTTTCTAAATTATTAAATATATGTGGAATATTACAAATTTAAAGTCAAAAAAATATTTATTCCTTCAAATTCCAATGACTAAAATTTGTACTCATTTAGGTTTTAAACTAGCAAAATTTGAACAGATCAAATCAAGTAGGTTAGACTATGAGGGGGCCTTCTTCATCATGCAAGAGGTTTATATAAGACCATGGGCGGATCGAAGCACAATTTGGGGGCCTGAACTTTATAATTTCTCTTATATAAGGTTGTCAAATTAGTCATTTTTTCTTTTTAAAAATTATTTTTGCCCTTTATTTTTATCCTGACATATATATATTTTCCTCTCCTAAGAATAGAGGTTAGTTTATATAAGACGTATGTCATTGCATCACCTAAGAACTAAATCTACATAACATCTCCTTTATAAAAAACAAGGACTATCTTGATTAGTTCTACTGACATATCAACCATCTAATTATCTCCTACATCTAAAAGAGTGACTCTCATGATCATCTCTAGACATCCACTAACTCTAAAATGTTCAATTAAACTTACATTTATCCTTAAAAAAAATATTATGATTGTCTACAAAATCTATTGACTCTTAGTTCTCATATATCCTATAGAGAGACTATTTTGATCATCCCTATTTATCCATCAACATTGGGTCAACTATTATATCCCAATCTTTAGGATAGGGATTATTCGGATTGCCACCATTCCTTTAAAACTCTAAGTTGTTCGGTTCCTCTTATTTAAAATGAGAGAGTTCTTAACAAAACTTCATTCATTCATTGACTCCAAGTCACCTAGTTTTCACCTCTTTTTATTATATGGACTAACTTGATTATCTATAATTATGTGCCAACTCAAGCTAGTTTGATCTCCTTCCCTCTCCATGCAAAAGACTAACTCAATTGTTATGCAATGCCATCTACATTTAAACAACCTTTAGAGTATATTTACCACTATCACAAGGGGCAATCTATGCAATTCATGTCTTTTGCATTATATTAATACATTCTCCAATTTTGGAAAAATGCAATCAAATTATTTTAACTAAGTTAGGCCGGTAACTTTTTCTTTTATAATTTTTTTACTTATAAAATCTTATATCATATGTAAGTCATCTTATAATTTTTGATTATGTGTGGATCATTATTCAATGCTAAGATAATAAATTTTATCTTTATCATTGCAAGTACATGATAGTTTGGTATTGTTACATATGTAAAAATTACAACCCACCTTTTATTAATTAGCTACATTTCAAGAATACCCTTACCCCTCATAACATGAAATAAACAAAACACTCATAACATTAGAGCATCATATTGTAATTTTACCACTTAAGGAATTACTTCTTGAATTAGGAATATTGTAGCCATACTTTTGATTTTTTACTCTCTTTTAATAAAAAAGAATCCTATCAAAAAAGGTGATTTTAATCCATACTTGGAAAATAATAAGTATATATAAATGAATCATAAGATAAAATACTTTTGACTACTATGTGAATGTCATTAGCCTAGATCATTATAAAAGAATTTTTTCAGATATCTTATCTTCTTGTTAGACAAATATTAAATCATCAATTGAAACAGTGTTTATGTTATGGCCTTTCATCGCAATGCTAAGGTTCCTCTCCAACTATACTCGATAATGACCGCCTTAATATCACTAGCTCATATGACTCCAATCAAATATCTCTCCCAACTCATAACCCATAAATGATGATGATAAATCTATCACTACCAAACATTAACATCCTTTAGAATATCCTTTAGTTTGTCATCCAATGCCTTTGTAATACCAAATATAATAAGGATTTAATGTGTTTCTATAATGACTTAATATGCATGCATGTCAAATAAAAATATTATTGCTTGCACATTAAATTTCTTATGGATTCAAGTTTACATAAAATGAAGGATAAGTTTAATATAGGCTAATTATAAGATATTTATTAAAAGAAAATCATATATGAATTATTATTATAATTTTTTTTATTTAAAATTGTGATATGATTTTTGTGTAAAAGAAGTTTGAGAACTAAAATCTAGTCCAAGGAAGATCAAATGTCACATCACATCTAATTTTTCACTTTGTAAGGTCATCTAAAATTCAAGTCAAAACATGTATGGGAAACCCTCTTTTGAAAATTCAAGACAAATATTTAATCTACCAATTATAGTCTTTAAATTAGTTATTAGCCATAACAATTTCAAGATAAAGCTATAACACAAAAACTAGATTTTTAGGTGTGTTTATTTTAATTTAACCACCCTTTAGAATTACAAGTACTTTTTTTTGCATTTCCTTAGATTTTAAATATCATATTTTAATAAAAATATAGAATTTTATTTTGAATTTAAATAAGGTTTGGAAAAATTTATTTTCCTCTTTGATATTTGCATAATGACTTATTCATGAACATTAGTTTGGTAACATGGATCAACCCTCCATTCAGGAGAAGATTTTTATGTTCTTTTTTTTATGATGAGTTGCTTTTACTCATTAACCTTTTTCACTTTCCTTTTAAGCGTTATGAATATTCCCACTAAATTTCTATACATCCATCTTATACTTTCTCCAATATTAGAAAACACTATGAAAATGGCCTTAATCCAATCATCCTCTCTCTCATTCACTCACTCACTCACTCACTCTCTCTCTCTCTCTCTCACACACACAGATAAAAAACCAAAAGCCATCCATCTTTTCTTAGCTCCCACCTTCCTGAAGTTCCATGTCCTCAAAAAAGTTGGGAGACCATGTTATATTCTCCAAAATCAAATTAAATGATTTACCTATATCTTCCACTCTCAAGTCTACCATGCATCCTCTATCATTTGGTATTAGCACTCAAGTCTAGGATAAACAAATAGCTTCAAAGAATTTAACAAGAGTGCATCAATAAATCTTCTTCAAGTAGTACACTTGTGGCTAACCTAAACACACTAAGCTTTGAATTTCCTTGCTTTTGTAATTGTTTATTTGCAATTAGATTTATGGTTACAAGGTTATTTAAGGTTAATATATAATTAATTTCTTCCAAGTGGTGAACTATACTTATAAACTTGGACACTTTCCAAAAATCTATCCTACCTTAATTTTGTTGAGTATTACATGTTATGAGAGTGTGTTTCAGTTTAATTAATTAGCCTTATAAGCCTTTGAATGAGATTTGAAACATAACACTTGAAGTGTACTTATTTGACGAGTAAATTTTGAAATGCTAATTTATTCTGCTTACTATCATTTAATGAAGATTGCTTGATCATATGTAAGTAAAGATTTGGCAAGTTTCTTTTATGAATTTTGATCATTATCATCATTCAAGTTTCTTTGTTGTCATTTAACTTTTTCAATATTATCTTATAATTTTTCATAATGGCATATGAACAAGCACCTTAACATGAAATACAGACTAAAATGAATATTCTTATTCCTAAGTTGAAAGGTACACTTTCTACTATTTCAACATCCATTCATATAAAAATAATATTTATGTTAATACTTTGAATCTATCATGTGATTAGTAGTGTGGAATTCGAAGAATGAGATTATGCAAAGCCTTAGGAAGGTATAACAAGATGAACCCAATGTTTTGTGGCTATTTAGGATGCATCTATTGGAATATGAGTAAATATAATTAATGGTTGATGTTATCCAAGTGAACATAACCTAAGGCTTAAAAAAAAAGGGCCAACGTGGGATTTTAATGGTGGGAAGGGTTGGAATGATCATCAATGGATTATGTGATTGAGTTTCTTAGAGTTGATGTAGAAGTTATTTGAGGTTTGAAAGCTAATAATGGCGAAGAACATACAATTAGGTTCAAGAAAAATTAATATTTGCTAGGAACGCTCTTATATAAGTTTTAAGAAGTTCTTTGGAATGAGTGAGCTATAGAATGTGATTTGAAGGGGATTAAAGAGAAGACTTACAATACTAAATGAAAATTTAGAATAAAAAAGAAACCCTCATTAAAGAAGCAAGATTAGTAAATGACACCAAGCAATTCACTAAGCATGTAATATCAACCACCAAGCCATGATTCCAAGAGTAAACATCCAATAATTATTTAAAATGTCACCATCTATTCATTACTTTATTAAGGCATGTTTATAATCCTACATAGAAATTTTTTTTAAAAAATAAGTAAAGGGTTAGAGGAGTTTCAACCAAGCCAATTGAATGGATGTAAAAAGACTTTATTCCATAGAGGTGTTTGGTCATTCTCTTGAGTGATAATTTTAATTTCAAGCAACTATCCACCTTTTAAATTCAAATGAGAAAATTTAATTTGATGTTTCACAATTTAATAAATTCAAAATTTTAATTTAAAATTTAAAAACTCACAAATGTTATAAAAATTAATATTGTAAAAATAACTTTTCATGAACTTTTCTTTAACGTTTAACTACACAAGGTTTAAAGATTACTATTATAAAAGTTTTAATTATAATTCAAGTGCTTTATTTAAGCTCATTTGAAGTCAGATATAATCATTTTTGATATTGTTAGATTTATCTTGTTGAGATATTTAGTTTGATCATTAATTTATTGAAATTAAAATTTAGATAATCCTAAATTTAATTTTGAAAGTTTCCAATCCAAAGATTGCATTTTATTTTACATATGATTAAATGAATTTTCTATTGATGTACCATTTTCCCTTTTTCTATTCATATTCATTGAGTTGGAACATAATACCAATTAAAAAAATTGTGTGCTATCCAAACATAATCTTCATGATAAATTATTTAAAGAATATTAATGATAAAAATAATTAGAATCACATTATTTTAAGTATTTATAATATTAATTGACCACAACTTAAATCTTTTAATTTTATAACCCCATTCTTCCAATATTTAAAACTATTCATAATGAAGAATGAGTGTAGCACTCATCTTTAAAATTTGTAACTCTTTGTAATAGAGATTAAAAATCCGTTTGGGAGAGCTTTTTTAGTGCTTTTGAGAGCCTAAATTTTTAATTTTGATCAATAATAGTGTTTTTTAAAAAAAGAGTTTTAGCCCATCTCATAAAACCATTTTAAATTTTCAAAAGCCCAAAGACAAATAAATTTTCAGAAAGACTTTAAATTAAGAATCCAAAAGAAATTTAAAACTGGCCTAACTCTCATCTTAAATTTTTTAGCTTCCTTCCTCTAATACTAATAACTCATCTTTATTCCTTCAACTATAAATACCCCCAAGAAGTAGGGGAAAAACTCCCACCAACCAATCAAAATTATATTAATATTTTCTTATATAAATAATAATACTGATAAATTATGATAGAAAATGAAAGTTATATGCTCTTTTATTAGGATGAAGAGAAAATGAATGGAGTACTAACCCCTCCCCCTCCCCTCTCCCTCCACCAATCCAAAAAAAAGTATGGAGTTCTAGAAAATTCAGAAGCCCAATTGTACCCCAGGTGCGGATAGTACAGAACAGTGGAAAGCGATTACTGCACCGAGCCGCGAATGCTGAGCACAAGTCGGCGCGTCGCATTCCGGCCCAGCCGGCGCAATTGTCGGCGTCGGGCAGCTCAATTCGCCACGGCGATCAAAACCCTAAAATTGGAATTTTCTTTGGAGGGGAGCGGAGGACCTCTGATTAATAGATGAGCGGGGAGGTAAAAATCTGTCACTGCTTTTTGTTGCATCTATCCATTGATTGTAGTTATTATCTCCCATCATCTTTGATTGTTACTAGCATGATTGTTAAAATCAGACAGGATCAGCCAGTTCTATTGGTTCAATTATGGACCGGCCTACCAGTCCAAATATACAAAGAATTCAGTCCTGCATCGAATCAATTAGAATCGACCAAAATTGACGATCTAACCGGTGACCTGACGAACCGGCGCAGATTCAGTAAAACCGCACAGTTTAAACTAAATTTTTTTAACCTTAGATCTTTGATCCAAGGGTTGTGATTCCTCCACAGATTTTAAAAAACCTAATACTAAAATGATTCTTGCGAATAGTAATCTAGAAATGCCGATCGATGGTCGAAACCCCTCGTGAGTCGCAGCCTTGCCTTTCTCTCTGTTCTATTCTCCATTCATCGTTGTCGCCTACTCTTCATGGTTCACCGCCATTGCTTCGTCAGATCGTTGTCGGAGACAGGATCATCGTCGGTTCATGTTGTTGTTTCATCGCAGTTGCTTCGCCGGTTCACATTGCTTAGGGTTTAGAGCCTTCTCGTCAGAATCCCTAGGTAATTCCTTAGACTTGCATTGTCAGGAGCTTCGTTGGATTATAGCTACACATTAGTTAATGAAGATATTCTTAAAAAAAATCTCTGATACAAGATTTATGCTATAACCACTGAGTTTTATGATTGGAATAAAATAAAATAATTTGTGGAGAGTGGAATTGGTAAAGCCCAAATCCAAATGTTGTACAAGTATCATATCTCAAGCCAAGCATTTAGTCTAGATTGGAGTTTTTTTAAAGATTATTTTGACTTTTACGCCCAATACTTTATCATCGTCATCTAAATTCTTTAACCTTGTTCTTGTCCCATGTTTTCTTTTTTGTACGTTTAAGACAATTTTTTTACTTTTAGAATGCTACTAGTTACTTATATTCTTCCACTTAAAGATGAATGTACACCTGAATTAAATTATGAAGAATTAGAGAGTAAAATTTATAAAGAGGGTGCTTTTCCCATACTGATGAATCAAATTTAACACCCAATGATCAAATCATTAGCAAGTTTGTAATCACATTTAAATTGCTTATCATGTTGATAATGTAATTTATTTTATAAATTTGAATTGTAGGTGTGGATGAATGTCTTAACATTATAAATAAAATACTTGAACAAGATAATTTGGAAGCTTTTGGTGATGTAGACTTTGGGGAGGCAATTTTCGGAGATTACTTTTGGGGGAAGCAACATTTGGAAATGAATTTTAATATGCTTGGCTTCCTTGTATAGTTGCATTATACTTTTATCATGTTTGATATTTGCTTTATGCTTCTACAGAGATAACTTTTTGAGTATAAATTACAAAAATCATGATTGTATTATGTGACTTATGTATGTTGAATGTTGGATGTACTATGTTATGATTTGTGAGTACTTTATTTGGTCTTATGTGATGTCTTTTATATATTGCAAAATAATAGATCAAATAAATCATAAGTATTTAAAGATAATATTTATTTAAGAAATCTTTTTTTTTTTAAAGTTTCAAGCTCTCAAGAATTTCAAGGATTATCTAAACATTGTTTATGGTTACAAAATAAAAGGTTAGACATTTAATATTAAAGTTGTTTAAGTTCACAATATAAGACATTGAAGTTTTTAATAGTTGTGAGTACTTTTTTTAATTTTATTTATTCATTGTTATATATTACATCATTATTACATCATTGTAATAATATTTAAATAATTTTATTATTTATTACATCATTCGGTTCAACCTTCGGTTCAACTCTAGTTGGGCCATCAAACCTTGAACCTATTCTTTTTCCGATTCAATGTTTGGTCCGGTTTTCACAACCTTACTAGTCACTAACCACCACTATCTTCACCATTATTATTCATTAGGGACTAGTGCTACATCACTAATAATCATTATCATCATCACATCAAGTGATTTATTTAATATTTAACAAATATAAAAAAAATTATTTTAAGATATTAAACATATACAACAAAAATAATAATAAGCCTTTACCCCACTATGTGGGGTTGGCTACATAAATCCTTTTTGTCAATTGTGTCCTATTAAGTGTCAAATTTTTATTTAATTCTAATAAGCTAAGGTCATTTTTTATACATCATAACCAAGTCTTTTAAGTCTACCTCTACCTTTCTTAACATAAGGCATATCTATTACATCTACTCTTCTAATTGGGTCATTAGATAACCAATATTTTATGTGACTAAACCATCTAAGGTGACTCTCTCTAATTTTATCTGTCACTGGAGCTACTCCAACCTTATCATGTATATATTCATTTCACATTTTATCCCTAAGAGTAAAGCCACTTATCCACTTGAGCATCTTCATCTCTGCAACACCTAACTTAGTCTTATGCTTCTCTTTTACTGGCCAACATTCTGCATCATAAATTGTTGCAAGTCTTACCAATATCTTATAAAATTTTCCTTTAAGGCTAAGTAGTACTTTTCTATCACACAACATGCTAGATGCATTCCTCCACTCAACCATTTAACTTTAATTCAACTAATAACATGTGGTGTTTATTTTTGGATATGCATATGGGGGACACCACGTAGATCTGAGGGTGTACTTATTGAAGTGACGCACGTATTGAGGTATGATGTACTTCAAAAGATAGAGGCATCACCCTAATAATCTAATCACCTAATGGACTCTTGGGTATGATGGTCTTCAAATATAGAGATTTTTCTCATAGTTTATATGAATGAATAAAGTAAGGTTTATATTAAACCAGGTTCTAAAGTTTCCTATAGGGGGCAAACCCTCATTATTAATTACATCCTAAGAAAGATGAATTTCTTAGAATACTCTCGCTTAAAGTAGGCAATTGTTGTCTCCAAAGATTTCAAAATAAGACTATCAACAAATTATGTTTAGAAAAATCAAATGAGATATTTCAAAAGGAGAGAATTTTTTTGGAAGCCAAAGAGAATAAGTAGGAAATGCATGTGATACTAGAAAACTTAGTGATCATTCCAATCTATCCTATGATTGGGCTTTATATATTTAAAAGTGAGGAGAATTAAAAATTAATATTTTATTAGAAAGCTAAGACTTATAATCCACCAACACAAGGTTAGAAAATATCTAAGAGATGAGGATTTATGCTTGCAACTCAAAGGAAACAACAACCTCATTCTAAGTCTAAGGAGCTTTAGCAAGAGCTAAAGCATAGCCTAAATCTAAGTGAACATGGGCATAAGGATTACCTCCATAAGAGAGAGTAGACAACCCGACTGCTGAACTTATAATCGCTTGGAGTGACAACCAACTAACTTTTCCTACACTTTTAAATCCATGTAAGCAAGTCATATAATTTTGCAAGATAATTAGGTTGTTATTATTTAGAAAGAAACTAAAGTCCTTAAACCCACTCCATAAGAGATTAGAGCATGAGTGGTATGAGTATTGACTTAGTCTAACACAAATTTTTTCAATTTTTTTATTTGAATTTTGACACTTCATTTTGACAAAGGCTTTAGGATTTTGATGCCTATATGCATAATGAAATGAGATTATGAGTATGGTGTTTATTTTTGATATGTATATGGGGGACACCATGTAGATCTGAGGATATACTTAGAGGTGATCGGGCATGACATAAGGAATGTGACATTATCTCGAAAGATAGACATCACCATCCCATAATAGACCTAATCACCTAATAAGAACTCCCAAGGCATGATGGGTCTTCAAATATACTAGAGATTTTTCCTCTACTTTACATGGATGAATAGAGTAGGTCTTATATTAAATCGGGTTCTAAAGTTCCCTATGGGGGCAAGCCCCAATAGTGAATAATATCATAAGAAAGGTGAATTCTAAGGAATACTCTCGATTAAAGTTGGCAATTATTGTCTCCAAAGATTTTAAAGATAAGACTATCAATAAATTGCTTATATTTGAAAATCAATCGAGATTGATCAAGGAGAAACTAATTATCGATGCCAAAAGAGATGAGTAGAGAATGCTCATGATACTAGAAAATCTAGTGATCATTTAAATCTATTCTATGGTTGAGCTTTATATGTTTGAAATTGAAAAATTATTTATTTGAGTTGAATTTTATTAGAAGGCTAAGACTTATAATCAATACAAGATTATGGAAATGCCTAAGAGGTGAGGATTTATGCATGTAGCTCGAGGGAAATAGAAATATCAGATCCTAAATCTAGGGAGCTTTAGTGAGGGCCAAATATATGTCCTAAATCTAAGCGAAGATGAGTATATGATTTACCTCCACAAGAGAGGGTAAACTGCCCGACTGCTGTACTTATAACCACTTGGAGTGGCAGCCACCTAACTCCTATGCTTTAAAACCATGTGGTCAAGTCATATGATTTTGCAAGATGGTGGGGTTGTTATTATTTAGAAAGAAACTAAACTCCTTAAACCCACACCCTGAGAGACTAGAGCATGAGTGGTATGAGTAATGACTTAGTATAATGCAAATCTTTTCAATTTTTATTTGATTTTGGACTCTTCATTTTGACAAAGGTCATAAGATTTATATATGTTTAAATGTATGTTGAAATGAGGTTATTAACTAAATCCAAGAGAAAGAGGTGTTTTCACCACAGGAGAGACCCTCAAAGGTCAAGTCTTCTTCTATCGTGCAAGGATGGAAACCCTCTCTTAGCAAAAGAAAGTAATATGGATGCATGATATTAAGCATACAACATTCAACTAAGGGGTTGCTAAATCTTTTAATTATCTTGATTTAATACCTAGGATTTAAGTGAGATTATGAGCTATTTAGAAAATTTAATTATGAGTTGTAGTTGGGGTAGAAAGTTTATTTTTTTTCTAAGAGCCTAACCGGATCCAAGCCACATATTAAATCATCATATATGAAGAAACTAGAAAAAGATGTCATTTCTATTGCACAATTATAAACAAAATATCAAATAATTTTATAAATCTAACGTAAAAGAATAAAAGATCGGTGGTGGTGCCATCAAACCCAAAAGAAAATGGGTAAGCTCTACCCTTATACAACGATATATGTAAGAATAAACAATTATAAATAAATAAAGGGGGCCTTCTTATCTTCATATCTCCTTCATTTCTTCATTTGGTTTGCTTGCTTTAAAGGCATCATAGGGCTTCCCAGGATAATGCCTTCTAGGCACTGCTCATCCTAATCTTTAATAACACTAATCCTAATTTTTAATGCAAAATTACATTAAAAGTAGGAAAAATAAATCTAACTATACCTGCAAAAAAAAGTTATCTAAACACACCATACAACCCAAGCACTTATATGAAAAATTTGGACTTTGCACCCTACACATGGGTAATCAAGTCCACCTGTCCTAGCTTAGATTATGCTTAGGGGTTAAGAAATCTGCAAAAGAGAGCATTTATATTTATTTTAAGCATCCCTTAAGCACAATCTACTATAAAAAATATGATTAGGCTAATCACGACCTAACATCCAATCTACGAAGCATACACCATAACATCCAGTCTACAATAATACATCATAAAAATAAACACACATCATTCCATGCATCGCCCTAACATAAATCTAAAAGTGGTGACTTAATTCTAAAGTGTGTGCATTAAGGCTTGTGTGGTATGCCTTAACTAGGCTTTGTTGTAATTTTCTAAGCATGAAGGGATTTAATTATAAAGGGTGGTTTTACTTTAAGTGGCTTAATTAATTTGCAAGTTTTATTTAATATTTTCTTTTGTTTCGCTTGGTTTACACTCAACAACTAAGTGTTATAAAGAGAAGAAAAGAGATGATCACTCTCTTTTATTGCTACCTTAAGTCACATCTAAAACATATTAATTAACCAGTTCTCTTTAGTGAATGACTTATTACATATTTTAAATTAACCCTAAGTTTATGTTCATTTTAAATAGACTTATTCAATAAGAAAGACATCTTAAGATTAATTGGAATTAATTACTATCACATAACACATGTTTATTCATTTCTTCCTATCATATGTAACATGCATATGATTAAGTCCTAAACATACCTATACATGCATTATGTCTTAGCATACTTAAATGATGAATATGAACATGTATTTTTAAAGTTTATATTTTCCTTTTGATTGAATTATTTTTATCATATTAATTTAAAGCTCTATATAAATTATTATGCAAAAGTACATGGGAATGAAGTTAAATAGGTACGTGTCACTATTAACCAGAGAAGTGAGATAATCAAATGATCTCCTTGGGGCTACTTAAAGCTTGAATTCCCGAGATGTCCAAACTATATACCCATTTGCATTCAAACACATGTAAGCTTGCATACATGAATGTAAGAAAGAGAACTTAATCACATGATTAATTAATTATATTACTTAAATAATTACAAATGCATGTGTTTTGGTAAAAGAAAGAGGGGTTTTGACTCCATAATTAAGTACACACACATGTATAAGAGATATGAGCTAGTATATGCTATTGTTAACCAGGGAAGTGAGATAATCAAACGACCTCCTTGGGGCTACTTAAAGCCTCGTATTCCTAGGGTGTCCATACCAACTATTTTCACTTACTCAAATACATATGAATGTACACACAAACAAAAGAGAATAAACTATGCAAAAGTTGTTTTATTTGATTGGAAAGATTTATGTACATGGAGTAAAGTCTTACTTAAATTCTAATATTGAAGGAAAGAACTTTACTCCATATACTTAAGCTATAATCATTTGCATTTCAAGGTATTTATAACTAGCATTTATAACATATATAATCATTTATTTATAAGATTTGAAAAATAGATTTGGATTTACAAATGATAGTAACCACACATATATTAATTATAATCAACACATGCAAGCTTGATATAAAGTAAATCATTTATTTTTAATTAAGTTTTGAAGAAATGAATGCATGAATCAAGTGGCATACACCATTTTAATAAGATTGGAAAGAAATAAAGAAACACATACATGTAATTTCATCCAATCTAACTAATTCCTAAGGACAATCATATCAAATAAGTTTATTTAAAATAAATCAAAGCTTCTTAATGTCACTTTTGATTTTATGTTTAACTTGATTTAAGAGATGTGAGAAAGGTTTGTTAATCCTAATCCTATTCCCCATATGTGTGAGTTAATTTGATTTAATAAGAAGTAATTAGATTGATTTTATGGATTGATTAAGTTAAACATGGATTAAATCACTTAATTAAACCTTACCTATGTTACATTAAGGTAATTGATTAAATGATTATGAGCTTATGTAATATGCAAATGAATTGAAAAGTAAATATAAATGCTCCTATGAAATAAAAGGGGCCCAATGCAATTAGCTCATAATCATTTACTAATTAAGCTTAATGAACTATTTTAATTACTTTCATGATTTTCTCACACATGTGAGCTAATCATAATTTCATTAAGCCTCTTTAGGTTCTTTAACACCTAAAGCTCTACCTAAGATGAATTAAGGGAGAAAAATGGATTTAATTAGATTTTTTTTAAAAATTTGATGATTAAATGATTAATCCATTAATTCATTTCTCCTTTAATTAGTTATCCAAGTTAATTGATTATCTTGGAAATGAGATGGGCTTAAGGGAAAAAGATAGGGAAAGAGGTCCCAACCTAATTCCATAAGCCACCTACCTGACCAAGCATGACTTAATGTGATTTGGATTTTAATTAGCTAGTTAAGTGATTAATTTAATTAATCATTAATTAGCATTTTTGGTTGAAAAGAGAAGGAAACTTTGGGAAAAGATTAGGAGGAAGGCCCCAATCCAATTCTCTAAGTCCCATTACTATTCAATAGTGATTAAGGAGTCCAAATAATTAATTAATTACTGTTCATGTGCTTAATTATCCCTTAATCAAGTTAAGAGAGTAATTATGGCTTAATTAATCAATACTCCTAATTTAACATGTAATAAATCCCAAAAAAAATTAGAGGAGATAAAGGTCATCCTCTCAAATATTCTTAGAAATTTTGGGATCAATCACTTGAGCGATTAGAAAGTAATTAAGCTAATTAAGTTTTTAATTAAACCCTAATCAAGTTTTATTTACTATTTAAACCTAGTTGAAAGTATTTTTATTAAATCCTCCTCTAAAATACCTTTAAAATGAGTTATTATTTGTAGTTTTTAGATTTTCTACAATTAGTTATGAATTATGAAAGTTTTAGCCTTAAAATTCAATTAATAATCCCTAATTAAACCTAATCCCGCCAGCGCCATGTGGCACGCTGACATGGCGCTTTCCACGTGGTGCCACGGGATTGGTTATTTAAGTTGTCATGTTCGCATGCTAGATTAGCTAGCGGCGGACACTACATTGATCCCCGTCGTCCGATCCCTGATCAGACTATGCAGATCAAACCTGAGTTTAAGGGGATAATCTCGTTTGATCTAGCATGATTTGATCATAGCCGTCCATTCTAATCACGTGGAATGGATGACCCGTGATCCTCCTTCCGCGAGTGATGAACAATAACTTCTATCTGCCATGGATCATTCGATCCGAGCTCACCCGAGCTCGAATGAACTTCAAAATCAACCCACACCATCAAGGGAAGGAGACGAGCATATCCAACAGTCAAGATTGCATGCAATGGAAATTCTCTTTGAAAAGGACCAACCACACTTAAGCTAGAGATTAATTTTCATGGAAATACCTCACCGGAGCTAAGACCGGCGCACGCTTGAGGAAGCTTCATTTAGTTGAGACAAAGCCCTGTTGATTAACACGAGCCTTGATTTGGTGTGAATTACCTTAGAGACCAAGATCCTCCTCCTTCCCATTCGACTTTGATCAAACTCGAGCTTGGAGTTGATTTGGAGCTCGAGAAATGATTTGGGTGGCCTCGGTGAGGTGTAGATATGGTGTAGGGATGATGAATTTGATTGAAGTGGGGTATTGGCGAAGTTAGGATCAAAGCTAGCCTCCCCTATTTCGGTTTCACACGGGAAGAGAGATGTTAAAATGTGGGAAACTTGGGATCACTCTAGAACTCACAAAGAAGCTCGTCCTGGTGTTAGGAAGGTTGCTTGAAGTGAATTGGTGTGTTTTTCGTTCGAATTGGGAGAGTATACCCCCATGATTTGCTAAGTTGGGCGGACAGGATGGCTTCCCATTTTTTGGTCGGCTAGCCATCATCAGAGCATCAAAGAGGTCTCAATCGGGTCAACATGACTCGATTGGGTTGGAGGAACTCATGGGAGGTGGCTCAAGGTTTGATATGGGGAGATTGTCTTGGCTTGATCCCTTCAGTGTTCGGCTTGCATGGGAGGTGAGTCAACTCAACTCCCCTTGGTCCATGGCTGACCTAACATGGGTTAGGTGCACCCTCATTTGGGTGAGTGAGGGCCAAGGTGATGGGAGAGTGGACTTTGCCATTTATGGGTGGAATCAAATGTGAAGAAAGCTTAACCAATGGATTATGGCTTGGGTGGGGTCCACTTGGCTTTTGGGCTGACCTAAGGTAAATTTGGGTTTGGTCAGCCACCAAAGTCCCATGGATTGATTTTATGGGTTTTTGGCTTCATTTGGTCAAATTGGTTCATATGGGTTCATGTTGGGTTGGGTTGACCAATTGGTCAAATTGGGTCAAACCAAACTTGGGTTAGGTTCAAATGATGATTTGAAGAGTTTTAGTTCAAGTGGTTCTAATCAATTTGCTTAGGTTTGATTTTGGCTCAATAGATTCATATTGGTCAAATGGGCTAAGTTGACCAATTTGACCAATTTGACTAAATTGAGTTGGGTTAAGTATTGGTTCATGTTCAATCAGTTAATTGAAAATGATTGTAGGTTTTGGTTTGAATCAATTTGGGTTTAATTTAGATTTTGGTCAATTTGGGCTAGGTTGGGTCAAGTTGACCAATTGATCAAATTGGCTCAATTACATCTTTGGTCAAGTTCAATAAATGATTTGGAATGAAATTGAACCATTGGTTGCAATCAATTTGGTAGATCATGATTTGACCCATTTTATCTTTTTAAGTCAATTTGGGGCAACTAAGGTCAAATGACCAATTGGGTTTGGTTTGGCTCAATTGAGGGTCAAGTCATGTTCAATCATTGATCATGAGTTGATTTAAATCAATGGTTTCAATCAATTTGGTGTATGGTGGGATTTGGCTAGTTTAAGTTTCATTTGAGCTATAGGTTGACTTGGTCAAAGGACCAAGTTGACTTGATTTGACCTAATTTAAGGTGATTGATCATTTTAGATGATTGTTGATCATGATATACACTTGGATGGGCTTGGTTCAATCCAATTTAGGTTGGATTAGAACTTTGCTCAAAAAGGCCCTTTAGGCCACTTTGGGTGAAGTGGACCTAAATGGGTCAATTGGTTTGGTTTTGGCTTGATTCAAGTTTAGTTGAACTCATATGTGAGCCTATGATTAAAATATAAATCTAACTACAATCAATTTGAAGTCCAATGGGTTTTGGCTCAATTGAAATTTTCAAGCTAAAAGGGCTAGCATGGGCTTGACTTGGGTTGACTTGAGTTTGATTTGATAATTATAGGTTTTATTTATATTTGGATAAATGATTGAAGGAATGATTGATTCAAGAGAAAATTAATTGGTTTTGGCTTGATTTGGATAAGATTTGGCCAAGTCAAGGAAATGGCTAAAAAGGTTTGCATTAGGCTTTAGTTTAATCATTGGTTTGGTTTGGATATTGAATTTATATTTCATTTATATTTGATGATATAAATGAAGATATAAATGATTTATGATAAAATCACTTGAATTTGGAGTGATTTGAAAACAAGTTTGACCAAGCTTGTGGAGGTAGGTCAAAAGGGCTGATGAGAAATCAATTTAGTTTGATCTATTTTTGGTCATTAGAAGATGGGATTCATTTATATTTGTGAACATAAATGCAGGAGTAATTGATTTATAAAGAGACCAATTTATTTTTGGATGATTTGGGTTAAGATTTAATTAAGCTTATGTAGGTAGGTCCATAGGGCTTAAGAAGGGATTTGGCTTGGTTTGATTTAGTTTAATTTGATTTTGGTCATTTGAATATGGATTAGATTTATATTTGTGAATATAAATAGAATTGATTTATAAAAAAATCAATCAAGTTTAGGATAATTTAGGTGGAGATTTGGCTAAGCTTATGAGAGTGGGTCATGCTTAAGGGGAAAATTTGGACTTGGATTTGGTTTTAGTTTTTTGGTCATTTGGAATTGAGTTTGATTTGGATTTGATTGATTTGATAAATGATTAAGAAATTGAATTGATCTTTAATAAAATCAATTGAATTGGATTTGAATTGGATTTGGCTAAGGCTAAGTCCATAAGATGAAATCAAAGGGCTTAGAAAGGGTTTTGAATTCAATCATAAGGTTTTATGGAGAAATCTTGAGTTTGAATTTGGTCATGAGATTGATTATGAGTCTTGAAAATTTGGTTTGGGTTTGAGAAGGAAAGCATGGATCGGGTTTAAGCTATAGGGTAAGTAAGTCTTCCTAAGTCCCTATGGCATAACTTATTCCTGTGGCTAACTCTTCTAAGTCTCTAGTCTTAGGTCAAGTGTTCACCTAATCATTAGAAGTATCTTAAGACTAAGGAGCTCTTAGTGTCTATAAGAGTCCTAGATCTATGATGAGGAAGTTGAGAACTCACTCCAAAAGTAAGGTCAACAATAGGCTAAATCATAAAGAAAGAGGTGTTTTCCACCATATAAGAGCTCAAAGGTCTTGTCTTACCCTATCGTGCAATGATGGAATCCCTCTCTTAGCAAGAGTGAAATAATATGAATGCATGATATAAAACATACAACATTCAGGGGTTGCTAAGTCTTTAATTATCTTGATTTAATGAAAAGGCTTTATGTGAGGTTATGAGTTGTAGAAAATTTAGTTATGAGTTGTAGTTGGGTAAAAGATTTATTTTTTCTTAAGAGCTAATCGGATCCAGAGACACATTAAATCATCGTTTAACCTCACCTTTGGAGTGAGCTCTCAACCTCCTCTTCTTAGACTTAAGACTCTTCTAGACACTAAGAGCTCCTTTGTCAGAAAATACTTCTAGTGATTGGGTGAACACTTAACCTAAGCCTAGAGACTTAGAAGGGTTAATCATAGGATTAGTATGCCTTAGGACTTAAAGGAAATCACCTATCATGTAGCCTAAACCCAATCCATGTGCACCTTATTAAATCCAATCAAAATCCAAATCTCAAACCAAACCTCAAATTGAAATTCAAATTCCAAATCCAAATCCAAATTTTGAATCAAATGATTGAAATCTATGATCAAATCCAAATTCAAAATCCTTCTAAGCCTTATGATTTTATTTTATGGACTCAACCTTAGCTAAATTTTCCTTCAAATCACTTCAAACTCAATTGTTCCTTTGATTATCTTCCCAAATATAAATGAAATCTACATTTAAATGACAAAAATCAAAACCAAAATCATATTAAAACTCAATCTAAGCCCTTTGAACCGATTCTTTGAACTTAGCCAAATCTATCCAAATCAAGTTAAAACAAATAGATTTTCTCTTGAATCAATCATTTCTTTGATCAACTATCTAAATATAAATAAAACCTACAATCATCAAACCAAATTCAAGTCCCCAAGCCCAACTTAGCCTTTTGACTTAAAAATTTCAAATGAACCAAAATCTATTGGACTCCAAATTGATTGTAGTTGAATTTATATATCAATCCTAGGCTCATATATAAGTTCAGCTAAATTGAAATCAAGTTAAAACCAAGCCAATTTATCCACTTAGGCTCACTTGACCTAAATGACCCTTTTGAGCCAAGTTCTAATCCAACCAAAATTGGATTGAACCAAGCCCATCTAAGCCTCATATCATGACCAACAATCATGTTAGAGTGATCAATTGCCATGGATTGGGTCAAACCAAGTCAACTTGGTCATTTGACCAAGTCAACCCTTAGCCCAAATGAATCAAAGCTAACCAAAACTCACCCTACATCAAATTGGTTGAAACCATTGATTCACATCAACCCATGAACACTAATTATACATGACTTGACCATTAATTGAGCCAAACCAAACCCAATTGGCCATTTAACCCGAGTTGACCCAAAGTTCAAATCATGATCCAACCTAAATTGATTGCAACTAATGGCTTAAGTTCATTCCAAGTTCATTGTTGAACTTGACCAAAGCTCCAATTTAATCAATTGGACCCAATCTATCCCAATTGACTCGATTAGGTCTATTTGGCTTAAATCCAAATTAAATCAAATTGAACAAACCAAAGACTACATTTATCATCAATTAGCCAATTGAACTTGAATCAACCCATAACCCAAGCGATTTGGCCAATTTTACTCAAATTGGTCAACTTGACCCATTTGATTTTAAATGAGCCAAAATCAATTCTAGGCCAAATTAAATTAAATTGATTACACCAAAACACTTCAAATAATCATTTGAACCTAACTAAGACTTGGATTGACCCAATTTGATCAATTGGTCAACCTAACTCAACATGACTCATGTGACCAAATGACCTAAATTGAGCTAAATCCTTTGAAACCAACCCATGGCATCTTTGGAGCTAATCAAACCCAACCCAAACCCACTTGAGATCAGCCCCAAATCAGCCCCAAATTAGCCCAACCCAATTAAATCTTTCATGGATCCTCCCCAACATAGGATTTCACCTATTTATGGCAAAGTCCACTCTGCCCATCACCTGCATTCAATGGGGACTGACTCCACAACCCCAAAGGAAGACTTTGGAGCTAAATCCAAAGTCCCCAACATAGCCTTCACCTCCCAACCATCTCCTCATCACCTTTAATGGTGATTTTCGGCCATCCCAAAAAGATAAGAAATTAAGCCTCCAAGTTCTTCCTCCTGCCATTATTCAGCTCCCAAGAGCTTCCTTAAGAAAAGAACATCCCTTCCCCACTTCCTTTGAGCCATTTGGTCTAAAAGTATTAAAGCTAAGTGAATTCTGATGAGGGTGTGGCAAAGGTTAGTGATCACGATGATCCAAAAGCAAAGCAAAGGTTCAAACTTATTCCAAGGCTTCTCTTACACCCAGGAGCTCGCTCGGATCTTCACCGCCACCAGAAACCATTCCCGATGAGATAATTTCATCAAAATTTAGCTGGCCTTAAGGAGCTTTGTTTGTGGTAATGTATGCACAATTTTAGGAATTTCTCTTAGATTACTCTTGTATTTTTCATTTTAGATCATCCCCACACATTTTGGAAAATTTTTCAGCAAAGATCGCCAAAAAATTGAGCCCAAATAATCTAAACTGAGTGGTTTGGACCCCATTTTCACTATTCACATGACTATATTGATGGTTGGGAGGAAGACGAAATAGCAGTCGTCCGATCTCCCATTTAGGGAGATGGACGGTTAAGATTAGAAGCCAAAATCGCCTAATTTCATCCACTAGATCATTAGACCCGATTTGGACTAGCCAATCATGCGTTCGATGTCGCATCCAATCAATGACACCGCTCGTTGCATTATAGCCGTGGCACTGATTGGTTTAACTGGGAAATATGCCTATTTTTTGATTTTAAAAATTATTTAAATTGCCAAAAGCTTCAAAAATTCATAAAAAATAAACTACTTAGTGATAAATTATAAATAAGGGCTCGTTGGATTCGTCTTTCTAAGAATAATCCAAAAAAAAAAAAAAATCTCTAAATTTCATTGAATATTTTGAGCTTAGTTAGAATTTTAGTGAAAATAAAACTTTATCAATTATTCTAAAAATCACTAATCTGATTGATATGAAATTTTAAGGGATTGAAATTAAAGCTAAAATACACATACCATAAACATTTCAAATTAAAATGACTTTTGGATTGGGAGATATTAAATTTTGAAGTTCAAATTATCTAATAAATGAAGGAAATCAAATAAAACTGTAATCATAAATAATCAAATTTAATTGAAATAAAATAAATAAATAAATAAATATAAATAAAAATTAATTCACTTAATCTAATTAAAACAATAACAATAATAATACTTTTAATCAAATCAAATTTAAGTAAACACTTAATTAAATCTATTAAATTAAATCTCTCAAATATGTGCAATTAAATCATTAATTTCTAATTAAATAAATCTTTAATTAATCTAATAATTTAAAATTGAATTATCCTTAGTCAAATCTAATTAATTAAACATCTAATTAATGTAAACTTAATGAACTAATCCATCATCTTAATCAACCAAATTGATTTAAATAAACAACATTAAAACTAATTCTTAAATCAAACTCAAATCAAACACTTAATTAATCTACTAATTAATTTGATCACACCTCTTAAATAAGCTAATTAAGTTAATTAAATTAATCATATTAAACCTAAGCTTAATCAAACATAAATTTGAACCTAATTAAATTCAATTAAATGTCAATCAAATCTAAATTAAACTTAAATCATTAAGTCATTAATTACATCATTAATCTAAATAGATATGAAACCAAATTAAAAATTAAATAAATATATATTTAATTTAATAATTAATTTAATCACACTTCTTAATTAAACTAATTATATAATCACATTGAACCTAAGCAAACCCAGCAAACAAATAACCTAAATTAAATCAAATCAACTTAAATTAAGAAAGACTCTCATCAATTTAATACATAATGAAATTAAATATAATACTTAAATAAGAGATAAATTAATCAAAAGTTAAATGTACAATCTAATAATTAAATCAAAACATAAAATCAAATACAAACTAAACTCTAATAAACATGATAAATGAATGAAATTAAAATGAAATTCCAGTCATAAGTAATCAAACTCAATTAAAATCAAAACAAACTTTCAACTCATTTAATCCAATTGAACTATAAATGAATGAACCATAATCAAATTAAATAAACATGAAATTAAAACTAAGCTCTAAGGTCATCAAACCATATCCAAATTCCATTCAACATCAAAAGTAAGCTAAACCCTTAATTAAAATTAAAATAAAAGATCATTGAAGTTGAATCAAATCATAGTTAATTGGAATTCATTCATTCATCTAAATCAAACTAAAATGAAATAATAAAAAAATCAATTTAAAACAACATCAAAATTACATTATATGAAATTAAAATTAAAATCCAATTGGAAAAGAAATTAGTTATTAAATTAAAGGATATTGAATTATCAAAATTTAATTAAATCGAAACATATAATAAAAAATTAATCAACCAAATTATATGAAGATGAAACAAATTTTTAAATAAATCAAATCGAACAAACATTAATCAAATTGAATCAATCACACAAATTCAAATGGGCTAATTAAGATACTTAAGGACCTTGGGTAGACTCTTAGGTGTTCAATTGCCTAAGAGAATTCTAAGGAAATTATAATTAACCTACATGTGTGGGATGGTTAGAGAGTACTTAATTAAACCCTTTACCTTAACTAACCAATAATTGTTAATTGCATTAGGCCTTTTTATTTTCAGGATCATTTGATTTTATTTTCAAAGTATGCATATCATGTCATAATTCATAATTACTTGGATAATTATGCTAAAGTGGCACAGGAAAGGGTTAATTAATACACTTAATGCATATTATAACCTAATTAACTCATAAAATCAACTTAACTTCATTTCATTGAACCAAATTAATTAACAAATATGGGAATGAGTTAGGAGCAACAAATGATTGAATCACCTCTCTTCTTTAAATCAAATCAAACATCCAAAACTAAGTTAGTAATAAACTTTGGTTTATTTTAAATGATTGTTTTTGATATGATTATCCTTAGAAATTAATTGGTTGAATGAAGTCATATGTTTTATGTTGCTTATTTATTTAAAATCATATTAAATGTTGTATGTCACTTGTAATCATGCATTTATATTTTTCAAAAATCAATTAAATGAAATGATTTCCTTTATGTCATGCTTGTATGTGTTGATCTAATTTAATATATGTGTGGCTATTATCACTACTAAATCAAATTGTATTTTCCAAAAGTCTATAAATGAATAATAATGTATATTACGATGCTAATCATAAATGCATAATAAATGCATGTGATTATAACCTAAGTGTATGAAGTGAAGCTTCATTCCCTTTATTCATATGTTGATTTTTTATAAGTATGAATGTTAATGGGTACATATAGTCTGGACATCCCGAGAATATGAGACTTTAAGTATCCCCAAGGAGGTCATTTGATTACCTCACTTCCCTGGTTAACAAAGGCACGTACCCATTTGATTTCATTCTTATATATTTCAACATTAGAATTCAGATAAAGCTTTTATTCATATACATAAATACTTTGAGTAAAGGAAATACAACCTTTTCATAATTTTCACTCTCTTAATTGTGCATACATTCATGTGTATCTAAGTAAGCAAGTATATAGTCTGGACATCCTGGGAATATGATGCTTTAGCTAGCCCTAAAGAGGTCATTTGATTACCTCACTTCCCTGGTTAATGAGACATACTTGTTTATGTCTTTATACATGTGTATGTATATATGATTAAAGAATGAAAATCATATTATCTATTAAAAATACATGCACTCATGATTGGCTAAGTCATTGAATTAGTTGATCATGTGATTTGGAGCTATCTTTCTTATGTTCATGTATGTAAATTTACATATGTTTGAATAAAAATGGGTATATAGTTTGCACATCCCGAGAATAGTTAGCTTTAGTTAGCCAAAGAGTCCTTTGATTCCTTGGTTAACAATGACACATACCTATTTAATTCCATCCATATATATTTTTATATAAGAACTATAGAGAAATTTAAATATAATTAAATAATTCAATCAAAGAAATATAAACTTCAAATACATGTTTATATTCATCATATAAGTATGCTAAAATGTATTGCATGTATAGATACACTTAGAATTAAGTCATATGCATGCTACATGTGATGGAAAGGAGTAACTTGATGTATGCCATATGATAGTAATTCAATTAAGTCAATCTTAAGAAGCCTTTTACATTGAATGGAATTATTCAAAATAAACCCAAACTTAAGACTAATTTAAAATGTGTAATAAGTCATTCACTAAAGAGAGAATTAAATCAAATTAACGTGCTTTAGGAATGGTTTAAGGTGAGGATGAGAGAGGGCAACCTCTTTTCTTCTCTTTATAACACTTAGTTGCTAAGTGCAGGCCATATAAAATAAAAGAAAATACTAAGTAAAATTCTCAAATCAATTAAATCACTTTAACTGAAATCAATCTCTTATGATTAAACATCCTTTCACACTTATAAATTTTAACCTTAATGCTTAGTTAAGACATACCACACAAGCCTTAATACACACATATTAGATTAAGTCATGACTTTTAGCTTTATGTTAGGATGGTGCATGGTGTGATGTATATTTTATTTTGTGATGTATTATTTTAGACTTGATGATAGGGTGTATGTTGTGTAGACTGAATGTTAGGCCGTTGTTAGCCTAATCATGCCTTTTGTAAGGGATTATGCTTAAGGGGCTGCTGAAAAATAAATATAAATGTTCTCTTTGCTGGTTGCTTAAGCTCCTAAGCATAATCCAAGTTAGGACAGGTGGGCTTGGTTATCCATGTGTAGGGTGCTAAGTCCAAATTATAAATATAACATCTTGGGTTGTATTTGTGTTTAGCTAACACTAATTTTGCAGGTGTAGTTAGATTTACTTTTCTTATTTTTAATGTAATTTTACATTAGAAATTAGGGTTAGCGCTATGGGATTTAGCATAAGCATTGGCTAGAAGACTTAGTCCTGGGGTGCCATGTGATGCCTTAAAGCCCACCAAATCATAGGAGAAAAGATATGAAAAAATGAAGGAGTCATGAAGACTTAAAGATTTGAAGACCCCCCCACCATAGCATTTATCAATTATAAATTGTAATTATTCTTTCATTTTCAGGGTTGTATAAGGGTAGAACTCAGCCACCCATCTTTTCTTTCGGGCTATATGGCGGTACCCGACTGCACCGCACCGGCCTTTTATTCTTTTGTGCTAATTTTTTCTAATAAAATTGATTGAAGTTATGTTTAGTTTGTGCAATAGAAATGGGATGCTTTTCTTAGTTTCTTCAATGTTTTTTGAATGTCCTAATTAGCTCTTAGATAAAATTAATTTTTCTATCCCAATTAATCACTCACAATTAAAAATTCCATAACTCATAATCTCACATAAAGCCTAAGACATAAATAAGATAATTAAAAGATTTAACAACCCTTAGCTAAATGTTGTATATAACATCATGTATATCATATTATTTTACTCTTGCTAAGAGAAGATTTCCATTCTTGCACGATAGGGAAGGCTTGACCTTTGAGGGCCTCCTCTGTGGTGAAAGCACCTCTTTCTTGCTGATTTAGCCCATAATCCATTTTCATCATGCATCTAAGCATATGAAATCCTATAGCCTTTATCAAAATGAAGAGTCAAAAATAAAATAAAATTTGAAAAATATTTCTTAAATTAAGTCATTGTTCATACCATTCATGATCTAGTCTCTTAGGGAGTGGGTTTAGGACTTTAGTTTCTTTTCAATTAAATAACAAACCAACTATCTTGCAATACATAAGACTTGCCTACATGGATTTAAATCATAGGTGGTGTTAGCTGGCAGCCACTCCAGCAAAGTGTAAGCCCAACAGTTGGGTGATTTACTCTCTCTTGAGGAGGTAAACCTTATACCCATCTATGCTTAGATTTAGGTCATGCTTTAGCTTATGCCAAAGTTCCTTAGATTTAGGATATGAGGTAGCTATTTTCTTTGGGATGCAAACATAAAGTCTCACCTCTTAGGCATTTTCACAATCTTGTGTTGATGAATTATAAGCCCTAACAATCTAATAAGATTTCAACTTAAATAAATAATTCTCATCAATTTGAAATACATAAGCACAACCATATGATAGATTGGAATGCTCACTAAGTTTCTTAGTATCATGAGCATTTCCTACTTATTCTCTTTGGCTTTTGATAATAAGTCTTCTCCTTGAACAATCCCACTTATTTTTCAATACAAATAATCCTTTGATAGTCTAGCCTTGTAATCTTTGGAGATTTTAATTGCTACTTTAATCAACAGTATTTTTAAGGGATTTCATTCTTTAGAATATAATTAACTATGTAGGCTTGCCCCTATAGGAAACTTAACAAACTTGGCTTAAAATAAATCCTACTTTACTTTTTCATATAAAGTAGGGGAAAAATCTCTGGTACATTCGAAGACCCATCATGTCTTAGGAGTCCTTATTAGGTGATTATGTTCATTATAGGGTGGTGATTTTTATCTTTTGAGATAGTGCACCATTTTAATGTCGCACCCAATCACTTCAATAAGTACCCCTTAAGATGTATGCGTGGTATCCACATCTCAAAAATAAATACCACAGATTTTTCTGACAACTCCGCTGGGGAGGGTTCCTCTCTTCATCTTTAGTAGACAATTATTATCTCCAAGCATCATAGTAGACTTATATTTTATATAAGGCCAAGACCATCCTTCTTTCCATTGGCACTTAACTTATTTCATTCTTAAGCAAAGCTAGCCAACATCCTTTAGGTTTTAGGACCTCACTCCATGTAGGTCTTAAAACCCATATTGGGTCCCCCAATAGGTAAAAATAAATTAACTAAACTAAAGGAGATGAGTAAAAATTTTAGAACCTCTTTACCATCCTCTTGGTAAGGAAAGGCTCATCCCATAATAAATCCTTCACAAAAATATTCAAAAAGCACTTTCAAAATTAATTAAAATTTCACATGACAAAAGATTTGCACAAAATTTTCAAAAGATATAAAGATAACCAAACCTCATGTGACAATATCCATGATTGTTACATGGAAGTTCTTTTCAAAATTAAAATAAAAAAGTAAAAAAATAAAAATAAATTTAAAAATCCATTTACAAAAGCACATTTTGAAAATAGTTAATTGTATTCAACATACCCAAGTTTATTGAGTGAAGGTTCTATTTTCAAATAAAATCATGACATAAAATTGAAACTCCACTTATTATATTCCATATGTGCTAAGTTGGAGTTTCCCTTTCCAAAAAAGAAAATATCACACACGAATATCCCATCTTTGAAAATCAAAATAAAAAATATAATTGATTTCCATTTAACATACCTAAATTTGTTAAGTGGATGTCCCTTCTCAAAAATCATAAAAATTAAAATACATTTGAATTCCGTTTGACATACCCAAATTTGTCAAATGAGAATTTCCTTTTTCAAAATCAAAAATTGGACTCTATTTAACATACCCATATTTGCTAAGTGGAGTTCCATTTTTCAAAATCATTGAAACACACTTGAACTCCATTTGACTATTGACCTCATTTTTAGATGAGCTCTTAACACCTCCATGTTAGACATAGGATTCTTCTTAGACACTAAGAGATCCTTAGTCTTAAGACACATCTAGTGATTAGGTGGACACTCAACCTAGCCCTAGAGACTTAGAAGGGTTAGCCATAGGAATATGTCATGCCTTAGGGGTGTTAGGAAATTTGCCTATCCTTAGCTTGAACCATTCCTCACATTCCTTCCTTCAAGTCAAACCCTAAATAAATCTTAATTAAGTTTCTCAAACTCCAAATCAATCTTATTTGATTTTCTCCAAACTCAAATCAACTCCAAGTGATTGAAATCCATGATCAAAATCCATGATTGAAATCTATGATCAAAATCCATGATTGAGATCCATGATTGAAACCCATGAATAAAATTCTAAGTACAAATTTTCTTAAGTCCTTAATTTCCCTTTTAAGGACTTAGCCTAAATTTAATCAAATCAATTCAAAATCATGAGATTTTCTCACAATTCATTTATATTCTCATTTATATTCACATATATAAATGAAATATAAATATAAACCAATCAAACGAAATCAAAATTTCAAGTTCCAAAATCCAAAATCATGATCAAAACCAAATCAAACTCATGAGATTTTCTCATAATCCATTTATATTCTCATTTATATTCACATATATACATGAGATATAAATATAATTCAATTAAACCAAATTCAAAATTGAAACCCAAACTCCAAAATTTTCTAAGTCCTTTAAATTCCCTTTAATGGAGTTAGCCTAAATCATGATCAAATTACTTCAAAATTTTCACCACATTGACATACCAAAATTTGTCAAATGAGAGCTCAGCTTTTCAAAATTGAAAACAAATTGAACTTTATTTAACATATCACATTTATTAAATAAGAGTTCCCCTCTTTCAAACGAAAACAAAACAAAAATATCAACACACTTGAACCTTACTTAACATATCTAAATTTGGTAAGTAAAGGTCTTATTTTTAAATCAAACAACATAAAAATACATCAAACACATTCAGGCCTTGTTTAGTATACCTAAATTTGCTAAGTAAGGATACCACTTTCAAAACAAATCACATAAATCAAACACATGACACACATCATCGCAAACAACAAAAATGCTTTCAAAAATTATTTTCAAACATGCATTTGAATCTCACTTAGCATACCTAAATTTGCTAAGTGAATATTCCAAACATCAAATCCAAATTTTTGAACAAAGGATAAATAAAACAAATTTATCTCCAAAGCCTCTCCAAAATGGATTGAACCCCACTCAACACACTCAAATTTGTTGAATGTCTAAATCAAAATCAAAATTCAATGTCAAAGAATCTCCTCAAATCTCTCCAACTCAACGAACCCCACTTAGCATACTTAAATTTGTTAAGTGTGTGTTCAAAATTCTAACTTAATATCAAAAATAAAATTTTAAATACAAATATCAAAGCAAGGGTATGACTTAGTTATATTTCAATAAATGTAGTGATATCAACACACTCAGTTCTTCCATAGTCTTCAATTAGTTTAGTTGCTATGGCTCCCAGCAAGTTTGTTTTCTCTTTCCCCTCTAGTGTAGATCTAGCATTGGATTAGGCCAACCTCACCCTGACCGATGCCACACATCTGATCTACTTTGGCTGCAGTTTTGAGGGAGTCCAATTTACTTGTGAGGGATAGCCACAATGAGGGGAGGAGGTAATAGATAACTTATCCATTTTGACATCCCTTGACTGTTCCCTTCATTGAAGAAAGTGGTTCCTAGCAATATCAATATCTTGTTGCTCTTGTACATGCTCAAGTCCCTACTATATGCAAGCTAGCACCTCCTCTCTCCCAAGGGAAAGCTATCTTGGCCTAGATAGTTTCCCCTACTTTGAGGTAGGTTCTTCGCACCACTGCTTACCCAACGCCACAATAAAAACTGGAAGATCAAGCGGCATCACGAGAGAGCAGCTAGGGAGATTGACACTACCTCCCATATTATATAGGAAGGTTCTTCACAGGAGGTCTCCCCTTTCTTTGGTGGTAGCAAATTCTGCCCCCTCTCCAGTTTAGATGAAGAGGAAGATGCTAGGAGGATTGTTATATCACCTCCACAACCAGCTTATTACGAGGTACCAGCTAGGGAGAGGAGGAAACCATATGCTGGTCTCAAGACAGTTCTCCGACAGGTTGGAAGAGCTTACAAATGCTCAGAGTCTGGTGCACTATTTGATTTGGGGTCTGATTCCCCATAGTGGTGGTTAGATGTAGGGAGAGAAGGCCGAAGCGACCACGAGAGAGAGAGAGAGAGAGAGGGAGGAGAGAGAGAGAGATGGAGGTATGCACCACCTCTAGCCTGATGATTTTCTCGAGGTGAGAATGCATTTAGAGTCCCCCACACCACCAACCATAGGAGGAGTGTTCTAGCAGAGAGGTAGTCAGTGTCACCACCATCACATCGCTCCACTCCTCGTCCACCGTCACCCATCCAAGTTCCCCCTTCCATAGTTCCCTCCAAGATATAAAAGTCTACATCTATGGAGAGGAGATCCCCATTGGTGATCCGACTATAGTCTAAATATCCCACTCCATCTTGGCCATTAGTTGAGGTAAGGTCAAGTTCTCCTATTTGACCACCCACTTCAATCGTGGCAAAGAGGGAGTGCAACCCAAAAGTTTCATCGTCATACCACCACCATAGCCATCAATAGAGAGAGGAAGGTGGGGAGACTAATCCCATGGCGAGACCCTCTAGTGAGAGCACCCATTTAGTAGGCAATGTCAGATGCATAGAGTCAGATGAACATAGCCTTACAGTCAGTAGTCAGCAGGTGTTTGTGCCAGTCTAGCCCAGAAGAGTATGAGACCGTTCTTTAGATGACATCCTAAAAGACTACTTTGTCAAAAAGAAAAACCACTTGGGAGCGATCATTGAGAAGAGGGTAGCCTTTCACCATAGGACGATCTATTTGAGGACTCGGAAAGTCCATGGTGAGAGGATCACTTTAGACCATCATCAAGAAGGTATTGTGGTTGAAGAGGATGACACCGCTCATTCAACCTAGCACCTTCTACAATAGCTCAAGCAGAAGGATGACTAGGTCATTAGAATGGAAAGGAGGATTGAAGACTTGTTAGTTACAGTTCTAGCACCTTAAAACCAAGGTCCAACATCATAGCCTAGTCCTATTGAGGCCGATCGGCATGAGATCCTACATGTTTTGGATCCTCCCAAGAGTGCATCTCCCATGGATCAGGATAGTGGAAGCATGCATAGGAAGATCATAGATAGTACCTCTATCCAGGAGAAAGATCTCAAACAAATGGTGGAATAGTAAGTAAGAGAAGCATTGGCGCAAGCCTGGGCGACCTCATCCATTCCAAAGGGTAGGCCCTACCTAGAGAAATTTAACATAGTTCATATCCCAAAGGGTTTGTGCCACCTTCTTTCAAGATTGTTGATGATAAGGGAACCTCAAGATATAATGCACTTTAGAGGTTATAACGGAGGTAGCGATGCACTCTTTCTTCGCCATTTGTTAGTGGTCTTTAGGGATTGATTGGTATGAACCGCCTAATGATTTGGTAAAGACATTTGCTGAGTAGGAGCAACTCTTCATTAAGAGATTTTCTAGAGCTCAGTAAAGGATGACTGCGGGCGATCTCGTTGTAGCACAACAAAACCCTAGTGAGTCCCTAGTTGATTATATTCTCAGGTGGTGAAACTTGAGTATGAAATATGAACCGTAGCTATCCGAACAACACACCATTCAGATACTTCTTAAGAATATTCATGGCCTGATTGCTTTCATGTTTAATAGATTTACTATCAAAACCTTTGAGAAGCTAATCAACAAGGCAACTAGTCTACAAGGAGAAGCCAAAAAGTTAACTTTCCAAGACCAGTCATCCGAGCCTAAATTTCATAAAGCTTTTAAGAAGAAGCGAGTGGTAGTGGCGTTAGTTGATAAGGGAAGTAACCAGTTAGAGTTTATGTTTAGAGACCTAGAGCTCAACAGCCTCCACATCCACCACCTTTCCACCACATTGGCTATCATACCGGCCACCACAAGCCTCATCACCATCACCACCTCCTCGAGATACTCAATAGCGGTGTATGTAGCCATATCCATCAACTCTTCTGGACAAATTAAACAAGCCATATTCATTCAAGAGAGAGGTAGTCAAGAAAATCATTAACAACCTCTTAAAAAGCTGAATTTCTAGCTACCAAAGCCTAAGAGGCTGGAGGAAGTGGGCAAAAGCGATGATCCTAACTTTTGCCCCTACCACCGCATGTTAGTCCATGTCTTAGAGGACTGCATCACCTTCAAGAACTGGCTTGAGTGCAGCTATAAATTGGGTGCCATAATTATCCCTAAGGATTACTTATTCGAACAACCATCTAGTTTTGTTAGGATAATCCTTAGGGATACACGTGATCATCTCAAGATAAAAGAAGGTTGGGATATTTTTTTTATCTCAAACCTCTAAAAAGATCATTTCTGATAAAACTCTTCTAGGCAAGGCACTCAAAACCTCCAACATCAAGGAAGGTTTGCAAGTTGCTAAAGATAACTTGAGAAAAGTTGGAGCTCAGTAGCAGCAACAACATTCCACACTTGCCTGAGATAGTTCAGTAGTGCAACCACCGACCGAGTCTAGCATTCACTCCACCGTAGCAGCTACTACTTCATCCAGTTCTTCTTCCGACATGAGTGTTGTATCAGTGGACAAGGGCATTAAGACTCTTACCCTAATTATTTTATTTGATTTCTATCATGTACCTCCACCTTATAAGAAATTAATGAAGAAAGTAGATTCTACTTACATCTTATCCATTTTTGATGCTTTTGATTTTATTTTTATTGAAAGCTCTCTAAGTATAGAAAATAATAATAGCTCTAATAATTCAGATTCCTTCTCTTTTGATTCAGAATTGGACTTTCCTTTTCAGAATCAATCTGGTTCACCCATTGAGATTGACTTGGAGTCATCTTACTCAAAGGGTCCCATAGGAGAAGCTGTAGGTATACTTGATGAGCAGGTAGAACTTTACTCCAACCCGCCACATGATGTCACTGAAGTTAACCTACGCAGTGGCAAAGTTCTGCCTCATAGGGTAACACCTCAGGATAAGGGTAAGCAAGTCATTAGTTCTAGTGAGCTGATAGCCATCCAGGATGCTCCACCCATGGATATGCTTGTGGAGGACTAGCCTGAGTTGATTACAATGTCCCAGCCAACTTAGAAAGTTGCCTGTTAAGCATATATATGATGCCCTTGTCTTATCTAAAGAGAATCTCTAATCATGGCTCTTCTTGATCCAGAGATATGCTTAACTCAGTTGACCGATACTAAAGAGGAGGCACATCGCTTGAGGGACATCTTTGGAGTTACATTCAGTGATGAAGACTTGCCTCTAGGGATGATTGAGCACAATCGTCCCCTCTACATTATAGTGGATATGGGTAGATTCAGACTGTTAAGGGTGTTGGTTGACCTAGGTGTAACAGTCAACATTATGAGTTTAAAGACCCTTGCCACTTGAGGATTGACATCTCCAAACTTAATTCAGAGAGGATGATGTTGAAAGGATTCAATGAGCATGGCGAGAGAAATTTAAGCTCCATAGCATTACTAATGGAGATTGACGAGTGGAAGACTGAAGCTAATTATAGATTCAGATACATCCTTCAATGCTTTGCTTGGGAGACCATTGATACATGAGAACAATATGGTTCCATCCTCTTTGCATAAATGCATCAAGTTCATGAGAGGTGGGATCGAGTACTGCATCAAAGGAGATCTCAAACCATTTTTAGTTCACTAGGTCGGCATATATGAGGATGCGGCTTACTACCTCCCTCAAAATTAACAAGTCTATTCTCACAAACTTGGCAACAACAACAACAACAACAACAACAACAACAACAACAAGCCTTTATCCCATAATTAATTCATGAATCCTTCATCTCCATTGAGTCTATTATGTCAAATTCTCATTTAATTCAAGTATACTAAGGTCATTTTTTATACATCTTAGCCAAGTCTTTTTAGGTCTACCTCTACCTTTCTTAACATAAGGAAAATCTAATGCATCTACTCTCCTAACTGGGTCATCAGACGGCCAACGATTTATGTGGCCAAACCATCTAAGGCTACTCTCTCTAATCTTATCTGCCATTAGAGCTACTCCAACTTTTTCGTGAACATACTCATTTCACATTTTATCTTTAAGAGTAGAGCCACTCATCCACCTGAGCATCCTTATCAGAATAATTAACTTTGTCTTATGCTTCTCTTTATTGTAACATACTCCATATAAGTCATTCGTCTTACCACCATCTTATAAAATTTTCCCTTAAGTTTATGAAAAAAAAAAAAGAAGGAAAAGAAAAAAAGAAAAAAAAGAAAAAGAAAAGAAAAAAAGAAAAAAGAAAAAAGAAAAAGAAAAAAAAAGAAGAAAAAAGAAAAGAAAAAGGTGTGAGAAATAGACTTGGAGGAGGAAGTGGAGCCCGACATTAGATTCCTCTCACAGTTCATTATTACATTCAAAAATATGGGTGGATTACACCTCTACCGTGAGAGGAAGAAGCGTAGACAACCCTAGGGGTGAAATCTTTTTTGGCCACCACAGAGATATGTCCTAGCTACTAGGAGTACACCTGCTATCCATATAGACTTAGAATCTAGTTAAGAGGATGAGTCTTATATGGTTAGTACACCAGCTAGCTCATCTTAGAAGTAGATTTCTTTTGAGGTGACACTTGAGCTAGACAGTGATGAAGACCAGGTTCCAAAGCAAAGCATGAGTGTATCCAAGTCTATATGTGTAACAATCAGGCATCAGTTGGGAACCTTAGCTCTAACTCCACTTTCCTCATAAAAAGTTGAGGGTTTGGTAGTTAAGAAAGCCCCTAAGTCATCCATAGATGTGAAGACTCAAAGGTTCTTTATGGGAGCATTATCCTTAAGTCAAAAAGTTGATATAGAACTTGAGGATGATTCATATAAAGATTTAATAGAATTACTTTTTGATTGGTACTTGTCATGTGTTCTTAACTTAGAAAAAAAGGGATTAATCTCACATACTTGGTCTAAACACATATCAGATTACTTCAAGAGGTCATGGGACAACAAATGTAGCCATTCACAATCAAGACAGGACTAGGATTCGGCACAGTAGGTCTAGTTGATGATGATGATTACTGCCTAGTTATCACCAATCATTTGGAATCTGATAGGTTCTTTTCAAATCACACTATCTCTTATGAGAAAGTGTGCTTAAAAACTTTAGATGACCCAGATGATTTCCAAGTCAATGATGCACCGCCAAATTTTGAAGAAGAAATCAAATCAACCATTGATGAACTCAAATGAATTAACTTAGGGACTAAAGAAGATCCACACCCAACATACATTAGTTCCTTGTTGAACCAAACTAAAACCAATGACTTAGTTAGGCTTTTGATTGAGCTTAAGGACTGCTTCACATAGAGTTATGAAGAGATGTCTGGATTATCTCCTGATATAGTAGTCCACAAGCTAGCAATACAATCTGATGCTATCTCTATCAAGCAAGCTCAAGCATATTAGACATTGAACAATAGGTTTTTAAGTCAAGAAATTGATCGATCTTTGGTTTTATGGGAAGAAAAATATCTACCTAGTTGGCTGTCATCCCAATTAAGAAAAAGAATGGCCAAATTCACATATGCGTCAACTTTATGGACTTGAATAAAGCATGACCAAAAGATGAATTTCTACTACAAATCCCAGAGCTGATGGTGGACGTTGCCTAATCTCATGCAGTCTTCTCTTTTATGGATGGCTCGTCTGGCTACAACCAAATTAAGATTGCCCCTAAAGATTAGAAAAAATACTAGTTTTTGAACCCTGATCAGAATTTATTACTATAAGGTCATGCCTTTTGTCCTAAAAAATGTCGGTGCTACATACCAGTGGGCCATGACTCAAATCTTTGATGAACTCATTCATCATCAAGTTGAATGTTACGTCGATGATCTCATAGTCAAAAGTAAGGAAAAGGAAGATCACCTCTTTAACTTGAGAGTAGTTTTCAAATGGTTAATACAATTTAACCTTAAAATAAACCCCCTTAAGTGTGCATTCGAAGTAGCTTCAGGGAAATTCCTTGGGTTTGTTGTGACATCGGGGAATCAAATTGATCTAAAGAATATCAATGCGATATTAGAAATGCCACCCCTTAAAAGTTTAACTCAGCTCAGATCATTCCAAGGGTGATTGATGTATCTAAGATGCTTCATATCTAACCTATCATGGAGATGCGAGCCATTCTCAGCACTTGTCAAAATGGATGCTAAGTTCAAGTGGGATGATAAGTGCCAGCATGCCTTTAAAGACATCAAGTAGTACGTGATGACACCATTAGTTCTAACAGCCCCTATCCCGGGCAAGCCACTCATCCTCTACACTACTGTATTAGATGACTCCCTTGGCACTTTGTTGGCCTAAGCCAATGATGAAGGGAAGGAGAATGCGCTCTACTACCTAAGCCATCATCTAATCTCTACTGAATCCAATTATCCACCCATTGAGAAGCATTGCCTAGCTTTAATCTTCGCATCCCAATAGCTACGACATTACATGCTTTCTCATAAGGTGAATTCGATCTCCAAAATTAATCCATTGTAGTATCTCATGACACGATCGACATTATCTAGATGGTTGGCATGTTGTTCCATGATTCTATCACAGTTTGATATTACATTTGTACCCTTCCGTGTAGTGAAAGGGCAAGCACTTGCTGACTTCTTAGCAGCACACCCACTTCATGCTGATTCCCTGCTTAGTGATGACCTCCCTAATGAACAAATCATGAACTTATGGGACATTAACATTCACTGCTGAGAGATGTACTTTAGTTATGCAGCTTCCTATCAAAGAGGAGAAGAACCACAATCTACTCTTCCAAGAAAGACAGGGGTAGGAGTAGCCCTTTTAACTCCAGACTGCAATGTGATGAGATTCTCATATGATCTATCCAGTCCTTACACCAATAATGAAGCTGAGTATAAGGCTTTGATTGTCGGTCTGGGGTTAGGAGTCACGCTATGTATCCATAACTTCAACATATTTGGGGGTTCTCAGCTGATCATCAACCAAATCGCTTGGTCCTATAAAGTCCTCAAGCTTAAGCTCCATCACTACCACAAGTACACTATGGAATTAGGGCTAAATCTCAGAGGTTACCATTTATAAGATCCCTCGAGGAGAAAATGCTATAGTGGATGCTTTAGCCAGGCTTGCCAAAGAGTTGGCATGTCCGGAAGATGAGTCCATATCAATAAATATTTAAAATAGAGAAGTCCATCTTTTATTGATATTGAATTCATCGAGAAATACTCTTGAAGGGGAGGTTATCGTTGCCAAAAAGGATGAGGAGCTGATTGGAGGCAACCATTCATAGACTATCTAACTAAAGATAAACTATCTAAAGAGAAGTCACAAGCCCATTAGATGAACCAAAGAGCCTTTTCCTACGTTCTCATCAATGGCACTTTATATCGACGATCCTTCGATCATATGTGGTTACATTATTTAGACGAGCATGAAGCCGATAAGATCATAACTGAGGTAGACTTAGGATTATGCGGAGCTCACCAATTCGGTCCAAAGATGAAGGCCAAGATTAAGAGACTGGGGTACTATTGGCCTATGATAATTACCGAGTGCATGGACGTAGCTAAGCATTGTCGCCAATGTCAGGTACATGGAGCTGTCCTACACCAACCACCCAACATTCTACATCCAACATTAGCCTCTTGGCCATTCAAGTGTTGGGGTACTGACATTGTGGGTCTGTTTGATCCTCCTTCTTCCAAAGGTCATCAATTCATCCTTACCGCTACTGATTACTTTTCCAAATGGGCGGAGACAATTCCTCTTAGGAAGGTCAAAGCTCAGCATGTGCTCTAGTCTTTTAGGAACCATATCGTATATAGGTTCGGTGTGCCTCATTGAATTATATCCGATAATGGTACTACATTCAAGAGCACCAAGATCAACAACTTTGCTCAGAGACATAATATAGATTTGGAGATACTCTACCATCTATTACCCGTGAGTGAATAGTCTAGCAAAAGCTTTCAATAAAACTCTCATTCAAATACTCAAGAAGACACTCGATGACAACAAGCGATAGTGGCATGAGCAATTAATTGAAGCTTTGTGGGCATATCATACAACATATAGAACTCCAACTCAGTCTACTGCTTTTTCCTTAGTGCATGGGCTCGAAGCTGTTCTATCATTAGAAGTCCAAGTTCCATAACTAAGGATAGCTGTGGGTAGCAAGATCACAATGGAGCAGAATGCCAAGTTACAGTTAGAAGAGCTCAAAGGTTTAGAGGAGAGATACCTACGGGCATGCTAAAATCTCAAGTTATACAAAGCCAAAATGATTTTAGCTCACAATAAGTTGGTTCGTCCTAGAGCTTTTCAAGTAGGAGAGCTTATTTTAGTTTTAAAGAGACCAATTATTGCCCATTGCAAGATGGGAGGCAAGTTTGAAACTACTTTGGAAGGCCCTTTTGCCATAGAGAAGGCTTACTAAGGAGGATCTTATAAACTCATAAACTATAAAGGAGAGTGTTCGATGCTTCCGATCAATGTGCTCTTCTTAAAGAAATATTATCCATAAAATTATGTTTAAAAATAATTATTGTCAATGAAAATTACATTTCAAATTCAATCTCTTCAAACTAAAAACATTTTCCTCAATGAATTAGCCATGATGCATTTAGGATAGGTGTAAGAACCCAAACAACATCTTATCCTTCATCAACACAAACACAACCTACGCATAATTCTCTAGTGCTATTAAGATAGGTGTAAGAGAACCCAGGAGGCATCCTATTTTGATTAGCACAACCAAGTTAAGTGTAAGAGAGCCTAAGAAACATCCTTTCTTGGTGGAGTCACATTGCCCATGTGGCACCATTTCTTCCATTCTTTGACGTGTTTAGGATAGGTGTAAGAGAAACCAAGAGACATCCTATTCCTTCTTTCACAACACAAACACATATGCACATCTTCTATCTCAGGCTATTTTGATGTGGGATATTGCTCCTTATGACACTCACTCATTAGCTACTCTAGGTCAGGCTAATGTGCAACCCTGCTAGTGCATCACCCCAATGGTCTTCTTAATTTGGAGGATGTAAGTCTGCAACGATTTCCTTCCTTCCTTGGCCACTGCACACCGACAAGCGCCTTGTTAGCATGGTAGGCTTTACTACACGGTCGGTAAGTTACCCTCATGTTATCTTCTTCCAAGAGAATGTAAGTCTGCTACACCTTCTTCTTGAATTATCCATCGTGAACTGACTTGGTCGAGTTGAGGATTAGGGTATGTCCCGTAGTGGCTCCTTTCCTCCTGACTACTACAAGTCTGGGTCCAGTCCTTCTTTATGACTCTCTACTTCGTAGTCGCCCTTAGGTCGGGTTTGATCTGTTGCACCATCAATGGGTCACCTTAACAATTGATCCCTATTTTGGAAGATGTAAGTCTGCTACACTTTCTTCTTTAGTATAGCGGTTACATACCGACGGGCAGTCCGAGGTCAGATAGCACTTGTCGACCCGACGATAGACTATCCCAACAATCAGTTCCACTTTAGGGAGATATAAGTCTACATGCCTTCTCTCTAGATTGATTGTCACACACCGATGGACACCTTAGGTTGGTTGGTGTTTGCTATACTGACAGTGACCCACTCGGTGAATACACCACTCTTGACAGTTGTAAGACTACTATGCTTTCTCCTTGAGTTGGCCACTGAATACAGTGGTGAATTTTTTATAATTTCTATCTTCAATCTATCTTTTGAAAGGAGATAAATGAAAATAAAAATATAAAACTACCTTGTTGGGACACCACGTAGATCCACATATATTCTTATTAGGGTGATCGAGTATGACATTGAGGAAAGGTGTACTATCTCGAGAGATAGAAGAATCACCCTACAATGGACCTAATCATTTGAATAAGGACCCTAAGGACTATGGGTCTTCGTATGTATCAGAGATTCTTCCCCTACTTTACATGAAAAAGTAAAGTAGGATTTATTTTAAATTGGGTTCATTAAGTTCCCTATGGAGGCGAGCCCCCATAGTTAATTACATCCTAAGGAATGAGATTGCTTAGGAATACTCTCGATTAAAGTAAATGATCATTATCTCAAAAGATTTCAAAGATAGGACTATCAATCAATTAGTATATTTTTGAAAGAACAAGTGGGATTGATCAAGAGGAGGGAGAGTTATTATTGAAACCAAAGGGAGATAAGTAGGAGATGCTCATGATGCTACGGAGCCTAGCGAGCATCTTAAACTATACTATGATTGGACTTTATATTTTTTGAAATTGAAGTGAGTTATTTGTTTGAGTAAAATTTTTATTAGAAATCTAGGACTTATAATTCCATAACACAAGATCATGGAAATATCTAAGAGGTGAGGATTATGCTTATAGCCCGTAAAGAGGAGAAGCAATCTCAGAACCTAAATCTAGGGAGCTTTGGTGAGGCCAGAGCATGACTTAAATTTAAGGAGAAAATGGGTATTTAGTTTACCTCCACAAGAGAGGAAAAACCACCCAACTGTTTAGACTTACAACCGCCTGGGGGTGGCTACCAACAAACTCCTCATATGATTTTAAATACATGTAGGCAAGTCATATGCTTTTGCAAGATAGTTAAGTTGTTATTTATTTATAAAAAGACTAAGTCCTTAAACACACTCCCTAAGAGACAAGATCATGTAGGGCATGATTTAATGACTTAAATCAAATGCAAATTTTGTTATATTTTATTTTCATTTTTGGACAATTGGTTTGACACAAGCTTTGGGATTCATATGCCTAATGCATGAGAAATTAGATTATGGGCCAAAATCAGCAAGAAAGGGAGGTGTGTTTCTACCATGGCTCTCAAAAGTCAAGCCAAGTTCTCTGGCACAGGTGGAAACCCTCCATAATAAGAGTGAAACAAGATGCTTTTTATGCATGATGTGAGAACGTACAACATCCAGCTAAGGGATTGCTAAATCATTTATCTTGATTTTATAACCTAGGATTTAAGTGAGGTTATGAGTTATTTATTTTTAATTTTGAATTGATTAATTGAATAGAAAATTTATTTTTTCTTAAGAGCATAATCATATCCAGGCCATTCATCAAAGCAAGGAAGAAACTAGAAAAATATGCCATCTTAATGTACAAGCTAAACAAACATCAAACAATTTATAAAGCTAGTACAAATAAATAAGAGGCTTTTTATGGTCGGGCTCCACCGCACAAACCCAAAAAGAAATTGGGTAGCCGAGCTCTACCCTTATATAACCCAGATTATAAATGAATTAATTATAATAAAAAAGGAATCCATGTTATGGGGGGTCTTCATTCTTCATTTCTTCTTTCTTCTTTTCTTCATGCCTTTCTTATTTCTTCTTTCTTCTTTTGGTTGGTTGGAACATGACTACTCTAAAGGCTTCACATGGTGCATAAGATATAGTCTTATGACCAATGTTCATCCTAATCTCCCATAACATTCATTCCAAATACTAATTGCAAAAAATTATATGAAAAGGGAAGGTAAATCTAACTAAAACCTGCAAAACAGAGACTAGCTAAACAAACAACACAATCCCAAGTATGTATATGAATAAATTGGACTTAGCACCCCACACATGGGTTACCAAGTCCACCTGGCCTATTTTGGATTATGCTTAAGGGTATAAGCAACCTACAACAAAATCATTTATTATTTTTATTACATCGCTCATTTAGCACAATCCCTCGCAGAAGACAATGGTTAGACTAAGATTGCCCTACCATTCAGTCTACGCACATACACCCTAACATCCAGACTAAAATATCACATTATAAAATAAAAGCAAACATCAAATCATACATCACCCTAACATAGGACTAGAAATGGTGACTTAGCCTAATGTGTGTGCCATTTAAGGCTTGTGTGGTGTGTCTTAGCTAGGCTTTAAGTTTTAGATTTTCTAAGTGTGAAAAGGTTCAACTTAGAGGTTGGTTTCATTTAAGTGATTTAGTTGATTTGGTTGATTTAATTTGATGATTTGATTTGGTTTGAATGAACCTACATTTAATTACTAAGTGTTGTAAGGAGAGAAAAAGAGAAGAGAACTTCTCTTTCCTCCTTACCTTAAGTAATTTCTAAGGTAGACTCATTAGTGATTTTTGTTTAGTGAATGTTTTATTATGTGTTTTAATTAATCCTAAGTTTAGATGGACACTAAACAAACCCATTCAATAAGAAAGGCATTTTATGATTAATTAATGTGAATTACTATCATAAAATACTCAACACTTTATTTCTTTCTAACATGTATAACATGCATATGGATGAATCTTAAGTATATCTATACATGCAAATGAAAGTGTTAGCACACCTTGATGATGAATGCTAAGAGATGTTGTTTAGGAAAATCTGGATGCTTTATGATGCATGAGTTTGTTAAGTAGAAAAGAGAGGAATTCTTTTATCCATTAATCAAATGCACATTTACATATATGAAAGACATAAGTGAGTACGATGCTATTATTTTCTACACTAGGGGTGTAAGGTACAAGACCTACTTGGGGCTACTTAAAGACTTGCAACCCCGGGATGTCCAGACTAATCTACCACTCTTCTTAAATACATGTTCATGTTCAAAAAAAAAAAAAAAGAATAGAAAAAGAATCATGCAAAAGATTTTTATTTGTTTATTTGATTTTGGTTGTTTAATTTACATGTGCAAATATAAAGATCATTCTTAAATGATAACATAGGAATAAATAGAAATAGATTTGAGCAAGTGTTGCATTCTTTTTAAATGAACTATACACTTAGCAAATCCTATTCAGAACTATGTTAAAAGAGAAGAGAAGGAAAAGTCACATAATGCACATCTTATGTTATACTCACATGCAAGCTTATAAATAATTATAAGTAGCATACTCTTCATTTGTAATGTTTGATTTATAGGTTTTAAAAATAATTTTGGATTTAATAGTGATAATAGCCATTCATATTCTTACTTTAGCTAGAACATACAATTAAAGATAAAGGAAATATTTCATTTTAATTTGATTTTTCAAAAGACATGAATGCATGATTTTCATATGACATACACATTTAGCATGCTAGGAAAGAAATAAAGTGATGTAAGCATGTAATTTCATTCACCTTAATTAATTCCTAAAGAAAATCCTTTGGAATAAGATCATTTAAAGTGAATCAAAGTGTTTAAAAATTTTTTAGTTTTGTTTTGAGTTTGATTTGATTTAGAAAATATGAAAAGGTTTGCTGGTCCTAACCTATCTGCCACATGTGTATGTTGTTTTAGTTTAATTTTTAGAACCATTAGATTGATTTTATATTTTATTTAGGTAAAGGTGTGAATTAAATCAATTAATTACCCTTACCTACACCTCCTTAACATGATTATTCAAACAACTATGAGCCAACATATGATATGCAACCATATTGAATTTAAATCAGTAATGCACCCTAAAGAAAAAAAGGGCCTAATGCAATTGGCCCATAATTATTGATTAATTAAGCTAAGGGGTTTAATTAAGTACTTTCATAACCCTTCCCACACATGTAGGTTGGATTTGATTTCCTTAAACTTACTTAGGTTATTGAACACCTAAGTATCTACCCAAGCAAGGAGTGATTAGGTGATTAAGTTTATGGATTAATTTTTGATTTTGAGTTTGGTTAATTAAGCCATTAATGAAATGATTAAATCATTAACCAATTTGTAAATTAGTTAAGTTCTCATTCAAATGAAATAGACTTAGGAGAAAAGATTTAGAAAAGACATCCTAATCTCATTTAAATCATTAACCAATTAAAGAATTTATTATCATTTAATAGGTTAATTAATCATTTAATTGATTAAGAAAGTGATTAGAGATGAAACAAGCAATTACCTAAATTAATCTAATAATAAATTCCAGAAAATCATGAGAGATATAGGCCATCCCACTAATTAACTCTAGGGAATTTGGAATTAATTATTGGAATAATTAAGGAGTAATTAACATAATTACATCTCCAATAAACTCAAATTAAGAACTTATCACGATTCAAAATCAATTAAAATTAATTTTATATTATTCTCCTTTGAATTATCTTTAAAATGAAGTTGAGTTTGCATTTTTTGGATTTTTCTACATTTAGTTATGTATTTTTTGAAGATTTTGTAATTAAATAAGTCATTAAATCCCTAATTATATAACTAATCCCGTCGGCGCCACGTGGACCATTGACATGACGCGTGCTTTCCACGTGGGGTGATGGGATTCATTCTTTAAGTTATCACATCTACAATCGCTCTACAGACTTGCTTTCCCTTAGATCGTCCGATCTTCCGGATTAAACCTGTGGATCTAAAAAGATTAAATAGCAGATGTAACGTGGATTAATTAAGACCGTCCATCCAAAATATGTGGGATAGATGGTCCATGATTCATCCCTGCCCTCACCTATGGGAGATGGCGACCATCCGTCCCTTAGGGCTTGATCTGAGCTCACTTGTGTTCGGATTGAGCTAAGATCAAACCCACACCATCAAGGAGTAAGAAGAAGAAGATCCAATGGCCAATTTCACTTAGGATGATACTTTTCTTCACAAAGGACTAAAGAATTTCTACACTAGGCTCGGTTTTGAAGCATACCTCGTCGGATGCTATCATTGACACTCCTAACCGTCGAGGTAGCTTCGTCTAGTGGAGATGAAGCTCTATTGAAGGTTTGACAGCTTGAGATGAAGTGGATCCTCCTATTGGCCAAGATGAGCTTCAAGTGCTTGCAGCTTTGGTCTACCTCCCTCTTCCCATGGTTTATGTGCTTGGAACATGACTTGGGTGAGCTCAATTGGGTCCTCTGATGATGCTTGCAAGAGGAATTGAGCTTTGGTGAAGTGTTAAGCAAAGTGGAATTCTCACTCACCTCCCTTATTTTTGGTTTAGGCAAACTGAGAAAAGGAGAAATCAAATGAGCTTTAGGATGCTTGGGAGAGCTTGGCAATGCTTCCTCTGAGTTCCTATCACTCAATCAAATGCAAGAGATGTGAATTGAAGTGGAATTAGGGGGAGTATATTTCCTCCTACAAAGATCGAACAGCCATGAGCTATCCTTCTATTTTGGATCAGTTGATGAAATAGAATGTGTTTATTAGGATGTTAGGGGTGGCATGGGATTCAATTTTGGCAGAGCAAGGGAGTGGAGGAGTTTTCATGTGTTAAATGAGGTATGAGAGGTGATCCGATGTGCTCATTTTGAGTAAGGTGATCAGTTTTGGCCTTGGGTTGGGTTTGGCTGACCCAAAGTCATTGGGTCATGTGCACTACCTCTATTAGTGTCAATTTGGTCCACTAAGAGGGTGCCAAGTGGCCATGAAAAGGTATGACCAAATTCCAAGTGGAATTGGCCATAGGTTACCCCTTGACCTAAGGGTAAAAGGGTCATTTGGATTTGATTTCAATTTGGGCAGATTTGGAATAGTTTGAAATTAAGTTGTGCCAAATTTCAAGGAATTTGGAATTGACTTGATATCATTTAGCTCATGTTGATCCATTTAGATCAAAATGGGTCAACTTAGGTCAAGTTGACCAATTGATCTGTTGACCTCACTTTTGGAGTGAGCTCTTAACCTCCACTTCTTAGACTTAGGACCCTTTTAGACACTAATAACTCCTTAGTCATAAGACTAGTGATTAGGTGAATACTTAACTTAAGTCTAGAGACTTAGAAGTGTTAATCATTAGATTATGCTATAGGGCTAAAGAAAATTACTTGTCTTATAGTCTAAACCCAATCTAGATACACTTTCTCAAATCAAACCCAAATTTAATTTTCAAACTAAATCTCAAATTCAAATTAAAATTCCAAATTTAATTTCAAATTTGACTTTAAATGATTGAAACCCAAAATCAAATTCAAATCGATCAAGCAATACGTAACTGAACGGAAGTAGCAGCCAAAACTCTCCTTAGATCAAATCAAACATAATTTATCTCTTTATAAATAAATTATTCCTTCATTTATATTCATAAATATAAATGAAATCCAAATTCAAATGACCAAAACTATATCGAAAATCAAATCAAACTCAATCTAAATATTTTAAGCCTTTGGACTTCCAAATTCTATTCGGATCAAATCAAAATAATGAATTCTCTCTTGAAATAAATCATTCAATCATCTACCCAAATATAAATAAAATCTACAATCATCAACCAAATTGAAGCCAACCAATCCAACTAGCCCTTTTGACGAAAATTTCTAATGGGCCAAAATCCCTAGACTCCAAATTGATTATGGTTGAATTTATATTTCAATCTAGCTCATATATCAGTTCAACTAAACTCGAATCATCAACCAAACCAATTGACCCACTTAAGTCCACTTGACCCAAAGTGACCTAAAGACCCATTTGAGCCAACTTCCAATTCAACCCAAATTGGATTGAATCAAGCTCACCAAACCTTCCACCATGATTGTTAATCACCCTAGGATGATTAATTGCAATCAATTGGGCCAAACTAAGCCTAATTGGCCATTTGGTGCACTTGACCTAAAGTGAACTGAAGGACCAAATTGAGTCAAATCATGATCTAACCCAAATTGATTGCAACCAATGGCTCAAGTTCATTCCAAATTGATTATTGAACTTGACTAAAGTCATAATTAAAACCAATTTGATCAATCGAGCCCAATTGAGCCATTAAGCCCAAATAAGCCTAAAGGGTCAATTTGGCCTAAATCCATTAAATTCAAATTAATTCAAACAAAATACCACATTCATCTTCAATTAGCTAATTGAACATGAATCAACCCATAACTCAAGCTAATTTGGCCAATTTTGGTCAAATTGGTCAATTTGACCCATATGGCCCAAATCGGGTCAAATCCCTTGAAATCAAGCCATGACCCATTTGGGGCTGATCAAACCTGACCCAAAATCATCTGGGGTCAGCCTAAAATCAACCCAATCCATTTAAATCTCTCATAGATCCGCCTCACGGATTCCACCCAACCTCTTCTCCACCATGCACTTAACTCCTCCTCATTAAATTGGGTGATCATGTCACGAGAGAAGACTTTGGAGCAAAATCCAAAGTCCTCAATCAATCCATCATCCATTCCACCCCAAGCATGATGACAATCAATTTGGAGCCAAAAAATTCGAATGGATTTTGACCATTATAAAGGAGGGAAATGAGGCTTTAGATCTCTTGCTCCCACAACCATTCAACCCCCAAAAACTCCCCAAAGTAAAAAAGGAACCTATCCCCCACCTCTTTGAGCCATTTTTGAGCTCAAAAACACAAATAGTTGCTTTTCGGTGCGATGTAAACTTGTCGGAGAAGGCGATGTTAGAAGGAGGTGAAGGTTAAAGATTATTCCCCAAGCATGATGACAATAAATTTGGAGCCAAAAATTCAAAAAACAGAATGGATTTTTGACCATTATAAAAGAAGGGGGAAATGAGGCTTTAGATCTCTTGCTCCCACAACCATTCAGCCCCCAAAAACTCCCCAAAGAAAAAAAGGAACCCATCCTCTACCTCTTTGAGCCATTTTTGAGCTCAAAAACATAAATAGTTACTTTTCCAGTGAGACGATGGTAAACATCGGAGAAGACGATGTTCCGAAGGGAGGTGAAGGTTAAAGATCATTCCAAAGCTTGCTCACATACTGGAGTTCACTCGGATCTTCACCGTCACTAGAAACCATCCCTGACGAGGTAAATTTTGCCAAACTTTAGCCGGCCTTAATATTTCTGCATTTTGTGTTAATTTTCTTGCAATTTTAGAAATTTCCCCTAGATAATCCTATAATTTTACTTTAAATCATCCCAATTAAAAAATAGAATTTTTTCAGTGTGAATCGACTCGAAAATAAGTCCATTTGGACAAGTTTTTGTTTATAAAACCCTCTCCTTAAAAAAAACCTATTTTTTCGCTCATCGTCACTACATGTTTGATCCCGTGGTTTCTGGGATCGGACGGCTCGGATCACGCGATATGATCCAGACCGTTTGATCGTCGATCGGACGGTCCATGGTGAACCGCAGGCTTTCCAAGCATTAACCTATTTCTCGCTCATCACATCGCACACCGCGTGAATCGCACGGCGCGTGCATGCAACGATCAAATCACGCGATCACGCGGGCGCGCTGGTTAGCCGGCGAATTTTCCTATTTAAAAAATTAATTTAAATCACTTGAAATATCAAAAATTCATAGAAAATAAAATACTTAATCAAAAATTGCAAACAAGGACTCGTTGGAATCGTCTTTCCGAGAGGAATCCGACAAACCCAAAATCCCTAAATTTCATTAAGTATTTTGAGCTTAATTTGAGTTTTATAAAATTAAACTTTATTAATTAAACTAAAAAAATATGTCAGATTAAGTTAAAATTTTTAGGGATTGAAATTAAAGTTAACACACAGCTACCATAAAAATTTTAAGTAAAAAAGATTTCTAGATTGAGAGAAATTAAATTTTGAAGTTCAGATTGTCCATTTTAATAAAATAAATCAAATAAAAATTTAAAAATTTACAAAAATCTTTAAAAATGGCTTAAATCACTTCAATTGACTTCTAGGACTCTTAAGAAAATAATGTGATTTTTTGAATTTTAATGAACCCCAAACAAATATTAAGATTAAAGTTTAATTAATTAAGGAGTTAATTAAAATATAATCTTAAAATAATTTAAATATCAAATCAAAATTAGAAATGAAATATCACTTAAGCAATCTTTAATCAAATCTCAAATCAGAAAAACATTATCCTTAGAGAAAATTAAATTAAATTTGATTAAACCTATTTAAGTTAATAAAACTTAATTAAATGATTAAATCTTAAATCAAACTTAAAATTATAAAAATCTGGGAAACTTTAACATGGGTCAAATTAGTATAACCAAACCTTCATTAAGCATGAAATCTTAATCATATGAAACTCTTTAATGAGTATAAAATAAACTGAAACTAATTAATCATTAAATAAACTAAAAATCAAACTGATTAACAAACCAATTCAGCATAATCATTTGATATTAATCGAATTAAACTAAGTAAAGTTAAAGTAAACTTAATTAACATATGATTAAACCACATACATTTGGAATAAGATAATTAATTAACCATTAAATATTTCAACCTAATAACTAAATCAAACATTTTAATGAAATCAAACAAACATAATAAATGAATTAAATCAAATAAAACTCTAATCATAAATAATTAAACTTAATTGAAATGAAATAAACAATTAATTCACTTAATAATAATTATGGTAATAACAATAATCCTTTAATCAAATCAAACTTAAGTAAAACACTTAACCAAATAAAATCACTCACATGTGAGATTAAGTCAAATTTAATCTAAATAAACCCCTTAATTAATCTAATGATTTAAAAATTTAATTACCTTTAATCAAATTTAGTTAATCAAACATCTACTTAATGTAAACTTAATGAATTAATCCATCATCTTAATTAATCAAATTAATTTAAATAAGTTACATTAAAGTTAACTCTTAAATTAAGCTTAAATCAAACCCCTAATTAAATTTAGTAATTAATCACACCCCTCAAGTACTAATTAATCAAATTAATCATATTAAACCTAAGCTTAATCAAACATAATCAAAATGCAACTAAATACTAATCAAACCTAAATTAAACCTAAATCATTAAGTCATTAATTACATTATTAATAATTAAATAAATATTTTTTTAATTTAATGATTAACTTGATCATACTCCGTAATTAAACTAATTACACTTAAGATAATCCAATTGAATAAACACCTAATTAATGCAAACTTAATAAATTACTTTACCATCTTAATAAACCAAATTAACTTTATAAATCAGATTATAATTAATTCAAATCAAACACTTATTTAATCTACTAATTAATTGGATCACATATCTTAAACAAACTAATTAAGTTAATCAAATTAATCATATTAAACTTAAACTTAATCAAACCTAAATGCAATTAAATAATAATCAAAACCCAAATTAAACCTAAATTATTAAGTCATTAATTACATCATTAACCTAAATAAATATGAAATAAAATTGAAAATTAAATAAATATTTATAATTAACATAAATACACTTCTTAATTAAACTAATCACATAATCACATTGAACCTAAGCAAACCCATTGACTAATAAAGCTAATCAAATCAAATTAAATCAAATTAAATCAAATTAAATCAAATTAAAAAAAATTCTCTTATCAATTTAATATGCAATCAAATCAAATATCATTCAACCTTCTTAAATAAGATAAACTAATTAACTATCCAGTGTATGAAATCAAAATGCAAACCAAACTTTGATAAACATGACAAATGGATGAGATTAAAAGATAAAATTCTAATTACAAGGCATCAAACTCAATTAAAATCAAAATAAAATCTCAATTAATCTAATTTGATCAAACTACAAATGAATGAATCATTATCAAATAAAATAAACATAAAGTCAAGTCACATAACCATAATCAAAGAAAAGAATTAAATATTAATTTAAAAGGATATTGAATTATCAAGATTTAATTAAACCAAAACATCTAATCTAAAATTAATCAATCAAAAAACACATGAATTTAAACAAACTTAAACTTCATTGAGATCAAGGATATTGAATCAAGATTTAATTAAACCAAAACATCTAATCAAATTAATCAATCAAAAACACATGAATTTAAACAAACTTAAACTTCATTAGAGATCAAGGATATTGAATTATCAATATTTAATTAAACCAAAACATCTAATCTAAAATTAATCAATCAAAAATACATGAATTTAAGCGAACTTAAACTTCATTGGATATCAAGGATATTGAATTATCAAGATGTAATTAAACCAAAATATCTAAATGAAAATCAATCAATCAAATACTTAAACCAACTCAAATTCTAAGCTCTAAATCAAATCAAATAAATCAAATCAAAGAAATTACATAAATTCAAATGGGCTAATTAAGATACTTAAGGACTTTAGTTAGATTCTTTAGGAATTAAGATGTAGAATAGGGTGAGTTCCATATACAAATGAAATTCATTCTACTCTTCATTCTTGAAAACCTAAACATCATTTTAACCAAATAAAAGTGAAAAAAAAAATGAAAAAGAAAGTATTAAAACATTTAAATTGAAATCACCCAAAGGTAAAATTTAAACAAATTCAAACTCCAAATTGAAACTTAAACTAAAGAAGCCTAGTAAAGTCTTGCCACACGAGCCTTAAGCACACACATTAGAATACTAAGTCACCACTTCTAGTGCTAAGTTAGGGCGTTGTATGTATGATGTTGTATTTTGTTTTGTGATGTAATATTTTAAATTGGATGTTAGTGTATGTTTCATGGATGTTAGCCGTTATTAGTCATATATTTTTGTAGGAGGTTGTGCTTAAGGGTCATAATAAAAAAATATAAATGTGTTTATTGTGTGGGTTGTTTAGCTTGAGCATAACTCACGTTAGGATAGTGGGCTTGATTACCCATGTGTGGGGTGCTAAATCCAAATTATTCATATAACTGTTTGTGTTATATGATGTGTTTAGCTAACATTTGTTTTGGATAGATTTACTTTTCTATTTTTGATGTAATTTAATATTAGAAATTAGAATTGGTGTTATGGGGGATTAGGATGAGCAAAGGCAAGGCTTAGTCCTTGGATGTCAGATGCCTTTGGAGCAAATCAAATCAAAAGAAAAAGAAGGAGGAAATGAAGAAAAGAATACCCCCATAGCATGTATTATATTTTTTTTTGTAATCCGAGTTGTATAAGGGTAGAGCTCGACTACCTATATTTTTCTCTTTGGGGTGTATTGGAACCCGAGACTGGCCTTTTATTATTTTATGGTAGTCTATAAAATTATTTGATGTTGTGTTTAGATTGGGCATTAGAACATCATGCTTTTCTTAGTTTCTTTATGATTGATTCTTAAATGTGTGGCCTGGATGTAGTAGGCTCTTAGGATAAAAATTAATTTTTCTACCCCAATTAACAACTCATAACTAAAATTTTAAAATAACTCATAACCTTTCATAAAATCCTAGGAATTAAATCAAGATAATAAAATTTTTAGCAACCCCTTAGCTGGATGAATGAATGTATAATATAATGCATGTCATATTCTTCCACTCTTGTTAAGAGGGGGCTTCTATCTTTGCCAGAGAATGAAGGCTTAACCTGTGAGAGCTTTTGATAGAAGAATACCCCTTTCTCTCTTGATTTTACCCATAATTAAGTTCTCATGCATTTAAGCATACAAAATCTCATAGCCTTTGTCAAAACAAAGAGTCCAAAAGAATCAAATAAATTTGATAAAATTTGCATTAGATTAGGTCATGATTTCATACCACTCATATTCTAGTCTCTTAGGGAGTGAGTTCAAGGACTTCCTTTCTAAATGAACAACAAGCTAGCCATCTTGTAAAGCATAAGACTTGCCTACATGGATTTGCAGAGGGTGAGTAGGTCCCAGCATAATAAGTCTCAAATAGGGTGGTTTATTTTCTCTTGTGGAGATAAAGCATATACACATTTTTTCCTTAAATAATTTTGCCTTCTCACAATTCTCAATTTAGGATTTGAGGTTTTCTTCCCTTTTTTCTTCAAAATAAGCAAATTTATAATCAAAAATATTCATCTTTGCTTAAATTCAGATATTTTTTAAAAATTTCTAAGATTCCCATTCCTGGATATGGCTTACCTAAGAAATAATGAATTTTACTTTTCATGTATAGTAGGGGAAAGATCTCTGGTATATTTGAAGACCCATCATGTCTTAGAAGTCCTTATTAAGTTATTAGGTTCATTATAAGGTGGTGACTTCTATCTTTTGAGATAGTATATCATTCCTTAATGTCATACCTGATCACTTTAATAAGTACCCCCTAAGATCTACGTGGTGTCCCACATCTCAAAAATAAACACCACATGGTCAAATTGGGTCAAACAACAGGTTGAGTCAAATTCATATGACCATTTGAAATAGTTTGGTATCATTGGTTTGTTTTACTTTGGCTTATATTTAGCTTTGGTTCGTTTGATCTCATTCAAGTCAAATGGGTCAAGTTGACCAATTTTACTCATTTGATCCAATTGGGCTAGGTCATGGGTTAGTTTAGGTTTGGTTGGTCATTTAAAATATGTTGCAAGCTTTGGTTTCAATCAATTTTGGTTTGGGTTGATTTTGGCTTAATTTGACCTTTTAGGTCAAGTTAGGTTCATGGTCAATTGGGCTAGGTTGGGTCTAGTTGGCCAATTGAGGCTTTGGTCAAGTTTAACAAGTGATTTAGAATGAATTTGACCCATTAGTTGTAATTAATTTGGCTTAGATCAAGATTTGACACATTTTGACTTTTAGATCAAGTTGGGTCAACTTGGGTCTAGTGGCCAATTGGGCTAGGTTAGGCTCAAATGATGACTTGGTCAAGTTCAAACATTGATCATGAATTGGTTTTGACCAATAGTTTTAATCAATTTGGCCTATGGTGGATTTTGGCTAGTTTGGGTTTCATTTTGGCTAAGTGTTGACTTGGTCAATAGACTTGGTTTGATTTAATTTGAGTGATTGATCATCTCATGATGATTGTTGCTCACTATATGAGGCTTAGTTGGGTTTAGTTCAATCTAATTTGGGTAGGATTAGAATTTGGCTCAAAAAGGTACTTTAGGTCACTTTGGGTCAAGTGAGCCTAAGTGGGTCAATTGACTTGATCAAGGCTTGATTCAAGTTTGGTTGAACTCACATATAGACTTATGATTAAAATATAAATCCATTTGCAAGTGATTTTGAGTCAAATGAGTTTTGGTTCATTTGACAATTTCAAGTTCAAAGGATGAACATGAGTTTGAGTTTTGAATTTGGCTTTTGTTTGATGATTAAGGTTTATGTTTATATTTGGATTCATGATTGAAGATTTGATTGAATCATGAAGAAAATTCAATGGTTTGGATTGATTTGAATTTGATTTGGCTAAGTTCAAGAATTTGACTTGAAGAAGCATAGGTTGGTTTTAGGATAGATTTGGGTTTGAGTTTTGAATTTAGTCTTGGTTATTTGAATTTATATTTCATTTATATTTGTGAATATAAATAAGGATATAAATGGGTTATGAGAAAATATTTTGAATTTGAAGTGGTTTGGATTTGATTTGAGCTAAGTCCATAAGGTGAAATCAAAGGGCTTAGGAAAGATTTTTGAACTTAGAATTGAGTTTTGGATTTAGTTTTGGTTATTTGAATTTATATTTCATTTATATTTGTGAATATAAATGAGAATATAAAAAGGAAAATTTCTTGAATTTGAATTGATTTGGATTTGATTTGAGCTAAGCCCATAAGATGGGATCAAAGGGACTTAGGAAAGATTTTAGATTTGGAATTCAATCATGGGTTTCAATCATTTGGAATTGATTCAAGATTTGAGAAAATCCATTGGAATTGATTTAAGGTTTGGTTTGGATTTGAAGTTAATTTGAGTTTAAGGTTGATTTGAATTTGGAGTTTGACTTGAAAGAAGGAAGTAAGGATTTGGTTCAAGCTAAAGGGTAAGCAAATTTTCCTAACACCCATAAGGCATAACCTGTTCATATGGCTAACTTCTCTAAGTCTCTAGGGTTAGGTTAAGTGTTCACCTAATCACTAAAAGTGTCTTAAGACTAAGGAGCTCTTAGTGTCTAAGAGGAGTCTTATGACTAAGACGAATGGGTTCATAGCTCATTCTAAAAATGAGATCAACAAAGGGTTCCCAATAGGTGTGGTGTGACTGACAAGGTACATCGTACATATTGGTGTTGACTGACACAATCAACTACACCAAATGATCACAAGCACTAACAAAAATGATCTACTCCCAACCTGAGGTGTAGAAGGAATCAAGAGCTTAGTGCAATGTGACTCTACTCATGTCAACAATTTAAAAGAGCGAAGGAGGAATCCACTAGAGATTGAGTATATGAACCTTCCACTAGGGAAAGAGGTTTGAGTCATCCACTGAGGGATGAGAGGTTTGATTTGATTTGAGTCTCACTGAGGAGAAATTTGGTTTAACTAATTTAGTGTTCCACTGGGGATGAAGATGTGAACTCTCCATTAAGGGAGCAAGTTCAAGTCACCCACTAAGGAAAATAGGTTGTGAAATCCATTGAGGGATTAGAATTCATGATCGTTGGGAACTTGAAAGACTTGCATCTCACTGAGGAGAAGTAGATTGATTTAATTTGTTTGATTTGATTTGACTCTAGGGAGGAAGGTTGAATTTGATTTTTTTTATTTGTTTAGTTTTGAATTTTTAGATGGACCCCGTCAGTTTATGATGGATCACATTGAGTAGAAGCCATGTCGGTCTAGGCCTAACTTAGATTTACTAATCCAAAAGGGTAGTCTACCAATCACATAGTAGGACTAACCAACCAAAGGGATTTCTGCTTTGCAAATGGTCGCTTAAGAAGGCATGGGACTCACATCTTTTAAAATAGGGAACCACTAGGGTGATCAATTGCTTGTGGAACAAATCGAACTCGACCTAGGGCTAATTATTAAGTGAATGCCATTGGGAGACTTAAATCAGCTCAAAGATAGTCGAGATTAATTTCATTTTTTTTTATTTTTGATGGATCCCATCGGTTTGCGATGGATTGCATTGAGTAGGGGTAGTGGTGGCCTTGATTTAGCTCAAATTTACCAATTCAAGGGGAGTAGCTTCCCAACCGAGGGGTGAACTATCCAATCAAATGCCTTTTCTGCGGCTGACTCATTGGAAAGAAGCTTGGACTCACATCTTACAAAAGACCACTAGAATTTAATCAAATCATAAGTTAATTGGAATTCATTCATTAATCTAAATCAAACTTATATGAAATAATAAAAATCAATGAATTTAAATAACATTAAAATGACATCAATTATAAGAAATTAAAATCTTAAATCAAAATCCAATTGGAAAAGAAATTAGTTATTAAATTAAAGGATATAGAATTATTAAAATATATTTAAATCAAAACATCTAATCCAAAATTAATCAACCAAAATATATGAAGATGAAACAAACCCAAATTTTAAAATAAAACAAATCAAACAAACATTAATCAAATCGAATTAATCACATAAATTCAAATGGGCTAATTAAGATACTTAAGGACCTTGGGTAGACTCTTAGGTGTTCAATAGCCTAAGAGAATTCTAAGGAAATTATAATTAACCTACATGTGTGGGAGGGTTTTAAGAGTACTTAATTAAACCCTTTAGCTTAACTAACCAATAATTATGAGCTAATTGCATTAATCCTTTTTATTTTTAAAGTATGTGCATATCATGTTGGTTCATAATTACTTGGATAATTATGCTAAAGTGGCATAGGAAAGGGTTAATTAATGTACTTAATGCATGTTACAACCTAATTAACTCATAAAATCAACTTAACTTCTTTTCATTGAACTAATTAATTAACCAAAATGGGAATGGGTTAGGAGCAACAAATTTTTAAATCTCCTCTCTTCTTTAAATCAAATCAAACATCCAAAACTAACTTAATAATAAACTTTGGCTTATTTTAAATGATTGTATTTGATATGATTATCCTCAAGAATTAATTTGGTTGAATGAAGTCATGTGTTTTATGTTGCTTATTCCTTTCCAATCATATTAAATGTTGTATGTCACTTGTAATCATGCATTCATCTTTTTCAAAACTCAATTAAATGAAATGATTTCCTTTATGCCAAGCTTGCATGTGTTGATCCAATTTAATATATGTGGCTATTATCACTTCTAAATCCAAATGTATTTTTCCAAAAGTCTATAAATGAATAATAATGTATGCTATGATCCTAATTATAAATACATAAGAAATGCATGTGATTATAACTTAAGTGTATGAAGTGAAGCTTCCCTCCCTTTATTCATATGTTGATTTTCATAAGTATGAATGTTAATGAGTATATAGTCTGGACATCCCAGGAATACAAGGCTTTAACTTGCCCCAAAGAGGTCATTTGATTACCTCACTTCCCTGGTTAACTAAGGCACACACCCATTTGTTTTCAATCTTATATATTTCAACATTAGGATTCAGATAAAGCTTTAATTCATATACATAAATACATTATTAGCCTAATCATATCTTTTTTGATTGTGCTTAAGCAAAATAAATATAAATATTCTCTTTTTCTTTTAAGCATAACATGTTATGTGGGTTTTATGTGTAGGGTGCTAAGTACAAATTATAAATATAATTACTTAGATTGTATGTGTGTTTAGCTAACACTTATTCTACAGGTGTAGTTAGATTTACTTTTCTTTTTTTAATATAATTTTGCATTAGGAATTAGGGTTAGTGCTATAGTGGTTTAGGATGAGCATTCTGCTTAGTCCCAGTGTGTTATGTAAACCAAATCAAAGGAGAAAATATATGAAAAAATGAAGGAGGCATAAAGACTTGAAGATTTGAAAACTCCATAGCATTTATCATTTGTAAATTATAATTATTATTTAATTTTCTCAGTTGTATAAGGGTAGAGCTCGACTACCCATATTTTCTTTTCAGGTTGTACGATGGTACCTGACTGCACCAGCCTTTTATTCTTTTGCGCTAGTTTTTTTTTGTAAAATTTATTGATATTATGTTTAGTTTGCATAATAGAAATAACGTGCTTTTCTTAGTTTCTTCAATGTTTGCTGTTTGAATGTGTGGCCTAGATGCGATTAGGCTCTTAGGATAAAATTAATTTTCTACCCCAATTAATCACTCGTAAATAAAAATTCTACAACTCATAACCTCACATAAAGACTAGGACATAAATAAGATAATTAAAAGATTTAGCAACCCCTTAGCTGAATGTTCTATATTTAATATCATGCATATCATATTATTTCACTCCTGCTAAGAGAGGGTTTCCATCCTTGCATGATTGGGGAAGGCTTGACCTTTGAGGGCCTCCTCTATGGTGGAAAACACCTCTTGCCCATAGATTTAGCCCATAATCCATTTTCACCATGCAATTAGGCTTAAGAAATCCTATAACCTTTATCAAAATGAAGAGTCAAAAGTAAAATACAATTTGAAAAGATTTCTCATTAGACTAAGTCATTGTTCATACTATTCATGCTCTAGTCTCTTAAGGAGTGAGTTTAGGACTTTGGTTTCTTTCCAATTAAATAACAACCTAACTATCTTGCAATACGTAAGACTTGCCTACATGGATTTAAATTGTAGGAGGTGTTAGCTTGCGGCCACTCCAAGCGGTTGTAAGCCTAACAGTTGGGTGATTTACTCTCTTTTGTATAGGTAAACCTTATATCCATCTTCACTTAGATTTAGGTCGTGCTTTAGATTTTGCCAAAGCTCACTTGATTTAGAATCTAGGGTAGCTATTTCCTTCGGGCTATAAGCATAAATCCTCACCTCTTAGGCATTTCCACAATCTTGTGTTGATGGATTATAAACCCTAGCAATCTAATAAGATTTCAACTCAAACAAATAATTCTCTTCAGTTTCAAATACATAAAGTCTAACCATAGGATATATTGGTGCTTACTAGGTTTCCTACCTATTCCCTTTGGCTTCCAAAAATAAGTCTTCTCCTTGAATAATCCCACTTGATTTTCTAATACAAATAATCCTTTGATAGTTTATCCTTGAAATCTTTAGAGACTTTAATTGCTACTTTAATCGAGAGTATTCCTAAGGAATTTCATTCTTTAGGATGTAATTAACTAAGGAGGTTTTCCCCTATAGGGAACTTAATGAACCTGGCTTAAAATAAATCCTACTTTCTTTTGCATCTAAAGTAGGGGAAAAATCTCTAGTATATTTGAAGACCCATCATGCCTTAGTAGTCCTTATTAGGCAATTAGATTCATTATAGGGTGGTGCTTTCTATCTTTTGAGATAGTGCACCATTCTTTAATGTCATACCCGATCACTTCAATAAGTACCCCTAAGATCTGCGTGGTATCTCACATCTCAAAAATAAACACCACATCATCATTCATAAAGAAACTATGAAGAGGTATGCCATTTCTATTATGCAATTAAACATAACATCAAATAATTTATAATTATAGTGCAAAAGAATAAAAGGCTGATGCGATCGGGTACCACCGTACAACCCAAAAAAGAAAAGTGGGTAGCCAAGCTCTACCCATATATAACCCAAAATATGAAAGAATAATTACAATTTATAAATGATAAATGCGGGGTCTTCAAGTTTTCATTTCTTTATGTTTCTTCCTCCTTTTTGATTTGATTTGCTCCACTTCAAAGGCATCACATGGCCTCCCAGGACAAAGCCTTCTTTCCAATACTCATCCTTATCCCCCCATAACATTAATCCTAATTCCTAATGCAATATTATCTTAAAAATAGAAAAACTAAATCTAACTACACCTGCAAAATAGAGGGTAGCAAAATATGCATACATTCCCAAGCAGTCATATTTATAATTTGGACTTAGCACCCTGTACATGGGTAACCTAGCCCACCTATCCTAATTTAGATTATGCTTAGGGGTTAAGCAACTAAAGAGATTTATATTTATTTTAGCATAATCTTATATGATTAAATATGTTCCTAATATCTAGTATATGAAACATATACCCTAACATCCAGTCTAAAATATTACATCACAAAATAAAATATACATGAAACAAAGCACTGCCCTAACATAAAGCTAGAAGTAGTAACTTAGTTTTAATGTGTGTGTTAAGGCTTGTGTGGTATGTGTTACTAGGCATTAAGGTTATGTTTTTCTAGGTATGAAAGGAATTCAATTTAACCATAAAGGATGATTTCACTTCAAGTTGTTTAATTAATTTGAGAATTTTAATTTATGTTTTATTTGGTTTCATGTGACCTACACTTAGCAACTAAGTATTATAAAGAGAGGAAAGAGAATTGCTCTCTTTCATCCCTACCCTAAGCCACTTTCTAAAGCATGTTAATTAATTACTTCTCTTTAGTAAATGGCTTATCACACATTTTTAAAATTAGTCCTAAGTTTAGGTTCACTTTAAATGGTCCTATTCAATAAGAGAGGCATCTTAAGATTAATTGGAATGAATTACTATCATATGATACATGTTCATTCATTTCCTTCCATCATATATAACATGCATTAGATATTAAATCTTAAGTATAACTATACAGACAATGTAGATGCATTTCTTTTAGCACACTTCTGAATGAAAGATGCATATATATATATATATTTTATAGAAATATGAGATTTTCACTCATTAGCTAAATGAACATTCAAGTGTATGAAAGTATTAAGTGTTGCCAGGTGAGGTAAAGACCTCCTTGGGAATACCATATCCCATCTAGGCTACCATCATGCAAAATCATGCATTCTTTTAATTAAAAAATTTTCATTCATTAAAGTATAATTTGGTTGATTTGGATGGATCATGATAAATTTTTTAAACAAATTGGTTTTGGATTCTTAAAATATTACCAAACCGACCAAACAAAATGTAAAACCAAAAATAACAAATTTGAATTATTAGTTTGGTTTTGGATAAAATGAAGTTCGCTACATTTAAAAATTATTTGCATAATATTTTATTGTATAATGAATAAGCAATAATAATTTATATTTATAATTCTTACTATAAGCCTATAATATATAAATTAATAATATCATATATCATATAATTATTAAGTTCAAAACTAAACCAAATTACTCAAAAACTTTGGTTCAGTTTGATTTTTTTGGTTAAAACCAAATAATGCACACCCCTAGCTAAATGTACATACAAGTGTATAAAAGTTCTAAGCAAGTACTTCACCATTTGTTAACCAGGGGAGTGAGGTAAAGACCTCCTTCGCTTAAAGTAAATTCCTCCCGAATGCCAGACTAGATATACCTGCTATTCTTAAACACACATGAATATATAAGTGACTACAAGAATGGAAATCATGCAAAAGTCATATTTTGATTTAATTGAATTATTTATACCTGTGAGCTAAAGTTCTATCTAAATTCTAACATGGAGATACATAAGAACAAATGCAAACAAATGTTATGTCCTTTTCAAATGAACTATACATTTATTAATATTCACATTTTTTATGTAAATCCATGAAGATTAAAGAAAGGTGACCTCCATATCACATGTTCTAAGCCATAGGCACATGCAAGCTTATGAATATTTATAATTTTCATCACTCCATATGTTATAATTGATTTATATATACTTTTAAAAATAGTTTTTGATTTAATAATGATAATAGCTACATATATTTTTTATTTAAATCAACACATGCAATTGATTTTTGAAAAAGATGTATGCATGACTGCAAGTGACATACAATATTTAATATGATTAGATGGAAATAAAGGTACCTAAGCACATGATTTCATTCAACCCACTTAATTCTTAAGGACAATCATACCAAATAAACTCATTTAAAATAAACCATAGATTCTTAGTGTTATTTTCAATTTAATGTTTGATTTGATTTAAAAAATATGAGAAGAGGTTGGCTAATTCTGATCTCATTCCCCATGAGTGAGTTAATTTTATTGAATGAGAGGTAATTAAGTTGATTTTATGGATTAATTAGGTTAAGATATGAATTAAATCAATTAATTAACCCTTACTTATATTACCTTAAGGTAATTAATCAAATGATTATGAGCCAATACAATATGTAAATGAATTGAAAGATAAATAACAATGATCCTATGAAATGAAAGGGGCCTAATGCAATTAACTCACAATCATTAATTAATTAAGCTTAAAGAACTCTATTAATTACTTTAAAATGATTTTCTCACACATGTGAGCTAACCATAATTTCATTAACCCTCTTTAGGCTATTGAACACCTAAAGGTCTACCCATATATCATTTAAGGGAAATCAGTTGCAAGTACCCTTTTAATTAGGTTAAGCAAGTCATTAATACATTAATCCATTCCTCTTTACTTAATTACCAAATTTAATTGATTAACCTTTGAGATGAAATGGTCTTAAGAGGGAAAAGGTTGGGAAAGAGGTCCCAACCTAATTCTATAAGCCACTTACTTAATCAAACATGATTTGGTATGATTTGAGTTTCAATTTAACTAATTAAGTCATTAATTAGTTAATTAATCTTTACTTAGCATTTTGTTGAAAAGAGAAGGAAACTTAGGGGAAAGATTAGGGGAGGCCCCAATTCCTGTCTCCCATATATAAATAGTGATTAATTATTATTATTATTTTTCTTATTACTTAATTAAGAAGGTTTAGAAGGTGCAATCAATTTCCCTAATTAATCAACAAATAGATTCCAACAAAAATAGGGGAGATAGAGGTCATCCCCTTAAACATTCTCCGAAAGTTTGAAATTGATTGGTTATTAATTAGAGAGTAATTAAGCTAATTAAATTTTTAATTAAATCTTAATTAAGCTAAATTACTATTCAAAATTAATTAAGGATCATTTTAATGGATTCCCCTCTGAAATACCTTTAAAATGAGCCTAAGTATATATATATATATATATTATTTTTCTATAATTAATTATGAATTATGGAAGTTTCAGCATTAAAAATACCTTAATTAACCTAATTAAAGCATTAATCCCATCGACGCCATGTGACGTGCTGACGCGGCACGCTTTCCACATAGCACCACATGATTGGCTATTAAAGTAGTCACATCCGCATGCTGAGTCAGCTGGCGGTGGACCCTGTATTGATCTCCGCTGTCTGATCTCAAATCGGATGGTGCAAATCAATCCCGCGGTGTAAAGGGAGAAAATAGAGGAAATCTAGCATGATTTAATCAGAGCCGTACAGTGCAATCACGGGGAATAGATGACCTGTGATCCTTCTTCCCACAAGTGATGAATGATGGAGTCTGTCTGCCATGGATCGCTTGATCCGAGCTCACCTGAGCTCGGATGAACTTCAAAATGATCCCACACCATCAGGGAAGGAATCTGCACATATCTAATAGTCAAAATCCCACATATGAATTTTCTTCACAAAGGGCGGGAAAATTTGCTATTTCAACGGTTTTGAGAAATTACCTTGTCAGAGCTCAAGACTAGTGGTGGGATCGATGAGGTAGCTTTGTCTAGTAGAGATGAGGTCCTGTTGAGTAGCACTCTAGCCAATTCCCTTGGTTCACTTGGTGGATCAACTTTCATCACTTTGGAGCTCGGTGGTGATCAAACTCCGAATTTTGGTGGTTTTGGAGCTTGGAAAACCACTTGAGTGGCTTCGATGACGTGCATGGAAGGTGTGTGTAAGAAGAATTGAAGTTTGGTTGAGAGATGAGGGAGTTGGAATCGGATCGAGCTCCCCTATTTCAGTTTCATATGGGAAGAGGAAATGCCAAAGAAGGAAAGCTTGGAATCACTCTGGGGATTGCAAGGAGGCTCCAATTTGCCCTTGGAAGCTTAGATGATTTGAATGAGCTAATTTCTCATATGAATTGAGGGGGTATACCCCTTAGTTTGCTGAGGTGGATGGATGAGATTGCTTCCCATTTTTCAGCCGGCTAGCCACAGGATTGGTCACCATCAAGTCCACGTGGCTCGACTGGATTGAGAGAAGCCATGGTAGGAGGCTCCAAGTTTGAATTGGTCAGATTGCCTTTCCTTGATCTTTTGGGTGCTCGATTTGTAAGGGAGGTAAGTTAACTCACCTCCCTTTAGTCCATGGATGACCTAGCATGGGTAGGGTGGCTTAGGTGATGCCTCATTTGGATGAGTGAGGGCTCCCATGGTAAAAGAAAGAGTGAACTTTGCCATTAGAGGAAAGAATCCAATGTGGGAGAGGATCCATGGAGGATTTGCATTGGACTTGGCTCCAAATGAGTTTGGGCTAACTTAAGATGGGTTTGGGTCGGGTTAGGTTAGCCTCCAAAGTCCCATGGGTTGGTTTTATGGGATTTGGCTCAATTTGGTCATGTGGGTTCAATTTGGGTCATGTTGGATTAGGTTGACAAATTGGTCAAATTGGGTCAAACCAAGGCTTGGATTAGTTTCAAATGATGATTTGAAGTGTTTTGATTCAAGTGGTTTCAATCAATTTGGCTTAGGTTTGATTTTGGCTCATTTGGATTCATATAGGTTAAATGGGCAAAGTTGACCAATTTGACCAAATTGGCCAAATTGGCCAAATTGGCTTGGGTTGGGTGTTGGTTCATGTTCAATTGGTTAATTGAAAATGATTACAGCCTTTGGTTTAAATCATTTTGAATTTAATTTGGATTTTTTCCAATTTGACCTTTTAGGTTAATTTGGGCTAGATTGAGTCCAATTGGTCAAATTGGAGCTTTGGTCAAGTTCAACAATGGATTTTGAATGAAGTTGAGCCATTGGTTATGGGTTGGTGTGAATCAATGGTTTCAATCAATTTAGTGTATGGTGAGTTTTGGCTAGTTTGGGTTTCATTTAGGCTAAGGGTTGACTTGGTTAAACGATTAAGTTGACTTAGTTTGACCCAATTCAAGGCAATTGATCTCTCTAGGGTGATTGTTGATCATGATATGAGGCTTGGATGGGCTTGGTTCAATTTAATTTTGTTGAATTAGAACTTAGCTCAAAAAGGTCCTTTAGGCCACTTTGGGTCAAGTGGGCCTAAATGGGTCAATTGACTTGGTTTTAGCTTGATGAATGTTTAGTTGGATTTATATGAGTTTAGGATTGAAATATAAATCCAAATGCAATCAATTTGGGCTATGATAGGTTTTGGTTCTTTTAGAATTTTCAAGTCAAAAAGGTTAAGTTGGGTTTGACTTGGGTTGACTTGAATTTGGCTTCATGATTGTAGGTTTCATTTATATTTGGATAAATGATTGAAGGAGTGATTGATTCAAGAGAAAATCCATTGGTTTTGACTTGATTTGAATATGATTTTGCCAAGTTCAAGGAATTAGCTTAAAGGGCTTGAATTAGGTTTTGACTTAATTTTGGACTTGATTTTGGTCATGTGAATTTATATTTGTGAATATAAATAAACATACAAATGATTTATAAGAAAATCACTTGAGTTTGGAGTGATTTGGAAGCAAATTTGACTAAGCCCATGGAAGTAGGTCAAAAGGGCTTAAGTAGGAAATTGATTTAGTTGTAATCATTAAGATGGGAGTTTCATTTATATTTGTGAATATAAATGAAGAAATAATTGATTTACAAAGAAATCAATTGAGTTTGGGTTGATTTGCATGAGATTTGGCTAAGCTCATAGAGGTAGGTCCATATAGCTTAAGAAGGGTTTTGATTGGATTTGGATTTAGTATTTGAGTTTATATCTCATTTATATTTGAAAATATAAATGAAAATATAAATGATTCATGAAGAGATCAATCAAATTTGGGTTGAATTGAGTGGAAATTTGGCTAAGTGGAAATTCAATCATAAGGCTTTAAAGAGGGTTTTGATTTTGGATTTGATTATGGGTTTGTTGACCTCATTTTTAGAATGAGCTCTCAACCCCTCCATCTTAGACATAGGACTCCTCTTAGACATTAAGAGTTATTTAGTCTTAAGACACTTCTAGTGATTATGTGAACACTTAACCTAACCCTAGAGACTTAGAAGAGTTAGCCATATGAATAGGTTATGACTTAGGGGTGTCAGGAAAACTTGCATGCCCTATAACTTGAACCAAATTCTCACTTCCTTCTTTCAAGTCAAACTCCAAATCCAAGTCAAACTTTAAACTCAAGAAATTTTCTCATAACCCATTTATATTCTCATTTATATTCACAAATATAAATTCAAATAACCAAAATTAAATCCAAAATTCCAATTCTAAATCCAAAATATTTCCTAAGTTACTTTGATTCCCTTTTATGGACTTAGCTCAAATCAAATTAAAATAACTTCAAACTCAAGAATTTTTTTCATAGCTCATTTATATTCTAATTTATATTCACAAATATAAATGAAATATAAATTCAAATAACCAAAACTAAATCCAAAATTCCAATTCTAAATCCAAAATATTTCCTAAGTCACTTTGATTCCCTCTTATGAACTTAGCTCAAATCAAATTCAAAAAACTTCAAACTCAAGAAATTTTCTCAAAACCCATTTATATTCACAAATATAAATGAAATATAAATTTAAATAACCAAAACTAAGTCCAAAATGCAACTCCAAGTTCAAAAAAATCTTTCCTAAGCCCTTTGATTCCATCTTATGGACTTATCTCAAATCAAATCAAAATCAATTCAAAATCAAAAATTTTCATAAACTATTTATATTCTCATTTATATTCATAAATATAAATGAAATATAAATTCAAAAAACTAAATTCAAAAAATCAAATCCAAATTCAATCAAAATCCAAGCCTTTCAATCAAATTCTTGGACTTATCAAATCAAACTCAAATAAACCCTTGATTTTTCTTCATGACTCAATCAATACTTCAATCATGAAACCAAATATAAACATAAAATTTAATCATCAAATCAAAAGTAAATCCAAAATCAAACCCAAGTCAAACTCATGTTCACCCTTTGAACTTGAAATTGTCAAATGAATCAAAACCCATTTGATTCCAAATCACTTGCAAATGGATTTATATTTCAATCATAAGTCCATATATGAGTTCAACCAAACTTGAGTCAAGCCTTGATCAAGATAAATGACCATTTTACTCCCAGGTCAAGGTCTAACCCAAGGCCAATTCCTCTTGGAATTTGGTCATATCCTCTTCATGGCCACTTGACACCCTCTTAATGGACCAAGTGGACACTAGTGGGTGTGGTGAACATGACCCAATGAAATTGGGTCAGCCCAAACCCAATGGCCAAACCGACCACCCACTTGGAAATGAGCACATGGGAATCACTCCCACAGCTTGTTTTGCACATGGGAACTTCTCCACTACCCCTCTCTGGCCAAACCGAGCCACATGGTGTCCTAAATGGCCTAACCAACTCAACCCCTAGGATCAATTTGATCAAAATGGCATCTACACTCTCGGGCATTTGATCCTTCTAGGGAGAGATATACCTCCCCTAATTTCACTTCATTCTCACTCACTAAATTGGATTGAAGCCAAGAAATATTGATCAAGCATTCTCAAGCTTCTCCAAGGTTCCCAAGGCTCATTTGATTTCTCCATTTTCAATTTTACTTAAGCCAAAAATAGGGGAGCTCAAAGGAAATTCCATCTCACTCAATACTCAATTTTAGCTCAATTCTTCCTTCAAGCACCTTGAGGGAACCCAATCGAGCTCACCCAAGTCTTCATCCAAGTTCTCAAGGCACGGGAGAGGGGAGTTTGGTCAAGGCTGCAAGTAATTGAAGCCCACTTTGGTCCATAGGAAGATCCACTCAACCTCAAGCCCTCAAATATTCAATAGAGCTTCGTTCCCACCACACGAAGCTACCTCGACGGTTAGGAGCACTGGTGATAGCCTCCGGTGAGGTATGCCTTCAAACCGAGCATAGAGTAGGAATTTTTTGGTCCTTTGTGAAAGAAATTTTCACCCCATGTGAATTTGATCATTGGATCTTCATCCCCTTGCATGATGATGGTGTGGGTTATGTTTGAGCTCAATCCGAGCTTAATCGAGCTTGAATCAAGCCCTAAGGAGTGGACGGATGCCCTCTCCCACAGGCGAGCTCAGTGACGGCTCATGGACCGTCCATCCACATGTTTTGTATGGACGGTCCTGACACATAGAATCCATGGATTTATCCCATAACAACCATAGGCTTAATCCTGACCATTTGATCTTTGATCGGACAATCAAAGAGAAAGCGTGTAGCCACGGCGGATACGATCGGATGTGAGTACTTAAATAGGTCTCATGCCATGTGAAAGCGCGTTAGTGGTCCACATGGAACCGATGGGATTAACTATATAATTAGCCTATTTAATTAAGTTTTAATCACTGAAACTTCAAAAATAAATAATTAAATGTAGAAAAATAAAAAAAACAAAATAGAAAGCATTGTGAAGATAATTCAAAGGGGAATTCATTAAAATTATTTCCAATTTATTTTAAACAATGAATTTTCCTTAATTAGGGTTTTAGTAAAAACTTAATAACTCAAATTACTGCACTAATTGATTCCAAGTTTCTCAGATGTGTTTAGTGGGATGCCCTCTGCCTCCCCTAATTTTCTTGGAATTTATTAATGGTTCAATTAGAGAAATTGCTCAATTCATCTCTAATCACTCTATTAATCAATTAAATAATTAATTAACCTATTAAATAATGATAAATCCATTAATTAAATTTTTTAATCACTTAGAACAGTGGATAGACTTAGGGAATGAGATTAGGATGTCTTATCTAAATCTCTTCCCCTAAGTCTATTTTACTTGAATGAAAACTTAATTAATTTACATGTTAATTAATGATATGATCATTTCATTTAATAGCTTAATTAACCAAACTCAAAATTGAAAATTAATCCAAAAAATTAATCACTTAATCAATTCCTTCTTGGGTAGATGCTTAGGTGTTCAATAACCTAAGTAAACTTTAGGAAATCATACCTAACCCATATGTGTGGGAAAGGTTATGAAAGCACTTAAATTAAACCTTTTAGCTTAATTAATCATTAATTTTGGGCCAAATGCATTAGGCCCCTTTCTTTCTTATGTGCATTGCTAATTTAAATTTCTTGTGATTTTATGTCATACATTGGCTCATAATTAATTGGTTAAATATGTTAAAGTGGTGTAGGTAAGGGGTAATTAATGAACTTAATCTACACCTTAACCTAACCGAAGCATGAAATCAATCTAATCACCTAAAAATTAAACTAAAATAATACACATATGTGGGAATGGGTTAGGACCAGCAAATCTTCTCTCATTTTTTAAATTCAAATCAAACTCAAAACAAAATCAAACTTTCCTTAAACTAATTTTGATTCACTTTAAATAATCTTATTCCATGAGATTATCTTTAGGAATTAATTAGGGTGAATGAATTTACATGCTTTCATCACTTTATTTCTTTTTAGCTTGCTAAGTGTGTATGTCATATGAAAATCATGCATTCATGTCTTTTGAAAAATCAAATTAAAATGAAATATTTCCTCTATGTCAAAATGCATGTTTTGGCTAAAGTAAGAATATGAATGGCTATTATCACCACTAAACCCAAAACTATTTTTAAAACTTATAAATAAAACATTATAAATGAATAGTGTGCTATTTATAAGTACTTATATAAACATAATGTGTTATGTGGTTTCCTTCTCTTTCTTAACATAGGTTTGTATGGGATTTTCCAAGTGTATAGTCCATTTGAAAAGGACATAACACTTGCATAAATCCATTCCTATACATTCCTATGTCATGAATTGAGAAGGAACTCCACATCACACATGTAAACTAAACAATCAAACCAAAATCAAACAAACATGAACTTTTTGTTTGGTTCTCTTTCCATGCATTTCTTTTTGTACATACGCATGTATTTAAGAAAAGTGGTATATTAGTCTGGACAACACTAGGGTTTCAAGGCTTTAAGTAGCACTAAGTAGGTCATGTACCTTACACCCCTGGTGCTAACAATGGCATCGTACTCACTTATGTCTTTTGTACTTGTGAATGTGCATATGAAAAATGGATAGAAGAATCACTCTCTTCTACTTAACAAAATCATGCATACATGAAACATTCCAAATTTCCTTAAGCAACCTATCTTAGCATCATCATTAAGGCATGATAAATATTTGCATTGCATGTATAGATATGTTTAGGATTCATCCATATGCATGTTACACATATTGGGAAAGAAATAAAGTGTTGATATATTTTATGATAGTAATTCACTTCTTAATCTTAAAATGTCTTCCTCTTTGAATAGGTTTGTTTGGAGTTGTTATAAACTTAAAATTAACTAAAACACATAAAAAAACATTCACTAAACAAAAATCAAGAATGAATCTACCTTAGAAATCACTTAAGGTATGGAGGAAAGAGAAGTTCTCTTCTTTTTCCTCTCTTTACAACACTTAGTAATTAATTGTAGGTTCATTCAAACCTAAAACAAATCATCAAATAAAAATCAGCCATATCAACTAAATCACTTAAATGAAACCACCCTTTAAGTTGAATATTTTCACATTTAAAATTTCAACTCTAAAGCCTAGCTAAATATACCACACAAACCTTAAATGACACACACATTAGATTAAGTCATCACTTCTAGCTTTATGTTAGGATGGTGCATGGTTTGATGTATGTTTTATTTTGTGATGTATTATTTTAGACTGGATGTTAAGGTGTATGTGCATAGACTGAATGATAGAATGATCTTAGTCTAATCATTATATTTTGTAGGGGATTGTGCTTAATTAATAAAAATATATAACATTTGTTGTGTTGCTTATACCCCTAAGCATAATCTAAAATAGGCTAGGTGGACTTAGTTACCCATGTGTGGGGTGCTAAGTACAATACATGCTTGGGATTATTTGGGTTTGTTTAGTTAATCTTTGTTTTGTAGGTCTTAATTAGATTTTTCCTTTCCCTGTTTCATGTAATTTTGCAAATTAAGATTTGGAATGATTGTTTTGAGGGATTGGGATGAACATTGGTCATAAGATCATGTCTTATGTACCATGTGAAGCCTTGGAGCAAGCCACATTCCAACTAAGAACCAAATGTAAAAAGAACCAAATGAAGAAAAGAAGAATGAAGAATGAAGACCCCCATAACATGAATTTATTTTTGTAATTAATTCATTTATAATTCGTTGTATTCTAGAGTACCACCAATTTATTCTTACCATTTGACTTATGCTTGTTTAACTTGCATTAAGATGTCATAGTTTCTTATGATGATTGGGATGATTTCTTAGAAAGTAAATTTGCTATCCAATAAATTTAACTCAAAACTAAAAATTGAATAACTCATAACCTCACATAAAGAATAGGTTATAAAGTAAAGATAAAAGAATTAGCAACCCCTTAGCTGAATGTTATACTTTCTTTCTCACATCATGCATAAAAAGCATATTGTTTCACTCTTGATTTGGAGGGCTTCCACCCGTGCCAAGAAACTTGGCTTGACCTTTGAGAGGCATGGTGGAAACACACCTCCTTTCTTGTTGATTTTGGCTCATAATCTAATTTCTCATGCATTAGGCATATGATTCCTAATGCTGGTGTCAAATGAATTATCCAAAATAAAAATAAAATGTAATAAAGTTTGCATTAAATTTAGGTCATTAAATCATACCCTACATGATCTAGTCTCTTAGGGAGTGTGTTTAAGGACTTAATATCTTTCTAAATAAACAACAACTTAGCTATCCTGCAAAAAGCATATGACTTGCCTACATGTATTTAAAATTGTAGGAGGAGTTAGTTGGCAGCCACCCCCAGGCAATTGTATGTCCAAACTGTTGGATTGTTTATCCTCTCTTGTGGAAGTAAACCCTCATTTTTGCCTTAGATTTAGGTCATGCTTTGGACCTCGCTAAAGATCCCTAGACTTAGGTTTAGAGGTTGCTACTTCGCTTTGTAATCTACGAGCATAAATCCTCGCCTCTTAGGCATTTTCACGATCTTGTGTCATGGAATTGTAAGCCCTAGATTTCTAATAAGAATTCAAATCAAAATAAATAATTCCCTTCAAACTTTAAAAATATAAAGCCCAACCATAAGATAGTTTGAGATGTTTACGAGATTTCCTAGTATCATAAACATCCCCTACTTATCTTCCTTTGGCTTCGATAATAACTCCCTCATCTTAATCAATCCCACTTGATCTTCCAAAAATAAACCAATTGATTAATAGTCCTATCTTTGAAATCTTTGGAGATAATGATCATTTACCTTAATCGAGAGTACTCCTAAGGAATCTTGTTTCTAAGGATGTTATTAACTATGGGGGCTTGCCTCCATAGGGAACTTAACGAACCAAATTTAAAATAAACCTTGCTTTACTTTTCCATGTAAAGTAAGGGAAGAATCTCTGGTACATGCGAAGACCCATAGTCCTTAGGGGTCCTTATTCAGGTGATTAGGCCCATTGTAGGATGGTGACTTCTATATTTTGCGATAGTACACCTTTCCTCAATGTCGTACCCTATCACTCTAATAAGAACATATGTGGATCTACGAGGTGTCCCGACAAAGGTGTTATATTTCTATTTTAATTTATCCTCTTTCCAAAGTTATAGATGAAAGCAGGGATATAAAATTTTCACCATAGGGTTTCAATCATTTGATTTGAGGCTTGGATTTGGATTTAGTATATTATGGAGGAATTAAATTGATCTTGGAGAAAATCAATTGAATTTGGATTGATTTGAATTTGGATAAGGCTAATTCCATAGGATAAAATCATAGGGCTTAAGAAGGATTTTGATTTTGGATTTGATTCTAGGTTTCAATCATTTGGTTCATAATTTGGATTTGAAATTGGTACTTGAATTTAATTTGAGGTTTGGTTTGAGAAGGTAAACATAGGTTGGGTTTAGGCATAGGATGGCCAAGTCTCCCTAAATCTCTAAGGCATAACCTACCCCTATGGCTAACCCTTCAAAGTCTCTCGGCTTAGGTTAAGTGATCATCTAATCACTAGAAGCATCTTAAGTCTAAGGAGCTCTTAGTGTATATAAGAGTCATAGATCTATGATGAGGAGGTTGAAGACTCACTCTAATAGTGAGGTCAACACAACATCCCCATCTATTTCACCATCATTTTGAATAATAATCTCAAGATATCTAAAATGTTAATTCTTTTTAATAACTTGGTCACCATCATTTTGAATAATATCATTCTTGCTTCCATGAGTTACTATTATAATTCATGAATCTAACATATCAACATATGACAATACAGTCTATAGAATAAAAAATAACAAGCCTTTATCCCATTATGTGGGGTTAGTTACATGAATTCTCTTCTCCATTGTGTCCTATTATGTGTTGTGGTGTTTGTATTTAGTTCATGAAGACACCATATAGGTCTTAGGAGGTACTTATTGAAATGATCGAATATGGCATATAGGAATAATGTACTATTTTGAAAGATAAAAGCATTACCTTACGAGGGACTCAATCATTTAATAAGGACTCCTAAGACTGATAAGTTTACATATACTAGTGATCTATCTTCTACTTCATGTGGATGAAGTAAAGCCAAGTTTATTTTAAGTTAGGTTTTTTAGTTCCCAATGGAAAGCCCCCATAGTTAATTTCATCTTAAAAAATAGAAATTTCTTAAGAATATTCTCCATTAAAGTTGTCAATCAATATCTCCAAAGATTTCAAAGCTTGGTGATCAAAGAATTAGCCATTATTGGGAAAGCAAGTGAAAAGTTCAAATGAAGAGAGTTCTTAATGGATCCAAAGGAGAGTAAGTAGGAAGTGCTCGTAATACTAGGAAGTCTATTGAGCACTTTAGTATCTAGTTATAGCGAGGATTTATATTTTTGAAGGAATAAAATTATATTCATTATAGTTGATATTTTATTAGAAAGTTAGGGCTTAGATTCCATCAACATAAGATTATGAAAATGCCTAAACTGTGAGGACTTACACCCATAGCGAAGAAGAAGCATGTATCCTCTGAACCTATATCTAAAGTGCTCTATCATAAGCTAAGAGCTTGACCTAATTCTGTTCGGGGAAGTGGGTTATATTTGTCCACTATCACTAGAGAGAGTGAATTGATCCCGTCCGCTTAAAGTGACTGCTAGCTAACACATCTTATGATTCAAAATCATGTGGGTAGTCTTATGTAATGCAAGATTGCTAGGTTATTATGTATTAGAAGGGTTCTATAGAATTAAACTCACTCTCTAAGAGACTAGATTATAACTAATATGTGAATTATACTTAGACTAATGCAATAAAATTTAAAAATTTGATTTTATTTTGACTTATTATTTTTCACTTAGTCTTGGAAGAGTTTTATATCTACATGCATAATGAAATACAATTATGAGCTAAATTAGTGAGAAAGGTGTTCTTCATTACAAGGGATTGCTCTCATAGGTTAAGCATTATTCTTTATCGTGCAAGAATGAAGATCCCTTATTCATAAATAAGAAATAATATGTATGCATGATGTTATAATATACAATCATATAACCATGAGGTTATAAATCTTTAATTTCTTAGATTAAATGCATAAGCTTTAAAATGAAGTTGTGAGTTATATAAATTTTAATTTAAGTTGATTAGATGGGTAGAAAATTTAGTTTCCTAAAGAGCCGATTGCATCTAAGCCACACATCAAACAATCAAATTTTATGAAACTTATAAAAGGCATATCATTTCTATTGCATAATCAGAATAAACAATCAAACATCATGAGATTGAAAAAAATAAGTGGCCATGTGATCGAGTACCATCGTACACCTCGAAAAGAAAAGAAATTGGGTAGCTGAGTTCTACCATTATATAACCTGAATTACAATTAATTTACAAATGAAAGTAAAGTTATGAAGATCTTCATCTTCATCTTCACTTCATGGATTAAAAAACTCTAGGCATCATAGGACCTCTTAGGTCCAAACCTTCTAGCCACTATTCATCCAAACCTCATAAGTCTAATCCTAACCCAATTATAAAAATTATATTTTTTGTGAAATGAAATCTAACTACTTTAGCAAAATAGAAGTTAACTTAACACACATTCAAGCCAAGATGTTATATTTCATACATTTGAACTTAGCACCCTACCTTGGATTGTTAAGTCCACATGTCCTAATAGATTATATTTAAGGACTTAAACAACACCTATAAGCAAGAAATATTTATAATTTTCTATTACATGAGTCCCTTAAGAATAATCTCCTATAGAAAATATCATTAGTCTAATATCACCCAAACTTCCAGTCTACGTTCAAACAATCCTAACATCCTGTAATAAAACATCAATCCACAACAAAACACCACCTAACTTAACACTAATATTGGTAACTTATCATCCTAATGTGTGTACTATGATTTAATATGGTATGTTAGGGACTAGACTTTAATGTTTTAAAATTATATATGGATTAATATTTAAGTTCTTTATTAAATGATGGTTACATTTTAAGTGATTAATGATTTGAGATGAATTTTAAATTTAGGATTTTATTTCATTTGAATTTAGAGTTTTTAAAGAGAGAAAGGATGAGTGAAATCCACATTAATTCCTAGCCTTATGTTGAATCTAAAATAGATTTTATGACTTTTAATCATCTTAATGAAGTATTATGAATTTTTAATTAAGATATGTGTTGGATTTGACTTAAATAATCTTATCTAAATATAAAAGATAGCTTAAGGTTAATAAATCCAAATCACGGCTAATTTGATGATATCTTCTAAACCATGCTTCATCATCCATTTATATTTGTTCAATTAAATGATATATTTAATATAATAACTAAGTTTAATGAATACATATATATCATTTCAATATTTCACACTTTAATGCATGAATGGGTTAATACATCTTATTTGTTAATATTTAATGTACTATGAATATATAATACATAAATTTTGTAGAAAAGATAATTTGGTTATTCTTTATACATATGTATGAACATTACTACTTACTACATTATATTTATACAGTACGTGCCATTGTTGAACTAGGGAAGTGAGGTAATTAGAGACTTGGGAAAACTTAAAGTCTCGTGCTCCCGGGATCTCGAGATTATATACTTATTAATTCATATACGTTTGCATATACATATAAATATAAGGATAAAATTATAAAGATTTTAAGATACTTGATATACAAGTAAAAATAATTTGACATTACTATATATTTTACTATAAATCTTAAGGTACATGTCATTGTTATACCAAAGGTACGAGGTATCATGACCTCTTTTGGATCAGTAATCATGTGACCTTGGGTTTCTAGACTATATACTTTTAAAATTGTAGCTCATACATAAAAGATTTAAATTCAAATTTTAATTATTACATTAATTTAGATTTAGACTAATAGATATTTTCAATTAATTAAGAAAAATAATTTGAGATTTATTACTCATAATAGTCATACTATTAATCCAAGGCATGCAATTAAATAAAATTTTTATGTATTTTAGAAATATGAATACATGAAATATATGAAATGCAATTTTATAAATGATTGAAGCAAAGTAATTAAATATCATCAACCAACTTATTTGAATTCATTAATTCCTAAAGTCATTCACATAAAGCTGTGCACACTTAAACTTAATTAAGTTTGTTAAGTTTTAATTTTTAGAATTTAAGTTATTTAATCTTAATGAGGATAAAAAATCATTAAGATTGACCCTTGACCTACTTCTATTCATTAAGTAATTTAAAAGTGATTTAGGTGATTTTTATGAATTAATTAGGTTAATTAATTATTTAATCAACTAAGTCTAAAAGAACTCAAAATTTCAATTAAGTCCTAAATATAAGCTAAAAAATTATGAGAAAATTATTGAACATGTATAAACATGAAATAAACATATCCTAAAAATTCTAATACAACTAGGCTTATAATTAAGGGTTAATTAAAGAAATGATAAAACCAAAATCATGAATTACTCAAAATACCCCAAACCAATTGGGAATTTTGATTTCATTGGAAAGCTCTTTGTTAACTAAGCAAAAGATGGCTTGGACAAAATTTTTGGATAATTATGCTAATCACTATGACTTTTCTAAGATCTAGGTAATTAATAATTTAATTAATTAATTAAAGTCCCTTAATGGTGATTTTTGGAAAATGATTATGACTAAAGGTCATAATTAATTTCCTAGATCAACATTACTATTTTAACACATAGTTAAACGTTCATAATTAATTTCATAATCTTTCAATTTTATTTATTTATTAAATGCACAAAATGACCATTTTAGGTTTGAAAATTTAGATTTCCCAAATTAATTAGCAAATTAGCTTGAAATAATTATGGGAGACAAATGTCAACCCATGGAATAATCATACCAAATTTAAATCTAATCAGACAAGTAATTAAGGCATAATTATACTAATTTAGTAAAACTTCAAACTCTAATTAGTCATTACTCATTTAATAAAATTTGGGGCTTTTATTTTTTCTTAGATTCTCCATTATTTAAGTTTTCCAAAATGAGTTTATTTATATTATTTATATTTTATAATATTTAGTTATGATTTTTTTAAAGTTATTGCCATATTAATTAATTTTTAGCCATAATTAATTGGTTTACACATTGTCGACACCTCGTTGGTGCTTTCTTTGTGGCACTGTGAGATTGGTTATTTAAAATGTCCTACGTAGTTGCTAACTCGGGGTAGCAAACACACTTTCATCTCGGCTATTCGATTACAAATCAAATGATTGAGATTAATCTCATGAATTAACACAAATAAAATAAAAAATTCTAACGCGAATAATGATGACTATCTGTTCTAATCACGTGGAATGGATGGCAAATGATCCGTCATTGACCTCCAAAGAGATGAACTCCATTTATCTATCGTTGCCCAATTTGAGCTCCTCGAGCTCATTTGATGGTAGAATTAATTCCAAATTGATCAAAAGACATTTTTAAAGGGATCTTATGGTTGGATTCACATCAAACCAATGATTCTAAGATTTTCTATGATTTTTCAGAATTTACCTCACCAGAGCTAATGTTTGGCGGCCCAATGAGTAAGGTAGCTTCGCCTCAAAGAGGTGAAGCCCCGCTGAGAAGATCATGAGCTGCCTCTCCGTTGATCATCCTCTAGACCAAGTGTTGTTGAAAACCTCACCAGAGTTGGTCTAGAAGTAATTTTTTGTGCTCGAATCGAGTGTTTTTCAATTCACGTCGACCAGCCAGAGTGAGAGGAAGGTGTGTGAAGTTAATTTGAATTTGGTTGAGGTTGGGTGGAGTTAGATGGAAGGGACATTCAGGTTTGAGAGGATGTTGGTCTCACTGATGGTAGTACAAAAGAAGCTCTAGGAACCTAAGGGATTAGCTCTCTTATTGTGTGTGTTTAGTTTGAATGGGGGAGGAAGTGTATACTCATTCCCATGTAAATCAAAATTGACATGGGACTGGTGAGGTGGATGTTTGCTAGTGGCTAGTGGAGTTTGGTGGCTAGTGGTGATGGGGACAAGGCTTGGTGGCTGAACCGAGGCTTGGCCAAGGTGACGGTGACCTATCCTTGGTCAATGGCTTAGTCCAACAGCTTTGGGTTAAGTCTAGTTAGCATGGGGGAGCTCAAGACATGCTAAGGTGGTTGTCCAAGGAAAAGAGAGAGATTGAACATTCCTATTTTAAGTTTTTTGTCATATTTAGGTGGCTTAGTTCACTTAGTTTGGGCTAAACTATGTTCACCATGAGTTGAGTCCATTTGGACAGGTCAAAGGAGTCTTAAAAATAAGTCATGCCAATTTCGGTGGGTTTGGGCCTGGTTTGATTAGGTTTCACTCAATTTGGCATATATAGGTCAATTTAGGTCTAATTAGGCTAGGTTGATCAATTGACCAAATTGAGTTAAGAAGGCTATTGGGTTAAGTTTAAATGATGATTTGGAACTTATTGGTGTAATTAATTTGATTTAACTTGAATTAGATTTAGATTTGACTCATATGGGTTATATGGGTCAAATGGGCTAAGTCCACCAATTTGATCAAATTGATTAAATTGGGTTGAATGAGGGGTTAAGTCATATTTAATTAATAATTTATAAATGCTTAGAGGCTTTGCTTCAACTTGATTTGATTTAGAATAGGTTTTTGGTTCAATTTAACCCTTTAGGTCAACTTGGGTTAAGTTAGTCAAATTGGCTTTAATTGATAGTTGAGAAGTGTTCAATAATCAATTTGAGAATGATTTTAGGCATTGGTTCAATCCAATTTGGTTTAGAAAAAGTTTTGACTCAATTTGACCCTCTAGGTCAAGTTTGGTCAAATGGCCAAATTGGCTCAATTGGGTTCAATAAGTTGCAATTGAGCGATTGATCATTATCAACAATCATTTTGAAAGTGATTATATAGATTAATTTGGTCCAATCTAGATTGAATCAAGGTTTTACTCAAGCCAAATTGGGTCAAATATGTCAAATGGCTTGATTGGGTCAATTTGAACCAATTGAGTGTTGGAGCATGTTCAATGATGAATTTAGAAGCGATTGATGGCTTCGATTGGATTTAATTTGGGTTGGATTGAATTTTGGATTATTTGGACCTTCTTGGGAAAATGGGTCAAGTTAGATTCAATGGAAAAATTAAACAAATTGGATTGATTGAAGGAATTTGAATGTTCAATTAAGTAATTTAAGTGATCTTGAGACTTGAATTTATTCAATTTGGCTTAAATCATGTTGAATTTTTGTCCATATAGGGTTTTTGGGTCAACATGGGTTTAGGGTCAATTTAGATTAACTTGATTCAATTGGGTGATGTTGACCTCACTTTTGTAGTGAGGACTCAATTTCCTCTCCTTAGATTTAGGAATCTTCTAGATACTAGATTCTTCTTAGTCATAAGACATTTCTAGAAATTAGGTGAACACTCAACCTAAGCCTAGAGACTTGGAATGGTTAATCATAGGATTAAGGAAATTTACCTAGCCTATTGCCTAACCAAATCCATACTTGCCATCTTAAGCTAAACCAAACCTCAATCAAAATCAAATTAAATTAATTTTCTATGAATCAATCAATTCTCCAATCATCATCCCAAATATAAATGAAATCTATAATCAAACTCAAGTCATCAAGCCAAACCAAAAAAATCAAATCAATCCTTCCTAAGCCATATGATTTAATCCCATGGACTTAGCCAAAATTTCCTCCAATCCAAGTCAACTCAATTTATTTTCTCATTAATCAATTATTTCCTCAATCATCATCCTAAATATAAATAAAATTTATAATCAAATTACCTAAGCCAAAATCATTTCAATCAAACCTAACCTAACCCATTTGACTTGAAATATTCAAATAAGCCAAAACCCATTTCAACCAAAATCAATTGCAATCAAAGCTATAAATCAATCCTAAATCCATATATAAATTCAACTAAATTCAATTCAACCAAAATTGATTCAAGTAGCCCAATTGGTCCACTTGACCCAAAGTGACCAATTTGACCTATTTGTACCAAATTTTAATCTAACCCAAATTGGATTGAATCAAACTTACCAAAACCTCCTATGATGATTGCCAATCACCCTTGATTGGTCAATTATCATCAATTGGGTCAAACCAAGTCAACTTTGGTCACTTGACCAAGTCAACCCACTTAACCAACATAAATCAAACTAGCCAAATTTCATCGTAAGCCAAATTAATTGAAACAAATGACTCATACCAACCTATAATCAATATTTGAACATGACTTGACCCTAAATTGAGCCAACAAAACCAAATTGGCCCTCTTGACCTAAGTTGACCTAATTTGACCTAAAAGACTAAATTGGGTCAAATCGAGATCTAACTCAAATTGATTGCAACCAATGGGTCAAGTTCATTCCAAATTGATTGTTGAACTTGACGAAAGCCTCAATTGAACCCAATTGAGCCTAATTGACCTACATAGCCATATTGACCTAAATCCAAACCAAATCCAAAATTAATTGAAATTGAAACCTACAATCATCTCCAATTAATCAATCAAACCCAAATTAACACCTAACCCAAGCTAATTTGGCCAATTTGATCAAATTGGTTAACTTGACCGATTTGACCCATATGACTTCAAATGAGCCAAAAATAAATCTAAGCCAATTTGACCCAAACCAATTGAATCAAAATACTTCAAATCATCATTTGAACTTGACCCAAGCCTTATTTTGACCCAATTTTACCAATTGGTCAACTTGACCCAACCTAGCTCAATTTGACCTATATGGGTCAAATTGAGCCAAACCCACTCAAATTAAATCCAAACCCAGTGAATTCTGACCGAACCCATCCTAGACTCACCTTGGTTTAGCCCAAAACCAACCCAACCCAATTGGGACCCAATTTGACCTTTGACCCATTGGGCAATCTTCTCCACATGGGATTATACCCAAATTGGCAAGTCAACTCTTCCTCTTTCCACTTCGCAGCCACCCCATACCTAAAATGATGCTCTACCTATATGGCTAACCCAACCCACATGGGCAAGGTCGGTCATGGACCAAAGGGAGGTGAGTAACTCACCTCCCCACATCAACCAAACCTAATGGACACAGGAAGGAGGGAGCTGCCTTGAGCCACCAACCCAACCTCTTGGCCAACTAAATCGAGCCACCTCAGCCTACATCTGTCCCCTCCACCTATGGTGGCTGACCGGCCAAAGTCAAGGCTTCAATCCAAGCCGATTCGATCCAGGGAGGGCGGATACACCCCCACATTTTGACCAAATTCACAAAGACACACCCTTAGAGAACTTCAACACTCTCCAAGCCTTCCCGACGCCAGAATCCCTTAAACCAAAACACGGCAAGGCCCCATTCGACCAAACTCCCTCAAACCTCAACCGAACTCTAATTAACTTCACCCACACCTTATCCTACCTCCATCAGTGGGAACAAAACTTCTCCCAAGCTCCTCGACCATCGGAGGTGCTACTTCGATTGACATCCCTTTACAAATTGATGGACCTTGGTCCATAGAGCAAGCGGTGAGGAATTATCATGTGAGCTACTTAGCAGGGTTTCACCTCGTATAGGCGAAGCTACCTCAAGCATTGCACTACCAATCTTGAGCTCCAATGAGGTAATTTGTATTAAATTGAGCTTTGGTGAAAATTCTTTGGTCCCTTTCAAAAAAAAGTTATATGTCAAATTTGGACCAATATATCCCTTGCAATCTTTGTCGTAAAGGTGTGGGATGGATTTCATGGTCAAAAGAAGATGGACGGTGTCTATCTCCCATTGCTCGGGGGATCGATAAATCACGCACCGTCTATTCTACAGATCAGAATGGATGGTCGTGATTAATTCATTAGATTTATCTGATTTAAATACCTTTTAATCTCCACCATTCGATCTAAGATCGGACGGCGGGGACTATGGTGAAAATTTTATATCCCTGCCTTTATTTATCCCTTTGGAAAGAGAATAAATGACAATAAAAATATAACACCATTGTCGGGACAACACACAGATTCGTAAATGTTCTTATTAGGGTGATCAGGTATGACATTGAGGAAAGGTGTACTATCTCAAAAGATAGAAGTCACCACCCTACAATGGACCCAATCACCTGAATAAGGACTCTTAAGGACTATGGGCCTTTGCATGTACCAGATATTCTTCCCCTACTTTACATAGAAAAGTAAAGCATAGTTTATTTTAAACCAGATTTATTAAGTTCCCTATGGAGGCAAGCCCCCTTAGTTAATTACATCCTTAGGAACAGGATTCCTTAGGAAAACTCTCGATTAAGGTAATTGATCATTATCTCTAAAGATTTCAAAGATAGGACTATCAATCAATTGATTTATTTTTGGAAGATCAAGTGGGATTGATCAAGAGGAGGGAGATATTATCAAAGCTAAATGAAGATAAGTAGGGGATGCTTATTATACTAGGAAGCCTAGTAGATAGGTAAACTATCTTATGGTTAGCATTATATTTTTTTTTTATATGTTTGAAAGTAGAATTATTTATTTTGAGTTTATTTTAATAGAAAATTCTTCTATGACACAAATGACACAAGATCGTGGAAAATGCCTGAGGATTTATGCTCGTCCAAAGGGAAGCAACCGAACTAAATCTAGGGAGCTTTGGCGAGGGCCAAAGCAAGACCTAAATCTAAGGCAAAATGAGCATTTGGTTTACCTCCACAAGAGAGGATAAACCACCCAGTTTGGACTTACAACCGCTTGGGGGTGGCTGCCAACTAACTCCTCCTAAGGTTTTAAATACATGTAGGCAAGTCATATGCTTTTGAAAGATAGCTAAACTGTTGTTTATTTAGAAAGAAACTAAGTCCTTAAACACACTCCCTAAGAGACTAGATCATGTAGGGTATGATTTAATGACCTAAATATAATGCAAACTTTATTACATTTTATTTTTATTTTGGACAATTCATTTGACACAAGCTTATAAGATTTATATATCTAATGCATGGGAAATTGGATTATCAGAATCAACAAGAAAGGAGGTGTGTTTACCATGGCTCTCAAAAGTCAGGCCAAATTCCCTGGCATGGGTGGAAGCCCTCCAAATCAAGAGTGAAGTAATAAGCTTTTTTATGCATGATGTAAGAAAGAAAATATTACATCCAGCCAAGGGATTGCTAATTCTTTTATCTTGATTTTATAACTTAAGCTTTAGGTAAGGTTATGAGTTATTTAATTTTTAATTTTGAGTTGAATTAATTGGATAGAAAATTTATTTTCCTAAGAGCCTAATAGTCATCCAGGCCATACATCAAAGCGAGGAAGAAACTAGAAAAATATGCCATCTTAATGCATAAGTTAAATAAGAATCAGTGAATTTATAAAACTAGCACAAAAGAATAAGAGGCCATTTATGGTCGAGCTCCACCACACAAATCCAAAAATAAATTTGTAGCCGAGCTCTACCCTTATATAACCCAGATTACAAATGAATTAATTACAAAAATGAATTCATGTTATGGGGGTCTTCATTCTTCATTCTTTTTTTCTTCATTTAGTTCTTTCTTCATTTGATTCTTGGTTGGAATGTGGCTAGCTCCAAGGCTTCACATGGTACATATGATATGATCTTATGACCAATATTCATCCTAATCCCTCATAACAATCATTCCAAATCCTAATTTATAAAATTACATGAAAGTGGGATAGGAAAATCTAACTAAGACCTGCAAAATAGAGATTAGCTAAACAAACCCAAACAATCCCAAGAATGTATTGGACTTAGCACCCCACACATGGGTAACTAAGTCCACCTGGCCTATTTTAGATTATGCTTAGGGGTATAAGCAACCTCCACAGCAAAAGTAGCTACATTTTTTTATAGTGCCCCTCAAGCACAATCCCCTATAGAAGATAATGATTAGACTAAGATCATCCTATCATTTAGTTTATGCACATACACCCTAACATCCAGTCTAAAATAATACATCACAAAACAAAACATACATCGAACCATGCACCAGCCTAACATAAAGCTAGAAGTGCTGACTTAATATAATGTGTGTGCCATTTTAAGTTTGTGTGGTATGTTTAGCTAGGGTTTAGAGTTAAAGTTTTCTAAATGTGAAAATATTCAACTTAAAGGGTGGTTTCATTTAAGTGATTTAGTTGATATGACGTATTTTTATTTGATGATTTGTTTTAGGTTTGAATGAACCTACAATTAATTACTAAGTGTTGTAAAGAGAAGAAAAGAAAAGAGAACTTCTCTTTCCTCCCAACCTTAAGTGATTTCTAAGGTAGATTCATTATTGATTTTTATTTAGTGAATGCTTTGTTATGTGTTTTAGTTAATCCTAAGTTTAGAACAACTCCAAACAAACTATTCAAAGAGAAAGGCATTTTAAGATTAAGTAAAGTGAATTACTATCACAAAACACACAACACTTTATTTCTTTCCCAATATGTGTAACATGCATATGGATGAATCCTAAACATATATATATACAAATATTTTTCATGCCTTAATGATGAATGCTAAGAGAGGTTGCTTAAGAAAATTTGGAATGTTTCATGTATGCACGATTTTTTTAAGTAGAAGAGTGATCCATTTTTCATATGCACATTCACAAGTACAAAAGACATAAGTGAGTACAACACCATTATTTACACCAGGGGTGTAAGGTACAAGACCTACTTAGGGATACTTAAAGCCTTGCAACCCTGGGGTTGTCTAGACTAATATATCACTGTTCTTAAATACATGTGCATGTACAAAAGAAATGCATGGAAGAGAATCATGCAAAAAGTTTATGTTTCTTTGATTTAGTTTGATTATTTAGTTTACATGTGTGATGTGGAGTTCCTTATTAAGTCATGACATAAGAATGTATAAGAATGGATTTATGCAAGTGTTATGTTCTTTTCAAATGGACTATACACTTGGCAAACCCCATACAAACCCTTGTCAAGAAAGAGAAGGAAACCACATAACACATTTAATGTTATTCATATGCAAGTTTATAAGTACTTATAAATAACACACTTTTCATTTATAATGTTTGATTTCTAAATTTTAAAAATAGTTTTGGGTTTAATAATGGTAATAGCCATTCATATTTTTTTACTTTATCCAAAACATGCAATTTGACATAAAAGAAATATTTCATTTTAATTTGATTTTCAAAAGACTTGAATGCATGATTTTCATTTGGCATACACACTTAGCATGCTAGGAAAGAAATAAAGTGATGAAAGCATATAAATTCATTCACCCTAATTAATTTCTAAAGACAATCTTATGGAATAAGATTATTTAAAGTGAATCAAAATTGGTTTAAGGAAAGTTTGATTTTATTTTTCGTTTGATTTGAATTTAGGAAATGTGAGAAGGTTTGCTGGTCCTAACCCAACCACACATATGTGTATTATTTTAGTTTAATTTTTAGGTGATTAGATTGATTTCATGCTTTGGTTAGGTTAAGGTGTAGATTAAGTTCATTAATTACCCCTTACCTACACCACTTTAACATATTTAACCAAATAATTATGAGCCAATATATGACATGTTGGCTTAATAAGCCTCATGTTCAATCCGATTAATTTTGATGATAACAAATGAATGTTTGGATATTCTAATGAATGATTTTATGTATTTCAGATATATTAATTGCTAATTACATATCCAATACATCTCACAATATGTTTGAGGAAATAAATAAAAGATAGATCAAAATGGATAATGTGAAGCTCAAGATACAATATTTTAGGTTATATGCATTTATAACTATCTTAGAAATTCATATGAGTTCATTGGCATGAATCAATTTGCTCACAACTTTACATATTATTTTTATTTATTTTAAATAATGATAATGAGGTTAATTATATAAATCTCTATCTAATTAACATTCAATTATATGTTTCATAGCATTTAATTATCAAAATAATAAATGATAATAAATTATGACCACTAAGTGTAAATTATTTTTAATATAATTAAATATTTTAATTTAATTTGAAGGTTATATAACTAACATATGTATATATATAAATTATATCATAATATTTAAATGCCATATTTCAAAATTAACAAAATTATATGAAATTTTTATATATTTTAGCCAAACTCATTTTTTAGAAATTTATATCTTTTCTCCAATGATTCCTTAGATTTTTTTCTTTAATTTGATAGGTTACATGACTGTTTGATTAAAATTGAATTTAATATGACTTTTCAAATATTAGATGATTTTAATAATGAATGCATGCTACATGCTTTGAATATATTAAGAGTCATATTTGATTATTTTGACACCCATGTGAATAGCAATTTTGGCTACTTGAATTTAATATGTATTTAAGATAAATTATATTTTTATTGAATTTTAAATTATTATATGATAAAATAATGTTAAAATAATATTTTTTTTTGAAATAATTCAAAATGACCTTCTTGCCTATAAATAGTCCTTATCTTCATGAAAGCATTCCTCATTCAATTCAAAACCCTCCAACAAATCTAAGAGAAAATTTCCTAGATTTTCCTTCCAAGTGTTCTCCAAATATTGCAAGATCAAATCCTTGGTTTGGAAGCTTCAACATCTTCAACTAAGCAAGCTTTCTCAAATTACTTGAGTTTATTTTCTTGATCTTAATACCTTTTTTTTATTCTTTTTCTCTATTCTTTCCTATTTATACTTTTGGGTGGATTAGTCTTTGGACAAAGTCTAAGTTTTCACATCAAAGTTTCTTCAATCATTTTTTTTGTGAAAACTCTTTGATAGTTTGTAGGATTTATTTCAACTTGTTGAAATTTTAACTTCCTATAAATCTTTTGGTTTCTTGAAATATTTCTTCATTAGTCTTATTTTGAAAGATCATTTATTCTTAGATCTATTTTAGAAGTATATTTTATGTATAAAAAATGAACTTAGTATACTTGATTTAAATGAGAATTTGACACATAATAGGACACAATGGAGATGAAGGATTCATGTAGCCGACCCCACCTAGTGGGATTAAGGTTTGTTGTTGGGGTTTAGGGTTTAGGGTTATTAAGTTTTCACTAAAACCCTAATTAAGTAAAATTCATTATTCAAAATCTATTGGAAATAATTTTAATGAATTCCCCTCTATATTATCTTCACAATGCATTTTATTTTGTATTTTTTTTATTTTTCTAGATTTAGTTATGTATTTTTGAAGTTTTAGTGATTAAAACTTAATTAAATAGGCCAATTATATAGTTAATCCCATCAATGCCATGTGGATCGCTGATGTGGCACGCGCTTTCCACATGGTGTGATCATTCATATTAAATAGTCACATCCTGTGTCGGTCTTTTTTTCTTGCGTTGATCCATCAAAGATCAATGGTCGAGGGAGCTTATAGTTCTTAAGGGATAAATCCATGGATTGCATGGATTGTCCATCCATCCAAAATGCAGGATGGGCTCCAAATCTGTTGAGCTCTGTTGGGAGAGGGCATTTATCCATTCCTTGGGGCTTGATATTGAGCTGATTGAGCTCAAACAAACCATCATCATGCAAAGAGATGAAGATCCAACAAATTTGGGGTTAAAATTTCTTTCACAAAGGACCAAACAATTCTACTCTGGGCTGTTTGAAGGCATACCTCACAAAGGCAATCACCGCTTACCACCAGTAGCTTTGTCAGTGGAGATGAAGCTCACATGAAGATTTGAGGCTTGAGGTTGAGTGATCTTCCTTTAGTAGGCTTCAATTTCTTGCACCTTGATCAAACTTTCATGCCTTGAGAACTTGGATGAAGACTTGGGTCATTGGTTCCCTCATGGTGCTTGAAGGAGGAATTGGCTGAAATTGAGTAGAGTGAGATGAAATTTGCCTTGAGCTTATTTTTTGGCTTAAGGAATATAAATGGAGAAATCAAATCATCCTTGAACCTTAAGCTTGAGAATGTCATTTGTTCCTTAGCTTCAAGTAGTGAGTGAGAATGAAGTAAAATAAGGGGGAGTATATCTCCCACTACCAAGCTTCTCCTTGCCATTTTGATCAAATTCACCTCATGGAGTGGGTTGGTTATTTGGGTTAAGGACACCATTGGTTCAAGATTGGAGAAGTTTGTGCAAAATAAGGTGTGGAATGATTCACATGCTCATTTCATGTGGGTGGTCGGTTGGCCATTGGGTTGGGTTTTTGACCTAAAACCAGGGTCATGTGCACTACATCCACTAGTGTGGTCCACTAAGAGGTGTCAGTGGCCATGAAGAGGATATGCCAAATTCAAGTGGAATTGGCCATGTTACATGAACTAGGGCTAAAATGGTCATTTGGCTTTGATTCAACTTTGATTTAGGTATTTTAGGTTGGTCCAAATTTCAAGGAATTTAAGATTTTGATGTCATTTGGATCATGTTGACCCATTTAGGTCAAAATGGGTCAACTTGGGTCAAGTTGACCAATTGGTCAAATTGGGTCAAACCAAGGGTTGAGTCATGCTCATTTGACTATTTAAAATGTGTTGGCATCATTGGTTTGGTTCAATTTGGTTTATATTTGGTTTTGGTTCATTTGATTTCATTTAGGTCAAATGGGTCAAGTTGACTAATTTGACTCATTTGACTATGAATCATGAGTTGGTTTAGGTTTGGTTGATCATTTGAAGTGATTTGGTATCTTGTTTCCAATCAATTTGGTTTATTTGATTTTGGCTCAATTTGACCTTTTAGGTCAGAGTTCATGGAATCTGGTTGGGTCAAGTTGAGACTTTGGTCAAGTTCAACAAGTAGTTTAGAATGAATTTGACCCATTAGTTTCAATCAATTTGGCTTAAGTCAAGATTTGACATATTTTGACTTTTTAGGTCAAGTTGGGTTAACTTGAGTCAAGTGGCCAATTGGGCTAGGTTAGGCTCAAATGATGACTTGGACAAGTTCAAACATTGATCATGAATTAGTTTTGATCATTGGTTTCAATCAATTTGGCCTAAGGCAGATTTTGGCTAGTTTAGGTTTCATTTTGGCTAAGTGTTGACTTGGTCAACCCTTAGGTTTGACTTGGTTTGACCCAATTCGAGTGATTGATCATCTCATGATGATTGTTGCTCACAATGTGAGGCTTCGGTGGGCTTAGTTCAATCCAATTTAGGTAGGATTAGAATTTGACATATAAGGGGTACTTTAGGTCAGTTTTGGTCAAGTGAGCTTAAGTGGGTCAATTGGCTTGATCAAGGCTTGAATCAAGTTTGGTTGAACTCACATATGGACTTATGATTGAAATATAAATCCATTTGCAAGTGTTCTAGAGTCAAATGAGTTTTGATTCATTTGACAATTTCAAGTTCAAAGGGTGAACATGAGTTTGACTTGGCTTTGATTTTTGGATTTAGTTTTGGTTTGGTGATTGATCTTTATATTTATATTTGGTATTATGATTGAAGGATTGATTGAATCATGAAGAAAAATCAAGGGTTTGGCTTGATTTGAGTTTGATTTGGCTAAGTTCGAGAATTTGACTTGAAAGGCTTAGGTTGGATTTTGGTTGAATTTGGATTTGATTTTTGAATTTAGTTTTGGGTATTTAAATTTATATTTCTTTTATGTTTATGAATATAAATGAGAATATAAATGTGTTATGAGAAAATTTCTTGAATTTGAATTTATTTGGATTTGATTTGAGCTATTTCCATAAGATGGAATCAAAAGGGCTTAGGAAAGATTTTTTTAAACTTGGAATTAAGTTTTGGATTTAGTTTTAGTTATTTGAATTTATATTTCATTTATTTTTGTGAATATAAATGAGAATATAAATGGGTTATGAGTAAATTTCTTGAGTTTGAAGTTATTTCAATTTGATTTGAACTAAGTCCATAAGAGGGAATCAAAGTGACTTAGGAAATATTTTGGATTTAGAATTGGAATTTTGATTTAGTTTGGTTATTTGAATTTCATTTATATTTGTGAATATAAATGAGAATATAAATGGGTTATGATTTCTTGAGTTTGAAGTTTGACTTGGAATTGTTTGACTTGAAGAAGAAAGTGAGGATTTAGTTCAAGCTATAGTAAAATTTTCCTAACTCCCAAGGCATAACCTATTCATATGGCTAACTCTTCTAAGTCTCTAGGGTTGGGTTAAGTGTTCACCTAATCACTAGAAGTGTCTTAAGACTAAGTACTCTTAATGTCTAAGAGGTCCATGTAAAGATGGAGGTTTGAGCTCATTCTAAAATGAGGTCAATAAAATATTGTGGTGTGATTGACAAGGCATGCGTATTGGTGTTGGCAACGATCAACAACACGAGCGATCACAAGCACTAGAAAATCTACTCCCACCCAAGGGTAGAAGAATCGAGAACTTAGTGCAATGTGACTACTTGTCAGACATAAGAAGCGAAGAGGAATCACAGGGGCCGAGTATGTGAACCTTCCAGTAGGGAAAGAGGTTCAAGTCATCCACTGGGGGATGAAGGGTTAAATTTGATTTAAGTCACGCTGAGGAGAAATTGATTTAATTTGGTTTGTTAATTTAGTGTTCCACTGGGGATGAATATGTGAACTCTCCATTGAGGTAGCAAGTTCTTCAAGTCCTCCACTAAAGAAAAAAGGTTGTGAAATCCATTGATTATGATTTGAAGAGAAGACTTGCATCTCACTGAGGAGAAGTAGATTGATTTGATTGATTGGTTGTTTAGTTTATTTTTGGTTGTTTGATTTGGCTCCACAAGGGGAGATTGATTGGATTTGTTTTGTTTTATTTTAAATTTTGGATTTTAAGATGAACCCTATTAGTTTGCGATGGACTGCATTGAGTAGGGGCTGTGTCGTCCTTGATCTAACTCAGATTTACTAATCCAAAGTGGTAGTCTACCAACCACATAGTAGGACTAACCAACCAAAGGGCTTGCCTTTCAATTTACAATAGCTGTACTAGGAAGAAAGCATAGTAGACTTACATCCTCCAAAGTAGAAATCAATTGATGGGGTGATTTGGCAGGCAATGAAACCCAACCTAGGTGATGTGAATGCGGGGACTTAGATCCTCAAAGATAGTCAAGATTAATTTCATTTTTAATTATTTTGATGGATCCCATTGGTTTGCGATGGATCTTGAGTAGGGCCATGTAGGCCTTGATCTTCAGTTACAATCAAAGGGTAGCTTATAGGGAGAACTATCCAACCAAAGGGGTGCCTTTTTTGGTTTGATGTGATTGAAGAAAGGAGGACTCACATATTACACTATAAAAATACTAATGGAGTGATACATTCACAAAGTAACATGTCGACCGACTTTGGGTTGCCCATTGGGTTTCAGTGCTAGAAAGAATGTGTACATCTTCTAAAGTGAAATGATCATTGGGGTCTTGATTAATGCGACTAAGAGGGTGGAAGAGTGCCAAGGACTAATCTAAACTCAGGGTAGTCGCAATTCTATGGGAGTTCTGACGACATTGCCCAAGATCTGCTTGGGAAAAGGGGCCCTTTAGGGGCTTGAATTCCTAATCCATAAGCGAATATTTTGTTTATTTGTTTTATTTGTTTATCGTGGGCCCTGTTAGTTTGTGAGGAATCATACTGAGAATGAGCTTATATCAGCCTAGACCTATCTCAGATTTACTGAACCAAGAGAAAATCTATTCATCCGCTAAACAGAATCTCCAACCACAAAGGTGTCTACTAGGAAAGGAGGATTGTCCAATCCAAAAGTAACCTTGGTAGTGTCTAAATGGGGTCACAAAGGATGTGATCCAAATAGAGTGCCTACAGAGAGTGGGGTTGCTGAGGGCTTGATCCAAAACTCTGAAGAAGATGGCATGGCTAGTCATATATATAATAGGTATTTGGTGGCCAACTCAAAGAGAAAGATCAGGGATTCACATCTGTGAAGAGTGGTGTATCCACCGAGTGAGTTACTGCCAGCATAGAGAACATCAACCAACCTAAGATACCCATCAGTTTGCAACAATCAGTCTAGGAAGAAAGCTCGGGGACTCACATCCTCCTATAACAGAACTGATCATCGGGATAGTCTATCTCCGGCTTGATAGGTGCTATCCGACCTTGGGCGACTACTGAGTGAATACCACTAGGGGACTTATATCAATTCAAAAGTAGTTAGCCTTTGGGGGCTTACCCTAAACTTCAAATATACTCAACCTAGTCGGTGTATGATGGCTAGTTCAAGAAGAAAGCTCGGGGACTCACAACATCTTAAACAAAGTCAACATGAGGTAGCTTATTGGCTACACAGTGAAGCCTACCGAACTAACAAGGTGCTCATTAGTTTGCAATGGTCAAGTTAAGAAGAAAGCTGGGGACTCACATCTTCCAAACAAGTGACCACTAGTGACATCTTTGGGGTAAACATGTAAACCTAGAGCACCTAATGAGTGAGTGCCACAGGGGCTTGTTCCCACATCAAAATAGCTTGAGATAAAGATATGTATTTGTTTTGTGCTTGTGTTAAAGAGAATAGGGGCCTTGGGTTCTCTACACACCTACCTAAACATGCTTGGGAATTTGATGAAATGGTGCCATGAGATGGTGGATTCCCACCAAGAAAGGATGCTTTGCTTGGGTTCTCTTACTCCTAACTTAGTAGTGCTAATTGAAATAGGAGGCCTCTTGGGTTCTCTCACACCTATTCTAGTAGCACCAGGGAATTATGTTTGATTGTGTTTGTGTTGTGAAAGTGGGATAGGATGCCTCTAGGGTTCTCTTACACCTATCCTAAACACATCATGGCAGATTCAAAAGGCAAGCAAATAACACTTCGAAAGAAGAGAAGATTTTGAAGAATCAGAATGAAATTTTGTTCTTTTGATGATAGTTGTTTTTAAACATATTTGTATGGGTAATATTTCTTTAAATAGAGTCCATTAATTGGAAGCATCTGGTGTTCCCGTTTACAATCAATAAGCTGATAAGATCCTCCTTGGTAGGCCTTCTCTATGACATAGGGGCCTTCCCAAGTGGGTTCAAACTTGCCTCCCATCTTTTGATGAGAAACAATTGGTCTCCTTTGGACTAATACAAGTTCTCCTACTTGAAAAGACCTAGGGCGGACTAGCTTGTTGTGAGCTTGAATCATTTTGGCTTTGTATAAATCGAAGTTCTGGCACGCCCATAGGCATCTATCCTCCAAACCTTCGAGCTCTTCTAACCGTAACTTTGCATTCTACTATGTAGTGATTTTGGTACCCAATGCTATCCTTAGTGATGGGAGTTGAACTTCTAAAAGTGGAACGACTTTGGACCCATATACTAAGGAGAACGGGGTAGATTGAGTTGGAGTTCTGTATGTGGTGCGGTAGGCTCACAAGGCTTCAACCAACTGCTCATTCCACTATCACTTATTGTCATCAAGTGTCTTCTTTAGTATCTGGATGAGAGTTTTGTTGAATGCTTATGCTAGGCCATTTGCTCGGGGGTAGTAGATGGTGGAGTATCTCCAATCTATATAGTGACTTCTGGGGAAGCTGTTGATCATGGTGCTTTTGAATGTAGTACCATTATTAGATATAATTTATCGAGGCACCCCGAACCTATATACGATATGGTTTCTAAAAAATTGAAGCACATCTTTGGTGTGACCTCTTTGAGTGATTGCTTACCGCGGAAAAGTAGTCGTGGCGGCTAAGATGAACTATGACCCTTGGAAGAAGGAGGATCGATGGACCACAATGTATACCCCAACACTCTCAAATGGCCATGAAGCCATGTAGGGTTTAGAATGTTGGGTGGTTGATGTAAGACCACGTGTACGATGGCATCTCTAGCCGCTCATGCTATAATCATCAAAGGCTAGTAGTATCCTAGTCTCTTGATCTTTCTTTCATCTTTGGGCGATTGATGTGTGCTCCACATAGACCTTACTCTTGATCCTATGAGCTTCATGTTTATTCAAATATAACCACATTTGATCGAAAAGGTGGTACAAGGTTCCATCCGTGAGAGCATAGGAGAGCTCTATTTCACGATGGGCTTGTGACTTCTCTTGAGATAGTTTGCGGTGTTCAAATAATCTATGAATGGTTGCCTCAATCGCTCCTTGTCCTTTTGGCAAAGGCAACCTCCCCTTCAAGAGAAAGTCTCTCGATGAGTTCAACATCAATAAGGGATAGGACTTGTCTATTTTGGACCCTTATTGGAATGGACTCATCTTTCGAAGATGCCAATTCTTTGGCAAGTTTGGCCAAAGCATCTACTACTACGCTCTCTCCTCGAGGGACCTTGTAGATGGTGACCTCAGGAATTTGGGCCAACAGCTTCATGGTATACTCATGGTAGAGATGAAGCTTAGGAGAACCTTGAGGACCCGATAATCGGTTGATGACCAATTGAGAATCCGTAGATATTGATTTTGACACACATGTAATGGCTAACTCGGACCAATCAAAGCCTTATACTGACTTTTATTATTGGTGCAGGGATTGGAAAGATAGTATGAGAATCTCATCACATCACGGTCTGGAGTTAAGAGAACTATTCTTACCCCTGTATTTCCTGGCAGAGTAGATTGTGGTGTTTCTCCTTTATGAAAGAAGTCACACCATCAAAATACATCAACCTTCCCTAAGTTCATAATTTGTTTGTCAGGGAGATCATCACTAAGCAGAGAATCAGCAGAAAGTGGGTGTGTTGCTAAGAAATTTGCTAGTGCTTATCCTTTAATCACACGGAGGGGTACGAATATGATATCAAATTGTGAGAGAATCATGGACCAATGTGCCAACCGGATTGCATTGGCCGTGTCATGAGATACTACAGTGGATTGATTCTGGAACTCAAGTTCACCTTATGAGAAAGCACATAGTGTCATAGTTTTGAGATGCAAAGATTAAAGCTAGGCAATATATTTCTCAATAGGTGGGTAGTTCACTTAGGGGCGATGAGGTAGTAGAGAGCACTCTCTCCTTCCTTTGCCATTGGAGCCATTAAAGGAGAGAGTCATCCAATGCAGTGTAGAGGATCGGCGACACGCAGGATAGAGCTAGGCGCTTCACCAAATATTTCTTGATATCTTTGAAGGCATGCTGACACTTATCATCCCACTTAAACTTGACATCCTTTCTAACAAGTGCTGAAAATGTCTTGCATCTCCCCTATAGGTTGGAGATAAAGCATCTTAGATATGCCAACCGCCATTTTAAAAATCTGAGTTGAGTTAAACTTTTAGGGGGTGTCATTTCTACGATAGCTTTGATATTTTTTTGGATATATCTCTATTCCCCAATGTCGAACAACAAAACCAAGGAATTCAGCTACTCAAATGCACACTTGATTCATTTTGAGTTATATTATCTTAATTGTTCAAAAACTACTCTCAAGTTAAAGAGATAGTCTTCCTTTTCTCTGCTTTTGACTACTAAATCATCAACATAGCACTCAACTTAATGATGAATGAGTTCATTGAAGATCTGATTCATGGCCCATTGGTATGTATCGAGCATTTTAAAAGAAAGGCATGAACTTATAACAATAGATTCGATCGGGGTTCAAAAAAAATAGTGTTTCTTTCATCCTGAGGCCATCTTGATTTGGTTGTAGGATGACCCATCCATAAAGAAAACACATGAGATGAGGAGTCCACTCTAGTATAGGAAGAGAAACTCATCCTTAGGAATGCCTTGTTTAAGTCCCTAAAATTGATGCATGTGCGAATTTGGTCATTCTTCTTCTTAACTAGGATGACACTGGCTAACCAGATAGGATATTTTTCTTCCCTGATGAGGCCGATATCAATCAGTTTCTTCTTGACTTTAGAAATGACTTATTGTTCGATTTCTAATTCCATGCATCTAGGAGCTTGCTTGATAGGGTTGGCATTATGATCTATTGTTAGTTTGTGGACTGCTACGTGAGGAGTTAATCTGGGCATTTATTCATAGCTCTATACAAAGCAGTCTTTAAACTTTCAACTAACTAAGTCATTACTTTCTTCTTCATTCATGAATGGGCGATGTATGTCGTGATTTTTTCTATCCTGAGGTTGATTTCTTTAAGCTTGTCAATTATTGAATTGATCTCTTCAAATTTTGGTGGTGCATCTTTGATTTAGAGATCATCTATATCATCTAAAGTTTCTAAACACACATCCTCATAAGAGTTAGTGCAGTGTGAAAAGAACCTATCAAACTCCAGATGATTGGTTCAGCGTGTCGTCATCTTATCCCATTATGTGAATCTAGTCTTGATCTTGATTGTGCATCCCCTACTTGTTGTTCCAGCTTTTTTGAGTATTATGACATGCTAGATGTATAAGGAATCAAACCTTTCTTTGCAAGATTAAGAACACAGGGCGAATACAAATCAAAAGCAATTCCATTAATTCTTTATATGAATTATCCTCAAGTTCTACATCAACTTTAGGACTTGAGGATGATGATCCCAATATGAATCTCTTTAGCTTCTCATCAATGGAAAACTTAGGGGCTTCCTTAACTACTATACTTTCAGCTTTTTGAGATGAAAGTGAGGTGAGAGCTAAGGTTCTCAACTGATGTTTGATAGTTTCACATAAACTAAATTCAAATACTTTGTTTTGTCTGGAGGTCTGGCCTTTGTTCCTGTTTGGCTCGAGTGTCACCTCCTATGAAACCTGCTGAGAGGGGTTGGCTGGTATACTAGTCACATGAGACTCATCCTCTAAGCTGGATTCGAAGTCTATGTGAATAGTGGGGGTACTCTTATGAACTGAAACATAACCCCTATTAACTAGTTGCCAACTAGGGGGTCTTCCACCTTTGGGACTACCTCTATTTTTGCATCTGCCTAGTGGAGGTCGAGTCATCCTACCCACATGTCCATATGATGGAATAAACTATGGGTGGAATGTGATATGCTCTACTTCTTCCTCAATGTCCTTTTCTCGTTCTCTTTAACTTTCATTTTTCTTTTTTTCTTTCTTTTTATTTTTATTTTTCTTCTTTTCATTTTATTTTGCACTTGAGTTTTGACCAAGTTCATGAGGAAGGGTATTTTGAGGAAGATAGTAGGTCACACCCTCATATAACTCAACCTCCCTGACTAAAAATGGCTTTTCATCACCTTTGACATAATATTCAATTCCATCCTTTCTGAACTTGAAGCATTGATGGAGGGAGGATGGAATCATCTTGTTCTGATGTATCTAAGGCCTATCGAGCAAAGTAGTGAATGAAGTATTCAAATCAATTATGTAAAACTTGGCTTCAATCTTTCATTCACCTATCTCCAACGGTAACACTATGGAACCTAAATCCCTTTTGCCTTGTTCATTGAATCCTCTTAACATCATCTGATCTCCTCAGAGTGTGGAGATGTCGATCCTCAAATAGGCAAGGGTCTTAGACTCATAATGTTCACCAATGCACCTAGATCAACAAGAACCATGGAGAGTCTGAATCGGCCCATGTCTACTGTAATGTAGAGGAAATGGTTGTGCTCCATGTCCCCTAGAAGAAGGTCTTGATCTGTAAAAGTGAATGTGCCTCCTTTCCAACAACGGTCAGCTAAGCAAAGCATATTTCAGGATCAAGAAGAGCCTTGATTAATGACTCCCTCATCTCTTTGGATAAGACAAGGGCATCATATATGCTTAGCTTAAATGACAAATTTTTTAGGTGAGAAAGGACATTGTAGTCCACTCTGGGCTGATCATCCATGAGCATATCCAAGGGTGGAGCATCCTATGGAGGGGCTTCTCGATCATTTGAACCAATGACTTATTTTCTTTTATCTTGAGGTGCTGCCTTAGAGGTGGAATCTTGCCACTATGGAGGTTGACTTCGGTGATCTCTTGTGGCAAGTTAGTGCAAGGTTCTACTTGCTTGTCGCTCACCTGACTTTTCTATGGGACCCTCGAATCGATGATTCCAAGTCTATCTCAAGAGGTGAACCCATAGTATTGAGAAGGAAAATCAACTCGAATCAAAGAGGAAGATCAGTTATTATAATTATTGTTTAGACTTGAAGGGTTTTCAGTAAGAATAGAGTTAGGCAACCCATCAGAAGTGGCACAAATATAATTCAAACTAGCTTTATTCCTTGATTTCTTAAATTTTAAAGGAGGTACATAATAAAAGTCAAGTAAAGTAAGTGGGGTGAGGGATTTGATTCCCTCATCTGTTGATACAAGATGTCTACTAAAGGAAGAGCTAGGCGTGGAGTTCATGAAGTAGTAGTAGCTGTGGGGTGGAGGCTGACTCATGGTGATTGTGCTACTTGGCTATCTTGGCTGGAGCTGCTGAGCTCCTACCTTTCCCAAGTTGTCCTGGACAACTTGCAAACTTTCCTTGATGTTGGAGGCTTGAGCTGGCTCAGGCATCTACAACAAAAGTTTCTTGATTTTGAAAATAATTTTCTTAGAGGTTCGAGATAAGGAGATATCCCAACCTTCTTTCATTTTGGAAGGATCACAGGTATCCCCAAGGATTATCCAAATGAAACTAGATGGTTATTTCATAAGGTATTCCTTCGGAATAACTATAACACCGATCTTGAAGCTATGTTCAAGCCAGTCCTTGAATATAAAGCAATCCTCCAAAATATGACCTAGCATGCGATGGTAGGGGTAAAAGTTAGGATCATTGCTTTTGCCCACTTCCTCTGGCCTTCTAGGTTTAGGTAGCTAGAAATCAGATTTCTTTAAGAGATTCTTAAAGATCTTCATGATTACCTCCTTCTTAAATGAATATGGTTTGTTTAGTTTATCCATAAGAGTAGGTGGACCATAGTACTTGGTGCGTATGTGTGTGTATGCCTGTGGATATGGCTGAGGAGGAGGCGGTGAAGGCCATGGAGGCTGTTGTGGCGGCCGGTAGGATGGCCTTGGTGGTGGTAGAGGAGGTGGAAGTGACAGCTGTGGAGCACAAGGTCTTCATACTGCTCCCTGTCCGACTATTTCCCTTTATCTACTGCTGTCCTGCACCTGATTTCTTCTCATAAACTTTCTGTGGCATTGAATTTATAGATTGATCAGGAAAAGGTAACTATTTGGCTTCTCCTTGTAAGCTAGCCGCCTTATTGATTAACTTCTCAAATATTTTGATGGTGAAACCTTTGAGCATGAAGGCCACCGGGCCATGGATATTCTTAAGCAGAATTTCGATGACATATTATTTAGACAACTGTGGTTCATATTTCATACTCAAATTATGCTATCTGAGAATGTAATTAATGAGGGACTCACCATGATGTTGTTGAGTGACAACGAGATCGCCTATAGTCACCCTTTGCTGAGCTCCAACTAACCTCTTAATGAAGAGTTCCTCTAACTCAGCAAAAGTCTTCACTGAACTATTGGGGAGTTCAACGTACCAATCAAAGGCTATGCCTGCTAAGCTACTGATAAAGAGTCAGAAGAGTAAAGCATCACTTCCAGGTTGCAACAAGCCTGAAATGCACTATGTCTTTTCGTTCCCACGCCATCAAAGATCTTGAAAGAAGGAGGCACAAAACCCTTAGGAAACTCAATGACATCAAATTTCTTTGGGTAGGGTCTACCCTTTGGAACCAATGATCCTCCTCGTGCTTCAGCCAATGCTCAACCATGATTTTGATGTCCTTTCCCTATATGGAGGTACTATCTACTACCTTCCTATACAGACTGGTGCTGCCCTGCTCTATTAGAGGTAAAGTTTTGATTGGATCTAAGACATACACCAACTCTGGCTGACTAGTTTCTACTATGGTAGGATGAACTACCGGTGCTTGGTTTTGGAGTGCTAAAATAGCTGCTAGCAAATCCTCAAGCTACTTCCCCATCCTATCTATTTGTTCATCCTTTTGCTTTAATTGCTAATGGAGGTGTTGGGTCGAGTAGGTTGTGTCTTCCTGCTCGGCCACATCACCTTCCAAAGTCTGTTGATCTCTCAGAAGAGAACCCCTGGTATCTTCCATCTGAACTCTTACTGAATCCTCTAATAGATCATCCTCATTCAGATCAAAACTGACATTTTCATCCTCTAAATCAGACTAGGCATATCCTAAGATTTCCTACTTCCCCACTAGATATTAGCCACAATGTCATCTAGGGATCGGTCTAACTGAATAGGTATAAAAAATTGGGGTTGACGTAGTAGGATCACTATCATGAACATAAATGCATCCAACCTCTGCTGTTGCTGGAGAGCTAACCTTGTGAGGGCTACGCTCATTGGAAGAAAAGTGCTCTTGGCTATCACTGGATCGGGATGGAGTAGTACTCCTAGGAGGATCTACGGCCATGGGGGCAACTAAACTGTCTCCTCCTCCCTGTATTGTTATAATCTCCATAGCCTGCTGAGGTGGTGGTGGTGACGAGATGACTACGATACTCCAAGGTCACCATTCCTTCCTCACCATAATTAAGGCAAAAGGTCGAGCAGGAGAGCTTCCTGCATAGATGGCGGTGTAGATGGAACGGATCTCTTGGTCATAGCGGATCACCAGGTCCTCTTCACTGGCCTTCATGGCCTTTGGTGGAATAGTAGATGCTTGAACATGGATCGGAGATGGTGGACGGGGGGGGGTAGGCGTGTGATGGAGGCATCAGACTCTCTCAGAGCTCCTCTCATGATGGGTAGTCCCTTCAAGATGTATATTATGATCACATGGGTAGCATCGATCAAGAAAGTCCACAAGGGAAGGCCGGCTATGGTTGGCCTTGTCACTCAGCTAGTAACATGAGCCTCTTATGGGCCTTCCTATACCCACATTATGGGGGATAACTGACCTTAAATCAAATTGAGCCCCAAACTCCGATCATCCGTAGGCTCTGCCAACTCGGTGAAGAACGTCCTCAGGCCTGCATACGACCTTCTCCTCTCACTAACAGGAACCTAAAAATGAACTGCTGGTGGAGGTGAAGTTGAAATCCTCTTAACATCCTCTCTATCAAAACTAGAGAGGGGTGAAACCTATTCTCTATATTGATAGGGGATACTACCCTAGGTACCTCCTCAACTACAGACTGAGTGGCTACCTCTAGCTCTCTCGCTATGCGAGTATGATACCGCTTGATCATGCGGTTCTTGTTTCTACGCTACATCTTGGTAGGTTGAGCAGTATGGGAACTAGACCTAATCTTGAAGGTAGAGGAGGCAATCCCTGGGATCAGGGGAGCCTTCCCCTTGGAAGGTGTCAATGAGTGGGTGCTAGCCCTAACTGGGGCAGTAAGGGGAACAATAGGGTGCAATGGCATGGGCACTACTAATGTTATTGTGGGAACTACCACGGGCTTCCTGTTCAGTGAGGGGATCTCAAAATCAGTTGGTAACTTAACCTAGATGACCAGCTCATGCACCACACTCCTGCTGATTGTGGTGAGGGGGGTTCCCTCACTCGTAATATGAGCCTCCTCAAAGCCTCGGCCAAAGTGGATGAGGTGGGCATAGTCATATCGTGGGAGGCTGGCCTGATCTAAGGCCAAATCCATCCCATGAAAAAATGTGAAGATGTACTTTTGCGCCATTGTAAACAAACTAATCTGAAGCTCACGAAGTCAGAATGTTGAAAAATAAACTTGAATCAGATTTCTATTTTATTGATTTTTTGAATTTGAATTTAGAATTTGAACCCAAACTCAACAACTTGAAAGTGTTAAGTGGGGCTCAAATGAATTTTGAAGAGAGAGTTTGGAATTGATTGGAAAGGTGATTTTTGAATGTGGAATCCATTGTCAATAAATTTATGTATTTTGAAAATGGGTTCAAATATTTTTGGAGTTTGATGCTTCCATAGGTTCATGTTTGAATTTTGATTTTTTTTTTTGAGTTTGATGACCCTTCATTTAACAAATTTGAGTATGTTAAAGTAAAGGGTCAATTGATTTGATTGATTTATGATTTTTTGGAATTTACTCACTTAGCAAAATTGGGTATGCTAAGTGAGGTGTTTGAAAACTAATTTCTTCTTTTGTTTGCTTGTTTTTTTGAATCATGTGAATTTGGAAAATGGAATCTTCACTTAGCAAATTTGAGTATGCTAAATGGAGAATCAAAGTGTTTTGTTGTTTTTGAAAAGAGGATCTTTACTTAGCAAATTTAGGTATGCTAAATAAAGGATCCATGTGTTTTATGTTTTAATGAATTTGAAAAGAGGATTCTTAGCAAATTTAGGTATGCTAAGGGAGTCCAAATGTGTTTCATGTTTTTGTCATTTGAGAAGAGGATTCTTAGCAAATTTAAGTATGCTAAGAAAATCCAAATGTGTTTTGATTTTGAAAACAGGATTTCTACTTAGCAAATTTAGGTATGCTAAATAGAAATCCAAGTGTGTTTTGATTTTTGATGTTTTGAAAAGTGGATCTTCACTTTGCAAATTTGAGTATACAAAATGAAAGATCCAAATGTTGAATTTGAATTTTTGATTTTAAAAAGTGGATGTTCACTTAGCAAATTTGGGTATGCTAAATGACAGATCCAAATGTTGTTTGAAATTTTATGATTTTGATTTTAAAAAGTGAATCCTCACTTAGCAAATTTGGGTATTTTAAATGAAAGATCCAAATGTTGTTTTAAATTCTTGAAAAATGGTTATTGCTTTTGTTTTGAAAATGAAATCTTCACTCAATAAATTGAATGAGGATGTTCATTTGTGCTTTTGGAAACATGATTTTGAAATTTATTTTGAAAATGAAATCATCATCAAAATGAATTGAGTGAAGATGTTCATTTGTGCTTTTAGAAAACATGATTTTAATTTTATTTTGAAAATGAAATCTTCATCAGAATAAATTGAGTGAAGATGTTCATTTATGCTTTTCTAAAATATGATTGTTGGATTTTATTTTTGAAAAGTGAAATTCTCATTCAATAAATTGAATGAGAAAGTTCACTTGTGCTTTTGAAAAGGATGATTATGGATTTTATTTTTGAAATGAAATCTTCATCAAAGTGAATTGAGTGAAGATGTTCACTTCTATTTTGGAAAATATGATTGTTGATTTTAATTTTGAAATGATCCAACATATAACAATCATGAAGATTGTTAGATGAGGGTGATTTAGCAAAATTTTTGTGCAAACATTTTATTATGTGCCTTTTGAAAAAGTGCTTTTGGGAAATTGATGTTTTCATAAAGGATTGATTCTTCTTTATTTTTGGGGATGAACTTTACCTTACCATATAAATGGTAAGAAGGAAGTCTTTAGTTATTTCTTTTAAAATTTTTGTTTTCACCTATTGGGAAACCCAACATGGGTTTTAAGACCTACATGGAATGAGGTCCTATAACCTAAAGGATGTCGGCTAGCTTAGCTTAAGGAAGAAATAAACTAAGTGCCAATAGAAAGGAAAGATAGTCTTGGACTTATACAAAGTACAAATCTACTATCGATACTTAGAGACAATGATCATTTACCAAAGATGGAGAGAGGAACTATCCCAGAGTCGCCAGAAAAATCTATGGTGAGAATTTTATATCCTTGCCTTCATCTATCCCTTTGGAAAGAGCATAAATGAAAACATAAATATAACGCCTTTTCGGGGACACCAGATCCGATATTCTTATTAGGTGATGGGTGACATTGAGGAAAGGTGTACTATCTCGAAAGATAGAAGTCACCACCCTACAATGTACCTAATCACCTGAATAAGGACTCCTAAGGACTATGGGCCTTCACATGTACCAGAGATTCTTCCCCAACTTTACATGGAGAAGTAAAGTAGAGTTTATTTTAAACCGGGTTCGTTAAGTTCTCTATGGAGGCAAGCCCCCACAGTTAATTACATCTTTAGGAATAGGATTCCTTAGGAATACTCTCGATTAAGGTAAATGATCATTATCTCCAAAGATTTCAAAGATAGGACTATCAATCAATTGGTTTATTTTTTGGAAGATCAAGTGGGATTGATCAAGAAGAGGGTTCAATCAAAGGAAGATAAGTAGGGGATGCTTATGATACTAGAAAGACTAGTAAGCATCCCAAACTATCTTATGGTTGGGCTTTATATTTTTGAAGTTTGAAGGGAATTATTTATTTTGGGTTGAATTTTTATTAGAAATCTAGGCTTACAATTCCATGACACAAGATCGAGGGAAATGCCTAAGAGCAAGGATTTATACTCGTAGCTCGCAAAGAAAAGTAGCAACCTCTGAAACTAAGTCTAGGGAGCTTTGGCGAGGGCCAAAGCATAACTTAATTCTAAGGTGAAAATGAGCATTTGGTTTACCTCCACAAGAGGATAAACCACTCGATAGTTTGGACTTATAATTGCTTGGGGGTGGATACCAACTAACTCCTCTTACATTTTAAATACATGTAGGAAAGTCATATGCTTTTGCAAGATAGCTAAGTTGTTGTTTATTTAGAAAGAAACTAAGTCCTTAAACACACTCTAAGAGACTAGATGATGTAGGATAAGATTTAATGACCTAAATCTAATGCAAACTTTATTATATTTTATTTTGGACAATTTATTTGACAGTATAGGATTCATATGTCTAATGCATGAGAAATTGGATTATGGGCTAGAATCAGCAAGAAAGGAGGTGTGTTTCCACCATAACTCTTAAAAGTCAAGCCAAATTCCCTGGCATGGGTGAAAGCCCTCCAAATCAAGAGTGAAGCAATATGTTTTTTATGCATGATGTGAGAAAGAAAATACAACATCCAGCTAAGGGGTTGCTAATTCTTTTTCTTGATTTTATAACCTAAGCTTTAGGTGAGAATATAAATGGGTTATGAGAAAATTTCTTGAGTTTGAAGTTTGACTTGGATTTGGAGTTTGACTTGAAAGAAGGAAGTGAGGATTTGGTTCAAGCTACAGGGTAGGCAAGTTTTCCTAACACCCCTAAGGCATAACCCATTCCTATGATTAACTCTTCTAAATCTTTAGGGTTAGGTTAAGTGTTCACCTAATCACTAGAAGTGACTTAAGACTAAGAAACTCTTAATGTCTAAGAGGAGTCCAATGTCTAAGATGGAGGGGTTGAGAGCTCATTCTAAAAATGAGGTCAACAGGGATGAAATCACGTTCGCCTCTAGCCACATTACGCTGACTCGAATGCGTTTACATAACCAATCCCACGGCGTCACATGGAAAGTGCGCCATATGAGTGCTCCGCATGGCACTGATGCGATTAGATTTAATTAAGGCCTAATTAATTAATTTAATGGATAAAACTTTAAAAAATTATAACAAACTGTAAAAAAGTAAAATAAAATAAATACTCATTTTAATGATAATTCCGAGGAAAATTAATTAAAAATACTTCTAATTAATTTTGAATAATAATTAAAGCTTAATTAAGGTTTAAAAGTAAAATTAATTAGCATAATTAAGCCCTAATTACTTGGATTAATTCTAAACTTGGGGAATTGATTTAATGGGATGACCTCGCCTCCCAAAATTTTCTTGGAATTTATTGCTTAAGTAATTAGGGAAATTGATTTTTGAACTCCAATACTCTCTTAATTAATTAAATGATTAATTAGCATCCAAAACATCAAAATTAATTAATTAAAAACTTATTAATCACTGTTCAATAGTGAATGGATAAGGGAAGGTGATTATGACCTCTTTCTAATCTCTTTCCCAAGTCCATTTCATTTTAAAGAGGATTAATTTATAAGAAAATTAATTAAGAGTTAATTAGTTAATTAAGTGGCTTAATTAATCAAATTAAAATCATGATCACATTTGATAACTAACAATGAGATTAAGGGTTCCTCTTTATGTGTTTAATAACATAAAGACCCTTAAGAAAAATTATGATTAGCCCATAAGTGTGGGAAAATCATAAAAATATTTAATTAGGTTCTTTAATTTAATTAACCTTTAATTATGAGCCATTTGCATTAGGTCCTTTTATGAGCATTGCAATTTTATTTTCTCACATATTCATGTCATTTGTGGCTCATAATTAAGTGGTTAATCAAATTAAAGAAGCATAGGTAAGGGTGATTAATTGATTTAATTAAGGGTCCAACTTAATTAATTCATAAAATCCACTTAATTACCTCTTATTAAACAATTAAGTTCACCAATATGAGAATGGGATTAAAACAGCAAATAAATCTCCTCCTCTTTCAAATCAGTCAAAATCCTAAATCATAAATTAATAATGAACTTTTGGTTTTTTTTAAATGAGTTTTTTTAATGTGATTGTCCTTAGGAATTAGTTTAGTTGAATGAACCATGTGTTTCCCAATCATTTTAAATGTTGTATGTCATATGGTTTCATGCATTCATATTTTCAAATCTAAATGAATCAAATGAATTTTCTTTATGTAAGCTTGCATGTGTTGGCTTAACTTAATATATGTGTGGCTATTATCACTATTAAATCCAATATATTTTTCCATAGTCTATAAATTGGTAATAACATGTGGAGTGATAGTAGTTATGAATACATATAGGATTTGAATGTGTTTATAGCTTAAGCATGTTAGATGAAGCTCTCTTTCTTATGATTCATATATAGATTTACATAAGTTTGAACAATAGTGGGTATATAGTCTAGACATCCCAAGAATATGAGACTTTAAGTGACCCCAAGGAGGTCATTTGATTACCTCACTTTCCTAGTTTAACAATATGTACTCATTTAGTTTCATTTCTATGTATTTTGGTATTAGAATTTAGATAAAGCTTTAATTCATATGCCTAAATAATTAAATTAAAGAAAATATAATATTTACATGGTTTTCATCCTTATAGTTGTGTCTCATTCATAAGTATTTAAGATAGCAAGTGTTTAGATGCGGACATTAGAATATGAGGAGGCTTTAAGTAGCCCCAGTACCTCACTTAACAATGACATGTACTTGCATACATCTTTTATAAATGTGTATGTGTGCTTAATTAAAAGATGAAAATCTCCTTTTGTTATCAAAGAATACATGTATCCAAAATCATCTAAGTCATCAAATTATATTATATGTAAAGATAGTGCTGTCTTTCTTATGATTCATATATATATATTTACATAAGCTTGAATGTTAGTAAGTACATAGTTTGGACATCATGGGAATACGAGGCTTTAAGGAGCCCCAAGGAAGTCATTTGATTACCTCACTTCCCTAGTTAATAATGACACGTACTTATTTGATTTCATTATTATATATTATTATATAAGAATTTGGATAGAGTTTTAATTTACCTATAATAAATAATTCAATCAAATGAAATATGAATCCCAAAACATATGCATTCACCACCATTTAAGTGTGCCAAAATACATGGTATGTATATATATGTTATGTATTAAAGTCATATGCATGTTACATGTGATGGAAATGAATGATTTAATATATATCATGTGATAGTAATTTAATTATATTAATCCTAAGATGGCTCTCACATTGAATAGGATCATTTAAAGTTAACCTAAACTTAGGATTAATAAAAATGTGTAATAAGCCATTCACTAAAGAGAATCAAGTCATAAAAATGTGCTTTATAAAGTGGCTTAAAGTAGGGATGAAAGAGGGTAATCCCCTTTCCTCTCTTTATAACACTTAGATGCTAAGCATAAATCAAATGAAATAAAACAAAACATAAAATAAAAATTCACAAATCAATTAAACAACTTGAAATAAAATCAACCTTTATGACAAATTAAATTCTTCCACTATTAGAAAAGCATAACTTGAATGCTTAGTTAAGACATACTACACAAAGCCTTGGCACATACATTAGAATTAAGCCATAACTTCTAGTCCTAAGTTAGGACGGTGTATGTATGATGTATGTTTTGTTTTGTGATGTAATATTTTAGACTGGATGTTAGAGTGTATGCTTCATAGACTGGATGTTAGGTCACTCTTAGCCTAATCATATTTTTTGCAAGGGATTGTGCTTAAAAATAAATATAAATGCTCTCTTTATAGGTTGCTTAAACCCATAAGCATAATCCAAGTTAAGATAGGTGGGCTTGGTTACCCATGTGTAGGGTGCTAAGTCCAAATTTTATATATATATATATATATATATATAACTGCTTGAGATTGTATATATATTTAGCTAACCTCTGTTTTGCAGGTATAGTTAGATTTAATTTTTCCTATATAAATGTAAATTTTACTATAGAAATTAGGATTAGTGATATGGGAGATTAGGATGAGCAGTGGCTAGAAGGCTTAGTCCTGGGAGGCCATGTGATGTTCTTTAAAGCACAATCAAATTAGAAGTGAAAGAAATGAAGAAATGAAGACCCCCCATAGTATGTATTCATTTCTAATTGTAATTATTCTTTCATATGCTGGGTTGTATAAGGGTAGAGCTCGGCTACCCATCTTTTCTTTTTTGGGTTCTACGATGGTACTTGACCATACCATCCTATTATTTTTTTTTACGTTAGTTCATAAAATTGATTGATGATTTGTTTAGATTGTGCATCAGGATTGCATCCTTTTCATCATTTCTTTATGAATGATGCTTTAATGTGTGGCTGGATGCGGTAGGCTCTTAGGATAAAATAACTTTTCTATCTAACTAATCACTCATAATTAAATTTTTAAACAACTCATAACCTCACCATAAAGCCTATGTTATAATCAAGATAATTAAAAGATTTAACAACCCCTTAGTTGATGTTGTATGTCTCACATCATGCATATATCTTCTACCACTCTTGCTAAAAATGAGGGCCTCCATCCTTAAACAATAAGGACCACTTGACCCATGAGAGAAACCCGTGATGACGGAGCTTCACCCTCTCTCTTTTGATTTAGGCAATAATCTCTTTCATCATACATTTAATCATAAAGAAATCCTAAAGCCTTTGTCTAAAATATCATATCAAAAAGAAATAAAATTTGAAAAGATTTTACACTTGTAGAATAAGTCATATGCTCATACAACTCATGCTCTAGTCTCTTAGGGAGTGGGTTTAGGACTTTAGTCTCTTTCAAATTAAATAACTACCCTAACTATCTTACAATTTATAAGATCGAACCACATGGATTTAAAGCATCGAGGTGTAGGTTCCACCTGTGCTTGTAAGTCGAGTCGATGGGTTTAATCTCCCTTGTGGGGATAAACCCTTATGTCCACTTGTCGCTAAGATGTAGGCCATGCTTTAGCTTATGCTAAAGCTCCCTAGATTTAGGATATGAGGTTGCTATTTTCTTCGAGTTATATGTGTAAATCCTTACCTCTTAGACATATCTACAATCTTGTGTTGATGAATTATAAGCCCTATCAATCTAATAAAATTTCTAACTCAAATGAATAAAATCTCTTCACTTTCAAATTTATAAAGCCTCACCATAGGATAGATTGGAATTCTCACTAGGCTTCCTAATTTCATGAGCATTCCCTACACATCTCCTTTAGATTTCAAAAATAAGTCTTCTCCTTGAACTTTCTCTATTGACTCTCCAAACATAACTAATCATTTGATAGTTTAGCATTGAAATATTTAAAGATAATAATTGTCTACTTTAATCGAGAGTATTTTTAGGGAATCTCATTTCCTAAGATGTAATTAGGGCTGTCAAAAAAGCTTGTTGTTCTTGAACAGCTCGTGTTTGACTCGTTAAGTAGCTCGCGTTCTACTAGTTCATTAACTAAATGAGTAGAACATGAACAAATATTTCAAGCTCGATTTATAAACGAGATGAACATTAACAACCCTTTGTTCGATCGTGTTCAGGTCGATTTAGCTTGAAATAAAAAATTATTTTATATTATTATTATGTTTATTTATTTATTATTATTATTATTATTATTATTATTGTTACACACAAACACACACACACACACACACACACACACACACACACACACACACACACACATATATATATATATATATATATATATATATATATATATATATATATATATATATATATATATATATATCACAATTTCAAGCATGACTTAATGGTTAAGTTTTTGTTATGCAAAAGTTTGGCCTAGGTTTGAATCCTCCCTCTTACAGATTTTTTAGATTATTGCATTTCAAACACAAGCTGAACTTGAACAAAGCAATTTTCAAACGAGCCAATCACAAATAGTGAAATTTTGAGCCATTTCAAACACGAACCGAACATGAACAAAGCAATTTTCAAATGAGCCGAACACGAACAAGGGTTTGGCTCGCTTAAGCTCGACTCTTTTACACCCCTATATGTAATTAAATATAAAGGCTTGCCTCCATAGGGAACTTAAGAACCCCACTTAATATAAACCTACTTTATTCATCCATGTAAAGTAGGGGAAAATCTAGTATATTCAAGACTCATCATGCCATATGAGTCTTTATTAGGTGATTATGTTCATTGTAGGGTGATGTCTCTATCTTCGAGATAGTACATTATACCTCAATGTCATACTTGATCACTTCAATAAGTATCCCCTACGATCTACGTGGCGTTTCCTCCCCACACACACATCCAAAAATAAACATCACATGTGGTAATTAAGGTTTAATAAAATTTAATTGAGATTTAAATGAGTTTAGGTGAGTTAAATTTCAATTAGATTGGATTAATTTTGTATTTAGCCCTCCCATATGATTCAAATTAGGTCAACTAACCAATTAGCCAAATTAAATCTTGATGGATCAAATTAAGTTTGGAATCTAATTGATGTTTGATTTATAATCAATTGATTTAATTTTGAGAGATTAATTTGGTTCAAGAGGTTGGTTAGGTTTAGGATAGGTGGGCCCTACCTAACCTAGGTCAAAGTCTAACCTTAGGATTGAACCCTATGAGTTTACTAGGCTTAGGGTTAGTGTTCACCTAACCTCTATAAGTGTCTTAATTCTAGGAAAATCTTAGTGCCTAGATCGAATCCTAAATTTAAGGAGATGATTGTCAACCTCACTCAAAAGTGAGGTCAACAAAAAGACCCCTAATAGGTGTGGAGTAATTGACAAGGTACACCACACATATTAGCGTTGACTGAGCCAGCCAAACATGTCCAATAAGGTAGAAAGCAAATGATACTTTGCACTTATCTAGAGGGGCAGGTGGATTTGATGGAAATCATACAGCACAAATTTGCTTGAAAAATTAGAACCTTTCAAACATAAGGAGTTCTGAAGTAAGTATCTAGGATACTCATGGTTAATGGTGGGTTTGGAGAGAATCTTGCTCAGAATTCGCCAAAAGATCGAGTGAAGGGAATGATACCTTACAAGAGAAAGGTTGTCATTTGATTCGACTGATTTGTTTATTTTATGTCAAGGGCATGGGAGGGAGTAAAGTAGATTTAGTTTGATTTATTAGAATTGGTTTTGTGCTAAGGACTATGGTGTTTATTTTTGATATGTATATGAGGGACACCACATAGATCTGAGAGAGTACTTATTAAAGTGATCGGGTACGACATTGAGGTATGATGTACTATCTCGAAAGATAGAGGCATCACTCTTCAATGACCTAATCAACTAATAATGACTCCTAAGGAATGATGGGTCTTGATACCAGATTTTTCCTACTTTACATGGATGAATAAAGTGAGTTTATAAAAAACTAGGTTCTAAAGTTCCCTATGGGGGTAAACTCTTATAGTTAATTACATTCTAAGGAAGGTGAGTTCCTTATGAATACTCTTGATTAAAGTAGAAATTCTTATCTCCAAAGATTTCAAGGCTAGACTATCAATAAATTGGTTATGTTTGAAAAATCAAGTGGGAAAACTCAGGAAGAAGACTTATTATTGAAGCCAAAGAGAATGAGTAGGAAATGCTCATGATATTAGGAAGCCTAGTAAGCATTCCAATCTATCTATGGTGGGGCTTTATATGTTTGAAAGATTATTTGTTTGAGTTGAACTTTTATTAGATTACAAGGGCTTATAATGCACCAATACAAGGTTAGGGAATTCTAAGAGGTGAGGATTTATGCTTGTAGCCTGAAGGAAACTGTAACCTCAAATCCTAAATCTATGGAGCTTTAGTAAGAGCTAGAGTGTGCTAAATCTAAGCAAAAATGGGCATATGATCTACCTCCACAAGAGAGGATAAACCACCCGATTACTGGACTTATAATCGCCTAGAGTGGCAGCGAGCTGACTCCTCTTATGCTTTAAAACATTTAAGCAAGTCATATATTTTGTAAGATAGTTAGGATGTTATTATTTAGAAAGAAACTAAAGTCCTTAAATTCCACTCCCTAAGAGACTAGAGCATGAGTGGTATGAGTAATGACTTAGTCTAGTGCAAATCTTTTCAATTTTTATTTGATTTTTTGACATTTCATTTTGACAAAGGTCATAGGATTATCACATGTCTAAATGCATGATGAAATGAGCTTATGGGCTAAATCATAAGAAAGAGATGTTTTTCACCATAGAGGAGACCCTCAAAGGTCAAGTCTTCCCCTATCGTGCAAGGATGGAAACCCTCTATTAGTAAGAGTGAAATAATATGCATGCATGATATTAAGCATACAACATTCAGCTAAGAGGTTGCTAAATCTTTTAATTATCTTAATTTAATGCCTAGGCTTTATGTGAGGTTATGAGTTATAGAAAATTTTAGTTATGAGTTGTAATTGGGGTAGAAAATTTATTTTTCCTAAGAGCTTAATGGATCGGGCCACACATTAAATCATCATTCAGAAAAGAACTATAAAAGGCATGCCATTTTTATTGCATAATTTAAACATAACATCAAACATTTTATAAATCTAAAGCAAAAGAATAAAAGGCCGGTCGCGATTGCATACAACCCAAAGAGAAAGTGGGTAGCAAAGCTCTACCCTTATACAACCTAAAATATAAAAGAATAATTATAATTTATAAATGAATGAGTGTTATGGGGGTCTTCTTTTCTTCATATTTCATGTCTTCATGTCTTCTTTGATTTGGATATGCTTGCTTCAAAGGCATTACAGGACCTCACAGGATAAAGGCTTCTAGCCGTTGCTCATCCTAATCCCCATAACACTAATCCTAATTCCAAATGAAAAATTACATTAAAAATAGGAAAAATAAATCTAACTACACATGTAAAATAAGTGTTAGCTAAACACACCATTCAATCCCAGACAGTTATATTTATAATTTGGACTTAAGCACCTACATGGGTAACCAAGCCCACCTATCATAATTTAGATTATGCTTAGGGGCTTAAGCAACCTACAAAGAGAGTATTTATATTTATTTTAAGTGGCCCCTTAAGCACAATCCCCTACAAAAAAATAGATTAGGCTAATAATGGCATAACATCTAGTCTATGGATTATACACCCAAACATATAGTCTAAAATAATACACCACAAAATAAAACATATATCATAACATGCACCGTCCTAACATAAAGCTAGAAATTGTGGCTTAGTTCTAATATGTGTGTTAAAGCTTTGTGTGGCATGTCCTAACTAAGCATTAGAGTTGTATTTTCTAAGTATGAAAGGGCATTTAACATAAGAGGTTGATTTCACTTTAAGTGCTTTAAATGATTTGAGAGTTTTACTTTATTTTCTTTTATTTTATTTGATTAACACATAGCAACTAAGTGTTATAAAGAGAAGAAAAAGAGAGGATCACTCTCTTTTGTCCCTACCTTAAGTCACTTCTAAAGCATGTTAATTAATTAATTCTCTTTAGTGAATGACTTATTACACATTTTGAGAATTAATCCTAAGTTTAGGTTCACTTTAAATGATCATATTTAACAAGAGAGGCATCTTAAGATTAATTGGAATGAATTACTATCAAAATAACACATGTTCATTTATTTCTCTCCATCATATGTAACATGCATATGATATTAAATCCTAAGTACAATTATACATGCAATATGTATGTATTTCTTTTAGCACACTTTTAAATGAAAGATGCATACATATACTTTGTAGAAATATGGAATTTTCACTCATTAGCTAAATGCACATTCAAGTGTACAAAAGTTTTAAGTGAGTACTTCACCATTATTAACCAGGGGAGTGAGGTAAAGACCTCATTGGGGCTACTTAAAGTCACGCATCCCAGGAATATCCAGACTATATATACTCACTATTCTTAAATGCACATGAATCTACAAGTGACTACAAGAATGGAAATCATGCAAAAGTTATATTTCTTTTTAATTGAAAGGAGATTTTCATTCATTAGCTAAATGAACATACAAGTGTATAAAAGTTCTATGCAAGTATTTCACCATTGTTGACCAAGGGAGTGAGGTAAAAATCTCATTGGGGCTACTTAAAGTCATGCATCCCCAGAAAATCAAACTAGATATACCCACTATTCTTAAATACACATGAATGTACAAATGACTACAAGAATGAAAATTATGCAAAAGTTGTGTTTTGATTTAATTCAATTATTTATACATGTGAGCTAATGTTTTATCTAAATTCTAACATGGAGATATATAAGAATGAATCCAAACAAATGTTGTGTCCTTTTTAAATGAACTATACACTTGTTAATATTCACATTTTATGTACATCCATGAAGATTAAAGAAAGAGAACTCCATATCACATGTTTTAAGCTATAGACACATGCAAGCTTATGAATATTTATAATTATCATGACTCCATATGTTATAATTGATTTATATACTTTTGAGAATAGCTTTGATTTAATAATGATAATAGCCACACATACTTTTTAATTTAAATCAACACAAGCAAGCTTAACATAAAGAAAATTATTTAACTTTTTTTTAAAAAAAGATGTTTGCATGATTAAAAGTGACATACAATATTTAATATGATTAGAAAGAAATAAAGGGACATAAGCACATAATTTCAATCAATCCAATTAATTCCTAAGGACAATCATACTAAATAAGCTCATTTAAAATAAACCATAGCTTCTTAATGTCATTTTCAATTTCATGTTTGATTTGATTTAAGAAATATGAGAGGTGATTTGCTAATTCTAATCTTATTCCCCATGTGTGAGTTAATTTAGTTTAATGATAAGGTAATTAGGTTGATTTTATGGATTAATTAGGTTAAGACATGAATTAAATCAATTAATTAAACCCTTATCTATGTTACCTTAAGATAATTAATTGAATGATTATGAGCCAATGAAATATGCAAATGAGTTGAAAAGTTAATGGCAATGGTCCTATGAAATAAAGAGGCCTAATGCAATTAGCTCACAATCATTAATTAATTAAGCTTAGGGAATTCCTTTAATTACTTTTATGCTTTTCTCACACATGTGAGCTAACCGTAATTTCATTAAAATGCTTTAGGCTATTAAACACCTAAAGACTTACCCATAAATCAAGCAAGGAAAATCAAATTCATTTCAAAATTTAATTAAGCTAATTAAGTAATTAATTCCTAATTAATCTCTCTTGAAAAGTAAAATAAATTTAGGGAAAAGATTAGGAAAAATTCCCCAATCATATTCCCTAAACCTGCCAACTGTTAATCAGTGTCAAATGAGTCCAATTAATTAATTAATTTATTGTTCCCATACTTATTATCACTTAATTAACTTAAGAGGGTAATTAAGGCTTAATCAATAAATTTCCCCAATTAACCAACAAATAAATTCTAAAAAATGGGAGAGGCAGAGGTCATCCCCTAAACAACCTTAGAAAATTTGAAATCAATTGGATGATTAATTAAGGAGTAATTAGGTTAATTAAGTTTTTAATTAAACCCTAATTAAGCCAAAATCACTATTCAAAATCAATTAAGGATAATTTTAATAGATTCCCCTCTAAAATACCTTTAAAATGAGCCTAAGTTTATATTTTTTTTGTATTTTTATACAATTAGTTATGAATTATGAAAGTCCCAGCCTTAAAAACCATTAAATTAAGCCTAATTAAGCCTAATTCTATGGGCGCCATGGGCGCACTGATGCGCTTTCATGTGGTGTCAGGATTGGCTATTTAAGTTATCACTTCTGCGGTTGACTCGGATGGTGACGGGATGCCGTATTGATCTCCGTCATCCGATCTCGATCGGATGATGCAGATCAAACTCACGGTTAATAACGGCTCGAATCAATGGATCTAGTGTGATTTGATCTGACCCGTTTGTTCCAATCATGCAGAACGAATCGCCCATGATCTCTTTTCCTATGAGCAATGAACGATAGAGCCATTATGGATCATGATCGAGCTCACCGGCAGATTCACTCTAGAACCCACACATTCGCACGAGGGATCCACGAAGATCAAACGGCTAGGATCGGCTCTCATGCAATTTTCTTCAAAAAGCTCTAACCCATTTTAAGCTAAAGCTCAGATTTAATGGAAATACCTCACCGGAGATAAGATCGGTGGTTCGAATGCTTGAGGAAGTTTTGTCTAGTTGAGATGAAGCCTTGTTGACCAGCAATTGGATTGGTTCCACCTGGATTGCCCGGAAGGCCAAAGATCGAGCTTTGGAGCTTCAGCTTTGATTTTAGCCCATCCTCCGGTGGCTTTGGAGCTTGGGAAATGACTTGGATGGCTTCGATGACATGCGTGGAAGGTGTGTGTAAAAGAAATTTGATTTTGTTGAGAGATGAGGGAGTTGGAATTGGGATTGAGCTCCCCTATTTTGGTTTCACACGGGAAGAGGAAATACGAAGTGGGGAAGGCTCAGAAATTCTATGGGATAGCTTAGAGCATTTTGTTTTACACTTGGGAGCTCAAATGCATCTCTTTTTCAGTTTGAATTGAGGGGATATATCCCTCAATTTGCTGAGGTGGATGGACGGGATTGTCTCCCATTTTTCGGCTAGCCAGCCACCGTCAGGGCACCGGAGTGGTCGTCATCATGTCCACGTGGCTTGGCTTGGTTGGAGGAGTGCTTGGGAGGTGGCTCAAGGCTTGTTTATTATAGGTTTTATTTATATTTGGATAGATGGTTGAAGGAATGATTGATTCAAGAGAAAATCCATTGATTTTGATTTGATTTAGATATGATTTGGCCAAGTTCAAGGAATTGGCTTAAAGGGCTTGAATTGGGTTTTGGCTTGATTTTGGACTTGATTTTGGTCATGTAAATTTATATTTTATTTATATTTATGAATATAAATGAAGATACAAATGATCTATGAGAAAATCACTTGAGTTTAGAGTGATTTGAAGCAAATTTGACTAAGCCCATGGAGGTAGGTCAAAAGGGCATAAGTAGGGAATTGATTTAGTTTTGATCATTGGGATGGGGGTTTCATTTATATTTGTGAATATAGATGAAGGAATAATTGATTTGTAAAGAAATCAATTGATTTTGGATTATTTCACGTGAGATTTGGCTAAGCTCATGGAGGTAGTTCCATATGTCTTAAGAAGGATTTCGATTAAATTTAGATTTAGTTTAGTTTATTTTGATTCTTTGAGTTTATATCTCATTTATATTTGTGAATATAAATGAAGATATGAATGATTCATGAAGAGATCAATCAAGTTTGGATTGAATTGGGTGGAAAGTTGGCTAAATCTATTGAATTCAATCATAAGGCTTTAAGCAGGATTTTGATTATGGGTTTCAATCATTTGGTTTGTGGTTTGGATTTGATATTTTATTGAGGGATTGAATTGGTCTTGGAGAAAATCAATTGAATCTGGATTGATTTGAATTTGGCTAAGGCTAAGTCCATAGGATAAAATCATAGGGCTTAAGATGGACTTTGATTTTGGGTTGGATTATGGTTTTGATCATTTGGTTTGGAATTTGGATTTGGATTTGGTATTTGAATTGAATTTGAGGTTTGGTTTGAGAAGGTAAACATAGGTTGGGTTTAGGCCATAGGATGGGCAAGTCTCCCTAAATCCTTAAGGCACAACTTACCCCTATGGCTAACCATTCTAAGTCTCTAGGCTTAGGTTAAGTGTTAACCAAATCACTAGAAATTTCTTAGGACTAAGAGATCTTAGTGTCTATAAGAGTCCTAGATCTATGATGACGAGGTTGAAGACTCACTCTAAAATTGAGGTCAACAAGGACACAAGGTGGGGATCCACTTGGGATTGAATGAATTTGGTTGGTTTATGAATTGATCCGTGTCAAATACATTAATGTGAATTTGTAAGAAATTGATTGCAATTTTGTTGAGTTTAGTTTGATTGGACTTAATTTAATTTTGTTGCTTAAGTTTGGCTTTGTTAATTGGTGTTTGATTTTGATTTTAGATTAATTTGTTGAATGGATACAACCGACACCCTGTTGGTTTGTAATGGACTGCACTAAGGATGACATATAAGGGTCCAAACCCTTAGATTTATCAGCCCAAAAGGAGCAATTTACTTATCTGTAGAATAGTGCTACTAACCTAAAAGGGCAACTACTAAAAGAGAGGCAGTGGCTTGATTCAAACCTAGAGTATTTCCTTGGGAGAGGGGCCTCAAGGGGACGATCTTGACCCTAAACATATGAACATGGACCTAGTTGGTTTGCGATGAGCCACACTAAGGAAGGGCTACAAGAGCAAGGCTACTAAACCTAAGGGTTCATCCATTGGTTTGTGATGGTTGAACTAGATAGAAAGCTTGGGACTCACATCTTGTAAGTGAAATCAACCACTAGAGTGGCCTCGATTATGCAATAAGCTGAGCCCGACATAAGGAAACTACTAACTGAGGGTCCCTGGGTTCTTACCTCAACTTGAAGTAGTCAAGGTCATTCCTATAAGAAGTTTTGTTGACACAGTCTAAAAAAAATATGGTACTTCTAGAGGAAGGACAACTTCAGACCCATACATTAAAGAGAAAGGAGTGGACGACAAAGAAGTTCTATGTGTGGTACGATAAACCCATATGGCCTTGAGGCCCTCGACTAACTACTCATGCCACTATCACTTGTTATCGTCAAGTATCTTCTTTAGGATTTGGATAAGCATTTTGTTGAAGGCTCGGTTAACCCATTTGCCCGAGGGTAATAGATGGTTGAATATCTCCAGTGTATGTTGTATCATCTGAAAAGGTGTTGATCAATGTGCTTTTGTATGCAATATCATTATTGAATATAATTCGGCGAAGTACTCTAAATCTATATGTGATATAGTTCCTAAAGAACTAAATCACATGGTGGATCTTGATCTTTCTCATTGAAATTACCTCTACCCATTTGGAGAAGTAATCTATAACAACTATAATGAAACAGTGACACTTGGACGAAGGAGGGTCGATCGGACCCACTATGTCGATACCCCAATAGTCGAACAGCCAAAAGCCTATGATCAGATGCAGAATGTTGGCGGTTGATGTAGGACTACACCATGGACTTGACACTGATGGCAACGATGTGCCACGTCTATGTAATCTGTGATCATCAGATGGCAATGGCGTGGGTAGATTAAACTTTATGCTTAACTTTATATGGAAATCCAACGCATACAAATAGATTGTTGAAAAGAGAATAAGAAACTTTATAATTTTTATGTGAAAAAACTCCAAAAAGAGGGAAAAAATTTTGGGGTATAGCCTAATCAAAATGTACCACTATATATATTTTGCGTTATAAAGTTCCATCTTTCTCGATAATGGGATTAAAAGGCTATTTGAGAAATCAAAATAATGAGAGTTCTAGAGCTAGGTTACAACAACTATGCAATGGTAGTTGGGTTGTAATGGTTGTTAGTAGTAATTGATGACAATAATCGATGGTGGTCAGTTGAGCTTATGATGACAGACTTGAAGCTTCTAGCTTCTCTTTTAACTCTCTCCCTACTTTTTTTTTTTAGTTTTCTTCAAGCTTCCTCCTCCCTCATCATAAGAATGGTATCTTATCTATAAAATTTTAAGAATGATATTTTGATAATTATAGCTAAAATATCAAAGCATTCTATAAGATGGTCCATAGTGATTCTCTTGATCATAGACAGTTTCTTGATATTTAAGCACCTTAATGATCTCTGATTTGAGTGATCTTGGTCTCGTTGGATTCATCTTGTTGAGTCGCTTGATTCAACTATAAATACGCCAAATTTAGAGGTCATTTGATCATTCAAATAATGTCTCCAAGTTTTCATGTATATTCTTTGAGCTTGATTTAACCTCATTTGGACTTGGATTGTCTCATTTTTGATGTTGTTGGACTCATCTCATCAAGACATTCAATTTGATTAAAATCAGAGTTTAGATCATTTCTAATTTTATTTTAAAAAATTAAATATATATTATCTCAAAATTCATGCTTGATTTTATAGATTTTAAAATGCTATATCAAAAGTATAGCAATTCAAAGGGATTCTATTTTTATTTGTAGAAAACATAGGTACTTTAGTCTAAAGTGAATTTTAGAGCATATTCTCTAAGAGAACAAACAATAAGTATACTCAATCAGTTTAGATTATTATTGTAATAGTTAATTTTTTTCTCTTGAATATAAAATATAAAGTGAATTTATTTATTAAAAAACAATATACACTTTATAATTTTATCTTAAAGAGTATACATTTATTTGACAAAAAAAATTTATATATGAAATATTATGATTAATTTATAATTATTAAATAATAAATATAAATAAAACCTTCATGACTAAAATTATTTGAATATGAAAGAATTTTAATATCTTTAAATTAACACAATTTTTGAGCAAATAAGAAAAGTAATTTATTTTTATTTTATCATAAATCTATAATATAAAAATTTACAAAATTTAATATAGTTGTCATGAATGATGTAAATATTTTTAATACACAAATTTCCTCCAAAATATACGTCTTCATGCATTTAAATTCATATAGATATTTTAAAATATATAAACCTTCTTCAAACTATGTGTCACAATGTATGTATATCTTAAATATGTTAATGTATGCAAATTTTCATAATTCATGCAAATTTATGTCTTCTAGCATGTAATACATGCAAATACCTCTAAAATTTGAATCATGAAAAGATTATACACTTGTTCATTTTCATTGCCACTTCTCCATCATCCAAACCAAGTGTTTATCATGCACATACTCATTTTCACCTATCAATATGAGAGAAAATATGACTCTTTCATGAAATAAATATTTTGTAAGATAAATTTAATGAGTAAAGAGAGAAGAGATATCAATATTGTTGGGAGAAAAATATGAATAAAAGAAGAATAGCTAAAGTAGGGGTGTGCATTATTTGGTTTTAACCAAAAACCAAACCGAACCAAAGTTTTTGAGTAATTTGGTTTGGTTTTGAACTTAGTAATTTGGATTTGGTTTTAATTATTGAAAACTTTAGTTTTTGATTTTTGGATTGGTTTGTTAAATAAAATTTTAGATGGAATCAAATAAATCAAAGTAATTATATGTAATGCGGTATTACTAATTTATGTATAATAGGCTTATCTATTATACACTTATTTTTACTTATTTTTTAATACTTGTGCTTTTGGACCATTATCCAATTTTTTAAAATATTTTTGGTCTCATAATATGGTAATATGGTTTCATCAACTTCTAAGTTCAAAACATCATTGAGGTAAGTAAAAATTAGTTTTAAATATATTTTTTAGCGCATGAAGTAATTAATGAAAATTTTTATTATATTTATATTATTTTGCTTATTGCTTGTTTATTATACAATAAAAAATTATGCAAATAATTTTTAAATGTAGCAAACTTCGGTTTATCCAAAACCAAACCAAAATCAACCAAATTATTATTTGGTTTGTTTGATTTTCATTTTATTGGTCGGTTTGGTTGATATTTTAGAAATTACCAATCGGTTTTAAAAATTTATCATCCAATCCATCCAAATCAACCAAACCACACCCCTAAGCTAAAGAGAGGAAGCTTTTAATAGAAGTTCTGATAATCTTGCACTAATTGAGGATTTCTTCTACAATCATCAAAATTTTGGTAGGTAAAATGTTGTCTCTTAATTGATTGCTTTCAATTTTTCTACTTATGGTATTTATCTTATTATGTATAATTCTCTTCTTCAAATTAATTGAGGCTCTAATTAGTAAAAAAACTGTCGTGTCAGTCTAACATATTGAAGGACACATATGGTTCTTTGTCTCAATCTATTCATTGAGGCTCTATTTCATTCTCGAATGCCTTTGAGTTTAAAGTTTGAGAAATATATGGGCACATGACTTTGTCATAAAAATAAATAGTTCAAATATTCAGAAAGAAATAAATATTAAAAAAATGGGACACATATGCATTAATTTTTGAATTTGCAGCACATTGAGTTTAATTTATTCGTGTCAGAGCTGTTTAACCAATTCTTTTTAAGAAATTAGCCTTCAAATAATTGCTTTCCTGAACGCAAATTTAAAAATGCTTCCTAGAAAACCAGTCAAGCAGAAAAGTCTCAACCTAACGTATAAAAGGTACAAGCTAACCCTAAACTCTCAAGTCAGTAAAAACAAAAATTTAAAACAAAATCATTTACATTCATAACTCACAATTCATATATACTTACAAATATAATATCTAAAATTTCATATTTACATAAATAATATTTAAATATTTAATATTATATCAAAAATAATATTATCATTATTATTTTTAAATAAAATGATCCTTTTCATGCACACTAAAAATTCTATATTTTAAAAATATTAAATATTAAATATCAGATATATAAATACATAAAAATTATTAAAATGGATAGTCCGGACTTCATACCATAAGCAATAAGATCTGCACGTTCCTGTGGCTTCTTTATGCCCGGAAAGACGATCCTCGTGCTAGGTACGTACTCCCATTATAAGACAAAGGCCATTTTTTGGGATTAATTTTAGGGAGATTTACATATATATCATATAATTCTTATATATTTATATATCTAACACCTAAAGTTAGATATTTATGTATCTAATATTTTTATATGCTTAAAAATATTCATTTCACTTTTAAAAAGTGAATAAAGTGATATTTTTGATATAAAATTGAAGATTAGAGTGTTATATATATGTAAAAATTGAAATTTAGGTATAAGATATATAAATACATAAGAATTATGTGGTATGTATGTAAATCCCCTTTAATTTTATTGTTTTATTTTTTTATGTTTTAATTTTTTTTATTTTAAAATAAAAATATTTGATAGTAATTATTATTTTTACACATTAAACAAACATTGATATTTTTAAAATTGATATAAAATAAAAATAAAAATTGCAAAACAAAATTAATGTCAAACAGACCTGAAAATGAACATCAAAGTGCCCAAATTGGAGTAATTTTCAGTAGATTTAGGCTGTGTTTAAGCCAGTTTGATGCTTGTAGTACGGTTCAGGTGAGTGGAATTTGAAAAACTGCATTTTCATTGTATTTTAAATAAGCTGTGGTGAAAAAATTGTATTTTTTAATCTAATATGGCTGAGTATAGTGACAGCTAGAAAGTTACGATTTAATTTTTTTAAAATAATAAAAAATATAATACTTACTACTATTTTTTAAATAGTAACTTCTGCAGCAGTTATATCATTATTTTTTAAAATTATTATAACTATCTCAAATAGATTCTTAATGAAAAAAATAAGCAGCTTAATCACAAGTAAACTAAACGGATTAGGGATCAATGACTCCTCATATGATGAAACTATAAGGCAATATTCCATAAATCTGGAATCTACAAATTATCAAATAAAATAGGCAAAAAGAAAGCAATATTTAGAAATCATAAAAAAGAAGCACTACAGCTTAAATATATAGTTGATTCATGCAGCTTATTTTGTGCGGTTCTCGTGATGCATGGATAAGGTATTTTTGTTTAAAATTTTTTATAGGTGTCTTCCATATAGATAGCGTTAATTATCGAAATTATAGTGGAGCTCTTTCAGAAGGCAATTTTTTTTTTGAAATTATACTTTGGCCGATTCTTTGCCTATATGAGTGTAATTCTATTTAGACTTTTTTAGAATTACTAGGATTTATCCGTGAACGGATTGTGAATGTAATTGAGAGTTAAAATTGAACCAATAAGAGGCAAGCAACTAAGGGATTGTAAAAGCTTGTAGATAAGAGTAATTTGAGGCGTATAAAAATACTTTTGGACTAATAAAATTTCAAATTTATTTCTGATCTTTATTATTTCTTTGAATATAGTACAAATCAGGGGTGTAAGAGAGACAAATTAGCTCACAAGCTGGTTTTAGCTCGACTTGTTTATAGAATCGTGAACGTGGCTCGGGTCATGAGCTCACGCTTCAATTCAAATAAGCACACAAGCTGGTTAGATAAGTGAGCTTGAGTTTCACCTAACTCAGCTTGAGAACCCGTTGAGCTATGCGGTCCTTTGTTTGAAAAACTTAAATCCCCTTCACTCCACATCTCCGCCTCTATAGTCCATCTTCTTCCCCGACTCTCGGCTCACCTAATAGAAAGGTAAGCTCTCTCTCTCTCTCTCTCTCTCTCTCTCTCTCTCTCTCTCTCTCTCTCTCTCTCTCTCTCTCTCTCTCTGCCATAATAAATCTCGCCGAACAACAAAAAAATTAAATTTAGAAACTAATCAAGTTCATGGATGTGAACTTGAAGTAAATCCAAGCACAATAATGAACTCATGCACTTGAATGTTAGCATAAGTAGCCAATGTTGGGAAAAATGAACTTGCTACAACTTGGGCTGAAATAAAAGAACATTTAAAGGGAAATTATTTATTTTTATCCTATGATGAATGATTGCTTAATGAGTTTAATTCTTTCAACTAAATACATGAACATATTCAGATAGTCTTGTTTTAAGATCATTGAGGATCATAAAATCACAGTCATTAGATTTAAATTTGGTTTGAAACCTACTATCACAAGGGATGACACCACATCCTATTCCATCACTTGAGAATGCATTTCAATTTATATTACATTTTTAAAAAATGCTAAACTTTCTTGTGCCTAAAAGGGTTACCAAATATTCTAAGAAATGCATCTTTTCATTAAAATAGTTAAATTTAATTTGTTTAATCTATTACATCTAAGGGTGGTAACTACCTATTAATAAGGACACCAAAAGGAATTTTTTACACTTACATATGGGTCTAAAATTTTTGAGAAAAAGCATATTTTAATTTTTAAGTGCTATTAAGCTTATCATTATTCTAGAACATTTTCATCATTGTAAAAAAAAATATCATTATGCTAATGTATTAGAAAGAATTACCATATAAATATGGATAAGGATGATATTAAAGTAGATTGGATATTATAATGTTGTTTATTAGACTAACATTATTTTCTGCAAAAAGTTGTGCTTAATAAAGGGATTGTTATAATAAAATTAAACTTAATGTTTATTTGTTTGAATCCTTAACATAGACCATTAGAACATGTGAGCTTGGTACTTACTGATGCTAAATCCGAATATTTGAAATATAAACTACTTATGTGTATGTGTGTTTTGCAAGTTAGGATTTTCTTTTGGAATTCAAAATATAATTTAATACTAAAATTATGTTATGAACTATGGGGTATAGAGCACAGGACTAGAATGCATAAGTTGGTGGTCCCTTATTGAGCCTAAAGATGTCCATAAAGAAGAAGACGATTTAAAAAAAAGTAGAGTGAAGATCCCATAGATCAAAACTTTTAGTTTTAGGCCGGGCTGTATAACGACAGAACTCAGCTGTTCATTTTTTTTTCTGGGGTGTATAACAGAACCCGATTATGGCGGCTTTACTTTTAATTAATTTGTTATATTTTGAGTGTTTATTTTGACTGCACAATATAACAATATATTTTTCTATAGATTTTTTTTCTGTGATTCTATGTTAAGATAAAAGCATGATTTTTGTGGTAGGCACTTAGGATAAAATCAAATTTTTTATTCAACCTAATTAAATAACTCAAATATAAAAAATAATCAACTCATAAACTCACATAATTAAAACCTTAAATATAAACACTAAAAGCAATAAAAAACCATTACAATTTGTAAACCATACTTGCATATTTATCCATGTACCATGAATTGAGACTTTCTCCCATTGTACATAAGATGGCACATGACTTATGGGTAAGAACAACCTTCCTGAGTCTGTCATCTCCTTTTATTTAGCCAATGACTTATTTTTAATTATATCTCATTGTAAGCATGCTTTGCATACCCAAACCATTAAAATAAAATCAGTTGTTTAAAAATTATTAAAAATATATAAAATATTATATTAGTTAGAAGCATCTCATACTAATCATGATCTTAGATTAATAAGTGAGGTTAGACACTTTGTTTCTTTCTTAATTAATAGCAACTAAACCATCTTGCATTTTATACATGATTTTAGATTGTAGGAAATGCTAGTTGGCAACCCTACTAGGCATGCGAGTTATAAGTCTAGAAGAATCGGTATAAGTTCTAATTCTTAGGTGAGAAAGACTCAACACATCCCATATTTTCTCTGTTAAACTAAGTCAAGCTCTTGACTTATATTAGAAGTACCTCTAGACATATGGTATGAAGAATCTTATTTCTCTTTTGCTAGAAGACTAAGTCTTCACCTTTTAGGCTTTTAGATTTTGTGCTATTAGCATTTAAGTCCTAGCATTCTAATAAAATATTAACTCATAACAAAATAATTTTTTCTTTCAAAGATATAAAGTTCAATCATAGAATAAGTTGAAGTATCTAATGCCTATTAGGCCTCTTAGTATCAAATTACTTCCTACTTCTTTTCGTTTGAAATTTGAAAAGAACTATTCATCTTGATCTATCCCATTTGACTTTCATATTTACTAGTATTGAAATCAACCTTGAAGGGCTACTTTTTTCAATCAACAGTTTTCTTAAGGAGATTTTCCTCCCTTAAGATATTAACTACAAGGGCTTGCCCTTTTAGGGAACTGAAAACCTAATACAAAATAAATCATGTCCTACTTCATCTACGTAGTTCAAGGGAAGAATCTCTAGAATATGCAGGCCCATCAGCTTTAGGAGTTCTTACTAAGTGATAGAATCCATTATAAGGTGATATCTCCATCTCTCGAGATAATATATTATTTTTTTAATGATGCATTTGATCACCTAAATAAGAAATTCCTAAGATTTATGTAGTGTCTAAATAGAAAACTCAGAACCAGTAACTAGCTTGTCCCAACTATTTGGAAATGAAGATAAAAGCAATAATTTCCTAACCTCGCCATCAAACTTGATGCCAACCGAGCACAATCAGTTTGCCACAGTGTTGAAATTATTTAGAAGTTTAGCCATTGAACTACCATTTTTCATCTTTAGATTGAATAAACTCTTCATCGAAAAAACTTTATTAGAAGCTAAGGGCTACTCATACATTCTTATTAGTCCAACTATAAGATCGATCATAGTCTTCTCATTCACAATGTTGAAAGTAACATGAGAACCCTAAGCAAGGGGGCGCTGCCCCTTGACACCCTCACCATTGAACTTGATCGATGAAATTGAGGGCTCTGAATCAATAGTATATCTCTGAGTGATCAACAAAATAAGGCTCCACATAATAATAATTAATGGAGTTTTAAGTTAATAAGGACAACAATTATGGCTATATTTGTTTAGTGATCAAATGATAAACTTACAAAGCCTATTTCTTTCAAAAAGGACATATTTGATGGAGATCCACAAGGTTATTCCCATCCAAAATATCAAGCAAATAAATATTCTAAGCAAGTTTAACTAATTTCATTATTCAATATTTTATTTTATTTTTTAATTTCAATTAATTTATGGCATACTTATGATGATATGTCTATGAGAATATATATAGTTATGATGCTCTTAATATAGGTAACCTCACCTTTTGTTCATATTAATCATGCTTCTTAATCCACTAACAAGTCATATAGATTAATGAACTTCGGAGCTGGTGATTGAAGCTTATGGGTTCGTTTGGAGCAGTTGTAACCATCTAAAATGTAGTGGTGGAGCTTCTGCAGAAGTTGTTGTCTAAAAAGTTGCATTGGATATTATATTTTTTATTTTAAAAAAGTTAGATCGTAGCTTTCTGACAGCTACCGCACTCTGTCAGGTCAGGTTGGAAAATGCACTTTCCCACTGCACCGCACTGCAAAACGCACCCACATCTCAAATTTTCAAATGGTAACTATGGTGCGGTGTGAGTGAAAATGCACTGCATCGCTATCCTAAATGGACCCTAAAGTGCAATTTTGGAATTATCTATTGCAGCTTTGAAATATCTTGTTTGGAACTATGTTAGATGAGATTTTGGATATGTTCTCACTTTTCAACGGCTGTTTTTTTTTTTGTTGATTTCTGTAGCCTTGCGGTTTGGTTCCTATAGCTTCCAGTATGAGATCCTCATACCCATTTCATGTAGCATTCTTGTCGCATAGATAAAGAATTTCACTAAAGATTTTTACAGGTGTTTCTTATAGTGCTATTATCAGAACTATAGCATGGCTCCTTGGCAGGCTTTTTTCACTCATCCTTAAGCCGATTCTTTTGCTATTAAAGAGTCATTTTTTTTAGACTTTTTGATTTTTTGTAAGCGTTTTTATTGGTCATCTTCATGCATCATCTAGTCGTAGTAGGAACTGATGATCTTATCCACCTACAAGTTACATTTATTGTTATATGATGTCCGGTAAACTAAAGCAGTTAACACCCTAAGAATACTGGTTTCATAAAGCAATTTTTTCAACTATGAATTGCAATATTCTCGGAGGAAATAATAACCCTAGAAGAAAGCAACACGCTAATATCACAGAAATCGTGAGCGTGCCGTGAATGCATGTAGAAAGACTGCAGTGTAACGAATTTCAATCATCAATGAGAGAGTAGTGATTAGTGTATTTCAGCAGCAGCCAAAAACCGATCGAAAAGAAGAGCAATAACTCGGACGAAAACATTTAAAACATACAACATAAACAACATAGTTATCGAAAGTATTATATTTATGTTTAAGAATAAAACACAATTAAAATAATAGAACCTCCTTGGGATTAAGCAAAAAGTCATAGAAAGTTGACTCCTCCCACATCATAGTCATGCTCTTATTAGCCGTTGAGTAAGAATAACCAGGAGTAGTACCGGATTTCCTTCCAAAAATGCCATTCAAATTAGGACCTAAAGATAATATAAAAAAATATATACAAAGTTAGCCTAATCTTTTTTAAAGAAAAAAAAAGGTTACATATTATGTAGTGATTCTTATCTAAAAAAATAAAAGAGAGAGAGAGAGAGAGAGAGAGAGAGAGAGAGATGAAGTTGGCTTAAAGTTAAGGTATATTAAGGTTAAGGTTTAGGATGGTTTAGACAATGAGGCAAGGATAGAGAAAAAGTAATACTAAATCATTAGATTATAAAGTATATAAAACGCATGTATTATGAATTAGATAAAGTAATGAACACGAAATTTATAGAGAATGAGTATCAAAAATATAGAATAAAAAATATGCAATTTTGATGAGAAATGAGAGAGAAAAAATTTAAATATTAAGCAGTTCAAAGAATTTAAAAGGATTATGAGATTGTTAAATCAAGCAAACATAGCAGAATCGATGGATGATGAACATGAAATTATATAAATTGAGTTTGAAATACTTTGGTGCCAATTAGAATCATTTGAAATAATGTTTGCTTGAAGAACAAGCTTTGTTGATGCGTATAGAAAGTTGAAATCATCACAGACGATGCATTCAATTAATTTGATTAAATATGTCAAATGACAATTACAACATTGAATAAATTGATATTGGAACACTCAATTGTCTTGGAAGTTGCCTAAACATCATCCGTTCATGGAAAGGATTTCGTCAAGATGCTTGGGGCATCGAAATCTACCAATACAATTTTTTTTGCAATTAATTTGATTTAATCGAATGACAATGATTGGCTATGGGTGAACATTGCACAATCGGACTAGAACTACCTCAAATGCAAATGACATAGAAATTATTCAAATGGCATCCATTTTGCAAAACAAATTGCTTCGATGTACTTGGAACATCAAAATCTATCAAGATAACCCTTTTGATATCAATTTGATCAATTATGGTGACCTAACGGACTCTAGACTAGATGTTTTATGAATTAAGCTAAAAAATTTTAGATCATTATTGAAACTACTCAAATGATATTTGTTTGTAAAATGGGTTGTCACACCGCATCTAAAAAGTCAAAATTATTTGGAAATGACAAATGTCTTGCTCGGATCCCTGCATGAATGTGAAGCACAAGAATTACTTATGTACAAGCGACGACATATATTTTGAGATGAGCAAAATAAGATGAATTTTACCATCATAAGCCAATATGCATAAAAATTGCTTACAATTTTGTTTATAATAATAGTAATAGTTAATATTTATATATTTATAATAATAATAATAATATATGTATATTAAAAATGTGTTTTATAAAAATCAAATTAAATCTATTTATTATTATATAAATATATTTAAAATTTATAAAAAAAATTAATAAATATTTTTGAGATATTTAAGCTAATTTAATGATAAATTTACGTACATATACAAATTTTAAATCTAAGAATTCTTGCTTGAAAGTATAATTTCTCAATAAGGTTAAGATGCATTGCATAAAATTAAAATTTAGGGGGTTTACATACATAACACTTGAAACTTTAATATTTATCTATCTAACACCTAAACTAAAATATTTATAGTTTTAACACCCTAAACCATTAAATGGATCAAAATTACTACTCTCCCGTTAATCCTGTCACATTCCCATAACACTCCATCCTACCCCGTCTTCTATAGGTAACTTTATCCTACAACGTACATTAGACTCCGTTGCAACAACTCGCAAAGACTTCCCACGTAACCCATGACAACCCTTCTTTTCCCTTCTCACCGCTACTCAGTTGTTCTACCCTTCCCTCTCCATGAGCTTTTCCAACAGAGCACGAAGCTTTCCTGTGAATCTCTTTTGTTTTCTGTTATTTGAAGATTACTTTTATTTGTTGTTTATGGTGACACCTACAATATATATTTATATAAATTTGTTGTCACTATAAGTGAGAAATTTGCTCGAAGATAATTAATCGCTGAAATTCATTTCATTATTTTTCTCGAATCAGTTCATCGAGCTAAAGCAAACCATGAGCTGAATTGTTGGCTCGGTTTTAAGTTCGAGCCGATTTCGATCCGTAGTTAAATCGGCTCGTTCGATTTTTCGAACGGCTCGAATACAGCGCGCTGCGGCCTGCGGGTTCACGAGCGATTAGCGAATGGCGATTCTCCTTCTCTGCCTCTCTGGACTGGACCGTGAGATCAAAGGTGAACGCTTGATATCTAACATAACGAGGGTTTCACCCTTTCAAATTTTAGCCTTCAACGCTTCGTAACTCCGACTCCGTGACTTCTTTGAGTTCTTTCTCTATTTCTTATGAATCTTATCTTTGCGGTTGCGGCTAGGGCTTGAGATTAGGTTTGAGAACGATTCTCTATTCTTTGCCTCTTCGGTCCTCATTGATCTCGTCAGGCTTCATCGCTTCGTGATTCCGTGAATCATGCTTTATTTCTTAGCCCTCTCTGAGGCGCAGACTTGCATTGTCTGCAGTGTTTTCATTTTTTTCTCCGTGATAGAGTCATTGTTACCTTCACAACTTCACTCAACCGCTCGATTTATTTCTTTTCTCCAGACTCATTTTTACGGCATAGATAGTAGCAATATTGGTTAAATTTATTGATTAGTTTATGGCATAGATATACGTTAGTTATTTGTTTTTATATATTATAGTTTCATATGATCATATTTTGATTACTCTTGAGTCTTGATGGCACTATTGACTATTGTTGCCTTGTTGGCTTTCAATTTTTGATTGGTGATGGTATCAGTTTCACAGGTCACGGCTTCGTAGACTTGGAAAAAACAAGAGCTATTGTTGAAAATGGGAGTATCACCAAACTTCGTAGACTTGCTGCACTTGCATAACTATTGTTGCCTTGTTGCCTAATCGTAGTTGTTACTTGTTAGTTGTTACTTGTTAAGTTGTTAGTAATGAAGAAATATTTGAAGGGGATTGTTCATTTGTTCTGTTGCTTTGAGCAAAGTTATTTTGCTATTAGAGCTATCGGTTTTTTGGTGGTATCAAATATCAATATTTAGAGCTCTTGCGCCTTGCCTCTTGATGTCGATGTGTCACGGCTTCCCTGTTAATCTTGATGTGTCACGGCTTTGAGCAAAGTTATTTCACAGGTCAGTGGGTAATGGCTTCCCTGTTAATCTTATTTCTTTTCTTGGATGCTCTCAGTTTGCTTAGTTACTCTTATTCTTTTATAATGCATTTATAAGCTATGATTCTGATTTCTGCACAGGCACATCCAACTTGGAAGCTCTTGTTGTGATATTAAACTATTTTAATTTGTTATGTCTATGAGGTGTTTGAATGATTGAATTAGTTGAATGCTCTTATCCTTTAAGTATGCATTTATTTCTTTGAACATTCAGTTTATATAAACTTTTCATCCCTAGACTACGCTAGGACTAGTGATACTTTCAAAAAATTTTGTTGTAGAAATCTGATACATGTGCCATTTAATTTTTTTAATTTAAGCAATATTTCACTATTTTCATCATTGAAAATGGTTTAAGTAAAGCAACGATAGAAAATCATCTTTTGTACATATGATATTTAATTTATTTTACTTGAGCAATGTTTTACTATGTTCATCGTAGAAAATGATTTTTGCAGTAGATATTTGATAAAATTGGACGATTATGGTCCCTAATAGATCATAGTTAAGGTTCACTTAAACCTTTTCACAATCATTTTGGTTTTTTTTTTGTTTAAAATCATTTATTCACATACAAATTATAATTATTTGTTGAATTACATGCGAGTCTATAATTGAATCATATTATATTTGTATAGATATAATGAAAAGTCACTCTCAAAGCAAATCAAATAGTTCCTCAACTCAACCTCATGCTGAAAATGCAAAAAATGATATTGAAAGTGTGGATGAAATTACTTGTATAGATGATAGAAAGGGTAAAAGGCAATGTTATGAAGTTTGACAACCTTTTACTGAAATATCAGTCTCAGAAAAAGAAAAAATCATATCAAAGTACAAATACAATTATTGTGTTAAGTCTTATGTTAAACAAAAAATTGGTACTACATCTTAATTGAGCAGACATTACAATGAATCACTATAGCAGAAATAGTATTAGAGAAAAGTGACAAAAGTTTTTTGATCCTATAACTGAGGACCTTGAAGAAACTGATTTGATTTCTAGTTTGTGTGTTTCAACTGCTTATGATCATAACAGAATTAAAAATATTATTGCTAAGATGATCATTGTTCATGAATATCCTTTTATGACAGTTGAACATTTATAGTTTAATATTTTGATGAAATCTATGAATCCAAACTATCATAAAATTTCTAGATTTGGTGTCAAAGAAGAGTGCATGAAAGTGTATGAAGTGGAAAAGAAAACTTAAAAAGTTAAATTAACTGAGACAGACTAGTGATTGCTGGACATCAAGCCAAATAATTGGTTATATGTGTCTCACAGTGTATTATATTAGTTCTGACTGGAAATTGCAGTCAAGGATAATCAATTTTAGTGATTTAGATCCTCCTCACAGTGGAGTTGTGATATCTGAAGTCATTTCTGAAATTTTATTGCAATGGGGTATTCAAAATAAAATCAGCACTATAACTTTGGATAATGCATCATCAAATGATGTGACAGCTAGAAACTTGAAAGCATTATTTACTAGAAGGTCTGGATTTATGGTAATGAGAGATTTCTTTCATGTTCACTGTGATGCTCATATTTTAAATCTAATGGTGCAAAATGGATTGAAAGAAATTGGCAATATATTTTAAAAGGTAAGAGAATCAATTTTATTTGTAAAGCGATCTCCTAGCCGCTTACACAAATTTGGTGAGATTGCTAGAAAGATTGGCTTATCAACAACAAAGTCACTATGCATTGATGTTCCTATACGTTGGAACTCAACATACAAATATTAGAGTCTGTATTTTACTACAAGATTGTTTTTCCATAATATGCTTTGCAAGATCTTAATTACATATGGTTACCTTCTGAGGAAGATTGGAATCAGTTTGATAAGGTTAGAGAGTTGCTTCACATTTTTCATCGAATAACTAAAATTTTTTCTGGATCAAACTATCCTACTGCAAATAGGCTTCTTCCAAATCTAATATTAAGAAAACCTTAGATAGAGAATATTTATCTGATAGTCTTTTCATTTCTAATATAACAAGCACTATGAAGGAAAAATTTGATAAGTACTGGCCAGATTGTTCGTTGTTATTCTCAATTGCATGCATTCTAGATCCAAGAATAAACTTATTTGCCATTAATTATTACTATCCACATATTTATGGTAATGATGTTGTTGATGAGAAAAAGGACACAGTTAAACAGAAATTATTTGAGCTATACTCTTTCTATGCTATTGATAAACAACATACAACTAAAAAAAATACAGGAGCACCTACTATACAAGCTGAATCAACATCTACAATACAAGGAAGTCACAATTTGTCTGATGATTTGGCTTACTCTACTGGCCTTTTAGTTCCACAGAAATCTGACTTAGAAATATACTTAGATGAAGCTTGTGTTAAATGTCCTGATTCAGAATTTGATATTTTTGATTGGTGGAAAATGTCCGCCATGAAATACAAGACACTATCAAAGATGACAAAGATATTTTTACAATCCCAATAACTTCTGATTGCTTGAGTCGACCTTTAGTGCAGGTGGTCATGTGCTTAGTGATTATAGAAGTTCTATTTCACCAAAAACATTGGCTGCCTTAAAATGCAATGGAAATTAGATTTGTATGCATTCAAAACTATGGTAATGTTTTCATCATTCTATTTTTTATAGTGAAATTACATTCTATTTAATTTTTTCAATAAAGACAACGCCTTCTTTGCATTTCCAGTTTGACATCTTAACTGAAGAAAACTTAGCTATATCTGTGCCTGGAAGCTTGATTGTGGATTCACAAATTTGAATTTCACGAAGGTAACATTATTTTGTGGGCTTTTACAATATACTTTTGTAAGTTGTAAGTTGTAACTACTGTTTTATGTATTGTAGACTTTAATAATTAACGTTTGTTTTTAATTTTGGATGCCCAATGATAAAATTATACTAAGATGAGTTTTGAGAAAATTATTAATTTTTAGGCTTACAATATGGTGACTTTTGGTTTTTTTTATATATTGGTTTGGTCAATGAAAAAATTTGAGACCATTTAGGGTGACAAAATACTTTTTTAATTTTCTGCTATGAAATTGTGGCTTATGACAAATTACAATGTTTAAAGTTTGGCCTTTTAAAAATTGTGGCTTACTTTCTCAATTTTTGTACTTGCTATTTCTACATTTTAGTTGTAATTTTTTTAATCATGAAAATGGAAGGTTGGAAGACTTGTTTCAACTATGTTGTAGTGCTATTTGCACATTTTAATAGTTGTTGTAATGTCAGCACATTAGTTTCTTGAGTTTTTGAAATCATTTTGCATTTTCATATAATTGAAGTTGATGCTTTTCAATGTCTTATGTCACCCTAAAAAATATCAATCATCTCGATTTTGAGGACAAAAATAAAATAAAAACACAATCGTTCTTGGGGTTTAGTTATGCTCTCATGTATAAACCATTGTAGTTGTAGTTTAGACTGATCTTTCTTACATTGAAAGTCAATGGACCTCTATTTAACTTTTGAATTTTGTTTCTATACTGTACTGTGCTGAAAGCCTAAAAGCTAAACCTTGGTCCTTGGCATGTTAATGATTATTATGAGGTATTTTTTATTCTCATTTATTTTGGGCGTTGTTGTGCAAGCTTGAAATATTTTAAACCAAAATCAATTAATGATTATTATGAGGTATTTGTCTTGACAATGTTAAGTAACTACATCAAATTTGAAGCTCATGTCTCTTGTAGCTGTATTTGTCTGCTATGCTTATGAGCTTATTTGGTGTATGGTTGTAACTTGTAACTGTAGTCAGATGTTGTCTGTCATGAGGTATGCTATTACAACTTACAATCATTTTATATGTAATTTCATTATGTACTGCTGTAAGCCTATGTTTAAACTCAACTCATCTGTCATCTCAGATGCCTGTAAGCTAAATACTGCATGCAGTTTGTGTGCGTTGTGCCGCAAGTTTATCTACGATAATTTGCTTAGTTGCTTTAGTGCCATGTGTCTATGTAATTTGTCTATGTATACAGCTTGAGTCTTGGAGCTTAAGGTATTTGTTTTAATTCATAATTTCTGATGTTTAGTTACTTCAGTAATTTCAGTTAGAGCCTGAGGATGAGGTATTTATTTTATTTTATAATTTGAGTTTTCCTTTTATTTTATGTTCTCCAATACCTGTCTCCTGATTATCTATTATCTTGTGGGATGTAAATGTATTTGATTTGATTATTCGAGAATCGAGAGTTTTTGGACTATGATGAGAAGAGCATAATATTGCAATTTCAATTTCTTCCAACAAAAAATTCTGATCCATCATTGGTGGCTCTCATTGGATGGCAAATAACCAATCTATTTTGGGGCTTTCTTTATTTTAATGGCTATCGGATGGCCTCGGCAACCTGGAGTCTACAAGTGGAATATAGAAATTTGTATAGATTGCAAATACTTGAAGATGATTATAACTCTCTCTGAGTCCCGATAGTCAATTTAAATATGTGCTCTTGATATTATCTTTTATTTATATTTTTGTAAATTTGATTTTTTTGTATTGACTAAACACAATTAAATATGTACAATGAAAATTAAATTGTAAAATTTTAGTTTATCTGTTTAGTAAAATGTACATACATTATTATCTTTAATAGATTTTAAAATTTTAATTATTATATTGATTTAAATTTCAAATTTATACAATTAATTCAAGCAAATTTCAATTTATGTAAACTTAATGAATTAAATGCAAACTTAATTAATCAAACATCTAATTAATGCAAACTTAATGAATTAATCCATCATCTTAATTAATCAAATTAATTTAAATAAGTTACATTAAATATAATTCTAAAATGAAGCATAAATCAAACCCCTAATTAAATTTAATAATTAATCACACCCATTAAGTAAACTAATTAAGTTAATCAAATTAATCATATTAAACCTAAGCTGAATCAAACATAATCAAAATGAAATTAAATATTAATCAAAACCTAAATTAAACCTAAATCATTAAGTCATTAATTACATCATTAAGAATTAAATAAATCCTTATTTAATTTAATAATTAACTTAAACACACTCCTTAATTAAACTAATTACCCTTAAGCTAATCCAATTAATAAACACCTAATTAATGCAAACTTAATAAATTAATCCACCATCTTAATAAACCAAATTAATTTTATAAATCAGATTAAAATTAATTCAATTCAAACACTTAATTAATCTACTAATTAATTTGATCACACATCTTAAATAAGCTAATTAAGTCAATCAAATTAATCATATTAAACTTAAACTTAATCAAACATAAATGCAATCAAATCAAAACATAAATTAAACCTAATTATTAAGTCATTAATTACATCATTAATCTAAATAAATATGAAATCAAATTGAAAATTAAACAATTCTTTATAATTAACATAAATATACTTCTTAATTAAACTAATCACATAATCCCATTGAACCTAAGAAAACTCATAGACTAATAAAGCTAATCAAATCAAATTAAATCAAATTAAATTAAATTAAGAAAGTCTCTCATCAATTTAATATGCAATCAAATCAAATCTCATTCAACCTACTTAAATAAGATAAACTAATTAACTATCCAATGTATGAAATCAAAATGCAAACCAAACTTTGATAAACATGACAAATGGATGAGATTAAAAGATAAAATCCTAATTACAAGGAATCAAACTCAATTAAAATCAAAATAAAATCTCAATTAATCTAATCTGATCAAACTACAAATGAATGAACCATAATTAAATCAAATAAACATAAAGTTAAGTCACATAATCATAATCAAAGAAAGGAATTAGATATTAATTTAAAAGGATATTGAATTATCAAGATTTAATTAAACCAAAACATCAAATCTAAAATTAATCATGAATTTAAACAAACTTAAACTTTATTAGAGATCAAGGATATTGAATTATCAAGATTTAATTAAACCAAAACATCTAATATGAAATTAATTAATCAAAAACACATGAATTTAAATAAACTTAAACTTCATTAGATATTAAGGATATTGAATTATCAAGATGTAATTAAACCAAAACATCTAAATCAAAATCAATAATCAAATATTTAAACAAACTCAAATCCTAAATTCTAAATCAAATCAAATAAATCAATTCAAATGAATTACACAAATTCAAATGTGCTAATTAAGATACTTAAGGACCTTAGTTAGACTCTTTAGGAGTTAGGATGTAGAATGTGAGTTCTGTCTACAAATGGAATTCATTCTACTCTTCATTCTTGAAAACTTAAACATCACTTTAACCAAAAAAAAGTGAAATAAAAATGAAAAGTAAATCATTAAATCATTTAAATTGAAATCACCCAAAGGTAAAATTTAAACAAATTCAAACTCCAAATTGAAACTTAAACTAAAGAAGCCTAGTAAAGCCTTGCCACACAAGTTTTAAGCACACACATTGGAATACTAAGTCACCACTTCTAGTGCTAAGTTAGGGCATTATATGTATGATGTTGAATTTTGTTTTGTGATATAATATTTTAGATTGGATGTTAGGGTGTATATTTCAGAGATATGTTAGCTTATTAGCCTAATCATATTTTCTTGAGGAGTTGTGCTTAGCCGTAATAAAAAAATAAATGCTTTTTTGTCACGTGTTTAGCTTAAGTGTAACCCATGTTAGACAGTGCTTGGTTACTCATGTGTGGGTGCTAAGTCAAATTATTCATATAACTACTTGGGTTGTATGGTGTGTTTAGCTAACATTTATTTTACAGGTGTAGCTAGATTTACTTTTTTTATTTTTAATGTAATTTTGTATTAGAAATTAGGATTAATGTTATGGGGGATTAGGATAGCAGTGCTTAGTCCCTGGGGTGCCTGGTGATGCCTTTGGAGCAAATCAAAATCAAAAGGAAGAGAAGGAAGAAATGAAGAAAAGAAGACCCCTATAGCATATATTATTTTTGTAATCTGGGTTGTATATGGGCAGAGCTCGACTACCCATCTTTTTCTTCTCTTTTTGAGGTATACGGAGGAACTCGACCCTAGTGGCCTTTTATTCTTTTATGGTAGCCTATAAAATTATTTGATGTTCTATTTAGATTGCGCACTAGAATTGCATACTTTTCTTAGTTTCTTCATGATTGATGTTTGAATGTATGGCCTGGATGCGGTAGGCTCTTAGGATAAAATTAACTTTTCTACCCCAATTAATAACTCATAACTAAAATTTTAAAATAACTCATAACCTCACATAAAAGCCTAGAATTAAATAAAGATAATAAAATTTTTAGCAACCCCTTAGCTAGATGAATGAATGTATAATATCATGCATGTCATATTATTCCACTCTAAAGAGGGGCTTCCATCTTGCTGAGAATGAAGGCTTAACCTGTGAGAGCCTTTGATGGAAGAACACCCCTTTCTCTCTTGATTTGGCCCATAATCAAATTCTCATGCATTTAGGCATACAAAATCTCATAGCCTATGTCAAAATAAAGAGTCCAAAAGAATCAAATAAATTTGATAAAATTTGCATTAGATTAAGTCATGGTTTCATACCACTCATGCTCTAGTCTCTTAGGGAGTGAGTTTAAGGACTTAGTTTCTTCTCTAAATAAACAATAACATAGCCATCTTGCAAAACATAAGCCTTGCCTATATGGATTTAAAGCATATGAGGAGTTAGCTGGCTATCACTCCAGATGATAATAAGTTCAGCAGTTGGGTGATTTATTCTCTCTTGTGGAGGTAAACCATATACCCATTTTCTCCTTAGATTTAGGTTGTGCTTCGGCCCTCGCCAAAGCTCCTTAGCTTAGGATCTGAGGTATTTATTTTCTTTGGGCAACAAGCATAAATCCTCACCTCTTAGGCATTTCCACAATCTTATGTTATGGAAGTATAAGCCCAAGCAATCTAATAAAATGTCAACTAAAATAATTAACTCTCTTCAATTTCAAAAATATAAAGCCCAATTATAGGGTAGATTGGAATGCTCATTATGCTTCCTAGTATCATGAGCATTTCTTACTTTCTCCCTTTGGATTCCAAAAATAAATCTTCTCCTTGATCTATCCCATTTGATTTTCTAAAATAGCCAATCCTTTGATAGTCTTAACCTTGAAATCTTTGGAGACCCTAATTGTCTACTTTAATCGAGAGTATTCTTAAGGACTTCCCATTCCTTAGGATGTAATTAACTATGGGGGCTTGCCTCCATAGGAAACTTAACAAACCCGGCTTAAAATAAACCCTACTTTACTTTTCTATGTAAAGTAGGGGAAAGATCTCTGGTATATTCGAAGACCCATCATGCCTTAGGAGTCTTATTAGGTAATTAGATCCATTATAGGGTGGTGATTTCTATCTTTCGAGATAGTACATCATTCCTTAATGTCATACCCGATCACTTCAATAAGTACCCCCTAAGATCTGCATGGTGTCCCACATCCTCAAAAATAAACACCACAGATTTTTCTGGCGACTATGTGGGATAGTTTCTCTCTCCATCTTTAGTAGAAAATTATTGTCTCCAAACATCGATAGTGGACTTATATTTTATATAAGCTCAAGACTATCTTTCTTTCCATTGTCACTCTGCTTATTTCATCCTTAAGCAAAGGTGCCAACATCCTTTAGGTTTTAGGACCTCACTCCATGTAGGTCTTAAACCCCTATTGGGTCCCCAAAAGGTAAAAATAAATTAACTAAAGAAAGGAAAAAATAATCGAACATAAAATTTTGAACCTCTTACCACTAGCTTGGTGAAGTAAGGTTCATCTCATGCTCAATAAAATTTCAATAAAATCCAAAGTAAAATAAAAACATCTTTTACAAAAATTTTCAAAAGTCTTTTCAAAATAAAAATCATATGAACCCCATTTAACATAATCCAATTTGTTAAATGGAGGTTCTCTCTTTAAAATCAAAATTAAACAAAGAGAAAAATCTTTTCTCCAAAAATTTTTAAACCCCTTTCAAAATAAAATTAATTGAACCCCACTCATCATATCCAACTTTGTTAAGTGAAGGTTCCTTTTCAAAATCAAAATTAAATAAAAAAAATCCACGTCTTTAAAAATAAATATCAAAACCCATTTTCAAAAAAAATTAACCAACCTCATTTAATATACCCAAATATGTTAAATGTGAGTTCTATTTCAAAATAAAAATCAAATAACAAATACAACAAATAAAAATTCTTTCAAAAAAAAAAGTACTCCATTTAACATACTCAAATTTATTAATTGAGAGTTCCATTTTCAAAAAAAAAAAAAGAAAAATCTAAAATTTTGAACCTACCATCATTTGAAAAGTAAGGTTCCAAAATTTCATAAGTCCTAATCAAAGAGCTTTGAACCTATAATCATATCAACATTTGACTAATGAGGATCCAAATAAATTCTCTTCAAAAAATCTCTCCTAATCAAAATCTACCCCCTTATCATATTTAAATCTCATGAGTGTGGGTCCAAATTCTTTAAATCTATCAAGAATGTCTAAATCAAGTTTGACATAGAACTTGAAAACCTTGAGATGACTTATGATAATGAAATATTCATTATTATCAGTCATAAAGTTATGGTTAATAAAAACCAAGATGTGGATTTTCACCCTAAAGGACAAAGGTCATAGAGATTTTTTTCAGGGGCCAAGAATGAAATTGACAAGAAATTTGAGTATATCTTATCTATTTCAGATAAGTATGACTCAAAAGACTTGAATCCTAATTCCCAAAAGAAGACAAATCTCAAAATAATGATTGTAATCCATAAAGCAGCAGTACCGATGGACTTGATATCTTTAATGATTCTAACTTAGATAGAGATGCCCCCATTCTAAGCTTTCATGGTGTCACTATCGATAAAGAGTTAGAATCATCAAAGCTTAAAGGTCTAATGGGATAAACTTTGGACAAAATAAAAAAGAAAGAAAGAAAGAGAGAGAGAGTAGGTAGACATCAATTCTACCTCTCTTTAAGATATCAAGTCAATTGTGTAGTGGAAGGGTCCTACCACTTTGATCAACACCATAGGAAGAAGCAAACCGGTCATTGGAAATAATCAAATTCAAAATCCTTCTTAAGATACACCTCACAATCCAAAATAAGGGGATCAAACTATTTTGAAGGTTAATCTTAGGTCCTAAATTATCTTGGAAGGTTGCCCATTAAGCTAAGTAATAAGTGCACTCTCACATTCTCTAAAGAGATAGAAAAGCATTTGATTCTTCCATGCTCAGTTAGTGGCAACCTTCTCAAGTCATATTCAACATAGAATATCCTATGGAAAAGAAAGGCAAGCAATCTCCTCCAGAGAACACAATATAGACAAAGACTGAAAAAAAAAAGAAAAAAAACAAGACAAAAAAAGTGAGAAAGAGAAGAAGAAAAAGAGAAAAAGTAAAGCACCAATTATACATATCGATTTAGATTCAAAAAAATAAATCATATGTAGGAGGTGTGAATTGAAAAAAAAAAGGAGAACGATAAGAAGAAAAAGTGAAAAAGTAAAACATTAGTAATACACATTGGAATCCAAAGAATAAATCATGTGCATGAGGTGTAAATTCAAGAAAAAAAAAACAGAGAAAATAATATATAAGATAAATTCTGAGTCAAATTTTGACAAATCTTTGGAGTTAGATGGAAATTAAAATGAAAGATCTAAAAGGATGATTCGTGTATGATATGACTAGAAACTTAGTAGGTATGGTAGCTCATTGACTCCAATTCTACTATCTCATGATATTATTATAGGATTGGAAGTTAAGAGTTACTCCCAACCTCTAGAAAAAAAAAGAGATTTCAAATTTTGCACTTCATATCTTTTTCTTCAAGCTTGAAAGAGGATTCAACAGTTGTAGATAGTCCTTCAAATATAGTAATAAAATCATCTTTTGCCTAGTCTATTTACTTTTCTCAAAGATTTTTGAAGACTTTCAAATAGAGAATGCACTCCTTGAAAAAAAAAGGAAAAAAAAGAGAGGATCATTAACCAATAAGATTCAAGAAATTAACCTCAGAACATAAAGAGAGTCCACCCACCCTCCCAACATCCATATATGATAAGTTAGAAGGAAAACACTAACGGCTTGGTTAGGTTACTTTCGTAGTTTAAAGACTGCTTTACCTAGGACCATTATAAAGTGCCCAAGACATATCCAAAGGTAGCAGTCTATAAACTCAAAATTGAACCTATTGCTATTCCTATTTTACAAACTTTTGATGCAAAGAAGAGGATCAAAGTTTGAAGTTAACCTTATTGAAGAAGAAAGATACTACCATGATTTCCCAACATTATTCCCAATCAAAAGGAAGAACATTCAAATCTGCACATACATCAATTTTGAAGATCTAAGATAGGCATGTCTTGAAGACGAATTCACATTACCTATATCAAATTTAATAGCGAATATTGCCTCTTTGCATGCAGTCTCTTCATTCAAGGATGGGTTAAATGATGTTGGAGGATGAGAGACCATTCACATTTATAATTTTCATCAAAATTTACTACTATAAGGTCATGCCTTTTAAGCTTAAAAATGTTAGCGTACATACCAACGGGCCATGACTCAAATCTTTGATAACCTCATTCATCACCAAGTCGAATGCTATGTTGACGATCTCATGGTCTAAAGTAAAGAAAAGGAAGACCATCTTTATGATCTGAGTAGTTATCATCGATTAATTATGATACTACAACTTAAAGATGAATCCGCTAAAGTATACAATTAGGATGGCTTTAGAGAAGTTTCTAGGGCTTATAGTAAAGCATCATGGGATAATAAAAATTGATCTAAAAAAGATTAAAGTGATATTAGAGATGCAACCTCCAAAAAAAAAAGAAAAAAAAAGAGAAAAGAAAAATAATAATAATAAAAAAAAAGAAAAAAAAAAGAAAAAAAGGAAAAAAAAGAGAAAAAAAAACTAGGGGCGCAACACAATTAAAATCATTTCAAGGAAGGTTGTCGTGTCTAAGATACTTAATCTCTCATTTTTTTTGGTAGGTGTCAATCATTCACTACTTTGACAAAGAAAGTAGATCAAGTTCTGAAGGATGATAAGTTTCAATACTCATTCAAAAGCATAAGGTAATATTTCATGACTTGTATAATATTGGCCCCTCCATTCACCTTAGGCCACTAGTTTAAGGCTATCTCCATTTAGGGTACAACTCTTCTTGTTAAAATTTATCATCAATAATCAAAATTACAAAACTCTATGCATCGATTGAAAAGCTTGAAGGTCTTGCAAAAAAAGAAAAAAAGAAAAAGAAGAGAGAGACCTCAATTTGAATATAGATGGTTTAAACTCTTTCAAAGTTAGTCTATCTCAAAACTCTCCAAATCAAGATTTTGTTTTGATCATTAAAAGGCTTTACTGGTTCTTTGAAGGATGGAAAGTAGTTTAAACCACTATAATAGGAGAGTGTCTTGTATTTCTATGTCAACAAACACTACTTCAAAAGCCATTACACTCAAAATCAAATTCAAATTTGGAGAATAATTCAAGTAGTTGGAATAAGAAATTTTTTTCATTCAAATACAAATTAGAGCATAATATTTGAGAAGCTTGGTGAATTTCTTTCACTAAGGATGATCAATTACTTTGATTAAGGATTTTGGAGAAAGAACACTACTCTTATTTGTTCTTGTTCCATTTGCTAAAGAAATTTCAAAAAAAAATCAAAATAAATTCCTTAATGAAGTTATGTTCTCACATCTACATTGATTGAGTCTAAATTAAAAAGAATAATAAAATAAAATTTAATCTACAATCACCCTTCAGAATTCCTCATCAATCTAAACATTCCTTCAAACTTATATCAAAAACTCAATATTTATCTCCATTGCATTTATGGTAGGTGTAAGAGAACTCAAGCAACATCCTATCCTTCATCAAAACAAACACAAACTACACACAATTCTTCAATGCTATTAGGATAGGTGTAAGAGAACCCAGTAGACATCCTATTTTGACTAGCACAACTAAGTTAGGTGTAAGAGAACCCGAGCGACATCCTTTCTTGGTGGAATCACATTGCCCATGTGGCACCATTTCATCCATTCTTCAATGTGTTTAGGGGAAGAGGGAACCCAAAGCATCCTATCTCTCCACAACACAAACAAACTACACACAATTCTCTCAGTCTATTGATAGGTGTAAGAGAACCCAAGAGGCATCCTATTTGACTACTAAGTTAGGTGTAAGAGACCCAAGCACCATCCTTTCTTGGTGGAGTCACAATTACATGGTGTCATTTATCCATTCTTTTGTGTTTAGGGTAGGTGTAAGACCCAAGTGGAATCCTATTCTCTCTTTCATATCAAACAAACACATATCTTTTATCTCGAGCTATTTTGATGTGAGCAAGCCCCTCTCACTCATTAGTTTTATAGGTCGGTGCATTATCAAATCCCATTGTTGTTTCAGCGGATGTGAGTCCCCACACTTTTCCCGACTTGACCATTGCACCAAATGATGAGTCCTTGTCGGTTGGTAGGCCTTTTGCTTGGTAAGCTACCCTATGTTGACATTGTTTAAGAGGATGTAAGCCTACTCGCTTTCTTTTTGGACTAACCAATATGTATTGACTAGGTTGAGTATATTTGAGGTTTAGGATAAGTCTCCCAGTGACTCCTTTCCTCCTGACTACTTTAAGCTTGGGTCTAGTCCACAGACTCCTCGTTTAGTAATTAGTCTAGTTGGATGGCCTGTCGACAAGATAGACTATCCCAATGATCAGTTTCACTTTAGAGAGATGTAAGCCTACACGCCTTCTTTCTAAATTGATTATCACAAACGATGGGCACCTTAGGTTGGTTGGTTATCACCATGCTGACGGCGATGTGAGTCCCCACGCTTTCTCCTTGAGTCGGCCATCGAATACCTACAGGCTCTCTTTTAGGGTTTTGGGTAAAACCCTGGCGGCCTCCCTGGGCATCTATTTGGATCATCCTTTGATCCCATTTAGACACTACCTATTTTTTTTTGGATTGGGCGGTCCCCTTTCCTAGTAACCACCCCGGGTTGGAGAATTTGTTTCGGATGCGATTCTCCCTTGGTCCGATAAGTCTAATATAGGACTAAGGTGATATAAGCTCCTTCTTAGTGTGGTCTCTCACAAACCAATAGGGTCCATGCAAATATAAAATAAACAAAATATATCTTCTCTTGTGGATTAGGAATTCAAGCCTCCAATGGCTTCTTTCCCAAGTAGGCATCCTATCTTTAGGGCAGTGTCAGCAAAACTCCCTATAGGAATTGCCTGACTACTTTGAGTTGAGATAAGTCCAATGCACTCTCTTACCCAGGTCAGTTCAACTTGTTGTACCTGAGTTACCGACGGTCATCTTTGCTTGAAAGATATAAGTCTATTACACATTCTTTCCAACACAATTGTTGCAAATCAACGAGCAGCCCTAGGTCGGGCCTGATTTATTGCGCAAGTGACCGATCACCCCAATGGTTCCTTATTTAGGAATATGTGAGTCCCCGCACTTTCTTCCTAACTCGACCATTGCAAACTGAAAGGCACTCCTTAGGTTGGTTAGTTCTACCTAACGGCTGGTAGACTATCCCTTTGGATTTGTAAATCTAAGATAGGTGTAGGCCGATATTAGCTCTTTCTTAGTAGATCTATTGCACACTAATAGAGTCCATCTAAAATTAAATTAATTATAACTATTCTTGAGTCGATATAAGTCCACAGCGGCATTCGCTTAAATAGTATTCCTAGGTCACGATTGATCTGTTGCGCCATCGATAGATCATCCCAACGGCTAATCCCTACTTTGGAAGATGTAAGTCTACTACGCTTTCTTCTTAGTATAGTCATTGCACACCGAAAGGCAACCCTTAGGCCGGATAGTCCTACCTTATGGCTAGTTGACTACCCCTTTGGACTTGTAAATTTGAGATAGGTCAAGGCCGATATAGCTCCTTCTCAGTGGGTCTATCACATGCAAATAGGGTCCACAATATAACACACCAAATTAAATTAAATCTATTCAATTCAAATCAATATAAATCAAATTAATCATCATGACTACTCTTGAGTTGAGGTAAGACCCCAGTGGCACTCACTCAGTCTTATATAGGTTGATTTATTGCACCATGATCACCCAAGTGATCCTACTTTGAAGATGTAAGTCTATGCTTTCTTTCTAGTATAATTGCTGCGAAACCCTTAGGTGGATAGTCCTACCTTATGGTAGGTAGATTATCCCTTTAGACTTATAAATCTAAGAAAGGCCAAAGCCCCCGTGGCTCCTTCTCAATGTAGTCCATCTCACACTGATAGGGTCCATAACAAAATAAATTCAAAACCCACCTCCCTAGTCGAGTCATATTAAATATATCAAATAAACCAAATTTCTCCCCAGTGAGGAACAAATCAAATTAGCCTCCATAGTGGAGCTTAGATCAAAATTAAACAAATTTAACTGACTATACATCCCTAGTGGATATGCCCTCAATCTAGAACCCTTCTCCTTAGTGGAGCCATAACAAATTAAACCAACCTCCCTAATAGAGTCTAATCAAACAAATCAAAGAAATCTAATCAAATTCTTATCACCGAGATATAACACCTTCCTTGGAAGGTTCACATACCCAATCTATTAGAGCACATATCCCTAGCGAATATGCCTCCACATCAATTAAAATAAAACAAATTAAAATCAATTTGATCCTGATCCCCATCAAATTATAGATTCCTATCCCCAATGGATACACACCCAAACTAATCATATTCATAATCAAAATTAAATTCTTATTCCCAGAGGATAGCATGAACCTGTTTCCCAAGTGGAAGGTTCATGTACTCAATCGCCAGTAGATTCCTTCTAGTCATCTTATGCCCCTAGCATAAAGAGAGCTCCATTGCACTAAGATCGTGATTCTATCTACCTCTCAGGTCCAGGTATAGATCATTTCTAGTGTTTGCAATCTTGATATTGTTGATCATTTTCGGTCAATCTTGCGTGTGGTGTGCCTTGGGTTACACCACCTATTGGGGTCCTTTTTTGACCTCACTTTTAGAGTGAGTTCTTAACCTCCTCATCTTAGACTTAAGACTCTTCTAAACACTAAGATTTCTTAGTCATAAGACACTTAGTGATTAGGTGAACACTTACTAACAGACTTAGAATGGTTAATCATAGGATTAGGCTATGTCTTAGAGATTAGGATAAGCCTCTTACCCTACAAACCAAATTCAATCTAGATTCACCCTATTAAACCTACAATCAAACTTAATTTCAAATCCAAATTCAACTCTAAATGATTGAAACCCAAAATCAATTCAAATTCCAAGACCCTTCTTGAGCCATATGAACCATCCTCATAACCTTAGCCAAAACTCCCTTTAAATCAAATCAAATTCAATTGATTTTATAAATCAATTCAATTCAATCATTTATATTCATATAAATAAACTTCAAATCATGACCAAAACTAAAATCTCAAATCAAATCAAACCCAAACCCCAAGCCAATTCTTTGGACTTAGCCAAATTCTATTCAAATCAAGTCAAAATCAATGAATTTTCTTGAATCAATCATTCATTCATTATTTATCTAAATATAAATAAAACCTATAATCATCAAATCAAATTCAAGTCAACCCAAGTCAAGCCTAACTTAGCCCTTTTGACTTGAAAATTTCAAATGAGCCAAAATCCCTTAGACTCCAAATTGATTGCCGTTGAATTTATATTTCAATATAGGGCTCATATATAAGTTCAACTAAACTCGAATCAAACCAAAACCAAACCAATTGACCACTTAGGTCCACTTGACCCAAAGTGACCTAAAGGACCCATTTGAGCCAACTTCAATCCAACCCAAATTGGATTGAACCAAGCTCACCAAAACCTTACCATGATTGTTGATCACCTAGGATGATCAATTGCAATCAATTGGGTCAAACCAAGTCAAGTTAGTCATTTGACCAAGTCAATTATTGACCCAAATCCAAATAAACCAAAACTAGCCAAAACTTTTCCAAATTGATTGAAAATGATTTGAATCAACCCAAAATCAATATTTAAATATGACTTGACCACCAATTGAGCTAACCAAGCCCAATTGGCCATTTGATTCAAGTTGGCCCAAATTGGCTAAAGGATCAAATCATGATCTAACTTGAAACCAATGGCTCAAGTTCATTCCAAATTGATTATTGAACTTGACCAAAGCTAAAATTAAACCCAATTTGATCAATCAAGCCCAATTGGTCAACTTGACCCAATCTAGCCCAAATTCACCTAAAGGGTTAAATTGGCCTAAATCCAAATTATATCCAAATTAATCCAAACCAAAGACCACATTCATATTCGGTTAGCCAATTGAACATGAATCAACTCATAACCCAAGCCAATTTGGCCAATTTTGGTCAAATTGGTCAACTTGACCAAATATGACCCATATGACCCAAATTGGGCCAAATCCCTTAAAACCAAGCCAAGACCCATTGAGGGTTGATCAACAAATTTGGGATCAGCCCAAATAATCCAATTAAATCTCTCATGAATCCTCTCCCACATAAGATTCCACCCAACCTCATTTAATTCTCCCCCATCACATGCACTTCTCCTCCCCCAATATTTGCAAGAGAGGAATTTGGAGTAAAAATCTATAGTCCTCTATCAATCCATCATCCATCCCAACCACCCCAAGCAAGATGACAATCAATTTGGAGCTAAACAAGTTCAAAAAGAATGGATTTTTGGCCATTATAAAAATAGGGGTAAATGAGGCTTTACTCCTCTTCCTCCCACCACCATCCATCCCTCAAAAGATCCCCAAAGAAAAAAGGAACCCATCCCCCACCTCTTTGAGCCATTCTTGAGCTCAAAAATATAAATATTTGCTTTTCCGGCGAGGCGATGGTAAACATCAGAGAAGATGACATTTCGAAGGGAGATGAAGGTTAAAAATTATTTCAAAGCTTCCTCACATACCTAGGAGTTCACTCGGATCTTCACCGCCACCAAAAATCATCCCCGGTGAGGTAAATTTTGCCAAACTTTAGTCGACCTTAGGATTTCTCGCATTTTATGTTAATCTTCTTGTGATTTTAGGAATTTCCTCAAGATAATCCCCCATTTTTACTTTAAATCATTCTAATTAGAAAATAAAATTTTTTTGGTGTGAATCGACAAGAAAATAGGTTCATTTGGATAAGTTTTCACTTAGAAATCCCATTTTTCCCTTAAAAAAAAACTATTTTTACTGTTCATCGCTGGCGGGGCTACAGCTGCCGTCCGATCCTATAGTTCGCAGGATCGGGTAGCTCGGATCGCATGTGGATCTTGCGATCACGGCGTTGATCACGATCTCGATATCGATCGATCGCGGTTTGTACGGTCGATGCGGCGCCGTGATCGCGCGATCACGCCTCGATTCCACGATATTTGGACCATCCGATCTGTTATCGGACAATCTAGGGCGAACCGCGGGTCACTCCCTAGACCGTTGACTGGTCTTCCCTCCCAAACGGCTGATGTTAGCGCCACACGTATTTTTTTGCTTTGAAAGATTAATTTAAATTCCTTAAAAGTTCAAAAATTCATAGAAAATAAAATACTTAACCAAAAATTGCAAATAAAAACTCATTGCATTCATCTTTCAGAGATGAATCCAATAAATCTAAAATCTCCAAATTTCAATAAGTATTTTGAGCTTAATTTGAGTTTTAATGAAAATTAAATTCCATTAATTAAACTAAAAATATAGGTCAAGTTAGATTGAAAATTTTATAGATTAAAATTAATTCTAAAACACACCTACCATAAAAATTTCAAATGAAAAAGACTTCTAGATTAGGAGAAATTAAATTTTGAAGTTCAGATTATCCTTTTTAATAAAAATAAGTCAAATTAAAATTCAAAAATTTACAAATCTTCAAAATGGCTTAAATCACTTCAATTGACATCTAGGACTCTTATGAAAATAATATGATTTTCTAAATCCTAATGAACCCCAAACAAACACTTAAGATTAAAGTTTAATCAATTAGTTAATTAAAATATAATCAAAAAATAATTTAAATATCAAATCAAAATAGAAATGAAATAAAGCAATCATTAATCAAACCTCAAATCAGAAAAATTTCATCAAGAAATTAAATTAAATATGATTAAACCTATTTAAGTTAATAAAACTCAATTAAATGATTAAATCTTAAATCAAACTTAAAATTAAACAAATCTAAACTTTAACATAAAACCAAAGATAAACTAAACCTACACTAAGATGGAATCTTAATCATATGAAACCCCTTAATGAGTATAAATAAACTGAAACTAAATCATTAAATAAACTAAAAAATCAAATTGATTAATAAACCAATTCAACATAATCATTTAATACTAATCAATTAAACCAAATAAAGTTAAAGTAAACTTAATTAACATATGATTAAATCACATCCATTTGGAATAAGATAATTAATTAAACATTAAATATTTCAACCTAATAACTAAATCAAACATGTTAATGAAATCAAACAAACATAATAAATGAATAAAAATCAAATAAAACTCTAATTATAAATAATCAAACTTAATTGAAATGAAACAAATAATTAATTTAAAAATTGATGGTAATAAATAATAACCTTTAATCAAATCAAACTTAAAAAACACTTAACTAAATCAAATCACTCACATGTAAAATTAAGTCATTAATCTCTATTAAATAAATAATTAATCTAATGATTAAAAATTTAATTACCCTTAATCAAACATAATTAATCAAACTTAATTAATGCAAACTTAATGAATTAATCATCATCTTAATTAATCAAATTAATTTAAATAAGTTACATTAAAGCTAACAAATTAAGCTTAAATCAAACCCTAATTAAATTTTAATAATTAATCACACCAAATAAAATTAATTAATTAATCATATTAACCTAAGCTTAATCAAACATAATCAAAAATGCAAAATACTAAAAACCTATCTAAATCATTAAGTCATTAATTACATCATTAAAATTAAATAAATCTATATTTTATTTAATAATAAACATTTAATTAAAAACTAATTTAAGCTAATCCAATTGAATAAACATCTAATTAATGCAAACTTAATAAATTAATCCATCATCTTAATAAAACCAAATTAACTTTATAAATATTAAAATTAATTCAAATCAAACACTTAATTAATCTAATTAATTTGATCACACATCTTAAATAAGCTAATTAAGTTAATCAAATTAATCATATTAAACTTAAACTTAATCAAACATAAATGCACCAAATCAAACCTAAATTAAACCTAAAATTATTAAGTCATTAATTACATTAATCTAAACAAATATGAAATCAAATTGAAAATTAAACAAATCTTTATAATTAACATAAATACACTTCTAATTAAACTAATCACATAATCACAAACCTAAGCAAACCCATAGACTAATAAAGATAATCAAATCAAATTAAATCAAATTAAATTAAATTAAGAAAGACTCTCATCAATTTAATATGTAATCAAATCAAATCTCATTCAACCTACTTAAATAAGATAAACTTATTAACTATCCAATGTATGAAATCAAAATAAAAATCAAAACTTAGATAAACATGACAAATGGATGAGATTAAAAATAAAATCCTAATTACAAAAATGAAACTCAATTAAAATCAAAATAAAATCTCAATTAATCTCATCTGATCAAACTACAAATAAATGAACCATAATCAAATCAAATAAACATAAAGTTAAGTCACATAACCATAATCAAAGAAAAGAATTAGATATTAATTTAAAAGGATATTGAATTATCAAGATTTAATTAAACCAAAATATCTAATTAAAAAATTAATTATGAATTTAAACAAACTTAAACTTCATTAGAGATTAAGGATATTGAATTATCAAGATTTAATTAAACCAAAACATCTAAATTAATCAATCAAAAACACATGAATTTAAACAAACTTAAACTCATTAGATATTAAGGATATTGAATTATCAAGATGTAATTAAACCAAAACATCTAATCAAAATCAATTAATCAAATATTTAAACAAACTCAAATTCTAAATTCTAAATCAAATCAATAAATCAAAATGAATTACACAAATTCAAATGGGCTAATTAAGATACTTAAGGACCTAGTTAGATCTTTAGAGTTAGGATGTAGAATAGGGTGAGTTCATCTACAAATGGAATTCATTCTACTCTTCATTCTTGAAAACTTAAACATCATTTAACCAAATAAAAGTGAAATAAAAATGAAAAATAAATCATTAAATCATTTAAATTGAAATCACCCAAAGGTAAAATTTAAATAAATTCAAACTCCAAATTGAAACTTAAACTAAAGAAGCCTAGTAAAGTCTTGCCACACAAGCCTTAAGCACACATTAGAATACTAAGTCACCACTTCTAGTGCTAAGTTAGGGCATTGTATGTATGATGTTATGTTTTATTTTATGATGTAATATTTTAGATTGGATGTTAGGGTGTATGTTTCATAGATTGGATGTTAGGCTGTTATTAGCCTAATCATATTTTCTATAGGGGGTTGTGCTTAAGGGGCTGCTATAATAAAAATATAAATGCTTTTGTTGTGCAGTGTTTAGCCCCTAAGCATAACTCATGTTAGACAGTGGCTTGGTTACCCATGTGTGGGGTGCTAAGTCCAAATTATTCATATAACTGCTTGTATGGATGTGTTTAGCTAACATTTATTTTGCGTGTGTAGCTAGATTTACTTTTCATATTTTAATGTAATTTTTATTAGGAATTAGATTAGTGTTATGGGGGGATTAGGATGAGCAGTGGCGAAGGTTTAGTCCTCTGATGCCTTTGGAGCAAATCAAATCAAAAGAAGAGAAGGAAGAAATGAAGAAAAGAAGACCCCCATAGCATATATTATTTTTGTAATCCGGTTGTATAAGGGTAGAGCTCACTACCCATATTTTCTCTTTTTCGGTGTACAGTGAACCCGACCCAAGTGGCCTTTTATTATTTTACAGTAGTCTATAAAATTATTTGATGTTGTGTTTAGATTGTGAACTAGATTGCATACTTTTCCTAGTTTCTTCATGATTGATGTTTGAATGTGTGGACTAGATGCGGTAGGCTCTTAGAATAAAATTAATTTTTCTACCCAAATTAACAACTCATAACTACAATTTTAAAATAACTCATAACCTCACATAAAAGCCTAGGAATTAAATCAAGATAATAAAATTTTTAGCAACCCTTAGTTGGATTATTGAATGTATAATATCATGCCTGTCATATTATTCCACTCTGTTAAGAGGGGCTTCCATCTTGTAGAGAATGAAGGCTTAACATGAGAGCCTTTGATGGAAGAACACCCCTTTCTCTTGATTTGGCCCATAATCAAATTCTCATGCATTTAGGCATACAAAATCCCATAGCCTATGTCAAAATAAAGAGTCCAAAAGAATCAAATAAATTTGATAAAATTTGCATTAGATTAAGTCATGGTTTCATACCACTCATGCTCTAGTCTCTTAGGGAGTGAGTTTAAGGACTTAGTTTCTTCTATAAATAAATAACAACCTAGCCATCTTGCAAAGCATAAGACTTGCCTACATGGATTTAAAGCATAGGAGGAGTTAGTGGTCACTCCACTGTAATAAGTCCAGAAGGGTGGTTTATTCTCTCTGTGGAGGTAAACCATATACCCATTTTCTCCTTAGATTTAGGTTGTTTGTACAAAGCTCCTTAGTTTAGGATCGAGGTAGTTATTTTCTTTGGGCTATACAAGCATAAATCCTCACCTCTTGCATTTTCACAATCTTAGGTTGTGGAATTATAAGCCCTAGCAATCTAATAAAATGTCAACTCAAATAATTAACTCTTTCAATTTCAAAATATAAAGCCCAATAGGGTAGATTGGAATGCTCACTAGCTTCCTAGTATCATGAGCATTTCCTACTTTCTCCCTTTGATTCCAAAATAAGTCTTCTCCTTGATCTCTCCCATTTGATTTTCTAAAATAGACAATCCTTTGATAGTCTTAACCTTGAAATCTTTGGAGACTGTAATTGTCTACTTTAATCGAGATTCTTAAGGAATTCCCATTCCTTATGATGTAATTAACTATGGGGGCTTGCCTCCATAGGAAACTTAACAATCTCGGCTTAAAATAAACCATACTTTACTTTTCCATATAAAGTGGGAAAGATCTCGTATATTCAAGACCCATCATGCCTAGAGTCCTTATTAGGTGATTAGTCCATTATAGGTTGTGATTTCTATCTTTCGAGATAGTAAATCATTCCTTAATGTCGTACCTAATCACTTTAATAAGTACCTCTAAGATCTGTATGGTGTCCCACATCTTAAAAATAACACCACAGATTTTTTTTAAGCACTGCTAGATAGTTTCTCTCCATATTTAGTAGAAAATTATTATTTCCAAACATCGATAGTGGACTTATATTTTATATAAGCTCAAGACTATCTTTCTTTCCATTGTCACTCTGCTTATTTCATCCTTAGGGTCCCCCAAAAGGTAAAAATAAATTAACTAAATAAAGGAAAAAATAACCGAACATAAAATTTTGAGCCTCTTACCACTAGCTTGGTGAAGTAAGATAGTTCATCTCACGCTCAATAAAATTTCAATAAAATCCAAAGTGAAATAAAAACATCTTTTACAAAAATTTTCAAAAGTCTTTTTAAAATAAAAATCATATGAACCCCATTTAACATAATCCAATTTGTTAAATGAGGTTCTCTCTTTAAAATCAAAATTAAACAAAGAGAAAAATCTTTTCTCCAAAAATTTTCAAACCCCTTTCAAAATAAAATTAATTGAGCCCCACTCATCATATCCAAATTTGTTAATTAAAGGTTCTTTTTTCAAAATCAAAATTAAATAAAAAAATCCACATCTTTAAAACTAAATATCAAAACCCATTTTCAAACAAAATTTACCATCCTCATTTAATATTCCCAAATATGTTAAATGTGAGATCTCTTTCAACATCAAAATCAAATAATAAATATAACAAACAAAAATTCTTTCTAAAAAAAATGTCAAGATATTCACCAAACAAAATTTTGAAAGGATATTTTCAAACAAAATTAACTCCATTTAACATACTCAAATTTGTTAAGTGAGAGTTCCATTTTCAAAAAAAAAAAAATCTAAAATTTTGAACCTACCATCATTTGAAAAGTAAGGTTCCAAAATTTCGTAAGTCCCAGTCAAAAAGCTCTGAACCTACAATCATATCAACATTTGACTAGTGAGGTTCCAAACAAATTCTCTTCAAAAAATCTCTCCAAATCAAAATCTAATTATTTGAACCCCCTTATCATATTTAAATCTGATGAGTGTGGGTCCAAATTCTTTAAATCTATCAAGAGTGTCTAAATCAAATTTGACATAGATCTTGAAAACCTTGAGATGACTTATGATAATGTAATATTCATTATTATCGGTCATAAAGTTATGGTTAATAAAAAACTTTTATGATGGAATTCAACTTAAAGCCATCAAGATTTTTTTAGGGGCCAAGAATAAAATTGACAAGAATTTTGAGTATATCTTATCTATTTTAGATAAGTATGACTCAAAAAACTTGAATCCTAATTCCCAATAGAAGACAACTCTCAAAATAATGATCGTAATCCATAAATTGAAGCTTGATGGATGATATCTTTAATGATTCTAACTTAGATAGAGATGCCCCCATTCTAAGCTTTCACGATGTCACTATTGATAAAGAGTTAGAATCATCAAATTTTAAAGGTCTAATGGGATAAACTTGGGAAAAATAAAAGAAAAGAAAGAATAAGAGAGAGTAGGTATTCAACTCTCTTCTAAGATATCACGGTTAATTATCAAGTATGGTCCTACCACTTTGATAAACACCATATCAAGAAGCAAACCTTGGAAATAATCAAATGAAATCCTTCTTAAGATACACCTCACAATCCAAAATAAGGGCATCAAACTATTTTGAAGGTTAATCTTAGGTCCTAAACTATCTTGGAAGGTTACCCACTAAGCTAAGTAATAAGTGCACTCTCACATTCTCTAAAGAGATAGAAAAGCATTTGATTCTTCCATGCTCAGTTAGTGGTAACCTCCTCAAGTCATATTCAACATAGAATATCCTATGAAAAAGAAAGGCAAGCAATCTCCGCAAGAGAACACAATATAGACAAAGAATGAAAAAAAAGTAAAAAAAAGAAGACATAAAAAAAAGAGAAAGAGAAGAAGAAAAAGAGAAAAAGTAAAGCACTAATAATACATATTGATTTAGATTCCAAAAAATAAATCATATGCATGAGGTGTGAATTCAAAAAAAAGGAGAATGAGAAGAAGAAAAAGAGTAAAAAGTAAAACATCAGTAATACACATTGATTTAGAATCCAAAGAATAAATCATGTGCATGAGGTGTAAATTCAAGGAAAAAAAGAGAAAATAATATATGAGATAAATTTTGAGTCAAATTTTGAGAAATCTCTAGAGTTAGATGGCAATTAAAAAGAGCTTCTAAAGGATGATTTCTTATGATATGACTAGAAACTTAGTGGGAAACTCATTCTAGCAAAAAAAAAAAAAAGAGATTTCAAATTTTGAATTTCATCTTTTCTTCAAGCTAAAGAGGATTCAACGTTGTAGATAGACCTTCAAATAAAGTAATAAAATCATCTTTTTTCCTTGTCATTTACTTTGCTCAAAGAATTTTGAAGACTTTCAAATAGAGAATGCACAAGAGATTTTAACCAATAAGTTTCAAGATATTAACCTGAGAACATAAAGAGAGTCCACCCACCCTCCCAACATCCATATATGATAAGTTAGAAAGAAAATGCTAATGACTTGGTTAGGTTCCTTTTGTTGTTTAGGGACTGCTTTACCTAAGACCATTATAAAGTGCCCAAGACATATCCAAAGGTAGCAGTTTATAAACTCAAAAATTGAACCTATTATTCTATTTTACAATCTTTTGACACAAAGAAGAGATCAAAGTTTGAAGTTAACCTCAAGAAGAAAGATACTACCATGATTTCCCAACATTATTTTCAATCAAAAGGAAGAACATTCAACCGACATATGTCAATTTTGAAGATCTAAGATAGACATGTCTTGAAGACAATTCACATTACCTATATCAAATTTAATAGAATATAGCCTCTTTTATGCGTCTCATTCAAGGATGGGTTAAATGATGTTGGAGGATTAGAGGCCATTCATTTATAATTTATCGAATTCTGCTATAAGGTCATGCCTTTAACCTTAAAAAATAAGGACATACCAGATACACTGAATCTTTGATGACCTCATTCATCACCAAGTCGAATGCTTCGTTGATGATCTCGTGGTCTAAAGCAAAGAAAAGGAAGACCATTTTTATGATATGAGTAGTTATCTTCGATTAATTATTACATTACAACCTAAAGATGAATCCCCTAAAGTATACAATTAGGATGGCTTTAGGGAAGTTTCTAGGGCTTGTAGTAATGCATCAACGTATAATAAAAAAGATTAAAGTGATATTAGAGATGCAACCTCCAAAAAAAAAGAAAAAAAAAGAGAAAAGAAAAAGAATAATAATAAAAAAGAAGAAAATAGAGAAAAAAAAGAAAAAAGAAAAAAAAAGAGAGAAAAAAAGGAGGGGCTCAACACAATTAAAATAATTTCAAGGAAGGTTGTCGTGTCTAAGATACTTAATCTCTCATTTTTTTTGGTATGAGTCAATCATTCACTGCTTTGACAAAGAAAGTAGATCATGTTTTGAAGGATGATAAGTTTCAATACTCATTCAAAAATATAAGGTAATATTTCATGATACCTATAATATTGGCCCCTCCATTTGCCTTAGGCCACTAGTTTAAGGCTATCTCCATTTAGGGTAAATCTCTTCTTGTTAAAGTTTATCATCAATAATCAAAATTACAAAACTCTATGCATCGATTGAAAAGCTTGAAGGTCTTGGAAAAAATGAACAAAAATAAAAAGAAGAGAGACCTCAATTAACGTTGAATATAGATGCTTTAAACTCTTTCAAAGTTAGTCTATCTCAAAACTCTCCAAATCAAGATTTTGTTTTTGATCATTAAAAGGCGTACTTTGGTGCTTTGAAGGATAAAAAGTAGTTTAAACCACTATAATAGGAGAGTGTCTTGTATTTATATGTCAACAAACACTACTTTAAAAGCCATTACACTCAAAATCAAATTCCAAATTTTGAGAATAATTCAAGTAGTTGGAATAAGAAATTTCTTTCATTCAAATACAAATTAGAGCATAATTTTTGAGAAGCCTTGGGGAATTTCTTTCACTAAGGATGATCAATTACTTTGATAGGGTCCCAAGGATTTTGGAGAAAGAACTATACTCTTAGTTGTTCTTGTTCCATTTGCACACACCTAAAGAAATCTTTTTTAAAAAAATCAAAATCAATTCCTTAATGAAGTTATGTTCTCACATCTACATTGATTGAGTCTGAATTAAAAAAATAATAAAATAAAAATCAATTTACAATCACCCTTGAAAATTCCTCATCAATCTAAACATTCCTTCAAACTTACATCAAAAACTCAATATTTATCTCCAACGCATTTATGGTAGGTGTAAGAGAACCCAAGCAACATCCTATCCCTCATCAACACAAACACAAACTACACATAATTCTCCAGTGCTATTAGGATAGGTGTAAGAGAACCCAATAGGCATCCTATTTCGACTAGCACAACCAAGTTAGGTATAAGAGATCCTAAGCGGCATCCTTTCTTGGTGGAATCACATTGCCCATGTGGCTCCATTTCATCCATTCTTTGATGTGTTTAGGGAAGGTATAAGGGAACCCAAAATCCTATCTCTCCACAACACAAACATAAACTACACATAATTCTCCAGTTGTTTTAGGATAGGTGTAAGAGAACCTAAAAGACATCCTATTTTGACTAGTACAACTAAGTTAAGTGTAAGAGAACCCAAGTGCCATCCTTTCTTGGTGGAGTCAAAATTGCCCCTGTGGCACCATTTCATCCATTCTTCTACATGTTTAGGGTAGGTGTAAGAGAGCCCAAGTGGCATCCTATTCCCTCTTTCATAACACAAACAAACACATATCTTTTATCTCGGGATATTTTGATGTGGGAGCAAGCCCCCCCGTGCCACTCACTCATTAGCTACTATAGGTCAGGCCGACATGCTACCTTGCTAGTGTGTCACCCTAGAGTTTACTTGTTTAGCAGATGTGAGTCCCCACACTTTCTGCCTAACTTGACCATTGCAAATCAACCAAATAGTCATTTGGTAGACTTTACCATTTAAGCTACCTTATGTTGACTTTGTTTAATAGGATGTAAGCCTACACGCTTTCTTCTTGGACTAGCCAATATGTATTGACTAGGTTGAGTATATATGAGGTTTAGGATAAGTCCCCCAATGACTCCTTTTCTACTACTTTAAGCTTGGTCCCTTACAGGACTCTCTTAGTAGTTGCATCGATTTCAAGATAGACTATCTCGATGATCAGTTCCTCTTTAGAGAGATGTAAGCCTACACACCTTCTTTCTAGACTGATTGTCATAAAATGACGGACACCTTAGGTTGGTTGGTTATTGCCATGCTGACGATGACCCACCCGGTGGATACACCACTCTTCCCAGATGTGAGTCCCCATATTTTCTCCTTGAGTTGGCCACTGAATACCTATAGGCTCTCTTTTACAGGGTTTTGGATAAAGCCCCTAGAGACACCTCCCTTGTGGGCACTCTATTTGGATCATGTCCTTAGAACTTAGACACTACCGTTATTTTGATTGAAGCCCCTTTTCTAACCACCTGTGGTTGGAGAATTTATTCAGGATGCGTAGATTCCTTATAAGTCTAGATATCAAATATAAGCTCCTTCTTAGTGCGGTCTCTTGCAATCTAATAGGGTCCATGTAAATATAAAATAAACAAAATATATCTTCACTTGTGGATTAGGAATTCAAGCCCCTAGTGGCCCCTTTCCCAAGCAGACATGCTATCTTTATGGTAGTGTTAGTGAAACTCCCTATAGGTATTGCCTAAAAATTTTTCTCTTTGTTTAGCATAGACAAATTTGCTAAGTAAAGATTCCATTTCTAAATTCATACATGATGTACATCATGGGAAAATAAGCAAAAAGAAAATTGTTTTCAGTCATCTCATTTAGAATACCCAAATTTTCTTAATGAGTAATCCAAAAATCAAATCTAAAATAAAATCAATTGTCCCTCTATTTAACATACTCAAATTTGTTAAATAAAGTGTCCCCAAACATAAATCATATTCAAATATGAACCAATAGAAGCATCAAAAGTTTCTCCAAAATATTTGAACCCATTTAACATACACAAATTTGTTGAATATGGATTCTAAACTCAAATGAACTCGAAATCTCTCCTCCGATTTATTCAAAATCTCTCCTAAATTCGGTGAGGCCCACTTAACATATTCAAATTATTGAGTGTGGGTTCAAACTCTAAATCAAATTTAAAAAGTCAGGAGAATACTAAGGCAAAAAATCTGATTTGAGTTTATTTTCAATAATTGCGGAGTTCCAGTTCAATTTCAACTCAATCTAGTTAGCTTTTCTCTGTGCAGTATAGTATAGATGGATTCATAGAAGTATGTGTTCACCTTCTCCTTCGGGATGGATTTGGCCTTGGATCGAGCTAGCCTCCCCCAAACTAATTTTGCTCATTTACTACATTTTGCCTGAGGATTTGAGGGAGCCAAGATTACTTGTGAGGGGACAACACTCATCACTGTCAACAGGGATGTGGTGGCTGGGTAGAAGCCAGTCATCTGTATTGTGATGCCCTCGAATTCTGAGTTTTCCTTATTGAAAAGGAAGGTAGTAAAGGTTCCCTCAGCAGCTACCATTCTAGTGCCTACATAGTCAATTGTTCCCATCACTGCCCCAGTGCAGGCTAGTACCCACTCATTGGCCTCCTCTAAGGGGAAGGTTATCCTGGCTTCAGGGATAGTCTCCCCTACCTTTGAGGTAGGGTCTAGCTCCTATACTACTCCACCTAGTCGAACCCAATGCCGCAATAGGAGATGCAAGATCAAGCGGCACCACGTGTTCATTGTCAGAGAGATAGAGACAGTATCTCACATTACAAAGGAGGGGTCACCCATGGAGGTTTCTCCTTTGCTTACTCAGAATAATTTTCATCCACTTTCTAGTTCTGAAGGAATGGAAGATGTCAGGAGGATTGCAATATCACCTCCACCTTCGGTTCATTATGAGACAACAGTTAGAGATAGGAGAAGATCATATGCTAGGCTCAAAATAGTTTTATGCCAAGTTGGCAGGGCTTATGGATGGTCGAGTCCGGGCTCCCGCTTAATTTACATCGTTATTCCTCAGGTGGAGAGTAGATCCATCGAGAGAGGGCCAGAGAGGCCTGAGTATTAGTTCACATCACTATTGGAGAAAGGCAGAGATATGCCAGGTAGTTAGCAACCTCAGAGATTTCCACGACGCTACCCACATCTCACAGACAAGATGTGGACTAGTACCACCCATCATGGAGGAGAGCCCTACAGAGGCAAAGTTGTCTCCACTACACTGATCTACTCCACCTCCGCTATGGCCAGTTCAGGTTCCATCTTGTACAATCCCACCCAGAGCCATGAGAGTAGCATTAAGGGAGAAGAAAGCCCCACTGGTGTTCTAGCTATGGGCAAGGGATCCCACTTCATCTACTCCACTGGCTAAGGTGAGGGCTATTTCTCCCGCCGACCTCTACTGTGGTGAAGATGAAGTGGCACCCCAGTATGAATCACCACCATCACCATCACCTCAATCGATTATGGATATAGCAGTGGTAGAAGGGAAGCAAACAATTCTATTTCTTCCATTGTGGTAGATCCCCAAGACTCCACCCATAGTTGACAAATCATGAGCATGTATCATCTAATGAGCATAGCCCCCTGTCACTCCAGTAGGGGAGGTTAGGTGTATCTCTGTTAATGAGCATAATCCCACCACCGACCAGGTGCGAGTATTTGTGCTAGCATAGTTAGATCGCTCATTGGATGATATCTTGGCACAATATTTTATTGAAAAGAAAGAAATCCTAGTGTATGATTGGTATGACCTTGAAGAGGAGAAGGTTAGCTTCTACCCTGACGAGGATGATTTATTGTAAGACTCAATAGAGGTACACGTGGTTGATACTAGAGGTTCCCTCTTTTGGGATCATCATAGTTTGGAAGGTGTTAGGTCAGATTAAGCAGCCTTATTCGACCCAACACCTCCTTGAACAACTTAAGCATAAATATGAGTAGATTGATAGGATGGGAAGGAGAGTTGAAGATTTATTAACGGTAGTTTAGCACTTCAGAGTTAAGCTCCAAAGAAGACAACTACCATTATGGAGACTCAAAGTTATTGTATGTCGGATCAACACAAGAGTTTTCCTCCAAAGAGAGTAAGCATCACTATAGAAAGGTAGTGACAGCACTCCCATACAAGAAAACACATCAAACTCATGGTAGAATAACAAGTGAAGGAAGCGCTAGAGCAAGCCTGAGGTGGTTCATTAGTTCTAAAGGGTAGACCTTACCTAGAGGAATTCGATGCTATCCAATATCCTAAGGGTTTTGTCCCTCCTTCTTTTAAAAGTTTTGATGGCAGTGGGAACCCTCGCCAACATATAGCACACTTTAGGGCCAGTTGTTGCAACATTGGTGGCAGTGATGCATTATTATTCTGTTTCTTTATCAACAATCTTGAGGACATAGCTTTGATTGGTACGCTAAACTTCACAATGATTCAGTGAAGACTTTTGCTGAGTTGGAGCAACTCTTTGTTAAGAGGTTTGCTAGAGTTCAACAAAGGGTAATTGTGGGCGATCTCATTATTACTCAACAACACCCTGCTGAGTCCCTTGTTGATTACATTCTTAGATGGCATGATTTAAGCATGAAATGTGAACCATAGTTATCTGAACAGCATGTAAATAAAATTCTCTTAAAGAATATTCATGTCCCGGTCACCTTCATGCTTAAAGGTTTCAACATTAAGACATTTAAAAAATTAATCAACAAAGTGGCTAGTCTACAAGGGGAGGCCAAACAGTTATCTTTTCAAGATCAATTATTAAAGCCAAAGTCATAGAAAGCCTATGAAAAGAAGCTAAGGGTAGTAGAAGCATTGGATAAAAGCAACCGGCTAGGGATTTGTGTGAGAGACCTCGAGCTCAACAGCCTTCACTTTCACCTCCTTTACCACCACCTTGGCCATGTTATCGGCCACCGTAGCAGCCTCCATGGCCTTTACAGCCTCCTCCTTAGCTATACTCTAAGTAGCGGTATACATACCCTCCCGTGTAGCTATCACCATACTCTTTGGATAAATTAAATAAACCTTATTCATTTAAGAGGGAGGTAATCAGGAAAATCTTTAAGAACCTCTTAAAGAAACCTAATTTTTAGCTACCCGAGCCTAGGAAGCCGGAGGAAGTGGGCAAGAGTAATGATCCTAACTTTTGCCCCTACCACCGTATGCTAGGCTATGTTTTGGAAGATTGCTTTACATTTAAGAACTAGCTTGAGCATAGCTACAAGTCAGGTGCTATAATTATCCTTAAAGAATTTCTAATAGAATAACCATCCAGTTTTATTAGGGTAATCCTTGGGGATACATGTGATCCTTTGAAAATAAAAGAAGGTTAGGATATCTCTTTATCCTGAACCTCTAAAAAGATCATTTCTAAAATCAAGAAACTTTCCTCGCAGGTGCTTGAGGCAGCTCAAACCTCTATCATCAAGGAAGGTTTGCAAGTTGCCAAAGACAACTTGGGGAAAGCAAAAGCTCAACAGCAACAACAACAACCCATACTTGCCCGGATAACCAAGTAGCACAACCACCGACCAAGTCTAGCCTCCATTCCATCATTGTAGCTACTACTTCAGCTGCCATTCCTACTTCAACTAGTTCTTCTTCTAGTAGACATCTTGTATCAACGGATAAGGGCATCAAATCCTTCACTCTACTTATTTTACTAGATTTCTACCATGTACCTCCTTTTATATCTAAGAAATCAAAGAAGAAAGCTAGTTTGAATTACATATGCCACTTCTGATGGGTTATCTGATTCTACTCCTTTAGAAAACTCTTCAAGTCTTAATAATTATAACAACTCTGATCATCCTCTTTCTGATTCAGAGATGGACTTTTCTTTTGAATAATATAGGTTCACCTCTTGAGATAGACTTAGAATCATCTGATTCTGAGGGTTCTATAGGAGAAGCTATAGGTATGTCCAATGAGTAGGTAGAATCTTTCACTAACCCACCACAAGAGATCATCGAAGTTAACCTCCGTAGTGGTAAGGTTCTACCTCTTAGGGTAGCATTTCAAGACAAGGGAAAGCAAGTCATACTAGCGAGAAAATAGTCCCTCCACAGGATGCTCCACCCATGGATATACTTATGGAGGATCAGCCCAAAGTTGATTATAATGTCCTTGCTCACCTAAGAAAGTTGCCAACTAAGTTAAGTATATATGATGTTCTTATTCTATTCAAAGAGATGAGGGAATCATTAATCAAGGCCCTGCTTGATCCAGAAATATGCTTAGCTCATGCTGACCGCTATTCGAGAGGAGGCACATTATCCAAGAGAAGCCCAGGAGTCACATTCACCGGTGAAGACCTTCTTTTAGGGGATATAGAACACAACCATCCCCTCTACATCACAGTGGATATGGGCAGATTCAGACTTTCTAGGGTGTTGGTTGATCCAGGTGCATCAGTGAACATTATGAGCCTGAAAACCCTTGCCTATTTGAGGATTGACATCTCTAAACTTTGAGGAGATCGGATGATGTTGAGAGGATTCAATGAACAGGGTGAGAGGGTTTTAGGCTCCATAGTGTTACCTTTGGAAATAGGCAACTGGAAGACTGAAGCCAAGTTCTATATAATTGATTTGAATATATTATTCACTGCTTTGCTCGGTAGGCCTTGGATACACTAGAACAAGATAGTTCCATCCTTTCTTCAACAGCGCATCAAGTTTCAAAGAGATAATCGAATATTATGTCAAAGGAGATGAAAAGTCATTCTCAGTTAGAGAGGTTGAGATATATGAGGATGTGACCTACAATCTTCCTCAAAATCAAAACATCTATTCTTATGAACTTGGCCAAAATTCTAATACAAAAGAAAAAGTAAAAGAAGAAAAAGAAAAAGAAAAAGGAAAAGAAAAAAAATAAAAGAAAAAAAGAAAGTATAAGTGAGTGATAAAGGGACACCAAGGAAGAGGTAGAGCCGCATGTTACATTCCACCCACGCATTCCACCATACGACATATATGGATGACTTGACCTCCCAAGTAGAGGCAGTGAGGTACATAGAGGTGGAAGACCACAGGTATACATATGTTCACATGAGTACTCGCTATTCATATAGACTTAGAATCCAGCTTGGAGGACGAGTCTCATATGATTAGAACAGTAGCCAACTCCTCTAAATGGGTCTCATTGGAGGTGATACTCGAGCCAGATAGTGATAAAGACTAAGCCTCCAAGCAAAGCATAAATGTATTCGAATCAAAATTATGTAAAACCATTAGGCAACAATTGGGAAGCTTAGCTCTAACCCCACTTTATTCTCAAAAAGTTGAGGGTTTTATAGTTAAGGAAGCCCCTAGATCTTCCATGGATGTAAGCCAAAGAGATTCCTATTGGGATCATCATCCTCAAGTCAAGAAATGGATGTAGAATTTGAGGATGATTCATATAAAGATTTAATGGAATTTCCTTTTGATTGGTACTCACCTTGTGTTCATAATCTTGCAAAGAAAGGTTTGATTCCTTACACAAGGTCCAGGCACAGGTCAGAGTATTTTGAGAAGCTGTGGGACAATAAAAGTAGGGATGCACAATCAAGACCAGGACTAGTATTCGATATAGTGGGTCCAGTCAACAATGATAATTATTGCTTAGTTGTCACCAATCATCTGGAGTCTGATAAGATCTTCTCAAACCACACTAACTCTTATGAGGAGGTGTGTTTAAAAACTTCAGATGATCCTGATCTTCAAATCAAAGATGCACCTCTAGAATTTGAAGATGAAATCAATTCAACCATCAACAAGCTCAAAGAAATCAACCTCGGGACAAAAGAAGATCCACGCCCCATATCAATTATCTGTTACATGAAGAAGAAACCAATGACTTAGTTAGACTATTAACTGAGTTTAAGGACTTCTTTGCATGGAGCTATGAAGAGATGCTCTAATTATCTCCTCACGTAGAAATCCATAAACTAGTAATAGACCCTAACACTAGCCCTATCAAACAAGCTCCTAGATGCATGAGATTAGAAATCAAATAATAAGTCATTTTGAAGTCAAGAAACTAATCGATGTTGGCTTTATTAGGGAAGAAAATACCCTACTTGGTTAGCCAGTGTTATCCCAGTTAAGAAGAAGAATGACCAAATTCACATATGCATCAATTTCAGGGGCTTAAAGAAGACATGTCCTAAGGATGAATTTTTACTTCCTATACCAGAGTTAATGGTGGACATTGCCTCAACTCATGCAATATTCTCCTTCATGGATGGGTCATCTAGCTACAACCAAATTAAGATGGCCCCCGAGGATGAGAGGAATAGTTCTTTTCAAACCCCGATCAGAATCTATCGTTATAAGGTCATGCCTTTTAAAAATGGTGTACTTACGGCCATGACTCAAATTTTTGATGAACTCATTCATCATCAAGTAGAATGCTATGTTGATGATCTAATTATTAAAAGTAAAGAAAAGGGAGACCATCTCTTTGACTTGGGAGTTGTTTTCAAACAATTAAGATAATTCAATCTCAAAATGAACCCCTTGAAGTGTGCATTCGGAGTAGCTTCAGGGAAGTTCCTTAGGTTTGTTGTCTAACACCATGGAATATAGATAGACTTAGAAAAGATCAAAGCAATCTTAGAAATGACACCCCCTAAAAGTCTAACTCAACTCAGATCATTCTAAAGGCGGTTGGCATATCTAAGGTGTTTTATCTCAAATCTATCCGGGAGATGCAAGCCATTTTCAGCACTTATCAAAAAGGATGCGATGTTTAAGTGGGATGACAAATAACAGCATGCTTTTGAAGACATTAAATAATATTTAGTGAAGCCAGTTCTAGCAGCCCCTATCCCGGGGAAGCTACTTATCCTTTACACTACTGCATTGGATGACTCCCTTGGTGCTTTGTTGTCCCAAACCAATGACAAAGGGAAGGGAATGCTTTCTACTATCTTAGCCATCATATGATCCCTACTGAAGCAAACTACATACCTATTGAGAAATAGTGCCTAGAACTCATCTTCACATCCCAAAAGCTACAACATTACATTCTCTCTCATAAGGTAAACTTGATTTCAAGAACCAATCCACTATAGTATCTCATGACATAGCCGATGTTATCCAGATGGTTGGCACATTGGTCAATGATTCTCTCGTAGTTCGATATTACATTAATACCTCTCTGAGCAGTGAAAGGATAAGTACTGGATGATTTTCTAGCAGTACACCCACTTCCCGACTTCACTTAATGATCTCCATAACAAATCTTGAACTTAGGGAGGTTGATAATCATTGGGAGATGTATTTTGATGGGTGACTTCCTTTCAAAAGAAGAAGAACCACAACTACTCTTCTAGGAAAGTCAAGAGTAATTATTCTCTTTAACCACGATGTGATAAGATTCTATATTATCTCCAATCCATGCACCAACAATGAGTATGAGGCTTTGATTGTCAATCTAGAGTTGCTTATTACAAAGTCAAAAGCATCAACATCTATGGAGATTTTCACAACCAAATTGTCCTATAAGGTTCTAAAGCCTAAGCTTCATCACTACCATGAGTACACCATGAAGTTTAAATCCGAGGTCACCATCTAAGATTCTCGAGGAGAGAATAGATGCTTTGGCCAAACTCACCAAGGAGTTGGAATGTCTGGAGGATGAGTCCAATCCAATAATGGTCCAAAATAGACAAGTCTTATCCCTTATTGAAGATGAACTCATCGAAAGACTCTCTCTTGAAGGGGAAGTTACCGTTGCCAAGAAAGATGAGGAGCTGGATTGGAGGAAACCATTCATAGATTACTTGACTAGAGGCAAACTACCTCAAGTGAAATCATAAGCCCATCAGATGAAGCAGGGAGCTCTCTCCTATGCTTTCGTGGATGACACCTTGTACCGATAGTTTTTTGATCAAATGTGGTTATGCTGTCTAGATAAACACGAAGCCCATAAGATCATGATCGAGGTACATTCAGGTCTATGCAAAACACATCAATCTGGTCCAAAGATGAAGGAAATGATCAAGAGACTAGGATACTGACCTTGACGATGATTAGATGGATGTAGCTAGAGATGCCATCATACATATGTGGTATTGCACCAACCACCCAACATTCTACACCCTACATTGGCCTCATGGCCATTCGAGTGTTGGGATACTAACATAGTGGGTCCGATTGATCCTCATTCTTCTAAGGGTCATCGGTTCATCCTAGCTGCCACCGAATATTTTTCCAAGTGGGTGGAGGCAATCCTACATAGAGAAGTCTTAGCTCAGCAGGTGTTCCAATTTTTTAGGAACCATATCATATATAGGTTTAGGGTGCCTTGACAAATTATATCTGATAACAGTACTGCATTCAAAAGCACTAAGACCAACCTTCACGGAGATACATATAGGAGATATCCACTATCTACTATCCCAAGAATGGCCAAAGCGTAAGCATTCAACAAACTCTCAAATACTAAAGACACTCGATGAAAATAAGCAGTGGCATGACATTAGTTGGCATCATACCACATACATAGAACTCCAACCAAATCTACCTCATTCTCCTTTTGTGTATGGGTCTGAAGTTGTTCTACCATTAGAAGTTTAACTCCCATCACTAAGGATAGCAATGGGTAGTAAAATTATTATAGAGCAGAATGCTAGGTTGCAGTTAGAAGATCTCGAAGGTTTGGAGGAGAGACAAGGCATGCTAGAACCTCGAGTTGTACAAAGCCAAGATGATTTAAGCCCACAACATGTTCGTCCACCCTAGAGCTTTTCAAGTAGGAGAGCTTGTTCTAGTTCTAAGGAGATCGATTGCTTCCCATCAAAAGATGGGAGGTAAGTTTGAACCCCCTTGGGAAGGCCTTTTTGTCATAGAGAAGGCCTACCAAGGAAGATAATATCAACTTATTAATTATAAAAGGGAAAACCCCGATGCTTCTAATCAATGAGCTCTATTTGAAGAAATACTATCCATAAAATCATGTTTGAAAATTATTATCTTCAAAAATTCCATTCTAATTCATCAAAATATTCTCTTCATTCGAAGCATTATTTATTTGTTTGCAAATCTACCACGACGTGTTTACGGTAGGTGTAAGAGATTCCAAGAGGATCCTATCCTTCATTCACAACATGAACACAAATTAAACATGATTCCCCAGTGCTACTAGAGTATGTGTAAGAGAACCCAAGAGGCATCCTATTTCAACTAGCACTTCTAAGTTAGGTGTAAGAGAACCCAAGTGACATCCTTTCTTGGTGGGATCATAATTGCCATTCATGGCACCATTTCATCAACTGTTAAGCGTGTTTTAGGATAGGTATAAGAGAACTCAAGTGACATTCTGTCCTCTTTTAACACAAACACAAACACAAACACATATCTTTTATCTCTGACTATTTTGATGTGGAAAGCCACTAACTCACTCATTAGCTCTAGGTCAAACCGACGTGTTACCTAGCTAATGTCACCTGGACTTATTGAAAGATGATGAGTCCTCATGCTTTCTTCCCCGATTTGCAAATGACTTTTATTGGCATGGCTCATCGCGTAGATGTCATGATTTTTGAGAGGATGTAAGTCTATATGCTTTCTTCTTAAACTAGCATCGTGAATTGACTAGGTCAAGTTGAGGATTAAGGTAAGCCCCCCAGCGGCTCCTTTCCTCTCGACTACTTTTGAGTTGATATAAGTCCCCCAATGGCATTCACCAGGTCCTGGATAGTACCATCGAGTCAAGATAGACTATCCCGGTAATCCTCGTAGGAGGATGTGAGTCCCTGATGCTTTCTTTCTAGACTAATTATCGCAAACTGATGGACACCTTAGGTTGGTTGATATTCACTATGTTGATAGTGACTCACCCAGTGGCTACACCACTTGGTGTATGAGTCCTGGTGCTTTCTGCTTGAGTTGGCCTCCGAATACCTATTAACATTATCTTCTTCAAGGATTAGGATAAAGCCCTTAGTGGCCCCTCCCCGCAGGCACTCTACTTGGGTTACATCCTTTGCTACCCCATTTAGACACTACCTTGGCTACTCTTGGATTGGACAGTCCCCCTATCCTAGTAGTCATCCCTCTGGTTGGAGAATTTATTTAGTGAATGCACAGATTCTCCCTTGGACTAGTAAATCTGAGATAGATCTAGGCTTATACAAGCTCCTTATCAGTGTGATCTCTCGCAAACCAATAGGGTCCATGATAAACAAATAAATAAATAAATTTATTTTCTTGTGGATTAGAAATTCAAGCCCGGACGGCTCCTTTCCCAAGCAAACATCTTATCTTTAGAGCAATGTCAGTAAAATTTCCTATAGGAATTACGCGACTACACTTGAGTTGAGATAAATCAAGACTCTCTAAGAACCCTTAGTCGGGTTCATTTTTACAACAAAGGTTGTCCGATCATTTCACTCGGAAGATGTAAGTCTACTATGCATTCTTTCTAGCATGATCACAAATGGGCACAGGTTAGGACATGTTACCTTGCTAATGCGTCACCCTAGTGGTCTTTTGTTCAGGAAGATATGAGTCCTCATACTTTCTTCCCTAAATTGGTCACTGTAAATTGAAAGGCACCCCTTCGGTTGGATAGTTCTCTCCTTCGGCCGGGAAACTACTCCCTTTGGATCGATAAATCTAAGTAGGCCGCTGACATGGCTCGCACTCAGTGCAACCCATCACAAATAGATGAGATCCATCAAATATAATTAAAATAAAATTAATTTTGACTATCTTTGAGCTGATTTATGTCCCTTGACATTCACTTAGTAATCAGCCTAAGGTTGGGTTCGATTTGTTGTGTCACCAACATATAACCTCAATGATTGATCCTTACTTTAGAGGATATAAGTCTGGCATGCTTTCTTCCTAGTACAACTGTGGCATGCCGAAAGACAACCCCTTTGGTTGGATAGTCTTACTATATGGTTGGTAGACTACCCCATTAGATTGGTAAATCTGAAGTAGGCCAAGGCCGACATGACCCCTACTTAGTCCATCGCAAATCGATAGGATCCATCTCAAAATTCAAAATTTAAAATCTAAAATAAAACAAACCAACCTCCCCAGTGGAGTGAAATTAAATAATCAAATCGATCAGCTTTTCCTTAGTGAGATGCAAATCTTTCCAATTTCCCCAGTGGAGTCAATTCAATCCAACCCGAACCTTCTCCCCTAGTGGAAGGTTCACACTTTTATCCTTAATGGATTCTAAATTCTAATCCCCTGGATTTCACAACCTCTTATCCCCAGTGGATAACTTGAACCATTTTCCGTAGTGGAAGGCTCACATGCTCAATCCTTAGTGGATTCCTCCTTCCGTCTCTTATGTCTTTGACATAAGTAGAGTTGCATTGCACTAAGATCTTGATTCTTCTACACCTCGGGTTTAGAGTAGATCATTTATGTTAGTGCTTGCAATCTCAACATAGTTGATCATCTCAACACAATACGCAAAGATGCCTTATCACACACACCTATTGGATGCCCTTTGTTGACATCACTTTTGAGATCTCAACTTCTCCATCTTAGTCATAATGACTCTAGACACTAAGAGTTCTTAGTGAGACACTTCAAGTGAGTGAACACTTAACCTAACCCTAGAGACTTAGAAGGATTTATCATATGATTAGGCTATGCATTAGGGATTTAAGGCAACCACTTACCCTATAGCTCAAATCCAGCCCATGTACACTCCTTCAAACCAATCCAAATCAAATCTCAAATCAATTCCAACTCAATTGATTTTCTCAAATCTTAAATCAATCCCAACTCAATTAAGTTTCTCAAATCCAAAATCAACTCTAAATTCAATTCCAATCCCAAATGATTCAAATCCAAAATCAATTCCAGATGATTAAAACCCATGATCAATTCCAAGTCCAAAATCTTCCTAAGCCTTATGAATCACATCCATAAGCTTAGCCAAATCCTTCAAATCAACCCAAAGCCAAGTGACTTCCATATAAATCACTTATTCCATCATTTGTATTCATAACTATAAATGAAATTGGCATCCAAATAATCCAAATCAAATGAATATAAATCAAACCAAATTAAAACCCCTTTTAAAAACGTTTTGACCTACCTTAGCCAAATTCACAATCAAATCACTCCTAATTCACATGATTCTCTCATGGATCATTTATATTCTCATTTATCTTCACAAATATAAATGAAATATAAATTCAAATGGCCAAAATCAAATCAATATAAATTCAAAACTCAAATATGAACACAATTTATATTCTTTAAGTCAATTTCTTGGATTTAGCCAAATCATTCTCAAATCTATCCAAACCCTTTGATTTTCTATTCAAATAATCACTCTTCAATCACATGCCCAAATATAAACATATAACTACAATCAAGCCAAAATCAAAATCCAACCCAAGTCAAACCCATATTCATCCTTTTGACTTGAAATTATCAAATGAACCAAAACCCATTTGACTTTAAACCACTTAATTGGATTTATATATCCATCATAAGTCCATATGTGAGTTCAACCAAACTTGACTCAAGCTATGATCAAGCTAATTCACCCTTTTAGGTCAACTTGACCCAAAGTAGCCTAAAGACCCTTTTTGAATCAAGTTCTAATCCAACCCGAATTGGGTTGAACTAAGGCTATCCAAGCCTCACATTGTGATCAACAATCATCCTAGAATGATCAATCACTCAAATTGGGTCAAATTAAGTCAAACCTAGCTTTTGACCAAGTTAACATATAGCCCAAATGAGGCTTAAATAAGCCAAAATTTACTATGAGCCAAATTGATTAAAACCATTGATCTAAACCAATCCATAATCAATTATTAAACATGACCAAGCCCTCACTTGAGCTAGACCAAACCCAATTGGCCCTCCTAGCCCAAGTTGAGCAAATTGATCAAAAAAAGCCAAAAAGGGTCAAATCTTAATCTAAGCAAAATTGATTGCAATCGATGAGTCAAATTTATTATAAATTGATTGTTGAACTTGACCAAAGCTTCAATTGACCAATTAGACCCATCCTAGCCCAATTGACAATGAACCCAACTTGACCCAAAAGGTCAAATCAACTTGAAATCAAACTAAATCAGAATTGATTGAAACCAAAGCTTGCAATATATTTCAAATGATCAACCAAGCGTAAACCAACCCATGACCTAACCCAATTGGGTCAAATGGGTCAAATTGGTCAACTTAACTCATTTGATCCAAATGAACCAAAATGAACCAAAACCAAATCTAAACTAAATTAAAATAAACCAATGATACCCATAGGCTCCAAATGATCATTTGAACTTGACCTAACCCATGGTTTGACCCAATTTGACCAATTGGTCAACCTAATCCAATTTGACTCAACTTAATCCAAATGGGTCAAATTGAGCTCCAAATCACTTAAAATTTGGCCCAACCCATTTATAAATCATTTCAAATTTGCACAAATCAAACTCATAGCCAAATGACCACTTTTCCCTTGGGTCAAAGGGTATCCCATGACCAAATTCACTTGAATTTGGCCATTCCTTTCAAGGCTGCCACTTGACACCCATCTATTGGTCCACATGGGCATCAAGGGTGGTGAACATGACCCAATGAGCTTGGCCATGACCAAGGGGAGGCCAAAACCTCCCAATCATGGACACTTAGCTCACCAAATTCACTCACCAATCACATGGGCAGCCACTCTCCTTCACTCATCCATAGAAAATGACTCATATGGGACATTTTCCAGCTCAAACTAATCAGCCAATCCAAGCCATTGAGCCAAAATGGAAAATAAACCATCCACTGTCCCATCAAAGGAGGGGAAGATATACCCCCCTCATTCTCACTCAAACAAAAAGAGAATTCACTCCCATTCGGCCCGAGAGCATTTTTGAATCTTCCTAGAGCTTTCCTAAGGTCTCCAGAGCTCCTTCGATTGGTATTTCTCCTCTGCATACAATGCCGAAATAGCGAAGCCCCATTCAAACAATATTCTCTCCTCACTTCACCAAACCCAAATTTGTTTTACCCACACCCTCAGCACACCTCGTCGAGCTCAATCAAACCATTTCCCAAGCCTCTAAGCAATGGGAAGTGCCACTTCGATCAAGACCGATCTCCATTGAAGATGAGCTTGGTCGAATGAGCAACCCACTTCAAATTAAGATCAGATTCCTTCAATGTTTGTCTACTAGGAAGCTACCTCCTTTGGAAGTGCTGATAACCTACAGGTAATTATTTGAAACGATAGCTATATGGGATTTTTAGTTGGTTTTTTTGAAGGGAATTGTCATCCCATGCAATTTTAATTGTTGGATATGCATCCCCCCTCCTTCCAAAGGTGTGGAATCATTTTGATCCCAATCCAAGCTCGAGTGAGCTCAGATTGAACAGGAAAGATGAACAGTGTTCATGTTTTGTCACTTGCAAAGGAGAAGGATCATACATCATCCATTTCATGTGATTGGAATGGACAGTTATGTTCAAATCAAGCTAGATCATTCATACCCTAAATTGTAAGATTAATCTTGGTTATCCAATCTTAGATCGGATGACTCACAGAGAGAGCACGTCCACCGCCAGTTGACTTAGCTGATGATGTTAAATAATCCCATCATGCCATGTGGAAAATCAGCATGTACGCCACATTGCCCGGCGGGATTAGGAGTTTAATTAGGCTTAATTAATTCAGTTTTAATGGTGAAATATCAAAAATTCATAACTAATTATAGAAAAATCTAAAAAATATAAATAAATACTCATTTTAAAGGAAATTAAAAGGAGAATAATATAAAATTAAAATCAATTAATTTTGAAAAGTGATTTTGACTCAATTTGGGTTTTATTAGAAATGTATTTAAGCTAATTACTCTCTAATTACTCCAACTAATTCCAAACTTTTTGAGATTGATTAGTGAAATGACCTTTGCCTCCCATGATTTTCTTAGAATTTATTGCTTGATTAATTAGGGGAATTGCTTGTTTCATTCTTAATCTCTCTCTTAATTAATTAAATGATTAATTAACATGTTAAATAGTAATGAATCCATTAATTAAGTTGGCTAATCATTATGAAATAGTGAATGAACATTGGGAATGAGATTAGGACCTCTTTCTAATATTTCCCCCTAAGTTTACTTTATTTGGATAACACTAAATCAATTTGTAACAAATTAATAGCTTGATCACCTCATTAAATAGTTTAATTAATCAAACTCAAAACCAAATGATTCCAAAATTCAATCATTCAATTCTTAGGTAAATTCTTAAGCGTTCAATAACCGAGAATTCCAAAGAAAATTATAATCAAACTATATGTGTAGGAGGGTGATAAAAATACTTAATCAAACCCTTTAGCTTAATTAACTAATAATATAAATTAGGCCCCTTCATTTCTTAGGTGAATTGTTGATTTAATTTCCATGTGGTTGCATATCATATGTTGGCTCATAATTACTTGGATAATTATGTTAAAATGGTGTAAGAAAGAGGTAATTAATGGATTTAATTTATACAATAATTTAATCAAATCATAAAATCAACTTAATTATCTTTGCATTAAACCAAATTGAATCACAAACATGGGAATGGTTTAGAACCAACAAACAAATTCTCATATTTCCTAAACCAAATCAAATATAAAATTAAAATTGACTTTAACAAGCTTTGGTTCCCTTTAAATCCTTTTACATAATGTGATTGCACTTATGAAGTAATTTAATTGAAAGAATTCAAACATACATACTCACATGCATAATTTAAGTGTGACCAAAATATATGGTATGTGTAGGTATGTTTAGGGCTTAATCATGTGCATGTTACATGTGTTGAAAAGGAATAAATCAATATGTGTTATGTGATAGTATTTCAATTGAATTAATCTTAAGAAGTATTTAACATTAAATGGAATCATTTAAAAGAGAACCCAAACTTAGGACCATTTAAAACACATAATAAATCATTCATTAAAGAGAATTTAATTAATGAATCTACCTTAGAAATGCTTTAAGGTAGGGATGAAAGAGAGCTCTCTTCACATTTCTATTCTTTTCACAACACTTAGTCACTAAGTGTAGGTTCATTCAAACCAAATCAAATCACCAATTGAAATTGACAAGTCAACTAAATCACTTAAAATGAAACCACCATCTAAATTGAATCTTTCACACTTGGAAAAATTTCAACCTTAAAGCCTAGCTTAGACATGCCACACAAGCCTTAAATGACACACAGGCTATATCACCACTTCTAACTCTATATTAGGGCAGTGCATGGTTTGATGCATGATTTTGTATTGTGGTGTAATATTTTAGACTAGATGTTAGGGTGTATGTGCGTGGACTGGATAATAGGGCAATCTTAGCCTAATCATGTCTTCTGCAGTGGATTGTGCTTAAGGGACCACTGTAATAAAAATAAAAAGAATATAAATGCTTTAGTAGTGTAGGTTGCTTAGTCCCTAAGTATAGTCCAAATTAGGATAAGTGGACTTGGTTAAATGGATTAGAGTTAATCTTAGTTTAGAAGTTGATGAATTGGTTATGTTTAAATTATTTGAATAAGTGATTTAATTAACATTGAACTAATGATTAATTAAGCCTTTGACTTAATTGAATAATTATTATTTGATTTGATAATTGACTAAATTCATTAGAAATAAGCATTAACTAAGTATTTCATTTGATAAAAATAAAGAAAGATAAATTTGATAAAAGTTTAATTATAAAATTATTTGGGTGATTTAATTAGGTTTCATGCTTAATTTGATTTTAAGGTTTAAGTTTCATTATTGATTATTTCATTTTATTTAGATGGCCTTTTAGGTTGGCTTAATTATAATTAGATGTTCACTTCATTTAATTAGTTTTTTAGATTAAGTTCATTATTGAATATTTAATTTAATTAAAATTTAGTCAATATAATTCATAGCTTCTTATATTAAGTGATTAACTTTTAATTCATAATTGGATTAACATTTAGTTTAACTTTTTTTGATTAAGTTTAAGCTTGTTTGATTCAACCTAGAGTTTAGTTAATGGGAGCTTGAATATTAATCTACCTATGAGTTTGGTTCAAAATTTATTGAGTTCTAGCTTTGATAAATTTAATCAATGTTGGCTTTAACTATTTCTTAAATCTTAATTAAACTAAATTGGATAGAATATTAGTTATTTTTGAGATCAAGAGTTACATTTTTTAGATCTCTCATGTTAATTAAAGTGTTTTTAAGCCATTTTGATAACTTTATAAAGCTTATTAATTTATTTTACTAAAATAGACTATTTGAGCTTCAAAATTTAATATCTCCCAATCAAGAAATTATTTTGACTTGCTATTTTTATGGTAGGTGTGTTTCTACCTCAATTTTATTTCCAAAAAGTGTTTGATCAATCTGATTAATATTTTTGGTTTAATTAATGAAATTTGGTTTTCACTAAAACCTAAATTAAGCTCAAAATAACAAATAAAAATTGGGGATTTTGAGTTTATTTGATTTCTCTCGAAACGATAAATCCAACAAGCTTTTATTTGTAATTTTTTGTTGAATATTTTATTTTAAATGATTTTTCAAAATTTTGGGTATTTTTCAGCATTTTTTGTTAAAATACATAAAATCCAATTTTTTTTGTTTAAACCAATACGTAGATATTAGTAGTCTTTCCATGTGGCAAGCATAAGATGGTCCACGTGGAGTCCGCATGGATTGAGCAAGAAAATTGCGGGTGTAGACAGTCCAAATCAAATCTTTTGATCCAAGGGATGAAACCAATCCATCTAACATTTTAATCTAATTCATCTATTAATGGGATCGATTTAACTGTCTTCCAATGGATGGTGAACCGAGAGCTGGCAAATGGAAAATTGATGCTTAGGGTTTGTTCGGGGTCAATTTTCTAGCGAATCTCACAGGAAAAACTCATGTTCTTGCATTTGGATCATTTTAAATAGAAAGTGCAAGGAGTATCTAATGGATATTCCTAAGATCATGAGAACATCATCACAAACAAGGAGATCTATGGTTGGCTAAAGATTGATGAAGTTACCTCATTTGATCACTATGGTCAAATCAAAAATTTTTTTTTGATGCGAGATAAGCTTTAGTGAATATGTGCTATTTGATTACGCCAACCATTGTAAAATCTCATTGGATTTGATTATTTTATGTCAAAAAGTAGTGGGGAATGGATTGATTTTGTTTAGTGGAGCCTCTGGAGGATAACTAATGCCAAAAACTGAGAGTTTGAAGCCTCTTTTCTTCTCTTCTTAATGGTGGCCATTAATCACCATTAATGGTGATTGGAGGTGTGGTGGTTGGCCAAATTTTGTAAAAAATTGGTGGTCTATGTACTATAACCGAGCTAGCTATGAGGAATGGGAGATGCATGAGGGAATTTATGGTTTTGGCAATATTTTGATTTTCTCTCTCTCTCTCTTCTCTCTCTCTCTCTCTCTCTCTCTCTCTCTCTCTCTCTCTCTCTCTCTCTCTTCATATTTATTTCTTGACTTGTCCTCCCAATCTCATTCAAACTGAAATTCCATTAGGTTTAATCAAGATTTAGAGAGACTTTGGGTTAGCATGACTTCATTTTGGTTTACTTTAGTTTCTATTGTTTTGATTTGATTATGAGTTGTGATCTATTTGATCTAGGATTTGATGATTAATTAGGGCTCAATTTAGTTTTATTGTTTATTGAATTTAAGTGATTTCATATGATTGAGATTCAATGCTTAATTAGGATTTAATTAGATTAGTTCGCTTCATATAACTAACTATGTTGATTAGCTGGTTTAAAGCTGGCTTGTTTATTTTATTTGTTTGGTTAAAATTTAATTTAGATGGTTAATCAAATTAAAGTTTAGTTATAATTCTTTGTCATTTTGATTAATCAAATTGAGTGTTTCCTTCGATTAATGGTTTAATTGAACTTGATTAGTGTCCATAATTGATTTGATTAGCTAATAGAAGTTTGTTTAATGATTACTTCATCTAGATTGATTCATTGTAACTTAGGTTACATTTGATTAAGCATTTGATTGTCTTAGTTTATTTAGATTAAATTTCCTTAAATAAATTTTAATTTGATTGCATAACTGAATCAATTATGATTTGATTTGATTTGATTTGATCAATTATGTTTAATTTGTTTAGAATGTATTTAATTCATATGTTGATTATTTTAATTTGATTTAACTTTTTAATTTAATTTGATCTTTATTTAATTGATTTGACTAATTTAATTTATTTGATTGGCTTTATTAAGGTTTAATCATGGGTTGATTAGTCTTCTTATCAAGTTGAGTAGAGTTTGATTTTATTTAGTTTATTTATTAGGCTTTGATTGATTTGATTTAATTAGATTTTGCTCACTGGACATTTTGGGTTCAAATAGGCTAGCTTTAGTTAGTTGAGTTGATCTTGTTGGATTGGTTTGATAGTTTTGGGTATAATTTTGAATGATTGAATGGTTTGAGAAGATCAATGCTTGGTTTGATTGAATGAGGTTTTGAAGTCCATGGGGTAGAATCATTTAGGTTGATTTAGATCATGGGTTTCAATCATTTGGTTTAGGATTTGAATATGAATTGAAATTCAATTAGTATTGGTTTGATTGAATTTGAGGTTTGATTTTGCAATGATTTGAAGTTGATCTTGGACTTAAGATAAGTTCAAGTCATTTACATGGGTGGGTATGTATCATTAGTCAAGGCATAACCCAAGCCCAAAGCAATTCTAAGTTTTAAGCTTGGATTAAGTGTTCACTTAGAAGTGTCTATGACTAAGGAGAATCTACTATCTAGGGACTCTAGATCTAAGATGAGAGATTAAAGTGAGGTCAATAAAGGACCAATAAGTTGTAATTCAAGGCACATTATGTATTGAGAGATGATCAATAGCATCCAAAATGATTGCAAACAATAATGGAGATGATCTATACCTAAATTGAGAGGCAAATGAAATCATAATCTTAGTGCAGTGCAACTCATCATGCTAAGGGCATAGAGAGTCAGGGAGGTTTTGGTTTGATATGGATGAAGATTGATTTCATGTTAGGGACATGAAGAGGGATTCGTTGGGGAAGCACACATGAATTGGATTTGATCAATGCTAAGAGCTTAAAAGAGGGAAAATCCACTAGGGATTGAGATTTGATTGAATTTGTTTTAATTTGTTTGATATATGGAAGGGAGATCCACTGGGGATATATGCTTGAATCCATTGGAGATCAAGATTAGATTTGTTTTGATTTGATTTATGTTTTGCTTTATTCTTGGTTTGGCTCCACTAGGAGATTGATTTGGATTTGAGTTTAGTTTACTTTAATTGGTTTGGTTTGTTGAATTTTGGTTTGTGCCTCTGGGAAGAAGTTTGATTTGCTTGATTTAACTTCATTGAATTGATTTGAAGGCATATCCGCTTGGGATATGAGCTCAGTTGAATTCATTTGATTTAATTTATTGATTTAGCTCCACCGAGGAGGTGAGTTTGGATTATTTTAATTTTGGCTCAACTGGTGAGATTTGTTTGGTTGATTTAAATTTAAGGGCATATTCATTGGGGATATAGGCTTGAATCCGTTGGGGATCAAGATTAGATTTATTTTGATTTGATTTGTATTTTATTTGATTTGGGTTTGGCTCCACTAGGGAGGTTGATTTGATTGATTATGGACCCTGTCAGTGTGCGATGGACCTACTAAGAAGAAGGGGCTATGGATGCCTGGACCTATCTTATATTTACCAGTTTAAAGGGGTAGTATACTAGTTGAAGGGTGAGACTATCCAACTTAAGGAGTGTCTTTCAGTATGCAACGATTATGCTAGGAAGAAAGTGCAAGGACTTAAATATTCCAAAGTAGAAATAACCACTGGGGTGACCCGTTGGATGCACAACAAGTCATACCTGACCTAGGGCAACTACTGAGTGAGTGTCGTTAGAGATCTTACCTCAACAAAAGAGTAGTTAGACGATTTGATTTGATTTCATTTGGTTTGTTTGACTTAATATAGTTGATTTAACTTGGACCATGCTGGTATGCGATGAACTCACTAAGAAAGGGCTATAGAAGCCTAAACCTATCTTAGATTTACCAGTCCAAATGGGTAGTCTACTAGCAGAAGGGTGAGACTATCCAACCTAAGGTGCCTTTTAGTGTGCAACGACTGTTCTTTGAAGAAAGCACAGGGACTTACATCTTCCAAAGCAAAACCAGCCTCTCAGGTGATCCATTGGATGCACAACAAGTCAAACTTGACCTAGGGCAACTACTGAGTGAGTGCTGCTGGGGATCTTACCTCAACTCAAGAGTAGTCGAGCAATTCCTTTAAGGAGTTTAGCCGGCACTGCCCTAAAGATAGGATGCCTACTTGGGAAAAGGTTCCAGTAGGGGCGTTCTCCTAATCCACAAATGAATATATTTTATTTGTTTATTTATATGTTTGTGTGGACCCTGTTGGCGTGTGAGGGACCACATTGGGAAGGAGCTACGGGAGCTTGGACCTATCTCAAATTTACTGACTAAGGGAGAGTCTGCACTTCCACAGTATAGACCTTCCAACCACAAGGGTGGTTACTGGAAAAGGGGAACTATCCAATCGAAGATTAACCCAGGTAGTGTCTAGATGGGGTAGGATGTAATCCAAATAGAGTGCCCATAGGAGGTGTATGATTGATGGAAAGCCTATAGGTATACCTGCTACTGGAGAAAGCCTGGACTTAGATCTGGCATGAGTGGTGTATCCACTGGGTGGGTCACTATCAGCATAGTGAACACCAAGCAAGCTAAGGTGTCTATTGGTGTGTGATGATCAATCTAAGAAGAAAGTGTATGAGACTTACATCTTCATAGACAAAATTGACCATCGAGATAGTCTGTCATTGGCTAGAAAGCTACTATCTGACCTAGGATAATTAATAAGCGTGGAGTCCCAAAGAAGGACTGGACCCAAACTAGAAGTAGTTAGGAGAAAAGGAGCCATTGGCAGACCTACTCTAATCTTCAAAGATAAACTTGACCTAGTCAGTGTACAGTTGCTAGTTCAAGAAGAAAGCATAAGTACATACACCTTTTTAAACAAAGTCAATAATAGGTAGCTTATCGATCATGCAATAAGGCATACCAGATCGACAGGGCACTCATTAGTGTGCAATGGTTATGCTAGGAAGAAAGCATAAGACTTACATCAAGTAGAGACCACTAGACACACTCGGGAATCAACCCTTAGAGCAACTGAGTGAGTGCACTCTCAACCCAAAGTAGCCTGAGATAAAGGATTTGTGTTTGTTTTATATGTTTGTGTGATATTTGTGTTTGTTTTGTGTTAATAAAGGATAGGATACTGCTCGGGTTCCTTACAACAACCTTAAAATACACTATGAAAGATTTATAGATGAAAACTCTTTCAATTCGAGGAGATTTAATTTGAAATATAATTTTATTGATAATAATTATTTTAAAACATGATTTTATGAATAATATTTCTTTAGGTAAAGCCCATTGATTGGAAGCATCAAGTGCTCTCCTTTACGGTTGATGAGCTTATAAGATCCTACTTCGTAGCCTTCTTTATGAAAAAGGCCTTCCCAAGTGGGTTCAAACATGCCCATCTTGTGATGGGCAACAATTAGTCTCCTTAGAACTAAAACAAGCTATCATACTTGAAAAGCTCTATGGAGGACCAACTTATTGTGAGCTTGAATTATTTTGGCTTTATATAACACGAGGTTTTGGCATGCTCGTAAGTGTCTCTCCTCAGAACCTTCAAGCTCTTCTAACTGCAACTTGGTGTTTTGCTCTATCGTGATTTTGCTACTCATAGCTATTCTTAGTAATGGGAGTTGGACTTCTAATAATAGAATGGCTTAAGACTCATACACTAAGGAGAAAGGAGTACACTGAGTTGGGGTTCTATAAATGGTGCGGTAGGCCCACAAAACCTCAACTAATTGCTCATGCCACCGTCGTTTGTCATCATCGAGTGTCTTCTTGAGTATTTGAATGAGAGTTTTATTAAACTTCTGTAGACCATTTTCCCTTGGATAATAGATGGTAGAGTATCTCCAATCTATGTTGTGTCTTCGGACAAAGTTGTTCATTTTATTGCTCTTAAATGCAGTACCACTATTGGATATAATCCGACGGGGTACCCCAAACTTATATACGATATGATTCCTCAAAAATTGGAGCACATGCTATGCTTTGACCTCCCTAAGCAGAATCGCCTCCACTCACTTGGAAAAGTGGTCCGTAGCTACTAGGATGAAATGATGACCCTTAGAAGAACCACTATGTCAGTACCCTAACATCGAATGGTCAGGATGCCATTGTTGGATGTAGAATGTTGGGTGGTTGGTATAAGACCACTCCATGCACCTGACATTAGTGATAGTGCTTGGCTATGTCCATGCAATCTGTAATCATGGTCAACCAATAGTATCATAGTCTCTTAATCTTAGCATTAATTTTCGAACCGGATTGGTGAGCTTCACATAATTTTGATTGAGAGATTTTATTTTGTGCTTGTCTAAATAATGTAACCACATAAGATCAAAGGACTACCGGTATAAGACACCATCCACGAGGGCATAGGAAGTGCCCTTTGCTTCACCTGATGTGCTTATGACTTCTCTTGAGGTAGTTTGCTCTTATTTAGGTACTCAATGAATGGTTGCCTCTAATCCATCTCCTCTTTCATTTTGGCAACAACAACCTCCCCTTCAAAAGAGTATTTTTTATGAGTTCAATATCAATAAGAGGTAGGAATTGCCTATTTTAAACTTATATTGATATGGACTCATCTTCTGGACATGCCAATTCCTTGGCAAGCTTGGCTAAAGCATATGCTATAGCATTTTCTCCCCGAGGAATCTTGTAGATGATAACCTCTAGGATTTAGGCCAACAACTCCATGGTGTACTTGTCATAGTGATGGAGTTTTGGCTTGAGAACTTTATAGGATCCAATGATTTGATTGATGGCTAACTGAGAATCCCCAAAGATGTTGATGTTCTAGATGCTTAGCGAGATAGAAAACTCCAAACCAGCAATCATAGCCACATATTTGACTTCATTTTTGGTTTAAGGATCAGATAGATGATACGAGAATCTCATCATAATATGGCCTGGAGTTAAGAGAACTATTCCTACCCCTGCCTTTCTTGGGAGAGTAGATTATGGTTCTTCTCCGCTTTGAGAGGATGCTGCACCATCATAGTATATCTCACAGTGGTAAATACTAGTATTCCCTAAGTTCATGATTTATTCATCAAGGAGATCATCACAAAGCGAAGAGTCACCAAAAAGTGGGTGTGCTGCTAAGAAATTTGTGAGTACTTATCCTTTCACTGCATGAAGGGGTACGAAAGTAATGTCAAACAATGATAGAATCATAGACCAATATGCCAACCATCCGGATAGCATCGACTGTGTCATGAGATATTGCAGTGGATTGATTTAAGAAATCAAGTTGAATTTTTAAAAAAGCATGTAATGCCGTAGCTATTGGGATGCAAAGATTAAAACTAGGCAATGCTTCTCGATGGGTGGATAATTTGCTTCAGCAGGAATTAGATGACTGAGATAGTAGAGTGCACTCTCTTTCCCTTCATCATTGGACCAACAAAACATCGAGGGAGTTGTGGTGTTTAATTTTGGATATGGGGTGGACTCCACACAAATCATAGGGGGTACTTATTGAAGTGATTGGGTACGATATTAATGTATGATGTACTATCTCAAAAGATAGAAATATCACCCTACAATGGACCTAATCACCTAATAAAGACTCCTAAGGCATGATGGGTCTTCGAATATACCAGAGATTTTTTTCCTACTTTACATAGAAAAATAAAGCAAGGTTTATATTGAGCCGGGTTCTATAAGTTCCCTATGGAGGAAAGCCTTCATAGTTAATTACATCTTAAGAAATGAAATTTTCTAAGAATAATCTCAATTAAAGTAGATAATTATTATCTCCAAAGATTTCAAAGTTAGACGATCAAAGGATTGGTTATGTTTGGAAAATCAAGTGGGAGAGACCAAGTGGAAGACTTATTTTTCCAATCCAAAGGGAAGAAGTAGGAATTGCTCATGATACTAGGAAACCTAGTGAGCATTACAATCTATTATATGGTGGGGCTTTATACATTTTAAAATGAAGAGATTTATTTATTTGGATTGAAATTTTATTAGATTGCTAGGGCTTATAATCCATGAACAAAAGATTGTGAAAATGCCTAAGAGGTGAGGACTTATGCTTGTAGCCTGAAAGAAATAGCTATCTCAGATCCTAAATCTAAGCGATAGATGGACATAAAGGTTCACCTCCATAAGAGAGAATATACAGTCCAACTTCTGGATTTATAAATGCCTGGAGTCACCACTAACTGACACCTCCAATGATTCAAAACCATGTAGTTCAGTCTTATGAATTGCAAGATAGCTAAGATAGTTATTTAATTGAAAAGATACTAAAGTCCTAAACCCACTCCCTAAGAGACTAAAGCATGAGTGGTATAAGCATATGACTTAGTCTACAAATGTAAAATCTTTTCAAATTTTGTTTTATTTTAACATGATATTTTATACAAAGGCTTGGGATTTATTTATGCCTAAATGCATGATGAAAATTGATTGTTGGGTACATCAAAAGAGAGAGGGTGAAGCTCCATCAGGAGGGATTGCTCTCATAGGTTAAGCGGTCCCTATAGTGTAAGGACAGAGGCCCTCATGTTTAACAAGAGTGATAGAAGATGCATGCATGACGTGAGACATATAACATGCATATAAGGGGTTGATAAATCTTTTAATTATCTTGATTATAACTTAGGCTTTATGATGAGGTTGTGAGTTATTAGTTGGATAAAAATTTATTTTATCCTAAGAGCCTACTGCAACTAAGCCACATATTAAAGTATCAAACATTAAGAAACTATAAGAGGAGGCAATCTTATTAAATCTAAATAAATCATCAATCAATTTTATAATTACCTAAAAAAGAATAAGAGGTCAATTCAGTTATATCCCAAAGAGAGAAGATGGGAAGAGCTCTATTATACATGAATTATAAAAGAATAATAACAATTAGAATGAATACATGCTATGAGGGTCTTCACTTCTTTATTCTTCTATCTTCATATTTTTTATTTTGATTTGATTATGCTCTTTCTTTGATTTGGTTGGATTTGCTTCATAGGCATCATAGGGCACCCCAAGACAAAGCCTTCTAGTCACTGCTCATCTTAATCCACTATAACACTAATCATAATCCTATTGCAAAATAACATTTCATAGGAAAAATAAAATCTAACTACACTTGTAAAATAAAGGTAAGCAAACATACATATAAACCCAAGAAGTTATATTTATAGTTTGGATTTAGCACCTTGCACATAGGTAACCAAGCCCACATGTCCTAACTTAGATTATGCTTAGGGGTTTAAGCAACCTACAAAGAGAGCATTTATATTTATTTTTGAGCAACCCCTTAAGCATAATCTCTTGTAAAAAATATGATTAGGCTAAGAGCGCTTAACATTTAGTCTACAAGGCATACACTAACATCTAGTCTAAAACATTACATCACAAAACAAAACATACATCACACATACACGTCCTAACTTAGGACTAGAAGTGGTGGCTTAATTCTAATGTGTGTGCTAAGGCTTTATGTAGTATGTCTTAACAAAGCATTAAAGTTATAATTTTCTAAGTGTGGAAGGATTTAATTTAACATAAAGGTTGGTTTCATTTCAAGTTGTTTAATTAATTTGTGAATTTTAATTCATGTTTTGCTTTGTTCGATATGATTTACACTTAGCATCTAAGTGTTATAAAGAGAGGAAAGAGGATTAACCTCCTTCGTCCTTACCTTAAGCCATATTCTAAAGCACATTTTTATGATTTAGTTTTCTTTAGTGAATGACTTATAAATATTTTTGTTAATCCTAAGTTTAGGTCAACTTTAAATAATCCTATTTAATGTGAAAGGCATCTTAGGATTAGTATAATTGAATTACTATCACATGACATATATCAAATCAATCCTTTCCATCACATGTAACATGCATCTGATTTTAACACTTAGCATATCTATACATATCATATATTTTTTGGCACACTTAAATGGTGATGAATGCATATGTTTGGAATTTATATTTTTAGTCAATTGAATTATTTATACATGTAGGTTAAAGCTCTATCAAAATTCTAATACTAAAATACATAAGGATAAAATCAAATAAGTACATGTCATTGTTAACCAGGGAAGTGAAGTAGTCAAATGACTTCCTTGGGGCTACATAAAGCCTTGTATTCTCAAGATGTCTAGACTATATACTTATTAACATTCAAACTTATGTAAATCTGTATATGAATCACAATTAAGAGAGCACTAACTTACATGCAATGTATGCTAATGACTTAAATAATTATAGATGCATGTATTTTAATAACAAAAGTGGATTTTCATCTTTTAATTAAGCACACATACACATGTATAAAAGATGTAAGAAATTAGGTACCATTATTAACCAAAGAAGTGAGGTAATCAAATGACCTCATTGGGACTACTTAAAGCCTCGAATTCTGAGATGTCTAGACTAAACACTTGCTATCTTAAATACATATAAATGCATATACAATTATAAGGATGAAAATCAAGCAAAGATTGTGCATATGAATTAAAGCTCAATCCAAATTCTAATACCAAAATACATAGGAATGAAATCAAATAAGTACATGTCATTATTAACCAAGGAAGTGAGGTAATCAAATGACCTCCTTGGGGATACTTAAAACCTCATATTCCCGAGATGTCCAGGCTATATACTTATTAACATTCAAATCTATGTGAATCTATATATGAATTCAAGAAAGAGAGCTTCATTTCACATACTTAAGCTATAAACACATGCAAATCCTATATGTATTTATAATTATCATCATTTCACATATTATTATCAATTTATAAGCTTTGGAAAATAGATTTGAATTTATTAGTGATAGTAGCCGCACATATAATTAAATCAAGTAAACACATGCAAGCTTACATAAATAAAATCTATTTGATTCATTTAGATTTGAAAGCATTAATGCATGAAACCATATGACATATAACATTTAAAGTGATCAAAAGTAATAACTAAATATAAACACATGGTTCATTCAACTAAATTAATTCCTAAGGATAATCACATTAAATAAAATCATTTAAAGAAAACAAAAGCAATTTATTAATTTGATTTTGGATTTGGATTAACTTCAAAGAGGAGTGATTATCATTTATTATTTTAATCCCATTCCCAAGTTGGTGATCTTGATTGGTTTAAGGAAAGATAATTAGGTAGATTTTATGACTTAATTAGGTTGGATTATTAATCAAATTACTTACTTACCCTTCCCTATGGTTCTTTAATTTAATTAACTATTTAATTATGAGCCGCAAATGATATGAACATGTGAAGAAATAAAATTTTAATGCTTCTAAGGCTCATAAGTAAGTAATTAAGTCAAAGAATCTAATTAAGTACTTTTATGATTTTCTCACACTCATGAGTTAATCATAATTTCCTTAAGGATCTTTATGTTATTGAGCACATAAAGAGGAACCCATAATTTGATTGTTAATTATCTAATATGATTTGCACTTCAATTTTATTTAATTTAGTCATTTAATTAATCAATTAATCACTTATCTAATTTCTACCTTGATTAATTCTCTTAAAATGAAATGGATTTAAAAAGGGATTAAGAAAGAGGTCCTAACTCCATTTTCTCATCCATTCACGATCATGTAGTGATTAATAAACCTCAATTAATTAAATCTTGATGTTTTAAATGTTAATTAATCACCTAATTAATTAAAGATGGTAATTGCTCTTTGAATCATTAATTTCCCCTAATTACTAGGCAATAAAGTCCAAGAAAATCATGAGAGGCAAAGGTCATCCCATTAAATGGACAAATAAGGTTTGTAATCATTTGCCCAATAATTAAAACTTAATTAAGCTAATAAAGTTTAAAATTAAACCCTAATTAAGTCTTAATTATTATTCAAAACTAAATGAAAATAATTTTAATTAATTCTCCTCTAAATTACCTTTAAAATGAGTATTTATTTATATTTTTTGATTTTTTAATGATTTGCTATGATTTTCCAAAGTTATAGCCATTAAATGGATTAATCAAGCCTTAATTAAGTCTAATCCTATCGATGCCACACAAAGTGCTGATGTGGCATGCTTTCCACATGGCACGAGATTGGTTATTTAAATGCATCCGAGTCAGCATTGATGTGGCTAGCAGTGGATGTGGTTTCCTCGTTGCTGTCCAATCTAAGATTGGATGATGGAGATTAAACCCTTAGTTCTTAAAGGATTAAATCAAAATTAACTAGAAAATTAATCATGGATGACGGTTCCAATTATGCGAACAGACAGTGTGTGATCTATCATCTCCGCGATGGAAGACAAACACCGCCATCTGCCGCCCAATTCGAGCTCGCTAGAGCTCAGATTGTCTCAAGATTGATCCTACACCTTCACGAGAAGGATCCTAAGATATGTAATGGTTAAATTTGCACACAATCAATATTTATTTTGAAAAGGCCCAAAAAATTTAGAAAATCTCAATTTATTGGAATAACACCTTGCTAGCTTAGGATCGACAGTGAACTGACCTAAGTAGCTTTGCTTTGAAGAAGCGAAGCCCTATTGAGAAGATGGTGTGATGCCTCCCAGCCAGTTGATCTGTGGACCAAGAACTATTGTGAACCTCGCCAAAGTTGGTCAAGGAGGTACCGGTGAGAAGCTCGAAAAGATTCGTTTCACCTCAAAGAGGTGAATCGGGTGAAGTTAATTTGAGATTTGTTGAGATTTGGTGGAGTTGGACGGAGTGGGAGCTTGTCCTATCTCGAGTTGGTATTTTTTGGGGATGGGAGAGAAATTTGGGAAGGGCTCTCGGGAACTCGTCTTTGGCTACTAGGGCTCACCGAATGCTTGGTCTCTGAAGAGAAATGATCAAATATACCCCTCCTCCCTGATCCTTGATCCATTTGGAATTTTTGGTCATCCCCATCATGGGTGAGGAGGTGTGGCTCACTGAGTGGTTAAAATGAGGGAAGGTGGCTGCCATGGGAGGAAAGTGGGTGTCCTTGGGTTGCCAAGTTTTCCAATCGGCTTGAAAGGGTGAATTTACCTCCACTTGGCTCAAACCTGACCCAATCACCTTTGGGTTAGGTGAGCTAGTGTTCTCCTTAACTTGGTGGAGGTTTAGGAGGCTACCAAGTGGATATGGAGTGGGTTTGACCATTCAAATGGGGTATTTGTCCTATGTGATGGCCTTGACCCATTGGAATTTGGGTCAAATTGGGTTGAGATTTATTTGTGCCGACCCAAGGTGAGCTAAGAATGAGTCATGTCAAATTTCATTGGGTTTGTAGTTGGTTTGAGTGGGCTTAAGCTCAATTCGACCCATGTAAGTCAAGTTGACCAATTGGTCAAATTGGATCAAACCAAGGCTTGGACCAAGTTCAAATGAGTATTTGGAATGTTTTGGTGCAATTGGTTTGGTTCAATTTGACTTAAATTTAGATTTATCTCATTTGAATTCATTTGGATCAAATGGGTCAAGTTGACCAATTTGACCAAATTGGCCAAATTGGCTTGGGTTAAACATTTATTCATGTTCAATTGGTCAATTGAAGATGATTGTAGACTTTGGTTAGAATCAATTTGGATTTGAGTATGATTTAGGCCAAATTGACCCTTTAGGTCAATTTGGGCTAAATAGGTCAATTGGGTTCAATTTGTCAAATTGGGTTTAATAAAGTCTTTGGTCAAGTTCAAAATCAATTTGGAATAAACTTGAGCCATTGGTTGCAATTTATTTGGGTTATATTTTGATTTGACCCGATTTGATCTTTTAAATTAAGTTGGGTCAACTTGGGTCAAAGGGCCATTTAGGCTAAGTTTGGCTCAATTGATGGTCAAATTATGTTCAAGGGTTGATTTTAGGTTGATATGAATTATTGGATTAAATTGATTAGGCTTAGGTTGAGATTTGACTAGTTTGATTTTTGTAGGTTAAGTGGGTTGACTTGGTTTGACCCAATTGATAGCAATTGATTAATCAAGGATGATCAATAATCATTATAGGAGGTTTTGGATGGTTTGACTCAATCCAATTTGGGTTGGATTGAAGTTTGGCTCAAATAGATCCTTTAGGTCACTTTGGGTCAAGTGAGCCTAAATGGGTTAATTGGCTTTATTTTGGGTTGAAAGGAGTTGAGTTGAGTTTATATGATTTGGAATTGATTTGAGGTTTTGATTGTAATTGATTTTAGTTCAAATGGATTTTGGCTCATTTGGGTATTTTGGGTCATATGGGTTAACTTGGTTGGATTGAATTGATTTTGTTTGGAATGGCTTAATTGCATATTATAGATTTTGGTTTGGAGTGGTGATTTAATGATTGAATTGATTCATGAGAAAATCTTATAATTGATTGAAGAGGATCTGACTAAGTCCATAGGATTAAGTCACGGGCTTAGGTTTGGATTTGATTGAATTGATTTGATTTGAGGATTAAGATTTGATTTGAGGATTTAGATTCAATCATGAATTTGGTTTAATTGGAGAATTGAATTGATTTATGAGAAAATTAATTAAATTTGATTTGGATTGAAGGGTAATTTAGCTAAGTCCATAGAGTTAAGTCATGGGTTTATGTTTGGTTTGGTTGAAGTGATTTGATTTTGGTTTGATTTGGAATTTAGTTATGTGGATTTGAGATTAGATTGAGTTTGGAAAAATTGAATTTTTGGTTTGGTTTAAGCTAAAGAGGTAAGTATGGATTGGTTAGGTTATAGGGTAGGTGAGTTTCTCTAAGTCTAAGGCATAGCTTAATCTTATGATTAACCTTCTTAAGTCTCTAGGCTTAGGTTAAATGTTCACCTAATCACTAGAAGTGTCTTAGAACTAAGGAGCTCTTAGTGTCTAGAAGACTCCCATGTCTATGATGGGAAGATTGAATCCTCACTCCAAAAGTGAGGTCAACATGAGTCATCAAATGCAGTAGTGTAGAGGATTAAAGGCATGCCTGGGATAGGCATCTAAGTTTGGTGGTATCATCAGGTACTTCTTGACATATTCAACAGCATGTTGACACCTCTCATCCCATTTAAACTTGGCATCCTTCTTGACAAGTGCTAAAAATGGCTGGCTCATGCCTGATAGGTTGGATATAAAACATCTTGGATACACCAACCTTCCTTGGAATGATCTAAGTTGAGTTAGACATTTAGGGGGTGGCATTTCTAATATCACTTTAATCATTTGATTCCATGGTGTCAAACAACAAACCTAAGAATTTCCTTGAAGCTACTCTGAATGCACACTTTAAGGGATTCATCTTGAGATTAAATTGTCTTAAGCATTTGAAAACTACTATCAAGTCAAAGAGATGGTCTTCCTTTTCTTTGTATTTTCCCATGAGATCATCGATGTAGCATTCAACTTGATGATGAATGAGTTCATCGAAGATTCGAGTCATGGTCACTAGTATGTGGCACTCACATTTTTAAGCCCGAAATGCATGACCTTATAGCAATAAATTCTGATCAAGGTTCTAAAAGTAATATTTTTCTCATCTTTAAGGGTCATGTTTATTTGATTGTATCCAAATGAACCATCCAAGAAAAAGAAGACTGCATGAGATTAGGCAATGTCCACCATCAGCTCTGGTATTGGTAGTGAAAATTCATCTTCAGGACATGACTTATTAAGATCCCTAAAATTGACATATATACAAATTTGGATATTCTTCTTCTTAACTGGGATGACACTAGCCAACTAGGTAGGTATTTTTCTCCCAATTAAAACCAATCTCGATCAATTTCTTGACTTTAGAAATGACCTATTGTTCGATGTCTAATCACATGCATCTAGTAGCTTGCTTGACAGGGTTAGCATCGTGCTGTATCGCTAGCTTAAGAACCACTATGTTAAGAGCCAATCCGGGCATTTCTTTATAACTCCATGAAAAGTAGTCCCTAAACTTAGTGAGTAGCTTAACTAAGTCATTAGTTTCAATTTCATTCGACAAAGAACTGATATATGTCAGGGAGTGGATCTTCTTCAGTTCCTAAGTTGATTTCTTTGAGCTCATCAATAATTGATTTGATTTCTTCTTTAAACTTTGGTAGTGCATCTATGACTTGGAAATCATCAGGTCATCTAAAGTTTCTAAGCACACCTCCTCATATGAGTTAATGTGATTTGAAAAGAACCTATCAGAGTCTAAATGATTAGTGATGACTAGGCAGTAATCATCATCATTGACTGGGCCTACTGTGTCGAAGCCTAGCCTTGATCTTGATTAAAAATTCTTGCATTTATTATTCCAAAACCTTTCAAAGTATTCTAACCCATGCTTAGACCATGTATGTGTAATTAAATATTTCTTTGCTAAATTAAGAATGCAAGGCCAGTACTAATCAAAAGGTAATTCTATTAATTCTTTATATGAATCATCCTAAAGTTCTATATCAACTTCTTGACATGATGATGCCCAGGATAGAACCTCTAAATCTTTGCAGCTGTGGATGATTTAGGGGCCTCCTTAACTACCAAACCCTCAACTTTTTGTGAGAAAAGTGAGGTTAGAGCTAAGGTTCCCAACTGATGCCTAACTATTTCACATAAAGAAGACTTGGATACTCTTATGCTTTGCTTGGGAATCGGTCTTCATCACTATCTAGCTCGAGTGTCACCTCTAATGGGATATGCTATCAGAAGAGTTGGCGGTATGCTAACCATATAATACTCATCCTTTGAACTAGATTATAAGTCTATATGGATAGCAGGTGTACTCCTGATAACTGTGACAACTCTCTTGGTGGGTGGTAAATATGGAGGCCTTCCACCCGTGGGACTCCTCCGACTTGCCTCTTCCTCATCTGGTGGGAGTTTGGTCATCCTCCCCACTTGTTCAAATGGAGTAATGAAATGTGGGTGGAATTTAATCTCAAGCTCCATTTCCTCCCCAAGTCTATTTCGCTCCCTTTTCTTTTGAATTTCATTTTCTTTTTTCTTTTCTTTTTTCTCTTTCTTTTTTCTTTTCTTTCTTTTTCTACTAAATGGGGATTTTGACAAAGTTCATGAGAATAGACTTTTTGATTTTGGGGGAGGTAGTATGCCACTTCCTCATATATCCCAACCTTGTGAACTAGAAAGTGCTTGAGATTTCCTTTGACATAATACTCAATTCCACCTCTTAAGAACTTGATGCATTGATGTAAAGAGGATGGAACCATGTTGTTCTCATGTATCCATTGTCTCTTAAGCAAAGCATTGAAAGATGTATCCAAGTGAATTATATGAAACTTGGCTTCAGTCTTCCAATCTTCTATTTCTAGTGGTAACACTATGGAACTTAAGGCCTCTCACTTTGTTCATTGAATCCTTTCAACATCATTATGTTTTTATTTTTGGATGTGGGGTGGGCTCCACACAGATCATAGGGGGTACTTATTGAAGTGATTAGGTGTGACATTGAAGTATGATGCACTATCTCGAAAGATAGAATCATCACCCTATAATGGACCTAATCACCTAATAATAACTCCTAAGGCATGATGGGTCTTTGAATATACCAAATATTTTTTCCCTACTTTACATGGAAAAATAAAGTAGGTCTTATGTTAAGATGGGTACTTAAGTTCCCTATAGAGTTGGGTAAGCCTCTATAGTTAATTACATCTTAAGAAATGAAATTCTAAGAATACTCTTGATTAAAGTAGGCAATTTTTATCTCCAACTATTTCAAGGTTTGACTATCAATGGATTGGTTATGTTTGGAAAATCAAGTTGGAGAGACCAAGTGGAAGACTTATTTTTGGAATTCAAAGGGAGGAAGTAGGAAATGTTCATGATACTTAGAAGCCTAGTGGGCATTCTAACCTATCCTATGGTAGGGCTTTATACATTTGAAACTGAAGAGATTTATTTATTTGAATTGAATTTTTATTAGATTGTTGCTTATAATCCACCAACGCAAGGTTATGGTAATGCCTTAAGAGGTGAGGATTTATGCTTATAGCCAGAGGGAAATAGCTACCTCGGATCCTAAATTTAGGGAGCTTTTGCACAAGCTAAAGCACAACCTAAATCTAAGTGATAGATGGACATAATGGATTATCTCCATAAGAGAGGATAAACCCATCTGACTTCTAGACTTATAACTCGCCTGGAGTGGCCGCCAGCTAACACCTCCTATGACTCAAAATCATGTAGTCCAGTATTATGAATTGCAAGATAGCCAGGACAGTTATTTAATTTGAAAGAAACTAAAGTCCTAAACCCACTCCCTAAGAGACTAGAGTATGATTGGTATGAGCATATGACTTAGTCTATAAATGAAAAATCTTTTCAAATTTTATTTTTATTTTAATACGATATTTTAGACAAAGGATTTGGGATATTTTTATGCCTAAATGCATGATGAAAATTGATTATTAGATAAATCTAAAGAGAGAGGGTGAAGCTCTGTCATCTAGGGTTGCTCTCATAGGTCAAACAGTCTCTATTGTGTAAGGATAGAGGCCCTCATTTTTATAAGAGTGATTCAAGATGATATGCATGATGTGAGAGATACAACCATACAGCTAAGGGGTTGCTAAATCTTTTAATTATCTTATTTATATTCTAGAATTTATGATGATGTTATGAGTTATTTTAAAGCTTTAATTATGTGTTGTAGTTGCGTCAAAAATTTATTTTTTTATCCTAAGATCCTATCATATCCATGCCACACATTAAAGCATCAATCATAAATAAACTATGAAATTCATGCAATCCTAATGTGCAATTTAAACATAACATCAATCAATTTTATATAAACTACTGCAAAAGAATAAGGGGCTAATGCGATCAGGTACCATCGTACTTCCCAAAAAGAGAAAAGATGAGTAGCTGAGCTCTACCCTTATACAACCCGGAATATGAAAGAATAATTTTACAATTAGAATGAATACATGCTATAGAGGTATTCAATCTTCACTTCTTCAAATCCTCCTGTCTTCATTCTTCCTCCCTTTTGATTTGATCATGCTCTAAAGGCATCACAGGGCCTCCCAAAACAAGGCCTTCTAGCCACCTCTCAACCTTGTCCCCCATAACACTAATCATAATCCTATTGTAAAATTACATTTTATAGGAAAGAAATTAAATCTAACTACACCTATAAAAAAGAGGTTAGCTAAACATACATACAATCCCAAGTAATCATATGTATATTTTAGACTTAGCACCCTGCACATGGGTAACTAAGCACACATGTTCTAATTTGTATTATGCTTAGGGGCTTAAACAACCTGCAAAGAGAGCATTTATATTTATTTTTAAACAACCCCTTAAGCATAACCCCCTAAAGAAGACATGATTAGGCTAAGAGCAACCTAACATTTAGTCTATAAAATATACACCCTAACATCTAGCCTACAAAACATACACCCTAACATCCAATATCAAATACTACATCACAAAATAAAACATACATCACACATACACCATCCTAACTTAGAGCTAGAAGTGGTGACTTAGTTCTAATGAGTGTGCTAGGCTTTGTGTGATATGTCTTAACTCAGAATTAGAGTTATGCTTTTCTAAGAGTGGAAGAGTTTAATTTAATATAAAGGTTGGCTTCATTTGAAGTTGTTTAGTTAATTAACATATTTTACTTTGTATTTTATTTTATTTCATTTGATTTACACTTAGCATCTAAGTGTTATAAAAAGAGGAAAGAGGGTTTCCCTTCTTCATCCTTACCTTAAGCCACTTTTTAAAGCACATTTTTATGATTTAGTTTTCTTTAGTAATTGACTTATTAAATATCTTTTTATTAATCCAAAGTTTAGTCAATTTTAAATAATCCTATTCAATGTGAAAGGCATCTTAGAATTAATATAATTGAACTACTATCACATGACATATATCAAATCATTCCTTTCTATCACATGTAACATGCATATGACTTAATGCTTAACATAACTATACATACAAGACATCTTAACACACTTGAATGATGAATGCATATATTTAGAACTTATGTTTGATTTGATTGAATTATTTAATAGAAGTAAATTAAAGCTCTATCCAAATTTTTATACAAAAATACATAGAAATAAATGAGTAAAAGTATGTTGGAATTTTGAAGTGATAATCAAATGGCCTCAAGCTACTTAAAGCCTTGTATTCTGTGGATGTCACTATATACCCATTATTATTCAAACCCATGCAAATATATATAAATCATAAGAAAGAGAACACTAATTTACATGTAATTAATGATTTAAGGATTATGGATACATGTATTTTAAATAACAAAAGGGGATTTTCATCTTTTAATTAAGCATACATGCGCATGTATAAAAGATGTAAGCAAGTACGTGCCATTGATTACCTCATTTGGGCTACTTAAAGCCTTGTATTCCCAGGATGTCCAGACTAAACTCTTGCCATCTTAAATACAAATAAATTTATACACAATTATAAAGATGAAAATCATGCAAAGATTGTACTTTCTTTAGTTGAATTATTTATGCATATGAACTAAAGGTCTAACCAAATTATAATACCAAAGTACATAAGAATGAAATTAAATAAGTATATGTCATTGTTAATCAAGGAAGTGAGGTAATCAAATGACCTCCTTGGGGCTCCTTAAAGTCTCTGAGATGTCCATACTATATACTTATTAACATTCAAACTTATATAAATCTATATATGAATTCACGAAAGAGAGCTTCATTTCACATACTTAAGGTATAAACACATGCAAATCCTATATGTATTTATATCTATCATCATTCCATATATTATTATAAATTTATAATTTTTGGAAAATAGATTTGAATTTATTAGTGATAATAGCTGCACATATAATTAAATTAAGTCAATACATGAAAGCTTACAAAAATAAAATTTATTTGATTCATATAGATTTGAAAACACGGGTGCATGAAACCATATGACATACAACATTTAAAGTGATTAGAAAGGCATAACTAAATATAAACACATGGTTCATTTAACTAAATTAATTCTTAAGGACAATCATATTAAATAAAACTATTTAAAGAAAACCAAAGCTCCTTATTAATTTTTGATTTAGGATTTTGTTTAATTTGAAGGAGGAGGAGATTTGTTTGCTATTTTAATCCCATTCCAATGTTGGTGAACTTAATTGGTTTAAGAAAAGGTAATTAAGTGGATTTTATGAATTAATTAAGTTGGATCCTTAATTAAATCAATTAATTGCCCTTACCTATGCTTCTTTAATTTGATTAGCCAGTTAGTTATGAGCCATAAATGACATAAAAATATGGGGAAGTAAAATCGTAATGCTCCTAAAAGGAAGTAATGCAAATGGCTCATAATTAAAAATTAATTAAGTTATAGAACCTAATTAAGTACTTTGGTGATTGTTCCACACTTACGGGCTAGTTATGATTTCCTTAAGGGTGTTTATGTTTATTAAACACATAAAGAGGAACCTTAATCTCATTGTTAAGTATCTGATATGATTATGATTCTAGATTTGATTAATTAAGCCACTTAATTAATTAATTAAACTTTTAATTAACTTTCATATTCATTAACCCTCTTTAAGATGAAATGGACTTTGGAAAAGAGATTAGGAAAGGGGTCCTAATCCCACTCCCTCATCCATTCACTGTTAAACATTGATTAGTAAGTTTAATTAATTAATTAATTATTATTTCAAGTGTTAATTAATTATTAAATTAATTAAAGGAGTAATTAGGGTTCAAATGATCAATTTCCCTGATAACTAAGCAATAAATCCCAAGAAAATTATGGGAGGCAGGGATCATCCCATTAAATCAATAAAAAAAATTTGAATTAATTACTCAAGTAATTAGAGCTTAATTAAGTTAATTAAGTTTACATTTAAACCTAAATTAGAATTTAACTACTATTCAAAACTAATTGAAATCAATTTTAATTAATTATCCTCTATTTTACCTTTAAAATGAGTATGTGTTTGTATTTTTAAAATTTTTCTACAATTAGTTATGATTTTTTTCAAAGTTTTAGTGATTAAATTAGGTTGATAAGCCTAATCTCATCGGTGCCATGTGGATCACTGATGTGGCGTGCTTTCCATGTGGCGCCACAGGATAGATTACTTAAACGTGTTCGTGTTAGTGCTAACGTGGTTGGCGGTAGACACGGTTTCATCGCTACCGTCTGATCTAAGATTGAACAACGAAGATTAAACCTGTGGTTCTTAAGGACTAAATCAGATCATATCTAGTGGATTAATCACAACCGTTCATTCCAATCATGGAATGACAGTGATCTATCATCCTCGATGGGGGAGATGGACACCGCCCTTCTTAATTCGAGCTCACCGAGCTCAGATTGGCTCGATATTGAACCCACACCTTCACGAGGAAAATTCCAAGGGTTCTACCAATAAATTCGCATGATATACACATTCTCATCAAAAAGGCCCAAAAAAATTTCCAAAAGCTCAATTTGAAGAAATATACCTTGTTGGAGCTCAAGACCGACATCGCAATGCTTGAGGTAACTTCGTTTGGATGAGGCGAAGCCTATTGAGAAGCTTGGTGTCTCCTCTCCATTTTCTCTATGGATGAAGCACCGTTGCTTTGCATGTCGACGTTGATAGAAGAGGTACTCCTTGTGGTCAGAGGACTCTAGAGAAGATTCATTTCACCTTGCCTGACCTTGATGAACATGTGGGTGAAGTTAATTTGAATGGGGTTGAGTATTGGTGGAGTTGGATGGAAGGGTGCCCTGCCTATTTTTTGGGTTGATGGATTCCGGTGACAGAATGATTCAAGGGCTCTAAAATCTCTCTGGTGATTTCAAAATAGCTCTCTGAAGGTCTCTGAGGGTGAGTGTCTATGAATTCAATTAAAATGAGGTGGGGTATATACCCCCTCCCTTGGATCAAACGACATGAATTGGATCCACCATTTCAGGCCGTTTGGCAGCCGTAGGTGGCTGGAGGGAACATGACTAGGCTGATGTGGCTCGGTTTGGTTGGCCAATGGTCTAGTTGGTGGCTTAAGAAAGTCTCCTTCATCCTTGGGTTTGGTCAATGAGGGGAGGTGAGTTTGGTCCATGGCTAACATAGCCCATGTGGGTTAGTCATGTAGGTAGGGTTCCATTTTGGGTATTGGGTGGCTACCAAGTGAAGAGAGGGGGAGTTGACCTTCCTAAAGTAGGTTTGATCCTATGTGGAGGGGTTTATCCAATGGGCAATATGTCAAATTGGGTCACAATTGGGTTGTGTTGGTTTTGAGCTGACTCAAGGTGAGCCAAGGATGTGTCAAGCTAAATTTCATAGGGTTTGGGCTTAGTTTGAGTGGGTTTGGCATAATTTGACCCATGTAGGTCAAATTTGGCTAGTTGGTCAAGTTGATCAATTGGTCAAATTGGGTCAAACCAAGGATTGAGTCAAGTTCAAATGAGTATTTGGAGTGTTATGGTGCAATTGGTTTGATTCAATTTGGCTTGGATTTATTTTTTTTTTGGCTTATTTGAGTTCATATGGGTCAAATGGGTCAAGTTGACCAATTTGTCCTAATTGGCCAAATTGGCTCGGGTTAGGGATTGATTTGGGTTTGATTGATCAATTGAAGATAATTGTAGGCTTTGGTTTGAATTAATTTGGATTTGGTTTTGATTTAAGACAAATTGATCTTTAGGTCAATTTGGGTTAAATAGGTCAATTGGGTTCAATTGGCCAAACTGGGTTCAGTCAAAGGTTTAATCATGTTCAATGATCAATTTGGAATGAACTTGAGCCCTTGGTTGCAATCAATTTGATTAGATCTTTATTTGACTCAATTTGGTCTTTTAGGTCAAATTGGGTCAAAGGGCCAATTGGGTTAGGTTTGGCTCAATTGATTGTCAAGTCATGTTCAAGGATTGATCTTAGGTTGGTTTGAATCATAGGTTTTAATTAATTTGGCTTGGGTTGAGATTTGACTAGTTTGATTCATGTAGGCTATGTGGGTTGAATTGGTCAAATGATCAAGTTGACTTAGTTTGACCTAATTGATGGCAATTAATCATTCAAGGATGATTGTTGATCATCATAGGAGGTTTTGAAGGTTTGGTTTAATCCAATTTAGGTAGGATTGAAAAATAGGTCAAATTGGTCACTTTGGGTCAAGTGGACCAATTGGGCTTAGTCAAAATGATTTTGGGTTGAATTGAGTTTAGGTGAGTTTATATATAAATTTAGGATTGATTTATAGTTTTGATTTCAATTGATTTGGGTTCAAATGGGTTTTGTCTTATTTGAATATTTCAAGTCAAATGAGTTAGGTTAAGTTTGATTGAATTGATTTTGGCTTAGGTGGTTTGATTATAAATTTCATTTGTATTTGCAATGATGATTGGGGAAATAATTGATTCATGAGGAAAATCAATTGAGTTTGATTTGGTTTGGTTTGGTTTGGTTGATTTAAATTTGAATTATGAATTTGAGTTGAGTTTGGGGATGATGACTGAAGATTTAGATTGATTTTGGGAAGATGAATTTGGTTTAGATTGGAGGAATTTGGCTAAGTCCATGGGATTGAATCATATGGCTTAGGCATGATTGATTTGATTTAGTTTGGTTTGGTTGATTTGAATTTGAATTATGAATTTGATTTGGATTAGGATGAATTGAATTTGGGGTTTGGTTTAGATTAAGAAGGTAAGTATGTATTTGGTTAGGTTATAGGCTAGGTAAGTTTCACTAATCCTAAAGCATACCCTAATCCTATGATTATCCCTTCTAAGTTTCTAGGCTTAGGTTAAGTGTTCACCTAATTACTAGAAGTGTCTTAAGCCTAAGGAAGCTCTTAGTATCTAGAAGACCCCTAGACCAATGGTGAAAATGGAATTCTCACTCCAAAAGTGAGGTCAAAACATCCTCTCTGTATGGAGTTTAGAGATGTTGATCCTCAAGTAGGCAAGGATCTTTAGACTCATAATGTCGATGGATGCAGCCAAATCAACCAAAATTTTGAATAGCCTAAATCTGCCAACATCCACTATAATGTAGAGGGGACGGTTGTGCTCAATCATCCCTAGATGTAGGTCTTCATCCATGAATGTAACTCCTAGGATCTCCTTCGAATAGCATACTTCTTCTCTAGTAGCGGTCAACTGAGCTAAGCATATCTCTAGATCAAGCAATGCTTTGATTAGAGATTCCCTCATCTCTTTGGATAAGATAAGAGCATCGTATAAGCTTAACTTAGCTGACAACTTTCTAAGATTAGTAAGATGTTGTAATCAACTTTGGGCTGATCCTCCACAAGCATATCAGTTGGTGAAGCATCTTGTGGAGGGGCTATCTATTCACTAGAACTAATGACTTATTTACCCTTATCCTGATGTGCTATCCTATGAGGTAAAATTTTGCCATTGTGGAGGATGACTTCAGTGACTTTTTAGAATGATGAGTTTGTGGAAAGTTCTACTTGCTCATCGAGCATACCTATAACTTCTCCTAAAGGATCCTCAGAGTTGAATGACTCCAAGTGAATCTCAAGAGATGAACTCGAGTGATTCAGAAGAGGCAAATTCACTTTTAAATCGGATAAGAATTGATTGAATCATTTAAGTTATTAGTGCTTTGACTAGAGCTTTCTATAGGAATAAACTCAATAGGAGCATCAGAAGTAGAGAAGATGTAAGTGGAATCAGATTTCTTTATTGATTTCTTTAATTTTTGAGGTGGTACATAGTAGAAATCAAGTAAAGTAAGCAGAGTGAGGAGTTTGGTGCTCTCATCTGCTGATACAATGTTCCTTCTAGAGGTGGAGGAGCGAGTGGAGGTAGTAGTAGCTATAACAGTGGAAGAAATGCTGGACTCGGATGATGATTGTGCTACTGATCTATCCCAGGCAAGTGAGGTAAGCTACTGCTAGGCTTCTACCCTCCCTGAGTTGTCCTTCGCAACTAGCAAACCTTCCTTGCAATTGGAGGTTTGAGTTGCTTCAAGCACCTATAGAGAAAGTATTTTGATTTTTGAAATGATCTTTTTAGAGGTTCAGGATAAGAAAATATCCCAACTTTCTTTTGTCTTGAGAGGATCAGATGTATCCCCAAGGATTACTCTAAGAGAACCAGATGGCTATTCTACTAAATATTCCTTAGGGATGATTATAGCTCCTGACTTGTAGCTACGCTCAAGCCAATCTTTGAAGGTAATGTAATCCTCTAAGACATGGCATAACATATGGTGGTAGGGGCAGTAGTTAGGATCATCACTCTTGCCTACTTCCTCCGGCTTCTTAGGCTCGAATAGCTGGAAATCAGGCTTCTTCAAGAGATTCTTGAAGATATTTTTGAATAACTCCCTCTTGAATGAGTATGGCATGCTTAATTTTTTTAGTAAGAGTAGATGAAAAGTAGGGTGGATATAGATACTCTGAGTAGGTTCTGTGGTACTGGTGCGTTGTGGCGTGGTGGTGCCGGTATGAGGTGGTGGAAGATAAGGTGGTAATGGAGGTACTGGAATGGGCCTCTGAGTTCGGTTGGGCGCTTCCTTCATCCACGACACATTATCCCCGGACTTCTTCTCATAGACCTTCTGAGGCTTGTGCTTAGATGATTGTCTGAGAAGGGTAACTATTTGGCTTTTTCTTATAGGTTAGCCACTTGCTGATTATCTTCTCAAATATCTTAATGGTGAAGCCCTTTAACATGAAGGTGATTAGGCCATGAATATTCTTGAGTAGAATCTCAATGGTATGCTGCTCAGACAGTTATGGTTCGTATTTCATACTCAGGTTGTGCCATTTGAGAATGTAATCCACAAGAGACTCATTGGGTTTTTATTTCTCAACAATGAGGTCCGTTAGAGCTACCCTTTGCTGAGCTCCTACAAATCTCTTGATGAAGAGATGCTCTAACTTTTCAAAGGACTTCACTAAACTATTGGGTAGTTTGGCATACAAATCAAATGCAACACCTGCTAAGCAACTGACAAAGAGGAGGAAAAGAAGTGCATCACTACCACTGACATTGCAACAACTGGCCCTGAAATGTGTAATATGCTACCTCAGGTTCCCACTGCCATCAAAACTATTGAAAGATTGTGGCATAAAACCCTTGGGGTATTGAACTATATCAAATTCCTCCGGGTAGGGTCTACTCTTTGGAACATATGAGCTCCCCCGGGCTTGCACCAATGCTTCCTTCACCTATTGCTCTACCATATGTTTTATGTAATTTTCATGGATGGAGGTGCTATCGGTGACCTTCCTATGCAAGCTATCAACATCATCATCCATGGGAGTGCACTTAGGATGATCTAAGGTATGTACCAACTCAGCTCATTACCATGGGGAAGCTTGTGGCGGTGCTTGGTTCTGTAAAGCTAGAACAACTGCCATTAACTCTTCTACCTTCTCCATTTTATTAATTTGATCATTCTTCTATCTTATCAGCTGAAGGAGGTGTTGAGTTGAGTGAGATGTATCACCTTCCTCAATTACAACACCTTCCTAGTTAGCATGCTCCTGTCACAGGATCCCAATTATACCATGTGGACTTCTACTAGGTTATGTTTAACTGCAACATGGTAGTGTTCTAGAATGTCTTCTAAAGAATGATCATCCACCCTACTTGGCTCTACTGGAACATTGGCTGGCTTATGACTAACTACTATGAGCTCTATAGAATTTATGCACTGAACACTCTGTACTAGATAGAGTCCACTCCCTGACTGGCTTAACTATCATGGGGGCCATCTTGGTATCCCCTCCCATATCTTCCTCCAATTGCTGTGATGGTGGAGCAACCACAACACTCTTGGGTCGCCACTCCTTCTCCACAGTTGGGATGGAGGGTCGAGCAGGTGAGCTCGGCCTCACCTCAATAGGTGGAGTGGATTGAGCGGGATCCTTGGGCCATAGCTAAAGCACCAAAGGATAAGATCTCTCTCTAAATGGGGGCTTATGAAACTTGGTGGGGACTATAGATGATGGAACCTGAATTAGTGAGGCGGATGGCTAGTAGAACAGTGTAATGGTGGGGACACCAACTGGCTCTCCATTGGAGATATCCTCCTATGACTGATAGTATTGGTAAGGATAATATAGTCAGAATGATTGACACTAATAGCTCATTGATTGGGAAAATTCATCAAAGTAGAGGCCGTCAACTACCTGGCGAACCTCCTCCTCGCCCTCTTGCCCATTTGGGCAGTAACTTTGGCCTCAATGGCCCTCTCTCTATAAATCTGATCCCTAATGCTCCTAGGGATTAGGATCCTCAGGTCATGTAGTGTGTTGGACTCAAGGGGTCTATGGGCTCTCCAAACTCTGTGAAGAATAAATCGTAGACTAGCATAGGGCCTCCTCCTCTCCCTAGCTGGTGTTTCATACTCTACAAGTGGTGGGGGTAATGCAACAACGTTGTGGTAGCCCTCCTCTCCCTCTGAAGCTGAAAGGGGGTGAAACCTACTTCCACCCAAGAGTGGATAGGTCTCACAGGGGAACCCTCCTCAGCGACATAGGAGGCTTCATCTATCTCTCTCGCCTCACACTCATACTGCTGCTTGATCTTGTGATTCTTGTTACGGTGTTGAGTCATGGTGAGCGACGTGGTATAGGAATTAAAACTAACCTCAAAGGTAGGGTAGACTATCTCAGAAACCAAGATAGCCTTCCCCTTCAGAGTAGGAGGAACCAAAGAAGTAGTACTAGCCAGTGTTGGAACTGTAGCAATGACAACTGGACTGACACATATGACACTAGCACATCTTACACAGGAAGGTACTTAACAACCTTCCTTTTCAATGAGGGAAACTCAATCAGGTTGAGCGAAGAAGTGGCTTCTTGCCCACCTTCTCTGGCGGTCGTGAGGCTGGTCCTCATAAGTGACCTTGAATTGCTCGAATCCAAAGAAAAACTTGATGACAGGGGCATCGGTGAGTATGGCTTGATCCAGGGCCAAATCCATACTGGAGGCGAGGGAGAAAATCAGTTTGCAGAAAGACATGATGAAAAGCTAACTAAGAAAGGAAGGAAGAACTGGGCTTTTATATCTGCATTGTTGTTAAAGAGAACCAGATTAGACTCTTACATTGATGATTATCTTGAATTATTGATTTTGATTTAACTTTTGAATTAGAACCCTCATTTAATAAATTTAGGTATGCTAAATGGGGTTCTACTGGAGAGATTTTGAAAATTGGAGGAGAGACTTTGTCTTGAGTTGTATGTTGAATTTGATTTTGATTTTGGAACCCACATTCAACAAATTTGGGTTTGTTGAATGGGGTTTAAATGTTTTGGAGATTTTATTATTATTTTCTTTTGTTGAAGTTTGATTTTGATTTTGATTTTAAGTTGGGACCCTGATTTAGCAAATTTAGGTATGCTAAATGAGGGTCAATTATTTGTTCAAAAATTTTGAAGGCTTTTTATTTTATTTGTTGTTTGATTTTGATTTGGTTTTGAAAATGGAACTCTCACTTAACAAATTTGGGTATGTTAAATGGAGTTCAATTATATGTTTGTATTGATTGTTGTGTGTTGATATGTGGTTTTATTTTGATTTTTGAAAAGGAAACTCTCATTTATCAAATTTAGATATGTTAAATAGAGTTAATTTTGTTAAAAATATGTTTGGAGAATGTCTTGACATTTTTAAGAAGAAATTTTTGTTTGTTGTATTTGTTGCTTGATTTTCAAATAGAACTCACATTTAACATATTTGGGTATGTTAAATGTAGTTGGTTAATTTTGTTTGAAAAAGGGTTTTGATATTTATTTTTGATGAAGAGGTTTTATTTAATTTAATTTTGATTTTAAAAAAGGGACATTCAATTAACAAATTTGGGTATGCTAAGTGGGGTTCAATTAATTTAATTTTGAAATGGGTTTGAAAACTTTTAAAGATTTTACATTTGTTTTATTTGACTTTGATTTTAAAAGAGAACCTCACTTAACAAATTTTGTTATGTTAAGTCAAGTCAAATGATTTTGTTTAGAAAAGGCATTTGAAAATTTTTTGTAAAAGATTACATCTATTTTGCTTTGGATTTTATTAGAATTTTCTTAAATATTAGATGAACCTTACTTCACCAAGCTAGTGGTAAGAGGTTCTAAATTTTATTTGGCTCATGTTTGGTCATTTTCTTTCTTTAGTTAAATTGTTATTACTTATTGGGGGACCCAACTAGGGTTTTAAGACCTACTTAAAGTGAGGTCTTAAAACTAAAGAATGTTGGCTACCTTTGCTTAGAGATGAAATAAACAAAGTGCCCATGGAAAGAAAGATAGTCTTGGGCTTATATAGAATATAAGTCCACTATCAATGCTTGGAGATAAAAATTTCCTACTAGAGATGGAGAGAGGAACTATCCCCAGCGAAGTCGCCAGAAAATCAATGGTGTTTATTTTTGGATGTGGGGGCACGACATAGTTCTTAGGGGGTACTTATTGAAGTGATCAGGTATGACATTAAGGTGTGATGTACTATCTCAAAAGATAGAAACATCACCCTATAATTTACATAATCACCTAATAAGGACTCATAAGGCATGATGGGTGTTTGTATATACTAGAGATTTTCCCCTTACTATACATGAAAAAGTAAAGCAGGGTTTATTTTAAGCCAGGTTCTTTAGTTCCCTATGGAGGCAAGCCTTCATAGTTAATTACATCCTAGAAAATGAGATTTCTTAAGAATACTCTTGATTAAAGTAGGCAATTATTATCTCCAAAGATTTCATGTTAAGACTATAAAAGGATTGATTATTTTGAAAAATCAAATGGGAATGCTCAATTGGAAGACTTATTTTTGAAGCTAAATAAAAATAAATAGGAAATGTTCATGATACTAGGAAGCCTAGTGAGCATTCCAACCTATCTTATGGTGAGACTTTATATGTTTGAAAGTGAGAGGCTTATTTGTTTGAGTTGAAATTTTATTAAATTGCTAGGGCTTATAATCCATCAACACAAGATTGTGGACATGCCTAAGAGGTGAGCATTTATGCTTGTAGCCCAAAGGAAGCTAGCAACCTCTTAAATCTAGAGAGCTTTAACATAAGTTAGAGCATGACCTAAATCTAAGCGAAAAGGAGGCATAAGGGTTTATCTCCACAAGAAAGAGTAAACTCATCTGAGTTCTATACTTACAACCGCCTCGAGTGGTCACTAGCTAACACCTCCTACAATTTAAATCTATTTAGGCAAGTCTTATGAAAGTGCAAGATAGTTATGATGTTATTAAATTATAAAGAAACTAAAGTCCTAAACCCACTCCTTAAGATACTAGAACATGAGTGATATGAGCATATGACTTAATCTAAAATGCAAAATTTTATAATTTTTATTTCATTTTAAAACATTAATTTGGACAAAGGCTTGAGATTTTATGCTAAAATGCATGATGAAATAGAGTTATTGGCTAAATTAGCAAGAAGGGGGTGCTCTTCACCACAAGGGATGCCCTTACAGTCAAGCATTACCTAATCGCACAAGGATGGGATCCCCCATATTCAAGGAAGAAGGAATATGACATGTATGATGTGAGACATACAACATACATCTAAGGGGTTACTAAATCTTTTCGTTATCTTGATTACAACCTAGGGTTTATGATGAAGTTGAAAGTTATTTTAAAATTTAATTGCGAGTTATGAATTGGGTAGAAAAATTAATTTTATCCTAAGAGTTTACTATATCTAGGCCACACATTCAAACATCAAGCATTAAGAAACTATGAAAAGTATGCTATTTCTAATGTGCAAACTAAACATATCACCAATCACTTTTATAAACTACTATGAAAGAATAAGAGGTTGGTGTGGCCGGGTACTACCGTACACCCCAAAATGGAGAAAAGATGGGTAGTTGAGCTCTACCATTATATAACCTGAATTATAAATGAAAAATTACAATTGAATATGAATACATGTTATGGGTGTCTTCTTTTCTTCATTTCTTCATGTCCTCCTTCTCTTCCTTCTGATTTAATTTGCTCTAAAGGCATCACAGGGTACCCAAGATAAGGCCTTCTAGCCACTGCTCATCCTAAACCCCATAGTACTAATCCTAATTCCTAATTGAAAAATTATATTTTATATGAAAAAGTAAATCTAACTACACCTACAAAATAAATGTCAGTTGAACATACATATAAACCCAAGCAGTTATAATTATAATTTGGACTTAGCATCCTACACATTGGTAATGCCCACTTATCCTAACTTGGATTATGCTTAGGGACTTAAATAGCACCTGAAAAAAATAGCATTTATTTAATATTTATTATAGCAGTCCCTTTCTAAGCATAACCCCTAAAAAAATAGTGTTAGCCTAAAAAAAAGAATGTCATAACATCCAGACTAGTGAGTAAATAATTCTAGCCATCCAACCTAAAAGAGTTCACCACAAAAATAAGAAAATGCATCCAATCACAATCAACACATCGACCTAACCTAATTCTAGGGTGGGTAACATAGTATTTTAGTGTGTGAAAAAAAGGTTTGTGTGGCAAGTTTATTCTAGGCTTTGTTTCATTTTAAGTTTGTTTGAATTGACAATTTGTTTATTTTTACCATTGGATGGTTCCAATTTGAATAATTTATTTCGTTTCAATTTTGAATTCATTTTTATGTTTAAGTTGAATTTAAATTTTAAAGAATGAATAAATTTTGCTTAAAACAAAATCCATTTCATTCAACATCCTAATCCTAATAGAATGAAACTTTCATCTTGAGAAGAAAGTTTATTCTAAGTGTCAAACTAAGAAACTAAGTATCTAATTAGTCCATTTGAATTTATGTAAATGATTCAACTAAATTGATTTGATTTGATTAATGTTTGCTTAATTTTATTTAAATTTTAAAGTTTAAGTTTGCTTAAATTCATGTATCTTGATTGATTAATTATGGATTAACTTGATTTTAGTTTGATTTGATTAAATTTTGATAATTCAATATCCTTTAAATTCATATCTAATTCCTTTACTTTTGGGTTTCAATTTGAGATTTAAACTTTATGTGATATTGACTAGATTATTTCAATGTTATTTAAATTTAATGATTTCATCTTTTCATTCAAAATTGATTTGAATTAGTTAAAATATTTTAGTTTAATTAACTTCTTATTTGATCAAGGTTCAAAGCAACTTCTTATTTGGATTCTAATTAAGAGTTTGATCATTTGGTTTATTGAACTTGGTGATTTGCTTTATATATTGGTTTTAGTTTGAGGATTATTTAATTTAATCTTTTGCTTTGACTTAATTGATTTGATTTGTTAAGTTTTATTAATTTATGGATTTTCTTAAGTTCAATGTGATTAACTTAATTATGCAAGTAACTTAATTAAGAGGTGTGATTAAATTAATTACAGCTTAATTAAAGATCTGATTAATCATTATTATGTTGATTAACACTTGATCATAAATTTACTTAAGTGTTTGATTTAAGCTTGATTTAAGAATTATTTTTAATATGATTTATTTAAATCAATTTGTTTTATTAAAATGAAGGGTTAATGTATTCAAATTAAGCTCATATTAATTAGATGTTTAATTGATTAGATTTAATTAAGGGTAATTCACGTTTAAATTATTAGATTAATTAAATGTTTATTTATTAATTAAAAGTTAATGAATTAATTATCCACATGTCACTATTTGATTTAATAAATATTTATCATATATTTAATTAAGTATTTCACTTAAATTTGATTGACTAAAGAAGTATTATTATTATTATTATTATTATTATTATTATTATTATTATTGTATTATTATTATTATTATTATTATTATTATTATATTATTATTATTATTATTATTATTATTATTATTATTATTATTATTATTATTATTATTATTATAAGGTTAATTTAACTTTGATTTTAGTTTAGTTAAGTGATTGATTAGCTTAATTCAAAGTTTCATTATTAAATGGATTATGGGTTAGTCTTAGTTTAGAAGTTGATGAATTGGTTATGTTTAAATTATTTGAATAAGTGATTTAATTAGCATTGAACTAATGATTAATTAGTCCTTTGACTTAATTGAATAATTATTGTTTGATTTGATAATTAACTAAATTCATTAGAAATAAGCATTAACTAAGTATTTCATTTGATAAAAATAAAGCAAGATAAATTTGATAAAAGTTTAATTATGAAAATATTTGGGTGATTTAATTAGGTTTCATGCTTAATTTGATTTATAAGGTTTAAGTTTCATTATTAGTTATTTTATTTTATTTAGATGACCTTTTAGGTTGGCTTAGTTATAATTAGATGTTCACTTCATTAGTTAGTTTTTAGTTTGAGTTCATTATTGAATATTTAATTTAATTAAAATTTAGTCAATATAATTCATAGCTCATTATATTAAGTGATTAACTTTTAATTCATAATTGGATTAACATTTAGTTTAACTTTATTTGATTAAGTTTAAGCTTGTTTTATTCAACCTAGAGTTTAGTTAATGGAAGCTTTAATATTAATCTACCTATGAGTTCGATTTGAAATTTATTGAGTTCTAGCTTTGATAAATTTAATCAATGTTGGCTTTAACTATTTTTTAAATCTTAATTAAACTAAATCAAATAGAATGTCAGTTATTTTTGAGATATAAAGAAATTCCATTTTTTTTAGCTTTCTGAAGTTAATTAAAGTATTTTTATGCCATTTTGATAATTTTTATGATTTTTATAAAGTTTATTAATTTATTTTACTAAAATAGACTATTTCAGCTTCAAAATTTAATATCTCCAAATCTAGAAATTATTTTGACTTGATATTTTTATGGTAGGTGTGTTTCTACCTCAGTTTTATTTCCAAAAAGTTTTCGATCAATTTGAATTAATATTTTTGGTTTTAATTAATGAAATTTGATTTTCTTGAAACCTAAATTAAGCTCAAAATAACCAATAAAAATTGAGGATTTTGAGTTTATTACATTTCTCTCGAAACGATGAATCCAACAAGCTCTTATTTGTAATTTTTTATTGAATATTTTATTGTTTATGATTTTTTAAGTTTTTGATATTTTTCAGCATTTTTTGTTAAAATACATAAAATTAGATTTTTTTCTATTTAGCTCGCATGGTCTTTTCATGGCAAACACAGGTTGGTCCATGTGGAGTTCACATGGATTGAGTGAGAAAAACTGCAGGTGTAGATCTGAGCATTTGATCAAAGATCGAATGGTCCAGATCAAATCTTTTGATCTAAGGGATGAAATCAAACTGTCTAATGTTTTAATCTCAGCTATTTATCCCTATTAATGGGGATCAGATGGCTACTGACTCATCCTCCCAATGGACAGTGAACCGAGAGGAAAATGGAAAACCAATGCTTAGGGTCCATTTGGGCTCAATTTTCTGGCGAATCTTGCCGGAAAAACTCCTGTTATCACATTAGGATCTTTTAAAATATAAAGTGCAAAGAGTATCTAATGGATATTCCTAAGATCATGTGAACATCATCACAAAAAAGGAGATCTATGGTTAGCTAAAGATTGATGAAATTACCTCACTCGAGCCACTAGTCGTGTGGTTGAATAATTCAAAAATGTTCCGGATGTGAGACGAAGCTTTGGAGTGAATATGTGCTTTTGCCTCCCATCCGATTGCTGGGGATGTCAATCGTCGTCGCCTCTTCGTCAGAATCTCATTGGATTTGATGATTTTATGTTGAAAAGGAGCGGGGATGGATTGATTTTGTTCATTGGAGCCTCTAGAGGATAGCTAATGCCAAAAATCAAGAGTTTGAAGCCTCTTTTCTTCTCTTCTTAATGTTGGAAAAAATCACCATTTGTGGTGATTGGAGGTGTGGTGGTTGGCAATTTTATCAAAATTTGGTGGTCTATTTACTATAGACCACTTCAAAGCCAGCTAAGTGAGGAATGGGGGATGCATGAGGGATTTTTTTATGGTTTTTGGCAATATTTTTTATTCTTCTCCCTCTCTCTCTCTCTCTCTCTCTCTCTCTCTCTCTCTCTCTCTCTCTCTCTCATTTATTTTTTATGACTTTGGGTCCTCCCCATTCTCATTCAAACTAAAATTCCATTAGGTTTAATCAAGGTTTAGAGAGCTTTGGGTTGGCATGACTTCATTTGGGTTTACTTTAGTTTCATTTGATTTGATTTGATTATGAGTTGTGATCTATTTGATTTAGAGTTTGATGATTAATTAGGGCTAAATATTATTTTGTTGTTTATTTAATTTAAGTGATTTCATATGATTGAGATTTAATGCTTAATTAAGATTTAATTAGATTAGTTCACCTTATATAACTAACTAAGTTGATTGGGTAGTTTAAAGTTGGCTTATTTTATTTGTTTGGTTAAAATTTAATTTAGATGATTAATCAAATTAAAGTTTAGTTATAATTCTTTGTCATTTTGATTAACCAAATTGAGTGTTTCCTTTGATTAATGGTTTAGTTGAACTTGATTAGGTGTCCATAATTTATTTGATTAGCTAATAGAAGTTTGCTTAATGATTACTTCGTCTAGATTGATTCATTGTAACTTAGGTTTCATTTAATTAAGCATTTATTGGCTTAATTTATTTAGATTAAATTTCCTTAAATGAATTTTAATTTGATTGCATAACTGAATCAATTATGATTTGATTTGATTTGATCAATTATGTTTAATTTGTTTAGAATGTATTTAATTCATATGTTGATTATTTTAATTTGATTCAATTATTTAACTTAATTTGATCTTTATTTAATTGATTTAATTTAATTTATTTCATTGGCTTAATTAAGGTTTAATCATGGGTTGATTAGTCTTCTTATCAAGTTGAGTAGAGTTTGATTTGATTTAGGTTATTTATTGATAGCTTTGGTTGCAATTGATTTGGGTTTGATTGGATTTTGGCTCACTTTTTGGGTTCAAATGTGCTAGCTTGTGTTAGTTGAGTTGATCTTGGTTTAATTTATTTTGATTGTACTTTTGGGTATAGTTTTGAATGACGATTGAATGGTTTGAGAAGATTAATTAAGCTTGGTTTGATTGAATGTGATTTTGGCTAAGTCCATAGGATAGAATCATGGGCTTAGGTGGATTTAGATCATGGGTTTCAGTTTCAATCATTTGGTTTGGGATTTGAGTATGAATTGAGATTCAATTAGTATTGGTTTGATTGAATTTGAGGTTGATCTTGGACTTAAGGTAAGTGCAAGTCATGTGTTAGGCCATAGGGTAGGGTACATATCCTTAGTCCTAAAGGCATAGCCCAAGCCTAAAGCAATCCCTCCTAAGTCTTCTAAGCTTGGGTTAAGTGTTCACTTAGTCACTAGAAGTGTACTATGACTAAGGAGCTAGAGGTGTCCTAGATCTAAGATGGAGAGATTATATCCTCACTCCAAAAGTGAGGTCAACAATAATATACATGCCTAAACTTTCATTTAATATTTATTTTCACCTACATTCAAAGATGATTTAGTCGGCCCTTTCACCTTTTCACTAGATGGAGAGTGCAAATTTTTTAAAGATGACCCTTTTATGTTTGTTAGACTCCATGGAGAGTGCAAATTGCAAAATTGATTTTATATCAATGACTTAATTTTTAGCTGATGGGATCAAGCTTGAAGGTCAGCTTGCTTTTTAAGCTCCTTGCCGATAAATGTGTTGTGCCTTATGTTTAGATAAATATTTATTGTGGTTAAGAGAAATGCCCAATTTCTCTTCATGATTTCTAGCTTAGCCAAAATTTCTACTTAACTTCATGATTTTTAGTTTGTAAGTAATTATGGTGGCTTTTACAAAAATTTCTAGAGATTTTTAATTCTTCTTTTCATTCTATTTTGTTTGTAAAACTTTCTACAACTACTTAGAAGCATATAAATTTGAGCAAAGGTATGGATTATTTGGTGGACATGAAAATCTTATTTCATTATTCATATTTTTAGCATTGGAGGGCAGATATCAATCTACAACCAACTCATTTTCAATATATGGTCATTGATTTTGCTACTTAAGAGAAATTTGTTATGTTTTGAGGCAATGATGATTTCCATTCAATATGTAACATGATTGTTGGCTACCTAAATTCTTACTAGTAGTACAAATTAAGAATTAGCTATATTGCATTTAATATAATTTCTATAAGCTTTTCTAATGGATGTGGAATGGATGATTTTCTTTCAAGCTTTTTTTATCTTTTTGAGATGAAATTGTGTCTTGTTAGTGCATCTACTTTGCTGAAATAATTCGGTATTTTTGTTATGAAATTTCTTAGCTACTGGCTGTATGGTTTTCATTTGGCACCTATGTCCATCTCTGTGTTTACTTGAATATTGCTAATAGTAGGAACTAAGACTTATATTTATTGGATTTGATATCACTACTTTAAGCTTTTCTTTATGGATGCAACATGTATGATTTTTTTTCAAGCTTTTTTTATACTTTTGAGATAAAATTTTGGGCTGTAAGGGCATCTACTTTGCTAGAAGCTTGGAATAATCTAAATTTTTTTATGTTAACTATTGGCTGCATGATTTTTATTCAGTGTCCATCTCTATGATGTCATCTTCGCATGGACAATACCTGATCCCTTTGTTATAGTTTTTTTTATTAATTTCTTCTTCCTTCATGTATTTTGATCTTCACGTATACCCATTCTACTTTGGGTTGGGGTGCTTGGGATGGGAGCACTATACTATTTTTATACAGGTAAACATCTATATGGTGTTTTGGCCTTTCAAGGAAAATGTGATCATCTACAAGACTACAATCAGCATTCTCATGGTATGTTTAGTTTGGTAAGCTCTAAATTGAATCAATTATATAGTGAAATCACTTTGAATTTCACATTTTCAGTAGTAATAATATTTCAAATCTTGAATGTAAAAGATAATTTAACCATTTTGTATTCTAAATTAGTATTTCCATTGAACCCACTTTTTCACAATTTTGGGAGATTGACTTTGGTATTATTAATATATATATATATATATATATATATATATATATATATATATATATATATATATATATATATATATATATATATATATATATATATATATATATATATATTTCACATGTAAGTGAGCTATGAGCAAAAGCACATACCAAATATTTGATTTTGGGAGATTGACTTTATACCTGATGCTTAAAAGTTCATTGAAGCCTAAACTATAATAAATTGATGCAATGAAAGATTTTGCATTTTTGCTGATAGATTGTTGACCTCACTTTTGGAGTGAGGATTCATCCTCCCCATCTTAGAATTAGAAACCTTCTAAGCACTAGGATTTTTATAGCCAAAGGACACCTCTAGTGACTAAGGGAACACTAAGCCCAAGCCTTGAGACTTAGGAAGACATACCTTTAGCTTAGCATACTCCTTAGGACAAATAGGTCATACCTATCTTATAGCCTAAACCAACCCATGCTTGTCCACTCATCTAAAATCAACCTTATGCCAACACAACCAACCTCAATTTAATTTTATTTCCTATCCAAACTCCAAGCCAAATTGACTTAAGTCCTAACCTAAGTTCATTCCACCATGATCCCATGACCCAAGCCCATTCAAACAAACCAAATCCAATTCATTTTCACAAAAGCACTCCAACCATTCAATACAATTTGACCAACCTAATTGACCCATTTAGCTCTAATTGACTTAAAGGGTCCAATTGAACCAAATTCTTCTTAAATCCAAATTAATTCAAACCAACACCTACAATCATTCTCAAATGAGAAATTGAGCCTAAACTAACTCTCCACCTAAGCCAATTTGGCCAATTTGACCAAATTGTTCAACTTAGGCCATTTAACCTAAATGATCCCATATGAGCCAAAATCAAATCTGCTTCAAATTAAACCAATACATTCTAAATGATCAATTGAATATACCCAAACCCTTAGTTTGAACCAATTTGACCAATTGGTCAACCTAACCCAATTGAACCCCATTTGACCCATATGGGTCAAATTGAGCCAAACTTATAGAAACCAAGTCCAAACTCAACCAAACTTGGTATGACTCATTCTTAGGTCACCATGGGCCAGCCCAAGTGGACCCAACCCATGGTGAGCCTAGTTTTGGGTTAAAACCCTTGAACCAAGCTACCCAAATGTGACAAATCCCCATTTGGGTGGGTTCTCCCACTCCCAAAGCCTTGGAAGCCACCTTTGTCAATTCTTGGACACTAGGACCACTGACCCAACCAAGCCAATTGGGTTTAGCCTTTATCCATGAGAGGGTGAACTGACCCTGGGCTCTCCATTAGTTCACTTGGAGGATGAGGTACACCCCATGCCAACCCATGCCACTACCTCAGCCTCTCAAGCACCTCCACCTCATCAGTCCACTGCCATCTCCGACCACCTATGGAAGATTGAGGCTTATATTTGGTTCACTTGGGGAGGAGAGTATACTCCTGCCCATCCATTCAAACTTCACACAGAGCTTCCTCATAGCATTCTGAGTAGTCCTAGACCCTTCCTAGAATCCCTAGTACACTCCACCACCGATGAGACCAACCACCGAATAAAATTGAGAGACCTATTCGTCCAACCACACCAAAATCTCACCAAATCCAAATTAACTCTTCCCACACCTTCCCCTCACTCCAGAGAGTCAAAATGAATTGATCCATGATTGATTTGATCGCCTAAATGAACTCTAAGACCAACCCCGGCAAGCTTCAAGGTGGTGTTTGGTCCACAGAGGAATTAGGGAGGAGGCAGCTTGAGATCTTCTCAATAGGGCTTCATCTCTTTAAGATGAAGCTACCTCAATCAACGGACCACTGATCTTTAGCTTCGGCGAGGTAAAAATCTAACAAACCATAGATTTTCCTCTAAGTGTTGGTCTTTTTTGTAGTGAATTATGACTTTATGCAATTTCCACTGTAGGATCTTCTAAGATCTCCTTCACACATATTTTGGAGTCTATGTGTCTTTGACTTGAGATGATGACAGATCATTGGCCATTTGTTCTGCATGATTAGAATGGACGACTGCGAATTTATCCATTAGATTTTTTGATTTCATCCATTCAAAATCACAAGACTAATCTCGACCATCCAATCCTAGATCAAATGCTAGGGAAGAAACTGCGTCCGCCACTGCTGACTTAATTGCTGCATTGGATGATTTAAATAACATATCCCATAGCACTACATAGAAAGTGCTACTGAATCAACTTCCGTGTGGTACCGATGATTTAGGAGGCTAATTAAGTGTTAAAAATATCATTAATTGGCCAGAACTTTGAAAATTTATAACTAATTGTAACAAAATTCAAAAAATATACATAAACCAATTTTGGAAAGGGTAAATAAAGGAGAATTTAATAAATAATAATATCCCTGATGTTTGATCATGGAATAGTGCTTAATTAGGGTTTGAAGTTTATGCTAATTACCCTAATTAAGGCTTAATTACTTGTCCAATTAATCTCAAGTTTGATAAGTTGATTCTATTGGATGTCATCTATCTCCCATAATTTTCTTGAGATTTATTGGCCATATAATATGAAGAATTTGAAATTATAATCCTATTTACACTCCTTAACCAATTTTATGTTTATTAAAATTTCTAAATAGTAAAAAATTAAATAGTTAATTATGATTATCACTGTTAATAGTGGGAATGATGAAGGAAATAATTAGGGCTTCTTTCCTAGTTATTTTCCTAAGTACATTTCCATAGGAGGGTTAATTAATGCATATGTTAATTAAAGGCTAATTAAGTAAATTAATGATAAAATTAAATCAAATTAAAATGATAATTAGTTCAGATAATTCAAATTCAATTCATGGGTTCCCCTTTATGTGTTTAATAACATAAAGATCATTAAGAAATTTATGGTTAACCCATGGGTGTGGGAAAATCATAAGAGTACATAGTTTAGATTCTTCTTTAATCTAATTAGCTCTTAAGCATGAGCCTAATTACATTAGTTCCCTTTAGGAGCATTGTAAATTTTAATTTCTCATAAGCATATCATTGGGAGGCTCATGATTAAGTAGTTAATTAATTTAAAGAGGCTTAAAAAAGGTAAATTAAATTAATTGCTTAATGATTCAAACCTAATCTATCCATAAAATTTACTTAATTATTTTTCTTTAAATTCATTAATTCACTAACATGGGATGGGGCAAAACAACAAATATCATTTCTCCTCTTTAGGTTTACTAATCCAAATCCAAAAATTAAACTTCATAACAACTTTGGTTAATCTTATAGGGTTTTATTTGACTTGATTGTCCTTAGGAATTAATATGGTTGAATGTATCATGTGGCAATGGTTAATCATTCCTTTTAAATCATTATAAATTATTATGCCATTTGTATCATATATCCATGTTTTCAAATAAAAGAATCAAATTAATATGAGTATATATGTTTAAATTGCATGTGTTGAATTGATCTTATTATATGGTGTGGCTATTATCACTAATAAATCTAAAATTGTTTTCAAAATTATAAACTAATGATGAAAATTTAAAGTGTTGTTGGTTATGAATATTCTATGTGATTTATATTTGCTTATAGTTTAAACATGTTAAAGGATTGTTCTATTTTCATGATTCATTTGTTTGTTTACATGTGTTTGAAATGTTAGCAAGTATATAATCTAGACATCCCTAGAATACGAGGCTTTAAGTAGCCCCAAGGAGATCTTAGATTACCTCACTTCCTTAGTTTGATAATGGCATGTACTTGCTTAGTTTCATTAATATGTATACATGTATTAGAATTTGGATAGAGCTATATTTACATGAGTAAATAATTTGCTAATATACAATCTTTTGCATGATTTTCATTTTTATGTTTGTGTATACATTTATATATATTTTAGGTAGAAAGTATATAGTCTAAAAATCTCGGGAACATAAGGCTTTAAGTCACCCCAAGGAGGTCATATATTACCTCACTTCCCTGGTTTAGCAACGACACGTACTTGCTTAAATCTCTATTACATGTGTATGTATGCTTAGCTAAAGAATAGAATCCTTCTTTTCTACCAAAATTATGCATTAATAATCATTCAAGTGTGACAAGATACACATATGTACATTGCATGAATAAGTATATTAAATTAAATATCATAAATAATAATAAAATGAAAACATATGCATGTTATTAATGATGAAAAGAAATGATGGGATGTTATCGATCTGATAATAATTCAATCTCATTTACCTTAAGATGCCTTTCATGTTGAATAGGATTCTTTAAGATTAACCCAAACTTAGAATTAATAAAATGTTTAGTAAATCATTCACTAAAAAAAACCAAAATCATAACAACATGCCTTTAGAAAATAACTTAGGGTAGGGATTAAAAGGGGTCAAACCTATTTCCTCTCTTTATAACAATTTAAAGCTAAGTATATCTTAAGTGAAACAAAATAAAATATAAATTAAAATCTACCAATCTTTTTGATAACTTGGAGTGAAACTTCCCTTCAGGTATAACTTGAACATTCTAAACTTGAGACAATCATAATTTTAAAGCCTAGATAAGACATACCAAACCAAACCATAGAACACACGTCAGAATACTAAGTCACCACTTCTAGGTCTAAGTCGAGTATATTTGAGGTTTAGGATAAGTCCCTTAGCAGCTACTTTCCTCCTGACTACTCCAAGTCTGGGTCCAATCCTTCCTCAAGACTCCTCGCTTAGTAGTCACCCTAGGTTGGATATCATATGTCCCGCCACAGACAAACTATCCAAATGATCATTTTTGTCTATAAAGATGTAAGTCTGCTATGCTTCTTCTTTGATTGATCGTCACACATCGACGGGCACCTTAGGTTGGTTGGTGTTCACTATAGTGACAACGATTCACCCTGTGAATACACCACTCATGACAGATATAACTCTGTTATGCTTTCTCTTTGAGTTGGACATCGTACACATATATGCTTTCTTTTCAGGGATAAGGATAACACCCCTAGTGGCACCTCCCATATGGGCACTCTATTTGGATCATGTCCTTGCGACTCCATCTAGACACTACTCAGGTTACTATGTTGCTTTCCTCCAAACCACGTGGTTGGAGATTCCATCGTGGATGTGATTCTCCTTTGGTCTAGTAAATCGAGATAGGTCAGGGCGATAGCCCCTTCGTGTGGATCCTCAAACACCACAGGTTCATGCAAATATAGCAAACTAAATTGAGGACACCCCTAGTGTTACCTTTTCCCAAGTAGACATCATATCTTTATGGAAGTGTCAGCAAAAGTCCCTATAAGAATCTCCTGATTACTCTTGAGTTGACATAAGTCCCTAGTGGAACTCACTCAGTAGTCGCCCTAGGTCTGGTTTGACTTGTTGTGCATCCAACAGGTCATCCCAGTGGTTGTTTCCTATTTTGGAAGATGTAAGTCAGCTATGCTTTCTTCCTAGCATGACTGTTGCAAACCGAAAAGCAACCCTTAGGTTGGATAGCTCTACCTCGCAGTTGGTAGGCTACCCCTTTGGATTGATAAATCTGAGATAGGTTTAGGTTAATATATCCTCTTCTTAGTGGATCCATCGTACACCAACAAGGTCCATAAATTAAGTCAAACTAAATCAATTGAAATAAACCATACCAAAATTAAATGGAATTAACATGAAATAACCTTGACTATTCTTGAGTTGACATAAGTCCCCAGCGGCACTCACTTAGTAGTCGCCCTAGGTCGGGTTCGATTTATTGGCATCCAAGAGATCACCCCAGTAGTTGTTCCTCACTTTAAAAGATCTAAGTCTGCTACGCTTTCTTCCTAGCATGGTCGTTGCACATTGAAAGACAACCCTTAGGTTGGATAGGTCTACCCCGCAAATTGTAGACTGCCCTTTTAGATTGGTAAATATGAGACAGGTCTAGGCTGATATACCCCTTCTTAGTGGATCTATCGCACATCAACAGAGTCAATAAATTAAACCAAACTAAATCAAATTCAAACAAACCATATCAAAATCAAATGAAATTAAAATGAAATAACCTTGACTACTCTTGAGTTGACATAAGTCCCTAGCGACACGGAAAGTCTTATTTGTTATGCATCCAACAGATCACCCTAGTGGCTATTCCCCTCTTTGGAAGATGTAAGTCTGCTACACTTTCTTTCTAGCACGATCGTTGCACACCAAAAGGCAACCCTTAGGTTGGATAGCTCTACCTGTAGCTGGTAGACTACCCCTTTGGATTTGTAAATATAAGATAGGCCAAGGCTCCTCCGGCTCCTTCTTAGTGGGTCCATCACACACCGACAGGGTCCATAAATCAAATCAAAATTAAATCAATCAAATTCAACTAAGTTCATATCCCCGACGGATATGCCCTCAATCCAAATCAAATTAAATCCTACGTTGATTCTCCCCTGTGGAGCTAAATCACACCCTTCTCCCCAGTGGAGCTCAAATCATACAAACCAATCAAACAAATAAATCAAATTCTAAACCAATCCCCCCAGTGGAGCCATAACCAATTAAAACAAATTAAACCTGGTCTTGATCCCTAGATTCAGGTCCATATCCCCTGATATGCCCCGCACTTAAACAAACAAATCTAGTCTTGATCCCTAATCGATTCAAGTTTATATACCCAATGGATATGCCCCCAAATTAAACATAAACTAAATCAAATCAAATTTAAACTTGTATCCCTAGTAGATCCCCTTCCATAAATTAAATCAAATAAATTAAAAAAATTCAATCAAATCCTTATCCCTAGTGGATTTCTCCCTTATGCCCTTGGCATGAGTTGAGTTGCATTGCACTAAGATCGTGATTCTATCTACCTCTCAGATTTAGGTATAGATCCTTTCCGTTAGCACTTGTAATATTTTGGACATTATTGATTCACCTAGGTCAATGCTAATATGTGTGGTGTGCCTTGTCAGTTACACCACATCTATTACGGGTCCTTTTGTTGTCACTTTGGAGTGATGATTCAATCTCCTCTTCTTAGATTTAGGATTCTTCTAGATACTAAGACTTCCTTAGTCATAAGACATTCCTAGTAATTAGGTGAACACTTAACCTAAGCTTAGGGACTTATAAGGGTTAATCATAAGATTAGGCTATGCCTCAGGACTTAGGGAGATTTACCTATCCTATAGCCTAAACACAACCCATGCCTACCCCTTTGACCTAAATCAAACCTCAAATTCAATTCATCCAAATTCACATACCAAATTCAAATTCAAATTCCAAACCAAATGGTTGAAACCCATAACCAAATATCAAATCAAAGTCAAACCTATCCTAAGCCATGATTCAATTTTATGGACTTATCCAAGTCAAATTCATGCCAAATCAAAGTTAATTGATTTTCTTAAAGATCAATTCAACCCTTCAATGAACTTACTAGAATCTACAATCAAATCAACCAAACCAAACCTATTCTTAGTCATATGATTTGATCCTATGGACTTAACTAAAATCTCCTTCAATTCAAATACAAACTCAATTGATTTTCTCATAAATCAATTATTTCTTCAATTATCTTCCCAAATATAAATGAAACCATATGATTCAATCCCATGAACTTAACCAAAATTTCACTCAAACCAAACTAAACCCAATTGATTTTCTCATGAATCAACTATTTCCATAATCATCATCCCAAACATAAATCAAATCTACAATCAAATAAACTAAACCCAAAATCAATTCAAAATATTCAATTGACTTGAAATATTCAATTGAACCAAAATCCATTCAAACCCAAATCAATTGCAATCAAAGCTATATACAAGCCTAAATTCATATATAAATCCAACTAAACTCAATTCAACCCAAAATTGACTCAACTAAACTCAATTTGTCCACCTGACCCAAAGTGACCAATTTGACCTATTTGACCCAAATTCCAATCCTACCTAAACTGGATTGAACCAAGCCTACCAAAACTTACTATGATGATTATAGATCACCCTTGATTGATCAATTGTCATCAATTGGGTCAAACCAAGTCAACTTGGTCATTTGACCAAGTCAACACTCTTAACCTACATGAACCAAAGTAGCCAAATCTCAACCCAAGCCAAATTGATTGTAACCATTTATTCACACCAACCTATGATCAATGATCAAACATGACTTGACCATCAATTGAGTCAAACCTAACCCAATTATCCCTTTGAGCCAAGTTGACCCAATTTGACCTAAAAGACTAAATTGGGCCAAATCATGATATAACCCAAATTGATTGCAACCAATGGTTTGTTGACCTCACTTTTGGAGTGAGTTCTCAACCTCCTCATCATAGATCTAGGACTCTTATAGACATTAAGAGCTCCTTAGTCTTAAGACACTTCTAGTGATTTGGTGAACACTAAACCTAAGCCTAGAGACTTAGAAGGTTTTGTTGTAGGAATAGGTTGTGCCCTAGTGGCCTAGGAAGATTTGCCCACCCTATAGCCTAAACACGATCCATTCTTTCCTTCTCAAACCAAACCTCAAATTCATACCAAACCCAAATCGAATTTCTAAAACCCATAATCAATCTCATGATCAAATTCAAACCAAAGATTTCTCCATAAAACCTCATTATTGAATCCAAATCCCTTTCTAAGCCCTTTGATTCCATCTTATGGACTTAGCCTTAGCCAAATTCAAATCAATCCAATTCAAATGATTTTCTCAAAGATCAATTCAATCACTCAAATAAAATCAAATCCAAATCCAAACTCGGTCTAAATAATTGAAACCCAAATCAATTCTAAATCCAAATTTCTTCCTTAAGCCTTATGACCCACTCTCATAAGCTTAGCCAAAATCTTAACCCAAATTATCCCAAACCTGATTGATTTCTTTATAAATCAATTCTTCCTTCATTTATATTCACAAACATAAATGAAATCCATACTCAAATTACTAAAATCAAATCAAACTAAATCCAAATCTAACCAAAACCCTCCGTAAGTCTCAAGGACAAACCGCCATAAGCTTAATCAAATATTAACAAATCAACCCAAAATTAATTGGTTTCTTTATAAAAAAATTATTTATTCATTTATATTTATAAATATAAATGAAACCCACCATCCAATGACTAAAATAAATCAAACTAAATTGATTTCCTCCTTAGCCCTTTTGACCTACCTCCATGAGTTTGGTCAAATTTGCTTCCAAATCACTCCAAAATCAAGTGATTTTCTTATGAATCATTTATATATTCATTTATATCACCAAATATAAATGAAATATAAATTCAAATAGACAAAACTAAGTCCAAACTCAAACCAAAAATCAATTCATGTTTTTTTAGCCAATTCCTTAGACTTGGCCAAATCCTATCTAAATCGAGCCAAAACTAATAGATTTTCTCTTGAATTAATCATTCCTTCAACCATTTATCCAAATATAAACATAAACTACAATCATCAAACCATACTCAAGTTAACCCAAGTCAAGCCCAAGTTAGCCTTTTTAACTTGAAAACTTCAAATGAGCTAAAATCCATTGATTTGAAATTGATTGGATTTATGTTTCAATTCTAGGCTCATATATGAGTTCAACTAAACTTGAATCAAGTCAAAACCAAACCAATTGATCCATTTAAGTCCACTTAACTCAAACTGTCCTAAAGGACATTTTTGAGCCAAGTTCTAATTCAACTCAAATTGGATTAAACCAAGCCCATCCAAACCTCATATCATGATTAACAATCACCCTAGAATGATCAACTACCTTGAATTAGGTCAAACCAAGTCAACCTTTAGTCCAAATGAAACCTAAACAAGCCAAAATCTACCATACACCAAATTGGTTTAAAACCATTGATTGAAACCAACTCATGATCAATGTTTGAATGTGACTTGACCCCCAATTGAGCCAAATCAAATCCAATTGGCCATTTGACCCAAGTTGACCCAAATTGGCCTAAAAAGATAAAATAGACCAAATCATGATCTAACACAAATTGATTGCAACCATGGCTCAATTTCATTCCAAATCATTTACTAAACTTGACCAAAGCTATAATTGAGCCCAATTTGAGCAATTGGTCAACTTGACCCAACCTTGCCCAAATTGACCTAAGAGGTCAAATTAGCCAAAATCCAAAATAAACCCAAATTGACTCAAACCAAAACCTACAATCATTTTCAATTAACTAATTGAACATGAGTCAACACCTAACTCAACCCGATTTATTCAAATTTGTCAAATTGGACAACTTAGCCTGATTGACCTATTTGAACCCAAGTGAGCCAAAATCAAACCTAAGCTAAATTGATTGAAACCAATTTAACTAAAACTCTTCAAATCATCATTTGAACCTAACCCAAGCCTTGGTTTTACCCAATTTGACCAATTGGTCAACCCAGCCCAACATGAACCCAAAACCCATAAAACCAACCTATGGGACCTTGGTGGCTAACCAAACCCGACCCAAATTGACCCTAGGTCAGCCCAAAGTCTACCCATAACCCAAGTGGGCCCCATCCAAGGTGATTAGGCATTAGAAAACCACTTTGCATTGGATTCCTTCCCCATTTGGAAAAGTCCACTCTCCTATCACTTGGGCAGCCATCCAATTGCCAAATGAAGCATGTCTAACCTTCTTAGCCCACTCTATGCACAGTAGGGCTTTCCATGAACCAAGGGGAGGTAAATTAACTCATCTCCTATGCAAATCGAGCACCCCATGGACAAATCTCCCTTATCGACCTTGAGCCACTTCCCAAGCCTCCCCACCGGTGAGCCATGTGGACTGATGGAGACAATTTTGATGATGGCAGAGAAAATGGGATTGAATCCCGTCCAGCCACCTTAGTAATTGAGGGTGTATACCCACTTAATTCAAATGAGAATTGCATCATTCATCCTCGTTTGAACTAGAGAGAGTGAAGGAGAGTCTCCCATAGCCATTCCCCATGTTCCTAAACTCCCCCATTTTTCTCCTTTCTCAATTTTAGTCAAATCAAAATAGGGGAGGTTGATTTTGATTCAAAGTTTCTCATTTCACCACCAAACTTCAATTCCTTTTGCACTCACCTTCCTCTTGCATGATATCAAAGCCATCAAATCATTTCCCAAGTTCCAAAGCCACAGGAAGCTTGAGTTCGACCAAGATCGAAGCTCCAAAGTGCATGGATTGGTCATCCAGGGATCTACTCCAAATCAAAGCCCAAGCTTCTAACAGGTCTTTATCTCTACTAGACGAAGCTACCTCCATCGATCCCACCGCTGGTCTTGAGCTCTGGTGAGGTAATTCTTTAAAACTATAGTCAAGACAATTTTCGGGTTGGTCTTTTGTTAAAGGAATGTGTATGTCATGCAATCTTAGCCATTGGATGTGCTCCTCTCCTTCCCTTCATGGTGTGAGATCATTTTGGATTCAATCCAAGCTCTGGTGAGCTCAGATCAAATGGAGAAAGATGGAAGACATCCGTCTTTCATCGCTCGCGAAGGAGAAAGATCATGAGCCGTCCGTTGCGCATGATCAAAATGGTCTACCATGATTAAATCACACTTAAATCCCCTAATTATTCCCTCTAAACAACAGGATTAATTGTGGTCGTCCGATCTTAGCTAGGATGACCCACAAGAAGTATGTGTCCACCGACTTATCCCTAGCAGACAACTTTAATACCAAATCCCATCATGCCACGTGGAAAGCGTGCCTTGTCAGCATGCCACATGGTGCCAATAGGGCTTTAATTAGGGTTAATTAAACCAATTTTAATGCTAAAAGATCTAAAATTCATAACTAATTGTAGAAAAATCTAAAAAATATAAATAGTGGCTCATTTTAAAGGTATTTCAGAGAGGAATCTACTAAATTATCCTTAATTAATTTTGAATAGTAATTTTAGCTTAATTAAGGTCTAATTAAAATTTTAATTTACTTAATTACTCTTTAATTAAGAACTCAATTGATTTCAAACTTTTTGAGGATGTTTAGAGGGATGACTTCTGCCTCCGCTATTTTTTTGGTATTTATTTGTAACTTAATTAGGATAATTGATTGATTAAGCCCTAATTACATTTTTAAACTTAATCAAGGGATAATTAAGCACATTAACAGTAATTAATTATTTATTTGGACCCTCTAATCACTATTGAATAGTAAGGAGACTTGGGGAAGTGGATTTTTGCCTCCCTCCTAATCCTTTTTCCTTAATTTCCCCTCTCTTTTCAAACAAAAGGCTAATTATTAATTAATTAATTTATTAATAACTTAATTAGCTTAACTAAAATCCAAAACACATCAAACCATGCTTAAGTTTAGTAGGTGGCTTATGGAATTAGATTGGGACCTCCTTTCCAACCTTTTCCCTTAAGCCCATCTCATTTCAAAAGATAATTGCTAACTTTGGAAATTAATTAAAAGAGAGATGAATTAATGGATTAATGGTTTAATTAATTAAGCTCAAACCTATTTAAATATATCTTTTCTCACTTAATTCATCTTGGGTAGACCTTTAGGTGTTCAAGAACCTAAAGAGGCTTAATGAAATTATGATTAGCTAACATGTGTAAGAAAATCATGAAAGTAATTAAAATAGTTTCTTAAGTTTAATTATTAAATGATTATGAGCTAATTGCATTAGGCCCCTTTCATTTCATAGGAGCATTGCTATTTACTTTTCAATTCAATTTCATATTATATTAGCTCATGATTATTTAATCAATTATCTTAAGGTAACTTAGGTAAGGGTTAATTAATTGACTTAATCCATGCTTAACTTAATCAATCCATAAAAATCATCTAATTGATTCTTATTAAATCAAATTAATTCACACATGATTAGGATTAACAAATATTTTTCACATCTCTCAAATCAAGTCAAACATAAAATCAAAAGTGACATTAAGAAGCTTTGGTTTATTTTAAATAAACTTATTTGATATGATTGTCCTTAGAATTAGTTGACTTGGATGAAATTACATGCTTGTATTTCTTTATTTCTTTCCAATCATGTTAAAATATTGTATGCCACTTGATTCATGCATTCATTTCTTCAAAAATTAATTAAAAATAAATGATTTCCTTTATGTCAAGTTTGCATGTGTTGACTCTAATTAATATATGTGTGGCTACTATCATTAGTAAATCAAAATATATATTTCAAATCTTATAAATAAATGATTATGTATGCTATAAATTCTAGTTATGAATACACCAGAAATGCAAATGATTATAGCTTAAGTATATGGAGTAAAGTTCTTTTCTTTTAATATTAGAATTTTAATAGGACTTTACTCCATGTATGTAAATATTTTCAATCAAATAAAACACAACTTTTGCATGGTTTATTCTCCTTTATTTGTGTGTACATTCATATGTATTTAAGCAAAGAAAATAATTGATCTGGACACCCCGAGAATATGAGGCATTAAGTATCCCCAAGGAGGTCGTTTGATTATCTCACTTCCCTGGTCAAGAAGGGCATATACTAGCATATATCTCTCATACATGAGTGTGTACTTAATTATGGAGTTAAAACCCCTTTTTATTTTAAAAAATACATGCATTTGTTATTAAGTAAGTGACAAAATTAATTAATCATATGATTAAAAGTTCTCTTACTTACATTCATGTATGCAAGCTTACATGTGTTTGAATGTAAATGGTATTTAGTTTGGACATCCCAGGAATACGAGGCTTTAGTTAGCCCCAAGGAGGTCATTTGATTATCTCACTTCCCTAGTTAACAATGACATGTACCTATTTAACTTCAATCCTATGTACTTTTGTATAAGAATTTAGATAGAGATATAAATTAATATGATAAAAATAATCAATCAATAAAAATATAAATTTTAAATGTACACATACATTCATCATTTAAGTGTGCTAAAACATGTTGCATGTATAGATACACTTAAGGTTTAATCATATGCATGTTATTTGTGATGGAAAGGAATGGTTTAATATATGTCATGTGGTAGAAGTTCATTCAAGTTAATCTTAATATACCTTTAATATTGAATAGGATCATTTAAAATGAACCTAAACTTAGGGTTAATTTAAAATATATAATAAGTCATTCACTAAATAGAATTCATTCAATTAATTTGCTTTAAATTTGACTAAGATTGGGATAAAAGAGAGTGATCCTCTCTTTCGTTCTCTTCATAACACTTAGTTGTTAAGTGTAAACCAAGAGGAACAAAAGAAAACATTAAGTAAAATTGCTAAATTAACTAAATCATTTAAAGTGGAACCATCTTTTATACTAAATCCCTTCATACTTAGAAAATTACAACAAAGCCTAGCTAAGGCATACCACATAAGCCTTAATACACATCATCCCTTAGATTTATCCTCTCTTATGGAGGTAAACCATATACCCATCTTCGCTTAGATTTGGGGCATGCTTTGGCCCTTGCTAGAGCTCTCTACATTTTGGATTTGAGGTTGTTGTTTCCCTCGGGCTATAAGCATAAATACTCACCTCTTAGGCATTTCCATAATCTTGTATTGTGGGATTATAAGTCCTAGTCTTCTAATAAAAGTCAACTCAAATAAATAATTCTCTTCAATTTCAAACATATAAATCCCAACCATATAATAGATTAGAATGCCCACTAGGTTTCCTAGTATCATGAGCATTCCCTACTCATCTCCTTTGGCTTCAATAATAAGTCTCTCCTTTTGATCTATCCCGATTGATTTTCCAAACATAACCAATTTATTGATTCTCCTATCTTTGAAATCTTTGGAGTCAACAATTTCCTACTTTAATCGAGAGAATTCCTGAAGAACTCACCTTCCTTAGGATGTAATTAATTATGGGGGCTTGCCCCTATAGGGAAATTTAGACCCAATTTAATATAAACCCTACTTTATTCATCCATGTAAAGTAGGGAAAAATTTTTTGGTATACTCGAAGACCCATCATGCCTTAAGAGTCCTTATTAGGTGACTAGGTCCATTGTACGGTGGTGATAACTATCTTTCGAGATAACTCACCATCCCTTAATGTCATACCCGATCACCTCAATAAGTACACCCTCAGATCTGCGTGGTGTCCCCCATATATATATTTAAAAATAAACACCACATAGCTCAAGTTCATTCCAAATTGATTATTGAACTTGACCAAAGCCATAATTGAACCTAATTTGACAAATGGGTCAACCTAACCTATTTAGCCCAAATTGACCTAAAGGGTCAAATTGGCCTAAATCCAAATCAAATCCAAATTACTTCAAACCAAAGCCTACAATCATCTTCAATTAACCAATTGAATATCAATCAACCCATAATTCAAGCTAATTTGGCCAATTTGGTCAAATTTGTTAACTTAACCCATTTGACCTACATGAATCCAAATGAGCCAAACTCAAGCCTAAGCCAAATTAACTCAAACCAATTGAACCAAAATATCCCAAATACTCATTTTAACATGACTCAAGTTTTGGTTTGACCAATTTGATCAATTGGTCAACCTAACCCAACCTAGCCTAATTTGACCTATAAGGGTCAAATTGAGCCAAACCCACCTAAACTAAGCAAATATGCAATGAAACTTGACCCAACCAATCATGAACCCACCTTGGGTCAGCCCCAAGCTAGCCCAACCTGAATTGGGTCCAACCAAAGCCTTATCCAATGGATTAAGCTCACCCACATGGAGTTATACCCAAATTGGCAAGTCAACCCTCCTCTTTTCCCAGCAACCATCAAACACCCAAGAATGGAACCTGACCTACTCACCTAGTCTAACCCAAGTGGGCTAGGTTGGCCATGGACCAAGGGGAGGTGAGTTAACTTACCTCTGCACACCTAGCCAAAATAATTGATCCAAAGAGGATGGCTGCCACCTTGAGCCACTAACCAAGTATCACACCAACCAAATCGAGCCACGTGAAGTTGACACCGATCACTCCGGGAGGGGGGGGATATACCACCATCATTTTGATCCAAAATGACACCATTCACACTCAGAGACCTCCTAGAGGTTGCTTCAAAATCCCCAAAGCTCTCCCTAAGCATCACAAGCTTCCCCATTGCTGAATAACTCCAAATTGAAACAGGGCAACCTCATTTTCGACCAAACTCCCTCAAACCTCTACCAAATTCAAATTAACTTCACACATACCTTCCCCACACACCATCGAGCGAGAACAAATCACCTCTCGAGCTCCCTGACCATCGGAGGTATGACTTCGATCAATGTCTACTTACATTTTATCAATTTGTGGGCCTCTGAGCGAACGACAAGGAATCCTTGTGTGTACTGATCAGCAAGGCTTCGTCTCCACTTAATGAAGCTTTCTCAATTGAATGTGTCATTGATCTTGAGCTCCGGCAAAGTAATTCCATAAAACTGAGCTTTTGGTGAATTTTTTGGGCCTTTTTGAAGAAAATTTGTATGTCGTGCAAATCCAACTCGTAGATCCCTTTGGATCTACCCCATGATGGCATGGGTTGAATCCCGAATAAATCCAAGCTCGGGTGAGCTCGAATCGAGAATGGAAGGCGACGGTGTCCATCTCTCACCGTTTGGGAGAAGATGGATCATGCACCATCCATTCTACGTGATAAGAATGGATGGTCATGATTAATCCGTTATATTAATCCAATTAAACCCCTTAAGAATCGTGAGGTTGATCCCGCCGATCTTAGATCGTGATGATAAGAAAGCGCCACGCCACCAAGTAGGCCGAGTGACATCATTAAGTGACCAATCCCACGGCACCATGTTAGCGGTCCGCATGGTGCAAATGGGATTAAGCTTAATTAATGGATTTAATGGCTAAAACTTCAAAAATTCTTAACAAATTATAGAAAAATCCAAAAATTACAAATAAATACTCATTTTAAAGGGAAATAGAGGAGAATCATTTCAAATTAATTCCATTTAATCTTGAATAGTAATTAAGCTTAATTAGGGTTTAATTATAAACTTAATTAGCTTAATAATAATTTAATTACTTGAGTAATTAATCTCAAATTTTATTTTAGTTTAAAGAGATGACCTCTACCTCCCATAATTTTCTTAGGATTTATTGCTTTGTTAATTAGAATCAATCATTTAAGCCCTAATCACTCTCTTAATTAATTTAATTGATTAATTCTCCTAAGTAGTAAAAATTAATTAATTAAGTGTACTAATCGCTGTTGAACAATGAATGGGCAAGGGATTGGGGTTTAGGACCTCCTTCCTAACCTCTTTTCTAAGTTTGTTTCTCTTTAAGGGAAAATTAATTAAAATGAGATTAATCAAGAGTATAATTAGTTAATTAAGAGGCTTAATTAATAAAAATCATGACCATATCAGATAATTAACAATGGAATTAAGGGTTCTGCTTTATGTGTTTAATAACATAAACATCCCTTAAAGAAATTATGATTAGCCCATAAGTGTAGAAAAATCATAAAAGTACTTAATTAAGTTCTTTAATTTAATTAACTCTTAATCATGATCCATTTGCATTAGGTCCTTGTATGAGAATTAAAATTTTATTTCTTCACATGTTCATATCATTTGTGGCTCATAATTAAGTAGTTAATCAAATTAAAGAAGCATAGGTTAGTAATTAATTGATTTAATTAAAGATCCAACTTAATTAACTCATAAAATACACTTAATTGCTTTTTCATAAACCAAATCAAACTACCAATATTGGAATGGGATAAATAAAGAAAATGAATTTTTCTCCTCTTTAAAATTAATCAAAATATCAAGTTATAAATTAATAAAAAAATCTTGATTTTCTTTAAATGAGTTTATTTTATGTGATTGTCCTTAAGAATTAATTTAGTTGAATGAATCATGTGTTTATATTTAGTTATTCCTTTCCAATCATGTTAAATATTATAGATCATTTGATTTCTTGCATTCATGTCTTTCAAAAGTGTTTAAATCAAATGAAATCTCTTTATATAAAGCTTGCATGTGTGGAATTAACTTATCATATGTGAGGCTATTATTACTATTAAATCCAAATATATTTTCTAAAAGTTTCTAAATGGATAACAACATATGTTGTGATGATAGTTATAAATACATAGGAGGTGCATGTGCTTATAGCTTAAGTACATGAAGTGAAGTCTTCCTTCCTTTATTCATATGTTGATTTACATAAGTTTGAATGGTAGTTAGTATATATTCTGGACATCCCAGGAATACGAGAATTTAGCTAGCCCCAAGGAGGTCATTTGATTACCTCACTTTGCAAGTTAAAAAGGCACATACTTATTTGGTTTCATTATTATGTATTTTAATATTAGAATTTGATAGAGCTTTAATTCATATACATAAACAATTCAATTAAAGAAAATACAACCTTTGCATGATTTTCATTCTCTTAATTATGCATACATTCATATGTACATAAACAAGCAAGTATATAGTCAGACATCCTGAGTATGAGGCTTTAGCTAGCCCCAAGGAGGTCATTTGATTACCTCACTTCCTTGGTTAACAATGACATGTACTTGTTTATGTCTTTATACATGTGTATGTATATGTGCTTAAAGAATGAAATCCCATTTTCTATTATAAAAACATGCATCCACATTTGTTCAAGTGATTGAATCATTTAATCATGCATTTGTAGCTTTCTTCCCTATGTTCATGTATGCAAATTTACATATGTTTGAATGGTAGTGAGTATATAGTATGGACATCCCAAATATAAGGCTTTAGATAGCCCCAAGGAGGTCATTTGATTACCTCACTTCCCTGGTTAACAAAGGCACGTACTCATTTGATTTCATCTTATGTATTTGTATTAGAATTTGGATAGAGCTTTAATTTATATGTTTAAATAATTCAATCAAGTGAAACACAAGCTTCAAACATACACATACATTCATCATTCAACTATGCTAAAACATGTTGTATGTATAGATACACTTAGTATTAAATCATATGCATGGTACATGTGATGGAAAGGAATGAATTAATATACTTTATATGGTAGTAATTCAATTAGATTAACCTTAAGAAGTCTTTCATATTGGATAAGGTCATTTAAAGTTAACCTAAATTTATGGTTAATTAAAAAATCATTTAATAAGCCATTTATTAAAGAGAACTAAATCAAATTAATGCACTTTAGAAAGTGGCTTAAGGTAGGGATGGAAGAGGGTAACCCTCTTCCTTCTTTTATAACATTTAGTTGTTAAGTATAAATCATATGAAATAAAACAAAAATATAAATAAAAATTCTAAAATTAGTTAAACAACTTCAAATGAACCCCACCATCATGTTAACTTGAACAATTTCCAAACTTAAAAATATAACTCTAATTCTTAGTTAAGACATATCACAAGACCTTAACATACACATTAGAATTAAGTCACCAATTCTAGCTCTATGTTAAGATAGTGTATGATGATGTATATTTTATTTTATGATGTACTATTTTAGACTGGATGCTAGGGTGTATGCTTCGTAGAAGATGTTAGGCCACTCCTAGTCTAATCATATTTTCTGTAGGGGATTGTGCTTAAGAGGATGCTTAAAAATAAATATAAATGTTCTCTTTGGTTTCTTAAACCCCTAAGCATAACCCAAGTTAAGATAGGTGGGCTTGGTTACCCATGTGTAGGGTGCTAAGTCCAAATTATACATATAATTGTTTGGAATTATGTATATGTTTAGCTAACATCTATTTTGCAGGTGTAGTTAGATTTATCTTTTCCTATATGAATGTAATTTTTGTAGTAGAATTAGATTAGTGATATTATGGATTAGGATGAGCAGTGGCTAGAAGGTTTAGTCCTAGGATACCTATGATGCCTTTTGAAGCACAAACCAAATCAAGAGAAAGAAAGAGGAAGATGGAAGAGTGAAGAATGAAGACCCCCATAGCATGTATTCATTCTAATTGTAATTATTCTTTTAAATATCAGGTTGTATAAGCTCGAATACCCATATTTTCTTTTTTTGGGTTGTCCGGCGGCTCTAGACCACATTGGCCTCTTATTCTTTTATGGTAGTTTATAAAATTGATTGATGTTATGTTATGTTTAAATTATGCATCAGGATTGCATCATTTTCATAGTTTCTTTATGTTTGATGCTTTAATGTGTGGCCTAGATGCATTAGCCTCTTAGGATAAAATAAATTTTCTATCCAACTAATCACTCATAACTAAATTTTAAATAACTCATAATCTCATCATAAAGCCTAGGACATAAATAAGATAATTAAAAGATTTAGCAACCCGTTAGCTATATGGTTGTATGTCTCACATCATGCATATCATCTTGAGTCACTTTTGCAAAAAATGAGGGCCTCATCCTTACATGTATAGGGACCGCTTAATCCATGAGAGCAACCCCTATCCATAGCTTCACCCTCTCTTTTGATTTGACCAATAACCCATTTCATCAATTTAGGAAAAAAAAATCCCAAGGTCTTTGTCTAAATGATGTGTCAAAAATAAAATAAAAATATGAAAATATTTTAATATTTGTAAATTAAGTCATATGCTGATAATACTCATGCTCTAGTCTCTTAGGGAGTGTGTTTAGGACTTTATTCTCTTTCAAATTAAATAACTATCCTAGCTATCTTGCAATTCATAAGATTGGACTATATGATTTTAAAATCATAGGAGGAGTTAGCTGACGGCCACTCTAGATGGTTATAAGTCTAGAAGTTGGATGGGTTTATTCTCTCTTGTGGAAATAAACCCTCATGTCCACCAGTCGGTTAGATTTAGGTCGTGCTTTAGCTTGTGCTAAAGCTCCCTAGATTTAGGATTCAAGATAGCTATTTTCTTTGGGCTATAAGTATAAATTCTCACCTCTTAGATATTTTTAAAATTTTGTGTTGGTTGATTATAAGCCCTAGCTATCTAATAAAATCCAACTCAAATAAATAAATCTCTTCAGTATTGAATATATATACTCAAATCATAAGATAGATTGGAATGCTCACTAGGTATTCTAATATCATGAACATTCCCTACATATTCCCTTTGGATTCTAAAAATAAGTCTTTTCTTTGAACTTTCCCAATTGACTCTCCAAATATAGCCAATCCTTTGATAATCTAACCTTGAAATATTTAGAGATAATAATTGTCTATTTTAATCGAGAGTATTCTTATGGAATCTCATTCCCTAAGATGTAATTAACTATGGAGGCTTACCCTATAGGAACTCAAGAACCCAGCTTAATATAAACCTTACATTATTCATCCATGTAAAGCAGGAGAAAAATCCATAGTATATTTGAAGACCCATCATGTCTTAAGCATCTTTATTAGGTGATCAGGTCCATTGCAAGGTGATGTTTCTATCTTTCAAGATAATATGACATACCTCAATGTTACACTTGATCACTTTAATAAGTATCCTCTATGATTTGTGGTGTCCCCTCCTCACCCCCACATCCAAAAATAAACACCACAGATTTTTCTGGTGACTCTAGTGGGGATGGTTTCTCTAGATAATTATGGTCTCCAAGCATCGATAGTGGACTTATATTTTTGTATAAGCATGAGACTATCCTTCTTTCCGTTGTCCCTTTGCTCATTTCATTCTTAAGCAAAGGTAGCCAACATCCTTTAGGTTTTAAGAACTCACTCCCATGTAAGTCCTAAGACTCCTATTGGGTCCCCTAATAGGTAATGATAAGTTAATTGAAGAAATGAGATGACCAAATATAAGTCAAATAGAATTTGTAACCTCTTACCACTAGCTTGGTAAAACAAGGTTAATTCCATATTTGATAAAACTTTAAAGAAATCCAAAATAAAATAAAATAAAATATTTATATAAAATTTTCAAATTCTTTTCAAATCAAAGTCATGCAACTTCACTTAACATAATACAATTGGCTAAGTGAAGGCCCTCTTTTAAAATCAAAGTCAAATAAAATAAAATAAAAATCTTACAAATCCCTTTTCCAAAGAAAATTGAACCTTATTTAGCATACCTAAATTTGCTAAATGAGGGTTTCTCTTTTCAAAATTAAAACAAACCTCTCTTTAAAAAATAAACATATCCAAACCCCATTTTAAAATTAACTAATCCAATTTAACATAAATTTGTTAAATAAGGATTACCTTTTTTAAATTAAAATCAAACATACCCAAAATATTTTCAAACAAAATCAACTCCATTTAACATATCCATATTTTTTAAATGAGAGTTTCATTTTCAAAACTAAACAAAATCAAGATAAACAACATATAATTGAACTCCATTTAACATATTCATATTTTACAAAATGAGAGTTCAATTTTTCAAACCAAGATCAAAGCAACCAACATACAAATTGGACTTCACTTAATATACCTGTGGTGTTTATTTTTGAGATGTATATGTGGGACACCACATAGATTTGAAGGGCAATTTATTGAAGTGATCGGGTATGATATTGAGGTATGATGTACTATCTTGAAATATAGAAACATCACCCTACAATGGACCTAATCACCTAATAAGAACTCCTAAGGCATGATGGGTCTTCAAATATACTAGAAATTTTTCCCCTACTTTACATGGATGAATATAATAGGATTTATATTAAACTAATTTCTAAAGTTTCATATGGGGGCAAGCCCCCATAGTTAATTACATCCTAAGGAAGGTGAATTCTTAGGAATACTCTCGATTAAAGTAGGCAATTATTGTCTCCAAAGATTTTGAAGATAAGAGTATAAATAAATTGGCTATAGTGAACATTGCAATCTATCCTATGGTTGGGCTTTATAAATTTGAAAGTTGAAGAAGATTTATATGTTTTGAGTTGAAATTTTATTAAACTACTAGGGCTTATAACCCACCAACACAAGGTTAGGGGAATGCCTAAGAGGTGAGGATTTATGCTTGTAGCTCAAAGGAAACAACCAGCTCATATCCTAAATTTATGGAGCTTTAGCAGGAGCTAAAACACGACCTAATTCTAAGCAAAAAAATGGGTATAAGATTTACCTCCACAAGAGAGAGTAAACCACTGGACCTGGTTGTAGCAGAGTGACAACCAGCTAACTCCTCCTTCATTTTAAAACCATGTGATCAAGTCATATAATTTTGCAAGATAGTTGGGCTATTATTATTTAGAAAGTAACTAAAGTCCTTAAAACCACTCTCTAAGAGAGTAGAGCATGAGTGGTATGAGCAATGACTTAATCTAATGTAAATGTTTTAAATTTTATTTGATTTTTGACACTCTATTTTTGACCAAGATCATAGGATTTCTTATGCTTCAATGCATGTTGAAATGAGATTATAGACTAAATCAGAGAGAAAAAAGAGTTTTCTACCACAGAGGAGACCCTCAAAGGTCAAGTCTTCCCTTATCGTGCAAGGATGGAAACCCTCTCTTAGTAAGAGTGAAGTAATATGAATTCATGATGTGAGACATACAACATTCAGCTAAGGGGTTGGTAAATCTTTAATTATCTTGATTTAATGCCTAAAATTTATATGAGGTTATGAATTATTTAAAACTTTAGTTATGAGTTATAGTTGGGTAAAATATTTATTTTTCCCTCAGAGCTTAATCGTATCTAGGCTACACATTAAAGCATTATTCATAAAGAAACTACAAAAAGACATGCTATTTCTATTGTGCAATTTAAACATAATATCAAACATTTTATAAATCTAACATAAAAGAATAAAAGGTCGGTGCAATCGGGTACCATCGTACAACCCAAAAAGAAAAAATGGGTAGCTGAGCTCTACCCTTATACAACCTAGAATATGAAAGAATAGTTACAATTTATAAATAAATAAGTGTTATGTGGGATCTTCAAGTCTTTATGTCTCCACATCTCTTCCATTCTTTTCTCCTTTGATTTGGGAGGCTTCAAGGCATCACATGACACCCCAGGACTAAAACCAATATCATCTTAACCCTCATAGCACTAATCCTAATTCCTAATGCAAAATTACATTAAAAATAGGAAAAATAAATCTACCTACACTTGCAAAATAAGTGTTTGCTAAACACACTTACAATCCCAAGCAGTTATATATATAGTTTGGACTTAGTACCCTGCACATGGGTAATCAAGCCCGCTTGCCCTAACTCGGGTTATGCTTAGAGGTTTAAGCAACCTGCAAAGAGAGAATTTATATTTATTTTAAGCACCCTTTAAGCATAATTCTATGAAAAATATGATTAAGCTAATCACGGCCTAACATCCAGTCTACAAAATATACACTCTAACATCCAATCTAAAATAATACATCATAAAACCAAACATACATCATACCATGCACCACTCTAACATAAAGCTAAAATAGTGACTTAATTTTAATGTGTGTATTAAGTCTTGTGTGGTATGTCCTAACTAGGCATTAAGGTTGATTTCACTTTAAATGGTTTAATTGATTTGAAAATTTACATAGTATTTTGTTTTGTTTCATATGATTACACTTAGAAACTAAGAGTTATAAAGAGAAGGAAAAGAGAGATCACTCTCTTTCATCCCTACCTTAAGTCACTTCTAAAGCATGTTAATTAACAAATTATCTTTAGTGAATAGCTTATTAAATGATTTAATTAATCCTAAGTTTAGGTTCACTTTAAATGATTCTATTCAATAAGAAGGGCATCTTAGGATTAACTTGATTGAATTACTATCACATGATATACATCACTTTATTCCTTTCCAGTACATATAACATGCATATGATTGAATACTAAGTATAACTATACATGCAATATATTTCTTTTAGTACACTTTGAATGAAAGATGCATATGTGTATTTTGTAGAAAATGGGATTTTCTCATTAGTTAAATGCACATATAAGTGTATAAAAGTTTTAAGCAAGTACTTCGCTACTATTAACTGGGAGGAGATAAAGACCTCCTTTGGGCTACTTAAAATCGTGCATCCTCGGAATGCCTAGACTAGATATACCCAATATTCTTAAATACACATAAATATACAAATGACTATAAGAATGGAAAATCATATAAAAGTTGTATTTCTTTTAATTGAATTATTTATACATGTGAGCTAAAGTTGAAAGAAAGATTTTCATTCATTAGCTAAATGCACATACAAGTGTATAAAAGCAGTAAGCAAGTACTTTGCCATTGTTAACTAGGGGGGTGAGGTAAAAACCTTCTTGGGGCTACTTAAAGCCATGCATCCCCGAATGTCCAAACTAAATATACCCATTATTCTTGAATACACATGAATGTACAAATGACTATAAGAATGGAAAATCATACAAAAGTTATATTTCTTTTAATTGAATTATTTATATATGTGAGCTAAAATTCATCTAAATTCTAATTTAGAAATACATATGAATGAATTCAAACAAATGTTATGTCATTTTCAAATGGGCTATACACTTGTTAACATTCAAAATTTTTGTAAATCCGTATAGATTAAAAAAAGAGAACTTCATATCACAAGTTCTAAGCCATACATGCAAGCTTATAGATATATATAACTATTATCACTCCAAATATTATAGTTGACCTATAAACTTCTGAAAATAATTTTAATTTAATAGTAATAATAACCACACATATTCATAGGTTAATCAACACATGCAAGTTTGACATAAAGGAAATCATTTTGATTTGATTAATTTTGCAAAAGATGAATGCATAAATCAAGTGACATATAACATTTAATGTGATTGGAAAGAAATAAATGACATGTGCATATAATTTCATTCAACCAAACTAAATCCTAAGGACAACCATATCAAATATAATTATTCAAAGCAAACCAAAGCTTCTTAATGTCACTTTTAATTTGATGTTTCATTTGATTTAAGGAAAGAGGGAAAGAGGGAAATATGTTTGCAAATCCTAATCTCATCCCATGTTTGTAAGTTAATTTGATTTAATGAAAAGGAAATTAGGTTGATTTTATGGATTAATTAAGTTAAGATATGAATTAATTCAATTAATTAACCCTCACCTATGTTGCCTTAAAATAATTAACTAAATAATTATGAGCTAATGTAATATGCAAATGAATTGAAAAGTAAATAGCAATGATCCTATGAAATGAAAGGGGCCTAATGCAATTAGCTTATAATTAATGGTTAATTAGGCATAACGAACTTAATTAAGTACTTTTATGATTTTCTCACACATATGAACAAATTATAATTTCATTAACTCTCTTTAGGCTATTGAACACCAAAAGACCTACCCATGGATTAATTAAGTTCAATTATGTTTTAAGAGTTAATTAAATTAATTAAGTAATTAATTAATTTATTAATCCTTAATTAATTTCTTTTAAAAAGTAAAGGAAACTTAAGGAAAAGATTAAGAAAAATGCCCCAATCCATTCCTAAATCTCCTTCTAAACAATGTTAAATGAACCAATTAATTAAGCAAATGATTGTTTATATGCTTAATTATCACTTAATTAAATTAAGAGGGTATTAGGGCTTAATTAATCAATTTCTAATTAATCAATAAATTTAAAGAAAAATATGAGAGGCAGAGGTCATGCCCTTAAACAATCTAAGAAAATTTGAGGTTAATTAGTTAATTAATTAGGATAATTAATTTTTTAATTAAACCTTAATTAAGCTTAAATTACTATTTAAAATCAATTAAGGATAATTTTCATGGATTCCCCTTTAAAATACCTTTAAAATGATCTCTCATTTGCATTTTTTGAATTTTTCTATAATTAGTTATGAATTATGCAAGTTTCAACCTTAAAAACCAATTAATTAACCTAATTAAGCCTTAATCCCAACATGGCATTGACTGGCGACTGCGGATACAACCGATTGGCTATTTAAATAGTCATATCCATGGTGACTCCGGTGGCAGACGCCAGTATTGATCTTCGCCTAATCTGGATCGATGGCAAATCAAACCCGCGTGGTTAATAATACTCAAATCAAGGATCTAGCATGACGTAGTCTATTCCAATCATGTGAAACGGATGACCCATGATCTCTCTTTCTATGAGCGATGAACGATGGAGCCTGTCCTCCATGGATCACTCAATTCGAGCTCACATGAGCTCGGATTCACTCCAAAATCACCCACACCTTCGCGCGTGGGATCCATGAAGATATGATGGCTAGGATGGGCTCACATGCAAATTTTCTTCAAAATGCTCCAAACTATTTTAAGATAAAGCTCAATTTCAATTTATCTCACCGGAGCTAAGACCGGTGGTTCACATGCTTGAGCAAGCTTTGTCTAGTGAGAGGCATGAGCGAATTGGATTAGTTCCACCCAATTGCCCAGAAGGCCAAGGATCATACTTTGGAGCTTTGGATTTGACCAAAGAACATCCTCTGGTGGCTTTGTAGCTTGGGAAATGACTTGGGTGGCTTCGAAGACATGCGTGGAGGGTGTGTTTAAGAGAAATTTGATTTTGGATGAGAAATAAGGGAGTTTGGATTGGGATTGAGCTCCCATATTTCGGTTTTGCATGAGAAGAGGAAATCCGAAGTGGGGAAGGCTTGGAAATGCTCTAGGGAGTCCTAGGGAGTTTCAAAAGTGCTTGGGAGGCTCTCACAAAGTGAATCATTGCAATTTCCATTAGAATTGAGGGGGTGTTGATCTCACTTTTGGAGTGAGCTTTCAACTTCTTCATCTTAGACATAGGACTCCTTTAGACATTAGGAGTTCCATAGTCTTAAGACACTTCTAGTGATTAGGTGAACACTTAACCTAACCCTAGAGACTTGGAAGAGTTATCCATAGGAATGGTTATGCCTGGGGTTAGGAAACTTGCATCCTAGCTTGAACCAAATCCTCACTTCCTTCTTTCAAGTCAAACTCCAAATTCAAACCAACTTCCATTTCAAATCAACTTCAAATCCAAAACCTTTCTAAGCCATTTTGATTACATCTTATGAACTTAGCTCAAATCAAACCTTAAATCAATTCCAACTCAATGGATTTTCTCGAATCATGAATCAATTCCAAATCAAATGATTGGAACCCATGATTGAATTCCAAATCCAAAATCTTCCCAAAGCCATTTTGATTTCATCTTATGGACTTAGCTCAAATCAAACCCAAATCTCAAATTTTCTCATAATCCATTTATATTCACAAATATAAATGAAATATAAATTCAAATAACCAAAATCAATTCAAAACTCAAATCCAAATCTAACCTAAATCCAACTTATGCTCTTTCAAGTCAAATTCTTGAACTTAGCCAAATCATTCTCAAATCAATCCAAACCTTCAAATTTTCTCTTCAAACAATCATTCCTTCAATCACAAACCAAATATAAACATAAATTTCAATCATCAAACCAAAATCAAACTAACCCAAGCCAAACCCATGTTCATCTTTTGAACTTGAAATTGTCAAATGAATCAAAACCCATTTGACTCCAAAGCACTTGCAAGTGGATTTATATTTCAATCATAAGTCCATATATGAGTTCAACCAAACTTGAATCAAGATTTCATCAAGCCAATTGACCCACTTAGGCTCACTTGACCCAAAGTGACCTAATGCACCTTTTGATCAAAATTCTAATCTAACCCAAATTAGATTGAATTAAGCCCATCTAAGCCCTACATTGTGAGCAACAATCATCCTAAGATGATTAATCACTCAAATTGGGTCAAACCAAGTAAAACCTAGCCTTTGACCAAGTCAACACTTAGCCCAAATGAAACCCAAACTAGCCAAAATCCATCATAAACTAAATTGATTCAAATTATTGATCTAAACCAATTCATAATCAATGATTGAACATGATCAAGCCATCAATTGAGCCAAACCTAGCCCAGTTGGCCACTTGACCCAAGTTGACCCAAGTTGACCTAAAAAGTCAAAATAGGTCAAATTTGATCTAAGCTAAATTGATTGCAACCAATGGGTCAAATTCATTCTAAATCTTGTTGAACTTGACCAAAGCTTCAATTGGCCTACTAGACCCAACCTAGCCCAATTGACCTTGAACCCAACTTGACATAAAAGGTCAAATTAACTTGAAATCAAACCAAACCAAAATTGATTGAAATCGAAGCTTGAAATACATTTCAAATAATCAACAAGCCTAAACCAACCCATGACCTAACCTAATTGGGCCAAATGGGACAAATTGGTCAACTTGACCCATTTGACCTAAGTGAATTCAAATGAACCAAAACTAAATCTAAACCAAATTGAATCAAACCAATGACACCAAAACACTTCAAATGGTCATATGAACTTAACCCAACCCTTGGTTTGACCAATTTGACCAATTGGTCAACTTGATCCAAGTTGACCAAATTTGACCTAAATTGGTCAACTTGAGCTAAATCATATCAAATCAACTCCAAATTCCTTGAAATTTGTCCCAACCTATTTTTGAAACATCTCAAATCTACCCAAATCAAAATCAAGCTAAATGACCATTTTATCCTTGGGTCAAAGGGTAACCTATGGCCAAATTCTTTCTCATGGCCACTTGGCATCTTTCTAGTGGCCCATTTGGACACTATGGGAGGTGGTGCACATGACCCAATGGGTTTGGGTCACCCATGACCTAACCCAAAGCCAAACTGACCCCTCCAATAAAAATTCTCCACTTGGATCACCTCCTACACTCACCTAGCACATGTGCATTTCCCCTCCTCCACTCCTCTACCAAAAATGAAGCACATGGAGTCCCTAACAGCCTAAACAACACATTCAATCCAAGCAATTGAAGAAAATTGGCAAGATGGCTCTTAATCATCCATTCCAAGTAGGGGGAGATATATTCCCCCTCATTCCAACTCAATGCACACACTCTGAATTCGATTGAGACCAAGGAACTCTAAGCAAGTTTCATTCTCATTTGAATTTCTCCTTCGTTTCCTTAAAAGTCAAAATAGGAGGTGAAGGGAAATTCCATCACTCAATTCTCCACCAAACTAAACACTTTGCAAGCACCATCAAGGAAGCAAGTGAGCTCAAGGTGTTTCCCAAGTCTTCAAGCCACGAGAAGGGGATCTCGATCAAAGTCGCAAGCCATTGAAGGGGAGCTTGGTCCCACACATCCACTTCAAAGGCTTGAAACTTTCAGAGCTTCATCTCCATGGAGCTACCTCTACTGAAAGTGCGGTGATAGCCTCGGTGAGGTATGACTCAAACTGATCCCTCCATTGAAAAATGCTTGTCCTTTGTGAAGGAATTGTAATCCCATTAGATCCTATCTGATGTGTTCTTCTTGATGGTGTAGGGTGAATCTCAACTGAAGCAGTAAAGATTGATCAGCCATGGAGGATGGACGACCTCTCTCTCTCGTAGCTCAGGTAGGGACGAATCATGGGTCATCTATCCCGCATGTTTTGGATGGATGACCCTAATTAAAGCAATTTGATCCATTGATTTAAAGCCTTTAGAACCACAAGATTAACCCTGGCCATCCAATCCTTGATCGGACGGCCTAGGGGAAAGCGCATTACGCCACCAGTTGACGCAGCACACGATGTGATAACTTAAATAACCAATCTCGTCACACCATGTGGAAAGCGCATCGCATCAGCAGTCCATGTGGTGCCGACGAGATTAGTAAATTAATTAGGGTATTCTAATTTTCCTTTAATCATAATAACTTCATAAATTCATAACTAAATGTAGAAAATCTAAAAAATGCAAACTCAAGTTCATTTTAAAGATAATTCAAAGGAGAATAATATAAAATTAAGTTTAATTGATTTTGAGCAGTAAATTTCACTCAAATTGGGTTTTGGGAATGTAATTATGTTAATTACTCTTTAATTATTTCAACAATTAATTCTAAACTTCTTAGGTTGATTGGTGGGATGAGCTCTACCTTCCATGATTTTCTTGGAATTTATTATTGGATTAATTAGGAAATTGCTTAATTCACCCCTAATCACTCCCGTAATTAATTAAGTGATTGATTAACATTAAATAGTAATAAATCCATTAATTGAGTTTGCTAATTACTATGAAATAGTGAATGGACTTAGGGAATGAGATTAGGATTCCTTTTCCAATCTCTTCTCCCTAAGTTCACTCCATTTGGAAAACATTTAATCAAGTTGTGATTAATGTCTTAATCACTTCATTAATAAATTCAATTAATCCAAATTTAAATCAAATCATTCCAAACTTAATCATCTTAATTCTTGGGTAGATTCTTAGGTGTTCAATATTTTAAAAGGCTCCAAAGGAAATCATATATAACCTACATGTGTGGGATGATTATGAAAGTACTTAATTAAACCCTTTAGCTTAATTAATCAATAATTATGAGCAAATTCCATTAGGCCTCTTCATTTCTTAGGAGCATTACTGATTTAAATTTCATGTGGTTGCATATCATATGTTGGCTCATAATTATTTGGTTAATTATGTTAAAGTGGTGTAGTAAGGGGTAATTAATGGATTTAATTCACACCTTAACCTAAGCAAAACATAAAATCAATCTAACTATTCTAAAAATTAAACTAAACCAATTCACACATGGGGGAAATGGGTTAGGACCAGCAAACTCTTTCTCATAAATCATTTTCAAATCAAATATAAAAAACAAAAATTTGTTTAAAGAATTTTGATTCACTTTAAATGGCCTTATTTTATAGGATTGTCTTTAGGAATTAATTAGGTGAATGAAGTCATATGCTTACATCACTTTATTTCTTTCCAAGCATGCTAAATGTTGTTTGCCATATGAAACCATGCATTCATCTCTTTTAAAAAATTAATTAAATGAAATGTTTTCTTTATGTCAAATTGCATGTTTTGGCTAAAGTAAGAATATGAGTGGCTATTATCACTATTAAATCAAAAATTATTTTCAAACCTATAAACCAAAGATTATAAATGAAGGTATGCTACTTATAAGTACTTATAAGGTTGCATGTGATTATAGCATAAGATGTGTTTTATGTTTTTTTCTTCTAAGCTCTTAACATGGATTTGAATAGGATTTGCAAAGTGTATAGTTCATTTGAAAAGAACATAACAATTGCCTAAATCTATTCATATGCATTTCCATGTTATGACTTAAGAAGGATCTTCACATTTACACATGTAAATTATACAACTAAATCAAACAAAAATCTTTTACATGATTCTTCATCCATTTGTTTCCTTTTGTACATGCACATGTATTGAAGAAAAGTGGTATATTAGTCTGGATATCCTGGGGTTGTGAGACTTTAAGTAGCCCCAAGTAGGTCTTGTACATTTCACCCCTGGTGTAAAAAATAATGGTGTCGTACTCACTTATGTCTTTCATACATGTAAACTTGTATTTGATAAATGGATAAAAAAATCCCTCTCTTTTTACATAACAAAAACATGCATTCATGAAAATATCCAAATTTTCTTGAGCAACATCTCTTTGCATTCATCATTAAGGTGTGCTAAGATTTGCATTGCATGTATAGCTATGCTTAATATTTGAAATGAATGTTATGGGGGGATTAAGGTGAACATTGGTTATAAGATCATGTCTTATGTACCATGTGAAGCCTTGGAGCAAACTACATCCCAAGTCCAAATAAAGAAAGAAGAAAGAAAGAAAGAAAGAAAGAAAGAAAGAAGTGAGAAAAGAATGAAATGAAAAAATGAAGAAATGAAGAATGAAGACCCCAATAACATGAATTCTTTCTAACTTGTAATTATTCATTTATAATACGGGTTATATAAGGGTAGAGCTCGGCTACCCACATTTCTTTTTAGGTTGTGAAGTGGTACCCGACCACATCATCCTTTTATTCTTTTGCATTAGTTTTATAAAATTATTTGATGTTTGTTTAGCTTGTCAATTAAGATGGCATGATTTTCCCTAATTTCTTCAATTGTTTGATGAATGGCCTTGATGTGATTAGGGTCTTAGGAAAAAAAATTCTATCAAATTAATCAACACAAAATTAAAATTAAATAACTCATAACCTCACTTAAAGCTTAGGACATAAATCAAGATAATAAAAGATTTAGCAACCCTTTAGCTAGATGTTATATGTCTCACATAATGCATAAAAAAGCATCTTCACTCTGCTAATGAGCTTCCACCTTTGCTAGAGAAAATGGCCTGACTTTTGAGAGCCATGGTGGAAACACACCTCCTTCTTGTTGATTTTGGCCCATAACCAATTTCTCATGCATTAGGCATATGAAATCCTATAGCCTATGTCAAATAAATTGTTCAAAAATAAAAATAAATCTTAACAAAATTTGTATTAGATTAACTCATTTATTCATGCCCTTCATGATCTAATCTCTTGGGAGTGTGTTTAAGAGCTTAGTCTCAGTTCTAAATAAACAATAATCTAGCTATCTTGCAAAGCATAAGACTTGCCTACATGTATTTAAAATCATAGGAGGAGTTAGTTGGTGGCCACCCCTAGGGGGTTGTAAGTCCAACAGTCAGGTGGTTTATTCTCTCTCATGGAGATAAACCATATATCCATTTTTTTCTTAGATTTAGGTAATGTTTTGACCCTCACCAAAGCTCCTAGATTTAGGATCTGAGGTTATTGTTTCCTTTCATGGGCTACAACCATAAATTCTCACCTCTTAGGCATTTTCATGATCTTATGTTGTGAAATTGTAAACCCTAGATTTCTAATAAAAATTTAACTCAAAAAATTAACTCTCTTCAAATTTTAAAAATATAAAGCCCAACCATAGAATAGTTTGGGATGCTCGGTAGGTTTTCTAGCATCATGAGCATCCCCTACTTATCTCCCTTTGGTTTTGATAATAACTCCCTCTTTTTGATCAATCACATTTGATCTTCCAAAAATAATCAATTTATTGATAGTCCTATCTTTGAAATCTTTAGAGATAATGATCATTTACCTTAATCGAGAGTATTCCTAAGGAATATCATTTCTTAGGATGTAATTAAGTATGGGGGCTTGCTCCATAGGGAACTTACAAACTAAATTTAAAATAAACTTTGTTTTACTTTTCCATATAAAATAGGGAAAGAATCTCTGGTACATTCAAAAACCCATTATCTTTATGAGTTCTTATTTGGTGATTAGGTCCATTGTAGGATGGTGACTTCTGTATCTCGAGATAGTACATCATTCCTCAATGTCACCCAATCACCCTAATAAGAACATCTGCAGATCTACATGGTGTCCAACAACATACCAAAAATTTTTATTTTCAAATTCTCCCAAAGAGTTTGAGAAATAAAAAACACCACAGGGGGTATACCCCTTAATCAGATGTGCTCTCTATCAAATTTGGCCAACCAAGTGTCGGTGGGGTCACAATCGAGTCCATGAGGCACAGTTTGAGTGGAGGAATGCATGGGAGGCGGCTCAAGGTGGGTTGTGGGTTGATAACTTCTTCCCTTATCCCTTGGTTCTCAGCTTGTAAGGGAGGTAAGTTAACTCACCTCCCTTTGGTCCATGGTAGACCTATCCCACTTAGGGTGGGATAAGTGGCTTAAGTGGTGCCTCATTTAGGGTGTCTGATGGCTGTTAAGGATGAGAGGAGAGTGGACGTTGCCATTTTTGGCAAAATCCCACATGGGGAGGCATATATAAGGAGGATTTGGGGTTTGGCTCCAATGATTTCTGACCTAGAAAAGGTTTCAGTTTGGTCCCAAAGTCTCATGGGTTGGTTTTATAGGTTTTGGCTCAATTTGGTCATATGGGTTCAATTTGGGTCATGTTGGGTTAGTTTGATCAATTGGTCAAATTGGGTCAAACCAATGTTTAGGTTAGGTTCAAATGATGATTTGAAGAGTTTTGGTTTAAGTGGTTTCAATCAATTTAGCCTAGGTTTGATTTTGATCATTTGGATACATATAGGTCAATTGGGCTAAGTTGACCAATTTGGAAAAAATTGGCCAAATTGGCTTGGGTTGGGTGTTGGTTCAAGTTCAATTGTTAATTGAAAATTATTATAGGTTTTGGTTTGAATCAATTTGGATTTAATTTGATTTTGGCCAATTTGACCTTTTAGGTCAATTTGGGCTAGGTTGGGTCCAATTGATCAAATTAGAGCTTTGGTCAAGTTCAACAATAAATTTGGAATGAACTTGAGCCATTAGTTGCAATCAATTTGGGTTAGATCATGATTTGACCCATTTTGGCCTTTTAGGTCAATTTAGATCAACTTGGGTCAAACGGCCAATTGGGTTAGGTTGGGCTCAATTGATAGTTAAGTCATGTTCAATCATTGATTATGAGTTGATGTCAATTAATGGTTTCAATCAATTTGGTGTATGGTGAGTTTTGGCTAGTTTGAGTTTCATTTGGGCTAAGGGTTGACTTGGTTAGACCCAATTCAAGATAATTGATCATCCTATGGTGATCAATGATCATGGTATGAGGCTTGGATGCTTGGTTCAATCCAACTTGGGTTGGATTAGAACTTGATTCAAATGGGTCCTTTAGGCCACTTTGGGTCAAGTGGACCTAAATGGGTCAATTGGCTTGATTTTTTTTGCCAAATGTTTAAGTTGGATTTATATATGAGTTTAGGATTGAAATATAAATCCAACTGCAATCAATTTAGGATATGATAGGTTTTGGTTCATTTAAAATTTTCAAGTCAAAAAGGCTAAGTTGGGGTTGACTCGGGTTGATTTCAATTTGGCTTGATGATTGTAGGTTTCATTTATATTTGGATAAGTGATTGAAGGAATGATTGATTCAAGAGAAAAACTCATTGATTTTGTCTTGATTTAGGTGGGTTTTGGCCAAGTTCAAGGAATTGGCTAAAAGGGATTAAATAAAAGGTTTTGATTTTGATTGGTTTTATAGTGTATTTCATTTATATTTATGAATATAAATATAGATATAAATGATTCATAAGAAAATCATTTGAGTTTGGAGTGATTTGGAAGAAAATTTGACTAAGCTCATGGAGGTTGGCCAAAAGGGCTTAGAATGGAATCAATTTAGTTTGATTTAGTTTTGGTCATTGGAATGTGGGTTTCATTTATATTTGTGAATATAAATAAAATACAATTGATTTATAAAGAAACAAATTGATTTTGGGTTAATCTGAATGGGATTTGGCCAAGCTCATGGAAGTAGGTCCATATGGCTTAGGAAGGGTCTTGGTTGGATTTGGATTTAGTTTGATTTAGTTTTGGTCATTTGAGTTTATATTTCATTTATATTTGTGAATATAAATTATAAAATGATTCATGAAGATATCAATCAAATTTGGGTTGAATTGGGTGGAGATTTGGCTAAGTCTATGGATTTCAATCATAAGGATTTAAGGAGGATTTTGATTTTTGGAATTGATTATGAGTTTTCAATCAAATGATTTGGAATTTGATTTGTATATGATGGAGGGATTGAATTGATCTTGGAGAAAATCAATTGAATTTGATTTTTTGAATTTGGCAAAGGCTAAGTCCATAAGATAAAATCACAAGGCTTAGGGAGGATTTTGATTTTGATTTTTTTTTTTTTAGATTATGGGTTTTAATCAAATGATTTGAATTTGATTTGGTATATGGTATTTGAATTAAATTTGAGGTTTGGTTTGAGAAGGTAAACATAGGTTTAGTTTAGGCTACAGGATGGGCAAGTCTCCCTAAATCCCTATGGCTAACTCTTCTAAGTCTCTAGGCTTAGGTTAAGTGTTCACCTAATCACTAGCAGTGTCTTAGGAATAATGAGCTCTTAGTATCTATGAGAGTCTTAGTTATATGCTAAGGAGGTCAAGAACTCACTCTAAAAGTGAGGTCAACAATACCCAAATTTGTTAAGCGAATATTCCCCTTTTCAAAATCAAAACAAAATTAAGATAAACAAAATACAATTAAACTCCATTTATCATGCCCATGTTTGTTAAATGGGAGTTCCAATTTTCAAAAACAAATCAAGATCAAAATATCAAACACACATTTTGAATTCTTTAACATACCCATATTTGTTAAATGAAAATTCAATCCTCAAAATCAAAATAAAATCACAATTCAACAAACATCAAACATATATTCGAACTCTATTTGACATACCTAAATTTATCAAATAAGAGTTTTCCTTTGCAAAAATCAAATTCAAAACAATAAACATCAAACATATACTCAAACTCAATTTGACATACATAAATTTGTCAAATAAGAGTTCCCCTTTACAAAATCAAATCAAACAACAAATATCAAACACATATTTGAACTTTAAATAAGAGTTCTTCTTTTTAAATCAAATCAACATATCAAACAAACAATAGTCAAGCCATTAAGATAGAAAGCTTTCAAAATTTTCAAATATATAATTAAACCCCACTTAGCATACCTAAATTTTCTAAGTCAAATTCAAACAAAAATACACAACAAATACATCTCAAATGGTCTCTCCAAAATATTTGAACCCAATTCAACATACCTAAATTTATTGAATGAGGGCTCCAAATCAAATTCAAAATCTTATGCAAAGTCACTCCTCCAAATTCCTAAATCTCTCCAATATAATGAACCCCACTTAGCATACCTAAATTTGTTAAGTGTGGGTTCAAATTCCAAAATCAAATAAATAAATCAATAATTCAAGATAATTATCAAAATAAGGGTCTGATTCAATTTTGTTTCAATAAATATGGAGATGTCAGACCAGTTATCTTCTCCTTCCTATGATCGGTCTTCCACCATGTTTTCAAAAAAGTTGACCTTTTCTTTTGTTTTGGGTGTGTATTTGGCCTTAGATCAGGCCATACTCACCAAGATATATGTGATCCTGATGTGGCTTTGAGGTCGTCAGAACATGTTAGGAACCACCTCACCATCCGAAGGAAGAGGTGGCAGGCAAGAAGTCACTTCTTCATTTTTATGTGTAGTCTGATCCATTGTCTCCCTCACTAAAGAGGAAGGTCATAGGTTTCTACACCTCTGCACAATGGGTGCCGCTTCAGCATCAAGATAATGACCTGCTTCCCATCACCCAAGAGGGCACCACCTCTATTTTTCCTCTTTCTCTGAAGGGGAATGCTATCCTAGCTTCTAAGATAATCTCTTTCACCTTCAAGGTTGGTACTAGTTCTCGCCACCCCGCTCACTAAGACACAACATCAAAATAAGAACTGCAAGATTTAGTGGCATTATGAGCTGAGGTGAGGTAAATAATGCTTCTCATGTTGCTAAGGAGAGTTCCCCTCATAAGACCTCTCCACTCGAAGTGGCGTGAGGGTTCCACCCCATCTCAACTTCGGCGAGAGGAGGACTACAGATTGTGATCACCCCGCTGCTTGCAGTTAGAGAGATACCAGCCTAAGGATAGAGGAAAATCTTATGTCATGATCTATTCTTTCATCGTCAGAGCCCATAAACGCCGTAGTCCGGCTTACTTCATGACTGAGGAGATGCAGAGAGAGCCACGAGGCTAGAGTCGCTACCTGCAAGTGCAAGTAAGAGAGGAGGAGGTACACCGTACCGTTCAGCCGCTGATGGATTTTCTTGATCGACGTCCTATCAGAGCCAATCTTTCAGATATCATAGTTCTCACCGATACCGCTATGGAGGAGAGATCTCCAGAGAGGCACGATGTCTCCACCATCACACCGCCCACCACTGCCCACCACCTCCCAAGCATTCAAGTCCCGCTGTCCTAACTTAATTTAGAGAGAATCCCTCTCTTTGGTGATCCAACTATGGACCAAGGATCCCGCTCGATGTATTCCATCCAATAATGTGACATCGAGCTCCCCTGCTCGACTTTCTACTTCAGTCGTAGTAGGAGGTAGTGGCAACCCAAGAGCATCGTGGTCCCTCCATATTCATAGTAGCTGGAGGAAGAGAGGATAGGGGATACTGACATAGTCCCCATGATAGTTGAGCTAGCTAAGGAGTGCACCCCGTCAGTGCATATAGTCTGTAGAGCATAGTCCAATGGTCGGCGTCACAATTCCAAGAGCGGTAGATGACCGATGACATCATAGAGGACTACTGCACTGCAATCAAGCAGATTATTGGCAATGATCAGTCATATCAGGATGAGGGTAGGTTTGACTTTGACCCCGATGAGGATGACATGTTGGAAGACATAGCTGAAGTCTACATGGTCGAAACTCGAGGATCCCTGCAGCGAGATCAACATAGTCAAGAAGGTGTTGTTGTGGAGGAAGGTGACACCTCTCAATCAACTCATCACCTCCTCCACCAGCTCAAGTAGAAGGATGACCATATAGATAGGATGGAGAAGAGGGTAGAAGAGTTGATGGAAATGGCCTTAGCATAACCCAATCCTCCACCCTTCTCTTATGTGATCTACGACCTGGTACTTAGATCATCTTAGGTGCACTCCCGTAGATGATGATGATGGTAGCTTGCATAGGAAAGTCACAGATAGCACCTTCATGTTTGAGAAGGATATCAAGAACATGGTAGAACAGCAAGTGAGAAAGGCATTGGCACAAGCCAGGGGGAGCTCATCCATTCCAAAGGATAGACCCTACCTAGAGGAATTCGATGTAGTTCAATACCCCAATGGCTTTTTGCCACCATCCTTTAAGATTTTTGATGATAGTGGGAACCCATGGCAATACATTACACATTTTAGAGCCGGTTGTTACAATGTCGGTGATAGTGATGCACTCCTATTCAAACTTTCATTAGCAGCTTAGCAGGGATTGCATTTGATTGGTATGTCAAACTGCCCAATGGTTTGGTAAAGATCTTTGTTGAGTTAGAGCATCTCTTCATCAAGAGATTCGTAGGAGCTCAGCAGAGGGAGACTGTAGTTGACCTCATTGTAGAAAAATAGAAATCCAATTAGTCCCTTGTTGATTCAATTCTCAGGTGGAGCAACCTGAGTATGAAATACGAACCACAACTATCTAAACAACATTCCATTGAAATTTTGCTCAAGAATATCCATGGCATGGTCACTTTTATGCTTAAGGGCTTTACCATCAAAATATTTGAGAAATTAATTAACAAGGAAGTTAACCTATAAGAGGAAGCTAAACAGTTTCCCTTCCCAAACTAATAATCTAGACCCAAGCCGGAAAAGGTGTTTGAGAAGAAACTCGAGATAGTTGTGTTAGTGGACAGAGGGAAACAACTGGCTAGATTGTAGTATGAGAGGCCATGAGCTCAGCAGCCTCCTTTGCCACTTCCTCTTCCACCATCTTGGGCATCATACAAGCCACCACAGCTGCCACAATGGCCACCACCACCACCATAACATCCTACCCAATGATGGTTTACATATCCACCTCCATGTAGCTAATTTTCACCTACTCTTGCTAAAAGACTCAAACCATATTCATTCAAGAGGGAGGTAGTCAAGAAAATCTTCAAGAATCTCTTCAAGAAACCTGATTTTTAGTGACCAGAGCCTAAGAGATTAGAGGAAGTGGCCAAGAGCGATGATCCTAGCTATTGCCCCTACCACAGCATGTTAGGCCATGTCTTAGAGGATTGTATATCTTTTAAGGGCTGGCTTGAGTGTAGCTACAAGTCAGGAGCCATAGTTAGCCCTAAGGAATATTTATTAGAACAACCATCCAGTTCTGTTAGAGTAATCCATGGGGATACCTCTAACCCTCTCAAGACCAAAGAAGTTTGGGATATTTTCTTATCTCGTACCACTAAGAAAATCATTTCTAAGATCAAAAAACTTTCTCCACAGGTGCCTGAAGCAGCTCAAATCTCCAATACTATAGAAGGTTTGCAAGTTCTAAAGGATAACTCGAGGAAAGTGGGAGTCCAGCAACAGCATCATCCTACCACACTTTCCCGGGATAGATCTATAGCACAACGTCCTAGCTCATCTTAGAAATTTGCTAGCTAAGTTAAGCATATATGACAACCTTGTCTTATACAAAGAGATGAGGGAAACTATAATCAAGGCCATACTTAATCCAGAGATATGCTTAGCTCAACTGACTGCTACTAGAGAGGAGGCACACTACTCGAAGGACATCTCAAGAGTTACATTCAATGATAAAAATCTACTTCTAGGGATAATCGAGCACAATCATTCTCTTTACATTATAGTGGATGTTGGCATAATTAGGTTATCCAGAGTTTTGGTTGACCCGGGTGTATCAATCAACATCATGAGTCTAAGAACCCTTTCCTACTTGAGGATTGACATCTCTAAACTCCAAAAGGATAGGATGATGTTGAAAGGATTCATGAACAAGATGAGAGAGCCTTAGGCTCTGTAGTGTTTCCATTAGAGATAAATGATTATAAGACTACAGCCAAGTTTCACATCATAGAATCGGATACATCTTTCAACGCTTTGCTTGGGAGACTATGGATACACAACATTGTTCTCCATCCTCTAAAGGTGCATGAGTTCATGAGGTGGGATCAATTAGTATGTCAAAGAAGATCTCAAACCATTTACAGTTCACGAGGTTGAGAAATATGAGGATGCAGCCTATGATCTCCCCAAAGGCCAAAAAGTCTATTCTCATGAACTTAGTCAAAATCTCCTTGTGGGACAAAAAAGGAAAGAAAAAGAAAAGGAAAAAAGAAAAAGAAAAAGAAAAAGAAGAAGAAAATAAATAAGAAAAAGAAAAAGAAAATAAAAGGGAGTGAGAAATAGACTCAAGGGAGAACGTAGAGCCTGAAAATAAATTCATCCCTAAGTTCATCACTCCATTCGAACAAGTGGGGAGGATGACCCAATCTCCACCAGGATGAGGAAGAGGCCAATTCAGAGGTAGTCTAGGGGTGGAAGACCTCCTTATTGGCCACCCAATATGAGATATGTCCCAACTACCAGGAGTACACCTACTATTCATATAGACTTAGAATCTAGTTCAGAGGATGAGTCTTATATGGTTTGCACACCAGTCAGCTCTTCTCGATAGTAGACTCCTTTGGAGGTGACATTGAGCTAGATATTGATAAAGATGGGATTCCCATGTGAAGCATAAGTGTATCCAATTCTTCTTTATGTGAAACTGTTAGGCATCAGTTATGAATCTTAGCTCTAAAGCCCCTAAGACATCTCTAGATGTGAAGACTCAGAGGTTCTTTCTTGGTGCATCATCCTCAAGTCAAGAAGTTGATGTAGAACTTGAGGATGATTCATATAAAGATTTAATAGAATTATCTTTTGATTGGTACTCATCTTGTATTCTAAAGTTAGCAAAGAAAGGGTTAATTCAACATACTTGGTCTAAGCATAGGATAGACTAGTTTGAAATGATATGGAACATCAAATGCAAGAATTCTCAATCAAGACTAGGACTAGGCTTTAGCACGATAGGCCCAGTCGATGATGACAACTACTACTTAGTCATCACCAATCATTTGGAATCTAATAGGTTCTTTTCAAATCACAGTAACTCATATGAGGAGGTGTGTTCAGAAACTTTAGATGACCTAGATGATTTTCAAGTCAAAGATGCACCGCTAGAGTTCAAAGAGGGCATAGAGTCAACCATCGACGAGCTCAAAGAAATCAACTTAGAACTAAAAAAAAATCCATGATCGACAAATATCAGTTCTTTGTTGAATGAAACTAAAACCAATGACTTAGTTAGATTACTCATTGAGTTTAAGGGCGCTTTGCATGGAATTATGAAGAAATGCTTGGATTGGCTCCTGATGTAGCGGTCCATAAACTAACAATATAGCCTGATGCTAACCTATCAAGCAAGCTCCTTGATGCATGTGATTAGACATTGAACAATAAGTCATTTCTAAAATCAAGAAACTGATCGATGTCAGTTTCATTCGAGAGGAAAAATATCCCACCTGGTTGTCCAGTGTCATCCCAAAGAAAAAGAATGGTCAAATTTGCATATGGGTCAATTTTAAGGATATAAATAAAGCATGTCTAAAAGATGAATTTTCACTGCCAATACCAGAGCTGATCATGGACATTCCCTCATCTCATGCAATCTTCTCTTTCATGGATGTCTCATCTGGGTATAACTAAATAAAGATGGCCGCCGAATATGAAAGAAACAATGTCTTTAGAACTCCGATCAGAATCTATTGCTATAAGGTCATACCTTTACCTTAAAATGGCTATAAAGGCCATGACTCAAATCTTTGATGAACTCCTTCATCATTAAGTTGAGTGCTATGTCAATAATCTCATGGTCAAAAGTAAAGAAAAGGAAGACCATCTCTTTGACTTGAGAGTAGTTTTCGAATGGATAAGAAAATTTAACCTTAAAATGAACCCCTTGAAGTATGCATTCAGAGTAACTTCAAGGAAATTCCTTGGGTTTGTTGTCTGACACTGGGGAATCGAAATCAATTAGGAGAAGCTCAAAGTGATATTAGAAATACCACCCCCTAAAAGTCTAACTCAACTCAGATCAGTCCAAGGGTGGTTGCTGTATCTAAGATGCTTTATATTCAACATATCATGAAGATGTCACCATTCTCGACACTCATCAATAAGGATGCTAAGTTCAAGTGGGATGGCAAGTGCCAGTGTGCCTTCAAGACATCAAGTACCTCATGATGCCATAAGTTCTAGCAGCCTCTATCACGGGCAAGCCCTTGATATTCTACACTGTAGCATTAGATGACTCCCTTAATGTTTTAATTGCCTAAGCTAATGACAAATGGAAGGAAAACACACTATACTACCTTAGTCATCATCTAATCCCTACTGAGGTGAACTATCCACCCATTGAGAAGCATTGCCTAGCTTTAATCTTTGCATCCCAAAAGCTATGTCATTACATGTTTTCTCATAAAGTGAACTTGATCTCTAGAATCAATCCACTGTAATATCTCATGACACGACTGGCACTATCCAAATGATTGGCCCGTTGGTCTATGATTCTATTATAGTTTGACATCACTTTTGTACCCCTTCGTGTGGTGAAAGGACAGACACTTGTAAATTTTTTACAAGCACACCCACTTCCTGCTGATTCTTAGCTTAGTGATGACCTCCCCGATAAACAAATAATGAAATTAGGGGACACTAGCATTTATCACTGGGAGATGTACTTTGATGGTGCGGCTTCCTCTCAAAGATGAGAAAAACCACAACCTACTCTTCCAAAAAAGGCAGGGGTAGGAATAGTTCTCCTAACTCCGGATCACGATATGATGAGATTCTCATACCATCTATCTAATCTCTGCACCAATAACGAAGCTAAATATGAGGCTCTGATTTCTGGTCTGGAATTAGCCATCTCGCTAAGCATCCAGAACATTAACATTTTGGGGACTCCCAATTAGTGGTCAACCAAATCGCTGAGTCTTATAAAGTTCTAAAGCATAAGCTACATCACTACCACAAGTATATAATGGAGTTATTGACTAAAATCCTAAAGGTTATCATTTATAAGAATCTTCGAGGAGAAAATTCCATAGCAGATGCTTTAGCCAAGTTTGCCAAGGAGCTAGCATGTCCGAAAGATGAGTCCATATCAATAGAGGTCCAAAATAGGAAAGTCCTATCTCTTATTGATACTAAACTCATTGAGAAAAACTCTCCTAAAGGTGAGGTTGCCATTACCAAGAAGGACGAGGAGCTGGATTGGAGGCAGCCATTCATGGATTACCTAAATAACAGCAAACTTCCTTAAGGGAAGTCAAAAGCTCATCAGATGAAATAAAGGGCACTTTTTTACACCATCGATGGTGTCTTATACCAACAATCCTTCGATCATATGTGATTACATTGTTTAGACAAACATGAAGCCCGTAACAACATCACTGAGGTGCACTCAGGATTATATGGAGCTCACAAATCTGGTCCTAAGATGAAAGCTAAAATTAAGAGACTCGGGTATTATTGGTCATCGATGATTACAAGAATGCATGGGCGTAGCTAGGTGATGCCATCAATGTCAATTTACATGGAGTGTTTCTAAATCAACCACCCAACATTGGCCTCATGGCCATTCGAGTGTTGGGGTACTGACGTGGGTCCGATCGACCCTCCTTCTTCCAAGTGTCATTGGTTTATCCTAGCAGCTACTGACTACTTTTTCAAATGGGTAGAGGTGATTCCACTCAGAGAGGTCATAGCCTAGTATGTGCTTCAATTTTTCAGGAACCATATCATATATAGATTTTGGGTGCCTCAGCGTATTATATTCGGTAATGATACTGCATTCAAGAGCACCAAAATTAATAACTTTGCCTAGAGATACAACATAGATTAAAGATACTACACCATCTATTATTTGAGAGCAAATAGCTTAGTAGAAGCCTTCAACAGAACTCTCATCCAAATACTCAAGAAGACACTTGATGATAATAAACTATAGTGGCATGAGCAATTAGTTGAAGCTTTGTGAGCCTACCGCACAATATACAGAACTCTAACTCAGTCTACCCCTTTCTCTTTAGTATATGGTTACGAAGCCATTCTACCATTAGAAGTCCTAAGTCCCATCCAAAGATAGCCGCAGTAAGAGATCATAATAGAGCGTAACCAAGTAACAAAGAAAGGAGCTTTAAACTTTGGAGGAGAGATGCCTACAGTCATGCTAAAACCTCGAGTTGTACAAAGATAAAATGATTCAAGCTCACAACAAGTTGGTCCTCCCTAGAGCTTTTTAAGTAGGAGAGCTTATTTTAGTTTTAAGAAGATCGATTATTTCTTATCGCAAGATGGGAGGCAAGTTTGAACCCACTTGGGAAGGCCCTTTCACCATAGAGAAAGTCTACCAAGGAGGATCATATCAACTTATCAATCATAAAGGGTAGCTCTGATGCTTCCAAACAATTGGCTCTGCCTAAAGAAATATTATCCATAAGATTATGTTTAAAAATAATTATTATCAATAAAAATTTCATTTCAAATTTCATCTTTTCAAATTGAAGGCATCTTTATTTATGAATCTGCCATGATGTATTTAGGGTAGTGTAACAGAACCCAAATAACATCCTATCCTTCATCAACGCAACACAAACATAAATTAAAGAAAAAGCCATAAACCAAACACATATCTTTTATTTTTTGGCTATTTTGAGTTGAGATAACGCTCCTAGCAGCCCTCACTCAGTAGCTGCTCTAGGTCGGGTCGATTAATTACTTAACTAGTATGCCACGCCAGTGGTCTTTCTTCCTTTCAAGATGTAAGTCTACTATGCTTTCTTCTCTTAACTATTAACGATGAGCACCTTGTTGTATGGTGGTAGGCCTTACCAGGTGAAAAGCTACCTCATGATGGCTTCATTTAAGAAGATGTAAGTTTACTACACTTTCTTTTTGGACTAGCCTTTGTGCATCAACTGGGTCGGGTATATTTGAGGTTTAGGATAAGTCCCTCAGTGGCTCCGTTCCTCCTGACTACTCCAAGTCTAGGTCTAGTCCTTCCTTGGTACTCCCACTTAGTAGTCACCCTAGATCGGATACCATCAATCCCGCTGATGATAGACTATCCCGATGATCATTTCCTTCTATGAAGATGTAAGTTTGTTATGCATTCTTCTTAGATTGATCGTCGCACATAGAGGGGCACCTTAGGTTGATTGCTATTCGCTATGCTGACAATGACCCACCTAGTGAATACACCACTCATAGCAGATGTAAGTCGGCTATGCTTTCTCCTTGAGTTGGCCACCGTACACCTATAAGCTTTCTTTTTATGGATCAAGATAATGCTCACCTCCCATGTGGCACTCTAGGATCATTTCCGATCCCATCTAAACACATAATTATTACTTGCTTCTTCGTAGTAACCACCCCTATGGTTGGAGAATCTGTACTACAGATGTGTAGATTCTCCATTGGTCTAATGAATCTGAGATAGGTCAAGTCCAACATAGCCCCTTCTTAGTGTGGTCCCTCACACACCAATAGGGTCCATGCAAACATATGAAAAATATATATCCACTTGTGGATTAGGAAGACACCTCTAGCGATACCATTTCCCAAGGCATCCTATTTTTAGGGCAGTGTCAAGAAAACTTCCTATAAGAATCACCTGACTACTATTGGGTTGACATAAATTCCCAGCAGCACTCACGTAATAGTCACCTTAAGTCGAGTTTGACTTGTTGTGCATCCAATAGGTCACCCCAGCGGTTGTTCCCGCTTTGAAGATGTAAGTCTGCTATGCTTTCTTCTTAGCATGGTCGTTGCACACCTAAAGGCAACCCTTAGGTTGAATAGCTCTACCCCACAGTTGGTAGACTACCCCTTTGGACCGATAAATCTGAGACAGGACTGGGCTGATATAGTCCCTTCTTAGCAGATCCATAGCAAACTGATAGGGTTCATAAATTAAATAAAACTAAATTACATTCAAATAAACCATATCAAATCAATTAAAATTAAAATGAAATAACCTTGACTACTCTTGAGTTGACATAAGTCCCCAGCAGCACTCGCTCAGTAGTCGCCCTAGTCGGGTTTAATTATTTGTGCATCCAAAAGATTACCCCAGTGGTTATTCCCCGCTTTGGAAGATGTAAGTCTACAACGCTTTCTTCCTAGCATGGCCATTGCACACCAAAAGGCAACTCTGAGCTTGGATAGCTCTACCCCGCAGCTGGTAGACTACCCCTTTGGATTGGTAAATCTGAGACAAGTCCAGGCTAATATAGCCCCTTCTCAGTGGATCCATTGCAACCGACAGGGTTCATAAAATAAATTAAACTAAATCAAATTCAAATAAAATTAAAATGAAATAACTTTGACTACTCTTGAGTTAACATAGGTCCCCAAGGACTCACTTAGTAGTTGCCCTAAGTGAGGTTCAATTTGTTGTACATCCAATAGATCACCTCAGTGGTTGTTCCCTTTTGGAATATGTAAATCTACCATGCTTTTCTTCCTAGCATGACCGTTGCACACTGAAAGGCAACCATTAGGTTGGATAGTTCTACCATAAATGGTAGACTACCCCTTTGGATTTGTAAATCTAAGATAGGCCAAAGCCTCCATGGCTTCTTAATGAGTCCATCACACACCGACAGGGTCCATAAATCAAATCAAAATTAAATCAATCAAATTCAACTGAGTTGATATCCCCGGTGGATATGCCTCACAAAAAATCAAATTAAATCCAACATTGATTCTCCTCTGTAGAGCTAAATCACACCCTTCTCTACATTGGAGCTCAAATCATACAAACCAATCAAACAAATAAATCAAATTCAAAACCAATCTCCCTAGTGGAGCCATAACCAATTAAAACAAATTAAACTCGGTATTGATCCCTAGTGGATTCAGGCTCATTTCCCTAGTGGATATGCCCTGCACTTAAACAAACAAATCTAGTCTTGCTCCCCAGCGGATTCAAGCTTATATTCCCAGTGAATATGCCCCCGAATCAAACATAAACTAAATCAAATCAAATTCAAACTTGTATCCCTAGTGGATCCCCCCTCCATAAATTAAATCAAACAAACTAAAACAAATTCAATCAAATCTTTATCCTTGGTAGATTTCTCCTTATGCCCTTGGCATCAGTTGAGTTGCATCGCACTAAGATCGTGATTCTATCTACCTCTCGGGTTTAGGTATAGATCATTTTAGTTAGCACTTGCAATCTTTTGGACATTGTTGATCACCTCGGTCAATGCCAATACGTGCGATGTGTCTTGTGAGTTACACCACACCTATTGGGGGGTCCTTTTATTGACCTCACTTTTGCAGTGAGGATTCAATCTCCTCTTCTTAGATTTAGGAGTCTTCTAGATACTAAGACTTCCTTAGTCCTAAGACACTCCTAGTAATTAGGTCAACACTTAACCTAAGCCTAGGGACTTATAATGGTTAATCATAGGGTTAGACTATACCTTAAGACTTAGGGAGATTTACCTACCCTGTAGCCTAAACCCAACCCATGCATGCCCTTTTGACCTAAACCAAACTTAAATTCAATTCATCCAAATTTACATACCAAATCCAAATTCAAATTCCAAACCAAATGATCGAAACCCATAACCAAATATCAAATCAAACTCAAATATATCCTAAGCCCATGATTCAATCTTATGGACTTAGCCAAGACAAATTCAAGCTAAATCAAATTCAATTGATTTTCAAAGATCAATTCTACCCTTCAATCAACTTATTATAATCTACAATCAAATCAACCAAACCAAATCTATTAAGCCATATGATTTGATCCTATGGACTTAACCAAAATCTCTTTCAATTCAAATCCAAACTCAATTGATTTTTTCATAAATTAACTATTTATTCAATCATCTTCCCAAATATAAATGAAACCTACATTTATTTGAGCCAAATTTCAATTCAAACCAAACCAAACCTATCCTAAGCTATATGATTCAATCCCATGAACTTAACCAAAATTTCACTCAAACCAAACTAAACCCAATTGATTTTCTCATGAATCAACTATTTTCCTAATCATCATCCCATACATAAATCAAATCTACAATCAAATGAACTAAACCCAAAATCAATTCAATTAAATCAAACCTAACCTAACCCATTTGACTTGAAATATTCCAATGAACCAAAATCTCTTCCAAACCCAAATCAATTACAATCAAAGTTATATATCAATCCTAAATCCATATATAAATCCAACTAAACTCAATTCAACCTAAAATTGATTCAACTAAATCCAATTGGTCCACTTGACCCAGTGACCAATTTGATCTATTTGAATCAAATTCCAATCCTACCTAAATTGGATTGAACCAAGCCTACCAAAATCTCCTATGATGATTGTTGATCAGCCTTGATTGATCAATTATCATCAATTGGGTCAAACCAAGTCAACTTTGTCATTTGACCAAGTCAACACTCTTAACCAACATGAACCAAAGTAACCAAATCTCAACCCAAGCCAAATTAATTGAAAGGATTGATTCACACCAACCTATGATCAATGATTTAACATGACTTGACCATCAATTGAGCCAAACATAACCCAATTAGCCCTTTGACCCAAGTTGACCTAATTTTACCTAAAAGACCAAATTGGGCCAAATCATGATATAACCCAAATTGATTGTAACCAATGACTCAAGTTCATTCCAAATTGATTATTGAACTTGACTAAAACCATAATTGAACCCAATTTTGACCAATGAGTCAACCTAATCCATTTAGCCCAAATTGACCTGAAGGGTCAAATTGGCCTAAATCCAAATCAAATCCAAATTAATTCAAATTAAAGCTTACTAATCATCTTCAATTGACCAATTGAATATCAATGAACCCATAACTCAAGCCAATTTGGAAAATTTGGTCAAATTGATCAACTTGACCCATTTGACCTACATGAATCCAAATGAGCCAAATTGACTCAAACCAATTGAACCAAAACATCCCTTGACTCAAGTCTTGGTTTGACCCAATTTGACCAATTGGTCAACCTAACCCAACCTAGCCCAATTTGACCTATAAGGGTCAAATTGAGCCAAACCCTTAAACCAAGCCAATATCCAATGAGACCAAACCCAACCCATCATGAACTAAACTTGGGTCAGCCCCAAGCCAACCCAACCCAAATTGGGTCTAATCCAAAGCCTTATCCAATGGATTAAGCTCACCCACATAGGGATATACCCAAATTGGCAAGTCAACCATCCTCTTTTCCATTGGCAGCCATCAAACACCAAAGAATGGAACCTGACCTACTCACCTAACCCAACCCAAGTGGGAAAGTCATCCATGGTCCAAGGGACGTGAGTTAACTCGCCTCCCCACACCTAGCTGAAACCATTGGATCCAAAGAGAGGGATGCCTCCTTGAGCCACCAACAAAATCAGCCACATGAAGATGACACCAACCACTCTAGCGCTCGAACGACGGCTACTAACCTCAATTTTGGAGTGAGCTCTCAACTTCCTCATCATAGACCTAGGACTCTTGTAGACACTAAGAGTTCCTTAGTCTTAATATACTTCTAGTGATTAGGTGAACACTTAAGCTAACCCTAGAGACTTATAAGAGCTATAGGTGAATAGTTGTGCCTTTGGATTTAGGAGGACTCACCCTATAGAAAACCCTATCCTTGCTTCCTTCTTCCAAACTAATTCAATTGATTTTCTTAATTATCAAATTTAACCTCAAATTCAAACCCAATATTTCAAATCAAATCCAACATTAAATGATTGAAACCCATGATTAAATTTAAAATTCTAAATCCCTTCCTAAGCCCTTTGATTTTATCTTATAGACTTAGCCTTAACCAAATTCAAATCAACCCCAATTCAATTGATTTTCTCAATTACCAAATTCAATCAAATCAAATCCCAACCCAAATTCCAAATCAACTCCAAATGATTGAAACCCACGATTAAATCCAAACTCAAAATCTCTTTCTAAGTCATATGAACCACTTCATATGTTTAGCTAAAACTCATTCAAACCAAATCAAACCTAATTGATTTTTCCATAAATCATTCCTTCATTTATATTCACAAATATAAATGAAATCCAAGTTCTACCTTCAAATCAAATCAAAATAAATCAAACCAAATTCAAATCCCAAAATCCCTTCTTAAGCCTTATAGGCCTACCTCCATAACCTTAATCAAATCTTGATCCAAATCAACCTAAAATTGATTGATTTCTTTATAAATCATTCATTCCTTTATTTATATTCATAAATATAAATGAAATCTACCTTCCAAGGATCAAAAATAAATCAAGCCAAATCAAGATCTTCTTAAGCTTATGGACCCACCTCCATAAGCTTAATCAAATTTGCTTCCAAATCACTCCAAACTCAAGTGATTTTCTCATGAACCATTTATATCTTCATTTATATTCACAAATATAGATGAAATATAAATCCAAATAGCCAAAACCAAGTCCAAATCAAATCAAATTCCTAATTTTATCTTTTTTAGCCAAATTCTTCAACTACTAAATGATGCCCAAATAAATTCAAAACTCATGGGTTTCTTCATGATTCAATCATCCCTACAATCATTGACCCAAATATAAACATAAATTATAATTATCAAACCAAACCCCAATCAAACCAAGTCAAGCTCATGTTGACCCTTTTGACTTCAAATTGTCATATGAACCAAAACCCATTTGGCTCCAAACCAATTGCAATTGGATTTATATTTCAATTTTAGGCTCATATGTGAGTTTAACTAAACTTGTATCAAGCCATGATCAAACCAATTGACCCATTTAGGTCCACTTGACCTGAAGGACTTTTTTTTATAATCCAACCCAAATTGGATTTAACTAAGCACATCTAAACCTCACAACATAACCAACAATCATCCTAGGGTGATCAACCACCTTGAATTAGGTCAAACCAAGTCATAGCCTTTGACCAAGTCAACATTTAGCCCAAATGAAACTAAACTAGCCAAAATCTACCATATGCCAAATTGATTGAAACCATTGATTCAAACCAACTCATAATCAATGATTGAACATGACCAAACCTCAATTGAGCCAAATCAAGCCTAATTGGCCATTTGACCTAAATTGACCCAAATTGGCCTAAAAATCCAAAATGAGTAAAATCATGATTTAATCCAAATTGATTGTAACCAATGGCTCAAGTTCATTTCAAATCATTTATTGAACTTGACCAAAGCCATAATTGAGCCCAAGTTAATCAATTGGTCAACTTGACCATTCTAGCCCAAATTGACCTAAAGGGTCAAATTGTCCAAAATCTAAATTAAACCAAACCAAAGCCTACAATCATTTTCAATCAACCAATTGAACTTGACTCAACACCTAACCCAACCAATTTTGGTCAAATTGGTTAACTTAACCCATTTGACCCTTTTGAATCCAAATAAGTCAAATTCAAATCTAAGCCAAATTAATCAAAATCATTTGAACAAAAACATCCAAAATTATCATATGAACCTAACTCAAGTCTTGGTTTGACCCAATTTGACCAATTGGTCAACCCAACCTAACCTAACCCTATTGAGCCTATTTTAAACATATGAAGCCAAATCACCCAAAACCACCTTATGGAGCCTTGGCGGCTGACCTAACCCGACCCAAATGTACCCTAGGATAGCTCAAAACCAGCCCAAGTCCATGTGGGATCCAACCCAAGGCGATTAATCAATGGACACCCCTCTTTGCATTGTATTCTTGCCTTAAGTGGAAAGTCCACTTTGCCATCTCCATGACAACCATCAAAGTGCCAAATGAGGCATTCTTAAGACACCTTTGCCCACTTACACCCCCTAGCTCTTACCATAGACCAACAGACTTAAGCCAAGCCACTCTCTCTCATGGTCGAACCCCATGGGCAAAGGCAAAGAACCAACAACACATAATCTTCATATCAATCCTTGAGACTCCTACCACAACTTCCTCCAACCAGGGCGAGCCATGTGGAAATGATGGAGACCCCTCCAGCACTCTGACGGTGGCTAATCGGTGGATTTTTAGGGACCAATCCCTTTCATCCATCCAAGGCAATTGAGGGTATACTCCTCAATTCGAGCGGGATTCTTCACCATTCGCACTCTCTGAGCTTCCTAAGGCATTTTGAAATCCCTCTAAGCTTTCCCAAGCACTCCCAAAGCCTCCTAGATCAGCATTCCTCCTCCCCGAGCAAAGTCAAAACATGACACCACCTTCCCAATCAATACTCCCCCTCTATTTGCCCAAACACAAATTCCTTACACCCACACCATCCCCTTACTTCGTCGAAGCCAACCAATCATCTCCAAGCCTTCTTGAGCACTAGAGATAAGAGTTCGACCAATATCGATCGCCAAATAAGAGGAGTTTGGCCTTGGGAGCAACCTACTTCAAATCAAGCTTGAAGCTTCTCAACAGGGCCTCGCCTCCACTAAACAAAGCTACCTCCATCAATCCAATGCCGGACATTATCTTAGGTGAGGTAATTTTGCAAAATCGGGCCTTTCATAAAAAAGGTTAGTCTTTTATGAAGAAAATTCAAATTTTATGCATTTTTGTTAGATGTGTTCCTCTCCTTCTTATCAAGGTGTGGGATTGATTTGATCCCAATTCGAGCTCGGGTGAGCTTGGATCGAATGGTTAAAGATGGATGGCATCCGTATTTCATCACTCATGAAGGAGAAAGATCACATCCATTCGTGAGAATGGACGTGTGATTAAACCCTTAGATCTTTAATTAATCTTTCAAAATTGATTGAATGGTCGTTGATGGGTGGAAGATGCTTGCCATCCGAAGTCGACCTTGATGTGACAACTAAAATAACCACTCCCGTCGCTCCATGTGGAAAGCGGATCGCATCAGCGCGTTGTGTTAGTCACCCATTGCCCGATGGGATTAACACTTTAATTAGGCTTAATTAATCTATTTCCTAGAAAAATCTAAAAAAATACAAACTTTGGCTCATTTTAAAGATATTTAAGAGTATAATCTAGGAAAATTATTATTAACTGGTTTTAAATAGTATTTTTGGCTTAATTAAGGTTTAATTAAAAATTTAATTAGCTTAATTATTTCTTAATTAATCACTCAATTGATCTCTAACTTTCTTTGGATGTTTAGGGATGACCTCTACCTCCCCTATTTTTCTCGAATTTTATTGGTTAGCTAATTATGAAAATCAATTGATTAAGCCTTAATCACTTTCTTAATTTAATTAGTGATAATTAGTTAATGAATAGTGACTTAATTATTTTTTAAGCCTAATTATCTCTGTTGAATAATAAGGTAGCTTAGGGAATGTGATTGGGATATTTTTTTCCTAATTCATTCCCTAAGTTTTATCACTTTTTTAGAATTTGATTAGTTAATCATTAATGAGGTAATTAATTGTTTAATTAATTAATTAATTTCCAAGATAAAATCAGAGCCTAAGTGATTAAATATGGGACTTAGGGACTGAGATTAAGGCCTCTTTCTTGATCTCTTTCTTTAGGTTAATCTCATTTCATTAATTGAACATGCTTAATCAACTATGGATTGATAAGCTTAATTAACTTAATTTAAAATCCATTCATTCACATCTAAGCAACCTTAATTAATCTTGGGTAGCTCTTTAAGTGTTTAATAACCCAAAGTGAGAGATGATGAAATTATGATTAGCTCACATGTGTGAGAAAACCATAAAAGTAGTTAAGTGAGATCCCTTAAGTCTAATTAACTATTAATCATGAGTCAATTGCATTAGGCCCCTTTCATTTCTTAAGAGCATTGCTAATTTACTTTTCATGTGTTTGCATATCATATTGGCTCATTATTAATTACTTAATTAACTTAAGGTGATATAGGTAAGGGTTTAATTAATTCACTTAATTCATACCTTAACCTAATCAAACCATAAAATCAACTTAATTACTTCTTCATTGAACCAAATTAACTCACATGGAGAATGAGATTAAGATTAGCAAACCTCTTTTACATTTCCTAAATCAATTCAAACATAAAGATCAAAAGTGACATTAAAGAACTTTGGTTTGTTTTAAATGAACTTGTTTAATATGATTGTCCTCAGGACTTAGGTGGATTGAATGAAATCACATGCTTGTGTTGTTTTATTTCTTTCCATTCATGTTAGATGTTGCATGCCACTTGTATTCATGCATTCATGTCTTTCAAATTAATCAAATAAAAAATTTCTTTATGTCAATTTGCATGTGTTGATTTAATTAAAAATATGTGTGGCTAGTATCACTATTAAATTTCAAATGTATTTTCAAGGGCTTATTAATGAATGAATTTATATGTATATTATAACTTTAGTTATATATACATAAGAAATTCATGTGAACATAAGCTTAATGTATGAAATAAAGTCTCTTTCTCACATTCATACATTGATTTACATAAGTTTGAATGTTAATGGGTATTTTAGTCTGGACATCCCAGGGATACGCAGCTTTAAGTAGCCCTAAGGAGGTTCCTACCTCACTCCCTTGGTGTAGAACAATGGCGACGTGATTTGATTTCATTCTTATGCATTTTAACATTATAATTTAGATAGAGCTTTAATTCATTTACACAAAATAAATCAACCAAATTAAATGTATTGTTTATATATTCTTATGATTCTTTTTGTACATTCATATATATATAAGAAAAGTAGTATATTAGTCTGGACATCCCGGGGATGCAAGGCTTTAAGTAGCCCCAAGTAGGTCTTGTACCTTACTCCCCTGATGTAGAATAATGGTGTCGTACCTACTTAAAACTCTTTTACATATGTATGTGTAATATGACCAATAAATAAGAATCATAAATCAAATAAATCAAATATAGCTTTTGCATGGGTTTTTCTATTCTTAGAGTTGCTTATACATCCATGTGTATCTAAGGATAGTGGGTATATTAGTCTAGACATCCCAGGGACGCACGGCTTTAAGTAGCCCTAAGGAGGTTCTTACCTCGTTCCTTTGGTGCAGAACAATGGTGATGTACTTGCTTAAAACTTTTATCCATGTGAATGTGTACTTAGCTAATGGATGAAAATCTCCTTTTCTATAAAAAAAGAGACATGCATTAATAATTCAATCAAATGAAATACTTAAATTCCAAATACACTTATTTGCATTCATCATTTAAGTGTGTTAAGACATATATTATATGTGTAGGTATGGTTAAGAATTAATCATATACATGATATCTATAATGAAAAGAAATGAATAAGCATGTGTTATGTGATAGTAATTCATTCCAACTAACCTTAAGATGCCTTTCTTATTGAATAAGGTCATTTAAAGTGAACCTAAACTTAGGATTAATTAAAACATATAATAAATCATTCACTAAAGAGAATCAAGCTAATTAATTTTTTGAAATGACTTAAGGTAAAGATGAAAGAGAGGTCCTCTCCTTTTCTTCTCTTTATAACACTTAGTTGTTAAGTGTAGGTCATATGAAACAAAAAAAAACATTAAGTAAAATCTTCAAATTAATTAAATCACTTAAAGAGAAATTGACCTTTATAAATTAAATCCTTCACACTTAGCAAATTATAACCCTAAAGCCTAGTTAGGACATACCACACATGCCTTAATGCACACACATTAGATTAAGTCACCACTTCTAGCTTTATATTAGGGTGGTGTATGGTTTGATGTATGCTTATTCTATTATATATTATTGTAAACTGGATGTTAGGGTGCATGTGCATAGTCTGAATGTTAAGCCGATATCAGCCTAACCATGTTTTATGCACAGGATTGTGCTTAAGGGGCCACTGTAATAAAAATATAAATGTTTTTGCTGTGCAGGTTGCTTAGCCTCGAATCATAATCCAAGTTAGAATAGGTGGGCTTGGTTACCTATGTGTGTTAAGTCTAAATTATTCATATAAATGCTTGGGTTGAATTGTGTGTTTAACATTTATTTTGCAGGTCTAGTTAGATTTACTTTTCTTCTTTTAATATTGTTTTGCATTAGGATTAGGATAAGTATTATGGGGTATCAAGATAAGCATTGGTTATAAGACCAAGTCTTATATACCATGTGATTCCTTTACAGCAAGCACATCCAAATCAACTCCAAGGAGAATGAAGAATTGAGAATAAAGAATGAAGAATGAAGAATGGAGAATGAAGACCCCATAATATTTATCATTTGTAATTGTAATTATTCTCTTGTAATCCGGGTTGTATAAGGGTAGAGCTTCATTTTACTTTCGGGTTATGGTATTACTGACCCACATTCTTTTGAGTTAGCTTTATAAAATTATTTGATATTTTGTTTAGCTTATGCATTATAAATGACATGCATTTTTATAATTTCTTTATGATTGGTGATTGTTGTGTGGCCTGGATCGAGTCCTAGGATAAAAAATTAATTTTTCAACCCAAAGTAACAACTTGTAATTAAATCTTCTAAAATAACTCACAACCTCACATAAAGCCTAAGTGTTAAATCAAGGTAAATAAAATATTTAACAACCCCTTAGCTGGATGTTGTATATTCAGTATCATGCATATCATGTTATTTCACTCTTGCTAAGAGAGGGCTTCCATCTTTTCCAGATAGTAAAGGGCTTAACCTTGAGAGCCTATAATGGAAAAACACCTCTTTCTCTTTTGATTTGGCCCAAACCCATTTTATCACATTTAGGCATATAAAATCCTATAGCCTGTCAAAATAAAGAGTTCAAAATTAAATAAAATATGATAATATTTGCATTAGATTAAGTCATTATTCATACCACTCATGCTATAGTATCTTAAGAGAGTGATTTTAGGGACTTAGTTTCTTCTCTAAATAATCAAAACCTAGCTATCTTGCAAAAGCATAAGACTTTCCTACATGGAATTAAAGCATAGGAGGATTTAGCTGGCTATCACTCCAGGCGATAATAAGTCCAGCAGTTGGGTGTTTTACTCTCTCCTGTGGAGGTAAATAATATACCAATTGTTGCCTTAGATTTAGGTCGTACTTTCGCCCTCGTCAAAGATCCCTAGATTAAGGATCTGAGGTTGTCATTTCCTTATGGGGCTACTAGCATAAATCCTCACCTTTTAGGCATTTTCACAATCTTGTATTATGGATTATAAGTCCTAGCCTTCTAATGAAATGTTAACTCAAACATATAAAATCTCTTCAATTTCAAACATATAAAGCCCAACTATAGGATAGTTTGGGATGCTCACTAGATCCTATCCCCACTTATCTCTTGGCTTCAATAATAAGTCTCTCCTTTCGATCTATCCTATTTGATTTTATAAATATAATCAATCCATTGATAGTCTTATCTTTGAATTCTTTGGAGATAATAATCACCTACTTTAATCAAGAGTATTCTTGAGGGATCCACCTCCCTTAAGATGTGATTAACTTTGGGGGCTTGCCCCCATAAGGAACTTTAGAACTCGGTTTAAATAAACCATACTTTATTCATCCATATAAAGTAGAAAAAATTTCTAGTATATTCAAAGACCCATCATTCCTTTGGAGTTCTTACTAGGTGATTAGGTCTATTGTAGGGTAGTGATTTTTATCTTTTTAAGATATTACTATTCCTCAATGTCATGCATCACCTCATAAGTACACCTGGTGGTGTCCCCCCCCTCCTCCCACCATAATCAAAACCAAAATGAAAAATAAACACCACAGCAGCTGACCAACCAAAATCAAGAAGACAATCTCATCTGTCTGATCCATGGGAGGGGGATATTCCCCCATCATTTCAATCCAAAATGACACCATTCAAACTTAGAGAGCTCCTAGTCGAGCAAGAATGAATCGACTCTCGAGCTCCTCGACAAAGCTTCCCCATTATCGAAACTCTCCAAGCTGAAACAAAGCAACCTCATTTTTGACCCAACTCTCTCAAACCTCCACAAATTCAAATTAACTTCACACAGACCTTCCCCACACCCCTTGGAGCAAAATGAATTGACTCCCAAGCTTCGACAACCCGAGGTATGACTTCGATCAGCGTCCACTTGCATTTTGTCCGTGGCCCTCCGAGTGAACAGGAAGGAATCCTCATACGTGTTAATCAGTAGGGCTTCATCTCCACTAGACGAAGCTTTCCCAATCAATTGTGTCACCAGCCTTGAGCTTCGACGAGGTAATTCCATGAAATTGAGCTTCGGGTGAATTTTTTTTGGGCCTTTTTGAAGAAAAGTTATATGTCACCCAAATCCAACCAGTAGATCTGTTTGGATCTACCTCATGATGGTGTGGGTTAAATCTTGAATAGATTTGAGCTCGTGTGAGCTCGAATCAAGCGATGGAAGGCAGATAGTGTCCATCTCTCATCGCTCGGGGGATGATGGATCCACGCACCATTCGTTCCACATGATTAGAATGGATGGTCGTGATTAATCCAATTAAACCTTTTAAGAACCATAAGGTTCATCCTGACCATCCGATCTCAGATCGGACGGTGGATAAGCCGTCTCGCCACCATAGAGTCGGAACGGTTAAGTGACCAATCTCGCAACACCACATCAGTGGTCCATATGACACCAATGGTATTAGGCTTAATTAAGGCTTAATTAATAGATATAATAGCTAAAACTTCAAAAAATTTTATATCGGGTTGTATAAGGGTAGAGCTCGGCTACCCATATTTTCTCGTTTCGAGTTGTACGGAGATACCTGACTGCACCGACCTCTTATTATTTTGCGATAGTTTATAATTTTGATTGATATTATGTTATGTTTAAATTGCGCATCAGGATTGCATCTTTTTCATAGTTTCTTTATGTTTGATGCTTTAATGTGTGGACTGGAAGCGGTAGGCCTTAGGATAAAATAAATTTTCTATCCAACTAATCACTCATAACTAAATTTTCAATAACTCATAATCTCATCATAAAGCCTAGGACATTAATAAGATAATTAAAAGATTTAGTGACCCCTTAGCTGTATGATTGTATGTCTCACATCATGCATATCATCTTGAGACACTTTTGCAAAAATGAGGGCCTCCATCCTTATATGGACATATTAACTCATGATAGCAACCCCTATCGATGAAGCTTCGCCCTCTCCCTTTTGATTTGGCCAATAATCCATTTCATCATGCATTTAAGCATACAAAAATCCCAAGGCCATTGTCTAAATGATGTGTCAAAAATAAAATAAAAATATAAAATAATTTTTGCATTTGTAGATTAAGTCATATGCTCATACCACCATGCTCTAGTCTCTTAAGAAGTGAGTTTAGGACTTTAGTCACTTTCAAATTAAATAACTACCCTAGCTATCTTGCAATTCATTAGACCAAACTACATGATTTTAAAATCGTAGGAGGTGTTAGCCAGTGGCTACTCCAGGCAATTATAAGTTCAAAAATTAGGCAGGTTTATTCTCTCTTGTGGAAATAAACCCTTATGAGCACCTATCGCTTAGATTTAGGCTGTGCTTTAGCTTATGCTAAAGCTCCCTATATTTAGGATATAAGGTAGTTGTTTCCTTCGGGCTACAAATATAAATTCTCAACTCTTAAGTATTTCTATAATCTTGTGTTTGTGGATTATAAGCCATAGCAATCTAATAAAATTCAACTCAAATAAATAAATCTCTTCACTATCGAATATATAAAGCCTAATCATAAGATAGATTGGAATGCTCACTAGGTCTCCTAATATTATGAACATTCCCTACTTATTCCCTTTGGATTCCAAAAATAAGTCTTCTCCTTAACTTTCCTAATTGATTTTCCAAATATAGCCAATCCTTTAATAGTAACATTGAAATCTTTGGAGATAATAATTATCTACTTTAATCGAGAGTATTCTTAGAGAATCACATTCCCTAAGATGTAATTAACTATGGAGGCTTACCTCTATAGGAAACTCAAGAACCTGGTTTAATATAAACCCTGCTTAAAATAGGGGGAAAAATCTTTGGTATATTTGAAGACCACCATGCCTTAGGACTCTTCATTAGGTGATTAGGTCCACTGTAGGGTGATATCTCTATCTTTCAAGATAATATGCAATACATTAATGTCACACCCAATCACTTCAATAAGTATCCCTTACATGTGGTCCCTCCACACACACACACACATCCAAAAATAAACACCACAACCCTCAATCAAGCCATCGAATTAAACCAACCTAGTCAACCCAAATTGGCCCATTTGATCTAAAGGGTCCAAATGAGCTAAAATCTAATTAAACTCAAATAAATTGTAATCAAAGCCATCAATCAATCATAAACCCATCATTAAACTTAATTCAACCTAATTCAACCTAATCAAACTCAATTAACTCATTTGGTTCACTTGACCCAAAGTGGCCTAAATAACCCAATTAACTCAAACTTTAATCCAACCCAAATTGAATTCATGCAGCCTATTCAATATCTTTTACAATGATATTGATCATCCTTGATTGACTAATTGCAATCAATTAGGTCAAACCAAATCAATTTGATTATTTGATCAAGTTGACTCAATTATTCCATATGGACCAAAATGAATCAAATCTCATTCCAACCTCAATTGATTAGAATCAATGACTCCAATCAATCATAAATTGAATGAACTTGACTCAACCACCAATTAGTCATAACCAAGCCAATTTGGCCCCTTGACCCAATTTGACCTAAAGAGTCAAATCAAATCCTAAATTAAATTGATTGAAACCAATGCCTCTAATCAATCACAAAATGATCATTGAATATGATCCAACACACAATTGAACCCAATTTGATCAAGCCAACTCAATTGACCCATTTAGCCCCAATTGACTTAAAGGGTTCAATTGAACCAAATCATTCTCAAATCCAAATCAATTCAAATCAACTCCTACAATCATTCTCTTCAATCAACTTAAGTCAACCATCTACCAAGCTAATTTGGCCAATTTGACAAAATTGGTCAACTTAACCCATTTAACCCAAATGAACCCAAGTGAACCAAAATCAAATCCATTTCAAATTAAATCAAACCAATGACACCAATACACTCCAAATGATCAAATGAACTTACCCAAACTTTCAATTTGACCAATTGATCAATGTAACCCATTTGAACCCAATTTGAACTTATATTCAAATTGAGCCAAACCCATCCAAACCAAGTCAAACCTAACCAAACTTGGCAAGACCCATCCTTGGTCACCATAGGTCAGCCCAAATGAACCCAAGTCATGGTGGACTTAGTTTAGGATCAAAACTCATTGGACAAACCCATCTAAATAAGATAAAATTTCCATTTGGATGGTCTTACTTACTCACCAACCCATGGCAGCCACTCTTAACTCATTTCGGACACTTGGACCACTGACCCAACATGACCCAAGGTTGAATATAGACATGGGTCAAGAGAGGTGAAATCACCCATGGCTCCCCATTGGAACACTTAGAGGAGGAGGTACACACCTTGCCAGCCCATGACATGGCCTTAGCACCTCAAGAGCCTCCACCTCAGCCCCTCACTGACATCTCTAACCACCTGCCCTGTCCGAACATCTGCCAAAAGCCAAAACCATCATAGCCATCAAATCACTTGGGGAGGAGGGTATACTCCTCTCCATCAATTCAAACCACATAGATAGCATCCTAGAGTGATTGTGAGCATCCCTAGAGTTTTTCCCAATCCCCTCATGCTCCCTATCACTGGCAAGACCTCAGCCAAATGAAACTGAGCCCTCTATCCATCCAACCTCACTCAAACTCCACAAAACTTCAATTAACTCTTTCCGCCATCCCTAAGCTCTGGATTGTCAAAATGAATTAATCTCGATCTATTTGAACACCAACTCAGACCAACTGCAGATTACCATCGTTTTGATCCATAGAGCTATCGATGGGGAGGTAACTTGAGAACTTCTCAATAGGGCTTCGTCTCTTCAAAAATAAACTACCTCATCTAGTCTTGAGCTAAGAGAGGTAGATTCTACAGTAGAAAACTCTAGGTGTTGGTATTTTATGAAGAGTTTTGTGATTTCATATGATTTCCACCATAGGATCTCCTTAGATCTCCTCCCCACATTTTGAAGTCAATTTCAATGTCCCACAATTTCTGGTGAGCTCAAATCAAGTGGAGGAAGGCGGACGGTGTCCATCTTCCAGTGCTCGGGGGACGACGGATCATCAGTCGTCCATTCCGCATGATTAGAATGGATGCGATGGTGGTGATTTAATCCATTAGAAAATCTGATTTAATCCATTAGAGATCACAAGATTAATCCTTGTCTGATTCAAGATTAGATGGCGGGGACTAAACCGCATCTGTCATCGCTGACTTAACCGCCACAAGAGATGTTTTAAATAGCCTATTCCGTGGTGCCACATGGAAAGCATCACCACGTCAGTTTTCTCTTGGTGCCGATGGGTTCGGAGGATAATTAGGTGATTGAAATGTCTTTAATTAGCCATAATTTCAAAATTCATAACTAATTGTAAAAAAAATAATCCTCAAAATATGTAAAACCCATTTTTAAAGGATAAATAGAAGATAATTTAATAAAATAAATTCCATAAGGTTTAATTAATGAACATTGCTTAATTGGATTTAAAGTTTCCCCTAATTATCTTAATTAAAGCTTAATCACTTGGCCAATTGACCCCAAATTTGGTGGGTTAATTTTAAGGGATGTCTTCTACCTCACATTATTTTCTTGGAATTTATTGGCCATGTAATTTAGAGAATTTGAAATTCAAATCTTAATTATCCCCTCTTTAAGTAATTTAATAATTATCAAAAAATGACAAACAGTAAAAAAATAAGTAATTAAAGATGATTGATCACTATTAATAGTGGAATGATAATGAAGAATGATTAGGGCCTCTTTCCTAATTGCTTTCCTAAATCCATTTCATTAAGAGGGTTAATTAATTCATAGCTTAATTAAGGATTAATTAAGAAATTAATGATAAAATTAAATCTAAATTGAAATTATAATTACTTCAGATAACTCAAATTGAATTCATGGGTTCCTCTTTATGTGTTTAATAATAAAAAGATCAATAAGGAACATTAGGTTACCCCATGGGCGTAGGAAAACCATACAAGTACTTAATTAGATTCCTCCTTATTCTAATTAACCCTTAATCATGAGCCTCATTAGGTCCCTTTAAGAGCATTGCAAATTTTAATTTCTCATTGACATATCATTGGAGGCTCATGATTGAATGATTAATTAAATTAAGAAGCATTGGAAAGGGAAATTAAATTACTTACATAATGGCTTGAACTTAATTGATCCATAAAATTTACTTAATTCCTTTTCCTTAAACACATTAAGTTACTCACATGGGATGGGGAAAAATAGAAAATATTATTTCTCCTCTTTAGGATTTAATAATTCAAATCCAAAATTAAACTTCATAAAAACTTATGGTTAATCTTAAATGATTTTATTTGACTTGATTGTCCTTAGAAATTAATGTGATTTAATGTATTATGTGGAAATTTTAATCATTCATTTTCAATCATTATAAGTTTGTATGTCATTTATATCATATATCCATGTCTTTCAAATAAAAGAATCAAATAAACATAATTATATATGTATAAGCATGTGTTGAATGAATCCATATGGCATGGCTAGTATCACTAATAAACTTCAAAACTATCTTCAAAAATTATAAACAAAAATTTAAATTGATGTTAGCTATGAATATTATAAGTGATTTACATTTGCTTATAGCTTAAACATGTTAAGGTTTGTTTTACTTTCATGATCCATGTGTATGTTTACATGTGTATGTTTTGAATGTTAGTAAGTATATAGTCTGGACATCCCGGGAATACAAGGCTTTAAGTAACCCCAAGGAGGTCTTAGATTACCTCACGTCCCTGGTTCAACAACACGTACTTGCTTGAATCTCTAAACACATATGTATGTATACTTAGCTAAGGAATTCAATCCCTCTTTTCTACCAAAAATATATACATTAACAATCATCTAAGTGTGCCAAAAAAATACATTCCATGTATAGGTATGTTAAGCTCAAAATCATATACATGTTATTGATGATGAAAAGGAATGATGTAACATGATCCATGTGGTAGTGATTAAATCTCATTAATCTTAAGATTCATTTCATGTTTAAATAAGATTCTTTAAGATTAACCTAAATTTAGGATTAATAAAATATTTAATAAATAATTCACTAAAATAAATCGAAATCATAATAACATGCCTTTAAAAAATAACTTAGAGTAGGGATGAAAGGGGTCAAACCTCTTTTTCTCTCTTTATACAATTAGATGTTAACTAAATGTTAATTGAAATAAAATAAAATACAAACTAAAATCCACCAACCCTTTAATAACTTGAAATGAAACCACCCCTCATGGTTATCTTAAAAAATTCCAATCCTTATATAATAATAATCCCAAAGCCTAACTAAGACATACTACACTAAGTCTTAGCACACATATTTGAATAATAAGTCACCACTTCTAGCTATAAGTTAGGATGGTGTACGTTATGAAGTTGTATTTTATTTTATGATGTAATATTTTAGATTGAATATTAGGATTATTTGTGCGTAGACTAGATATTAGGTTGTTATTGGCTTAATGATGTTTTCTACAGGAGATTATGCTAAAGGGGTTGCTAAAATAAAATAAATATAAATGCTTTTGCTTGCTTATACCCCCCTTTGGCATAATCCATACTATTACAGGTGGGATTAGTTACCCATGTGTAGGGTGCTAAGTCAAATTTTATAAATTATAACTATTTGAGTTTGCATAGTTGTTTAACTAACATCTATTTTATAGGTGTAGTTAGATTTTATTTTTCATAAATATGTAATTTTATAATATGAATTAAGATTAGTGCTATGACATTTAGGATGAACAATGGATAGAAGGCAAAGTCCTAGGAGGCCCTATAAAGCCTTGGAGCAAAACCAATCAAATGAAGGAAATAAAGCAAAGGATGAAGACCCTCATAGCATCTAATTTAATTATAAATGCATTATTCTTTTATAATCTAGGTTGAATAAGGGTAGCTTCTTCTTTATTTTACTGGGTGTATAAGCATTTTACTGCCTTTTATTATTTTAGGGAATCTATGAATGTTTGATTGTTGTGTTTATCTTGCGCAATAGAAATTGCATGATTTTTATAGGTTTCTTAAGATTGATGATTGAATGCGTGGCCTGGATGCGGTAGGCTCTTTAGGATAAAATTAATTTTTCTACCATCATTAATAACTCATAATGAAGTTTTAAAACAACTCATAACCTCACTTTAAAGCTTAGGTTATAATCAAGATAATTAAAATATTTAGCAACCCTTTAGCTGAATGATGTATATTGCGATAATCATGCATATCATCTTGTTTCTCTCTTGAATAGGTAGGGTCTCCACACCTACACGATAGAAGAATGCTTGACCTTTGAGGGCATCCCTATAGTGGAGAACACCTCTCTCGCTGATTTAGCCAATAATATAATTTCATAATGCATTTAGGCATAATTGACCTAAGCCTTTGTCCCAAATTTATGTGTCAAAAATGAGTTAAAGAATTGTAAAATTTTGCATTTAGTCTAAGTCATGTCTTTATGCCAATCATGATCTAATTTCTTATGGAGTGAGTTTTGGACTATAGTTTCCCTTCTTAATTAAATAACAGTCTAGCTATCTTACAATTACATAAGACCGACCCACATGATTTTAAAGCATAGGAGGTGTTAGATGGTTGGCACTCCAGGCAGCCATAAATTCAAAAGGTTCGGGATGAGTTTATCCTCTCTTGTGGAGGTAAACTATTGTGTCCCTCTTTTTGCATAGATTTAGGTCATGCTTTTGGCTTGTGCTAAAGTATCCTAGATTTAGGTTCTGAGGATATTTATTTCTTTTGGGCTATAAATATAAATCCTCATCTCTTAGACATTTTCATAATCTTATGTTGATGGACTATAAGCCCTAACATTCTAATAAAATTACAACTCAAATTAAAATAAACTCTCTCCTTCAAATATATAAAGTCTCATCATAGGATAGATTGGAGTGCTCACTAGGCTTCCTAGTATCATGAGTGCTCCCTACTTATCTTCTTTCATAATCTAGAAATAAGCCTTCCAAATTGAATTTCCCATTTAATTTTTCAAAATATACCAATCATTTGATAGTCTAACCTTGAAATCTTTGAAGATATTATTGACAACTTTAATCGAGAGTGTTCTTAAGAAATTCCCATTTCCTAGAATGTAATTAACTATGAAATCTTGCATCCATAGGGAACTAAAGAACCCAGAATAAAATAAACTTACTTTACTTTTTCATGTAAAGTAGGGGAAAGATCTTTGGTATATATGAAGGCCCATCTACCTTAGGTCCTCATTAGATGATTAGTCCATTGTGGGATGTTTCCATCTTTCAAGATAATATATCATACCTTAATGTCTATCATCAAATACCCCCAAGATTTGTGTGGTGTTGCAATGACTCTAGATTAAAACACCATAACCCATTAAGATAAAATTAATTTTTCTACCATCATTAAATAACTCATAATTAAATTTTAAATATAACTCACAACCCAACCTTAAAGCCAAAGTTAGAATCAAGATAATTAAAATATTTAGCAACCCTTTAGCTGAATGATGTATGTTATAACAATCAGGTATATCATCTTGTTTGGCTCTTAAATAATTAGGTCTCCATTCTTGCACTATAGGGGAATGCTTGACCTTTGAGGGCATCCCTTATAATAGAGAACACCTCCTTCCACTGATTTAGCCCATAATCTTATTTCATTATGCATATATGCATAATTGTTTCAAGCCTTTGTCTAAATGAATGTGTCAAATATAATATAAAATATTGTAAATTTTACATTTAGTATAAGTCATGTCTTCATACTAGTCATGATCTAGTCTCCTAGGGAATGAGTCTAGGACTCTAGTTTCCTTTTAATTAAATAACAACTTAGCTATCTTGCATCTACATAAGACCGGCCTACATGGTTTTGAAGCATATGAGGTGTTAGCTACCGGCTACTCCAAGCGGTTGTAAGTCTAGAAGAGTCGGGATGGATTTATCCTCTCTTGTAAAGGTAAACCACTATCTCATTTTTTTTTATTAGACTTAGGTTGTTCTTATAGCCTATGCTAAAGCATCCTAGATTCAGGATCCAATGCTACTTATTTTTTTGTGCTATAAGTATAAGTCATCACCTCTTAGGAGTTTCCATGATCTTGTGATGATGGACTATAATCTCTAGCATTCTAATAAAACTTTAACTCAAACAAAAATAAACTCTCTCTTTTAAATATATAAAGCCCACTATAGGGTAGAGTGGAGTGCTCACTTGGATTCTTAGCATCATGAATGCTCCCTACTTATCTTCTTTGGAGTCCATAAATAAGTATTTCTATTTGAAATCTCCCACTTTTTCCAAAATAAAAAATCCTTTGATAGTCTAGCTTTGAAATCTTTAGAGATGTTTATTGACTACTTTAATTGAGAGTGTTCTTAGAAATTTGTATTTCATAAGATATAATTAACTATGGAAGCTTGCTTCCATAGGAAACTAAATAACATAAAATAAATCATGTTTTACTTCTTCATGTAAAGTGAAGGAAAGATCTCGGCATATCACGAGACTGCTCAAGTTATTAGGTGATTAAATTCATTATAGGAGATGTTTTCTATCTTTGAGATAACACATCATGCATTGATCATGTTGATCATAAGTACCTAAGATCTGCGTGGTGTCCCAACGACTCCAAACTAAAACACCACATAGATACAATGAATATTTGTAAATATGTGATTACTTAATTTGTATATATAAAGTAGTCTATTGACTCTATTTCTCTGTTGTTAAATAGTTTTTAGTCTACAAAATTTATTATGTTTTTTTGTTTATTAGAGCTTTATATTGGGAAATTAAAAATATTTTTGGTATTCATCTTGGAAGCCTAATTTTTTTTAGTTTTATGTAACTCTCATGAACAATTATAATTTATTTGATGCTAATTGTAAATTTTATTCTTATTTTATGTTTGCATGCTTTTACAAGCTAAATGTGAATTATAAATATGAAAAGTACATATTAGTAATCGGTTGAGCTCAAATTTTGATCACTAAAAGTTTAAATGCTCCAGTTATTTATTTGGACATAAAAGTGTCTCCTTAAAATTTGCAATTATTTTCTTAATTGAGCCAAGCTCGAGTTTCACAAACAAGTTCGAGCTCAAATTATTAACCAATCTAACTCAAAAAATCGAGCCACCATAACGAGCCTGAACTTACAAATCGATCTCAAGCTCATGAGCCGAACTCGAGCTAACATTTTTTTTAGCCAAGCTCGAGCTCAAGTTCGAGCTCGAGTTCAAGCTAGCTATACAATAAATGAGCTAGGCTCTATAAGACAAGAACTCGAGCTAGACTCGACTCATTTGCACCCTTACCCACCACTATCAGTTGTGATCTCTAACTGCCACTAGTCATTAGCCACCACAATCATCACCATCATTAATCACCAACAATAATTATTGCCTTCATCACATCAATTAGTTTTACGTAATATTTATTAATAATAAAATTAATATATTAATATTTTAAATAAAATATGAATAAAATAAAAGTAGAGATAAAAAAGTGATCCAAATAGCCTTTTAGATTATACCCATAGACAATTTAAAATGATGTTTTATTTATTATTTTATAAATAGTGCTAACCTAAGCAAATGCTAATGCATGAAGATGGAAATTCTAATTGCTGATTTTTTCCTATAAAGCATCAAAATAGATTTTTTAATTTCAAATGTATCACCTTAGTTTTCCCATTTGTTTAAGGATAGAATGTAGAAAGAAAAAAACTTTAATTTTAGTTTTTATTTTTATTTTTTTCATAGTTTTTTTACTTAAATTATGATATGAAATGATATACTTAATTTATTATGGATGGGATCCCATGTGATCTAATAATTTCCTAAAAAATAATCTTACCATATAAGATGAGCCATTTATTTTTAAGCATTAAAAGAACTACAATATTTTAAAAAAATTATCAACAATAACAAAAATGACATCCCCAAATTTCCAATAGTAAAATCCATCAAAATGTCATTCCAAGATCCATAAGGAATAAGCAAAAGCAAGCTGCTTGTCTAAATTTCTTACTAACATTTGCATTCCTATATATATATATGATATATAACGTTATGACACTACTCTCTCAGCATGGCGAACTCTCTCCTGAGCAAAAAAAACTTTGCTCAAGCTATGCTTGGTGAGCTCTCTCATGAAAGACTTAGGCATACATAACATATCCCTCTTATAAAGGTATCCTTCAATGACCATATAATACCTAGCAAAAAAAATAAGAACTTAGTTTTATTCTCTAGGTATAATAAATGGAAATCACAATATATTTACTATTCATTCTTTAGTTTCTCAAATCTTGGAATTCAAAATTCTAAAAAACTAATTATTGAAGAAACATTGAGTAATGTATCTAAAAATTTATTCAATATAAAGGTTTTTTTTTTAGGAAGCCCTTCAATATTTCATCTGCTTGCTTTTTTAAGCTCTAAATACTTTTAAGAATTCATCATATAATGAAACAAATTTAGGATCTATGAATGAGCAATTTGGTTTATTGCATGTTGGATGATGCTCATGGGGAATTGATTAGTGAAAAACAATTATTAAATTATTATGTCTTTGTATGCATTTTTATGTTTAATTAATGTTAACTTATAGTTTTTTTTTAAATATTTTTTAGGAAATTCTCATTTAAGACAATCATAATGATATTCAACCTTTTCAAAGATAGGGCCTAGCATTGTACAATGCAGCAGTAACAATGATGAGCAAATTGGCTACAGATAAATAATTCAGTGTTGTAGCACTAGATCATTAGTGTAAATGAGCTATAATTGCTAAAGATTTAAATCTTAAGATAGCAAACTCATTGCCGGGAACTAAAAGAATATAGAAGAAGCCTAAAAGTAGAAGAAGATAGTGGGTTGAGCGCCTTAATGCTAAAATACTCGCACCGCAATGCTAGATCCATTCATTTCAAAGAAAAAGATAGAGAATCCAATGTTGTGATGCTACTATCAAGTGTTTTGGACTACAACCCAACAAATTTAATTTTAAGCAAATTTAATCACCAATTTAGGAAGTTGTAAGAGTAGTTTTGGAGCTGATTTTGAAAAGATGTGTCAATTCACTGAGGGGACATGTGTGGCAATATAAAAGATATTTATTTTATAATTTTAGAGAACTAGCTTTTTATGGTTTTCTATGATTAGTATTTTTAGTCACTTAGATAACTAGACTTCAAGTAAGTGTAGGAGTGTGAAGAAGAATATACAAAGGAAATAAAGGAGATGGAGATAACAAATTCAATAGAGCGAGCATTTTTCTGATGCACTATTTACTTTTTATTTATGTTTTGTAGTAAATCCTATAGATGTTCATGTATTTATGTTATATTTTGTATTTTAACATGTTGAGCTAAGTTTGAATTTTGGATTTATGGCAAAAAAATTTCTTTCTTTTAAATCATTATGTTGATGTTAAGATGATTATGATGTGATTCCTATGTTATTTTGTTTACTCCATATACTTAATTTAGTTATAATTTGAGCAATTACGAATTTAAAACCAAGTATAATCAAGAGATATTGGAGTAGTCATAGAAGAATAATTAGGGAAAAACAAGTCTTTCAAATATATATATGCATATGATATTTACATATTGCAATCATTTAGAAGGATTATTAAAAATGCAATCACTCCATTCTAATTAGTATAGGAATATAACTAATTATTGATAATGATTAGGTCTTTAATTATCGACAGAGATTAGAAGATACAATTGTTCATCAACACAAGATTTTTAAGAATAGGTTTACAGGATCCATAGATTCAAAGTATCATTTCCATATTGAATTTAAAATAAGAATTTATAGCATTTTATAAATTTTATCTAGTAGCAATTTTTTTTTTTTTTAATTTTGAATAGTCGGACAAAAACTTATGTGAACATAAAATTAGTAATTGACTTAATAAAATGTTCTAACAAATCCTTTAGAAAATAATACTAATCTTATTATTCTAATTATGTTAATTGAAAAGCACACCAGTCAAGTTTTAGTGCATAGTCTTTGATCAATGGATCTATATCTTGAAATTATACTCTATAAGTGTTAGGTCTATTGCTACAACACTACAAAATTAATATTGTGGTGTTGTCTTTTCTATTCTTCATCATGAATTTTGTAAAACTAACACTATTACTTTCTATATTTTTCTTTCTTTATTTCAAAAAAGATTTTATGTCATAAATATTTAAAATTATGGAATATTGTTTTGACTTAAAAATATAAGCTAATTTCACTAATTTTTCTACTAAACAATGATAGATTATTTGGTGGGCTATCATGCGATTGAATGTTCAACATTGTTAATAAATCTTAGATCATAATAAGTATGGGTGTAAGTGAGTCAAGCCGGCTCGTGAGCTTACTCGAGCTCGACTCATTAATGAGCTCGCAAGCCAAGTTTATAGAGCCACAAGCTCGAAAAATTTTCGAGCTCAAGTTCGAGCTAATTTGACTCGGTGACTTATCGATGATTTCGTAATACACTAACGATTATCATTATCATCACATTATAAGTTCAATAATTTATCGAGTATTTGAGTCGAGCTCGAGCCTGGTAATTGAGCTCGAGCTTGAGCTCAGCAGGATTTAAAGAAGCTTAGCTCGATTAAGTCAAAACTCGACTCGACTCGATTCATTTACACCCCTAATAATAAGTATATAATATACAAGAAGGTCAGGAGGGCTTTCTTGCAATGAGCATGTAAAATGATGTAAGATAAAGAAACATTTTCATTATGGTAATAAATTCTATTCTATCATAAAAATATTGCAAACAATATCATGTAATCCTCAAAATCTCATTTGAAAGATGGATACCAACAAAAAAAAAAAATTATCTCAAATTCACAAAATTTTCATTTATAATACTTTTATGTAAGCAACCAATAAACCATAGGCAGTTCGCCGGCTAAGGCCACCATGCTTCTAGCTGTCAAGCATTTAATCTTTTATCTTAAAGCATAGCTTGACCCCTTAAACCTTCGTACGCGGATTCAGTACTCACTGGAATCTTTAAATTAAACATGTGGTTTTTATTTATTTATTTATTTAATAATACTGCGTTTAAATTTTTAGAGCAAAGCTTGAACGGAAAGTGTAAATATGTTCTTCATGAAATTATATCTTATAAGAAAAAAATTCTGTGATAGAGAAATAACTGTTGTTGGCCACTTCATATTGACATTGAACTACTCATCGGGGAGGAAAAGTCAGACTTCCTCCTACTACACTGTTTCGGTGGAAACTACATTTCTACTAAATTGTTTTGCTCGTTGATCTATTTATTGCATTCTTTTTTTGTGTTCTTCGATTTATTAGAATAAAACTCTCTCTCTCTCTCTCTCTTTATATATATATATATATATATATATATATATATATATATATATATATATATATATATATATATATATATATATATAAATTAAATTTTTTATTTATATAACACTTAAAATTTTAAATTACATCAAAAAGAATATTTTTTGTTAAAGTGAAGTACATTAATTTATGTATGAATTTTAATGTGGTTAAGCTACTAAAATATTGCTTAAATAAATATAAATTTAGATATTTGATATATAAATACATAACAATTTACGATATTTGAGATCTCTTTTAGTTTTTATTTTTTAGTTATATTTAAATTTAAAATAAAATATATTTGATGATAATAACGATTTTTTTAAAAAAAAAAAACTCAAAATCTAAAAATTAATTTGAATATTAAAAAAATGATTTAATTTTAAAAAATTATAGAAATAAAATATAAAGATAAAACAAAATAAACTTCAAAAAAAATTTAAATAAACATACATATTAAAATCTCAATTTAAAAAAATAATCTTAAATTAATACTAAAATTTTCTTCATCCTTCTACAGTAGAACTAAGATTCGAGAGAGAGCAGATTTCGAGGTTGACAAAGGACTGGAAGGGTCAAATTTTTCCCTAGAAGTTATACATTCCATTTATTAAAAAAAGGATTATCCGACCTCCTTTTGGTTGAGGTTAATAATGGGTTTTCTTTTAATGATTTCATTAATCTGTTAACTTATTTTCAGTATTTTGGTTTTGTGAGGAATTGAATGAGGAATTGAAAATTAATCAGGATATATATAAGAGAATATGATTATAAATTTTATAAAACTTCATGGATATATATATATATATATATATATATATATATTATATATATTTAAATTAAAATTAATAATAAAACAATTTTAATTTTTAAAAGGTAAATTATGGTAGATTATGATAAACCAAGAGTAAAGTGGATGTATAACATAATATGAATAATTTTAATCATGTAATTATATTATGATTCCAGACTTAGAGGGATAAACCTTTAAGAGATTATAACAATTTTCTAGATATTTTGTAAAATATATTTCATCAAATATGACTTTTAAGAGTTGTTCATAGCTTGTTGCATAAAATAAGAGTTCTGTCTTTAATGGAGTATAGATGAGATGGACTTCCTTGATAGGAGTTGTCATGATTGAACCAATGAAATTTGCATCTTGTTTGGAGTTATCATGTTTGGACTAGAACATCACAAAGTTGAATTCAAAGGAAGTGGTCAACCATGCAAATTGAAGATAGAGATCCATCTTTATTATGTCTACATGTTCGATCTTAACTTTCATCATGTGATTAAATTTCATACATATGATTTAAAGGTGTCAATTTAGGTAAACAAGTTAGAGATGGGTCAAGCCAAAATTTAACCCAAGTCAAGTACGTATGACTGAAACAAGACTTGTTTATGATGTCAAGATTTTGATCCAACCTACCACCTTTAACTCGACTAACTCAAACCAAAGTGAACAATTTGAACATGTATTATAGAACAAATTTATGTCAAATTTGGGTCAAATGTGAGTTTGCGAGTCAACCTGAACCCAACCAATAAATAAATAAATAAATGGGTCATGCTTTTAAACCCAAAATTGGGTCACCTAAACCTAAATTTTTAAATCAAGTTTGGGTCACCTAAACCTAAACCTAATTTGATTGATATTTGATAATTTATTGCATCATTTATATCATACTTCTAAGAACTATGTGTAATGGTTTTTTAAAGATTTGATCTTGATATATCTTTACTTTGCTCCATATTTGTTAAAGTCTTCATAGAAACTAGCTTGCTTGATGAAACATTGACAGGATAAGTTTTAAAGGAATAAATGTGAATCCAAGGTAAACACATTTCTTATCATTTATCACCATAGGAGTTAAGATAACACGACATTGGATTATTTTTTATAATTTTGTTAGGAGGTGTTTGTGGTTTAAGTGTAGGTAAATAAGTTATTATGATAGCAATAGGGTTATGAAACGGTATGTATGATTTTGGGGGTAATTGTAAGTATAAGATCAATTTTATGGGTGTTGGCTTAAAATTAACTTGTCATAAAGTTTTTTTAAGGGATTAGATTTGTAAGCATTGTTAGGAGGGTTAGAAATGGTAGTCAATTAAATTTAAATTATGAGATGATAGAGATGTCAAGTTTAGTTGATACACTTTATTCATATTTTCTAGATCATTAAGGTTGTGATGAAGTTTTTCATAATTATACACTTAAGGGGTGTCATGTTGGCTATGGTTTTATTAATATTATGATTAAAGTTTTTATGCCAAAATAATAAAGACTTGCTAAGGTTCTCAACATGATTTCTTGATGTCCATTAGAAATTCAAGAAAAAAAGTTAAAGGTCATGCAAAGAATAATCTATTAAAAAACATTAATTAAATAAAATCTTATTAACCTTATTAGTAAGGTTTCTTCTTATGTTGAAGTGTTATATTGATTGTCTTGATGCACTCTTCAAGGCTCGAGAAAATAAACATATTTGTAGAGGAACTTCTAGGGTAGAAACAAGGTTAGGAGCATGATATATTTTGGTGGTAAGTATAGAGTCATGTATATCTCACTAGAAAACTTAAAGTTACATTTACATTTCAAAAATATTATTTTAGAATTTTAAGAAAATTATTTTGAATAAAAATTTATATTTTTCATAAAATGGTGTAACATTTATTTCCATTCTCTCTAGAAATGTATGATACAAAGGAAATAAAGATGACCCAATTTCATCAATTGAAAGATCGCATTCATTTTATCATATTTAGAGGCAAAATCTATCACTACCAACTTTAAAGTCTTACTCTCATAACCTAAACTTTTATCACGACAATAAATTTTGGGGGTTTCATACCACTCTTATAGATATTTAAAAGGATTAGTCTCCTCGTGAGGAAGTTTTCAAAGACAATGGTCACTTATATTAGGGTTTAGAGTTCACAAGCTATCACTCTAAGCACTAAATATATTCATCCCATAAGGCGAAGAGTATTTATTGCAGTATATATTCACTTTTAAAATGAATAATTATTCAATAATACGAAACTCAGTGAAGAGTGGATTGCTTTTACCGTCATCAAGTTATATTTCTAATAAACAAAGAGATTTTTATAATTGCCTGCACGAGCCAAGTGATTGGCTTTTATTTTCAGATGAAGTCTTTTTTTTTTTTCTTTTTTTTTTTGTTTGAAAAAGTTAGGTTAAGCCATATTGATTAAATTTTAGTTAGAATATAATTCAATGCCCATTGATATATTTTAAAATAAATATAATATAAATTTTAAATATTTACATAAGCATTCTACACATGTTAAAAAATTGAAGAGCTTTGAGGCCTATCTTGATGCAAAAATATATTTTCTCATAATTGATAAGTCTTTTTATACCTTCTGATATAAAAGCCACTTGATTAGCAGTCAATTGACGGTGTGAATTTTTTATTTTGTAATATATTAATTTACAGCATCGACTAACTGCTAGCTAAGTGACAATTTGTACTAGGAGATATAAGAAGACTTATTAATTATGAGAATATATATATATAGAGAGAGAGAGATAGAGAGAGAGAGAGAGAGAGAGGGCTGCAAATGAGCTGAGTGTTCGACAAGTTACTCGTGGCTCAGCTCGATTAGAGCTCGTTCATTTTTGTTTGATTAACTAATCAAACGATCTTGAATACTTTTTGAAATACTGATTCTTTAAACGAACAAATTTTGAACAACTGTTGATTCGTTTATGTTTCATGACATTATCATTTAAAATTTCATGACAGCTCTAGAGCTTCGATTATGGCTCGATTAAGGTTTTTCTGTGAACAGTATTGTTTAAATTATTATTTTTTTAGACTTAATAATCTTTATTTAATACAACTCATGTATATCTCTCAACAAGTTGCTTCAAGTCACAAGTATTAAGGATTGATTAAAGCTCGTTTATTTTATTAAAACTAATTAGCTTCGATAATCCGATTTGAATCGTGAACAAACTCGAATCGAGCTCGAGCTCGATAATAATAAATATGCCCAACTTGAACACTATTTTTAAAAGCTCAAATCGAGGTCAAACTCGACAATATTAAATAAGCTCAAATTTGAACATATATATGCTCAGCTCGATTCGTTTGCAACGCTGGAGAGGGATAAACAAAACTGTGACGGAAATAATTTTTCTTACAAAGAATTTTTTATGTCCGTTATAACGTCAGCCAAAGTATATAATACTCTGCTGCGTTTCAGCTTTCAACACGGCAGAGAACATCAAAAACTCAAACTATAATCTCTTTCTCGTTCTCCTTCCCAGTTTTCCTCATCCAAAATAAAAAAAAAAAATTTAAAAATCCAATTTTTATACTTTTTAAAAGCAATTATGTATAACTAAAACCTGAAATAATGCATAAATACCATACATTAAAAACATCTGAAAATAATTTTTAAATCCTTCTACACAAACTTTTTAGGATAAAAAGCAAAGCCAAATTCATTAAAATGACAATTAAAATTTAAATTCTAACATATTTATTATCATGACAATTATACCTAGCATTTTGGCTCCATTTAAAATAACCCAAAACAAACTCGTCTAACATATCAAATTGTCAACAAGCTTCATTTATAAATATCAGAAGAGAATGTTTAAGTATTTTATTTAAATAATTGCAATTATTCTACAACTTAAATAAATCGCACAAACTTGTATGGAAGTAGCCATTCATCCACAATTCAGCTCCTTCGTATAAAAAAAACTGGAAAGCCAGAGAGAGGATGACAGTCATTTTTCTCCCTTAAATATAATTACAGCTACTATCACATAAGGCTGTAATTAATCCGAACTTCACAGCAGCGGGGTCCACTCCCAGAGCCCCGCGTCAATCTCCTCGAACGCCGTTGCCGCGGCCGACGGCGGCGGTGGCTGCAACATCGCCTCTTCCAGCTCCCTCCACATCCCGGGAGATTCCAACCCCAAGTCTCCGGTCCACAAACCCAGCGAGTAGCAATCGGGCCGAAGCGGCTCGGGCCTGAACCTGACCCGCTTGGCTGCCTCAGCGGCGGCGGAGCGAATGTCGCTTGGCTGGGAGCTGGCCGGGCGGGGGAGGTCGTGAATCGTATCGGGGAAGTTGAGCCGGGCGTCTCGGCCGCGGAGCCAGAGGGCCGCCACGTCGTGTGCCGCCGCGGCCATTTCTGGAGATTCGAAGCTTCCCAGCCAAATTCGGGTTTTTTTACCCGGTTCGCGGATTTCGGAAACCCATTTCCCCCATTTCCGCTTGCGAACTCCACGGTAAGTGGCCGCGGCTCCTCCCTCGTGCTCGAGATCCATTTGTGTGAGCTTTAGTTTGGCGTCGAACGGGCTGGAGAAGAGAATGGATGAGGGGGAGTTGGTTCATTGAGTGGCTTTATATAACTGGGGGGAGGAAATGAGTTTCCTGGCAGCTACGGAAGTGAGAACGAAAGGGGAAAACAGATCGTCGTGTTTGTGCATGAATTATTAATAATAATCTTGTTATTATTATTGGCAGAGTGGATCCTCGTGGAATCTCGAATTGAAGGACTGCTCAGTACAGTTCCTGCTGCTAAATATGTGACAGCTGGAGTTGAGAGAGAGAGAGAGAGAGAGAGGCTTGCTATAAAAAAAATACTTATATACTGCACTCCCAAAACAAAAAAAAAAAAAAAATCTGCGTGCATCTCATTTTTACAGGTGTATTGATTAAATTTTGAAGAGTATTTTTATTTATTTTTCGATTGTATATCTTATATAATATTTATGACACATATAGCTTTTTTTTAAAAAAATTTTTTTGAGAGTACGATATATATCTATAAAAGATTTCTTATAGATATTCTTATGATTAAAACTTGATATTTAATTTTTATTCAATTTGTAGTTTTATGTCTAATAGAGATTTTATATTAAAATTATAGAAACTTAGAAAATCAGGGATATAAGTGTGTTAAAAGTTGAAAAACAAAATTTTAATGGCTCTCCTTATTATTGATGATGGATACAATTTTATGTTTAAAAATAACAATTTATTTTAGTTATTTTGTTTGTGATAACTATTGTGTGATGTAATATTATGATAGTAGAAATGATTTATTGTTTTATATTTCAATAAAAAATTAGAGTATAATTAAAACAGTCAAATATAACGTGTGTGATATATAGATTTTTTTTCATAAAAATTTAAGATAAAGAAAATTAATGAGGCCAAGCTCAATTGAAATAATTTCATTAGTTATAGACATATAGTCTAGGATTATAAAAGATCACCCTACACAAAAGTCAAAAATAGATATTAACACAATATAACGAGACTTGAATTATGAAGAGTGTCTTTTAAAGTAATGGTACAAGAATTGCGTTTGGATGTACTAAGGTTACGTAATGAGCCATGGCAGCCACTGAGAGTTGTTGAGCAATAATAAATGTTCAATAAATACTAGCAATTTTAGGTCATTTATGATAATCATATGATGATGTATGAGGCAATTATGTATATTAGACAATAATGAATGTTGAGTAATATAGGGTATTCATTTGAGTTGTACTCTTGAAGAAAAGATCAAACTAACATGAAGGTGATGAAGATGGTCGAATGCAAGAATATTATATAACTTGGGAATTCTATGACTAATTAAATTTATCAAAAAATATATAGAAATAGTCTATTAATAAATTTAGGGTGAGACAATTTCACAATTTATATTAAAATCTATGAAATTAAAGCATTCATGACCTAAATAATGACTAGAAGATCCCATCCATAGGCAACTTTATGAACCACTTAAGCTAAAGTCGACTAGGTGATCTATCATATATCAGTTGCACAATCTTGATGGTAGTTCAGGCATTCAATAATGACTTGCACAAACAAATTCTCTAATTAATGAGCGGGGACATAATTTTATACCTCTCGAGGTTACGATAATGGAGTAAATAGATTACAATTTCAATGTATGAATCATTGAAATAATGTTAATGATGTCATGGATCAATTTTATGGTTATCAAAAAAAATGACAATGATATCCATCATTCTTGGTATCAAAATTTTCTTTATTTTAAAAATCTAACATTTTAAATGGCTCAAAAATCAAGGTAAATTTACAATTGATATGACACTTAAAATAGCACTAGTCGAAGTACGAATTTTGATGTCAAAAGCAAGTTGATCCTAAGTTGAAACTAGTCGAGATCAAGCACTTAAAATATCATTGGAAACTTTGGGATATCAATTAAATCCTTAAATAGCTCTTAAACATGGAGTGTTTATAGTCAAATCGAGCATCTCGACGAGCCGGATCTAACGAGCCCAAGATTTCATAATTCTGACTTCATTTAAGCATTCAAATACTTAAAATATATCAAATAATCAAAGGAATCATTTTGAGCCTTCCAATGGAGAGAGTGGTTGATTTGTATGACAGACGCCACTCCTCCACTATAAATAGCCTCATTCTATGAAGGGGCCAAGCAAGAGAGGAGAGAGCTCTAAAGCTTGAAAATCCTCCAAACACAATCATGCCACCACCGACGGCAACCACGCACGCCGCCGCCATCGATCTCGCCATCGCCAATCTCCTCGGTCTCATCATGACCTTCATCGCCAATGAGTTCGCCGTTTCGCCATCATCGGTACCACCAAGAACTATTACAACCAACGTGACTATATATGATCGCCGATTTTGGGATTCCCATCACGCCATATACAATTATGTAATCTCTATAAAAAACTTATACTCCAAAACAAATGTATAGTGAAAGCTTTTTACTGGGCTAAGGTGTAATCTCGTTATCTCGTTGTCTGATTTTTTCCCTCTTTTCTAGGTTTTCCAAGTTAAAATTTCTGAAGTTTTCTTGTTCACTCTTTAAATACCTGTGTGCCGGATTTCACAAGGCTAAGTAACTTTACTCTCAGTGGTTTTCTAGACGCATCATGCCATCAGGGAAAAGAACCCTCAATCACAATTTTCGAACACGTACATGGCCGTAGTAATACTAATAACTGAGCCTCGCCCAACTCCACTCTCAAATCAATCCTTGAACCAATGATGCAAGCTTCTACCTTACTTCCCCGATAGCGTGACCTGTCAAAGCGCGGACAGAATCGCTTTAGAAGATCGTGCCAATGGAAGTCTCAAAAATGAGATGATCCAACTTTTACGAAACACAACTACCACCAAACACATCTCCCCAAGATCGATCGTTGGGAGGTCAAAATGCTAATCTCTTTGACATTGAAGTTCCTCCGTAGACCGTGATGTTGATCTCCTGACACTATTTACTCATCCATCACGTGCCAACCAACCGCTAATCCACCAATTATAGCTTTCTCATCTGACTCCACTCGACATGTTATACGTGCAGAATTACGACGCTTAATACAAGACAAATTTCATCTTGAAGACAGAAATCATCCTCCCCTCACCTAATGAGGAGAGTCTACCTTTAAAGCTGTCTTCAACATCCTATTCTGTAGGTTTCAAGCTTAGCATTGATTATGATGGGGAAATTGACCCATATGAACATATCAACATTACAGGATCATCATGCATATCCAATGAGCTCCTTACACCTTTGCTTTGTGTCTTTCCAGCTTACCCTCGAAGTGACTTGTTCTATTCCCTCCCAAGAGAATCCATCCATACCTTTGACGAACTCACTAAGATTTTTGTAGAACAGTTCATTGCAAATCGGAGGATCATTAAAGATTCCTCCTATCTCTCTGGTATTCATCGAAATGAGGGTGAATCACTTAAAGAATACTTCCAGAGATTCTCCTCAGAAGCTCGCCAAATACTTGGGGTAGACCCTGAATTACTGAGAGGAGTTTTTCTTGGAGGGCTCCGTTTGGGCCTTTCTACTCGTCACTAATGCGAGATATGGTCCGCTCATATGCCAACTTGGTTCACCATGTGGAAACACAAATTTCTGCTGATGAGGCTATTAATGTCCATCAAAAATAATTTGAACAATCCACAGGAAAATGTAAGAGTGCTCAGGAAACACATCAACAATCCCATCAAAGAAGCAACAAGTCATGATCTCCTCCACGCATCAATGATGAACCACAACCGAATACACGCAACACATCTCGTGTTAACGCCTTGTCTATTCGAGATGAAGAGACCATCGTGGCACATCCATCAAACCAAATTTAAAAATGGGAGCAATATTGTCACTTCCATCAAGTCGTGGACATACTACCGGTGTGTAAACAACTTAAAGAAGAAAGAGGCTCATTCAATAGGGATATCTACGTCAATTTGTGCAAAACCAACCAACTCAAGCAAACATAGCTCCAACTGGGAGCAACCGGGATAATCATTATAGAAACAACATAATATCCGCCAAATAGTTGGAGAAATTGAAAGGATTGCAAGTGGGTCACTACTATCTAACCAAGTCTTCATCGCCACCTTTGAAGAGTCGGAGTTAAAAAAATCTTGCATTAATCATCCCATCACTTTTAATGACTCAAACTTGGAAGGAGTTCGAGTTCCGCATCAAGATCCTCTTGTCATCAGTGTAGGGATTGATGACCCCTGTTATGTTGTTAAAAGAATTTTGATTGATAATGGGAGTTTCGTTGATATTTTATTTTATTCCACCTTTCTTAGCATGTGCCTGGTTAAGGAAAAACTTCAACCCACTGCAGGACCGTTATATGGGTTTGATAATCGCCTTGTACGAGTGGAGGGGAAAATCACCCTTCCCATTGTTCTCGGAGAATTTCCTCAACAAGTCACTCACTAAGTTCAATTCATAGTTGTCAAGTCAAATTCAACATATAATGCTATTTTTGGAAGACCCCTCTAATCAATCTTCGGTGCTGTCACACCTTGGTACCAACTTAAGATAAAATTTCATCGGGTTGGAGTGGTCTGTGGGAAACCAACAAATAGCACAATCATGTTACATCGACAAGCTCAACCACGCCTTCATGACCTTCAACATCGAATTTTAATCTTCAAGAAGTACCTCGTGAGGGTTTTGCCTGTTAAAGACTTGCTCCCACTTCATTATCAAATGACCAACCATGATGACCAAAGATCTAGGGAAAAAATCTTCCTAAAACTTGGAATAGGGAGGGTCTCTGAAAAGTGTTATATGTAATCCTTGGTGCATAAATATTGTAGTCTTTAATTTACCCCGTTTATCTTTTCCTCTCCACATCTTGTATTTTATTTACTCTCTCTAAAAATGTATCTCGTCTCTTTGTTAAATTATCTTGTGACAATTATTGTATCACCAACATTTTCAAAGTAATGAGTTTATGGTTTTTTCTTACAAGCTTATTTCTTCTTCATTTAATCCTCTCACTTGAAAAATATAAAACTCACATTGTATCTCAATCAGGTATGATCAATCCCAAGGAGACTTGATCGGACATCTTCCAGTAAGGTCAAGTAACACTTGTGATAGTCAAAAGATCCTTGGTGGACATCCTGACCTCTTCCATACAGTTAACGCCATCTGCAACACTGACAACAACCCTGGATAGGTCAAAATCCTCAGCATTCAATTCGACCTCTTCCATACAGGTTAACTTCAACGAGTCGCACTCTGACAAACAACCTCCGATAGGTCAAAAATCCTCATCAGATTCATTTCAACCTCTTCCATACAGGTTAACGTCATCGAGTCACACTCTAACAAACAACCTCGGATAGGTCAAAATCCTCGCCGATAATTCAACCTCTTCCATACGCACGCCATTGAGTCACACTCGACAAACAACCGAGATAGGTCAAAATCTTCAGATTCAATTCGACCTTTTCCATGTTAACGCCATCGAGTCCCTAACAAACAACCTGGATAGGTCAAAATTCCTCATCGAAATCATTTCAACCTCTTCCATACAGGTTAACATCATCGAGTCACACTCTGATAAACAACCTCGGATAGGTCAAAAATTCTCAGCAGATTTAATTTGACCTCTTCCATACAGGTTAATGTTATCGAGTCACACTATGACAAACAACCTCCGATAGGTCAAAAATTCTCATCGGATTCATTTCAACCTCTTCCAAACAGGTTAACGTCATCGAGTCACACTCTGACAAACAACCTCGGATAGGTCAAAAATCCTCAGCGAATTCAATTCATCCTTTTCCATATAGTTAGCACGCCATCGAAGTCACCGACAAACAACCTGATAGGTCTCTTCTCAATGGATTCAACTTCGACCTCTTCCATACAGTTAAAGTCATCGAAGTCACCGACAAACAATCTGAGTCAAAATTTCATCGATTCATTTCAACCTTTCCAGTTAACATCGAAGTCACACTGGCAAACAACCTGGATAAGTCAAAAAATTTCACGGATTCAATTCAACCTCTTCCATAAGGTCGCCATCGATCACGCTCATAAACAACCTCGGATAGGTCAAAATCCTCATCCGAGTCATCCTCACTACTGATGGCCACCGTCTTACTACTCGCGATTCCGCTGGCATTACCCTGGCCGGCTTACTATCGTTGCGGTGGTTTGCCGGACATTCATTACTGCCACTATCGCATCACCGCTGGCCGAATTATCGCCGCCATCTCCGCGGTTACCATCGTCATTATCTCTCCGCACACTGACGTCATCACATCGCCATCATCACTGCTTATCATCCGATGATGGCCTCCAAACCGGTCGACAGGAAAAGCCTCTTTCGAGGGAAAAAGCCGTCGTATGAACTATGGGCCTTGATCACCTCAACCCGGTCCCAGTACACCTCTTTCGAGGAAAATTGGAGCTCACAGTATGAACTACGGGTCTTGATCGCCTCTAAACGACCTTCACTCAAGAAGAAGAGGGACACTCTAGCATATGAGGAGTGTGCCTTCTCCTTTGGCCTTAGGAGGATTTTTATAGACCCCAAGGGCAAAGGTCAAAATCATTAAAAGCCCAATCGTTCAAAACTCAAAAATGGGGCTGAAAAGGGGCAAAATGGACGGCCGCGGCATGAGAATTCAGCCGGGAGTGCCGCCTGCGGCGCGCTTATCCGCCTATGATGGCTCCCGCTCCTCTGACTCAGCCACCATCGACCAGCCCCAATCGACCACCCACCAAGACGCGCAGATCCGTTCGACCCATCATTGTATCTACCACCACCGCGGAGAGATCCTCAGAAGCATTTGACCTTGACGTTTCCGAGCTGAACTAAAATAAATCCGCTTTTCGCGGCCCGCTATGATCACCCGAATTGCTTCCATGCACCTCCTTCCTTGCTGCCCATTTTCAACCGACTTGAAATCGAGCACCCATAAATGTTTGGATGAGTCAAAACCAAAACCTTATGTATTACAATACATCCGATGTGATCCACTTGATCAAATCTTGTGCTAAATGAAGATATATTCTCTCAAAATGTATATATTATGTAAATTTCATTGAAGAATTTATTTTCAAGTATAAAGATATATTTTTTAGATGATTGAGATAATGTCATAAAAAAAGAACGATATGACACTTAAAATACCACTCAATAAATATGAATCTTAATGTCAAAAGCAAGTTGATCCTAAGTTGAAAGTCATCAAGCACTTAAAATATCATTGGAAACTTTGGGATATCAATTAAATCCTTAAATAGCTCTTAAACATGGAGTGTTTATAGTCAAATCAAGCATCTCGATGAGCCGGATCTAACGAGCCCAAGATTTTATAATTATGACTTCATTTGAGCATTCAAATACTTAAAATACATCAAATGATCAAAAGAATCATTTTGAGCCATCCGATGGAGAGGAGTGGTTCAGATTTTGCATGTATTTACAGAGACGCCACTCCTCTAACTTATAAATAACCCCTCATTCTTCATATGAAAGGGGCTAAGCAAGAGAGAGGAGAGAGCTCTAAAGCTTGAAAATCCTCCAAACACAATCATGCCACCACTCGACGGTTGTCAACCACCGCTGTCGGCCGCCGCCACTGCCGATCCTCGCCGTCGTCAATCTCCGTCGGTCTCCATCATGACAACCCTCATCGTCAATGATTTTTCCCCGTTGTTCGCCATCATCTACTACCACTAGTTACTATTACAACCTGAACGTGACTATATGGCTGTCATTGTTTGATTTTGGGATTCCCATTGTCAGCCCTTCTCATATACAATTATGTAATCTTGTTTTCAGGAAAACTTGTACTCCAAAACAAATATATAGTGGAAGCTTTTTACTGAGCTAGGCCCCATGATTTTTTCCCTCTTTTTGAGGTTTTTCACGTTAAAATTTTTGAAGTTTTCTTGTTGACTCTTTAAATACCTATGTGTGTGTTAGATTTCACAACAAGGCTAAGGCGTAAACTTTTACTCTACCACAACTGGTTTTCTAGCACACAATAATAATAAATTTGAAATTCTATTGTGATCGATTTTATGCTATTAGAAATAACAATATTCTAACATTTTTATATCTAAACTTCTGCCTTCTAAGTGTAATGTGATATCTCAAATTGCTTATAGATCAAACATTTATGTTGGCTACAAAATCTTTAAAAGTCCAATTCTAAGAGGATAAAATACATGCAATCAAAGAGCATCATTGATCCACCACCATCGAAGACTACTCCCTAAGAAAAACCTGAGAGTTCAATTGGAAGACCCTTCATCTAACTGCATGAGCAATGAAAATGATGACGAATGGTGTAATTGCCTTTTCCATTTGTACAATTTGAGGTCATGAAGAGTGACAATTGCTATTGGCTAGATAAACCTAATTCAAGTTGATCCATCTTTATCCCTTATTAAAGGCCTCTTTTATGATGCATCAACTCTTTGTAATAATAAATTTCTTATGTTAAACACATGCAAAACAAATGTCTTTATATGCCTACCATGCTTCCAATAAGCCATCTACATGTCCAATTAAAAAAAGTAATAGACTTGCAAGTTCGATAGGTGTATCATGAATATTAAATTTAAACTTTGGAATATATTATATGAATAACTTAAGTTAATTATTTTTAAAATTTGAAAATATATTACTTAAATAACTTAATAATAACATTGTTGACCTCACTTTTGGAAGTGAGCTCTCAACTTTCTCATCATAGATCTAGGACTCTTGTAGCACTAAGATCTCCTTAGTCTTAAAACACTTCTAGTGATTAGGTGAACACTTAACCTAAGCCTAGAGACTTAGAAGGGTTAGCCATAGGAAGAGGTTATGCCTTAGGGATTTAGGAAGACTTGCTTACCCTAATCTTAAACCCAATTCTTGCTTCCTTCTTTCAAACTGAAGCTCAAATTTAAATCCAAAATTTTAAATCAAATCCAACTCCAAATGATTGAAACCCATGATTAAATTCAAATTCCTAAGCCCTTTGATTTTATCTTATGGACTTAGCCTTAACCAAATTCAAATCAATCTCAATTTAATTGAGTTTCTCAAATATCACATTCAATCTCAAATCAAATTCATATCAAATATTTGAAACCCATGATTAAATTCAAATTCCAAAATCCCTTCCTAAGTCTTATGACCTACCTCCATAAGCTTAACCAAGTCTTAATACAAATCCCAAACTCAATTAACTTCTTTATATATCAATCATTCATTCATTTATATTCACAAATATAAATGAAGTCCACCCTCTAATGACCAAAATTAAATCAAACCAAATCAATTCTCTACTTAAGTCCTTTTGACCTACATCCCTCAATTTGGTCAAATTTGCTTTGAAATCACTCTAAACCCAAGTGATTTTCTTATAAATCATTTATATCTTCATTTATATTCATAAATATAAATGAAATGTAAATCTAAGTGACAAAAACCAAACCCAAATCAAATCAAATTCCTAATTTTAGCCTTTCTAGCAAAATTCTTGAACTTGACTAAATGATACCCAAATCAATTCAAAACCCATGGACTTCCTCATGATTCAATCATTGTTCTAAATATAAACACAAACTGCAATTATCAAACCAAATCTAAGTCAAACCCAAGTTAGCCCAAGTTAATCTCTTTTGATTTAAAATTATCATATGAACCAAAATCCATTTGACTCCAAACCAATTGTAATTGGATTTATATTTTCATCCTAGGCTCATATGAAGTTCAATTAAACTTGAATCAAGCCAAAACCAAACTAATTAACTCATTTTGGTCCACTTAACCCAAAGTGACCTAAAAGACCTATTTGAGCCAAGTTCTAATCCAACCCAAATTGGATTGAACCAAGCCCATCCAAACCCCATAGCATGATCAACAATCATCCTAGGGTGATTAACTACCTTGAATTGTGTCAAACCACGTCAACTTGGTCCTTTGACCAAGTCAACATTTAGCCTAAATAAAATCAAAAGTAGCCAAAACCCACCATATGCTAAATTGATTGAAGACATTGATTCAAACCAACTCATTAATAATGATTGAACATGACCAAATCATAAATTGAGCCAAACCAAGTCCAATTGGCCATTTGACCTAAGTGGACTCAAATTGGCCTAAAAAGCTAAAATGGATCAAATCATGATTTGATCCAAATTGATTGCAACCAATGGCTCAAGTTCATTCCAAATCACTTATTAAACTTTACTAAAGCTATGATTGAGACCAATTTAACCAATTGGTCAACTTTATCCAACCTAACCCAAATTGACCTAAAATATCAAATTGACCAAAATCTAAATTAATTCCAAATTAAACCAAACCAAAGTCTACAGTTAATTTCAATTAACCAATTGAACATGAACCAACACTTAACCCAACCCAATTTGGTCAAATTGGTCTAATTGGCAACTTAGCCCATTTGGCCTATTTGAATCCAAATGAGCCAAAATCAAACCTAAGTCAAATTAATCAAAACCACTTGAACCAAAACTCTTCAAAACATGATTTGAACCTGACCCAAGTCTTGGTTTGACCCAATTTGACCAATTGGCCAACCCAACCCAACCTAACCTAAATGAGCCTATTTTGACCCAAAAACAAGCTAAGTTGAAGCTGAACGAATCATTTCCCAAGCTTCCAAGCTGTCGGAGATAGGAGTTCAACCAAGACCGATCACCAAATATGAGGAGTTTGGCCTTGGGAGCAATCTACCTCAAATCAAAGCTCGTGCGGCTCAACAGGGCTTCATTTCCACCAAACAAAGCTTCCTCAATTGGAACTATTAGTCATAAGATCCGGTGAGGTAATTTTTTAAAATAGAGCCTTGTATAGAAATTGGTTGGTCTTTTCAAAGAGAATTTGAACCCTTGAACCGTTGGATCCATGTGGATCCTCGGTAAGGTGTGGGTTGAGTTTGGAGTGTATCCATCGAAGATCCACGGGCGATCGCTGTTTGTAAGAGATAAATCATGAGTCGTCCGTTCTGCATGATTGGAACGAATGGCTCTGAATAAATCGTGTGTTAGATCCTCTCTTTTCTCCTCTTTATCGCGGGATCTGATCGTGGTCAACCGATCTTAGATCAGACGGTCCACGGGAAAGCGCATCCGCCACCATTCGAGTTAGCATGGCAATAAGACAACTTAAATAGCCAATCTCGTCGCACCGCGTCAGTTGCCATATGGCCCGACGGGATTAGAGCTTTAATTAGAGTTAATTAATCCATTTTTAGGCCTAAAATTTCTAAAAATCATAACTAGCCATGGAAAAATCTAAAAAAATACAAATAAAAACTTATTTTAAAGATATTTCAGAGTAGAATCTAGTAAAATTATTATTAATTAATTTTATATAGTGATTTTGGCTTAATTAAAGTTTAATTAAAAATTTAATTAGTTTAATTACTCCTTAATTAATCACCCAATTAATCTAAAATTTTTTGTGGATGTTTAGGGGGATGACCTTTACCTACCCTATTTTTTTGGAATTTTATTGATTGTTTAGTTTGGAAAATTAATTGATTAATCTTTAATCACTCTCTTAATTTAATTAGTGATAATTATTAAATGAATAGTGACCTAATTAATTATTTAAGCCTAATTACTTTTGTTGAATAGTAAAGGAGCTTAGGGAATGTGATTATGATATTTTTCTTAATTCATTTTCTAAGTTTTCTTTACTTTTTTGGAATCAAATTAATGAATGATTAATGAGGTAATTAAGTGTTTAACTAATTAATTAGTCTTCAAGATAAAATTAGAGCTTAAGTGATCAAATGTAGGACTTATGGATTAGGATTAAGGCCACTTTCTTGATCTCTTTCCTTAAGTTAATTTCATTCATTAATTGAACATGCTTAATACTTAACCAAATGGATTAATGAGCTTAATTAACTCAATCTAAAATCCAATTCACATCTAATTACCTTTAATCAATTTTGGGCAGCCCTTTACATGTTTAATAGTCTAAAGGAATTTAATGAAATCATGGTTAGCTTACATGTGTAAGAAAACCATAAAAGTAATTAATTAAATCACTTAAGCCTAATTAACTATTAATCATGAGCCAATTGCATTAATCCCCTTTCATTTCTTAGTAGCATTGCTAATTTATTTTTCATGTGGTTTCATATCATATTGGCTCATTATTAATTAGTTAATTAATTTAAGGTGATATAGGTAAGGGTTAATTAATTGGCTTAATTCATTCCCTAATCTAATTAAGACATAAAATCAACCTAATTATCCTTCATTAAACCAAATTAACTCACACATAGGGATGGGATTAGGATTAATAAACTTCTTTCACATTCCTTAACTCAAATTAAACATGAAAGTGAAATGGCATTAAAGAATTTTGGTTTATTTTAAATAATCTTATTTAGTATGATTGTCCTTAGGACTTAGTTGGACTGAATGAAATTACATGCTTCTGTCTCTTTATTTCTTTTCAATCATATTAAATGTTGTATGTCACTTGTATTCATGCATTCATGTCTTTTAAATTAATCAAATAAAAATGATTTCCTTTATGTTAATTTTCCTTTGTTGGCTTAATAAAAATATATATGGCTAGTATTACTATTAAATCTCAAATATATTTTCAAAAGTCTATTAATGAATGAATATACATATATATTGCAACTTTAGTTATATATACATTGGAAATGCAAGTGAATATAAGTTTAGTGTACGAAGTAAAGCTTCTTTCTTATATTCATGTTTTGATTTGTATAAGTAAGAATGTTAGCGAGTATATTAGTCTGGACATCCCAAGGATGCACGGCTTTAAGTAGCCCTAAGGAGGTTCCTACCTCATTCCCTTGGTGTAGAACAATGGCGACATACCTGCTTCATTTCATTCTTATACATTTGAACATCAAAATTTAGAAAGAATTTTAATTCATTTATATAATTAAATCAAACAAATCAAAATACAATTTTTGCATGGCTTTCTATTCTTATATTCATGTTTTGATTTGTATAAGTTTATACATCTGTATGTATCTTAGGATAGCGGGTATATTAGTCTGGAGATCACAGGGACACAACTTTAAGTAGCCCTAAGGAGGTTCCTACCTCGTTCCCTTGGTGTAGAATAATGGCGATGTAATTGCTTAAAACTTTTATATATGTGAATGTGTACTTAGCTAATGAATGAAAATCTCCTTTTTTGCTATTAAAAAGACATGCATTCATACTTTGTTTAATTGGTTGAGTTTATTAGTCATGTGATTTAAGGTTCTTTCCTTATACTTTTGCATAAGAATTTAGATAGAGCTTTAAATTAATATGACAAAATCATTCAACCAAATGAAATATTAATTCCAAACACATTTACTCACATTCATCATTTAAGTATGTTAAGATACAAATTGTATGTATAGCTATGCTTAGGATTTAATCATATGCATAATATACATGATGGAGAGAAATGAACAAATATGTATTATGTGATAGTAATTCTTTCCAACTAATCTTAAGATGTATTTTTTATTGAATAAGTTTATTTAAAGCGATCTAAACTTAGACTAATTAAAACATATAATAATTCATTCACTAAAGGGAATTGATTAATTAATTAATTTGCTTTAGATGTGACTTAAGATAGGGATAAAAGAGAGTGATCCTCTCTTTTCTTCTCTTTATAACACTTAGTTGTTGAGTGTAGGTCAAATGAAATAAAAGAAAATATTAAGTAAAATTTGCAAATCAATTAAACCATTTAAAGTGAAACCATCTTCATAATTAAATGTCCTTCATACTTGGAAAATCTTAACTCTAAAGCCTAGTTAGGACATACCACACAAGCCTTAGCACATATATTAGATTAAGTCACCACTTCTACCTTTATGTTAGGGCGGTGCATGATTTGATGTATATTTTATTTTTTGATGTAATATTGTAGACTAAATATTATGGTGTATGTCTCATCGAATGTTAGGATTATCTATCAAAATAAAATAAATATAAATGCTTTTCTTTTGTAGGTTTTAACCAAGCATAATCTATATTAAATGGACTAATCATTCATCATTCTTAATATATGGTGTGTTTCTTATGATGTAGTTAGATTTACTTTTCTATTCTTTTAATATAATTGTGCATTAGGAATTTGGTTAAGTGTTATGGGGGTTACGGATGAACATTGGCTAGAGGGTTTGATCCTGTGGTGACATGTGATGCCTAGAAGCCTACCAAATCAAATGGAGCAAATTAAATAAAGAAATGGAAGGAGCATGAAGACTTGAAGATCCCCCATATCACTTATCATTTTGTAATTTATAATTATTCTTTTACATTACCAAGTTGTATAAGGGTAAAGCTCTGCTACCCATTTCTTTTTTGGGTTGTACGATGATACCCGACCGCACCGGCCTGTTATTCTTTCACATTGAGTTTATAAATTATTTGATAATTTGTTTACATTGTGCAATAGAAATGGCATGTATTTTTCTAGTTTTTTCATATATGATAATTTAATGTGTGGCCTAGATCCGTTAAGGCTCTTAGGAAAAAATAAATTCTCTACCCCAACTACAACTCATAATTAAACTTTTAAAATAGGCTCATTTGGTCACATAAAGCCTAGGCATTAAGTCAAGATAATAAAATATTTACCAATCCCTTAGCTGGATGTTGAATGCTTAATATCATGCATGACATTCTGTTTCACTCTTACTAAGAGAGGGTTTCCAACTTTGTCAAATAAAATAAGGCTTGACCTTTGAGAGCCTATGATAAAAAAAATACATATTTCTCTTTTGATTTAGCCCATAATCAACTTCACCTTGCATTTAGGTATATAAAATTCTATGACTTGTGTTAAAATAAAGAGTCAAAATCAAATAAATTTGATAAGATTTGCATTAGATTAAGTCATTCTTCATATCACTTATGCTCTAGTCTCTTAAGGAGTGGGTTTAAGGACTTTAGTTTTCTTTCTAACAATAACAACCTAGCCATTTTGCAAAATATATGACTTGACCACTATGGTGTTTATTTTTGAGATGTGGGACACCATGCAGATCTTAGGGGGTACTTATTGAAGTGATCGGGTACGACATTAAAGAATGATGTATTATCTTAAAAAATAGAAATCATCGCCCTATAATGGCTCTAATCACCTAATAAGGACTCCTAAGGCATGATGGGTCTTAGAATGTACTAGGGATCTTTCTCCTACTTTATATGTAAAAGTAAAATAGGGTTTATTTTAAGTCGGGTTCATTAAGTTTTCTATGGAGGCGAGCCCTCATAGTTAACAACATCCTAAGAAATGAAATTCCATAAGAACACTGTCGATTAAAGTAGACAATCATGATCTCCAAAGATTTTAAGGCAAGACTATCAAAGGATTGGTTATGTTGGAAAATCAAATGGGATAGATCAAAAGGAGAGACTTATTTTAGAAGCCAAAGGAGATGAGTAGGGAATGCTTATGATGCTAAGAAGCCTAGTGAGCAATCCAATCTATCCTATGGTTGGGCTTTATATTTTGAAATTGAAGAGAGTTAATTATTTAAGTTGATATTTTATTAGAATAATAGGACTTATAATCTGACAACATAAGATTATGAAAATACTTAAGAGGTGAAGATTTATACTTGTAGCCTGAAAGGAAATAGTAACCTCAGATCCTGAATCTAGGGAGCTTTGGCGAGGGCCAAAGTATGACCTAAATCTAAAGTAAAATGGGTATATGGTTTACCTCCACAAGAGATAATAAATCACTCGACTGCTAGACTTATAACCACCTGGAGTAGTAGCCAGCTAACTCCTCCTACGCTTTAAATCCATGTAGGCAAGTCTTATGCTTTGTAAGATGGCTAGGTTATTATTTATTTAGAAAGGAGAATAAGTTTCTAAACTCACTCCCTAAGAGACTACAGCATGAGTGGTATGAATTCATGACTTAATGTAATGCAAATTTTATCAAATTTATTTGATTCTTTTGGACTCTTTATTTTGACACAGGCTATGGGATTTTGTATGCCTAAATGCATGAGAACTTCATTATGGGTCAAATCAGAGAGAAAGGTGTTCTTCCATCAAAGGCTCATAGGTTAAGCCTTTATTCTCATGCAGATGGAAGCAATAAGAGTGGAAGAATACGACATGCATGATGTTATACATACAATCATCCAACTAAGGGGTTGCTAAATATTTTTATTATCTTGATTTAATTCCTAGGCTTTATGATGAGGTTATAAGTTATTTTAAAATTTTAATTAAGAGTTGTTAATTAGGAAAAAATTAATTTCATCCTAAGAGCCTATAGCATCCAGGCCACACACTCAAATATCAAACATGAAAAAACTAGAAAAAGCATGCAATCCTAATGCGTAATCTAAACACAACATCAAATAATTTTATATACTATCGTAAAAAAATAAAAGATCAGTGCGGTTGGGTTCCACTGTACACCCCTAAATGAGAAAAAAAAAAGATGGGTAGCCGAGCTCTACCCTTATACAACCCGGATTATAAAATAATATATGATATGGGGATATTTTTTTCTTCATTTCTTCATTTTCTTCTTTTTGATTTGATTTGCTCCAAAGGCATCAAAAGGCACCCCGAGACTAAGCCTTCTGGCCACTGCTCATCTTAATCCTCCATAACACTAATCATAATTCCTAATGCAAAATTATATTAAAAATAAGAAAAGTAAATCTAGCTACACCTACAAAATAAATATTAGCTAAACACACCATACAACTCAAGCAGTTATATGAATAATTTGGACTTAGCACCCCACACATGGGTAACCAAGCCCACTTGTCCTAACATGGGTTATGCTTAGAGGCTAAGCAACCTACATAATAAATGTATTTATATTTTTATTACAATGACCCCTTAAGCACAACCCCCTACAGAAAATATGATTAGGCTAATCATGGCCTACCATCCAGTCTATGAAGCATACACCCTAACATCCAGTCTAAAATATTACATCACAAAATAAAACATAACATTATACATACAATCAATACATCAACCTAGCGTAATTTTAGGGTTGGTGACCTAGTATTCTAGTGTGTGAAAAGAAGGCTTGCGTAGCAAGACTTTACTAGGGTTCTTTAGTTTAAGTTTCACTTTAGAGTTTAAATTTGTTTAAATTTTACCTTTGGGTGATTTCAATTTAAATGATTTAATGATTTATTTTTCATTTTTTATTTCACTTTTATTTAGTTAAAATGATGTTTAGGTTTTCAAGAATGAAGAGTAGAATGAATTTCATTTGTATATGAAACCCACCCTATTCTACATCCTAACTCCTAAAGAGTCTAACTAAGATCCTTAAGTATCTTAATTAGCCCATTTGAATTTGTGTAATTTATTTCATTTGATTTATTTGATTTGATTTAGATTTTAGAATTTGAGTTTTGCTTAATCTTCATGTATTTGATTGATTAATTTTGGATTAAATGTGTTGATTTAATTAAATCTTGATAATTCAATATCCTTAATATTTAATGAAGTTTAAGTTTGTTTAAATTATGTGTTATTTATTGATTAGTTTTAGATTAAATGTGTCGACTTAATTAATTCTTGATAATTCAATATCCTTAATCTCTAATGAAGTTTAAGTTTGTTTAAATCCATGTGTTTTTGATTGGTTAATTATAGATTAGATGTTTTGGTTTAATTAAATCTTGATAATTCAATATCCTTTTAAATTAATATCTAATTCTTTTCTTTGATTATAGTTATGTGATTTAATTTTATGTTTATTTGATTTAATCATGGTTCATTTATTTATAGTTTGATTGGATTAGATTAATTGAGATTTTATTTTGATTTTAATTGAGTTTAATTTTTGTAATTAGAATTTTAATTTTAATCTCATCCTTTTGTCATGTTTATTAAAGTTTGGTTTGTATTTTGATTTCATACAATGGATAGTTAATTAGTTTATCATATTTAAATAGGTTGAATGAGATTTAATTTGATTACATATTAAATTGATGAGAGTCTTTCTTTATTTGATTTAATTAGCTTTATTGATATGTGGGTTTGCTTAGGTTCAATGTGATTATTAGTTTAATTAAGAAGTGTTTTTAGGTTTATTATTAAATTAAATAAGGATTTGTTTAATTTTTAATTTGGTTTCATATTTGTTTAAGTTTGATGATGTAATTAATGACTTAATGATTTAAGTTTAATTTAGGATTTGATTAGCATTTAATTGCACTTTAATTATGTTCAAATTTATGTTTGATTAAGCTTAAGTTTAATATGATTAATTTGATTAACTTAATTAGCTTATTTAAGAGGTGTGATCAATTATTGAATTAAATAAAGATTTGTTTAATTTTTAATTTGATTTCATATTTATTTAGGTTAATGATGTAATTAATGACTTAATGATTTAAGTTTAAATTAGGATTTGATTGGCATTTAATTATATTTTATGTTTGATTAAGCTTAAGTTTAATATGATTAATTTGATTAACTTAATTAGTTTGTTTAAAAGGTGTGATCAAATTAATTAGTAGATTAATTAAGTGTTTGATTTGAATTAATTTTCATGTGATTTATAAAGTTAATTTGGTTCATTTAAGATGATGAATTAATTCATTAAGTTTGCATTAATTAAATATTTAATTAATTAAGTTTGATTAAGGGTAATTAAATTTTGAATTATTAGATTAATTAAAGATTTATTTAATTAATGACTTAATTTCTCACATGTGAGTGATTTTATTTAGTTAAGTGTTTTACTTAAGTTTGATTTGATTAAAGGATTATTGTTATTATCATCATTGTTATTAAGTGGATTAACTATTTATTTTATTTCAATTAAGCTTGATTATTTATGATTAGAGTTTTATCTGATTTGATTCAATTATTATGTTTATTTAATTTCATTAATGTGTTTGATTAGGTTGAAATATTTAATGATTAAGTAACTCTCTTATTCCAAGTGGATTGATTTAGATATTAAATTAAATAAGTTCACTTTAGCATCATTTAGTTTGATTTGGTTTAAGGAATGTGAAAGAGATTTGCTAATCCTGACCTCATTCCCCATGTATGAGTTAATTTGGTTTAATGAAGAGTTGTTAAGTTAATTTTTATGATTTAATTAGGTTAAGGTGTGAATTAAATGAATTAATTAATCCTTACCTATATCACCTTAAGTTAATTAACTAATTAATAATGAGTCAATATGATATACATATGCTTTGGAAATAAAATCAACAACAATCCTATGAAAATAAAAGAGCCTAATGCAATTTGGCTCATAATTATTAGTTAATTAAACTAAGGGTTTAATTAAGTACTCTTATAACCCTCCCACACATGTAAGCTAGTTATAATTTCCTTAGAATTCTCTTAGGTTGTTGAACACCTAAGAATCTATCCAAGAAACTTAATTAGATAAGTTTTGTAATGATTATGATTTCAATTTGATTAATCAAACCATTTAATTAATGAATTAAACCATTAATTAATCTCAAATTAATTATTCTCATCTCAAGTGAAATGAACTTAAGGAAAAGAATGGGAAAGATGTCCCAATCTTATTCTCCATGTCCATCCACTATCTTACAATGATTAGCAAGCTTAATTAATGATTTTTTTGTTATTTAGAATATTAATTAATTGCCTAATTAATTAAAAGAGTAATTAAGGCTAAGACAAGCAATATCCCTAATTAACCAAGCAATAAATCTTAAGAAAATTATGGGAGGTAGAGATCATCCCATTAATTAACTTCATAGTTTGGAATTAATTACTTGGATAATTAGGGATTAATTAAGCTAATTAAGCTTTTCATTAAACTCAAATTAAGCCTTAATTACTATTTAAAATTAATTAGAATTAATTTTAAATTAAGCCCCTCTGAAGTACCTTTAAAATGAGCTCTCATTTATATTTTTTGGATTTTTTAGGATTAGTTATGAATTTCCAAAGGTTTAGCTGATTTAACCAAATTTTATAAGGTATACTGATTTATTTAATTAAAATAGATCATTTGAACTTCTAAATTCAATATCTTTCAATCCAACAGTCATTTTTTTCTTGAAATTTTTATGATAAGTAGACTTTAAGCCCAATTTCAACCTCAAAAAACTTCAACTCAATCCAATTTATATTTTGAGTATAATTAATGAAACTTGATTTTTATTAAAACTTAAATTACTCTTAATACACTCAGTGGAATTTGATGATTTTAACTTTATTGGATTCCTCTTGGGAAGATGAATCCAATAAGCCCTTATTTATAATTTTTTGTTGGGTATTTTATTTTTTTATGTATTTTGAAGTTTTAGGCAATATAATTAATTTTTAAAAGCAGAAAATCATGAATTTCCCCTTATTAACACTACGGCGGTCGGCGGTGGCGATCTTGATGCCATGTGGCTGCGTGATCGAGCATCGCTGACCCCTACATGGCACCGCGCCACATATTGCGGATTGGCACGACATTATCGCTGCGTCAACTAGAGGCGGGAAAATGCAGTGAACAAGGTCGAACATCCGAATCGTCCGATCCAGGGTGGAAGCTACGAATGGCGGATGATCCGGACCGTCCGACCAATCGGATGGTCGGTCATCACGCGATCGAATGGGCGAGATCACGTGAATCATTGAGTGAGACGGGATCCGGATGGCGCGATCCGAGCACTCTAATCTCCATGAATGGGAGATCAGACGGTTTCTACTTGATGGGATCCGGTGAACAGACTCAGGCCTTTTTTGCTAAATTAAAATGAAATCTCATTCGAAAGGGCTCATTTTCACGATGATTTTCACTGAAAAATCTCCCGATTCGTATTAGAACTAAATATAATGAAAAATGCATGGCTTCTCTAATAAAATTCATAAAAATTGTGCAAGAATTGACAAAAATAGAAGTTCCTACGGCCGGCTAAAGTTTGGCAAAATTATCTCACCGGGGATAGTTTCTGGTGGCGATGAAGATCCAAGAGCTCCTAGGTGCAAGAGGAAGCTTTGGAATGAGTGTAGCCTTCATCTTCACTTTGGAATGATGTATCTTTCGGTGCTTGCCGTTTCCTCGTAGAAATCAACCCTATTTTGATGTTTTTAGCTCAAGAGAAGTGGGAGCTCTAAGAAGATCTCTAATGCCAAAATCAGGTCTCCTTACTATCCCTATTCTCCCTCTTTTAATGGTGGCTGAAATTTGAATAAATGTGATGGGGAGGTGGTTGTGATGGATGATGGCTTGATTGAAGACTTTGGATTTAGCTCCCAAAGTCTTCATTTGCTGCTATATGATTAGCTCCATTGAATGCAAATGTGGGGAGGAGTTAAATGCATGTGATTGGGAGAATTAAATGAAATTGGGTGGAATCCTATGTGGGGGAGGATCCATGAGAGATTTAATTGGGTTTGGTTGATTTTGGGCTGATCCTAAATAGGTTTGGGTCAGGTTTGATCAGCCTCCAATAGGTCATGGCTTGGTTTCAAGGGATTTGGCTCAATTTGGGTCATATGGGTCATATGGGTCATATTAGGTTATATTAGGTTGACCAATTGGTCAAATTGGGTCAAACCAAGGCTTAGGTTAGGTTCAAATGATGATTTGAACAATTTTGGTATGATCAACTTGATTTAATTTGGCTCATTTAGAATCAAATGGGTCAAATGGGTCAAGTTGATCGATTTGACCAAAATTAGCCAAATTGGTTGGGTTATGAGTTGATTCATGTTCAATTGGCTAATTAAATATGAACGTAACCTTTAGTTTGAATCAATTTGTATTTAATTTGAATTTTAGCTAATTTGATCATTTAGGTCAATTTGGACTAGGTGGTTCAATTGGGCTCGATTGATCAAATTGGGTTCAATTATGACTTTGGTCAAATTCAATAATCAATTTGGAATGAACTTGAGCTATTAGTTGCAATCAATTTGGGTTAGATCTGATTTGACCCAGTTTGGTCCTTTAGGCTAATTTGGGTCAACTTGGATCAAATAGCCAATTGGGCTTGGTTTGGCTCAATTGGTGGTCAAGTCATATTAAATATTGATTTTGGGTTGATTCCAATAATTGGTTTTAATCAATTTGATGTAGGATGAGTTTTGACTAGTTTTGGTTCATTTGGGCTAAGGGTTGATTTGGTCAAATGACTAAGTTAACTTAGTTTGACCCAATTGATTACAATTGATTATCCTAGGATGATCAACAATCATGGTGGAAGATTTTGTTGAACTTAGTTCAATCCAATTTAGGTTGGATTGGAAGTTGGCATAAATGGATCCTTTAGGTCACTTTGGGTCAAGTGGACTTAAGTGGGTCAATTGGTTTGATTTTGGTTTGATTCGAGTTTAGTTGAACTTATATATGAGCCTTGGATTGAAATATAAATTCAACGGCAATCAATTTGGAGTCTAAGGGATTTTGGCTCAATTGAAAGTTTCAAGTCAAGAGAGTTAAGTTAGGCTTGACTTGGGTTGACTTGAATTTGGTTTGATGATTGTAGGTTTCATTTATATTTGGGTAGATAATTGAATGAATGATTGATTCAAGAGAAATTTCATTGGTTTTGAGTTAATTTGGATAGGATTTGGCTAAGTCCATGAAATTGGCTCAAGGGTTTGTATTTAGGTTTGGATCATGGTTTGAAGTTGAGTTTGAATTTGAAGATAAATTGATCGAAGAAAATCAATTGAATTTAGATTGATTTGGATTTGGCTAAGGCTAAATCCATAGGATAAATCATAGGGCTTAGGAATGATCTTGATTTGACTTAATTTTGAGTTTCAATCATTTGGAGTCAAATTTGGAATTAGATTTGAAATTTGAATTTGAACTTGAGGTTTGATTTGAGATTTGAATCTAGGTTTGATTTGAGAAGGTGCATATGGAGTGGGTTTAGGCTAAAGGGTAGGTGATTTCCTTAAGTCCTAAGGTATGACCTAATTCTATGATTAACCCTTCTAAGTCTCTAGGCTTAGGTTAAGTGTTCACCTAATCACTAGAAGTGTCTTATGACTAAGGAGTTCTTAGTATCTAGAAGTTTCCTAAGTCTAAGAAGAGGGAGTTGAGAGCTCACTCCAAAAGTGAGGTCAACAACCACATGATTTTAAAATGTAGGATGAGTTAGCTGGCTGTCATTCCAAGCGATTATAAGTCCAGCAATCTGATAGTTTACCCTCTCTTGTGGAGGTGAACAATATACTCACTTTCGCCTTAGATATAGGTCGTGCTTTGGCCCTCCCTAAAGCTCCCTAGATTTAGAATCCAAGGTTGTTAATTTCTTATGGAGCTACAAGCATAAATCTTCACCTCTTAAACATTTTTATAATCTCGTATTATGGAATTATAAGTCCTAAATTTTTAATAAAATTTCAACTCAGATATATAATTCTCCCCAATTTCAAACATATAAAGCCTAACCATAGGATATTTTGAGATGCTTACTAGCCTTCCTAGTATCATGAGCATCCCCTGCTTATCTCCATTTGACTTCAATAATAAGTCTCTCCTTTCGATCTATCCCATTTGATCTTCCAAATACAACCAATTTATTAATAGTCCTATCTTTGAATTCTTTGGAGACAATATTTGCTTACTTTAATTGAGAGTATTCCTAAGGAATTCACCTTCCTTAGGATGTAATTAACTCTAGGGGCTTACCCCCATAGGGAACTTTAGAACTCGGTTTAAATAAACCCTACATTATTTATCCATGTAAAGTAAGAAAAAAATCTCTTTTATATTTGGAGACCCATCAAACCTTAAGAGTCCTTATTAGGTGATTAGGTCCATCATAGGATAGTGATTTTTATCTTGCGAGATAGTGTGCTATTCCTTGATATCATACCCGATAACCAATTTATTAATAGTCCTATCTTTGAATTCTTTGGAGACAATAATTATCTACTTTAATTAAGAGTATTCCTAAGGAATTCACCTTTTTTTAGAATGTAATTAACTCTAAGAGCTTGCCCCCATAGGGAACTTTAGAACTCGGTTTAAATAAAAGCTACTTTATTCATCCATGTAAAGTAGGAGAAAAATCTCTTTTATATTCGGAGACCCATCAAGCCTTAAGAGTCCTTATTAGGTGATTAGGTTCATCGTAGGATAGTGATTTTTATCTTGCGAGATAGTGTGCTATTCCTTGATGTTGTACATGATCACCTCAATGACCACATGATTTTAAAATGTAGGACGAGTTAGCTCGCTATCATTCCATACGTTTATAAGTCCAGCAGTCTGATAGTTTACCCTCTCTAGTGGAGGTGAACAATATACTCACTTTTAGATATAGGTGGTGCTTTGGCCTCCTAAAACTCTATATTTAGAATCGATGTTGTTGTTTCCCCAGAAATGGCATAAATCCTCACCTCTTAAATATTTTCATAATATCGTATTGTGGAATTATAAGTCCTAAATTTCAAATAGAATTTCAACTCAAATATATAATTCTCCTCAATTTCAAATATATAAAGCCTAACCATATGATAGTTTGAGATGCTTACTAGGCTTCTCAGTATCATGAGCATCCTCTACTTATCTCCATTTGACTTCGATAATAAGTCTCTCCTTTCGATCTATCCCATTTGATCTTCCAAATATAACCAATTTATTAATAGTATTATCTTTGAATTCTTTGGAGACAATAATTTCCTACTTTAATTAAGAATATTCCTAAGGAACTCACCTTCCTTAGGATGTAATTAACTCTAGGTGCTTAATAAATGATGCAAGAGTCTTGTGGATAGTTTTTAGAGTAGAAAAAGTAACAATATTATAATATTTGGCTAAATATTGAAGAGTGAAAGAAAACTATAGAGATTTAAATAAACTTGTAAATATATTACTTATTCTCTTATGGAAAGGGATATTTTTGACACCATAAATTGATCATGAGAAAATTCAATTATTATTTGAAGTGCCTTGCCATTTAATTTCTTCAAGCTTTTTTATTAAGCTATTTGGGGTTGCAAACAATCTGAGCATTCCACAAGCTACTCGTGGCTTGGCTAAATTAGTAATCATTTACGATCGTTCGATTAATTAATTAAACAATCTTGAACACTTTTATAAATACTCGATCATTAAATGAACAAGCTTGAACAGCTCCATGCTCAATTTGATTATGATCATGAACATTATTATCTAAGACTCATAAAAAATAAGGGTTAGTAGCTTATTTTATTTGATTGAATATAATAAATTTTAATATTTTGAGACACATATTTATATGTGTTATGTTTTGCATGGCAAGGAAGTGATGAAGAAAATTCATTTGCCTTGAAATATCATGACTTCAATCTTTGAAACTTTTCTAAATTTGTACTAAGTTAGTGTGCTATCATTATATCTATTATGTACATTTTATAATATGACCATGGTTACATAGTTGTTAAATTTTTATAGTTGGTTTGTTGTTGTAATCTATAAGTTTAATTCTCATGTGATAGATATGCATTTATAAAACTTAAGGCAAATAGTAGGAAATTGGCGATGAAAATAATGATTATTAAATATATTTTTTTATAAAAAATCTAAATTTTAATTATAATTGTCCTTCTCTTCAAGAATTATTGGTAGTCATTATATTGATGTTTTATTATAATGTATTTGTGATGATGATTGTTTTTGGAGGATCAAGAATTTATCAATATAATGCTTGTTTCTCTTTTCTTTTAGAGTTGTTGGTAGCTATTATGTAAAATCATCATCATAATTATTTTATCTGATGACTAATTTGACGATGAGCTTGAGCCAATTCCCCTAAGTTATTTGAATGTATGATATTTGTTGGGTTTTGTCATATCTGACTTTGTTTAATGCAATATGTGGCTTTTGGAATCCATTATTTGTAAATAGCTTGTTTGATTTAATCTATGACTTTGAAAATTATTTGATCTATAACTTATTTTTGATGCAATCAGTGGCTTTTGGATTCATTTTAGCAAGCCTATAGATTTATTATCAAATAATCTATGACTTTTAGAATTTGTTTGAACTATGACTTATTTGATTAATTTACAATCTCTAACTTTTGAAATTTTTTTGATCTGTAACTTGTTTGATGCAATCTATGGCATTTGGATTCATTTTATCGAGCATATGGACTCATTATCAAATAATTGGGCATATAAATTCAGTATCAAATAATCAAGCCTATGCATTCAATTTCTTATGATTTATGTTCAAGAAGATTACACTTTTTAATATTTTCAAGCTATTAGTTGATTAAGATAATTTCTATTATGACAGTTATTCAATTATTATAAAATAGAGTTATGTATTACATTACTACGTTAGGAGTAGTGAGTAAGTAAATTATTATTCACTAATGAGCAATTATTTAACTGATAAACATTGATGTTAATTTTTATTTATTTTTTTGTTATTATTTTTTTAATATTTATATTGTAATAATTAACAAATGACCTTGTACATATTTCACTTCATCCAATAAGGCAATCTTAGATTCCCTAAGGAGAAGAACTCATGTACTCATGAACACAAAATACTTATTTATGCTCATTTGTATACATATTTTAGTATTTCTTCTAATTGTTTATTCATTTTTATAACTTCAATAAGTAGCTCGTTTATAAGCTCAATAAGGCTCGATTAGTTTAAAAATAAGTAGGTTGACAATGTTGTTTATTAGTCTACTTGATATGCTTGTAAATTTAGCAAACTGGCAGCTCGACAAAACTACTCATTAAAGTACTCGATTAGGCTCATTTATTTATCAACAAGCAGTTCAATAATACTACTCATTTCACTACTCGATAAAGCTCATTCAGTTAGCAAATAAATAGCTCGATAATACTATTTATTTAACTACTCAATAAGTCTCACTTTATATTGATGCTAAGAAATTGTATGTATAATGGACTTCTAAAAGTCCTTTTCATTAGCTCTATCACAAGTTTAGAGTTAATAATATATTATCAAAAAATAATTTAAAAACTACATTTAAAAGTTATTTTACAATAATAATTAACATAAATTAATTACAACTCACATTTTCTTATTGTAGATCAAATTTTTAACTTATAATATATATTCTAGTTTTTGACCAAATCTAATCTCATCAAATTAATGTTTAATCATATATTTGTTAGTTAATCGAAATTTAATAAATTAATATTGTTATTAGAATTAATTTTATATCTCTCTTTTTAATAGACTTTATGCCATCCTTTAACATATTATAAATTATAATAGATTAATATTATGTTTACACTTGTACTTTTTTTGTTATAGTTATTATATAGATTTTATGGAGGTGTAAAAATTAGAATATATATGAAGCTCTTTTAATTTTTTTCAAATATGTGCAAGTTTCCAATGGCTTTCTGAGGAATTTTTCATCACTAGCGGCTAGTTACAAACTGTCGCACGGCTTTTCGACGAATGGGAAATTTTCAGCAGATTTCCGACATAACCTGCTGTTAGAAATTTCCGGCGGATCTTTTCACGGGTTACTCCATCGATTCTTCGGATAAAACTTTCTTATAGATTTTTCATTGAAAATTCACCAGAAACTATTTTTTGATAGATAAATTGACTACGAAATGTATTTTCAATCAAGATTTTACTGGGAGAATGAATCCGTCAGAAACCTACATTTCCAACGAATATGGCTCGATTTCTAGCAAATTTTTCCATCAGAAATTCACAGTTTTCTTGTAGTGCATAAAAGAAGAAAACATCTTAAGAATATGGCAAAAATGCAATCAAATTTGTTGTCACATAAACTAATTTCATAAAAAATATCTTTTATAAGTTTCACCTACGATAAAATTTTTAAACCATAAGAAATATTTATAAAATTTAGTTTTTTTAATATGAAAAAAAATACCAAATTGTCGGTAATCTTCCAAAAAAATTCAATAAATCATAAAACCCAAAAAGAATATTTATTTTTTTTATTATAGTCTCCACTCATTTAGCTCTACACAATTAAAATTTTAACTTATAAAATGATCTAAAAATTCTATTTTTCAACAAAAGATTCTCAAATATTAGTGAGGAATCTCTCTTTGCCAATATATAGCTTAAATAGAAATATCAAGCCTTGATATAATCGAAAATTATGAAAGCAATCTTGATGCCAGCGTCGATTCAGTGAAAACATCAAGCTTAAAATATAATTGAAAACTTTGTGATATCAGTCGGCTCCTAAATATTGAGTGTTTATAGTCAAATCAAGCGTCTTAATGAGCTAGATCTAACAAGCATAAGATCTCATAATTTTGACTTCATTTGAGCATTCAAATACTTAAAATACATCAAATGATCGAATGAATCATTTCGAGCCGACCGATGGAGTTGTTTAGATTTTGCCTGTATTTACAGAGTGTCACTTCCATAAGCTATAAATAGCCTCTCATTCTTCACATGAGGAGAGGACAAGCTAAAGAAAAGAGAGAGAGCTTTCAGCATAATCATCGTCGGTCGGCGATCGACCATCGCGGTCATGCCGCGATTATCATCATTAACCACCATTGTTCCGCCGTAGACCACCATCGGTCCTTTGCCGTCGTCGACCGTCGTTAGTCTCTCCTCCACCATCACCCATGTAATGCCAGCCATCATTATATCGTCCTCGATCGCAGATCTTGCCACCGCTGGCCACCGCCTTACCATCTTATTGTTGGTCACGCGCCATCATCGGTCGCGTAAACCCGATCGCCCGGATTAAATGGCTATTACGTCATATCGCCACTATCTCATACTATAGATTACGATTCTCGATTTATATCGCTTTTCACTCTATATTCTTTATTGGGAAAACTTAAACTTTGTACTAAAATGACATATAGGAACATTTTACTAATTTGATATGATTTTTTCCCTCTTTTCAGGGTTTTTTCATGTAAAAATTCTGGAGTTTCTTATTCTCTTTTCAACTATCTGCGTGCATGATGGATTTCCTAACGAAGCTAAGGCGTGAAGTTTTATTCTACGACAACTGATTTTCTAGCACACAATAGTTTGGCGTCGTCGGTGGGAAACATTCCCTTTACATCTTCACAATGTTGACAATCTGATTTTATGTTCAGAACAATACTACCTATATGGTGAAGAAAATCTTACTCTCGAGGAACACATAAGAAGAATCAAGATTCATCAAATTTGATCCTTACTTTGTGGACAGGGGCAACTCTTAATCTCAAAAGATCATCCAAATCAATATTCTGAATATCTAATTGATTATCAATTCAAGAAGTAAATCAATAATACTCATGAAAAAGGCAAAGATCAAGGAGCAACTTTGGCTACAACCTCAAACGAATATTTTTGATTTGACCTCCTCCACACAGGTTAAATATCATCGAGTACTACTCTGACAAACAACCTCAGATATGTCATAACTTTGTACCTACTCCACATCGGTTAACGTCATCAAGTAACACTCTGGCAAACAATCTCGAATAGGTCATAACTTTATACCTACTTCACACAGGTTAACGTCAACGAGTGATACTCTGATAAATAATCTCAGAAAAATTAAAATATTTAACCTCTTCCACACAGGTTAACGTCATACATTGACAAAACAACCTCGGATGAGAGTTAAAACTATTGACTTCTTCCACACAGGTTAAATGTCATCAAGTAAAACTCTGACAAACAATCTCAGATAGGTCAAAAATCCTTGGTGGATTTGATTTGATATCTTCCATACAAGTTAACGTCATCAAGTAATACTTTGACAAACAACCTCGGATGGGTTAAAAATTCTCAGCGGATTCGATTCACCATCTTCCATACAGGTTACTCTCATCAAGTAATACTTCGACAAACAACCTCGGATGGGTCAAAAATCCTTAGTGGATTCGATTCGACCTCTTTTGTACAAATTAACGTCATCAAGTAACACTTTGACAAACAACCTCGGATGGGTCAAAAATCCTCAGCGGATTCGATTCAACCGCTTCCATACAGGTTACTGTCATCAAGTAATACTTTGACAAACTACCTCGGATGGGTCAAAAATCCTCAGCATATTCGATTTAATCTCTTCCATACATGTTAATGTTATCAAGTAACACTTTAGCAAACAATCTCAGATGGGTCAAAAATCCCCAGCGGATTCGATTTGACCTCTTTTATACAGGTTAATGTTATCAAGTAACACTTTGACAAATAACCTTGGATGGATCAAAAATTCTCATCGAATTTGACTCTATCCCTTTCATACAAGTCAATGGTATCAAGTAATATCATGAAGAATGATACTTTGAAATTATCTGCCAAAATTTCTGAGTTTTCTGAGGAATGATTCGTAATCAATGCTTCCCCACCACCTTGACAGTTGTCAACTATTGGAGTTTCAAGAAAATCAATTTTCTATAAACTACGCCTTGTAAACGGTCCAACGGGAGGAGACACCTCTTTCAAGGGAAAATCAAAGCCTTGTCGTATGAACTACAAGCCTTGATCGCCTCCGAATCCGGTCGGTCTGATGAGGACAATTGACACTTCTCTTGAGAGAAAACTAGAGCCTCACTGTATAAACTATGGGCCTTGATCACCTCAGGACCTGTGTCGGCGAGGATAGTTGGCCTCTCGAGAAGAGAGCCTGTGTATGAACTACGGGCTTTGATCGCTTAAACTCTTATCGGCGAGGGGCGGTTCGCCTCATTGAAAACTAGAGCCTCGCCGTATAAACTACGGGCCTTGATCGCCTTCAAACCAGGTCGGTCCGACGAGAACAGTTGACGCCACTCTCGAGTGAAAACTGAAGCCTCGCCCTATGAACTACGGGCCTTGATCTCCTCCAAGCTTGGTCGGTCTAACGAGGACAGTTGACACCTCTTTCGAGGAAAAACTGAAGCCTCACTGTATAAACTACGGGCCTTGATCACCTTGATCAGATGAGGGATTGACACCTCTCTCGAGGAAAAAAGCGTGCCATATGAACTACGCCTTGATCACCTCCAAACCGGTCGGTGAGGGATTAACACCTCTCTCGAGGAAAAGCGGAACCTGTGCCTTCCTGGCCTTTATCCCAGCCGGTCGAGGGACTTGGCGCTCTCTCGAGGGAAAATCAGAGCCTCGCCGTATAAATTACGGGCCTTGATCGCCTCCAAACCCGGTCGGTCCGACAAGGACAGTTGACGCCTCTTTTAAGGGAAAACTAGAGCCTCGCTGAATGAACTACGGGCCTTATTCGCCTCCAAAACTGGTCGATCCAACGAGGACAGTTGACACCTACCTCGAGGGAAAATCGAAGCCTCGTCGTATGAACTACAGGCCTTTATCACTTCCAAATTTCGTCAGTCCGATAAGGATAGTTGACGTCTCTCTTGAGGGAAAATCGGAGACTCGCCGTATGAACTATGGGCCTTGATCGCCTCCAAACCCGGTCGATTTGACGAGGATAGTTGACGCCTCTTTCGAAGGAAAATCGGAGCCTCGTCATATGAACTACGGGCCTTGATCACCTTCGAACCCGGTCGGTCCGACGACAATAATTGATGCCTCTCTCAAGGGAAAACTGGAGCCTTGCCGTATGAACTATGGATATTGATCGCCTCCAAACCGTCATCCCAAGGGATTGATCTTTCGAGAAAACTGAGCCACCAGATGAACTCGGCCTTGATCTCAACGGTGAATGATGATGGCGGTTGACCTCTCTCGAGGAAAACGAGCCTCGCAATATGAACTACGGCGCTAACCGGCGGTCATGAGCAGTTGATGCCTCTCGAGGAAAATGAGCCTTGTCTGAACTTGGTCTTTATCACCTACAAACTTGGTCGGTCCGACGAAGACAGTTGATACCTCTCTCGAGGAAAAATCGGAGCCTCGCCATATGAACAACGGGCTTTGATCATCTCCAAATCTCGTCGGTCCGATGAGGACAGTTGACACCTCTCTCGAGAGAAAACCGGAGCCTCACCGTAAAACTACGGGCCTTTATCACCTCCAAACCCGGTCGGTCCGACGAGGACAGTTGGCGCCTCTTTCAAGAGAAAACCGGAGCCTCGTCATATGAACTACGGCCTTGATCACCTCCAAACCCGGTCAGTCCGACGATGACAGTTGACGCCTCTTTTGAGAAAAAATTGAAGCCTCGCCGTATGAACTACGAGCCTTGATCGCCTTTGAACCCGGTCGGTCCGACAAGGACAGTTGATGCCTCTCTCGAGGGAAAACTAGAGCCTCGTCATATAAACTATGAGTTTTGATCAACAGAACAAATGACCTTCTTTGCAAAAGAAGGTCAGAGCTTCGCTGACAAAAGGAAAAAAAAAATTTACCCTTAGCCCCTGAACTTCTACTAGATAATTTCTCATCCAACGCAGAAGAGCACTAGAGCATATGGGAAAAAATTGTGTCTCCTTACTGTACCCTAGGGGGGTTTTTATAGATCCACTATATGGGGCAAGAAGAGAATAAATTAAAAAAATCGAAAAAAAACTTTCATCTCCTCATTATGACTAGTGTTTGTCAACCATTTAATTAAAAAAAAAAACTCTCTTCTCATTATGGCTAGCGTTTGTCAGCCATTTAATTAAAAAAACCCTCACCTCATTATGACATTTAATTAAAAAAAACCATCTCCTCATTATGACATTTAATTAAAAAAAATTCTTTCCTCATTATGAAATTTAATTAAAAAAAATCCCTCTCTTTCAAGATTAAATGCCGATATATATAAATAAATATTGATAATTAATTAGTTAATAAATAAATTAATATATATAACATATGAAATTACAAATCTTAATAATAAGTAAAGTTATTTTATTTTTAAAAAAATTAATATATTTTTGGATGAAATAAGTAATGTCATCCAAAAATAAGAGAGCAACTAATATGACACTGAAAATTTCACTAGTCAAAGCCCGAATCTTGATGTCAAAAGCAATCTGATTGTGAGTGAAGACTAACCCAGATCAAGCGCTTAAAATATAATTAAAAATTTTGTGATATCAATCAGCTCCTAAATATGGAGTGTTTATAGTCAAATCGAGCGTCTTGACGAGCCGGATCTAACAAGCCTAAGATCTCATAATTCTGACTTCATTTAAGCATTCAAATACTTAAAATACATCAGATGATCGAAGGAATCATTTCAAGTCATCCAATGGAGTGGTTTGGATTTTGTCTGCATTTACAAATATGTCACTTCCATAATCTATAAATAGCCCCTCATTCTTCACATAAGGAGAGGCCAAGCTAAAGAGAAGAGAGAGCTTTGAAACTTGAAGAACCTCCAAGCATAATCGTGTCGTTAGTGAGGTCCGCACCACCGGTCATCAGTGATCGCCACCATCATCGCCATCCCATTGTCGACCATCGCCTTTCGCGGTCCCGACCGGCCGCCTCGTCAACCACCGGCGGTCCTTGCGCCGTCATATATCGTTGGTCACCACCATATCATTACCATCAATCGCGTGCTCATTTGCCATTCTTGTCACTGGCTGCGATCGCAGTCACCGCCGCTCATCACCGCCTACTGATTTATTGTTTGGTCGCCATGCTCACGGTCACCACCGTAGCCACCCACTAGTGATCATCACGGTGTCATTCACTTGCCGCGCCACCGCAGTTAGCCCAACTACCTCTGCATAGCTGTTGTTACCTGATTTTGGGATTTCCATTGTTAGACTTTCTCACATACAACTCTGTATTCCCGTTATTGGGAAAACTTAAACTTTGTACTCCAAAATAGACATATAGTGGAACATTTTTACTAGGCTATGTCCCGTGATTTTTTCTCTCTTTTCAGGATTTTTCCACGAAAAAATTTTGGAGTTTCTTATTCTCTTTTCAACTATCTGTGTGCGTGGTAGATTTCCCGACGAAGCTATGGCGTGAAGTTTTATTCTACCGCAATTAATTTTCTAGCATGCAACAAGCCTAAATTCTAACTTTTCAAAAGTTAGATATTTTCAATTTCTAAAATTACCTCTACTTTTACTTTCAATCAAAATTATGAAAATGTGATGCATTAATCTTGGGTGATAATTTTTTTAAAAATCACACAAAAACATGAAATCACATCACATCTATATTATCACTTCTTAAAATGCCTAAATTCTCAATTTCTTTATGATGAAGATAAATTGCATTTCTAAGATTTTCTATTGCCCACACATTATTTTCTGTTGAGACAAAATCAACATAATTGGATACTTTGAGCATGACTTACAATAATAAGATTATTTTGTTTTATTTTAAATGTTCTAACTTTAAGCCTCTCCAAAATTAGATTAAACTAACAACCCGATTGAATCGCACATTTTTTTTTAATGTGACCAACATAATTGATGCTTTTAGACATGTCACCTCCATCCCTTCCTCCCTCACTCATTGCCTTTCCTCCTCCTCCATCATATCATACCTCCAATACATGAAAATACCTCATAAATAAATATTAATTAAAATGTATCATTTCCTTTTAACCCTCCAAAATTAAGTTAAACTATAATTTTATAGCCAAATAAAGCTCCCTATGTCGATAATTGGAGCCCAAACTCAAATATTATAGCTCGGCTTATTAAGCACCAAAACTATCTTAATTAAATAATGATGGATTAAGTGATTAAGACTTAAACCATCTCAATGTTATCTTTACTAGCTAATAAAAAATATATTAACTCAATGAATTAAATATAATATTTTTAATAGGTCACTTAACCAAATCTATCCATCTAAATAAGTTTATCCCCATTAGTCACTTTTTTGACTTAAAATGCTAATTCCACTTAGGGATGTTTAGATGTTAGAAAAAGGAACGTAGTGTAAAGTGAATGTAAAATATTTGAATTACTTTTAGATTGTTTGGTTGAGAACTCTACAAATACATGAGTTTATTTTTATTTTATTTTATTTTTTTATAGAATAAATGTAATGTAAAGTATTCGTAGAGTGTGAAGGTGTGATGAGGAGAGAGATTGCCGTGAGCTGAGCGTAGCATAACACTTAATACGTTAACAATGTGTTTGAAATTTGTCTAAATCGAACGAATTTCAAATACACCAAAAATAACCCTTTCAATATTTCTAAATACTTCACTTCACGTACCTAATTTTACTTTGCACTATGTCAAACACATAAAAAATTAAAATGCACTAGATTCACTTTACTTCATTTTATACTCAAACAAAATAGCCCATTAAATAAAATGCAATTACCCTCAGTCAATACACTATATATATAATTAAATTTTCTCAACAAAATTTTCACCAAATAGATCTTTTAAAATTCTAACATATTTTAAAAGAATTGATATGGCTCTCAAAATATGACTAGTCAAAGCACAATCTTGATGTCGGCGATATGATTTTGAGTCAAAACCGTCGATCAAGACTTATAATATCATTGGAATCTTTGGGACATCAATTAAATTCCAAAACTCTCAAATATGGAGTGTTTATAGTCAAATCGAAGCGTCTCAAGAGCCGGATCGAGCCTAAGATCTCATAATTGACTTCATTTGGGCATCCAAATGCTCAAAATCATCAAATGATCAAGGAATCATCCCAAACCGTCCGATCGAGGAGGTATGGGCCTTTGAATTTTCAAGAATACTCCTCCCATCTATAAATAGCCCTTCCTCCATGAAGGAATAAGTGAAGTGAAGTGAAGTGAAGTGAAGGAAGAAGAAGAGGAAAGCGGAAGAGTCAAGCAGAAGAAGAAGAGGAAGAATCAAGCAGGAAGAAGAAGGAAGAGTCAGCAGGGAAGAAGCGAAGAGTCCAGCAAGGAAAAGCGGAAGTGTCCAGAAAGAAGAAGCGGAAGAGTCAAGCGAGGAAGAAGGGAAGAATCAAAAGGAAGAGGAAGAATCCAAAGGAAGAAGAGGAAAAGTCTAAGCAAGAGGAAGAAGAAGCTTTGAAGCAGATCCTCCAAGCAGTCGCTGTTCACGATCATCAACCACCATCTGCCACTTTCATCGCCAATTGTCCTACATCTCCACTACTAAGAATTCTCGATCGTTGTCACATTTGCTTTTTTTCCCTCATCAATTCAGAATCTTGTATCAGGAAGACTAGACTCAAAACATCATAGAAGCTTTTCTTGAAGGCAGTGATTTTCCCCGAGGTTTTCCACGTTAAAAATTCCAGGTGTCTTGTTCATTTCTTTGATTACCGTGTGTGTCTTTGACTTCTCAATAAATAAACTTTCTCTTCATGATTTTCTAGCACGCAACAAGAATAAAAATAAATATACTTTAAATAATTATTCTTGTTGATTTTATAATTTAATATTATAAATAATCTTTCAAGTTAATTAATTTTTTTACATAAATATGAAATTAGTTAATAAAATGTATTTTATAAAAGATTTTTATTTTTTAAAACTATGTAATAAAATTTTAGATTTAGTCGATGACAATAATTTTCAATTTGACAAATTATAGATTGTTAAATCAAACATGATGCCTTTTAAAAAAAAAAAATTCAAAATTTTACTCTTTATTTAAAAGAACATGGTTTTAATTTCGCTCAAATTTTGAGAGGATATAAATTAACTAAATTATAAAATTATAAAATTATAAAATAAAATTTTAAGTGTCCCACGGCCCCCCTTAGATCTCCCAATGATTGAATAATTAGTGTATAACTATATAAGATTTATACTAAAATCTACAATAATAATGATTTAATTGTCCAACTAATTTTTTATCGAAAAAATGACTTCATAAACATATTTTATCATGTTAAAAAAATGATTTATTATCAAATATATTCGTATATTTCTTTGGAAAAATACGGCTTTGCTCCCAATGAAGCCATCTCCTATCAACAATTATTAAATTTATTTAATATGAACATAATTAATTACTTTTATATATCACATTTATTTTTTAAGTAAATCCAATAATTTTGTCACACAGCGTTGGCTGCCTGGCTCCAATTACCTAACATAGGGGTAAGGCGGAGTAACTGGCGGTGGCGGGGGGCTGGGCTGGGGACCAGCCCCGAGATCTGACCCGATTGGGCCGTACGGCCAGTGCGAGGTGGGATGTATTGGGGCGCTCGCTTATCTTTTGTGGGCCTCATCATGAATATGGCTGCTGGTATAGATTGTATCGGTGAAAATGATTGATCACTTTTAATGCTAATTGGGTTCTCATGACATGGGCGTGGGATGGCAATAATTGAGACCTTTTAAGATGCGGGCGAAATACATTTAAACTAAGCTTAGGGGTTATTGGATTTGCTCAAGGCGCTATTTAGTTGCCAGTATTTAGAATATAAAATAAATTAAATACAGAGAATTTAATTTTTTAAGTATTTGATATAGTGCAAAGTAAAATTATAATATATTTATGATGTATTCGAAATATATTAGAATGATTAGATATTTAAAATTCTTAATTTGAATTTAAATATATTAGAAACCTCATCTGACTACCCGCCAAAAATATTTTTATATTATATTTATTTTAAAAAAAGAATGACTCATATATTTTGTAAAATCAAATAATTAAGTAATCTAAATACTCTATTATTTTTTATATTTTTTTACATTATATTAGAACTAAATAATTAGCAATAACCAGAGGCATTGTGTGAAAATATTTAAAATTTGATCAAAATGAGCCAAATTTAGAATAAAAGAAAATTTTTGTATTGTTTCCTTTAACTCTAAACTATATCTTAAAATTTTCAAAATTCCTATATTTGAAATATAATATACCCATCTTACTTCAGAAAATCATTTAAATAATAATTTATTAAGATGGACAAATGTTTATTTTGAATTAAAATTATTTAAGTTAAGCCAAAAGGATTCCTAATTTAATCTAAACCATTGAACCTCAGCTGAAACAACCGAAACGGTAGCAAAGTAATGAAAACAATCTAAACCTCATTTTAAGTTATTATATTTATGATTTCAAAAAATATTAAAAAAATTGATTTGAAATATTTATATAATATTTTAAACACTCTTTAAGCTAAATAGGTGTAGCATCAAAATTATTGAAACCAACATAGTAAATTTCTGAAATTCAAACTAAAACATCGTTCATTAAAACTATTTACTTGAATATTTTTAAAATTCATATATTTAATAAATACAAATAAAATGTCTGTATTTTATTATTTGGTTGGATCCATATAAATGGAAATATTAATTTTTGTGTTTGTTATAATATATTTTCGGTGTGTCGGTAAATGAGCCAACAAGATAGATTGATCCAAACCCATCTAAACAATTTGAGTTTGAGTAACCAAATTATTATTTGGGTGAGTTCAAGTTAATTATATAGATCTGATCATTGTCCAGGTTAAATTTGATTTGCTCAAATAACCTAAATTAACTTGAAATTATTATCCAAACTTGGGTTAATTAGATTGTGTTAAAATAAGCATGTATATGATTAGATTAAAGGAGTCTTATTTAGGCTAATCAAACTATCTTAATCTAAGAATTTAAATGGTGGATATAATAAATAGGTTATATTGGCAGGATTCGAATTAGGAAGGTGATAAATGAGTAATTTGATATCTCATATAATAGAAATTATAAAATTCAGGAGAAAAATTACTTCCTTCCTGGGTCCGCCCCTGTACAGTATTTATTCTAAAATTCTTGTAACTATAAAGGGCCTACGTATATAGCATATGTAAGGAGCGTGTTGAAATCATGCATACATAATAATAAAATTACCCCTCTCACGTGATCAAATCTCTCTCTTATTTAGAATTTTTTTATTTTTATTTTTTGAGAATTTAAAGAATGTGGATGATAGACCAATAATTTGAAAGGGAGAAATAGATGGAACAAGAGCACGTAGGCCGGATAGAGAAGCGTGTGAGAGCTGGAAACAAGTAAAGGAAAAGAGGATGTGCTTGAATGATCCGCGCAGACCCACTGTCTCTTAGCTCAGTTGGTGGCTGCGGAACCCCTGGTTGAATCTCTCCAGAAGCAGCCACGAAATGCGAAATTGGCGTCACGTGGTGGATGACAGATGTGGCTCGGTTTATGGGATTAGTCACTCGTCACTCATCCAGATGGTGTCTGGATAAAATGATCCATGCAGAGATATAGTTTAGACAGAAATAAGCCTCTCTTGCTCATGGTTGGAATTTAACCAAAACTCTTGGTGAGTTTGATTCATCTTCAGAGCGGAAGCGTCCGCATGAGAATATCGACGCACGATGGTGATGAATGTGATATTTTGGGATTAATATAACATCCCACCTATAAAATAGATGAGATATTGGATGAATACCCTTCCAAAAAAAAAAAAAAAAACAGAGAAACAGCCACAGCAACATGACTACTTACTACGTAAGAGGAAGTTGACAAACCATACGTTCCAAGGATTGAAAATCAGTTCAAAACAACTTTATCGATATAAAGTCTCTTTCACGACAGCCAAATTACAGATAATTGCTTATATATATAATGGTTAGAAATTATGACATTTTCTAGCTTAATAATATCTGCAGCTGTGTAATTCATAATTATTATATATTCATATTTCGCTGAGTAATGCTGATCGTGTAAAAATGAATTTATATTTATTTTTTGCATCTATAATTTGTACCAGATAAAAAAATATTTTTTTGGTTCATAGAGGAAAATAATTAATTCTGTTAGAAAGTACTAATAGAACTTTTATTAGCACAGATTTTATTGTACATCAATACACATATAATTAAGTAAATTTTCTTAGGCAATTTTTTTAAATTAAGTATCATTAAAAATAATTAAAATATATATAATCGCTCACTTAGTGGGCGATAACGATCATTCATTTCGTAGTGTTATGCGGTGTTATGAAGCCGATCCACTTAGTGACGGCCGACTTCATTAATAACGTCACTAGCAGCGTAAATTAAAATAGGTCGATCGGACCAATCGTTTCTATCTCTCTCAGATTCAACGCTTTCTAAGCTTCGTCTCCACGAGTGCCGGTCGGTTTTCTCCTCCCAGAACGGTCCTCTTAGTCTCCAGTTTTCCTCGTCATATGCTCGCGGCATTGTGCCATTTTCTCCTTCCATCCAAAAGCAACTCGTTTTCTTTCCGACAGCCGCGTCCATGGTGTTTAATGACTTCCCTCTCCATTTAGCAGCCGTTGGAAGCCAACATTAGCTTCTGGCGATGATTCCAGCGGCTCCATTTTGTTTGGGGAAGTTTCCTGCGGCGGATTCTACCATTTTTTGCGCACATTCCCGTCGTTCTTTGTCAACATACGGTAAATCTCTATTTCTTTTCATTTATAAATTAGTAGAGTATGTGTGCTAGAGATTAGAGTTGTATGATTAGAATTTTGTGGTTGGGTTTGATTTGTATGTTTGTGTTAGTATTGCGGTTCAGGTGATAAGATGCCGAGTATAGTATTATTCATGGTGTACAACATAATTTTGAAAAGTAAGAGTTGGGTTTGAGTTCTTGCAGTTGGCTAATAAGCTTAGAGTCCTGTTAGTTGTAGTGACGTTAGATGACGGCGTCTATATAATGTGTCAATTGATTTAATTTCTTATGATTTATGTAGTTTATTTCATAAGAGTGAATAGAGAATTTGTTTCACTGATCTTTTTCTATGGAGGCGAACTAAGTATCGACGAGCAATTCAGTCCAAGTTATGTGGGAGGTCGAAATCGTCCAGTTAAGGTTTTGCGTCACAACACCTTATTGGAATTGAAACAAAGAATTATGAGATCCTTGCACATTGATTCAGAGCGTCATACAGTCACTCTTACATGTCGTTATCCGGTGGGTAATGGATTTATAGCGTTTGTTATATCTGACGACGACGTTTGCGATGTTACACTGGACGAAGCTTCCCGTTAGATATTAATGTTGTATGTCGAAGTGGAGGATGTTAATGTTGCATCCACATCAGTTGATCCGGTAATAAGATCAGATATACCCAGATCAGATTTCATCACACATGCACCTCTGGCGACAGTAGCGGCTTTGATGAGTTGATTCTCGTGGATACCTTATCAATATTTCCACTTATACTTGTAATAATTAATATGATAGTTTGTCATCCAACTTATGAGTTTTGTGGCAGCGTGATGTTATTTATCGTTCGGAGAATGTCTCGAGTCTTCTGACGATGATGAGTATCGGTATGGCGTGATTCAAGTAGTGAAAGTCGCGGGATATTAGTGATGATGATTGTTCTTATTATTTGATTGTATATTACTTTAATTCTATACTAGAAAAAAAAATTAATTCAAGAAAATAAAATTCATCGCCTCATTCCTATATCTCACCAAACAACCCCTTACAACAATACTAATGCCACCGGCCTCAATTTTCAGAATGGATAAACTTATATGTTAGGACTAAAGTAAAGGATAAAAAATTTTTAAGAAAGACAAATGATTAATTTGATACCTCATATAAGAGATATTATAAAATTCAAAGATAGAATTACCCCCTCCTCCGTCTGGGTCCGCCCCTAAACAGTATTTATTCTAAAATTCTTGTAACTATAAAGGGCCTACGTACATAGCATTTGTAAGGAGCGTGTTGAAATCATGCATACATAATGATAAAATTACCCCCTCTCACGTGATCAAATCTCTCTCTTATTTAGATTTTTTTTTTTTTTTTTGAGAATTTAAAGAATGTGGATGATAGACCAATAATTTGAAAGGGAGAAATAGATGGAACAAGAGCACGTAGGCCGGATAGAGAAGCGTGAGAGAGCTGGAAACAAGTTAAGGAAAAGAGGATATGCTTGAATAGGGCTGTCAAAAGTTATTCGCTGAAACTTCGTGTTCGCCATTACGTGCTGCGTGTTAGCCGTTAGTTAACTAAATGAGTCAACACGACATACATTTAAGCTCGATATATAAGGTACGTGAACAATCATTGTTCGATGGTTTGACTGATTTAGCTCGAAATAAAAAAATATATTATATTATTATTATTATTATTTATTCCTATTATTATTATTATTATTATTATTATTATTATTGTATTACTATTATTTTTATTTATTACTATTATTATTATTATTATTATTATTATTTTATTACTATTATTTTTATTTATTATAATTACTTATTACTATTATTATTATTATTATTATTATTATTATTATTATTATTATTATTATTATATATACATACGAACACATTTAAATGCTCCAATCTGAGGTATGACTCGGTTAAAATTTTTATTATCAAGATTAGCGTGTTGAATTCTCATACAGCCGAAAAGGCATTATTAGCGAGCGATCGTGTTCGACTCGTTAACTTCGTTTAGTTAAGCAGGCGAATCTAAGACGTTTATTTCGATATATAAGCGAAGCGAACGAACAAAATAAATTTCAACGAGCAGAACATGATCAAGGGATTACGCTCATTTTGACTCGTTCGTTTACATATGCTTGAATGAGCAGCGATATGAATATAGTTTAGAAACTAAATTTGGTTAAGCTCGATTGAAAACTCTTCGGACCGAGTTTGATTCCTCTTCGTGGAGGAGCGCATGAACATCAAGAATCTTACGCTACGGGTGATTTAATGCTTTTACGTCTGCGGATACTCATCCTCACTTACAAAATGGATGGAGTGTTGGGTGGATACCCTTCCAAAAAAAAAAAAACAGAGAAATAGCCACAGCAACATGACTACTTACTACGTAAGAGGAAGTTGACAAACCATACGTTCCAAAGGATTGAAAATCAGTTCAAAACAACTTTATCGATATAAAGTCTCTTTCACGACAGCCAAATTACAGATAATTGCTTATATATATAATGGTTAGAAATTATGACATTTTCTAGCTTAATAATATCTGCAGCTGTGTAATTCATAATTATTATATATTCATATTTCGCTGAGTAATGCTGATCGTGTAAAAATGAATTTATATTTATTTTTTGCATCTATAATTTGTACCAGATTAAAAAATGATTTTTTGGTTCATAGAGGAAAATAATTAATTCTGTTAGAAAGTACTAATAGAACTTTTATTAGCACAGATTTTATTGTACATCAATACACATATAATTAAGTAAATTTTCTTAGGCAATTTTTTTAAATTAATTATCATTAGAACCTTAATTAGGGAATTAAGTATCATTAAAAATAATTGAATATATCACCCAAATGAGCGACGCTTCTACCGACGCCAATGGTAGTAGGAATTAAAATAGGTCGACGGACCGATCGCTTTATCTCCTCTCAGATTCCTTCGATTCGCTTCTCGACCTGAAGCTTCACACGAGGCCGGCCGGTTTTCTCCTCCCGAGCACTGTCCTCTTCGTCTCCAAGCTTCCCGGCATCGATGATTTCAACCGCAGATTGTGCCGTTTTATCCTTCCATCCAAAAGCAACTCGTTTTCTTTCCGACAACGGTGACTCTCCTCCATCTAGTTCTTGGAAGCCAACATTAGTTTCCAAGGTTTTTGGGGAAGTTTCTAGTGATTCTACCATTTTGCGACATTCCGTCGTCGTCAACAAGAACCCTATTTCTTTTCATTTATAAATTAGTAGTATGTGTGTGGATTAGAGTATTTGGTTAGAATTTTGTGGTTTGATTTGATTTGTATGTTTGTGTTACGTCATGGTGATAAGATGGTATAGTATTATTTAGAGTGTACAATATAATTTTGTATGAGTTGGGTTTGAGTTGTTGCAGCTAATAAGCTTAGAGCCCCGTAGTTATAAGATGTTGATGATCTGCATAGTGACAGATGACTCTGCCTATATAATGTGTCAATTGATTTAAATTTCTTATGATTTATGTAGTTTATTTCACAAGAATGAATAGAAAATTTGTTTCGCTGATCCTTTTATGGATTAACTAAGTATCGTGCAATTCACCCAAGTTATGTCAAAATCGCCCGCCAAGGTTTCGCCACAACACTTTACTTAATTGAATCAAAGAATTATGAGATCTTTGCACATATTCGATCAGAAGGCCATACAGTCGCTATCCAAAGGTAACGGATTTCAAGAAAAGGCTATATTCAAGACGACGCATGATGTTACACCTGGACGTAAGCTTCCCGCCGATATTAATGTCAGAAGTGGAGAATGTTAATGTGATCCACATCACCGATCCCAATAAGATCAAGAGATATACCAATGCCGCATAAAGGATTTCATGCATTCCTCTCGCACACACACAGCCTTCGATGAGTTGATTTCCGTGTAATACCTTGTCAACCTTTCCCCGCTTATACTTGTAATAATTAATACGATAGTTTACCATCCAACTTATGAGTTTTGTGGAGATGATGATTTATCGCTCGAGAGGAACCGACTCGTGCTGCTACAAGCGATGATGAGATATGAGTAAAGTGGTTCGAAGTGAGTCCGATAGTGATATGATGACGTCACTGTTCACTGGGTTAAGTGGATTGGGAATCTGAGACCACTATCTTTAAAAAATTATTCACTCAAAAATATTGATAGTGAAAGTCAGATGATGTCCATAAACGAGTATGTATAGATGTGTCAAACTACGAGAGAGTGGGACAACAATATTTACTTTGATGGTCCATCTGATGAAAATGTCATAATAGATGATATTGAAATCACAAGTGACCTTGTCGAAAGTATGTATTTCGTAAGTAAACAAAGTCTTCAATTTACTGTTATTGGGTGGTGCATAGTGAATAATGTTCAATTCCAAACAGTGACCTCTAACCAAAAAATTATAGACGATTATACACCCATGATAGTCCTACATGACCATGTAAAGCCAGATTGTAAATAAAGAACAGACACTTAGGGGGTGCTTGGAGAATATCCAGAGTTGGGGAAAATCGTAGATATACCAATGCAGTAAGTGTAGCTGGTCATCGATAGGTTCAAAATTCATACTACTTCATTATACCTATGATCGATTCCAAACCTGGGAGATTATGGAATGGAGTCTAAATTTAATGTTAAAATTTCATACATGAAGGTCTGGGATGCAAGGTGTAAGGAAATAAAAGCAATCTTTGGCAGTTGGGAAGAGTCTTACAAGACTCTCGCCTTATATTTAATATTATCAACTCTCTTACATTCTGAATTCAATCTAGTAGTACACGCTCCAAAGACTTTTGGGCATTTGATCTTTTATTATCTGGGTAGTCCGACTGCACCAAGCTGAAGCTAGACGGTACATTTTGTTACATGTACATTATTAACTATTATTGGAATAGATGGAAATAAGGGTTATTTTACTTGCCTCTGTGAGTCCGAAATTTCCTCGGTTATGGTTCTTGATATGCTTATATGATATGATGTCTATTTTGTCTGCTAGATATAATTTGTGCATAATATCTGATAAACATGCTAGTGTATTCGTTTTGTCGAGAGGTGTGCTGCCTTTTCACGCCATCTCAGAAAATTTTAAAAAAGGTAATACGTAGATTGGGATTGGTGATGTTGAATTTCTATGCCGTAAGATGTATATGGTAGAAAAAACACCGATGATATCCGTGGGTTCAATCGCTTTCATGTTAGATATTAAAATGTGAAAGAAGAAGCTCACAAATGGTTTAGAGTGCAATATTAAATGGTCACTGTACATTATCGTGGAATGCATTATGATACAATGACGACTCTAATGCATCTGAAAGTGTTTTAACTGGCGTTTTACCGATTCAAACTCTAATTATTATTATTTACTACAACTTAGTTGCATTATTCATGAAAATACTTGCCACTACAACTCAACAATAGGAGGACAACTTATCTATTTTCACCCAAACGATATCCACAATGTTACCAGAATGAAAGGGAAGCTTTACATTTCCTCGAACATCAACCCCTGAGATGTAGTATTTGACAGTTCTGATCATTTAGAGTTGATTTGTGATAATGAGCACACACCTAGAGTGGTGTGATTTCACGCAGACGACAGGCATTGTTTAGGATAGTCTATTTCTGGCAGACTACATTTATTCTTATCTATTTTATTTTTATTTCTGTATCATCAATTTATGTAAATACTTATACTCACTTTTTGAAATGAAAACTTGTAAATAATCAATTTTATTTTTATTTATCATTTATTATTTGTTCTTAGATGTTATAGATCTACTTAAATGAAAACTTACAAACTCTAAGGTTGAGTTGTGTCAAACACAATCAATCATGTAAAAAAAAAATTTATCAGGTCACTGTGGGCAACCTGGCTTTCACAACACCGTGCCAAGCCACGCTTAACTACATGGCTACCTAGTAACCCATTAAGTGGGTGACTATACCTATTTTTAAATTTTTTTCTAATGATACTTAATTGCCTAATTAAGTTTCTAATGATACTTAATTTAAAAAATTGCCATTTTCTTACATATTAATTATGTATTAACTAGTGATCATTTTTTTTACAATGACATGTGGTATTACTACAACAACAACAACAACAAGAAGCCTTTATCCCACTATGTGGGGTCGGCTACATGAATCCTTCGTCTCCATTGTGTCATATTATGTGTCAAATTCTCATTTAATTCAAGTATACTAAGGTCATTTTTTATACATCTTAATCACATCTTTTTAATCTCTAAGAGTAAAGCCACTCATCCACCTGAGCATCCTCATCTCTGTAATACTTAACTTAGTCTCATGCTTCTCTTTTATTGGCCAACATTCTGCACCATAAATCATTGCAGGTCTTACCACCATCTTATAAAATTTTCCCTTAAGTTTAAGCACACAGGCCAGATGCATTCCTTCACTTCAACCATCCAACTTGAATTCTACTAATAACATATCCATATATTTCACCATCATTTTGAACAATAGAGTCTAAATATCTGAATCGCCAACTCTTTTTAATGACTTGTTCACCTAATGTTAAAACACTATCACTATAACTTCTACAACTAAAATTACACTCCATATATTCAATTTTAGAACTACTTAAACGAAAACCTTAGACTCTGTTGACCTCCATAATTCAAGTTTCGACTCTCTGGGCCTTATCAAGAAGAAGAATGTCATCAAAGAAAAGCATACACCAAGGTACATCTTCTTGTAAATGCCTAAGAAGAACATCCATAACTAAAGTAAAAAAGATAAGGGCTTAAAGATGATCCTTGATGTCCAACTAAATAAGTGTCAATACACAATCTCTAGTATACATATCCCAATGACTTGAATATAACCAATATTAACTCATTTTTGTTCTAGAACTCCAAAGAATATCTCTGAAACTTTATCATAAGCTTTCTTTCTAAATCAATAAATATCATAGATCCTCCTTACTTTCTTTTATACTTCCATTAAACCTCTTAACAAATGTATAGATTCATAGTAGATCTACCCTGCATGAAACCAACTGATCAGGAGAAACTTTGTATCACATCGTAACCTATGCTCAATTACTTCTCATAATTTTAATGTATGACACATTAACTTAATTCTCCCTCTAATTTGCACACTTATATGCATCACCTTTATTCTTAAATATATAAACCAACAAACTCTTTTCTCCACTCATCTCGATCTTTTTCCTTTAAAATAACATTAAAAAGATTTTGTAAGCCAAGAAATTCCTCGATCTCCTAAATATTTCCACACTTTCCAAATATCATCGTGACTTACTATTTTTTTTACATTTCATTTTCTTTAAAGCTTCTAACTTCATATTTACTAATACAATGATAAAAGTAAATTTCTATTTTTCTTGGTATTATTACTAAAATCAATCGTATTTTCAGATCATTCATTGAAAAGTTTATCAAAATACCTCATCCACCTATTTTCAATATCCTTTTCTAAGAAAAAATATTTTATTATTTTGCACATTTTTTAACAACTTACTTAATTTTACTTGCTACTTTTTCTCACATAATATTAGCTTCTTTATGAACATCCCAAATTCTAAGCTCAGAATTTTACTCTTAAAAATATTTTATTCATGTATTTTAAGTGCCCCATCTAATCCTAACAATAAATTGATTTATTTTTTTCTCTTACAATCTTTCATTTTCAAATTTAAAACTAATAATCGAGAATCACGCTGTAATTTAAACTTTCACTTAGAATGACCTTACACCTAAAACAATCTATTTTTCTTATAAAAAATAATCAAATCGTGTTTTCTATATCCATTTTATAAGTAATAATATATTCATCTCTTTTCTTAAATAAAATATTAGCAATTACAAATCATGTAAAGCAAAATCTAATATAGTCTACCTTCTTCATTAATCACTCCAAATTCATAACTATCATGAATACTTTTAAAATCTTCTACCACTCTACCAATATGTCCATTTAAATCTCCTCCAATAAATACTTTTTCTTGAAGATGTATCTTTTATATTAATCCCTCTAATTCATTCAAAAAATTTCTTTTAAGCCTACATCCAAATCTACTTGAGGAGCATAAACACTTCTAATATTAATAATCTTAATATCAATAATAATCTTTAAAGTTATAATTCTATCTCCACATCTATTAATTTTTATAATATTATCCTTCAAACTTTTATCTATAATCACACCAACGTCATTTCTAATTGGACTTCTACATGAATACCAAAGTTTAAAACCTAAACTATCAATCTCATTAGCCTTCTCCTTAACCCATTTAGTTTTTTAAACATATAAAATATTTATCTTTCTATGAACTATAATATCTATTAATTTTATTAATTTACCTATAAGAGTACTTATATTCTAAGTTTCTAACCTAATTCTAGTTTCATGGATTAACTTTTTTGCCCGCATCAATCCATAACATGGAAACCCTTGATTATTTGACACGGACCGATGTAGCCTTTTACTTTTTTTTCATCATCCATTATCACATCATTATATGATATTTTAAAGGATTCATGTCATGGTTAATTCGACAAGTTTTATCCTAGCTGTTGACTGCCTATCGCAACTCTCCATTTTTCATATCCGGACTTGAGATCGGCAAAATAGTGTTACTATTAAGTCAAATTATTATAAGAATTCTAATATGAATTTCTTTCTGAATCTTTTTTTTTTTTTTTTTTTGAGGACCTCACTTAGAAATTTTAAAATATAAGTTTATTTTACCTGTCAAATTTTTAACTAATTGCTCTCAGAAATTATTTATTTATTTTTTTTTAGGATAAATTCCGTTAGAATTCATAAGGAGTAATCTCTCGGCTGTCAACATCTTTCCCTCATGAGTCGCCGGGAGGAAGCTTCTCAGACATTCGGCTCAATGGCGAAGAAGAAATATCAGTACATAATAAATAAATATGTGGTGTCGCTATCACGGTGATGTGCGGTTGGTGTGGGCTCCAAGAGATAAGCTTGAAACAGCTAGCTGCATCTTTCATGTTTTCTCTCTTTCAGTAATTATTAATTCTGATAATTAATATAAGTCATTTTATATTTAGATAATGTGAGTATATAACCAAGTTTTCGCTACATGCTATGTATATAATTTACGTATCATATAATTTTTATATATTTAATATTTAAAAATATATAAATATATATATAAGAAATTTATGTAATACACAATTCTTATACATTTACGTATCTAATATCTAAAATTTGATATTTACAAATATAACATATTTTTTATACTTCAAAAGATGAATTTTGCTTCAAAAAATTAAAAAAAAAAAAAATTTTGTTATAATAATAAAGATTTGAATGTTATATATATAAATATATAAATAATTATATTCCTATGTTACATATATAAATATATAAAAATTATGTGTTATATATATAAATGTCTCATATATATGAGAAAAATTATATTCATTTAAAAAAATTAGTGATAATAATAATTTTATTGTCATGATAAAACTTAAAATAATAGATATGCTACTAAATTAAAATTTTATTGTACGTATATAAATCTCCTCTATTTTTAAGTATTTAATCAGCATATATTATCTACCTACTATGTTTCAAGAGAAAATTTAAGAGCATATAATAAAGAGATTTTTACACACATAATTATCATATTCTTCTATATTTATAAATTAATTACCTTCATTTTTAAAATTCATAATAAAAGCTCAACTCATAACTTTTATTTCTATAAAATTTTCAATAATGATCATGATACACTTAAATATATGAATCTGATAAATTTGAAAAAAAATAAAAAATGATTAAATTATAAATATATATATATTGAATGACTGATTTGTAAAAACCCTTATAATAAATGCATAATTGTGTATACTGATATTTAGCATTTTATAAGATATATTATCTGCATCTAAAAATCTAATCTCTCTTTCAGCGGGATAGTACGCTTTATAGCTGTCCATGGAGTGTCTTCTTCCTCCTTAATGCATGACTTCTTAATTTCATATATGGTAGTTGTTTCCCACCAAGCGCAGACCTTTACATAGTTCTTACTGTACTCAGCATGGTAATGTTTCTAGCAAGAAACAATATGAATGTCATTTGGCCATTTAAAGACTTTATTATATATCCATAAAGATAATGTTAAAATGAGTTGATTTGGATTGATTCAATTCAAACTATCGTGCTCTTGAATTAATCAAAAGATGAACAAAGTAAAAAAAAAAAAAGAGCATCTCCCATCATATGTAATGTAATGAGCGGACTAAAGAAAGTGTATCTACCCTTCCTCCCTCTCAACCTGTCAAAAGAAGTATGTAATTTATACTTTCCAGTCGATCTCAAAACTAGAGGTGTAAATGAGCCGAGCTTAAGCGAACCCATTGTTTCTGTTGAGTTTATTGTTTGTTGTGCAGCTCGTGTTTGAAATGGCTAATTTCACTATTATTGTTCATTTCAAAATTGCTTTGTTTGCAAAAAAAAATAAATAATCAGAAAAATCGTATGAGGATTCAAACGAATAAGAAAAATTTTAACTACTAAACTTCATTTTGTGATATATGTATATGTGTTGTATAATATAATATAAATTTTTATTTAGCTAAATCAACGTCATAAATGATTGTTCATGCGTTATATCGTTTATCGAGCGAAATGTCTTATGTTCTATTTGTTCTTAGCGAACAAACGACTAACATTAGGAAACTTTTTTTTTCAAAACCATCGACCCATTATTGCATAATTATTGTTCAAAGTAAACATACAATTAACATAACTTCATAACTCAACATATAGAATCTATTTTTAGTTAATCTATGTACAAAGATAACTATAATTCAATACAAGAGTTCATACATAATAACAAAAAAAATCAAATGAAGTAAATAGAACTACTATCCATCATCATCACCACCATCACCACCATTATTATCATCATCATCCTAAGCACTACCCAAAGCATCTTATTGCTAGCAGTACTTTCACCAGGGATAACATGATCTCCTATACATTCTATCATATAACTAGTTGCTCTTGATACTAACATCAATTTTTGAGTCAGTTCAATGTGAAGGCTAATTTTTAGATTAATAGAACTAACCGTATAATTGATTCACGATTGAATTGGTTGAACTGGCCGATTCAATCATATTTATAAAAATTTAATTGATCCTCCCACACGCTTAATGATGGCAAACTTCTTTAAGAGTAAGATAATTGATAAAAGACACTCAAAGACTTCTACTAGTTCTCACTAGCTCATGTGGTGGCTAAAAGAAGTGACCTTAAAATTACAAAAATTATACAAAGTTTACTGATATTATGTAATGTTATACAAATTTGATTCATTAATTTACATTAAATAAATTAAATTATACCTCAACCACTCCTATAATGTCCCCCCTTCCTAGAGAGACATGGGCACATGTACGAAAAGAATGTGTAAGGCATCTTTCAAGTCCTTAATTATAGCTCTCTTCATTGTATAATCAATAAGGCTATAAACTAAAATAAGATTATTAGCCATTTGCATTACAACAATTAATAAATTAATTGAAATTATTGTTAGAAAATAAAAATTTATCTTTTCTAAATAATCTTATTAAGGTATGGATGCTATAAGATTCTCATCACTAAGTGTGCAAGGGGCTTATTGTTTCCCTAATTGAAGAATACTCTGACCATTTTTAAAGCTTGAACTAAATATTTAAAATAATTAGGAAGATTTACATATATGCCATACAATTCTTATGCATTTACATATCTAACACTTAAAATTAAATATTTACTTATGCAACACCTTCCGATGCTTAAAAATGTGTATTTCATTTTTAAGAAGTGAGTGATTATAGCATTTTTGATGTGATATTGAAGATCGATGTGCTATATATGTAAAAACTGAAATTTAGGTATTAGATATGTAAATACATAAAAAATTATGTAATATGTATGTAAATCTCCCAAATAATTAATAAGATACACTTCAAGGTAAACAAACAGTGAATCATAAAAGAATAAAGAGTTAGCATCACAAGCTTTAACTATGACAAACATTTAACATATTAAATTCAACTTTATAATTCATCAATTGTGCAATTACTAATAATTTTAGAAATATCTTATAATCTTATCATAAGGTCTCATCAAACTTTACAATTCAAGCTTCTAAAGTTAGCACTTAGCTCGCCACTTAGCACCCTCAAGCCTCTTTTTTTCTCTCCCTTCATGGTGAGAATAGAGCCATATTTATAAAATTCTAAGAGAGATATCTTAATAGTTATAGCCAAAATCTCGAAGCACTCTATCAAACGATTTATACTAATTCCCTTATTTATAAATTATTTCTTGATGATTTAAGTATCTTAATGACTTCAAATTTAAGTAATTTTAAGCTCGCTAAATTTCTCCTGTAAAATCACTCAATTTGACTATAAACACGTCAAATTTGAAAATCATTTAACCATTTAATTAAAATATTAATATCTTGAAATTTTTAGTTATACCTTTTAAACTTAATTTGAGCTCATTTGAACTGGAATCAACCTATTCTTAACACTAATAAACTCATTTTATCAAATGCTCATTTCAATTATAAATTTTAAATCATTTCTAATTCAATTATATATATATATATATATATATATATATATATATATATATATATATATATATATATATATATATATATATATATATATAACATCAAGATTCATATTTAATTTAATAAATTTTAACATAATATATCAATCATAGCCTTCATTGATACTTCGTGCCTCATCATCTCTATGACTCATTTCTTCTTTTTTTAACATCAACTCAAAACTATCCCAAGAATCACCAACCATTTTCATAGTTCAATAGAGAAAACCTTTCTTGCGAGTAGAAAGACAAGTCGGGATACGTGCTCAATCTATGCTCATTTCACTTCTCACAACCCCACCAATAGACCCTAAAAACAAAAGGAAAAAAATATGCCAAACCATTTTCATTTCTTACCTTCTACCAACATCATCCATATACCGCATTCATAAAGATCAAATTGTTGCATGGTCAATAGAGATCCAATCCTATGAAATCCAATAAACTCCATACTACATCTATTCCTTTTTCAACATTTAGCTCCGATCCAATCCACTGAAAAATAATTTCACCCATTTTTAACAACCAACCAATGCCTGTTTTCGCTCATTTTACCGCCACCCACTATATTTTACTATCGATCTCCCACACACCGACACCACCATGCGTTTACCGATCACTACCTCCAATCGTCGCCTACCACCATTGCTCCCCACCGTCGATAGCCACTTGCCATCAGTGTAAATGACCAGTTTTGAGTTTTAGATTAACTTATCTTTACTTAAATCAAAAACCAAAAATTCTTTGATTTAATTTATATCCAATCAAATAAAGTCAAATATTTCAAATACACTAAATTTTTCTTATATTAAATTCTTTTTATACTGCATTTCTATTTCAACACATCAAATAGCTCCTAAATCTAAAACAAATTGATAGATCCAGCACAATCTACCCATTTTGTGCATGCTCCGCGCACACACACAGAAACTTCAAAATAAAGACATTGATTAGAAAATGATGGGCTAATTGCTGCTATGACCTCTCAAACAAAAGGTTAAAGCATGATAATTGCCATGAGATACCTCACGCACATCTTTAAAAAGATCTTAATATGCTAGCACTAAAAAATAGAGAAAGAGAAACAAATTAATAATACTATGTGACTGATAATTGCCAACAGATCAAATTTTTTGAACTGTAAATGAACTGCAAACAAGCAGTGTGGCGTCGATCATAGCTCATAAGACATTATAACCACATTTAAGAAATCATTCTTAGGGCTTATTTAGAATTAAGTTTATTTATTTTTTATTTTTAAAAATAAATCACATTAGTTTTAAAAACACTAATTAATTTTTAGATATTTTAAATATTTTTAAAAACAATTATTACAATCAAATATATTTTATTCGAATTAAAATATAAATAAAATAAAATAAATTAAAAAAATAAAAATGATCCCAAATGACCTCTTTGGCTACTTGGCAGGTTTACATATCCCAGTCATTGGTCATGCTTGTTGCCATTGCTATTAAAATGCAAACATATTAACTGAATAGATATAAAAGTAGTTTGTTTTTCGTACTATATATTTCACACATTACAATTCAAATTTATCCTTCAAAGATTCAAAGAACGGGCAGAAAAGAAATAGAAATCTGGGGCTAAGCTTCTCCCTACGTTTATCTATATAAAGATAAGCTTCATCCTAGATGCTAAAGAACTGCAAGTGAAAATAAATAGCAAGAAATCGTACGACTAAATGCAAGTCTCATATAACATAAATGCAATTAGTTTGAAGCATATGTGCTGATCTAATTATTCCCTGGTAAGAAATTCATAAAAATAACGGCTAGAATGCAACTCGCACCTTCACAAAAATTTTGAATCCCATCAACAATCAAAACTTCAGTTGTGTACTCCATGTGCCCTGAACGCTGGGATGCTTAGTCACATGCCTTGTCCGCAGCTTGATGACTTTTCTACCCAGAGAATTCCTTAGTCTGGTTGCGTGTAACAGTATTTCTTCTGGTGATAAGTTCCTCACGCAAATCACACGCTGATTATGATTCTCTGCAGCTCAACAGAAACACTATATTAGAAGAAAACGAATATATACAAGCTAAAATTGCACATTTGAACGTGTGCACTTGGGTATAATCAGATTCGACTGCTTCTAACACAAATCACCAATGCCATTAGAAAACAAGAGGCATGGCATCTAACACGATTGTACCTTTTTTTTTTTTGGCGGAGACAAAGTGCTTCGAGATAATAATAGAGAAAGGGAGACAGAGGAGGCTGTGGGCGAACTGGATGATGATCTCAGAATCTAGGAATGAAGTAAAATGGCAAAAAAGAGACCATCATTAATGATAAAATTATAAAGAGTGGAAGAAATTATTTCATGTGGCATCTGAACTGTCCGGATTACTGTGTACACGTAAGGGCAAGTATACAACAATCTATGCACACAATTATTACGTTCTCGTCTGTATACACAGCAATACACACTATATATAGTAATCCAGACAGACACAGCAATAATTTCTCAAAGAGTGGAGAGTGTGAGAAGAAGGGTGAGACGAGCAGAGAAATAGAGGAGATATGCAGTTACGTGCAAAGGCGAGCACTGATGACGATGGTACTGCAAAAAGAGAGGGGCAGAGGCAAACAAATATGGAGAAGAGTGTGAAAAGTGCATTGATGACAAAGAATCAAGATTGCTAGAAGCATGGTTGAGAACAAGTATTGAATATGAGACCGAGAGATTGGTGATGAAAATGTGTAGGATAGATAAAAAAGGCTGAGAGATGAGTGATTCAAAAGATAAGAAAAAAAAAGTATTGAGAAAACAAAAGAAAAATGACAGCATTTGAAAACTATTGATAAAATTTATCATTAATGCAATTTTAATTAAGTATATTAATTGTATCTTGCATGCTAAAAATATCAGGTCCAAAACAAGTTGTCCAAACTCAAAAATCAATACTTCAATTTTTCTTGTAGACACATTTAGATTGAGTAAGAGATTCAAGTCAAGTTGCTTCAATATAAAAAAGTTCATTTAAAAATATTTTGTTTAAAACGTGATATTTCTCCTACTTTTTTATTTAAATCTAAAATTGTACATGCTAAGGAAATATTGAGTATGAAACATAATGTCCCAGTTACTATTAAACATTCTAACTTTTGTTTTATGCTTTATGACAATTATAATTTTATCATGCATGATAAAAAAAATTTTGAATAAAGCCTACGTGGATTCACTTCTATTTGTCTGCCTTAGCTTTTTTTTTAAACGACCGTGTATGATAAACTAATGGAATTAATAAATATTATAGTTCATAGGAAGATAAAATATTTTATGAATTCAAAAAACTAAATAAGTTGAGGAGAAAGTCAAGGAGATTGATAGTTTAAGTTTTAAATTTTGATATTCAGGTAGAAGTCGAACTAGAAATGGCGTAGGTGTGATTATAAATAAAAGTTTGAAGGATAATGTTATAAATATTAATAGATGAGATAGAATTATAAACTTTAAAGATTATTGTTGATGCTAAGATTATAAATGTTATAAGTGTTTATGCTCTTTGAGTAGGTTTGGATGTAAGCTCAAAAAAAAATTTAGAATAAATTAGATGGATTAATATAAAAGATACCTCTTGAAGAAAAAATATTTATTATAGGAGATTTAAATGGACATGTTGCTAGAGTGATAGAAGATTTTAAAAGTATTTATAGTGGTTATAGATTTGGGTATTGTAAAGAAGGTAGAACTATATTAGATTTTTAACTTACGATTTTATAGTTCTTAATATTTTATTTAAAAGAGATGACATATTATTACTTCTAAAATGGATCTAAGAAAACAGATTGATTATTTTCTAATAAGAAAAATATATCGTTCGATTGTAAAGATTCAGTCATTCCAGTGAAAGTTTAAATACCCTCGATTATTAGTCTTAGATTTTAAGACAAGATTAGAAGATGAAAAATTAAATCATTATCCTAAAATTAGATGGACTTAAAGAATACTAATAAAAATATTTTTAAGAAGATCTACAAAATCTTTAGAATTTGAGATGTTAATAAAGTAATGTTATGAAAAAAGTAGCAGTATAATGATTCTAAAAAATGTGCTTGGAGAGTTAAAAGGAAAAGATACCAAGCACATGTAGAGAATCTAAGAAATCTCCCATATTTAAGAATAAAGGTGATGCACAAGAGTGTGCAAATTATAGAGAAATTAAGTTAATGTGTCATACATTAAAATTATGGGAGAGAGTAATTGAGCATAGGTTACGATGTGATACAAAAGTTTCTCATAATCAATTTGGTTTCATGCCAAGTAGATCTACTATGGATGCTATACATTTGTTAAGAGGTTTGCTCGAGAAGTATAGAGAAAGCAAGGAGTATCTACATATGATAATTATTGATTTAGAGAAAGCTTATGACAAAGTTTCAAGAGATGTTCTTTGGAGAGTTCTAAAAAAGAAAGGAGTTAATATTGGTTATATTCAAGTCATTAAGGATATGTATACTGATATTACTTGTGTCCAAACAAGGAGGATTGACAAAATATTTTCCTATTTCAAAGCTCAGCTTTAAGCCGGTATCTTTTTTCTTTAGTTATGATGTTCTTACTAGGCATTTACAAGAAGGCGTACGCAGTGTATGCTTTTTTGCGATGACATTCTTCTTGTTGATAAGACTAGAGAGAGTCCAAGAGAAACTTGAATTATGGAGGTCAACCTTAGAGTCTAAAGATTTTCGTTTAAGTAGATCTAAATCTGAATATATAGAGTGTAATTTTAGTTGTAGAAGTTATAATGGTAGTGTTATGACATTAGGTGAACAAGTCATTAAAAAGAGTGAGTGATTAAAATATTTAGGCTCTATTGTTCAAAATGATGGTAAAATAGATGGAGATGTTATTAGTAGAATTCAAGTTGGATGGTTGAAGAGGAGGAATGCATCTGGCCTGTTGTGTGATAGAAAAGTATCGCTTAAACTTAAGGGAAAATTTTATAAGATGGTGGTATGATTTATGGTGCAGAATGTTGGCCAGTAAAAGAGAAGCATGAGACTAAGTTAAGTGTTGCGAGATGGCATGCTCAGGATGAGTGGCTTTACTCTTAGAGATAAAATGAAGTATGTTAGGAAAAAGTTGGAGTAGCTAGTGGCGGATAAGATTAGAGAGTCTCTTAGATGGTTTGGTCACATCTATCCCATTGACAGTTAGGAGAGTAGATCTTAGATTTCTTGTGTTAAGAAAGGTAGAGGTAGACCTAAAAAGACATAGTTAAGATGTATAAAAATGACCTTAGTATACTTGAATTAAATGAGAATTTGACACATAATAGCACAATGGAGACAAAGGATTCATGTAGCTGACCCCACTTAGTGGGATAAAGGCTTGTTATTGTTGTTGTTGTTATTGTGTATGGCCAATGCATCATAAGAACAGCTAATTTTCTTCACAAATAATACACAAATAACTAAATTAATTACAAAATACTCATCTTTATCTTTTCATGATGTGTTCGTGGTAGAACCACTCATGCACTTGCACGGAGTGTTTGATAGAAAGCATTATAAAGGATTTCCTGATTGCATTAAAAAAAAAATTATCTAAGATAGATTCGAGCCTACATGAAATAATGAAATATCAGAACTCAAGTTAACATTTCAAATGCCTTTTAACTAGTATTTGATTACTCAAAATATTTAAAATTCCCACAGAATATCATGACATGCATTTATCATGCTGCACTATTTTAATAAATACAACCTATTTATGATGAAAATCTAACAGAGTTAAATAAGGGAACTTACTGAAGTAACCCTTCAAATGAGGATGTTGACCGCGGATTAGTTCCATCACAACCTCCAGCTGAGGATTTTTTTCCTTAAAGGATGGCAACTGAGATTCCATGAATGCCCTGTCATTCCATTGGTGCATTCCTTAGAAAAAAAATTAATTTAAAAGGGTATTTGTATACAAGCAAAGAATTTGAACAAATGCATTACAAGATGCCCCTATGGCTTGCCAAATTTTAAATCATGTTTAATCAAAAAACACATGCATTCAAGAAAGAATTAGTATGTTGGCTTCTCTTATGCTATGATATCTAGATGTTCCCTTGGATCTGCTACTGTTCCACTATGACAAATTCAAAGTCGACACAAGGAACAAAAATTATAACAATTCAATCCAATAATTAGGAGACAATTAAAGGCTAAAAAGATGAAAGCCGTCTTACACAGGTGAAAGAGGGCTGGACAAAGGCTTTTTTGTTATAGTTCTTGCAAGACACCAGTATTAGAAAGAATTTTACATCCTATGAGGATTAATGAGGTCTTATGATAGATAAGCAATCTAGTTTTCATCATGAGTTTAACCCAAAAAAAATACAGTTTTGATGACCACTTGAAGATGTTCAAAGTTTTCTTTCGATGTCTACACTTCCCTAAATATTAACTAAATTACTCAGATTTCACATAATTATTTGTAACCAAGAGGTCTTTCCAAATAAAATTAACTATTATTTCAACTACAATCTATTAAAATATATTTTATGGAAATATCTTTGAACAACAGAGATAAGACTCCGATAATAAAACCGAATTGAAAGAAACAATCTAGTTTAATCAACAACAGTGATATCTATCATGAAATATCCGCTCGATTCTTTTTGTTTTTAGCTCTTATAACTTATGGTGGTAAAAAATTGAATAAAAGCTCATATGAGAGATTAAAGAAAAGAACATCTTCGAGACATGTCTACACAAGCACCAGAAAGAAACTCAAAAAACAAAAAGCAAAACTTAAAAACAAATCATGTAAATTACAGGTAAGTGGTAGTAAGAACACAAACCTAAAAAAGTATATGAACTACATATCTTCGGTGGATACAAAGGGTAAGCTAATTCTAAGAAAATGAGTTCCTTCACCGTAGAGAAAAAAAGCATAAGTTACCATATTTAGAGTGTGCAAAAAATTCACTGAAGCAAATATCTAGAAGAACACTTAAGTAGAAAGATATAAAGAGAGAGATGTGCAAAACAAAATCATCTTTCGAATTTCAATTCTAACTAGATGCGATAAAACAATACCCAATTTGGTTGCTTAAAGTTTTTTTTTTTTTTGAAAATCTTAAAATTTATTAAATTCAATATTTTTCTGCGTGTAGTTAAAAATCAAAATTGACTCTAAGCTTAACAAAATCCTCTCAAAACATTCTCAAAAATTTCAACTTCACATGCAAAATGAGTGCAAAAGAAATCAGCATTTTCTTCATCTTGTTTTCTACCTACTAGAAACCAAATGAGGTCATATTGCAGATTAAGGCAAAAAATGCGAATGTTGCATGAGAAATCAATGATTTTTAACATCTAAAAGCAAACTTAGAGCATTAAGCATAGAAGTTTAAAACTTGTTAGATTCTCTCCAATAAACTTTTAACACATTCCATTGAATTTTGTTGGAAAGAGACAAGTAGATCTCATCTTCCTAATGGCACACTATAAGAAAATATCAAGTATATATGCAACAACAGAGGGCGTTTGCATAATCAAAATGCCCCATAAATGATGGCAGATACATACCTGATTCCCCTGCTACTTCCACCCCAGTCACAATAGCTTACGATCAGTTTCTGAAGCTGCCAAACACCTCGCAATGCCATCTATTCTGAAACCATGATCATCAACACGTAAAAGCAGATATAAAACCTAAAAAGGATAGATCATTTCACATTTATGCATTAAAAACCAATAATCCAAAAACAAAGAGATCCAGAAATTTTGTACTGATGCCATGAAATATAAAATTCTAGTGCTTTGCTTGGTCAAAGCATCAACTCACAATCAAGCCTAGTCTAAGCTATTTTGTAACCGAAACAACAAATCAATAAAAAAAATTATAATGGAAAAGCCTCGCAACTGCACATGGAAGGAAGTTATAACGAACCTTAAACCCTACAATTATGAATACACTGGAGAGTTTGAGAATGACCGTAAAACCCTAAGAATGGATAGCGACAATATATAGCAAATGAGTAGGCTTTGGAAAATGGAGACTTTATTGTATTCGCAATACCTTCCAAAGTCCTAGAAGCCAAATGGTCATATCATTCACCTACTGTGGTCCTAATTTCTCCAATTTCCATTAAACATAGATTTCAATTTAAAAATTATTGGACTTCTCACAAGCAATTGAAGCTAGGGCCACTAATATCCTGGGTGTATACAGATTATATAAGAAATTAAAAGGCCTTAAAAAAGTTTAAGGAGTAAAGTTGGCCATTCTCTAACTTCTTAAACAACCGGATTACTCATCTAGAGAATGAACAATCTGTTATCTTTAAAGTCTAGATTCTAATCTTCAATACCGTCTTCTTAACCTCAAGTCCAATGACATTAGAGACAAGCTTGCCAACTCTTGTTTACTTGGGGCCTAATGGATTTCCCAAACAGCTAAAGGCAAATAGATTTCTCAAGGAGAAGACCGTCTCAATTTTTTAATGGTAAATCAAGGGGAGGAGAAATTGCAATTTCATTAAAAGAGTTAATGTCTCCTTCAAGGAATTTTTTTACTCATTTTGACATTGTCAATGCCACAGTTAATTACTTCAATACTCTTTTCAATTCAAGTAATTACTCTGTTGGACAAGTGGATTCCTTCCCTATTGGGAATACTATTCCAAATCATTGTATGTTTGCTTTAGAGATCAAAGAGGTGATCTTTTTCACTCCCAAGTATTCTTCTCCTATCCCAAATGGTTTTACTTTTAAATTTTTCTCTGAAATTTGGGACATTATTGAGCTCCTTGTTCGTTGTGATATTCAATACTTTTTCTTAACTAAAAAGCCCTCCCATAATGTAAAAGCTACAAGTGTTGCACTTATACCTAAGCAATCTCATACTGGTGATATCTCTAACTTTAGGCCAATATCCATATGCAATTCTTGCTACCAAACTATTGCAAAAAATTTGGTTAATTGGTTAGAAAAAAAAAAGTTATGCCTCATATTATTCATACTAGTCAAATAGGGTTTATTCACAAGATATTTACTGATAATATAATTTTTGCAAATGAAATACTTCATAAAATAAATCCATTCTGAGCTAAATGAGATAATTAAAAAGCATTTGACACATTCAATATAAATTTTTTGTTAAGCAAAATAATTCTGAAAAGCATTCCTCACTAGTTTATTAAATTGATAAAAGCACATATTGAGGGATTTCATTATTCAATTTGCATTAACGGCACTCTCGAGAGGTTTTTTTTTTAACTCTACAACTGGATTGAGATAAGGTTACCCTCTCTCCCCTTTTTTATTCTGCATTATATGGATGCTTTCTCTAATATGTTGGATAACAATAGTTATGGTACTATATTTGTTGATAAAGTTAAATCACTATAAATTTTCTCATTTGTTATATGCAAACACCTGCTAGTTTGTGGAAAGGCTTTTAGCTCTAACCTATCTAACCTCAATAGTTTTACTTTGGGAGAAATCTCGGGCCTAAAAGAAAATTACATCAAAAGATCTATTTTTCCATTTTTCACGCAAAGTGATTAATACTAATTATCATAGCTCTATTCTCAACATTTATTTAGTTGATCCTAAGACCAAATACCTCGGGCTACCTATTTCTACTAAAACTCTTCACCTAATTGAATTTTAACCTATGTTGCAAAAAATTGCCATCTTCTTGATGGTTGGAAAGCTAAAATGATATCTTTTGTGAATAGATATCAATTCTTAAAATTCTCAGCCTGCAACAACTAGGCTTACTGACCAAAGCTATATTCAAATTCCTAAATCTTACAACAAACCTATTCTTTAGCATGGCTATATTCTACCCTCAAGCTTCATGTAATTTCTTGGGCCAAAATTTACATGTTGAAAGACAACAGGAGTTTGTTTTAACTTATCTTATATCAGGAGACTGCCACAAAATTCTAGTTTAATATTTCATCGGTGGAAATATGGAAAACTAGTTTTGATAAAGCCTCATTGTGCTAGAAGAAAATTAATAAACATGATAGCCTTTTAGAATCTAAGTTGGTCTATCATATATCCACTGGCTATATCATTAGATTATCTTGGGATCCCTAGTTGCATGAAAAATCTCTTGTTGAGTTTTTTGGATTAAACGCTACCAAGGTTCTTTCATTAGATCTAAATTTTACTTTCAATTTGATTATTCACAATAATAATTGGGAGCTTTGTTCTATTGCCAATAAAACTATTGTCTGTGCATTGGCACCATTTTTGTATACCATAAAGATTAAAGATTTTATCTATTGGAATGGCAATAATAATAGTCCCACATTTGAAGCTTCTACTAAACCATTTTAGTCCAAGACTCCATTGTTCAGTGATCTTTACCCCTCAAATTTAACACAAAAGTTATACAATCAAATACCTAGAATATCATTATTCCAAAACAAATTGGGCTATAGCTCTCATTATTCCCAAAAAAATACATACATACATACATATATATATATATATATATATATATATATATATATATATATATATATATATATATATATATATATATGTGTATATGTATGTATGTATGTATGTATGTATATATATGTGTTTGTGTGTTCGTTATGATGATCGATGAATTATGCACTTTTAGATTTAATCAAAAAGATAAGTTTATATTTTTTAAGTTTATTTTTAGAATATATAATTAATAAATTATTTGAAATATTAATGCCAATTAACTCTTGTTATAAAATTAGTTCTATGAACTTGTCACTAAACCCTAAATCAAATATAAAATCAACATCATTTTCATCATCCATCATGAGAACATCAATTAATAAATCCTTAAAAGTTGCATTTTCATATTGCACATTCAAATTATTAACTAGCATTGAAAATAATTGGTTCACATCCACAATAACACATACAATCAATCTCTGTTAAAAATTAAAGTTCAGGTATGATCACATGTTCTACTTTGCTTTCAAATTCTAATTCTAACTTTGATATTGATAGTTCAAGTCCATCCATGAATATTATCTAAAATAGATGCAAATTTATATTCAAAATCATCAAATGTAGGTTCTTTTTATAACTATAAATCATTTTCTATATTTAAAAAATCGTCTAACATATATTCATGACCTATCATTTCTTCAATCAAATTAATGCTAAAAATACAGGATTCTTGTGTTGGTGTATTTTCAATAGGTTTAGATGAGTAGTTATTAATTTTTCTTTAGGGATATTAATCATATTTGTCATAGTCAGACTAGAATAATTATAATACTTCTCAATTCCCAAAACTATGTATAAAGCCTCAAGTACACATTTTTGGTGAATAATAGCTTAAATCATACATAATTTCTCAACTAGGATATTTGGCAAACAAATAGTAGTAAAACAATAATTTAGAATAAATAATGCTATGCTATTGTACGCTTTGCATGGTATTCAATCATCCCATATTTATCTTATCTATAATCCATGAAGTGATCATGCAGTTAATGCCTTATGAAATAACCAAAAATTGCTATTTAAGTATATGTTTTATGTTAACCTATCATGACTTACTAGTTTTGATTTCATATATTCAAACTCATTGAAGATCAAACATATGATTTTTTTTTCCTGAAAAAGTCTTCCAAATTAATAATCTAATGTGAAATGTTTCTCAAATCATTTATTCATTGAATGTAGGAATACAATTTTGAACCTAATGGCAATCACATTGTAATTTTATAAAACCATAATTTAATTGATTTTATTTAAATTGCATCATTGATTAAATTTTTGTTAATCCAATTGGTATGTCCCACATTTAGTTGGCAAGATAATGCAAACATGAGCTCTGAAACCTGGACTAGGGTTCAGTGACACAAGTAATATTATGCATGGTACTATTTTATTCAAAGAAATTAAGGAAAAACATATTAGAAGTCACCAATTATTTTTAACAACTTTCTTGAAATATATACAAAAAAAATACTAAGGGGTTGATTGGGATTAATTTTGTTTTTGTGCTTTTTATTTTTTTTTTTTATGCTATTTTAAAAAAAATGCTTGTTTGATGTGTTTTTTATGTGTTTTTATTTTTTATTTTCAAAATCAAACAACATTATTTTAAGAAAAACACTTAAAAACAACTTTTAGATGTTTTTGAGTGTTTTTAAAAACAACAATTATATCTTCCAATGATCGATGTCTTGTAATCACATTTGTCAATCTTGAATTTTCTATATTATGTTACTCAAATTTTTTATGTTGATATCAATTCTTAGGTTTATTATAGAGAGAAAAATGCATAAAGATGAGAAACCATATACGCAAATGCAGGCACAAAAATTTTATGTGGATTATTAAGATCCACCTACATTCATAGCTATATAGAAATAAAATAAGTTGCAAAGCTTCAAAAATGGTGCATGAAACAATTACACTTTATATATGGGGTTGTTTGGTTATATACATTTGTAGTGTAAAGTAAATCAAATGCAGAGATTTTAACTTTTTGAGTATTTGATATAGTGCAAAGTAAAATTTTAAAGTCTTTCTAGTGTATTTAAAATGCATTGGAAAGATGAATTGCGGTGTATTTGAAATACGCTCAAATTGAATGATTTTCAAATACACCAAACTGTGTAAAGTGAGAATGGCCACCCCGCCCGCCACCACCACCTCCAGCCATCGCTTCCACCGCCGCCATATCGGTTATTACCGGTCGCCAGCCGGCCGCTAATCTCTCGCCGACGGCCACCACTGGTCGCCGCCGGCTGCCACCACCTCCCACCACTACCGCCGCCGCCATAGCCAGCCGATCACTGCTGCTGCCGCCAGCAGGCCGCCCACTATTGTCGACAACAACCCCTACTGCTGGTCACCGCCACTGCCAGTCTTAACCCCAAAAAATACTTTAAATTGCATTAACTTCACCAAACAAGAAAAAATAAATCCATGCATTTGTAGAGTTTCCAACCAAACAACCTAAAATAATCCAAATATATTACATTCACTTTATACTACATTCTTTTTACATTGTATTTCCTTTTCATCCAACCAAACATCCCCTAAATAAGAACTGAGATATCACTAATTATTTGAGAGAATACACAATCACTTGTTGTCAAGGGAATTGTTAAACATTGAGAAAGAGATGATTTTGTTGATGTTACTACCCTCATTTGTTGTAAGAGTGCAATCAAAAACTCCATATGATGGAATCACAACTAGCAACATCTCCATATTCTTGAAGAAGTAAGTTTCTTTCCTATAAACCATAAAAAAATCTTGCCTCCGATTGTAGGGTATCTCTCAACATCGTGCAACCATGGCCTTAAATAATACTTACAAGTAATAGATAGCACGCATGTAAAGGTTTACTAGATGGTAATAGGTAATATAAATATATAGATTATGAAATGAATGGTATGCAACAAATTTGTAGGAATTAGATCAATAATGATGGGTAAGGAACTTGTAAGAGTTAGATAAAGAAATTTAGCAATATTATCTTAAAACTTCTTATGAATATTCTTCTCAAATTCATCTTTATCTCCATCACCAACATCATCATTAGCATTATTCTAAATATTTTCAAATCACTGTACTGAGTATAATATACTTAAGTTCTTAGGTGATAGATTAGCAATATTTTTACACAAAAATGAACTGCATAAAATGTTATTTTGTTTTGATCTCTCCATCCTTCTTTAATAAAAAAGCTTGCTTGTACAAAATATTTTATAGAATGTACTAATATACAATTATTTGTAATAATAAAAGAATAACACTACTAGCAAGCAAGGATTAAGACATATATCTAAAACATAGGGAGACTAAAATTAAGTTGGCTGGCAAATGAATAGATTAAAATACTTAATAAGTAAATATAAGAGTAATCCAAGCTCGAAATCTCTATAAATGTTGAATAAGCTATCATGCCATAAGAGGACCCTTGTTATTGTGAAGATACTTCTCAAAACTATCTTCACATAAATCACTATCATCATTATTAGCCTTAACCCAACTATTTAAGATCGCCCTAATTACACCATATTCTTAGATGATAGTTCATGAATATTTTTATGTGAATATAAACATCATAAAATGTTATTTTACATTATTTTCTCAAACTTCTTTGAATTAAAAAATATTAATTGTATGTAATACTTTATATTATGTACTAAAATGCAATTAATTGCAATGAAGAAAGATGAATACTACTATTACTAAGATAGGACTGATGCATACAACAACCTATTATAGAAACTTAACTGAAGTTAGTTGATGATTGAGGAGATCAAAAAAATAAACATAATAAGTAAATATAAGCTCCAGGCTTATGAATAGTTATTATAAGCTAGCTTCCTATCTCTACAAGCTTAATAAACTAATAGAAATGCCTTAAAGAAAAAAAGAGAGGCTTATTATTTGAAGATTATTTTCTAAATCATTTTTTCTCTATCACAATTATCATTATTAGCATTATCCCAACTACATCAAAACCCCTTGATCAATCATCCTACACCATGTTCTCAGATGATAGTCCAATATTTTATAGAAAATGAAAATCCTATTTCGCAGTAATTTACCTAATCTATTTTAAACAAAAAGAATGTCAAAGACACTTTATATTATGTAGAAAATATGCAAGTAATTATAGCAAAAATAAGAAGAATACTAGTAAACTTGGAACCTAACAATTACATAAGCTAAATAAAGTTAGTTGACAAACAAAGAGTTTAACGAAGCAGATAAGTAAATATCTGCACAAATCCAAGCATGCATAAGCTTAATGTCTTTAGAAGGCTAAATAAGCTAGTGGATATGCCATAAGCAAAAGAAGAGCCTTGCTATTGCGAAGATTCTTCCCAAAACTATCTTTATCTTCATCACCATTATCATCATTAACCTTTGGGGTTAGCATTATTAAACCTCATTTCATGTACATTCCTATTGAGTGTTACATGAGATGTTACCTATTCCACATAAATCATTTCAAGCAACTTCTATCCATATTATCGAAGTTCTACCAGTTCTTCTAGTCCCTTGATGCGAATTTTATCTATCCAACTAATGGATGTATTGTTATTAAGGGGAATCCAAGGAACTCTAAAATACAAAATAGAGGATGATAGAAGTTCTAATCTACACTGAGTTGTGAAATACACTACAAAATTTTAGTACGAGAGACTTCAATAATTATGATTTAAATATAGCATAAATGCCCTCTTAGTCAAAAATTACTCTGCTGTCAAGAATTTTGATCGTGGGCACTAAATCAGAACTTGAAAAAATTAAATAGAATATTTAATCAAAAGTGCCATTAAAGAAATTTGAACTTCCGAAGAAAACCAAAACAATATAACTTCGAAATACTTTTATTTTCTGTCATTAATAAATCTTGATCACATACAAATCCTTCCAAAGACAATATGAGTTTTAACTAAAAAATTGTAATCCTTTCTTCAACAAGATAGCAGTAAGAACATAAAGAACTCAAACAATAGTTTGAATTCTTGCCTTTCCAGAGAATTGACAATGTACAGTGACAAAAGTTCATGAAACCTTCAGACCCTTGAATAGGATCCCATGGATACTTCTAGTTAGCCAAAGAATCAGATGTATATAGTATTAATATTGGTGTTGTTCGAGGGGGAAAACACAAAATCAGTTAAAGAAACATAGGTAGAATTTTCTGATTTTTATGTGCACACTTATTAAAAAGGCACATCAAAGTTGTTTTTTTCTGATTAAAATGAGCACAATTTTAATCCCGTTTAAAAAAAAAATCGCTGACTCTGTAGCAGGATGCCTCTCAATTACAGTGTTACTTCATAGTAATTGAAATAAAGAAGAAGATAGGGAAGAAACAGTAAATCAGAGGATGAAACAATGCGAATAAGAGGAATCGTAGACAAACCTCTCTAATCCTATAAATGTGCCGGTTGCAACAGTCGATCGCTCCGAATGGTGAGCTCAAGCGGAAGCGGTGAAGACTGACGATCAGCGTTTTGAAAAAAGCTAGGGCTTTCACCTTGAACAAAAGGAGAACAGCTTAACTAATACAGATGATTTTTTTTTTTAAAGATTTATATCCGCGAAATTCTTATATATTTATATATATATATATATATATATATATATATATATATATATATATATATATATATATATATATATATATATATATATATTATCATAATCATTCTAAAATGTATACATAAAAAAGATCCATTTTGTTTTTTCAAATTTTAATAATAATGATGTTTTTGTATATGATATTCAAGATTTAAATAATATATTTACAAATTTTAACATTTATATCTAATATTTGTAAATATATAAAAATTATATGATATCTTTATAAATCTCCTAAAAAAAAATTTATATACATATCACACATTTTTTATATATTTACATATCTTATATTAAAATTTTGATACAAATAAATATCACATTTTTATTGTGCATGAAAAAATATATTTTACTTAAAAATTTAATGATGATGTTTTTTTAATATAATATTTAAAATTTAAATTATTTATATAAAAATAAAATTTATATGAGCCTATTTTAAAAACAATTCACACCTCAATAATAATAATATATAAGGCTATATATATATATATATATATATATATATATATATATATATATATATATATATATATATATATATATATATATATATAATATTTAAAAATAATAAATAATTTCATGAAATTTAATATATTTTCGAATAACATAAATATGACGTTCAAAAATAGGGTGTAAATGATATATCACATAAAATATTATAAATTAGACACAAATCTCATGATGATATGCATGGAAGAGTTTCCAAAAATTGATTTTTAATCATTCTAATGTTGATTTTAACGAACTTATATTTGAATTGAATACCTCAACAAGGCAAACTTATCGACATCAAGATTGAGTCAATCCAAGTCCAAATGAACTCAAATCAAGCTCTAAAAGTATAAATGAAGACTTCAAAAAATTAATTGAATGATTAAATAACATTCAAACACGATGTGCTATAGTCGAATCGATCGGCTCGATGAGATAAATCCAACGAGCCCAAGATCACTAAAATCAGAGGTAGTTTGGATGGTCAAATCATAAAACAAAAATATCTGCTATTAAGAGAATCAATATGAACCGTCCGATGTAGTATTTTAAGATTTTGGTTATAATACCAAAATGCTCATCTCAGAATCCCATAAATAGGACATCATTTTTGTCATGAGAGGAGGAATAAGTTAGAAGATAACTTAGGAGAAAGTTGGGCAAGAGTTAAAAGAGAAGCTAGAAGCTTGAAGTCCATCATCACAAGCGTCGCCGAACACCTTCGATTATTATGGTCGGCTGTCGTCGACAACTATTACAGCCCAACAACCATCACATAGCTATTGTAACTTTATTTTAGAATTCCATCTTTCTATTTTTCTCAAATATATTATTGTAATCCTATTATCGGGAAAGTTAGAACTTTGTAGCTCAAACACATATAGTTGAATATTTTGACTAGGTTAGGCTCCGCGGTTTTTCTCCCATTTTTTGAGATTTTTTTCACGTAAAAATTATAGACTTGCTTGCTCTCTTTTCAATTACCTATGTGTGTGTTGAATTTCATGCAAAACTAAGGTGTGATATTTTACTCTACTGCTACGAGTTCTCTATCACATAATAAATATAATTATTTAATAGTTTAATATTTTTTATCTATGATAATACCTTGTTATTGTAATGCTTATGAATTTGATTTAATCTATATTTCAAGATTATGATTTTATATAAGGGTGTTAATTGGAGTTCATATGTCAAGTTTGGATTCTACTTTAAAATGATTTGATATGAATATAGTCATTTTGAATCTAACTAATTATCAAAATAGTCAAAAATATCAGTACATTCGATTCAACCAACTCTACTTCAAAAAGTGATTTGAGTGCAATATAGAAAAAGTAATATTTTTTTCTTTTATTATTCTAAATTCCTGATCATCTTAAAGCAAAATCTCAAATGATTGTAAAATATGAATGAAATTCTAAGCCAAATTTAGTTGATTTTTTTAGGTGTGACATCAAATTTTCATTCTCCATATGAAGCACAGATTTGTTTGCACAATTTTTATCCAAATTACATTATGTTTGTCTCTTTTTTTTTTTCATTCTCATCATTTAACATTAGCTTTATTAAGTTGTTTTTTTTAATACTAGCATATATTGTTTACAAACTCATAGTGGATGAACTTGTAAGAGAAAGTGAATTAACTTATTTTTCTTGTAAATGATGTAGATGAAAATGGAACTTTTATTCTTTTGTATATTAACTTAAGTATCTTTCTATCTCATGACTCCCAAGTTTTCTATTTTTTATTTATTCAATATTTATTTATTTTTAATTTTTAAAATGGAGCCTTCTAGAAGTCAAAATTTTATTTCTTCTCATAGTGTTCATGAGAAAATGGATTCGGCTTGGAATAATTTTAGTGAATGTAGAAGTCCTAATGGAAAAAGCAGCATAAGTGTTTGTATTGTGGACAAATATACAAAGGTAGATTCATAAATAGAATGAAGCAATATCTAGCAAGGATTAAGAGGAACATTGCTCCATACAAAAAAGTTTTGCATGATATTCACTTTCAAATGAAAGAAAATTCAAAAGGAATATCTCAAAAGAAATAAGATGCACAAGATAATAGAAAGAGTGTGCATCCTTGTGGTGAACATACTATTGAAGATAAGAGATGCTCTTCTTTATCTAAATCACAATTCAAATACATATGATAAAGAATTAGGCAAAGAAAAAGAAAAGAAAAGTGATGATATTGATGATTACTTTACTTTAAGAACAAAACCTAGGTCACAACTATCTTTAAAAAATATTTTAGTATCTAAAAAGGCAATACAGAGAGCTGACATGGCCCTGGTGGATAGTTTTTTGATAGTTGTAATACATTCAATGCTTTAAATTCATTATTTGCTCAAAAAGTTGTAGATGCAATAGTTACTATTAGACCAAGTTATGACTTCCATCATATCATAGGATGAGAGTTAATCTATTGAAGGATTATAAATAAGAGTGAAAACTTTTGGTTAAGTCATATAAGTGTTATTGAAAGGAAAGAATGTGCACTTTAATGGCTGATTAGTGGATAGATGTTAGAAATAGAACACTGATTTTTTTTTAATTTATTGTCCATGAGGAGTATCTTTTTAAAATAGATTGATGCTTCTGATATTGAATAATGCTACAACTCTTTGTTCCTTATTTACTGAAATAATGAGTGGATAAATTCAAAAAATATTGCTCATCTTATGACTGATAATATAGAAAATTATAAAAAAAGTTGGGGAGTTACTTCATCAAACGTATGAGAATATTTATTGGACTCCTTGTGCAGCACATTACTTGAATTTGATTCTAAAAAAATATAAATAGCTTGCATCACATAATAGAGCTTGCTAAGAAAGCATTAAATAAAATATATTAGTTTACAATTATATTTTTATATTGTGTTGGTTATAGAAAAGGCAAGGGTGGATTGAAATAGCACATCTAGGAGCTACTCATTTTACAACAGTTTTATTTCTTTTAAATTTTATATGATCATAAACATGATTTGTAAGCTCTTGCTATAAATAAGTATTATATTGACTCAAAGTTAGCAAAAACTTTTAAAGGAAAAGAAGTAACTTTTATCATTATGGATAACAAATTTTAGAGTGATTGTTTGATCATGTATAAAATAACATGACCACCAATAAGATTATTATGATATTCAAATGAAAAGCCATCTCTTGGTTTGATTATTGTGATATGTATAGAGCAAGAAAGACAGTTAAAGGAATATTTAGAGGTGTCAAAAGATTGTAAAAGATATATTCTTATATTATTAAGAAGAGAAGAGATGAACAAGACCGTCAAAGTATTTACTCAGCTGCATATTTCTTGAATCCACATTTTCATTATGATCAAGATAATTACTATCAAAAATCTAAAGTAATGCAATGATTAATAAAACTTATTAAAAATAAAGATATATGTCCCAAGCATAAATTTTCAATGAATGAAGTTAGAATATATTGGGATAATTTAGAAAGTTTTGGGAAGCAAATTGCACACACTAAGGCTAAAGAAACACAACCTGATTAGTAAGTTTTTCATGATTATATTTATTTTTATTAGTATCTCACTATCTCTTTGACATATTTTATATTTGTGAAGTTAATCAAAATTTCATATGCAGATAAATTGTGGAAGATGTTTGGTTCTAATGCTCCTAATTTACAAAATTGGCTAATATAATTCTAAGCCAAACTTCTTCTTCAAAGTGTGAAGAAATTAGACTATTTTTGAACAAATCCATAGAAAAGAAAAAAAATTGAAACACTAGAAGTTAAATGATCTTATCTATGTTCATTATAATCTTAAATTGAGGAATATGTATGTTTTTTTTAAATCTATTTAGTATTATGTTATTGTTCTTAACTTTGATACTTATCTAAAATTTTATGTTTTCATCTTAAAAAAAAGAAAGAAATTATGATCCATTGGATTATTCAAGTATCGAGGCAATAGATTTTTAGATAATTGATGAAGAATGCACTCCTAAATTAAATTATGATGATTTAAAGAATAAAATATATAAAGATGACGTCATTCCTATTATTTAAGGAGTAAATATATCATGCAATAGACAAACTAATAGCAAGCTAATTAAATTATACTTATATTGATTATAAAGGTGAAGAATAATTTATTTTATATGTGACATTGATTTGTAGATGCAAATGAAGGTCATGAAGTAATAAGTGTCATAGATAAAAGGAATGAAACACCTGAACATGATATTTTACAAGCTTTTGGAGTAGATTGGGAAACAAACTTTAAGGAGATAGCTTTTGAAGCATGAGTCTTTGAAGAGACAATATTTAGAGAAGAATTTTAATACATTTGATTTGAGACTATTTCTTTTGAACTTATTTCATGTTTGATATTTTAGTTTTTAGAAAAAAAAAAGATTGGCTAAAGAGTTGAAAATATAATGATATGTTAGATATCATTTTTGTTGACTTATGAATGTTTCAATTTTTTCATAACTTGTTATTTATTAGTATTAAATGTTCTTCATCATAATTTGTGATATCTTTTTTAGTTAGTTTAGCTTATATTTACTTGTATATTTTATTTAGTTGATGCCAAATTACTACCTTTATTTTATTTTCAACTCCATTTTAGATAAGCAATTTTTTTAAGCCCCAAAGAAGATATTTCAAAGAATTATTATTGTTATAAAAAATATTAGTATTTAAATATTTATGCTTTTAACTTTAAAATTATAGAAGATATTTTAACTTATAATTTATATTTCATAATTTATTGTTTTCAAACTACACATATTGTATTATTATTTCATTATTTAAATCTCATTTAAATAATTTTAATATTTATTACATCATCCGATTCAACTCCCAGTTCAATCCCGATTTGATCTTTAAAGCTTGAACCTCTTCATTGTTCCATTCTATGTCTAGTTTGATTTTTAGAACCTTGCTTGGGACTCATTTAGTTGTTTAACCTTTAAAATTATGTTTGGAAAAAACATAAAACTTACTAAATTTAGAATTGAATTAGATATAATTAAAAATAATTATTTATTTTAATTCTATTTTTTTAAATAATGATTTTGTTTGCCTTATTAAATTAAATAAAAATAAAATCAGTATTTTCTTTAGATATATTTGTTGATTATAAATAGAAGTTATGTATTAAAAAATTATGAATTCATCAAAATATTTGTGATGTTTGAAATTAATAAATTAAATAAATTTACTATAATTTTAAAACATCATGATTTTTAACCTCAAGCAACCAAATAAATCCTTCAAAATATGTTCTATTTACAATTAACTAAATGAGCCAATGTTGTAATCCATATGTAGGATTCTTTAATAGGCAGAGGTGAAGAGTAGCAAATTATAAAGTATTTAAATGAAAGAATTTTAATAAAAATAATTTACTTTCCAAAATGAATTCATATTAAAAAATATTTTTTAATTTTGGTTTCAAGAAAAGGTGAATATAAAAATCAAAATTTTAGAAAGATTTACATACACACCACACAATTCTTATGCATTTAAGTATCTAACATCTAAAATTAGTTATTTACTTATCTTATATTTTTCTATGTTTAAAAAGATATATTTCATTTTTAAAAAGTTGATTGATGATTATATTTTTGATGTCATATTAAAAAAATTAAAATTTTACATATGTAAATACATAAGAATTGTGTGGTATGTCTGCCAATCCACCATTTTTTGTTGATTCACATATTGTATAAATATAAGAGAGAAAACAAAATAATATTTTAATATAAAATTATTTATGAAGTGTACTCTCACTCTAAATTTAAGAGGAAAGAGGCAGTTTTAAGTATGAGAAATGATTCAAATTTTTTATGTCTACTCTTTTCACTTTTTCGCATGGTCTCTACTTAATGCAAATATATGTCGTATAATATCCATTGATTAGTTTCTCATGATTTATTAAAATTAGTGTGAAGTGCTTATCAAGCTTTTATGTTTTAAAATTTACTAAAAATAAGTTTCTAATTTATTTATTTTAACAATTTAAGATATAATCTATGAGTAAATGTATATGTGAGGTTTCATATTGTTCAAATACTAACAACATAATTAGCGAGGCTTGGATGGCATTAACCTTTTACTCTTTTGTCTTCCAAAGAAAGGCTTTGATTAAAATCTCCTAAAAAGTAAAAATTCTGCAGCAAAGAAGTTAAACAGATAAAAAGGCCAATAGTTTGTTCTTATATTGCTAATTTCTGCTTGTAAACTTGTGCTTGAATCTTCTTCTCTAGCTTCTAAGTATCAAAAAAGCGTTGTTCACTTAACTGTTCTCGTCGATAGTTTCGTGTTGCTCATTAACTAAACGAGCGAATTAAGAGACATTTCAGCTCGATATATAAGCAGTCGAATTTGAATAATCATTTATTCGATCTGTTCGATTTAAATTGAAATAAAAAATTATATTATATTATATTATATTATATTATATTATTATTATTATTATTATTATTATTATTATTATTTTATTACTATTATTTTTATTTTTTATTATTATTATTGCAAAATGCAGAAGGACAAAGAGTCGATGTTGGTGCTAATGCTACTGAGGGTAGATGCTTTTTATTGCTAAAGAATGTGTATCAAGTTATCTTTGTGATTACCACTTGTTGCTTTCTTTTAATGGTTGCTCCAGGTACAGGGATGAAACCCCAAAGTCCATATCATCGAATGACAACTGGAAGAACTTGGTAAAGAATTTGGAAGATCCGATCTAGAGGACATTAACTTCAAGCTTGAGGAAACATGCCAAAGATTCATGCTCGGCCACATCTTCTATGCCAAGAGGTGCAGTAGATACACCTTTGACGAAGTGGATAGAAGTTTTAGTCATGGAAGTTCATTCATTAAAATCGATCATGAAAGGGAATTGTCAGAGTAAGGGACCCAATGGAAGAACTTCAAAGGAGCACGGATACTTTTAACGCCTAAACATTCACCAGCCGTAAATGACATGTTCTTTAATGCAACCTGTACTTGGAATTTCACCAGATCACTCACTGCTTTATTTTATTTATTTATTATGTACTTTTAAAAAATGACCAAAAAAATATATACATGATATTTTACGTAAACACAAATATAATGATTATTTTTTAGTTCACAATACCCAGAATTTTAATTTCTTAGGTTTTGAAAAGATGCATTATTAAGTGCCAAGATGATTTACTCTGTATCCCCCACCTTTATTATTGTTATAAATACTTTAGCTAGGGTTCCAATTAAGCTTTCTATTTTCTCGATCAATTTTCTACTATACTGGCCTCTTAATCTTTTCTTTTTTCTTTTTCTTCAAACATGTCGCATGGCTTCTATAACGAACTGCAACATTACTTTTTATTGTCATTCTAGCTAACATGTCGAAGATGTCAATGGAGAATAGGAATGCTTTGCAATTGTGTACACTCTTCGAGCAGTGGCGACAGAAGAAGGGCCAAATATTCTTCATGAAGATGAGCTATGCTTCTTCTATGACCAATTTTAGGATGAAACTTTATTTTCCCCTTTGCATAAAACTGGTAGAGATTTTCAATTTCTATGCAATTATCTTGGTGCAAGTGATAGCTATTTTATTTACAAGCATAATGTCTCTAATAGGCTTCATGAGGAAGAACAAGATTATGTAGTGATTAATGTATTTCACCACTTATTTTAGGTTAGGGTTAGGGTTTATTGGCATGGTTTTGTACAATTTACCTCTACATACATCAAGATGACAAGTTTAGTTAATAATTAATTTAGTAGTTTAAAAAATTAAATACTATTTTGTTAAGTCCACTAAGGGTTGACCTAGCTTTGTCTATTTACTGACAACAAGGCTCGTCTTCCTATCCTTAACAATGAAGAGGACAAAACCTTTAATATTTGAAGAATCTTTTGTTGAAGGTGGATGCATACATTGATTATGAATTTCTTTAGAAGCTTCTTTCTTGTAAGGTTTCTTATTTATATTCATCATTTTTTAGTTCTCAAAGTTTTTCTTATTGATTTTTATATTCATATCTTTTACTACAAAGATCCTTTTTTAGCCAAAGTGGTGATTGCGTACTTGGATGCAACAATTATCACGAATCAACAAATATAACCCATATATGATAATAAGTCATACCAAGTCAAGTACATAACAAATATTTAGCCCAATATTTATTTAGAAAGAATTATTTTTAGATTCTTATTACATACCATAGAGCCATTAAACTCATCATCATTATTATAATAAAAGAAAAGTAATCATCAACACATTTTTATCATCATACATCAAAAATTTTTTAAAACAAAACTATTTATATAATAATCATGATTCTCCAATAATTCCAATCAAATACATATACCATGCAATTTAGGTGCTTTGGCTAATCATTTGTGATGTATTTTTTATACCAATCATTATAAGTCAAGTACAATATCATATCATATATTAGTAAAAACAATCATAACAGTTGGGTGGGCATAATACATAAGAGTAGTCACCTCTAGCTCATCAACACTCATATCATATCATATAATATCTTATAACTCCCAACATGTAATGGGCCACACCACAAACCCCCTTTTTAAGGAAAGCCCTTCGACCCACCCTCTTGTGTAGGACAATTAGTCTCTGCCAGCCTTAATTATATTAGACAACCCTGTTTCTCCTCTCTCTCTCTCTCTCTCTCCCTTTCTCTCTCTAGATCTCACTGCCAAAGAAGGAAATGAATTGGGTGTAAATCCATGAAGTGGAGAAAGATATTAATATAAAAAATATTTTTTGGGTGCATGTGCAAATATATAAATTGTTTCATTTTAATTATAAATTTAATATAAATCATTTTATATCTTAATATCCAAAGCTAAAAATTATGAAAACAATAATCATGACATAGGTTATCATGTATAGAATGTTCTTGTGGAAATTGTTTGTAAAATGGACACTAAAAGGCTCTAGAAAACTTACTCTAGAGTTCATAATGATCTACAATATACCAAAGAATTTAAATTGCACTTATTCCATTTTCATAAAAACTATTCAAAGGTTGTAGGTCAACTTTTGCAACTTCATAATTTTAAAGATGTCTCATTATTGTTTCTTATAAAATCACTTATAAAGTAATTTAAAGATAACTAAGAAAAACTTAAAATAAATTTTAATAAGCATATTCTCAATTAATTAGCCACTTTAGAGTATTGTGGTTGACACCTTTACATGATTACTTCTGAATATTACAATGACAAGGGCAGTAGATGAAGAACAAGCGTCGGTGACTAACAGGAACAGAAAGGACCAGAAGAAGAGAAAGGAGAAGGTTCAATGGTCATGGTGAGCAGGAGAATCCCTCATTTCTCTGCCAACTTTATTAATAATAAGGAGAATGATTCATTAATTGAAGTTGTTGATTATCAAGATGAATAGAGAAAATTAGAAGAAGCCTCCAAGTTAGCTAAACTAAAGGTAGAAAAAGAAAAGGGTGAAGGGAAGAAAAAGGAAGAGAATGATGATGAGGTGGAGATAGTCACTGTGCCCTATTCTAGTGGTCGACTTCATCTTCATACTCGTCAATCAGAGAAGGCGAGAGTGAGTAAGGCTATTGTGTTGGTGCCTTCACAAGTATGAAGCAAAAAGGGGAGTTGCTTCAATTGCAGTCCCTGTAGAGGCTGCAGCAAAAAATTCTTGAAATAAGTTCAAAGTGTAGCATCTCTTATGACAAAGTAATTTGTATCCATGAGGAGGATATAGAGTGAAATCTTGGGATTAGAAGGAAAATAGAAAATAAATAAGAATAAAAATTTCTACAGAGACTTAGGCTGATTCATCCTCTAAGCGATGTACTGTTCATCATATTTTAAAATTTAACAGGAATAAATTTAATGCAAGGGTTGACATGACCATAGACTCACATTTATCAGAACGCCTAAATAGGAAGAAATTACTATGTGCAGAGTCCGGGCTTAGCTCTACATCCAAACTCCATTAGGGTGCCACTTGGCTGTATACACATCATGTGTACATAATACACTAGGTGGTACAATACTATTGGAGTCGGACGGAGAGCTACATCCAGACTCTGCAAATAATAATTTCTCATAAACAGTACAACTGCTTTAAAACTTGGTCCAATTTTCCATTCACAATCAGTGCAGTAGAATATGGATAAAACCTCCCCCAACTTATTCCATTTTGCTACCATAAGGGTTAATGTTGTTAATTGGCAATATAATTATCTAATGGCAGATAAGTATAGGAGAATGATGAAACAAATAAATGTACATATAAATAAAATAAAGAAACTAGAAGAAGACGTCATTGTTTAAAGAAGGTTAAAATTGATAATGAATTGAAATCATAATACTAGCAAAAAAAATTATAAGATTTATATGACAAGGTTATGGTGAAAGATATAAGCATATCATTGATTACAACGATGATGGATGAGAGAAAGAAAAAAGATTGGAAATAGTTTATATATCTAATACCAAGTTGCTAGAGGAACTAATAAGTCTGTGAGAGAAAACAAAGGATTTAAAGCCATTCAGAGAATTTTTTGAAAATCTAGCAAAGACAGACGAATACCATAGAATCTTATCTACCAAGTTTTCATTTGGTATTCAATACTAATTGTCCAAGTTGGTGGAAAAACATGATTCCGCCCTGCTATAACAGCACATGTATCTTTAAAATCCTAGTTTTTTGGTGGGATTGAATTGTATTAAAAATCTGTGTGTTTGGGATTGAATTGTAGTAGTCAAGAGGGATTAAGATAACGTAGCAAGGAGAAAGACAGCGATGAACACAAGATGAGAACTTATTTTGACTTCCATGATGTAAACTTTTTATTTTTTTATTATTTATTTATTATTTTTATTATTATTTTAATGAAAACTTCTTACATGAATGAGCATGTTCCCTTGACTTAGAAATCTTCTGTTGTATTGTATTTATAGATCTTTGATGTTTTTAATATGTTGAATGATGATTATTAAATAATACGTAAAAATGATGAATGAATTGAAAAATAAAATAAGGCTAGTTATGAACTATAATTTATAAATTTTTCATATATATGAATCTTCTTTTGCTTCATATCATGAATTTTTATAGGTTGCAAAATGTTTTCTACTACTTTTTGAATAACAAGCATTACTGAGAAATGATAGCTTATGAATAGACAATGATACATGGTGAGTAGTGAACAAGTAATCAATGCTAATAATTTTTTAATATTAAAAGAGATTACACATTTTATTTGTGGGCTCTGAAAATTCGCCACCAACCTCTTGACAAATATGAATGAAGAGAGTGATTGAAAGTGACGGTGTAATTTTCAGAAGACAGATGGAATAGTAGATAAGACACTACCCAGAGATTTCATCCTCAATTTATGACGACTTTAGATCTAGTTCCAGGTTTCCTATAGAAAGCCTATAATTAATTACCCCCTAATAAGTGAGAGAACTTTCGATTAAAAGTAATTAGATGTTGAATGTATGTATAGTAGCGACATGTGGAGTTTTAAAATTTTATTTAGAGAATTTATGAAATTCATTAAGCTTAAAGCGGATGGTTGGGGAATGATGATGTGCGATCTAAATCCATGGTTCCATCATCACAGGTTGTGCAGTCTAGTCTACTTAGTTAGAGGAGGTCGACTGACCCAAAGGATCATCCTGACACATGGGTTACGTCATCCAAGAAATCTTTGTAAACCTGAGGTGGTATTTTTCTAAAGAGATAGGCTTAAGTATACCTTAGCTGACAGAGGGCTTTTTGCCTTATTAAGTGTACTTTATGATTCACAACTCAAAGGGAAGATCCATTAGGGAGCATACGGGCTACAATCGTGATTGTAATATAATGGAGTCTTACTGGCCAAATCATCCAATCAGAGGACTCACAATCATCATATGTAGAGCTCACCAAACCACATGGTGAGAGGACATGACGTCCTTACTACTGAGATTGATTGAGAGTGAACATAGTAGAACACTTGATTTGACATTGGCTCTTTTGTGAGCTAGAGTTTTTCTTAATTTTCACCTCGAACAAACAATTGTAAAAAGTGGATAGATTGAGTTTTGCTTTAAGCTTTTAATGATTAAATTTCATTTAAGCATTTTTAGATTGATACTTAACTTGAGTTAATTGATTTTAAATTAGAATCATATTTTTATGGAAGTATCCCCTCCGGTTGAAATCACCACTCAACACAATCATCATTGAGATTGTTACTTGATTAATTTGAATATATTTAAGAGCTTTAGATTCAGTCAACTCTGTTTAGCTCCTAACAGAGGATCAGATCTACTATCACATGACAGAATTAGCTTCTCAAATAGTTTACTAAGTTAAAATTCTTATAATAGATTTTTAAGTTTGGTTAACTTGGACTCGGTTCTAAAACTAAATCAGAAAGCAACCCACACAACATCCTCAGACACTTGAATTTAAGCATTCAACGTAGTGTTGGGGCCCATGTGGGTGTATTTAAATAACAACTTATTTGCTTGTTGATGTGTTGCAAATCCGATGGCGTTAAGCGAGCGAAGCAAAGTCAAAGTTGGCGAAGTGAGGTGTGAGCGGCTCAATCCACTACTATATTCACATCCTAATTTCTAGCTAGGGGTTGCGAAGGTTGCATTTGGGTTCTACTCTTACTTGAAAGTAGACATTCAGATATATTATAGATCTCATATGCTACAACCTTAAATTCAATTGAAGCTTTCTTCAATTCATTTGAATCAAGATACTATAATATATACATTCAATAAGTCAGCTTATTGGCAAGCTTCCCAATTTGTTGAATGTCTTATTAATATTTCTCCAATTTGACTTCAAAAATATGAATCAGAACATAATGCACTTGTTAATTGAAAATCCAATTTATAAGTCATTTTGTGGATTTCATTTGGACTTCATTAATTTTGAAGACAAGCAATAGATATATCACAAGTGCTTCAAATTTAACTTTAAATGCAAACTCCAAATGCTCTTTTAAAGGCTACATTCATGGTTGCTCATGAGTTGCCTAATTGAACTCGTGCTTGTAAGAAAGTTATCAAATTACTTACACACTTCTATTTTTAATTTGGAATTGGACATTTTAGATTCATCAGAAATCGTTTGCCATTTGGTATTAAATCAAAACCCTTATAAGTCTTATGTATATTCAATCAAGACCCTTTAACTCTTCTTATTTAGATTCATCTTCCATTAACTTCAATTTGTAATTATCTATTCATTGCAGAGTTGGCATTCTCATCTACTATTATGTTGAAGTTATGAAAAATAAAGTTTATACATGTCGTGCCATACAAATATTTTCTAAATACTTCAATTGAATGTAAGACTCATTCACTTCATAAATTAGAAGTTATATCAACTTATCCACATTCACCACTTGGGAAGAAAGAAAAGTAAAATGATTCTTGTCCCAAAGTTCAAGTGTACATTCAAATCCCTTTCATTATAAGTTCTTTTCCTCCCCTCTTTTTTATTATTTTAATTTGAGTTTAGTTTAGGTTTCTTAGCATTCTTAAGCTTCTTTTTTTCCATTTTTTTCTAAGTCAAAAGATTTGACAAAATTTTGATAGCATTTGGAGTAATTGGATGTTGGCTGGTATGCCCAATGAGGTGTATGGCGTGTCTTACGACACCGTGATTTTCATCTCGTCAGCAAATGAGCATGACGAGGCCTTCAAACCTACATAAAGATAAGCAAATACATATACACAATCACATCTTTATCCCACATGTTCAGACTTATTTATTTTCTACGTGCTTGCAATGATCGACAAGGAGATGGAGATGGAGATGCTGAAAACCATGAGAAGACCCCTCCTAATGATGATGTTCCTCTTCGGTTGTGGCAAAAAGAAAGGTCGGGAAGGGAGATGGAAATGGAAATGTCGAAAATAAAGAGAAGAACCCGCCTAATGATAGTGTACCTCACTAGTTATGGCAAAAAAAATTAGAAAGGTAATGGAAAGGACGATACCAAAAACTGAAAGAAGAACCCGCCTAATGACGACATTTTTCTCCGATTGCACCAAACAGAATTGGAAAAATGGGAATTTTGGATTGAAGAAATGGGAGAATTTTTGGATTGAGGAAATGAAAGAATTTGAACATGGATTTTTAGTTTGGTGGAAATGAGGGAGAAAATGAGGGAAGTGGAAGAGAAAAAATGGGAGAGACCTTTTGTCGCTCAGTTTTAAAGGAGAAATCGAGAGAGGCTTGTGGTTTGAACAAAGGGGGAACAGTTGGAGAAGATCGAGCATGCGATTCGAATGTGATGATGCATGAAGAAGGAGATCAAGGAGGAGATTGAGTGAAAGGGAAGCAAGCTTACATGTGATTGAGAACGGAGGTCAGTGATGCGAGCCATGCGTGAAAATGTCGAGCCGACTGGGTTAGTGGAATAGGAATAGGGAATTAGGGCATTAAGATTAAGGTTTATTTAATTTCTTTAAGCACTTAATCGCTCTCAAAATGAATTTTATACCGATAAAATCACATAGTTAATATATATTAATGTTAGCTTATTCTGATGTTTTGTACGCAACGGTGTAGTATATTTTACAATTGGAGGCCATTTGATTCAAGTCGGCGTCAAATTGGGTCAATTTCAACTCAAAATACGCGTTATCATTTTTGACCGCTCAATTTTTGCATAGACTTGTCTGAATTGAGTGTGAATAGTTTTATTTGATATATTTCAATATTTTGAAGCTAACGATGCAACCAATTTCATGAACGGAGGTCATTTGGTTTGCGTCGATGCCTCATGACTTCGATATGCATGTAGGCACATTGACGACTTGATCGCTTGATTGGTTGATCATGAAGTTATGCAATATTTATATTCTAATTGGTTTTAATGTTCTGAATGTGATGGCAAAGTCTGTTTATCGATCGGAAGTCATTTGGGTTGATTTTGACAATGTCTAGTGTATTTCAGCCTTGATTTTCATGCTGTCACTTCCAATCATTCGACATTTGCACAGACTCATCCGAATTGAGCGTAGACAGTCTTATTTAGTAGTTTTTGATGTTTTAAAGTTGACGGCGAGATCAATTTCATGAACGGGGGTCATTTGGACATCATTATAGCTTCTCAACTTTGATATGCGCGTTGACACATTGATAGCTCGATCGCTTGATCGGTTGAACTTTAGATTATGAAATATTTATATTCTGATCAATTTCAATGTTTTGAACATGATGGAAAAGTATGTTCATCGATCGAAGATCATTTCAATCATTTTTGGTGACGTCCAGTGCATTTTGAGTCCGATTTTACTGCTTGTCCAAGTCAAATTTGACTTGTGGGCTTGACTCGACTTATGACACATATATGAAGGTCAACAAATGGCCCCCAATAAATGTGATTTATGTATGGAGTGAGTCATGTTTGTTGAAAATTGGTTGACCCTCTAGGCTGGCAATAGAACTTGGATCATTTCAACTTCGATGGTAATAGCTTACAGAGCTTTGATAGGATTTGGCATTAGTATGATGTCTTATTTAGGACATGCTAAGTAACAGGATTTACTGATTTATCAGAGTTGATTTTTTAGAAAGATAAGAGTTCTTACACCATATACTCTCTGCTTCAATGGCTTTGTTGAAGATCTCTTTCTTTTATGTTCTTGCAAATTTGAGTTTCCTTCAATCCTAGCTTCTTGCTTGATTAGGTTTATTGGAGAAATTGGTTTATTTGTTAGATGAAGGACTCTATTGGGGAATTGATTTATCTGTGCTTGGTCAGATTTAAAATTCCTTCTATCCTAGCTTTAAGCTTAATAGACTTGATGAAGGACTGACCTGATTTATCCATATTGACTTGTCAGGAAGTGTATGTACATCATAAATTCTTTGCTTGCTGCTTTGACGGATTCATTGAAGGGTGTGTACAGATGACCCAGCCTTCTAGCTTATACTAGGTCTATGTTGAGTAATATCAGCAATATCAATTGAATAACCATAAAATTTTTGTAGTTCGGCCATCGGCTTTATATGAACTATAGAATTGCTTCCTCGATCCTGTGCTTTCCATTTTGACGGACTTGATGAGAATATTGGCTTTTATCTATGCTTTAAGCTTGATCAGATCATTTAAGAATAAATTAAAATATCACTTTACGGTAATATATAAATTGACTTGAGGCAGCCTTAAATTGGGAGTTGTCTCCTCAAATAGTCTTGATCCATTGATCAAATAGAAAGATCTCTTAGATTATGGTTGCTTGTAATCACTAAGCTGGATCTGGTTTGAGATTGAATAGCTATCATCATTGGACTGACGAGCAGTGGATCTTTCACTACAACTTTTTCTTTAGGCTTATTGAGTGAGGAGAGTATCAGTAACTCGGTTACATTTGGGCTTATTGAGTTTGACCTTTAGAACATAATCTAGTCTTTGACTTAAGCTGTGATGGGTTGGTAGTTTTGTCATCAGATTGACGAACATGGGCTCTTTCACTACGGCCTTTTCTTATGGCTTGTTAAGTGAAGAGAGCATTAGTAACTCGATAATTTGTAGGCTTATTGAGTTCGACCTTTAGAACCTATCCATGTCTTAGACTTCAAGATGTAGAGGTTGATGTTTTTCCAACTTAGTTGATTGAATCCTCCAAGATTAGGAGTTCTTTTGACTTGATCTCTGACATTTGATGAATTTGGGAGAAAATTTTTCTTGACATTTATGGTTGTCTTTTCCTGTGTAGCAATAGATTCTTTGCATTCCTGTAAGAACCTGCAACTTAATAATGACAATTATGAATATATTCAGGGATTTCGACGTAAAGCACAATGTCAGCCTAAATCAGAATATATTCGAGGATGTTATCTTATAGCATGATGTCAACTCAAAGAAACTTGATATAAATTAAAAAATGCCCCTTCTTGTAGGGAGAATTCTAAAGCACATTTAAAAGAACTTTTAAGATGGAATTACAAAAATACATCAATATTTGAATTGATATGCTCTTAAGAAGATTTTAATATGTAACATTGATTTCATCTATGTATAGAAATCTAAAATGCCTCATGTGTAATAGTGGAATTTTCATGAAAGAGTTTTTTTTTTACTTAAGTGAGTATATTTATTTAGGGATCTCGGCATGAAACAAGATGTCGGCCTAAATAATTATACTAAAAAAAATCTCCCTATCTTGCAGGAGAATTTTTATTGTATCTCGAGAATATTTTTATCAGGTATAATACTTTTTTAGGTATCGACCATTAATTGGCGGCATTGGTCTTTCACCCTTTAAGTCAATGGGTTGGTATGCCCATCCTTCATATACTTTTTCAATGACAAAGGGCCCTCCCTATTAGGCTCAAATTTGCCATCAAATTTTTGATTGGGAATAATTGGTCTTCTTAGCAACAAGACCAATTCCCCTTTCTGGAATATTCGAGGCTGCACCGTATGGTCAAAAGACCTGGACATCTTTGCTCGATAAACTTCCATATTTTGATGAGCTTACAATCTAACTTCATCAAGCGCATCGAGTTCCTCCATTCTTAAATGAGCATTTTAATCTTCAGTTAGCTTGTATTAGATGGCTACTCAAAGTGAAGGCAACTCAATGTGGGCTCCAAAAATTCACCATCGACCTCACGATGAAGAGAGTGATTTAAAGTATCAGTATAATTTTCAGAAGGTAGATGGAATAGTAGATAAGACACTACCCAAAGATTTCACCCTCATTTGGTGAGGACTTTAGATCTAGTTCTAGGTTTCCTATAGGCGCAAGCACTTATAGTTAATTACCCCTCTCAATGCTGAGAGAGAACTTTTGATTACGGCTAGTCGTTAGGTCCCTTAGTGCGTAGCATATAATAGCATCATGTGGACTTTTAAAATTCAGATTTATAAAATTCATTATATTTAACTTAAAGTGGATGGTTGGGGAATGATGACGCGCCTGATCTAGATCCCATGGTTCCATCATCCCGGGTTGTCGTGGTCCCTAGTCTACTTAGTCAGAGGAGGTAGTCAACCCAACCTGACCGAAGGATCCTTGTCAGCAACACATGGGTTACGTCATCCAAGAAATCCTTGTAGACCTGGGGTGATGTTTGTCTAAGGAGACATGCTTAAATCTACCTTAGCTAACAAAGGGTTTTTTGCCCAATCAAGTATACCCTATGGTTCACAACTCAAATGGCAGAGCCATTGGGAAACATATCTGCCATATATGACCATAATATAATGGTTCATTTGGCAACCACCGATCGAGGACTCCGTAACTACATCATGTGGAGCTTCGGCCAAGCCACTTAATCGGGACGACATCCTTGTTGGCATGAGATTGTTTGAGAGTAAACATAGTTGTGTATTTGATTTGACTTTGGCTTCTTTGTGAGCTAGGATTTTTTTAATTTGTCACCTCCGATAAATAGTTGTGGAAGGTGAATTGAATTTTTAGCTTTAAGTTTTTAATATTGAATTTCACTTAGGCATTTATAATTTGGTGATTTATTTGATTTTACATTTACATTGATACTTGAGTTTGAGTAATCCAATTTGAGATTCCAAACACATTTTTATGGTAAGTATCCGGTTGAAATATTCATTCAATACAGCCATCATCGGGGTGGTTCATTATTTCGCTATTGACTCTATTAATTTTATAATAGAGGATCAGATCTGCTGTCATATGACAAAATTAACTTCTCAGATATTTTGTTAGATTGAAGATATTATAATAACATCATTTGATTTTGGTGTTGTTACCCTGGCCCCTAAGACCCAACCGAATCAACCTCGCAAAGATCCTCGATACTTGAATTTAAACATTCAACGTAGTGTCAGGGCCCATGCGTTTGTTTAAATCATTTAATTTATTATTTTAGATCTTGTTGACTTTATCAATTTAATAATAGAAGATCAGACCTAGATTAATATTTTGAGGATTTCAAATTTGAGACTATTGAATATAATATCTTAAATATATTGATAATAGTTACCCCTCCAGTTGATATCTTCAATCAACTCATATCATTGGAGTGAGATAGCTATATCGCCAATTGATGTAATTAGCTTCTCAGAGATTTTCTCAAGCAGAGAAAGATATAACAACATCATTAAGTTTTGTTAACCCGGACCCAGTCCGTAGACCCAACCCGCGCAGCATCCTCAGACACTAAGTTCAAGCATTCGACATAGTATCGGGGCCCATGCGGGTGGTTATTTAGAATACTTGAACTAATTTGGAAATATCAAATTGAATTGAAGATTATTTTATATTTTGTATAAGAATTCATCTATTTCAAATGATTGCACAAGTTCTGAAGCACTTGAATTGAGTGATAGTTACTCCATAATTTATGCAAAATTAATATATTTGAAGTCTATTTAGAATTTAAGTCAACACCTTCTATTTGCTTCTAATTTTGTGTTGCAGATTTGGCGACGTAGAAGATGTTATAGATTGATCTAATATCTTATTAGATTTTTCAGATTAATATTTAATTGATTTCAATTTAGCCCACACATCCTTTTCAAACATTAAAACTACACTTTAAATCTCTATGTCCGAGCACATGCAGGTGTATCTAAGAATGTCTTAACGCCTTGTTTGCTTGTATGATAGTTAAATCCATGCGTAGAAGGCATTGTAAATTGATCTAATATCTTATTAGATTTTTAGATTAATATTTAATATATTCCAATTTAGCTCGTATGCTTTTTGCATTAAAAATTTACACTTTAAATCTTTATGTGAGCACATGCAGTGTATCTAAGAATGCCTTAATTAATGCCTCTTGTTGTATGATATGTTGTGAATCCAGTGTTATTGAAGATGTTATAGATTGATCTAATATCTTATTAGATTTTTTGATTAATATTTAATTGATTCCAATTTACACAGCTTTTTTCATTAAAATTTGTACTTTAAATCTCTATGTCCGAGCACATATAGGTGTATCTAAGAATGCTTTAATTAATGTCTTCTGTTCGCTTCTATGATATGTTATGAATCTGGTGGCGTAGAATTTTTTTAAATCTCATTCAATTATTTATATTAGCATTCATTTGTTTGCATTTAGTTTATAGTAGATTGAGTTCTTTAAATTTCGATGAAACTTAGCTCATGATCGTCAATAAGCTTATAGACTATTTACAAGTCTCGCTCAAATTCTTTTTGCTCTGAATGATTATATTTGATCCTTATTTTGATTGAAGGACAAGCTTTCAAATCCACTATAAGTTTTGTTTGTGCTCGTGGCAACTATCAAGATAATTAGAAGCTTTACTTGAATTTTATTCTTGTTAGGAGACAAATTCTCAAGTTCATTAAAAGTCTATTTATGATTGTCAACAAGTTGTCGAGATCATTCTTATTTAAAGACTTTTAGAATTTCATATGTAGGTTTATTCTTTAATTTATCATACTTAAATAAGTTCAATTTAAACTCATCAACACTTTAATTTGTTCTAGTTTAATTCTCCGTCACCCAAAATTAAAGCTCCTGGTCGTCCCCATATACGAGAAATTTGACCTTCCCATCGCCTCTACCGAAAGATAGCTCTTCAAACTCGTCTCAGAATAATGAGGTCTTAACCGCAATTTCAATCCATATTTTAATTTTGAACTTAGGGTTTATTTTGTATTAAATTAATTAAGTCGAATATTGGCATCTCGATCTTCCCTGCATAGAGCATCCGAGAGGTAATTCGACCTTCACATCAGCTCTACTGAGCATAATAGTGTCTTCAAACACCTGATAAAAATATCAAAAAAAAAAACCATATTCATAGTTAGCCATCGTACATATAAATGACACAGAAAGCCTTCTTGAACATCTAACTTTTGCAAGTCCAGTTCTCCAATCCTAATGCTTCCATAAAATCCTGTGGTCCTCTTCATGCAAGCAGACACATTCATCAATAGTTTCTACACCAACAGAGTAATTTGTAAAATGAGCATCAAAGTATTTAATGAAACCCAAACAATCGCAACCCCTCTTCCCAAAGTCGAGTTTCCTGCACAATCTGATCTCTCTGGACTTGACTATGGAGAAGAACTAGTCTAGATATCTCATAATCAATTGCCTTGTTCATTACAGAAAATGAGTTCATGTTCTTTATCTCAACCTTTGTTAAAAATTTAGCTTGACCTCTTGGCCTAACAGAAACATTTACATCACAATGAAGGGAGCCTTCCTGCATATTTCCATTGCTCACCTCCAAATACCTAACAATCCTCTATAACTTAGCTGCATATTCCACTGCCTCCAATCCGCTTCTCATATCAAGTTTTGAAATGATCTCTAGCAAAGGGACTCCAGCTCTGTTCATATCCACCTGAGAATAACTCCAACTATCTGAATGAATAAACTTTCCTGCATCTTCTTCCATATGAACTTTTGTTATTCCAAATCTTCTATGCCCGCCACCAAACCCTTTGAGTTTAAAATAGGTAAGGTTCCTGGAAGACCCATGCAAACTGGGCAAATGGCGGTGTTAGGCATGCCACTTATGGTGAGAGAAATGAGAGGGGAGAATCTGGGCCTTTCAATGGCGGAGAGAGGCAAGGAGGTTTTTTTTTCTGAAGGAATAAAACCTCTTCCTTGAAGCCTGTGTGCGAGGCTGGCTGGGTGCTCGAGAAGATGAAGCTGTCGTGGGTATACTTGCAGCGAAGTAACTTGAGGTCGAGCGCGGCAGCGTGGTGGAGGAGCGGAACAGAGTGGAGGAGCCCTGTGGTTCCGCATGTCTTGATGACAATTTTGTCGGGGTAAAGGAAGAGACTTGATTCGGATAGCACGTAGGCGTCGAAGTGGGCATTACCGACGGTGGAGACAATGCCGCACTGTACAGCGGCGAGGATATGATCAAGTGTTTTGAAGTTGAGGAGGCGAAGACCCATTGGATCATCGCTGAAGAAGTGAAGCTCGAACCTCTTCTCGAAGCCTTCGAACCCGGAGATAACCATGGGCAAGCAATGGGGTAATGGAAGCAACCAAAGCTAAGATGGTGAGCGTGAGTGGGATGGATGAGGTGGCACCTCTTTATTGGATAAATCGGAGGTAGAGCATGAGAATGGGTGGCTGCGATTTTTGAGGCGATAACTAGTCACAATTATAAGATAATAAATAGATTTATCCCAAAATACATGTTAATTTCAACAAAATTATGAAGTCGATAACTTTAGTGAAATTGGATGATTTTTGGTAAGCGATGATGATAGTGCGTCCATTTCACAATTGCGAGGCTGTTTGACTTGACAATTGGTTCACTTTCAATTCAAAAATATGCATTATCGCTTCTAACCATTTGATGTTCACATAAACTCATCTGAATTGAGCTCGAATAGTTCATTTAATAAGTTTCATTTTTAACAACGCATCAATTTCTGAGCGGATGTCGTTTGTATTATCTTCGACCCATATCACATTAATAACTCAAGTGCTTAATCGATTGCTCATTAGATTTTGTAATATTTATATTCTGATCAATTCTGACATTCTGAATGCAACGACAAAGTCCGTTCGTCGATCGGAGGTCGTTTCGACCATTTTCGGTGATGTCCATTACATTTTAAGCCTCAATTTATGCATTGTCACCTCTGAAGTCCGTCGAATTCGATTTGTAGGCTTGTATTTGACTTATGGCACACATATGGAGGTCAACACTCAACTTCGAGCGAAAGAACTCCTTTAGTTCCAAATACCAATGAATAGGGAGTGGCTTTAGTCGACGTCATGTAGGTGGTTTTATACGCACATAGTGCCTCTATTAGTTTAGTATAACATTCTCTCTTATTTTTAGTGAGGATCTTCTTGAGCAGCTTGACTAATGTCTTATTGAAAGCCTTCGCCAAACTATTTGCTCTTGGATTGTATATTGAAGAGTATCATCAATCAATTTTATGTCGATCGACGAATCTATAAATCTTTATATTTTTGAAAGCTTTGCAATTATCAAAAATTATTTGACGTGACACTCCAAATCTATAGACCACATTAAAGGTTAATCATTTATCAGTGACTTCTTTAAATGGGGTAGTTTCAACCCACTTAGAAATAGCAATCTAGATGAACCGTCGTGACGACAGTGGATCAATTGATTTAATTACATTTTGACATTGAATGGCGGATGATTATTGGGTGTAGTGGATTTGGAGATTAGTAGATTATATTCCCATGTACTTGACATTAATGACTCCTCTTCGCATGATTGATATAGTCTCTCATCATAGATGGTCAATAATAGCCCATTCTTTTGATCTTTACTATCATCTTTGGACCTGACTGATGTGCACCACAAAGTCTTTCATGAACTTCAACCATCACTTTACTAGCTTCATTTGTATTTAGGCATCGTAGACATATTTGTTCAAAGGATCTATGATATAAAGTGTTGTTGACAAAAGCATAGCATAACATTCTCTTCTTGATTTGGGCTACCAGTGATTTATTATTTGGTAATTTGCCTTCTTTAAAGTAGTTGATGAAGGGTTGCCTCCAATCATGTGGCTCTTCACAAAAAGCTTTTTTCCGATGTCATTCTTATTCTTCGTATACTTCCATGTTGATTTTGAGGAGTATGAGGAGCAACCTGAGTCACATCCTGCTATGTTGAATTTGATAACCCCTTTACCTACGGGGATTAGTACTTTGCTGGCTCTAGAATTCATTGAGTAAATATCCCGATCATGACATAATCGTCATTCATACTTGTCATTTTCTTAGCTAATTTTTCTAAGCAATCAGCTTTACTATTATAGGATCGAGAGACTTGAGTTAGTGTAATATTTGGTATTTACTTCATAAGCTCAAGAACTTGCTTGTGATAGAAAACTAACTCAATCTTGTTGATTTTATAGATGCCAAGTACTTGATTTATAATAAGCTAAGAATCGCCAAAAATATGTAAGTTTTGGATGCCTATGAAAATAGCTTCTTCAAGACTTGCCACTAATGCTTCATATTCAACTTCATTGTTAGTTCTTGGCTATCTCAACTCATATGATCATCTCATTATTCCTTTTTTTGGTGTTATGAACATGATGTCGATTCCTGATCTTGCCCTTAAGAAATTTAGAAGTTTGACTTGTTTGGTCGATGAGGCTCCATCAAAATACATTTCCCAAATTTGTGATTTTTCTTTTTCATGAATGAGCATAATTTGCTCATTAGGAAAATCATCGTTGAGAGAAGAGTCTGCAGGAAGGGGATGTGTAACAAGAAAATTTGTTAAGACTTGTCCCTTTATGTTATTGTGATGTCAAATTATAAGAGCAATATCGCCCATCTTGCCAAGACCTCAATGCTTTTTCATCAAGTACTTCATTGATTGATCCTTGAGATGAGGGTAATCTTGTGAGATAACATATAATGATGAGCTTTTGACCGCAAAGATCAATGCTAAATAGTGCTTCTATCGAGAGTATCTCATTTCGCCTATTAATCTTCGATATAATAAAGAGCATTCTTTGCTTTCTTCATTGTGTTGTGCCAAATGCTCCAAGGGACTCTTATGCATGTATAGAATGAGGGGCTTCCGTGAGTAGGCATTACTAGGATTGGTGGATTTTAATGTAGCTTTAATGCTTCGGTACTCTTGTCCATTTGAATGGAGCATCCTTCTTCATCAACTTTGTAAATGGTTGACAGTGTCCTGATAGATTTGATATAAATTGATGGATAATGCAAGCTATCCTTGTAAAGAATGAGCTGATTCAAACTCTTCAGTGGAGGCATCTCTACAATTGCCTTGATTTTAGCAGGATCAATTTCAATTCCTCTGTGACATACAATATACCCAAGGAATTTTTCGGAGGATATCCCGAATGCACATTTTAGAGGATTCATCTTGAGATCATATTTTATGATTCTCTCTAATACAATTCTCAAGTCTTCAAAGTAATTTTCATGGTTTAAACTCTTCACCATAAAATCATCAACATAACATTTTATCTTTTAGTGAATCAACTCATCAAAAATACACGTCATGACTCTTTGGTATGTAGCTCTAACATTTTCAATCTGAAGGGCATGATTGTGTAATAATAGATGTCAATCGGTAAATGATGTATGTCTTTCATCTTCAGGTTCCATCTTGATTTGATTATATCCCGATGATCCATCCATGAATGAGAACATATTGTAGTTGAAAGTATTGTCCACTAGTAGTTCTGATATTGAAAGCGAGAAGTCATCTTTTGGGCATGCCTTATTTAGGTCCCGGAAGTCATGCAGAGATAAATTTGGCTGTTCTTCTTTCAAATTGGGATAATGTTGGCTATCCAATCTACATACTTCTCCTCTCGGTTGAAGTTTTCTTCAATCAAATTCTTAGTTCATACAATTACTTGTTCTTCAATCTCCAATCTCATTCTCCTAGGAGCTTGCTTAATAGGTGTCGCATCTAATTTAATAGCCAGTTTATGAACTACTACATTAGGGGATAAGCTTGGCATTTCAGAATATGTCTAGCCAAAGTAATCCCTAAATTCACAGAATTATGTTTTTAGCTCTTCAACTTTCTCATCAAGTAGAAGGGCACTGACGAAAGTTAGACGGGGATCACCCTCAGCTCCTAAGTTGATTTCTTTGAGTTCATCTATAATAGTTGTTTGTCCATCATCTTTGAGTTGTTCAGGCGCAAGCATGGATTCTACTTCTTCATCATTTAAGAAGAATCATGGAGATCATTCTTCATCACTATTTCAATCTCCTCTTCTATTACATTATAACAAACTTTATTTTGATGAGATTTGGGATGAACCCAAGACCTTTAGTGATAAACTTATCACTTCTTTATGCTTTGAGGACTTCTGCTCCACATCTATTAAAGATTTGAGTTCTATTTTTAGTGATTCCAATATGAATTCCAAGCTTATGCATCATTCTTCATAATTTATGTGGATTATTTCATGTTGGCACTATCTCTTCAAAATTTTATGTTGAGTAGCTCAAAATTGTGAGGTGAGACTCTTCTGATTTGTAAAATAGAGTTCTGCTCACCACTCTCACTCAACAACATAGAATGTTATCAATTCTTCAATGTTATGAACCTTAGTGGAGTAATTTCTTTGAAGTACAGGGATGGGTATAATTTTGAAGGAGTCTGACCGCCAAATGAGCTATCCTTCGATGCGATCATTTGAACTCTATTTTAAGTAGATTCAAAGAAAAAATCAAATCACTTATTTTATAATTTTCCTTTCTTGAAAGCTTATAAGTTCTCTTAGGTTTGATAGGAGTATCTTCCTCTTCTTGTGTGTCACTTCCCAAATGAGGAACTGGTTTTCTTGATTTAAGTGTAAAGTTAAGCGCTTTAGATAACTTCAGCATGACCTTCTTTCTTCCTCTTTGCTTTTTTTCATTCACCTAGTTGCTTTTAGTTCCTGAAGTGGATGCTACCTTCAGGCTCTATTGGCTTAGGCTCTTTAGGATGAAATATTTTGCATCTTCATAGATCTTTGCTTCATGGATGGGAAAATGAGATTGCTGAATTTGAACTCTTCTCCATCTTTTAAGGTACTCATACATGATGTTGATGGGACCATGCCATACTCATGTAGCCACACCCAAAGAGAGCTCTAAATGATGTATCAACATTGATTGAAACTTTTATATATAAAATCTCAAAACTTGAGCGGAAGAATAAAAGAACCCATGATTTTTTGCCCTTTCTCATTGAAATCATGAACCATCAACTTATCTCTCCCAAGATGTTGGATATCAAGTGATAATCCTCTTAATACCTTTAGACTCATAAGATTGATAGAACAACCTGAATCAATCAATATTTTACTGATCGAGATGTTATCACTCTTTGTAGTAACATATAGAGGATGGTTGTGATCCAATGTTCCCAACATAAGATCTTCTCTAAAATATGATTACTTGAGATCTTGAGTTTGCAATGATTCATTTCTCACAAAGTAAGCTTCATAAACTCTCGGATCTTTGAGATCTTGTATCAAAGTCTCTAAGAGGTCTTTTGACATCAAGAGAGCCTTGTACACACAATGCTATGTAAGGATCTTTCTCAGATGTGATAAAATATTATAATCTATCTTTTCACTTGATTTAGGCTTTATTCTGGGATTTTTAGGAATGATATCTTCATTGACTTCAATTTGTTTGCCTTTGTCTTTATTTACATTTCCCTTCTTTGATGATGGTGGTAAGACTTTACCACTTCTCAACTAAACTTGAATCACCTTATCTTGCTCAAATTCTTCTGAAGAGGTAGTTTCTTCAAATTCCCTTCTTATTCGGAGGATTGAAAGAGCTAGACTCATTTTCAACTTCATACATTTCATACTTGATGATATGATGAGTCGACTCTTCTTTATCGGAAAACATAAATCTTCATCTGATTGTTATCTTTTTTGTTGAGTCATTAAAAAAAATTGAGATGTTAACTCTTGAGCTCTTCTTGCTTTTAAAATTTTGATGGGTTGGTTGACTACTCTTGTCATTTGAGTAAATGATGTTGAAGAATATTTGACATAAATGATTGCATGTCTCTCTACTACACAAGATTCACCATTATCTTCTTCATCGATTCAACACGAAGTTTAGGCATAAATTCTGGCTAAATGGTTGTCTTGTTTGATACTCTCTAAATTTTTAATAATCTTTTGAGTTGTAGTTCTCTTCTTGATCTTCTTTTTCTTAGCTGAATTTTTTTGATTTATGAGGTTTGCATTTAGTAGATTGTACCTAGTGCTGTGATGAAGTATCCTTATCAAAATGTCAGAAGCAAATACTTGGTTTAGGCATCTCTCTTAAGTCCAATATAGGTTCAAGTGGTGATTTCCACTTAACACTTGAGTCTTTTATTTGTTTCAATATTTTGTCTTTTTTAGACTATGTTTTTCTTCTTCAACATTTCTCCTTCTTTTAATCTTTGGTAGATGATACGAAAGAGGATGTAATCATCTTTGTAGATTTTCTTTTTGGATTGACTAGAACACTGTCAGATAATGTAAATTCATACCGTAGATACTTCTCTTCCACCCAATCTTTGAAGACATAATAATCTTCAATAGGATGAAAGATCATTTGATGATAGGGACAGTAGTTTGAATTATTGACTTGATCAGCTTCTTCAAGCCTTTTAATTTTATTGTAGATAGCTTTGATTTGCTTGCCAAAATAATTTAGCCACTCTGTCCCTTCTAAAAAAATAATCTTTGTTCATCTTTTCTTTAAGAGATGGCTGCATTCACTCATCATCTCTTATTGCTTATTTTGGGCGCTCTCCACCAATTGAAAAATTCTGAGATTTATCATACCTCCCAATACCATTTTTGTCTATGGATTAGAATAGGCAGGCTTCTTTCCCTTATCATCATTGTACATTGGCTGCTTTCCTTTATCCACATTATATATTACCCCTTTTCACCATTTGAGCTATAGAAAGCAGCATGAGTTTCATTTCTTCTTGAGCTTGAAGGTTTGTTTTTCTTTGTTTATTTGTATAGATTTCAAAATTAGTACGATTCAGCTTTTCAAATTTAGCCACCCAATCAAGCAAGTCCTAAAATGTTGTAATTGACGTCATACATAAAAAATGGTACTATTTTATCAACCATATTGCCCATTAGCAATTGGATCGTGTGTTCCTCTTTCATTTGTTGCTCACATTTCAAACTTAGGTTATGCCAATGACTTATGAATTTTGTCATTGACTCATCTTTTCTCTTTTTCAGCAAGGCAAGGTCAGTAATTGTTATCTTCTCGGTTATACTAGCGAACCTCTTCAAGAATATTGTCTCTAACTTCGGTTTTAATCATCATTCGACAATTCATACTATTCAAAAGCGGTCGACCGACAATTCGGAAGAAGCGGCGCATCATTCCCCCATGTGTTGCCACAAGTAGCCTTAAATTGGGCTAGATGTTGCTTAAGGTTACCAAGCCCACTTAAATATTAAATTTTGGCACTAAGTAACCTTTCGGGTATGACACTTGATCATATTCAGTTGGGTAAGGGCGACCCTTACTCACTAACTTTTTAGCTTACTTTGAAGCTATAATTGTCTTTATCTTTTCATTGATTATTATTTCTAGCTGAGCAGCTGTTACCGTTCCCGGTGTGCCAGCCATATTTGGTTAACTTCATTTCTCACTTTAGGTGTAGCGTATACTGTCGGAGATTGAGGTACCAGAGTGACTGGTGGTATAGAGTGACTGGTAGTTGGTTAACTTTATTTCTTCTCTGCCTTCTGCTTAATTTTCTTCCTGATAAGGAAACTTCATGATCATGCTTTCCAATCACAAAAGGTTCAATCGACAGAGCAGTTGCACCAAGAGGCATTAAAGACATAGTTTGCCCACTAACAGTTCTTTTCATCATGGGGGCTTCAGATTGACCTAGTCTTTTAAAAACTGAAGTTCTCTGTCGAGAGAACTCCTTAACAGCGGTTAGCTGTTGAGCTGGTCAGCGAGCATGACTAGTACGAGCTTCAGTAACCTAAATCATTGGCCTCAGATAGGTGTACCATGGGTGGGTACTTCAAGAGTTAAATACAATAGCGGGAAATTCAAGCTACCAAATTGAATTGTAGCTCAACATCTCTATGTTGATGATGGCGTTGGCTTAGCTGCGCCACGCCTAGGACAAAGGAAAGGAGTGTTCTATAGATTCATTCTACAAAAGTGAAAGATGGGGATTAGTAATTAGTAATTATTATTTCACCCTATACTTTCAAGATGCAAATGTACTACAGAATAAAATAATAGTATAATAAAAATATACTCTACAGAATAATTTATTTGACATAGAGCCTCATACATTAGTAATTTGAATTTATTACACGTTTAAATTGCCATTTTTATTTTTAAATTTTCAAATATTTTATTGCTACTATATATGACTAAGATGGAAAGAGAATATTGTCCCCCAGTTAAAAATCGTGGGCTCCAAAAAAATTTGACACCAACCTCTGATAAATATGAATGAAGAGTGATTAAAGTGTATGCATATGAAATAGTAGATAAGACACCATAGATTTCATCCTCATTTTGTGAGGACTTTAGATCTGGTTCCAGTTTCTTATAGGCATAAAGCCTATAGTTAATTATCCCTCCCAGGAGAGAATTTTGATTAAGGGTCATTGCGTAAAGTATAGTAATGACATGTGGAGTTTTGAAATTTTATTTAGAATTTAGAATTTATGAAATTTATTAGTATCAGCTTAAAGTGAATAGTTGGGGGGATGGCGTGCAGGCGGATCCTATGGTTTCATCATCTCGGATGCTAGCGGTCTTAGTCCATGAGATGTGGTAGACCCGCATCGAAAGATCCTTATCAACAACACATGAATTATGTCATCCAAGAAATTCTTGTAGACTTGGGATGATTTTATCTAAGGAAACAAGATTAATTCTACCTTAGCTGATAGAGGGCTTTTGCCCTCAGTTTACCCAAGATTCCTGGCGAATGGCGAGCCATTGGGGCATACACTGATCATGATTGTAATATAATGGAGCCTTACTGGCCAAACCACCCGATCAAAGGACTCTGTTGTGAAAATTGTATATTTTATGATGTATTCTTCCATCTTCAATCTATTGTGGATAAAATAAAGATAGAAATATACTTTTTGTATTTGGACACATCATAGATCCACATATATTCTTATTAGGGTGATCAGGTATGACATTGAGGAAATGTGTACTATCTCGAAAGATAGAAGTCACCACCCTACAATGGACCTAATCACCTGAATAAGGACTCCTAAGGATAATGGATCTGCATATATATACCAGAGATTCTTCTTATACTTTACATAAAAAAGTAAAATAGGGTTTATTTTAAATCTGGTTCGTTAAGTTCCCTACAGGGGCAATCCTCATAGTTAATTACATCCTAAAGAAGAGGATTCCTTAAGAATACTCTTGATTAAGGTTAATGATCATTGTCTCCAAAGATTTCAATAAGTAGGACTATCAATCGATTAGTTTATTTTTAGCAAATCAAGTGGGATCAATCAATAGGAGGGAGTTCTTATCGAAGCCAAATGAAGATGAGTGTGGATGTTTGGGATACTAGTAAGCACCCCAAACTATCCTATGGTTGGGCTTTATATTTTTAAAATTGACTTATTTACTTGAGTTGAACTTTCATTAAAAATTTAGGGCTTATAATTCCACAATACAAGGTCATGGAAGATGCCTAAGAGGTGAGGATTTATGCTTATGGCCCGTAGAAGGGAGAAGCAATCTCAAAACCTAAATCTAGGGAGCTTTGGCAAGGGCCAAAGCATAACCTAAATCTAAGGTGAAAATGAGTATTTGATTTACCTCCATAAGAGAGGATAAATCATTCGATTGTTTGGACTTACAACTGTTTGGGGGTGGTCGCCAACTAACTCCTCCTATGATTTTAAATACATGTAGGCAAGTCATATGCTTTATGCAAGATAGCTAGGCTATTATTTATTTAGAAAGAGAGACTAAGTCCTTAAACTCACTCCCTAAGAGATTAGATCATGTAAGGGCATGAAAAATGACCTAGATCTAATGTAAATTTTTCATATGTTTTATTTTGATTTTGGACAATCATTTGACTCAGGCTATATGATTCATATCCCAAATACATGAGAAATAAGATTATGGGCTAAAATCAACAAGATAAAGGAGGTGAGTTTCCACCATGGCTCCCAAAGGTCAAGCCAAGTTCACTAACACAGGTGGAAGCCCTCCAAATCAAAGTGAAATAATATGCTTTTGTGCATGATGTTAGAAAAGTAACACTCATCCAACTAAGGGGTTTCTAATTCGTTTATCTTGATTTATAACTTAAGCTTTAAATGAGGTTATGAGTTGTTAATTTTTAATTTTGAATTGATTAGTTGGATAGAAAATTTATATTTTCCTAAGAGCCTAATCGTCATCCAGGCCATACATCAAAGTAAATAAGAAATTAGGAAAAGCATGTCATTTCTTAATGCACAAGTTAAACAAACATCAACCAAATTTATAAAACTAGCATAAAAGAATAAAAGGCCATTTGAGGTCGGGCACCATCGCACAAACCCAAAAATAAATTGGGTTGCCGAGCTCTACCCTTATATAACTCGGATTACAAATGAATTTATTACAATTAAGCAAGGAAATTCTTGTTATGGTGGCCTTCATTCTCCTTTTTTTCTTTCTTCTTTCTCCTTTCTTCTTTTGGTTCCTTCTTTTGGATGGTTGGAATGTAGTTGCTCTAAAGACTTCACATGGTACATAATATATGATCTTATGACCAATGCTCATCCTAATCCCCCATAACAATCCTTCCAAATCCTAATTACAAAATTACATGAAAATGAAAAAGAAAAAATCTAACTAAAACCTACAAAACAAAGATTAGCTAAATACAAATCATACAATCCCAAACATGTATATATATAGATTAACACCCACATGGGTAACCAGTCCATTGTTCTATAGGGGTATAAGTACACATAGCAAAAGTAATTTTATATTTTATTATTAATTAAGCACAATCCCTAAAGATAATGACAAATAAATCATCCTTTAGTCTACGCACATATACCTTAACATCCATACAAGAACATTACATCATAAAATAAAATTAAAGCATCAAACCATGCACCACCTTAATCTAAAGCTATAAATGGTGACTTAGCCTAATGTGTGAGCTTTGGAAAGTTTGTGTTATGCTTAGCTATGGCTTTAAGGTTTAGATTTTCTAAGTATGAAAAATATTCAACTTAGATGGGTGGATTCATTGAAGTTGGTTAGTTGATTTGATTGATTTTATTTAATGGTTTGTTTATATTTGAATAAACCTACAATTAATTATTAAATTGTAAAGGGAAGGATAAGAGAAGAGAACTTCTCTTTCCTTCCCTACCTTAAGTAATTTCTAAAGTAGATTTATGTTTGATCTTTATTTAGTAAATATTTTATTATGTGTTTTAATTAATCTTAATTTTAAATTTTCCCTAAATAAACCTATTTAAAGAGAAAGGAATTTTAAGATTAAGTAAAGTGAAATATTATCACAAAAATATACATCACTTCATTTTTTTCCCAACTTACGTAACATGCATATTGATGAAACTTAAGCATATATATATATATTCATGCAAATAAAAATTTTTAGCACACCTTCTTGATGAATCCTAAGTGGTGTTACTTAAGAAAATTAGGATGTTTTATGATGCATGATTTTCATTAAGTAAAAAAGGGTATTCTTTTATTCATTATTCATATGCACATTTGTATGTATGAAAGGTATAAGTGAGTATGGTGCCATTGTTAGCACTAGGGATGTAAGGTATAAGACTACTTAGAATACTTAAAAGTAAACCATTATCAGGACTAATATATCACTTTTCTTAAATACATAAGCATGTACAAAAGAAATGAATGGAAAAAAAGAAAAATGCAAAAATTCATGTTTGTTTAATTTTGGTTTGATTGATTTAATTTATATGTGTAAGTGTGGATGTCCTTCTTAATTAATAACATAGGAATGAATAGGGATATATTTAAGCAAGTGTTATGTTCTTTTCAAATGAACTATACACTTTGTAAATCCTATTCAAAACTATGTTAAAGAGAAGAGAAGGAAAGCCACATAATGCACATCTTTATATTTCATTCACATGCAAACTCATAAATAATTATAAGTTTTCAAAATAATTTTAGAATTAATAGTGATAATAGCCATTCATATTTTTACATTAGCCAAAATATGTAATTTGACATAAAGAAAATATTTCATTTTTAATTTGATTTTTAGAAGGCATGAATGCATGAATTTCATATGACATACACATTTAGCATGTTAGGAAAGAAATAAAGTGATGAAAGCAATGTAAATTCATCCACCCTAATTAATTCCTAAAGGCAATCCTATGAATAAGAATAGTTAAAATAAATCAAATTTGATTTAAGGAGAGTTTGAATTTTTATTTTGAGTTTGATTTCAATTTGAGAAATGTGAGAAGGTTTGTTGGTCCTAACCCATTCCCCATGTGTGAGTTATCTAAGTTTAATTTTTAGGTGATTAGATTGATTTTATATTTTGTTTAGGTTAAAATATGAATTAAGTGTATTAATTATCCCTTACCTATACTACCTTAGCATATTTAACCATATAATTATGAGTCAATGTATGACATAAAATCATACAAGGAATTTAGATCAGCAATGCACCTAGGAAAGAAAGGGACCTAATGCAATTGGCTCATGATTAATGATTAATTAAACTAAAGAGTTTAATTTAAGTACTTTCATAACCCTCCTCACACATGTGAGTTAGATTTTGATTTCCTTAAGCCACTTAGGTTGTTGAACACCTAAGCACCTATCCAAAGTGAATTAGTTAAGTTCTGGAATGATTTGATTTCAAAATTTTATTAATTAGGCAAGTGATTAGGGGATTAACCTTTAATTAAGTTTGGATTAAGGAAGAAAAAGGGTTTAGGGAATGGCTTAAGGAAAATTCTCAAATCCATTCCATAAATCTCTTCTCTACTCAAGCAAGACTTAATTAACTTAATGAAGGGATTAAACCATTCATATGCTTAATTACCCTTAATTACTCTTAATTATATAAAGAGAATAATTAATGACTCATTAATTGATTTCCCTAATTAACCCATCAATAAATCCCAAGAAAATTAGGGGAGGTAGAAGTCATTCCCCTAAATGCACATGAGAAGTTTGGAATTAATCAATGGAATAATTACAGAGTAATTAGAGTTATTAAGTTTTCATTAAAACCCTAATTGAGGAAAATACACTTTTCAAAATCTAGTGGAATTAATTTTAGAATACTCTCCTCTGAATTATCTTTCCAATGCTTTTTATTTTGTATTTTTATGATTGTTCTAGAATTAGTTATAAATATTTGAAGTTTTATGATTATTATGTAATTAATACCCTAATTATGTGACTAATCCCATCAAAGAGAGGCACCATACTTTCCATGTGTGTGATGAGAGAGGCCATTAAGTTGTCATCAGCATCGTGTGGTGACGGTGTTTGCTTTCTCTCCATTCATCCGATCAAAGATCGGACGGCTGAGATTAAGCTTGCGATATTAAAGGATTAAATTAGATATTCCTACGCATCTTGATCATGGCCGTCCATTCAAAATGCGCAGATGGATGGCCCATGATCCGCCCTTGAGCTCCCCCTATGAGAGATGGCCACTCTCCATCTTCTAGGGCAAGATCCGAGCTCGAATTAAGCTCAAATTCAACCCACACCATCTAAGAGTAAAGGAGAATACATCCAATGGTCAAATTCTCTTGGGGTGAGAATTTCTTTCATCAAGGACCACACCATGTCTAATTTAAGCTCGGGTTAATGTCATACCTCTCCATAGGCTATCACCGATGCTCGAATTCGATGAGGTAGCTTCGTCTACTGGAGACGAAGCCCTGTTGAAGATTTGAAGTGATTTGGTTGAGTGGATCTCCCTATGGACCAAGCTCTCCTTCAATTGGGCTCGGTCTTGATCTAGACACCACATCCCTTGCTTTGAAAACTTGGGAAAAGGTAGGGATGAGTTCAATTGAGTCCTCTGAAGAAGCTTGCAAGAGAAATTGGCTTAGTTTTGTGTATTGGATGAGATGGAATTTAGGTGGAGCTCCACTATTTTCAATTTAGAGAAATCGAGAAATGGAGAATTCTAACTCACTCTAGGAAGCTTGGGGAGACTTGCAATGGCTTGCTTTGAGTTCTCTAAGCTCAATCGAATGTGTCACTGATGAATTCAAGTGGAATTAGAGGGAGTATATCTCCCCCTTCAAGGATCGGATGGTCATAAGTGTCTTTGCCATTTTGATCCAATTGACCCTATTCAATGGGTTGGTTAGGCTGTTAGGACTTGCACATGGTTCAGTTTTGAGTGTGGAGTGGAGTAGCGAAGCTCTCATGTGCCTTAATTGAGTGGATGAGGGATCCCGTGTGCTTAATTTCAAGTGAGGTGGTCTATTTTAGCCTTAGGTTGGGTTGGGCTGACCCAAATCCAATGGGTCATGTGCACCATGTCCACTAGTGACCATTTGTTCCATTAAGAAGATGCCAAGTGTCCATGAAAAGGAATTGACCAAATTCCAAGTAGTTTTGATTTTAGGTTACCCTTTGTCCTAGGGGTATAATAATCATTTAGCTTAGATTTCAATTTGAATATGTTTGGTATGATTGAAAAAAAGGGTTGGGCCAAGTTTCAAAGAATTTGGAGTTGATTTGATGTGATTTGGCTCATGTTGACTTACTTAGGTCAAAATGGGTCAACTTGGGTCAAGTTGATCAATTGGTCAAATTGGGTCAAATCAAGGGTTAGGTTAAGTTCACATAATCATTTGAAATATTTTGGTGGCTTTGGTTTGATTCAATTTGATTTATATTTGAATTTGGTTTAATTGAGTTCACCTAGGTCAAATTGGGTTCATTGCCAATTGGACTAGGTTGGGTCTAGTTGGCCAATTGGGGCTTTGGTCAAGTTCAACAATTATTTTAGAATGAATTTGACCCATTGGTTTCAATCAATTTGGCTTAGATCAAGTTTTGACATATTTTGACTTTTTTAGTTGGGTCAACTTGGGTCAAGTGGCCAATTGCTAGGTTAGGCTCAAATGTTGACTTGGTTCAAACATTGATGATCATGGATGAACTTAGATCAATGGTTTCAATCAATTTTGGCTATGGTGGATTTTGGCTATGTTGGGTTTCATTTTGGCTATGTGTTCACTTGGTCAACCCCTAGGTTTGACTTGGTTTGACCCAATTTGAGTGATTGATCATCTCATGATGATTGTTGATCATGATGAGAGGCTTAGGTAGGCTTAGTTCAATCCAATTGATTAGGATTAGAATTTGGCTCATAATGGGTACTTTAGGTCACTTTGGGTCAAGTGAGCCTAAGTAGGTCAAATGGCTTGGTCAAAGCTTGATTTGAGTTTGATTGAACTCACATATGGACTTATGATTGGAATATAAATCTTTTTGCAAGAGGTTTGAAGTTAAATGAGTTTTTGGTTCATTTGACAATTTCAAGTTCAAATGGTGAACATGAGTTTGACTTGGGTTTGATTTTTTAATTTAGTTTTGACTGGATGATTAAAGTTTATATTTATATTTAGATTAATGATTGAATGATTGATTGAAGAATTAAAAAAATTCAAGAGTTTGGCTTGATTTAAATTTGATTTGGCTAAGTTCAAGATTTTGGCTAGAAAGGCTTAAGTTGAATTTTGATTGAATTTGGATTTGGGTTTTGAATTTATTTTTGGTTTGATGAGTGAAGTTTATGTTTATATTTGGATTCATGATTAAAGGATTGATTGAATCATGAAGAAAAATCAAGAGTTGGCTTGCTTTGAATTTAATTTGGCTAAGTTCAAGATTTTGACTTGAAAGGCTTAGGTTGAATTTTGATTGAATTTGAGTTTGAGTTTTGAATTTATTTTTGGTTATTTGAATTTATATTTCATTTATATTTGTGAATATAAATGAGAATATAAATGGTTATGAGAAAAATTTTTGAGTTCGAATTGATTTAGGTTTAATTTGAGCTATCCAATAAGAGGGAGTCAAAGTGACTTATGAAGAATTTTTGAACTTGGAATTTCAACCATAAGCTTTAATCACTTGGAATTGATTTGAGTTTAAGAAAATCAATCGAGTTGGAATTGATTTAAGTTTTGATGTTGATTTGATTTGGAGTTTGACTTGAAAGAAATAAGTGAGGATTTGGTTCAAGCTAAGGGATATACAAATTTTCCTAACACCCCTAAGGCATGACCTATTCCTATGGCTAACTCTTCTAAGTCTTTAGGGCTAGGTTGAGTGTTCGCCTAATCACTAGAAGTTTCTTAAGACTAAGGAACTCTTAAGGTCAAAGAGAAGTCTTATGTCTAAGATGGAGGGGTTGAGAGCTCATTCTAAAAACGAGGTCAACATGGTCATAACTGCATCATATGGAGCTACGGCCACTGATTAGAGGACACATCACGTTATTTGATGATTGATGACATGAACACTTGAATTGACATTGGCTCCTTGGTGAGCTAGATTTTTCCATAATTTGTCACCTTGAACAAACAGTTGCGAATAGTGGGTAGATTGAGTTTTCTTTAAGCTTTTAATAATTGAATTTCATTTAAGCATTTTTAGATTGACACTTAACCTGAGTTAATTTGATTTGAAATTAGAATCATATTTTGATGGAAGTATTCCCTCCGATTGAAATCACTATTCAACACAGTCATCATTAGGATTTTTATTTGATTAATTTGAATATATTTAAGAACTTTAGATCACACAACTCCTAGCTCTAACAGAAGATCGATCTATCTATCACATTATACTTATTTACTAAGTTGAAATTCTTATAATAGATTTTTAGATTTTTTGTTAACCCGATCACAGACTAAAAGCGAAGCAACCGTAGCATTCTGACACTTGAATTTAACCATTAGTGTTGGGGCCCATGGTGTGTTTAAGAATGCCTTAATTGCTTTTTGCTTACGATGTGTTTCGAATTCGATGGCGTTGAAGGCAGAAGCAGAAGCAAAGTCAAAAGTTAAGGACGAAGTGAAGTGCGAGCAGCTCAATCCACCACTATATTCACGTCCTAATTTTGTAACTAGGTGTTGTGAAGGTTGCATTTGGGTTCTACTCTTACTTGAAAGTAGACATTCAGATATATTATAGATCCCATATGCTACAACCTTAAATTCAATTGAAGCTTTCTTCAATTCATTTGAATCGAGATACTACAATATATGCATTCAATAAGATAGCTTATTGGCGAGCTTCCCAATTTGTTGTGAGTCTTATTAATATTTCTCCGCTTTGATTTCAAAAAATATGAATTAGAACATAATTAACTTGTTAATTGGAAAGCCACTTTATAAGTCATTTTGTGGATTTCATTTGGACTTAGTTAATTTTGAAGATAAGCAATAGATATATCACAAGTGCATCAAATTCAACTTTAAATGCAAGTCCAAATGCTCTTTTAAAGGATACATTCATGGTTGCTCATGAGTTGCCTAATTGAACTCGTGCTTGTAGGAAAGTTATCAAATTACTTACATACTTCTATTTTCAATTTGGAATTAGACATTTTAGATTCATCAGAAATCGTTTGTCATTTGGTATTAAATCAATACCCTCATAAGTCTTATGAATATTCAAGCAAGACCCTTTAACTCGTCTTATCTAGATTCATCTTCCGTTTACTTCAATTTACAATTACCTATTCGTTGTTGAGTTGGCATTCTCATCTACTATTATGTTGAAGTTATGAAAAATAAGGTTTGTATATGTCGTATCATATAAATATTTTCTAAATACTTCAATTGAATGTAAGACTCATCCACTTCTATAAATTAGAAGTTATATCAACTTATCCACAATCACCACTTGGGAAGAAAGAGAAGTAAAATGATTCTTATCCCAAAGTTCAAGTGTACATTCAAATCTTTACAATTCATTGTAAGTTATTTTCCCTTTCCTATTTTTATTTGATTATTTTAATTTGAGTTTAGCTTTAGGTTTCTTTGTTTAGCATTCTTAAACCGGTTCTTTTTATTTTCCATTTTTTTCTAAGTCAAAAGATTTGAAGAAATTTTGAAAGCATTTGGTGGGGAGTGGCATCAACGGATGTTTTTCGATATGTCTTAATGGCATGCTTGAAGTGTCTTTCAAGGATTTTTCATCTATCATACGATGAGTCCTTCGCAAAAAGACAAGATATACATATTCACATCTTTATCTCATGTTTAGAATTATTTTTTTCTATTATAATGATGAGACGGAGATGATGGGAACTAAAATAAAGAACCCGCTAATGATGATGTTCCTCTCGTTTGGCAAAAGAAAGGTCGGAAGGGATGAAAGGAAATCGAAATCAACTAATGATATTCTCTGGTTAAAAAATTGATAATGGAAATCTGATCTCAGAAAATGAAAATGGAATTGGAAAAATGGGAATTTCGGATTGAAGAAATGGGGGAATTTTCAGATTGAGGAAATGAGAGAATTTGAAAATGGATTTTTAGTTTGGTGGAAATGAGGGGGGAAAGGGAATTTCGGATTGAGGGTAAGGTAAAGAGAAGAAGTTTGAGAAGGAGAAGAAGAGGAGAGAAAAGAGAAGAAGGAGAGAAGTGATTTTCGATTTTAAAGAAAAATCAGAGAAATTTCAGTTTGATTTTGTGAGAAGAAAGAAAATAGAGGAGATGAAGAAGAGGAAGACTTCTGGTTTGAATGAGGGAAGTGGAAGAGAACAAATGGGAGAGACCTCTTTGCCGCTCAGTTTTAAGGGGGAAATCGAGAGAGGCTTGCGGTTTGAACAAAGGGGGAACGATTGGAGAAGATCGAGCAGGCTTCGTGCGGTTCGAACGTGCGATCCCGTGCGTGAAGAAGGAGATCCGAGGGAGTTTGTGCATGGTCGTGCGAAGGGGAAGCCGAGAGCTTGCATGCGATTGAGGAATAGGAGAGGTCAGGTCGCGCGAGGCGTGAAAATGTCGAGCCGACCGGGTTAGGGGAATAGGAATAGGGATTTAGGGTATTAGGATTAAAGTTTATTTAATTTGTTTAAGCACTTAATCACTCTAAAATAAATTTTATGCCAATATGATTATATATATATATATATATATATATATATATATATATATATATATATATATATATATATATATATATATTTGTTTATTAGATGTTCCCTTCAAATGTCTTTGGTGGAGGTATTTGATTCAAAGTCAATTAAGTGAATTTTAACTCAAAATGCCCATTATCATTTCTGATCACTCGATTTTCACGCATACTTTGCTCTTCTGACGGTCTTGATATATTTCAATATTTGAACCCGTCCGATTTCGCGAGCGAGGTCGTTGGTTTCGCTGGTCATACCGGATATGCGGCGTTGATGACCGATTCGATGTTGATCATCAAGTTGTTATATTCTAAAGTTTCGTTAAACGCGATGGCAAGTCGGTTCATCGAGGTCATTGGTTCGGCGTTATGTATTTTCGATGATTTTTCGTCCCGTCATTCAATATTTTACACTCGTCCGATTGGCGTGGAGTCTCATTTAGTAGTTTTCGACGTTTCAAAGCTGACGACGTGATCAATTTTATGAAGGAGGGTCTTTTGGATATGTCGCTTTACCGATTCCGCTCGCGTCGGCTGATCCGATCGCCGACGGTTGATCTTTAGATTATGCAATATTTATATTTTGATCAATTTCGACGATCTGAACGCGATGGCGAAGTCTGTTCGTCGATTGGATGTCGTTTCGACTATTTTCCAATAAATAAGAATAATAACAAATTTATCTAAAATAAAAATAAAAATTAAATTGTGTTTAAATAATGATACATAAGAAATCTCATGTAAATATAATCAAATTTTAGATTTAATATATATAAAAATGTTACCTTAAGAGGAGATTTACTGCCAAATTTATACATATGAATCTTTTAGTTGCAATTGACACTTCGCCCTTTAAACAATCATATATAGTTATATTTATATGAGTAGTTGCATATATATTTATCGATCAAGTGTAGAGCTAAATTACTTTTAGAGTTAAATAAAATTGATAAATTTCTCATTTTTTGTCAAGTCAATTTGTCGTTTGATCAACTAAATTGCAAAAAAAATAAATAACAATATTATCTAACTTTAGTTGCACCTTAGATTAAGAATTATCTTTATCTATGGCTCCCTTCCTTTTCTTATATTTTTCTCTTCTTTTAAAGCATTGCTATGAAAAGAAGCCAAATGAGCACTTTATATATATATTTTTCTTATTTCAAAATTTCTTCCTGTCAGACACACTGAGCAATCAATTTATTAAAAGTCTATTTTACTTTTAAAGTGTTAGAAATTATTTTAAAAGAATTGAATTGTGTTAGAAGAAAGATCAAATTTAAATATACAAAGATATAATCAGCCAACTCTAATAACTTTAATGTTCTCATTCAACTAATAAAATTACATATTTTCATAATCTACTCTTTTATATTCCCTTTATCATTACACTATATTGAAACGGTTTCACAAAAACTCATTTAAACCTTTTAAGACCGTGGACGGTTGCGGCATGTAGCCGCCCGCCGCCGCCTCAGCCTCGCAGCGCCCTCGCAATGGCCTGGCCGGGCCCGGACGCGGTCGCATTAATCCGAGTCGAAACGCATCCTGACCCTCGGTCCCACGAGTCTCCCACGTCCGGGTCAACCTCACGGCTGGCCAGACCACGGTCAAATCGCAGCCTTAACGACGTTCAACCAGCGGCTGAACCCAGCCTGAGCCCTCGGTTCCACCATGGCTCCGCGGCTTCGCCGAAACCGCTCGATCAGATCCAGCGGCCGCTCATGACCCGTGGCCACCCGCGGCGGCCAGTGCATCGCTGCCGCTTGGCGCATTGCGCCCGCTGGGCCAGCGCCAATAACCCGTTCGCGCGGATCGATCCATAACCTCAAAATATCGCCCGCCATACATCGCATTTGTATGCGTGACTTACGTTATAATATCTATGAGGATCGCTTCTCTCAAAATCGCTTGATGACTCTCAAATTTATTGAAGAATTTCTTATTTTCAAGTGACATATATATTTTGGATGGTAGATAATGTCGCCAAAAATAAGAACGATACATCCTAAAATTAATCGATCAAGCCGAATCTGAGCATTTTAATGCTTGATTTAATCCATTTCAAAAACTTACATCGCCGTCTCGATGAACAATAAGCAATCAAAAGTACGATCCGAACCGAATACAATCAAGCTCGGAAATGAAAATGGATCCGATCCGCCAAATGGTCACATATTTATAGTCGGTCGGCTCGTCGAATCCAACGAATCCAAGATCACCCAATTCGATCATTAAGGCATCCGGATCATCAAAATCAGATCATCGGATCGTGACCGTCAGATGGGAGTGGTTGGAGTTTTCCACGAATTTACAGGCGCCACTCCAAAATCTAAATGAAACTTCATTCTCAGGGGACTCGATTTGAAGGCCAGGAGAACAAAGGTCGGAAACCGATCTATCCTGCGTCATGAGTATCACCGAAGATCGAGCTCCAGGAGATCGCCTTGAGAAAAGACGGTTCCTCCTTTCTCCTCAAGATCAAGAGGTTGCTCCCGAAGATCGTTCGCCGCTTTTGGGAAACTTCTCCCTTGGGTTGGGTTAGAGATGTTTCTACACTACTTCGGAATATTGTTTAGAACACCCTTCTCCGACTAACGATAAGCGCCATCTTTTGAACATAGTGAAAATTCTACTGACGCAAGGCCCATGATTTTTTAACTTTCCAATTATAACGTGTTCATATCCCCTGTTTGTGTGTTGGATAATTTTTTGAGCACCAAGATCTGCATCTAATAAAATTCTCAGCGCATACATAATTTTATATATTTGTATATACTTAACATCTAAACTTCAATATATATATATATATATATATATTCAATATCATATCAAAAAATATTATAATTATTTATTTTTTCAGAATATATGCATATATTTCAAGTATAAAAATATTATATAAATAAATATCTTTAAATATTAGATATAAAAATACATAAAAATCTAATAATATTTATATACATAACATATAATTTTTATATATTTATATATCTAACATCTTAATTTTTATATTTATTTAAATAGCACTTAAATTTATATTATTATAATAAAAATAATAATATTATTAGTTTTTTAAAGTTAAATGTATTTTTTTAAGAATAGAAAAAAATGATATTTTTATAGATATTAAATTTTAGATATTAAATTTATAAATGTATAAGAATTATGTAAGTTTTTCTAAAAATTATGTGATATGTATGTAAACCTATCGATAAAAAAAAATCTAATATTTTGTACTGTTATCTTTAGTAGAACTGGTCGGGCTATAAGCCTATAACTTCCTCAGTGGTGTGAGGTACTTTGAGCCACGCTTGCGTGGTGGAGAAGATGATGATGAGTTCCCATTCCCTTCAATTCACGTTCCTCTCACGGCTACTCTGTCCCCCCTTCCGAGGAATTAGGTTTTCGGGAAATCCAAAATCGATTTCTTCTTCTTCGCCATTGGTGGACTTTCTCTTTCCCTCAAATTCAAATCCCGTCTTCTGTGATGGGCTCCATCGCTCTCAGTTCCGGCGATGCGTTGCTGGGGTTTATCAATGCAAGGCAGCTTCGGAGTCTAAAGCTTCTGCTGCTGTTTCTTTGCGATTGCTTACTGCTTCGGAGGTCGTTAGGGATTTCTATGATGGCATCAATCGCCGCGATCTTGAATCCGTGGAGTCATTGATAAGCATGGAATGCGTCTACGAAGATCTTATCTTCTCGAAGCCTTTTGTAGGGCGGAAGGTAATGCTCAAAACTGCCCTTTGTGGCTGCTGATGTCTATGATTGATTAGAAAATACGTAGCCTTTTGTCACTGCTAATAGAAGCACAGTACTGAAATGGCGCTGAGTAAAAACTGGGACATAGATGCCTTGCACGCTAGAAAATTTGCAGTAGTCTTGCACGAATATTTGACACACATACAAATAATAAAGGACAATACAAGAAAAATTATAATTTTTACATGAAAATTAAAAAAAAATAAATCATGAGATCTACTTCACTGAAAATAAGCAACTATGTAAACAAAGTTACAAAATTTCATCATTGGCTCTAGACAACAATAAATTAAAAATAACAAAGCTGTATGGTCGTGGTTATGCTGCAATATGTGACTAGGCTCTTAGCTCTCTTCTTTATGTTGAGGATGAGATTTTATTTAGACAGTTTTGTGAGGGATATTTTAGTAAATTTAGCCAAAATTTTAAAATATTTTGTCAAATAATTTGTGTTATTATTTAATCATAGATTATTCTTTCAGCATTTAAGTGCATTAATGAACTCAGAATTGAGTGTTCATAATCGTGTTGAATTTCTTTTGTTGAGCCGCTCGAATGGACTATAAGTATACCAAATTTGAAGATCATTTGATCTTCAATTAATGCTTTGAAACTTCCCATTGCAATTTAAGTGCTTGATTTGGGCTCATTTGAATTGATTAGACTGTTTCTGATGTAGTTAGGTTCTTCTTGTTGTTTAGTTTGACGATAAATTTACTAAAATTGGTAGACAAATGTTCGTTAAATTATTTTTAAAATTTTAATTCAAAAATTGCATCAAGATTCATGCTTTATTAGATTAATTTTCTGATAACGTATCATTTACTATCTATTTTTAGACGACAAAGCTTGTTTTGTTCGAAAAAATATATTAAGTTTTTCAACAAATTTAAGTTATAATTCAGAAAATTTATAAGATGTGATCATTCCTGAACATCAATGTGGATCTCCCATAGTGGATGCAAACCAAGTAGCTTATCTAAAATTATATTTTCAGCTCTTAATGATATCAATATTTTGATTGATGTGAAGATTGTGAAAAAATTCTGATATAATTTTTTTAAGATTTCATAAATTTGGTTAAGTTTGTTGTCCTTTAAAAGTATAAGAATTCAATCTTGAGTGTTAAAAAAATGATCTCGGGGGTGCTTGTGTAGGGGTTGTCGAGCTGACCATTGATGGCCTCAAAATGCAAGTGCATGCAATCAGACACCACATGCTCTCACAAGTGCACAATTGCTAAAATAACAATCAATTTTAAAATTTCTAATATAAAAATAAAAAAGTATATTTTAGTTATTTTATGATATTTAATAGCTAAACATTTTAATTTTTTTAATAAAAACGTCCAAAATTTTTTAAAAATTTGCCAAAAAATTTTTGACCTCCAAATCTTCTCTTTGTGTATAAGTACCCCTATGACTGAGGGGAAATCTCACACATTCTCCTCCTCATATGGGCTTTAGCTCCTTCTCTTAAAGGGATTAAACATTGTCTTGGATAAAAGAAATAGTCTTCTTGTGCAGGCTCCAGTGTTTCTCTATCAAGCACACAGGACTGCCTTATATAATCAAAGTTGCAAGAATTTTTCTCTTCTTCTCTTGCTCTTATTCATTGTATTCTCTAACTTCTTATCTTATAGGCTTTAGTTTCTTTTCTAAAAAGAGGTTAAACATTGCTCTGCCTATGAGAAATAAAATCTTCTTGTGCAGGCTCCATTGCATTTCTATCAAGACTGTATTGGTGCGGCGGGTGCCCTATATAGATATTGTTATGAGAATATCTTCTTCTTTTCTTATTCTTATCCTTTCTTTGTATTTTTCAGCTTCTCTTTTTATAGGCTTCAACTCATTTTCTTAAAACAGGTTAAATATTGTCCTATCTAAGAGGAATAAAGTCCCCTCATGCATGCTACAATGCATCTCTTCCAAGAGCACTGGGTTGTTCCATATATGCAGAGTTACAAGAAAATCTCTTTCTCTCTCTCTCACACTCTCTTTTCTTCTATCATTCTTTGTTTCTAGCTTCACCTCTTATAGATTTTAACTCCTCTTAAAAGAGATTAAATACTATCTTAGCTAAGAGGATTTAAGTCTCCTTTGTAGGCTCCAATGCAATTTTACTAAGAGCATGAGGCTGTCCTATATAGACAGAGTTACAATTTTATCTTTCTCTTATTCTCTTGCTTTTATTCCTTTATTATATTTTTCATCTTTGCCTTTTATAGGCTTCAATTTCTTCTCTTAAAGGAGGTTAAATATTGTGCTGCATAGGAGTAAAGTCTCTTCATGCAGGCTTAGTGCATCTCTAATCTCTACCTTGACCACAAAGTTGCCCTATACAAGCTGAGTTACAAGAAAATCTATTTCTTATTCTCTTCCCTATATTCCCTCTTTGTATTTTTCAGCTTCTCCTCTTATAGGCTTTAGTTCTCTCTTAGAAAAGTTAAATATTATCTTGCCTAGGAGGAATAAAGTCTCATCGTTGATGCTACAATGCATCTCTACAAAAAGTACAGTGTTGCCCTTTATAGATGGAGTTGCAAAGAGATCTTTCTTCTTCTTCTTGAGCTCCAATTATTTCTTTGTAGGTTCTCGTTTCCTCTTTTAAAAGCTGTTAAACAATATTATGCTTAGATGGAATATAGTTCTTTCTTACTGGTGTAAAGTTGGCTCCCATGATTGGAATTGTTTTCATGAAAGACTTACAATCCTTTATAGTATGGTTTCGATCTTCTTCATAAAGGTTGATTGTCTCTGTTTGAATAAATTAGTATCTTTAAAGTTTGGAGCTCATAATGGCGATGTCAAGCACTATTATAGGTCTTGATGCTCTTAAAATTATTTGAGATGTATTATGATTAAATATACTTTACAAAAGAGGGGATTATCCATTCAAAGTTGAGGCCGAAGTTTTGAATATTTGAAATATATAGAAAACTTCATATAATATTTGGTGATGATAATGACAAGTGTGCTGATATTATATAGATTCAATACTTTTATACATAACTATGAAATAAAACTTTTTTATTTCTAGGCCTTTGAATATATCTAATATATCACTTTGGATAAATTATTAGAAGTAATACTTGGATGAAATCTCTATTTTATATAAGATTAGTTGAGATTTTTTAGAGCATGCTTCTTAAATGAGATTAAGTCTTGTGTTTGTCATTGAGATGTATAAGTTTTGTTTGAAATTTAATTGAATTTTTGAGTCAGCAATATAAAGATATTGCTCACCAGTTGGAGCATAATGATTTCGATCCCTCTTTCTACCCTTATTTTATCTTCTAAGGATTTTAATTTTTTTGATAAATTGTATATATTTGCACCTTCTGTGATTTTTGACGTACCTATAACTTTTGAGGCTTTCACTTTATGATATTTTTTTGATTTGGGCTACAATTGTGTGAAAAGAGTGAATTCTTTGTAGAAGTTTGTTGTCTAAGAAGTTGTGGTGGGTATTACAATTTTTTTTTTTAAAAATGTCAAACCTTTTCTAATACACTTGGCCATATCGGTTTGGAAAACTTTATTATACGATTCTTCAAAACACACCTCGTTGTAGTTTACTAGTTGTCTTGCTCGAACCACCTAGTGGAAACGCCAAATGCACTCTTGATGTAAATATATTTTCTAAGATTTTTATCCTTCTAAGATTTTTGATGTACATATATATTCAATGATTATTAGCACTATTGAATTTTTAATGTTCTTCTTTTTGAGACTTTAACTTTCTAAGATTTTTGAATGCACCTATATCTTTTATGATTTTCGAATGTTTTTATACTTTATGAGACTTGTTAGCCTTCTAAAATTTTTTAATGTACCTATATCTTTTGAGATTTTTAATGTATCAATATCTTTTTTAATTTTGTAAGATTTTTGAATATATATGTACGTTTGAGGTTTTTATCTTCTAAGATTTTGGATGTGCCTATATCTTATGTGGATCTAATATGTTGAAGTTTTTGAATATATCTATATCTTATGAGGCTTTTAACTTTCTGAGATTTTTGATGAGTATAGATCTTATTAACTACTTGCTCTCTGTGAATGCATCAATAATAGCTGTTGTTATGAGCGTGTTCTTGAAAATTCGTGTTAAACTTGGGTTAAAATATAACACAACAACAAAATTCCATTCAGCGGATCGAGCGAACAAATGAATTTTCGTGTTGCTCGATAAACTCAGGGCGGTCGAGCAGCCTGCGGCGTGATTCCTCGATTGTTATTTATTTTAGGGTTTTCAGCTTCTCGTTTTCTTTTCTTAAGTCTTTCAATGGCGTTTCGTTCAGTTCTCCACTTCTCCAGCTCCAACCTGGTGCGAGCATCGAAAAGCTTGTCCAGTCCAGTCCCAATCCCTTCCTCCCAGTCCCTCTCCGGTTCTTTTGTTCTTGCGTCATTGCGTGGCGTTTGGCGTATCGGTGGAGAGTCTTATATGTGAATCGATCCTCTATGGCTTTGTGACTATGTCCCTCTCTCTCGTTCTTGCTTTTTTTGAGTCGTCTGACTCTTTGACTCTTCTCTATGATTTTCTTTACTTTTTAACTGCTCTACCCGCTCAGGTATGTCACAGTCTCACAGATCTTTGTGGCTTTTCACCAATCTATGGTTATTGCGATTATGTGATTTTTTTAGGAGCATGACTTCTGTTGTATATGGTATATAGATTACATGAGAGCCTTGGTTGTGATTCTTGTGAATCTGGGAGGCGTGATGTACTTTTCTTGTTCTTATTAGTGTTTAGTTTCAATGTGACAATGTGTTGTGTATTTTTAGAGCATGACTCCTCGTTGTATGGTATGATTACATGAGCCTCTGTTGGTTGGTTGTGATTCTTGTGAATCGTGAGGGTGATGTTGTTTCTTGTTCTTGTTAGTGTTTAGTTTCAATGTGTTTGCGTATTTGATATTGTGTTGTTGTTCCTTGATCCTTTTGGCTTGGTTTCTTCAAAGTTCAGAGTAACTTTGCTTGGTATTCTTTTCGTCCATTCTTTTACGTCGACTTTTGCTAGTTGATTTTATTGTTTCATAAGTTACCTATAAGAACTTGTTTACCAATTTACTTAAGCTAAATAAAAGAATTAGCCGTTATATAGGGATATTTTGTTCATTGAGAATTTGGAGTTTAGTGATGACATCTTTGACAAAACCATGTAATAAGGAAGCGATGAGTTTATTGCTAATGTCACTCAAAGCAACAACAACAAGTAAAACAAGTGGCAGATAATTCGGAAAAAAAACAATACAGTATAATATATCATATACCATTCACCAAAATGTAGAACACTCGGAAGATAGGAGGATGCAAAAAAGACTTAATAAGTCTAATTAACCAATCCAAAAATAGTTCTAATCAAAGCAAATAGGCGAAGCTTGCCAAAAAAAGAAACTATTTTAGGTCAGAAGTGAGAATGAGCAGTGATCAAGTTACCAAAATTACCAAACACGAAACTTGTGAAAGAATCAACAAAAGCAACCATCAATGGTTTGGATAGAAATGAAATGAAACATAATAATAAGTCAAAATCCTCGATGTCATATATATGTGCATGCAAATCTGATCACATTCATCAACATCTATTATTATAAGAAAGTTGTTGACTTGTAGTCTTGCATATTTAAAACACTAAAACAGCAGTTGAATGAAAACAGTAAAATAGCCAAACATCATAGAATGATAGAACGGCGTAGGCGGTGGCGGCGGTGGGCAATGAAGCGATGTGTAGTGGGCGATAGTCTATAGTGGCGGTGGATATGTATATTTGAATGAAATATGAGCTTTTGTAGTTAATTGTAAGCTCTGCAAGTTGCAGCATGCTTAATATCATCTGAATGCCGAAAGAAAAAGGATCATATATCCATATGCTTTTACTTTGATATTTGATGATTATTTGTTGTTTGACTTGTTTTGCATCCTAGCTTCAAGGAACGTTCTACATTTTGTGAATGGTGCTGCTGTATACAATATACTTGTATTGTTGTTTTTTTTTCCTGGAATTGTTGACTACTTCCTCTTTGCTATGATCCTTTTTTCTGCCTTTCGGTATTCGGGATATTAAGGGCATTACTAATTCTTGAGCTTACAATTAGCTACAAAGCTCCTATCTTTTCATTCAAATATACAAGCTGTCCCCTTATCCTTGGCAAATGTCTACTACACACCTTGCTTGTGCCTTTCGAGTTATCATTCTATGATGTTTGGTTGTTTGTTGTTGTTTTCATTTGTTGTTTCTTGTTTTAAATATGCAAGACTACAAGTCAACTTCTTATAATAGATATGTTGTTTAGATGTGAATCATGTGATTGAGTATTTGTTATGCTATGGGCATATCGAGGATTTTGATTTATTATTGTGTTTCATTTCATTTCTATCCAGCCATTGATGATTGCTTTTGTTGATTCTTTCAGAGTTTCAGGTTTGGTACTTTGGTAACTTGGTTGGCTGTTCAGCCTGTTCTCACTTTCATTATACTTGTATTGTTATTATTTTTTTCTAGAATTGTTGGCTATTTGCCTATTTGGCTGTTGTTGGCTTGTTGCTTTGACTGCAAAGCCTAAGTTACTTTGAACTTTGAACTTTGAAGGTTGCTTATTTGCTTTTTATTATTTCTATCATTCTATGAGGATCATGGGATTGATTGACTCATTGGAATGTTATCAGCACTTCTTGTATTGTAAACTATTTTGGCACCCTACCATGGACCATGGTGCCTTTTCACAATCTCCCCTGTTTTGTCAACCTGACCACCATAAACAACAAAAGCAATATCATGCAGGTAAGTTACTCTGATGTTGTTTCTTGTTGTTTATGGTAATTTAATGATGATGGCTGATGGCTATGATGATTAAAATTCTTTTTTTTTGGTAGCATCTTTTGTGATTGTAACCCTTCTTGGAAGTTGGATGCTCACTAATTTGTTGCCCTTATGTTGATAATTAAAATGAATATTTTTTTTAGCCAGCCATCTATGCCTTCTCTTGTAGATCATACTCATATATATATTTTTTCTCTTCATTAACTATCTTCTCAAGTGTTTTTTTGGCAAATCATTTTCTTTACTCCTTGCAAGTTTGAAGGTGTTGGTGTTGATCCCTGAATTCTACTGACTGCTGTCTGCTGATCTTTTTGAAGCTCTCTTCATCGGTTGTTGTTTTTTTTTTTTTCAGTTTTTACCTTTCTTTAGCTTTTCTTATTTTCTATTTTTTTGTATTTAGATGAGGATTAAACTCTTTAATCTTCTTGTAGCTCCTAGAGCATTAGATATTTGAGCCTTATCCCCTATAAGGACTTTATATTTCTTTCTCTAGTTTAATAAAACATTTTTTTATATTTTTGTATGATTGTATCATTGTATTTACATATCTTTCATTAGAAAAATTTTATGTGGAATGTATATTATAAATTTCAAAAAATATTAAATATTAATAAAATTTGTATATTGATTTGTGTTTTTTTCTTATTTGTAAAATTGTATCTTAAAGTTTTTGTTATAATAATTCAAAATTTAAAAAAAAAATTTAGTTTTAGTACTTAATTTGATAAATTCGAGCCTATTTCGAGCTTCTTCATTTGAAATCGGATTAAGCAAACAAATAAACGAGCCTTATTCGAGGCGGCGAACACATTCAGCGAACAATAATGAGCACAAACATTCTCATAACAAGAATTGAACAGTGAACCTCACAAAACAAATGTAAGCAGGCGAACACCTAAGCAGAGCCTCAGCTCGTTTATGTTCGGCTCGTTTACACCACTACTCATGAAGTTTTTTTTGTGAGAATCTTGCCCGCTACTAGCTTTCTATCTCAAGGGCGTGTCTTTTGATGGTTGTGAGTGAAGATCTTGTTTGTACTTGTCTTCATGCATTTATTAGAGACATGGTTAAATTATTTTTGATGTGCACTAATAGGCTTTTCTGCTGAAATTTGTGTCTCAACTTGATGAATAAGATCAATATAAGAGCAGAAATTATATCCCACATTAGTGATGAGTAGAAAGTCTCAGGATAGAGCCCTCCAAGGAAGACTCCCCTTAGTAATTTATGATTCACTCGTGCTGTTTGAGGGGCTTTAGAGGAGATTTTTTGAAATAATCCTTAAATGACATTCCTTTATTCTAGTGAATTCTTGAAAGATTGGAGGGTTCCTTAACAATCTTTCGATTTGCAATGAATAATTCTATAAAGAGTTTGACGAGTTCATCAAAGGCGTGAATTATTCCCCTTTGAAGAGGTAGAAAGTAGTGTGGGCTTGACAAATGAAGGTGGCAAGAAAGACTTGACAGAGGAGCGCATTAGTAACTTATTGAATGTGCATAATAGTTCTATAATAAGCATTGTATTCATAAGGATCAGTTGCCTCCTCATAGGAGTCCATGTTATGAAGCTTGAAACACATTGTGGTAGTGAGTTGAAGATTTGCTTCAGTCAGAGGTGAGGATTCTTGAAGGCTATGATGGGAGGGAAGATGATCGTGTCTCTCATTAGAAACTCTTCTTGAATTAGACGTGTAATTCGTCATGTATAGCATGATGAGGGGCAGCAAAGTGAAGTTGGGCCAAATTGCTGAGCAATTATTAGCGGATTACGACCTAGTTGGGCCAAATCACACACACACACTCTCCCTCCCTATTTGATACATTTAGCGGGAACCAAGAGCTAGCAGATCTCACTGCCTCTCTTTGAACCATGAGCTTGTCTCCGGGCCTATAGCTTCCTTTAACCAATCCTTTGTTACTTGATTCCTTGGGGTCTGGATCAGATAGTTTCAACATGAATATAGCTTTTGATGATATTATTGACCTCAAACCAAGTTGATTCTTGATTCAGTTTATTTATCACAATTCTTCTTCTTCTTCTTATTCTTAAATTTCATTAACAAGTTATTGTTAGTATTTAGCTATATGAAAAATGTTGAAGGGAATTGTAAGATAACAGTTAGAGAGAAGCTATTAAAATTTCCATTGAGATGAAAGGTAATTACTATAACTAAATTTATTCTTTCTTTTGGCTTTTTGCGTTATAGTTGTGCTCTCTTAATTTCATAAATCTAAATCACGTAGTACTGGTGTTATTTGTTAGTTTACATGGCATTTTGATGCTGATTTTCAATATAATGTAATGTAGGCTACTATGGAGTTTTTCAGGAAGTTTACAGAATCTATCAGCAGTGACCTTCAGTTTGTCATTGATGAAATATCTAGTGAAGACACATCATCTATTGGAGTTACCTGGCACCTGGGTGTGTTATATTGTCAATTTCATTCCTTCATTTCCATATGGTGGAGTACACATATTTCAATCATTAATTTATGAAAATAAAAATAATCACAAGTACAGAATGGAGGGGAAGGCCGTTTCCATTTAGCAAGGGATGTAGCTTTTATCGTTTGGTGGTATCAGAAGGCACCCGAAAGATTATGTAAGTTTTCCTATCATGTAAAATTTAGTATAGCTTCAAAATTAAGTAGCAGGTTTCTACTTTTATTTGTTGCTGTAATGTAATAAACATATGTGAATAAGCTTAATATTGACTTGGGGAATAATTACTAGGAATCCTTTGATTTGATTTTTTCAGTGACAGCAGTGAGAAATTGATTATATATGATATCAAGTACCGGACTCGATTCTCATTTATGGTGAATTATGTTTTTGCTTGCAAGATTGGTCATTTAGGGTTTGTTTGGGGTGTAGCTTTTTGAAAAATTAGTTGTAAAGCTGCTGCGGAGAAAACAGTTTTTTGAAAACCTGCGTATTCTGAAATATTTTTTCTTTCAAAATCAATACTTTCGACAAACAGTCTTAATACTTTGGTTCTCAAAAAAAGTTTTTCACCACAAAACTTTCTGAAAATAGTCAAAAAATTGGTAGTTAAACGCAGCTGCGTTGCTTTCTGACTACTTTCCGAAAAATAAAACAGCTAAAAAGCTGTCTGACGCATTCTTAGACTACTATAGTGTTCCTAATGCAGTTAGTTCGTCATGCAAGCTTTTCATGTTCTTTCGATCTAGTGCTGGCATGCTTTGCCTCTTTAGCTACAGTGCATTTCTCAAATGTTGTGGTTCGATTGTGCTGTTTGGAATGGTTGAAAAATAATAAGAAAAATGACATCATTAATAATGAGTAACTTGACATTCAATGAGACTACTTTTTTTCTTTTAATTTATTGAGGATATTGTACCTACCACCATTCTGCCTTGGCTGACATCGTTAATAATGAGTAACCTGACATTCAATGAGACTACTTTTTTTCTTTTAATTTATCAAGATATTGTATTCTCTCTCTTGATGGGTGCATCTTTGCCTACCACCATTCTGCCTTGGCTGAACGATACTTATTTCTCTTTTTAGAACTTGATTAAAATGTGGGCCAAAATTTTAAATTAAACCTAATTAAATATTAATATAGATAATTAAGCACGTGTTAAAAAATTTAAAATTAGGTATGGTTGCCCGTTTAATATGCGACTTAGGCTAATATGGCATCCTAGTTGGCCCTCAATGGATGATCTACACTTATGTCATAGTTTTATTAAGCAGGCGGCTTTGCTGGAATCTCAATTTAGTTGCCCATCGCAGGCGACTTACGAACCAAATTTTTTTTAAAATGAATTCCGACCTTTCAGCCTTATTTTTGTCATAACTCACTCGTTTGTTGTCCAAATCAAACGATTTTTGTATTGTTGGAAAGCTTATAAAATTCTTCATGACTTTCCAGTTGACAACTTTCGATGATTATGGCTCGATAACCTGCAGTTTTACATACATATATAATTTTTTGATGTGAAATACAAACTACCGACCACCCTGCAATGGTTTTTTGGCTATATCTCTGTCGGTGTGCATTGGAGTTTGGTATCATTAGAAAACTACGAAATTTTATGCTCAGGTTAATGACTTTACTTACGGCTCAATCACCCATAATTTTTATATAAGTTCGTATTTTTTCGATGCAAAATACAAATTACCGACCTTTTAGTGGTTTTTTGGGTTGGTTTTTTGGGCATATCTCAGCTGTCTGGTCTTCGATGCAAAATAATCTTTTAATATGATCAATCAATCACTTTTATCTTCGTAGTCATAAGATATCAATCATTCTAATTAATGCAATAAAAAAATTGCTTTCTACCCATGCACAATGTTTAAGCACCAAAGCATAATCAAAACATATTCTTCTTAAAATATTAAACTCACGTTATGATCTTTAGGACCTCAGCTAGTGCCAATGGGGCTCAGTATATCAAGGTTCAAGGTTTTAAATAAATCATTTGAGTTAGAAGGATGGTAAACTCATTTTCTTTTAGTTTGGCATGAACTTGGCTAAGTTCAATATCAATTCGTGAGATATAATATGAACTTGCTAAAGCTAGTTTGATGTAGCCTAAGCAACGTTAACTCATCAAAGCCACAGTGAGCTTGCTATGCTGAATTCATCGAGGTCATAATGCATTCGTCCTGTTGAACTTGCCAAGCGCTTCATGCACTCACCATGCCATTATTATATGATACTGGGCTTGATGATCAACTAAGCCAACTTACGCAGGCTTAAAAGCTTCTCACAATAATTTGATCATGCTAGTCTTGTAATTGCTTCAGCCATTTATCAGAATGTATTATTATATATTTTTTGGCTGCATATGTCTTGTATTTTATAGCAAGCATTTGCTAAGTTTTGATATGTATTGTCCCTTCGAGAGAACACAAGTGTTTGATACTATTATCATTTCTAAGTGAATCTTAGCACCATTCTTCCAATGAATTATGCTGTGGATCAGCTGATCAATCTGCTGTTAAATATTATATATTTTGGTTGTTAGTCTGATGTTATGTTCTTCATGCAGCTATGCACGAGACTGTGTAGAGCCTGCCTTGAAACCTGGTACAGCAGCATTGGTAAGTTTAACTTAGTTTTATGTGAAATATACTTCTTTTGAAGGGATTTACATTAGTTTAAAACTGATAATTATTTCTAGCTACATCCAAAAATGATGAATCGAACAATTTTTTTTTATAATTTTTTTGAAACTTAAGATTGGAACTAAATACTAGCTGACATCTGAAATAATCACAGAGAATATAGTTCCCAATATTGAGCTTTCTATAGCTAGTTTTTTTAGATGAAGCTTTTGGTGGGCAAATGCAGGCTCTCATTAGTGCTGTCACTTGGCTGCTGCAACGATTTCCACAGCTTGTTGATAGATTGTGATGGGAAAAATCTTCTCAAAACTCTTCTAGTCTTAAGCTTCGTTGCATCTGTAATTATTTGTGTAAATAATAGTATGCATGTGAGTTGCTTGTATGCTATGACGTTATTGATGAAAGCACGAGATATCTCTGTTTCGCATTGGGATCATTATATACAAAAATCAAAGCTATTTGAAGCTCGCTTGATTTTTCAGTCCGAGTGCCCTTAGGGTCTATTCTGAGTGTTTGGTGGGAATTGTTGCTGCTCGTTTAAAATTTGGTTCAAATAAGTTTAAAATTATTTTATGTATTAATACATATTTGATAAGTTTTGGAATAATAGTATTTTGTTTATTGGTGAAGTGTTTTCTAATGAGTTGTTTGGGATCACTTTTATTTTTTAATTTTTAATTTTTTGATTTAAATTAAAATATGTTTGATTGTTATAGTTGTTTTTTTAATATTGAAAATATCTAAGAGTTATTTTGAGTGCTGTTAAATTATTTTTCAAAAAATAAAAATAAAAATGCTTAAATATTTTAAATAAATATATTTTTAAAAATAATAAAATAATAAAAATATATAATATCAAATTAAGCTCAAATATGCCCTAAATATTTTAAGAGATCCTCTAATCAATCTCTCTTAACGTGTTCAAATCAATATAGATATATATATTAGGCAAGAATGTCCTAAATAATCAAATTTAACTTCTATAAATATTAATTAAATGCATAATTAAATATTAAGTTTTAATAAGAGAGATTTACATATATATCACACAATGTTCATGTATTTATATATTTAATAAGTAAAATTTGATATTTGCATATAGAGCATTTCTTATGTATGAAAGATGTATTTTACTTTAAAATAATGTGATAGTGATATTTTTGATGTAATATTGAAGATTTATATGTTATTTATTAAAATATTAAAATTTAGATGTTATATATTTAAATATATAAGAATTAGGAGGTATGTATGTAAATCTCTTTTTTAATATTTTATATTATGTTAAATAATTTATACTTATTTTTTATGTACTACTCTAAAACTATTAATAACTATATCTTTTATTAAGCTATTGTTATAATTTGACTATCTACTATTTTTTATTATATTTATTAATTTTTATAATTATCTTTTATTCATTTTCTTGCATCATTAAATATTAATATTTTTTGATATTATAATGTTAAATTTTTTGGACTTATTTAATGTTTATATAATTTAAATAATTATTATATATGATTTTAAATTTATAATAAATTAAATAATAATTTTATAATATCGTGTAAAATATATTTACATATTCTTTAAAATATAGATATATTTACATATCTGTATATTATCCGTGCCACTAAACTTTGAATAATTCATAAGCTTATAAAAGGAGGTTTTTTTTTGTGAATAAATTTTGGTAGACAATTTTCTACAGTTCTAAATTTGCTTACAATTTTTAAAATTCAAAATAAATATCTACGAGATTGTTTTTTTGTCTCTATGCTTCCCCTAATATATCATCTGCAAGAAGAAATGTTGGGGAACTTAGGATGAATTTCATAATTAAAATATATAATTTAAAACAAGTGTAATATATATATATATATATATATATATATATATATATATATATATATATATATATATATATATATATATATATATATATATATATATATATATATATATATATATATAATAATAATAATAATAATAATAATAATAATAATAATAATAATAAATTAATAAAATCTTACAAGCTTGCTATTTTGTTTTGGGCAAGAAAATAATTTTGGTTGATCAATATGGGATCTTCCAATGGCAAATAAGTATGGTTGAGTTGGACTCAATGCAATGAAAATGCTTAGGATGGGTGCCATGGTGCATGCAATTCAATTTTTATGCTTTTGTTTGAGATTAGGTAATCCTAAGGGGTTGTTTATGATCAATTTTATTTATATTTATTATTTTTGTTTTTATGTTATTTTTAAAAATATAGTTATTTGATGTTATTTTTATGTATTTTTATTCTTAATTTGTAGATGTTTTGAGTATTTTTAAAAATAATCATCAAATATATTTTACTTTAAAATAAAATATAATTAAATAAAATAATAATATAAAATATATATATATCATAATTCTTATATATTTAGTGGCTGATTGGATCAAATTTATTTTTTGTTTTTATTTTTAGAGTATTTCTAAACATATATTTATTTAATATATTTTTTATTTTCAAAAATACTCAAAAAAAGTTTTTAGATATTTTGAATATTTTTAAAAATAATAATTATCATCAAACGTAATTTACTTTGAAATAAAACATAAACAAAATAAAATATAAATATAAAAAAATTAAAAGTGATCCAAAACAACACCTTATATATTTAACATTCAAAATTTAATCTTTATATAAATAACACCTATTAGGGGCTCTTTGGGATCACTTTTGTTTTATTATTATTTATTTTATATTTATATTTTATTTTGAAGTAAAATATATTTGATATTTATTATTTTTTTTAAAAATATTCAAAATAGTTTTTAGATGATTAGCAATTTGAGTATTTTTAAAAGTAATAGTAATATTTTTTTTGAAATAAAAAAATAAAAACATATAAAAAATAAATCAAATAAAATGTTTTAAAAATAACATTAAAAACATAAAATATAAATTATTATTATTATTATTATTTCAAAATAATATGTATATATATATATACCATATATATTATTAAATTTTACACGTCTGATTTGTTAATTTATAATAATTTCATGATGCATTTGTAAATCTTTCATTTCCAAATTCTGAATCCAACTCTCGCTCTCGTGCTCTCTACTTCCTTTTGCCTTTGTGGCCTGGCCTTTATCCTCATCCTGTGGCTATCAACTCCAAGCTCTCTATCTATGATCAACAACCTCTTCCCCAATAGCCTAAGCCTCATCATTCTTCCTTCTCTTCCATGGCGACTGCATTCAAACTCTACACTACCACAGTTCTCTTCTCCGCTTCCACTGAGTTCCGTTTTCGGACAAAGACCATCACACAGAAGCTTCGCCGTTTTTCTTTATCTCCGCCGCCTCGGATATCGAGATCCATCCGGAAAACATCCTGCAAGGCTACTGAGGTGACTAAGTTGGAGGAAGAGGAGGCGGAAACGGTTACTGCCGCCGGTGATAATGAAGAGCTGAACTGGGTCCCTGTGGTGCCTCTTGCGGCATTGCCAAAGGGCGAACGGCGGGTGATTATTCAGGATGGAGAGACAATATTGGTACTGTGGTATAAAAATGAGCTCTTTGCAATTGAGAATCGTTCTCCTGCTGAAGGAGCTTACACTGAAGGCTTTTTCAATGCCAAGCTCACCCAGGTTCGTTAGCATAATTATTCAAATGAATGGTTCCTTGTGCAACTTAATTTGCTTAATGAGTATGTGTAGCTGAACATATGATTGATTTAGTTTGAAACTTCGAACCGCTAATCTTAGGCATCACACTGATTTCACGATGCTCGGAAGGAAGACTAAAATACTCTGTTGTAGATTTGCTCCATCCTTTTACAAGTTGGGAAATTAGTATATTAGTCTCTTTCCTTTAACACTTCTGTGCGAAAGGGGGCTGAATGTGAAGAGCCTTAGCTCAATATAATTTAGGGGCTGTTTGGGATCAATTTTGTTTTCTGATTTTTGTTTTTATTTTTATGTTGTTATTGAAAACATGTTTATTTAGAATATTTTTTATTATGTTTTATTTTTTATTTTTTAAAATAAATAATATTGCAAAATATTTAAAAGATATTTTGAGTGTTTTTAAAAATAAGTTCAATCAAATAAGTTTTATTTTTAAATAAAATATAAACAAAACAAAATAAAAACATAAAATTAAAAATTAAAAATTAAAAATAAAAGTGATCCCAAATGGCCCTTAAACGAATAAGTTTGTACAATCTATTAATTCCATTTGCAGTTGATGTTGAGAACAGTAAAGGAATGCATACGACCGCTTTTGATACTAGCCACTAGGTTAGTGGCATGATCTTAGGAAATTAAATTAATTTTGTTGAATGCACCATTATTGTAATAAAATCTTGATGCTAGGCTAGTGATCTTTTTCCCCACACATTTAGGGATTGAAAGAGATCTGAATTAATTAGCCAAATAATTCAAGATTGAATACTTGATGAGCTAAAACTGCTTCCAACCAACACGTCAAGAATTGATTATTTGATAAATTTTCAGTCTTCTTGCAATATTTTAGAGGCAGAGATAGGCACTCCAAGGTAAAATACTTCATTTAAAACCTTCAACCTGACAAAGGTCTGCAAAACAAATGTCAGATTTCTTTGGATTATCATAAAACCTCATGATTTGGCCAAATAAAGCAAGAGAATTCAGAAGGTTATTTAGGGTGGTAGTTTTAGCATATTCCAAAATAAGAATATCATGCATATATTAGTTGGCTTAAAGTAGATTTCCCATAAGAAAAATGCATGAAGTTACCTTTGACACTACTATCACTGTGGGCTCCGAAAATTCGCCACCGACCTCTCATATTAAAGAGAGTATGATTTGATATGTCGGTGTAATTTTCAGAAGTCAGATGAAATAGTAGATAAGACACTACCCATAAATTTTGCCCTCATTTTGTGAGGACTTTAGATCTGTTCCGGGTTTCTTATAAGCAGTTCATAGTTAATTACCCTCAATGCGAGAGAACTTTCGATTAAATTTGGTCGTTAGATCGGATTAGTAGCATATGGTAACAACGCTGAGTTTTGAAATTGTGAATTTGAAATTCATCATATTAACTCAGGATGGTTGGAATGATGGCGTCTGCGTCCCAGATCCATAGTTATCCGGGTTATCGTGGTCACTTTACTTAGTGAGATAGAATGGCCGAAGATCCTTATCAACAACATGTTACATCGTCAGAAATCCATGTATACGAGTGATGTTTGTCCCAGGAGAATCTTAAACATTAAGCGGCATAAGACTTTTACCTATCGGTGTACCTATGATTCATAACTCAAAGGCGGGAGCGTTGAGCATATGTGATTGATAAATGTAATAGCTTATTTGGCGATACGTCGGATCGTGCGTCGTATGTGAAACTCATACTAATCGGGGCGTCAATCTTTATTATGAATTGATTGAGTGATAGTAAACATTGGCGTTATTTCCTTTGTGAGTTAGAGTTTTCTCAATTTGTCACCTTTAATAAACAATTGCGGAAGGTAGATTAGATTTAAACTCTAGCTTTTTAGAGATTGAATTCATTTAAATATTTAACACTTAATGACATATTAGATTTTGCATTTGGATTGATATTTAATTTACATAAATTGGATTTAAAATTGCAATCACATTTCGATGAAAGTATCCAGGTTAAAATCATTCAACCTTCCCATCATGAGTTAATTGATTAATTGAACATATCTTTAATTACATTTAGCTCTAGGAGGATATCTAGTCGTAATGATTAGTTTCGGATATTTTAATAAGTTGAAATCTTATAATAATTGAATTTTTAGGTTTTGTTAACCCGGTCACAAGATCAAATTAAGCGGCCGCATCTCATAACCGGGTTTAAGCATTAAACATAGTGTCGGGGCCCATGCGGGTATTTTTAAAAATGCCTGCATAATTTTAAGGTATTGAATTTGAGTTTTAATCCTATTTTATAATATGTGCAAGAGTTTAATTGAAGTCCTAATTAACACCTTCTGTTCACTTGTACGATGTGTTGTGAATCTAGTAGCGTTGAAGGCATTTTATTTTTGTATTTGATTTTTTTTTTTTTTTTTTGCATTTAAGTTAATGCAAAAATCACTTTCATTTGATTACTTCATTTATTAAGCCACTACAATTTTAATAAAGAATTTTATTTTTATTCATGAATATATCTCCAAACATATTACAATTTTTTTCTCAATTCGTTCAATGAATTACAAACTGATTTAATTATTCGCATTTGCTAGTAAGCCATATAATCAAGCCCTCATTTGCAAACCAACTTGTAGAACTTAATACAAATTTATTTGCAAGTTATTTCATTCGGTCCTTGCTTGAAATTGAGTTTTCATTGATTGATTTTATTGAGACCTACCAATCTCTTTTGAATTTTACATTTGAAAGCTATACTTCAAGCTTCCGATAATCCAATTATGCATTCAATTGAATTTATCTTTGTATCATATTGAAATGAAAGATTGTAAAGTATCGTTCGTATTATTTAGTCAATCTTTTAATCTTATAAATATTATTTTACCTCCAAGCCTTAGCAATCCAAAATTTGATTTAATGTCATCATTAATTTTCAATTTTGAGTTCAAAAGTTATAATTAAATCGGTTTATTTTGAATTCAAATTTTATTTAGAGCATAGTCTTTCAATTTTGCATTTATTTTGAGTTCAAATTTATTTAAAGTATAACCTTTCAATTTTGTATTTATTTTGAGTTTGAATTTTATTTAGAGCATAGCCTTTCAATTTTGTATCAAATTCATTTCAAGCTCATTTACATTTAATTTCCAATTCATTTTTTTGGAACTTTATATTTTACATATTATTATTATTTTTGTTAAGTCTCAAAATTTGATGAAATCTTGTGACATTTTGACATATTAGAGCGTCGTCGTATGGTACATCGAGCTGTTTTGGCTTACTGCTTTTCCAAAGCGTGCTTGAAGCGGTCTGACAATTCTGGTCAGTCTTCATGCTTTCTTAAGCCTATTGATCATTAGTGGGATCTTCGATCACCTGCATGTAAGAAACATTTATAATTTTCACATATTTAAACCCCCTCCCTTTCTTTAAGTCTCAGATTTAGTCAAAATTTTGTAGGGGTATCAGCGTCCAATAATTTTGAACTTACTTGTGCTGTATGAAAGCGTGGCGAGTGGTGTCTTCACCGACAGCGTCCATTTACAAATCTTATTGACCTTAATGAGCATGTGAGGCTTTCAACTCTCAGAGAGAGAAGAGAGAGGAGAGAGAGAGAGAGAGAGAGACAAACCAATGGGATGGAGAACCAATGAGAGGGTTCTTTTTTTTGTGACAACGAGGAGAGAAAGAACGGATGGAACACTGAGAGTCTCGAATGAAGAGGGAGGAGGCGGGAGCGGTTGAGGAAAGAACGAGGCGACAGGAGCTTTGTGAGATTTTTTTTTCTGACTTTTAGGGAGAATGGACTGAGTGTCAACAAATGTCCCCCAACAAATATGATACACTCATAACACTGATCGTATTTGAGAGCTAATTTATGGCTCCTTAGTGTTGCTCATTATTTTCTCCCTGTTTATGTTTTGTCATACTGTTGCATGTGTTCTTATATGTATCTTCACTGATAGGAGAATGTATAGCTGGAGGAGATATGATGACTTATCTTCTAGTGAGCCTAGCGAGGAGGCTATTTGGCTGGAGATTGACAGACATGATCCTCGGAGATGTTGATATCAGGGATAGATTGAGCACCACACTGATATGTTGAGAGGACGTGATCTTTACCAGGGTTTCTTTGCACGCTCCTCCATGCTTCTTGATTGTACTTTAAACTCTTTTGCTTCTGAGGATCCCGCATTAGGTGGCTACCATTAAGCTGAAATGCGGGGACTACAATCCTCGGATGGCACAGCTCAGTCGTTCGGATATTATGATATTTTATGACCGCTTGACAAAGATTGTGCGACAAGACAATTTAGACTTTTGAGCCACCATCTATTACAGTTGAGCTCATCAGACTTTCTTCGAGATTCATCTGTTGGCAGGATTCCTAGTCTTCCACATGGATACGTCACATGGGCTAGTTTGTCTTGTAGGCTCAGAAGACACTTTATGGACGACCGGCATTTATGAGGCAGTTTATATGTCTTCATTTGATTTTAGAGGTATGCCTTCTTCTTGGTTGCTGAGTGGAGTTCGGATACTTGGTAGTAATACTTGTGTTGGCGGAGGGGTTGATCGTTACACTTTGGGATCTACAGCGGTCGCCTTAGATGTTTGGTTATCGTTATAAGGAGTTCATTCTGCCTAATGAGGAGTTATTCTGCAGGCAGTCTTTAAATTATAGTGATTGACGATGTAGGTTAGCCATGCCTCCTGTTTGTATTGATCTTTTGAGTCACTATCACCAGACTTTTAGGGCATTTGGACGATCTAGATGATCACAGGCTACATTGCCTGTGAGTGCATGGATTCAGAGCTTCTTACAAGATTATGCTCTATCTGAGGAGACTGTAGCACTACTTGATCATTTTCGATTGAGTGTGTCTGATGGCAGTTGCTTATCTGAGGAGATTATGAAGCCTATTTTACTAGCAGGGGGGATTTCTCCAGCTATATAGAGATTAAGAGAGGATTTGTTCTTAGCAGGATTTATAGTGATATGACTCTGTATTTTTGTACTTCATATTACAGAGGGATCAGTTCGCCCAGGTGCTTTATTAGCAGCCAGCATGATCTCTCGAGGTGAGTGGGTTTCTTTAGGCTCAACAGTGCTAGCCAGGATTTACAGGATATTAGGGGTGATTTTTGGAGCAGATTTTCTAGAGTTGTGAGATATGATTCTACCTTCGCAGTACTTGTAAGCTTGGGTTCACCTCCACATACATGGTGCCTTTGCTTGTTTCGAGTATCCAACATTCTTCTCAGGATGAGGATATCTTACAGTTTTGCAGTTATACCGAGCATCGTCAACTTTGGAGATGGAGTGGATTCGCATGTTCTTCTTTACTCCTTATTTGGTCAGAGATCGATTTTTGTTAGTTCACCAGCCAGACATATTTGATCTACCATCTAACTTGATGGAGGTTGATCTCATTGACAATTTTGATGAGAATGACGGATATTCATTGCTTCGTGGCTGACAGATATTGAGAGTAGCTTTGTACTTTTTCAGTATACATCCAAGATGGTTATGTTATCGATTTACCGATTGTTATAGAGGCTATCACCAACCGGCCAAGCTGACAGTTTGGTTTCTTCCAGTCCATTGCTCATGATGGTAGGCCATTCATCCCTACTGTAGTGGACATTAGGAAGATCAGGACGATTCCCCTTGAAACACTTTACTTGACTGCTTCTGTTGTTTGACTACATTCATTGAGGCTTGGTACTGGCTCTCACTTTCGGATAGCTCCTCCACAAAGTCACACTGGGGTTAGTTATACCCACCTCACCTGGGTACGGCTGTCTTTTGGTCCTTTCCTAGAGCATGGTGCCAGAAGATATAAATGGAGGGTGAGATCTTTAGGAGTTCCTGAGGTCGGAAGCCTCGTCGTTAGTCACCACCAATAAGAGATAGCATCGCTAGAGCTATAATCACTATTTTTCTCTTTTTCAATACTTATGTTATCCCTCTTTGTTATATCATTAAGATATGTTTAGTGTGTCTGATATGTTAATTTGATTTGCAACAGATGCACCGGTTGCCTGTGGGTGAGAACACCACTCCTCATATAGTTAGAGGAGATTTTGCTCCCACACCGAGATTTCTTTGCCACTGACGTAGGTGTAGTGAGCCCATAGAGCTTGAGCTTGAGATTGTTGAGTCCACTGTGGAGACTTTTGACTTCTAACGAACATGTGTGTAGTCTGGATATGCTACGAGGACTTTGAGTCGAGTCCGAGTGTGCTTGCCTTTGATAATCGTCGCCTTAGATTTTCATACTGTGGAGCCACTTTTCCCAGCCTTACTCATTCCATTCTCTGGGAGACTGAGGTGAGAGACCTCGTACCTAGTAGGGCTTCTACTGAGCCAACATATAGCTCTAAAGTTTATCAGATAGTGAAGGTCATCGAGGACTATGCCACTTATGACACACCAGTTCAGTTGGATTCGCCATGTTTAGGTACTTTCTTCCTCTCTTTATTCTTTAGTTGTACTTCTTTACATTTACTATTCTAATTTATATTGATTGTTTTCATTTGTTTCTTGTAGTGTCTGAGGTGGGTTACGAGTTTGAGATCTACCACCGATATCCATCTTCACGATCCACGTGATAGAGTCATGCAGGATTACAGTTTGATGTTTTTAAGGGATGTGATTTCTAGGCTTTCTCTAGGCTCACCAGAGTCACTAGACCGCTTCACATCATATGCGAACATCATTATGGATCTTCTAGCTCGCACTGATTTGAGGAGCAGATTCTCAAGTACTTGGAGGCTCTTTGTAGAGACGCAGAGTTTTTGATCCACTAGATGAGATCACTCAGTATCGTCAACTCTGACACTTCACTACAGAGCTTCAGGAGCAGATCAAGCTTCTTAGGGAGGCAGCTGACCTAGCACATGATGAGTTTGAGAAGAGTGTTGAGGCTCTATGACACGACCGTCAGAGGTCAATAGATGCCGCTCGAAGTAGATTGCTAGGATCGAGAGTTGTGGAAGGGATCTCATGAGTATCTTGCCGCCGACTTGGGCTAAACAAGATGGGAGAGCTGGAAGGGGAGTAGCACCATTACCAAGTACACCACAAAGCTATGGTGGATGCTAATGCTACTTTGACTAGAGTTTGGGAGGCTTTAGTTGTGAGTATCGCCTTTTAGTAATTTATTCAACAAACAGGACCTTCGCCAGGCTTCCTTGATGTACCTTTTCTTTTATCTCTTTTTATCTCAGTATTATCTTATTCTCTTAGTGGAAAACTATTTCTCTCCTTTTGTAACTTCATATTTGTATATCTTCTAAAGCTTCTTTAAGCGTTCATGTAATCAATTAAGAGAATTTTTTGACTTTGAATGACTGGACATGTTAAGTCGAGTCGACTTGAGGCGAATAGCTATTGTCATCTAACCAAGCGGGCTCTACCACTACTGGCCTTTTCTTACGCTTGTTGAGTTGACGCGACGACCACATTTGGGCTTGTTGAGTCCGACGGCCGACCTCGCTATACGGACTTAGTAAACGACTGCGCTTCTTCTTCAACTTAATAATATCAAAGTTTACAAATCAAGAATCCTCTCACTTGATTTTAGAACTTTCATAAGCATAGAAGATGAATCTTTCAACTGTAGAATCATCTTATGTGCAACTTGTTTAAAGATACATCTTTACTATTTTTGATAATCAATAGTACCTTTAATATTAAGATAATAGAGTAATCAAATGGGGATCTTGGCTCAAAGTACAATGTCTACCCGAATCATAATATATTCAATGATTTCATCTTATGGCACGATGTCAACCCATATGAAAATAAAGAAACGCCCCTATCTTGCATGGGATATTCTAAAACACATTTGAAAGAATTTTAAGATTAAATAAATACATCGATATTTGAGTTGATATATTTGCTCTTAAGAGAATTCAACATATAATATTGATTTCTAAAATCTAAAAATGCCCTCTGTGTAATAGAGAGATTTTCACGGTGTTTTTAAAAGAAATTTTATCATATTTCATCAAAGACTACCTCCCTTTCTTCTTGATTATATATATTTATTTAGGAATCTTGACATAAAGCGTGATGTCAACCTGAATATATATACAAGAATACCCCCTGTCTTATAAGGAAAGCCAAACATTTTATTATAATTTTAAAAATGCCCCCTGTTTGATAGGGGGATGTTTGTTTTATTTCGAAAATGCATTCTTGTGTTACAAGAGAATTTCTAAGCAAAACTTATACATGTAATGATGACAAGGAATAATTGGTATTCTCAACACTATGACTAATTCTCCTTCTTAAAAGATTCGAGGATGCACCATATGATTGAATGCTTTGGATATCCTCGTTTGGTAACTTCTAAATTTTGCTGAGCTTAGAGCTTAACTTCATGAAGCGCATTAAGCTTTTCCTATCCGTAGACATACATTCTCATCTTGGTAAGATCATGTTGGATGGCTACCCGGAGTGATGGTAGTTTAACTTCAAGTGACAAGACTTCTTCAGCTCCAAATGCTAGCGCATAAGGAGTAGATTTTGTGAGAGTACAGTCTAGATGTCAGTCGTTGTCTTTTTGTAAGGCAATTTCACGTCGAGGCCTTAGCCCCCAAATTTGCTTACCTTTTTGTTTGGACCGTTCGACGGATTCTTGGACATGTGGTCCAAGTGTCAAGCATTGATGCTCACCGTGCGGGATTTGTTAGAATGATCTTGAGTTCTTACTGCCACTTATGGTAACTTTTGTAGTAGAGCATTTTTTTCTTCTTTGATAATTGACATTTAATACCTCTTCTTTATAAGACTATGTCATAACAATTTTCAGGACTCTATGTACTTGAGCAGATAGAGTTTCATGTTGTTTCTTCAGAAGAGTTGAAGCTGACTGCTGTTGAGCCCAAAAAGACCGCTTAACATCACCAGTAGAGCTATTCCTTTTCACCCATCTCAAAATTTTCAAATTTATTGTGGGGGTAGAAATGCTCACTGGTTGTAAGGCTAGTTTTATGACTAGTGATTCAGGCAATAATTGTTGAGCTCGTAGTTCATCATTTCTTCTCCTTCTTTGCCTTTTACTCAATTTTCCTCTAGAAGAAGAAGCTTTAGCATCATGCCTTCCAAGTGCGAAAGGCTCGATTGACAGAGTTGTGTTATTTTGGAGAACTAAAGTAACAGTTATCCAAGTAACTTTAAACTTTAATTTCATTATATCTTGTTGCTATTATAGTTTAGATTCAACTAACCAAAGATGGAAAGAGAAACCTATTCCCAAAGGAGTCGCCAGAAATCTGTGGGCTTCGAAAATTCGCCACCGACCTCTCACATTGAAGAGAGTATAATTTGATGTGTCGGTGTAATTTTTAGAAGGCAGATGGAAAGTAGATTAAACACTACCCAGAGATTTCTCTCTCATTTTGTGAGGAGTTTAGATCTGGTTCCAAGTTTCTTATAAGCGCAAAAGCACCTATAGTTAATTACCATTCTCAATGCAGAGAGAGAACTTTCGATTAAGGCTAATCATTAAATCGTTGAATGCGTAGTGTATAGCAACATGCGAAGTTTTGAAATTGTGAATTTATGAAATTCATCATATTAACTTAAACTGGATGGTTGGGAGAACGATGATGTGCCCGATCTAGATCTCGTGGTTCGCATCCCGGTTGTCGCCTTCCCTTAATGGCGGAGAGAAGTTGACATAATCGAAGGGTTCTTATCAAATACACGTTACGCCGCCCAAGAAATCCTTGTAGACTGGGCGGTGTTTGTCAGAGATAATCTTAAGTCTACATTAATGACATAGCTTTTACCCCATCCGGTAAAATTCTATGATTCACAAATCAAAGGACATAGTTATTGGGGAGCATACGAGCTACAATCGTGATCGTAATATAATGACTCCATTTGGCGGAAACCACTCGATCATAGGACTCTGGTCGTAACCGCATCATATGTGGAGCTTACTAAATGCCACGCAAATGGAGGACACGGCCACATCCTTATTGGCATGAGATTGATTGAGAGAACATAAGAACACTGATTTAATATCAATTCCTTTGTGAGCTAGAGTTTTCTCAATTTATCAAACAATTGCAGAAGGTGGATTGGATTTTAACTTTAGCTTTTTAGAAATTGAATTTCATTTAAGCATTTAACACTTAATGACATATTAGATTTTGCATTTGGATTGATATTTAATTTGCATAAATTTGATTTAAAATTGCAATCACATTTCGATGAAAGTATACCCTCGGTTGAAATCACCATTTAACGCAGCCATCATCGGGGTAGTTAATTGATTGAATTGAACATACTTAAGAACTTTAGATTCTATCCATTCGGTTCCCAATGAGGATCTACGTCATATAAATAATTAAATTTTCTATATTTTAATAAGTTGAAATTTTATATAATTGAATTTTTATATTTTGTTAACTCTGACGGCCCCAAGACTAAATCGAAATAACCCGCAAAGATTCTCACACTATGTTTAACAATTTAGCAAAGTGTTGGGATTCATGCGGGTATTTTTAAGAATGTTTGTATAATTTTAAGGTATTGAATTTGAGTTTTAATCCTACTTTATAATATGTTCAAGAGTTTAATTGAAGCCTTAATTAATGCTTCTTGTAGGATGTGTTGAATTTGGTATCATGCTTTTATTTTTGTATTTGATATATATATATATATATATATATATATATATATATATATATATATATATATTTGGCATTTGCTAATGCAAAAATCAATTTCAATTGATTCTTCATTTATTAAGCCACTACAATTTATTTGTAAGTTATTTCCATTCAGTCCTTGCTTGAAATTGAGTTTTCAGATTCAATTGATTTCTATTGAGACTACCTACCAATCTCTTTTGAATTTTACATTTGAAAGCTATACTTCAAGCTTCAGATAATCCAATTATGCATTCAATTGAATTTATCTTTGTATCATATCAAAAAGACCAGAAAAGTATCGCTCATGTTCCTACCAATCTTTTAAGCTTAGATTTGAATCTTATAAATGTTATTTGCCTCCAAGCCTTACAATCCAAAATTTGATTTGATGTCATCATTAATTTTCAATTTTGAGCTCATAAGTTACAATTAAATTGGTTTATTTTGAATTCAAATTTTATTTAGAGCACAACCTTTCAATTTTGCATTTATTTTGAGTTCGAATTTTATTTAAAGTATAGCCTTTCAATTTTGTATTTATTTTGAGTTCGAATTTTATTTAGAGCATAGCCTTTCAGTTTTGTATCAAATTCATATCAAGCTCATTTACATTTAACTTTCAATTCATTTCTTTGGGACTTTATATTTTACATTTTATTTTATTTTTGTTAAGTCCCAAAAATTTGATGAATTTTCAAGATTTTACAAAGATTCTGTCATCCCCGCGTAGGCGATTGGAATGCTTTTGTTATCTTGACGCTCTGATTGAATGAACTGTCTTATGACACCATGTCGAAGTCTTCATGCCTACTAAGCCATATTGAGCATTAGTGGAGTCTTCGATCACCTGCATGTAGCAAATATATATAATTTTCATATATTTAAACCCCCTTCCTTTTTTTTAAATCCCAGATTTAGTCAAAATTTTAGCAGTATTTCGGCATAAGGGTGCCGCATTTAACAATTTTGGTTTACTAGACGCTCATAAAAATGCTGTCACAATAGCCATCTCACACCCTAATGAGTATGACGAGGCATTCCAACCTTCGGCAAGAGAGAGAGAGAGAGAGAGAGAGAGAGACGAGTCAACGGGATGGAGAACCAGCGAACGGGAGGGCTTCGATTTTTTCTGGAGGACGAAAGAGCAGGAGCGGTTGAGGAAAGAATGGGAGGGAGCGATTGAGAGTCTCAAACGAAGAGGGAGGAGGCGGGAGCAGTTGAGGAAAGAACGGGTGACGGGAGCTCTGTGAGGGGTTTTTTTTTCCGGCTTTTAGGGAGAATGGACCGAGGGTCAACAATCTCTAACGAGGCCAGAGAGGGAGAGTCCATTGCTAAAGTGAGAAGAATTGATTATAAGTGGCATCCTTGTCTTAGATCATTAAAGGATTGAAAGTATTCTTACAATTCTCCAGTAATAATAATTGGCATATGAACTGAGGAGATACAAGCATCACTCCATTCGATAAAGACTGAGGGGATGCCTATATCATTCATTATTTGAAGGAGTATGCCCTTACTGAAGTAAATAAATACTTTTTTGTGAATCTATTTTAGCAAAGAGGTGCTTAGAAGAGGAGATGAAGTTCAATTCCCCTAAGTAATTTAAAGGCAAGAGTTATGTTATCTGCTATGTTTCCATTTTTTGAGAATGGCAAACTTAGTGGGTTTGATAATAAGAGGAAGAACTTGTTGGGCCTGGTGGTCGAAGGCTTAATGTAATTAGGAAAAGTATTTACCTGCAGGGGTTTTTTTATTTCTTTTTTTTTTGTGGCACAAAAGCAATACTAAATGCTTGACTTCGTGAGGCAACATATAGAAATGAAAGAAATGCTCAACAACCTTGATAAATTACAATCAATTTCTTAATAAATAATGAAATGTTATGTGGTAAATTCATTAGGTCTATGAGTTTTATCTTTCCTAATACTTAAATAATTTTTTTTATTTTCTGATAAGTGAGCATTTGTTGATAGGGCATTATTTTTCAAGCTTTATGATATAGTACTTATTTTTTATCTTTTTAATAATAAATTCTCTTCTGTTTTTTTTCCTCCTTAATTTTTTTGCTTCCTCTTGCCTTGAGCTCCCCAATGCACAACTATAATAATGAACATTGAGTGGAGACTTTTTTTCAAAGTGTGGTTCACAAGATTGTAGGTCCTTACTTGTCAAAAAGGTTCTCATTTGACCAAATGAGATTTGCTTTCTTTCTAGATTGTGTAACAAAATTCATAAAACATAAACATTTTGATAAAATTATCATAATATGGTCAAATAAATTATGTTAGAATTATCAAATTGGTAGAACTTTTTTTTGAAGTATAGTCGATAATATTGTAGGTCCTTACTCATCCGAAAGGTTCTCATTGGACCAAATGAGATTTATTTTCTTTCCAAGTTGTGTAAAAAACTTGGTAAAATGTAAGCATTTTGATAAGCTTATCATAATTTGGCATAACCATGGTTAAATTACTATATTTTATTATAACTCTAATAAATCTACTAGGTGTGATCTTAATATTCATCAAATCCAATAAATTTGATCAGTTTAGGGTCAATTTTAGTGAATTATTAGGGTTGAACAGAACAATGATTTTTTTGGCCTACCTAAGTTTGTAAGGTAAGACTTTATTATGATATAGGTAGGATTCAAACTCGAGACCTTAGGAATAATTTTGAAGGCCATTACCAATTGAATTAATTTATACCCTTATGATATTGAAGCACTTATAAATCTACTAGGGTTCTAGATGTTTTTGGCACCTTTTTCTACAATGTAGGAAACATCAGGGCTGTATTTATGAAAGTTAAAAGTTTACAAATAGCTAATTGTACAGTGCCTCATATACAAATTATCTCAAAGTTCATCATTCTTTCATCTGGCACTTTCTGGTATAATTTTCTCATGCGGAGAAGTAATTTTTATTTTCAGATGCTAAATAACTTTTATAAGGGTTATTGTCATTTTATAACAAAAAAAGACCAGCTCTATCATGCTAATATCTTGGGTTGGGTTGATTTTTTTCCATTTATTTTCAGGATGGTTGCATTATTTGCCCGACAACCGACAGCACATTTGATCTTCGGACTGGGGACATTAAAGAATGGTACCCAAAAAATCCCGTCCTGAGGGTGCTAACACCAGCTTTAAGAAAGCTCCTTGTTTATCCTGTAAAAATTGATGGTGAAAATATCTATATCAGCATGGAAGGAGATCCAAAATCTGGTGGATCTTCAGAGATTGTTTTCAGTGGTAAAGCACAGCCTGGCATTACTGCATCTGATGTCAATGTTGAAGAGGTCATTCTCCCACTCTCTTATTGTTCCATACATAATAATTGAAAAAAAAAACATATAATTGTATTTTTGTTTGCAAATTTCCATTTGACAAGGAATAATTATTATGCTTACTAAAAATAATGTTTGAAAGTTTGCAGGAAGCATTGAAGTTTTCTTAGTAAATCGATTAGCACAATAGTCTTTTCTTGCCTTCATTGTTGAACTGGGTTGACTCCAATTCCATAGATTGTACATGATTAGAAAGTTGAACAACCCATGGCACCCCTCCCCATTAGCTTCACTATAATAAGCACCACACTTCCAAAATAGCTTATCTATCTCTTTTATGCAAATAACTTTGTTGCATCCCCTAATAGCACCAAACGAGCAGCACAACATTATCAAATGAAGCTTTAGAATTAAATCATTTTACAATTTTCTATTTGTTCATTTGTAAGTTTACCCTACTCTGCTTGGTTGTCTTCCCATTTTATCTCCGTCTATGACTTGGAGTGATTGTGTTATGTTCTGAGATAGTAGCCTGAAAGTTATAAACTATTTGAGAAGGCGATAATTGCTTGAACTGTCCTCATCCCCTTTATTTTTTGACGAATTTCAGGTGAGAATGGTGGTTGATGAAGATTTTGAAGCTTTTGGTTTCACATCAAAGAATGAATTAATAAATGGTAGGGCTGCAATAGTAGGCTTCCTATTCTTGATCGATTTTGAACTTTTGACTGGTAAAGGCCTTCTCAAGGGAACAGGTGTGTTGGACTTCATCTATGCAGTTTCAAGAGCCATAAGCTCGTAGTAGACATGGGTATCTGATGCTTTTAAGGTATAATTCTATAGATGTACATGATTTTAAACGGTTTCCTTCTTTTCTTTATTATTTTTCCATGATTATCTTAACCTTTTTAAGATGTGAAAATGTTTGTTTTAAGTTCCTTTGACACATCAATAAATATTATTATGTAGATTTTAATGAGTTTTGAGCAAGTTGTATTGTTGTAATGATCATTTTATTGCATGTTTAGATGATATGAAAAGGTGTTGTGTATGCAATAAACGCAAATCTTAAAATCATGGAGTTCTCTGAGGCATGGACTTCGCAAGACATGAATATATTCTGATACATGAAAATATCATTGATTTTGATTGTCATTTTCATAGGGCACACTACTTGAGTTTTAGTTTTTTGTGGTCAGTGAAATATCATCAAGTTTAAATTTATGACTAGCTAATGAGTTGTTTGGAATCAATGTTCTTTTTTTTTTTGAAACTTATTTGATTTATCTTTTTAGTTGTTTTTTTTTTTTGTAAATAAATCAAAGTGTTTTGTAAATTTTTTCTTTTTATTTTTTATACGAAAGCCATCTCGGCCAATATTATAATAGCTAACATTGACTATCATTGGTTGGTTCCGCCATCATCCACTAGGTGCTAATCATCATTGCCTACCAACAGTCACCACTATCATCCACTATCACTATTTTATGTAATATTTATTAGAAATGACTCGCATCTAAGATAGTAAATAGATTTTTATTTAATATCAAAATATAAAGTAAATAAAGTAGTATAAATAAAAATACAAATATAAAGTAATCTCAAGGAATTCCTGAAAATATGGTATAAAATATCTTGCTTAACTTAAGCTATCTCTTCTTTAAAAAAGATCATTATTGTGTGTCATTGATTATAAATACTATTTAATGATGAGAGTATTAATGTAATAAAATAAACTTGAATCATGGCAGATGTTTTTGTGGTTATAGTAGAAGTCTTGTCAGATTTGTCATTAATTGATGAATTTGATTGGAAACACTTGGTGTTAATGTGGATTTCAAAAATTCGCCACCGACCTCTTGATTAAGAGAGTTTGATTTATGTCAATCAAATTTTCGGAAGGTAAATAAAACATTAAATAAAACACTACCCAGAAATTTCGCCCTCATTTGTGAGGACTTTAGATATGATAAACATTAAATAAAACACTACCCGTAAATTTCCTCATTTGTAGTACTTTAGATATGATTCCTTTTATAGCGCAGCACCTTAATTACCCATCCCAATGCTGAGAGAGAACTTTCAATTAATTGTTAGATTGCTAAATGCGAAGATATAGTAGAAGCATGGAGCTGAAATTTAGGTTTATGAATTCATCATTATTTAACTTGAAGTGGAGGGAATGATGACGCTCGACCAAAGACCCATGATTCTCATCTGGGTCATTATTTCTCTACTAGAGGAGAGTACTACGATCAAAGGATCATGTTTAGCCGAAGCCACGCTGCCTACCTTGACTAGGGTGGTGTTTATCTAAAGAGATAAGTTTAAGTCCACATTAACTAACATATGACTTTTATCTTATCAAGTGCACCATATGGTTTACAACTCAAAGGATTGAGCTATTGGGGAACATACGAGCTATAGTCGTGACCGTAATATAATGATGTGTCATATGGTAGCGAACCATCCAGTCAGAAGACTCTAGTCATAATTGTTTTATATATGGAGCCTACTAGCTAAACCATGCGGATAGAGGATATAGGCCACATCTTTACTAGTATGAGAATGATTTAGAGTGAACATAGTAGAACACTTGACTTGACATTAGCTCCTTATGAGCTAGAGTTTTCTTAATTTGTGACTCTTGAACTCACTCCAAATTGACCTCATTTTTGGAGTGAGTTCTCAACTTCCTCATCATAGATCTATGACTCTTATGTATAACAAGAGCTCATTAGTCTTAAGACACTTCTAAATGATTAACACTTAACCCAAGCTTGAGACTTAAGAGGTAATTAGAATCGCCATGCGGGACTTAAGAAGAATTGCCTACCCTGTAGCCTAAACCCAATCCATATTTTCCTTCTCAAACAAACCTCAAATTCAACTTAAATACCAAATCTAAATCCAAATTTCAAACTCAATGATTGAAACTCATTATCAAATCCAAAATCAAAACCCTTCATAAGCCCTTTGATTTCATCTTATGGACTTAGCCTTGACTAAATTCAAATCAATCCAATTGCAATTGAATTTCTCCAAGATCAATTCAGTCTCTTAATCATTTACCAAATCCAAATCTAAATTTCAAACCAAATGATTAGAACCATAATGAAATCCAAAATCAGAATCCCCCTCAAAGTCTTATGGTTGAATTCCATAAACCTAGCCAAATCTCCACCCAATTCAACCCAAATCTGATTTATACTTTCATGAATCATTTATATCTTCATTTATACTCACAAACATAAATGAGATATAAACTCAAATAGCCAAAACTAAATCAAACTAAATCCAAATCCAATCAAAACCCTTTTTAAGCTATATGGACCTACCTCCAATGACTTAGCCAAATCTCATATAAATCAACCCAAAATCAATTGGTTTCTTTATAAATTATTTATTTCTTTATTTATATTCATAAATATAAATGAAACCCACCTTTCAATGACCAAAAATAAATCAAACTAAATAAATTCCTACTTAAGTCCTTTTGACCTACATCCTTAAGCTCGGTCAAATTTTATTCCAAATCACTCCAAACTCAAGTGATTTTCTCATGGATCTCTTATATCTTCATTTATATTCTCAAATATAAATGAAATATAAATTTAAATAGCTAAAATCAAATCCAAAATCAAACCAAAATCCAATTTATATCCTTTAAGCCAATTTCTTGGACTTAACCAAATCCTATTCAAATCAAGTCAAAACTAATGAATTTTCTCTTGAATCAATCATTCTTCAATCATTTAGCCAAATATAAACATAAATTATAATCATCAAGACAAATCAAAATCAACTCAAGTCAAACCCAACCTAGCTCATTTAACTTGAAATATCAAATGAACCAAAACTCATTTGAACCCAAACCAATTGTAATTGAATTTATATGTCAATCTTAAATCTATATATAAACTCAACTAAATCAAACTCGACTCAAAATCAAGCCAACTAAACCCAATTGGCTCACTTGACCCAAAGTGGCCAATTTGACCTACATGAACCAAAATCGAATTCAATTCAAATCAAAGTGAATTAAGCCAATCCAAACTTCATGTCATGATTGTTGATCATTCTGGGTTAATCAATTATCATGAATTAGGTAAAATCATGTCAACCTAGCTCATTGATCAAGTCAATCATTTAACCCATATGAACCTAAACTAGCCAAATTGCAACCTAAATCAAATTGATTGCAACCAATGGCTCAAGTTCATTCCAAATTGATTATTGAACTTGACCAAAGCCATAATTGAGCTCAATTTGACCAATTGGTCAACTAACCTAACTTAACCCAAATTGACATAAAGGATCAAATTGGTCAAAATCCAAATTAAATTCAAATTGATTCAAACCAAAGCCTACAATCATTTTCAATTAACCAATTGAAGTTGAACCAACACTCAACCCAAGCTAATTTGGCCAATTTGGTCAAATTGGTCAACTTGGCCCATTTAACCTATATGAATCCAAAAGAGCCAAAATCAAATCCAAAGCAAATTGAACCAATCCAATGACACCAATACACTCCAAATGGTCATGTGAACTTGACCCAACTCTTGGTTTGACCCAATTTGACCAATCATCAACTTGACTCAACCTAACCTAATTTGAACCTAAATAGGCCAAATTAAGCCAAATCAAACCAAATGAACTCCAAATCACTTGAAATTTGGGCTAACCCACTTTTGACCCATCTCAAATATGCCCAAATCAAATCCATTGCCAAATGACCAAGAAACCCTTGGGCTAAGGGCATCACATGAGCCAAATCACTTGGGGAATGGTCATTTCTCTTCTTTGGCCACTTGACACCCATCCATTGGTCCACTTAAGCACCAAGAACACTGGTTAACCTGACTTAAGGGTGGTTGGGTCGGCCATGACTCATGGGGAGGTGAAATCACCTCCCCATTCCTATTGGAACACTTGGAAGTCCATAGACACCCACTACTCCCATGGCAGCCACTCTCACACTCTCCTCCACTCAAGTGAATCTAGCTAAGGTGATTCCTTGCCCAAATCGAGCTCCCCATGAGAGCCATTTGATAAAAATGGCCAAATAAGGCTAGTTGTCCGATCCAAGGAATAAGAGGGTATACCCCTCATTCTCCCTCAAATCAAGACATTCACACTCGATTCAATCCTAGCAGCTAGAGATGCACATCCCAAAGTGATTTTTAAGGTTTCCCGAGTTCCCCAACTCCTCTTCTATCGGTATTACAGAAAACTGAAACAGGGGAGCCTCAGTCCGATTGCCATTTGCTCAAACCTCCATCAAAGTGCAATTAACTTTGCACACACCATCCTTGGAGCCAGATGAGCAAGAGCGAATCACCCCCAAAGCTTTCTGACGACCAAAGAGTGGAGTTTGATCGAAGCCAATCACTTCTGTCCCGTGCTTTGGCCTTCCGAGCAATCCACCTCAAATCAAATTTCGTTCGCTCAATAGGGCTTCGTTTCTACCAAACGAAGCATCCTCAATCATTGGAACTGCCGGTCCTAAGCTCCGGTGAGGTATGCCATTGAAATCGACCTTTAACTTAAAATGGTTTGAAGCTTTTGAAGAAAAGTTGCATGTCATGAGATTTCCACCGTAAGATCTCTTTATCTTGCTTCCCTGATGGTGTGAGATCGATTTGATCTCCATTCGAGCTCGGGTGAGCTCGGATCGAGCTACGAACGACGAACGGTCTCCGTCTCTCGCCTCTCGGGAGGAGACAGATCATGGATCGTTCATTCATTGTGATCGAAATGGACGTCTTGATCAAATCATGCTAGCTCAACCAAATTAATCCTACCCAACGGGTTTTGATCAGGCCGCCACGAAAAGGCCCCACCGGGGTCGACTCAACAAGATGTGATAACTTAAATAACCAATCTCATGGCACACGCGTGAAAGCGCAATGCTTAGCGTACATGATAATTAAAGCTTTAATTAGGGTTAATTAACCCATTTTTAATGCTGAAACTTCTAAAATTTATAATTAATTGTAGAAAATCCAAAAAAATACAAATGAATGCTCATTTTAAAAGTATTTCAAAGAGGAATCTATTAAAATTATCCTTAATTAATTTTGAATAGTAATTTTAGGCTTTATTAAGATTTAATTGAAAATTTAATTAGCTTAATTACTCCTTAATTAATTATCTAATTGAGTTCACACTTTCTAAAGATGTTTAGGGGGATGACCTGCCTCCTTTATTTTTCTTGGAATTTATTGGTTGCTAAATTGGGAAAATTGATTGATTAAGCCCTAATCACATTCTTAACTTAATTTAGTGATAATTAAGTATATAAATAATATTTAATTAATTATTTAGGCTCCTTAATTACCGTTGAATAGTAAGGAGGCTTAGGAAACTAGATTGAGGCTTCTCCCCTAATCCTTTTCCTAAATTTTCTTCTCTTTTCGACCAAAAAAATACTAATTAATGATTAATTAATTAATCAATGATTTAATTGGCTAAATTAAAACTCAAATTATATGAATTCATACTTGATTAAATGGATAGCTTATGAAATTAGGTTGAGACCTCTTTTCTAATCTTTTCTCTTAAATTCATCTCATTTTCAAAAGATAATCAAATTTGATAATTAAGAAAGAGAAAATGAATCTATGAATTAATCCTTTGATCAATTAAGTTAAAATTTTAATTAAATCTGATTTTTCTAACTAATCTTTGATAGTTCTTTGGGTGTTTAATAACCTAAAGAGAACTAATGAAATTATGATTAGCTCACATTTATGAGAAAATTATAAAAATAATTAAATGGTTCATTAAGCATAATTATTAAATATTATGAGCTAATTGCATTAGGCCCCTTTCATTTCATAGGAGCATTGCTATTTACTTTTCAATTCATTTGCATATTATTTAGCTCATGATTATTTAATCAATTATCTTAAGGTAACATTGGTAAGGGTTAACTAATTAATTTAATTCATGCTTAATTTAATCAATTCATAAAATCAACCTAATTACTTTTCATTAAATCAAATTAATTCACATATGGGAAATGTGATTAGGATTAGTAAATCTTTTTACATTTCTTAAATCAAATCAATCATAAAATTAGAATTGACTTTAAGAAACTTTGATTTATTTTAAATAAGTTTATTCAATGTGATTGTCCTTACGAATTAGTTAGATTGAATGAAATTATATGTTTGTGTTTTTTTTATTTCTTTCTAATCATATTAAGATGTTGTATGCCACTTGTAGTCATGCATTCATTTCTTTTAAAAATTAATTAAAATAAATGGTTTCTTTTATGTCAAATTTGCATATGTTGACTTAATTAAAAATATGTGTGGCACTATTAAATCTCAAATGAATTTTTAAAAACTTATTAATGAATAAATAATACATGTTGTGACATTAGCTATACATACATATGAGGTGCATGTTAATATAAGCTTAATGTATGAAGTGAAGTTCCTTTCTTTCATTCATATGTTGATTTGCATAAGTACGAATGTTAGTGGGTATATTAGTCTGGACATTTCGATGATGCACGACTTTAAGTAGCCCTGATGAGGTTCCTAACTCACTCCCCTGGTGCAAAACAATGGCGACGTACCCGTTTTATTTCATTCTTATGTAGAATTTGGATAAAGCTTTAATTCATCCACACAAATAAATCAATTAAATTAAATACAATTTTCGCATGATTTCCATTCTTATAGTTGTTTGTACACTCATATGTATTTAAGAATAGGTATGATTAGTCGGACACCGGGACAGTTTTAAGTACCCCGAGGTTCCTACCTTGTTCTCCTGGTCAAACAATGACAAAGTACTTGTTTAGAACTTTCATACATTTGAATGTGTATTTAGCTAATGAATGAGAATCCTCTTTTTTTATATGAAACTTATTTATGCATCTTGCATTTAAGTGTGCCAAAAACATATTGCCTGTATAGATATGTTTAGGACTTAATCATATGCATATTATATATGATGGAAAGAAATAAATGGATATGTGTCATGTGATAGTAGTTTATCCCAATTAATCTTAAGATGCCTCTCTTATTGAATAAGATTATTTAAAGTGAACCTAAATCTATGACTAATTAAAATATGTAATAAGTCATTCACTAAAGATAATTGATTAATTAGTTTGCTTTAGATGTGGCTTAAGCTAGGGATAAAGGAGGGTGATGCTATCTTTTCTTCTCTTTATAACACTTAGTTGTTAAGTGTTAACCAAGTGAAACAAAAGAAAATATTAAGTAAAATTTACAAATCCATTAAGCTACTTAAAGTGAAATCATCTTTTATAATTATATCTTTTCTCAATTAGAAATTTATAACAAAACCTAGTTAAGGCATACCATACAAGCCTTAATACACACACCTTAGATTAAGTCACCACTTTTAGCCTTATGTTAGGGCGGTGCATGGTTTGATATATGTTTAGTTTTATGATGTATTGTTGTAGACTATGTTAGATGTATAGACCTGATGTTAGGTCGTGATTAGCCTAATTATATTTTTTGTAGGGGATTGTGCTTAAGGGTGCTTAAAATAAATAAAAATGCTCTCTTTTGCAGGTTGCTTAACCCCTAAGCATAATCTAAATTAGGAGATGTGAACTTGGTTACTCATGTGCAGGGTGTTAAGTCCAAACCATACATATAACTGTTTGGGTTGTATGGTGTGTTTAGTTAACACTTATTTTGTAGGTGTAGTTAGATTTACTTTTTCTATTTTTAATGTAATTATGCATTAGGGATTTAGGATTAGTGCTATGGAAGAATTAGGATGAGCATTGGCTAGAAGACTATGTCTTATGTGTCATGTGATGCTTTAGAGTGAGCCAAATCAAAGAAACAAAGTGGAAGAAAGAAGAAATGAAAATTTGAAGATGATGACGACTCCCATAGCATGTATTCATCTTTGATTGTAATTATTCTTTTGTAATCCGGGTTATAAGGGTAGAGCTCGCCATCCATTTTTCTTTTCGAGTTGCATTCTGATCGCACTGTTATTCTTTACTAGTTTATAAAATGTTTGATGTTTTGTTTACAATTATGCAATAAAAATGACATATATTTCTCTAGTTTCTTCATATATGGTGATTTAATGTGTGGCATGGATCCGATTAAGCTCTTAGGAAAAAATAAAATTTCTACCACAATTACAACTCATAACTAAATTTTATAAATAACTCATAACCTCACATAAAGCATAGGCATTAATTCAAGATAATTAAAAGATATTTAACAACCCCTTAGCTGGATGTTGTATGCTCAATATCATCCATGCATCTTGAATTAGTCTTGTAAAATGAGGGTCTCCGTTCTTGCACATATGGGAACCGCTTGACTATGAGATCAACTCTTACTGACGGAGCTTCACCCTCTTCTCTCATGATTTGACCAATAACTCATTTCAACATGCATTTAGGCATATAAAAATCCCAAAGCCTTTGTCAAAATGAAGTATGAAAAATCAAATAAAAGTTGAAAAGATTTGTATTAGACTAAGTCATTGTACATACCACTCATGCTCTAGTCTCTTAGGGAGTGGGTTTAAGGATCTTAATTTTCTTTCTAATAATAACAACCTAACCATCTTATAAAATATATGACTTGACCATATGGTTTTAAAGCATAGGTGGAGTTAGCTAGCTGCTACTCTAGGCATTACAAGTCCAAGTCGAGTGGTTTATCCTCTCTTATGGAGGTAAATTATATATCCATTTTTGCTTAGACTTAGGTCGCACTTTGATTCTCGCTAAAACTTCATAGATTTAGGATATGAGGTTGCTATTTCCTCTCGAGCTACAAGTATAAGTCTTCACATCTTAGACATTTACATAACTTTGTGTTGTGAGATTATAAGTCTCAGCTTTCTAATAAAATTTCAACCCAAATATATAATCCTCTTCAACTTCAAATATATAAAGCTCAACCATAGGATAGATTGGAATGCTTACTATGTTTTCCAATATCATGAGCATTCCCTACTCATCTCCCATAGGCTTCATAATAAGTCTCTCCTTTTTGATTTATCCCATTTGATTTTTTAACATAGCCAATTTATTGATAGTCTTATCATTGAAATCTTTGGAGACAACAATTGCCTACTTTAATCGAGAGTATTCCTTAGGATGTAATTAACTATGGGGTTGCCCCCATAGGGAACTTTAGAACCCGATTTAAATAAATCATATTTTATTCATCCATATAAAGTAGGGAAAAAATCTCTAGTACATTCGAAGACCCATCATGTCTTAGGAGTCCTTATTAGGTGATTAGGTCTATTGTAGAATAGTGATTTCTATCTTTTGAGATAGTGCACTATTCCTTAATGTCGTCATCACCTCAATAGGACACTCGACTGGTGTCCCCATACACATAAATCGAAAACAAACACCACAGTCACCTATGACAAATAGTAGCAGAAGGTGGATTGATTCTGCTTTGCTTAAAGTCTTGAATGGTAGATTTCATTTAAGCATTTATAATGGAATGACATATTAAATTTTACATTTGAATTGATACTTGATCTGAGTCAATTTGATCAGAAATTGTGATTATATTTGATCAAGTATCCTCCCCTAAATCTCTTTTAACACAGTCATCATTGGAGTATGAATGATTTGAATATTCATGTTATAAGTTGATAATTTTATTTTAAAATAGAACCTATTTGATTGAAATCTACAATCAACGCACAATCATCACTAGGGTAGATTTTATCAATTCTGCTTATTTGCTAGCAAAGAATTAGGTCTACGACTTGTATTTATGAATTTGAATTTGAGATATAATAATTTAAAAAATTAAACAATAGTGATCCCCTCCGGTTGGACTTTGCAATCAATACAGCCATTATTGGGGTATGAATGATTTGAATATTCACATTATAATTTGATAATTTCATTTTAAGATAGAACCTTCTAATTGAAATCTACAATCAGCATAATCATCATTGGGGTATAGACCTTGTCAACTCTGTTTGTCTGATAGCAGAAGATCGGGTTAATAACTAAAACTTGTGATTGTATTTTTCATATAAAAATAGAAAATTAATTATTTTAAATATGAAAATTTTCTATGGACCTTTGTTGATCGTTTATAAATATAAAATAAAATCATCTTTTTTTTAGTAATTGATTATTTGATTTGCAACCAATCCTAATTTCTGCTCTTTATGAGGAGGAATAAATTGGTTGAGTTGAAGAGATCGTTTTCATTTTCATTTAATTTTGTGAAATTTATAAAAATGTGCATGTTTTACAAGGCAATTGGGGCTAGACTTAGGACAATTAATTCTTTAAAGGACTATATTTGAATTTATTTTTCTCATGATATGCATGCTCAATTAATTTACAATGCTAAGTTGCATGCAATAATTTGAATATTAGATTGCATCGTAATACATGCAAGTATCAATCTTTTCAAATTATTTGTATGCATGATAATATATAATATCTAAACGTAATATTATCTCAATGCGCATGTGTAATCTTATTGACCCGCATGTATTTTGATACAACTTATTTGAATTTGAATGTGATGCCTCGAAGTACGTGCTTCATGATGTGTGTTGCTTTAAAGTCATTTTTAAAACTCTTGCATATCTTTAAATCTATGTATATGAAGAGAAAAAAGAATGTATCAAAAGATGAGTATGATATATTTATTTAAAACCCTCTCATGAAAGGACCCTTTTTTGTTTTCTTATGCTTGCCCTTTAGGGATAAGATTCCTTCTTCTCATTATAAATGGTGAGGGATGGGAGTTCATTTTCACCATCATTCAATTCACATTCAACTCTCATATAAAATTTTGTTCGGAGATTTGAGTTGAATTCCTTTTTTTTTGTGTTAGTAATCTCAAACAAGTTTCTCAATTCTTGTAAATCTTTTTAATTTTATCTTGCAGTTCTTTGATTTCTTATTTGACTTAATATCATAAGTTTGTTCACTTAGTGAAATTTAAGTCTCTTGTATGTGTATATTTTGAAACCTGTAGCATTCTGGCCTCATCTCCCTAGGTGTGGAGTCGCACGAGAATACCGGGCTTGTCCACCACGCAAAAAAAAAAGTGTATGGGTGGTGCAAGCACTACAGTTAGGAGTGTCATTCTATCACGCTAAAAAGGTGCATATATAATCTTCAAATCTACATGAAAGGAACACATTTTCTCCGCCATGCCAAGGAGGTGTATACATGTACTTAAATTTCACAAATTTTATAATTAATCACAACACATTATACATCTGTAAAAGCAAATGGCGAAATTAGTGATAATAATAATATGCAGGGGGGGGGAGAGAGAGAGAGAGAGAGAGAGAGAGAGAGAGAGAGCCTCGAAAGATTTTTCTCATTTTTTTTAATCTGACAAAAAAAGAGAATGAAGTTTGTTTAGAGGATAGAACTATTTTTTTTTAGAATTTGGAGATATGGCTTGGACAAAAAAATAAGAAAATAAAAATTATTTATTTTATTGAACCTCCTAGCCATTCTTTCTCTCTCTCTCTCTCCCTCTCTCCCTCTCTCTCACTCTTCCCTCTTCTCTCTCTCTCTCTCTATCTTTCCAAATCGAGAGATAAATTTTAATTTTTGTGCTTCTCTCTTTGACATAAAAAATGATCTATGAACCTCCTAACCTCTCTCTCGACATAGAAGATAAATCTTATCATTTTTTCCATAACCATTCTCTTTTCTCCATTTCTCTACCATTTCTCTCTCTCTCCATATTATATCCATAATTCTTTAACCCTCCATTCCATCACTTTATTTCTATGTGAATGAGGGACCTTTTTCTCTCTCTCTTCTCAACTGAGATCCAAAAAAATAATAATATACTTTGATGATTAGGCTACTCTCTCAAATCTTTTTCAAGCCATATCTCGAGATTCTACAAAAAAACCTTTTTACCCTCTAAACAATCGCCATTCTCATTTTTTCAGATTAAAAAAAATGAAGAAATCTCTTTCCTCTCTCTCTCTCTCTCTCTCTCTCTCCCTTCCATTTCTTTGTTATAGAAACCCGAAAAAAATAAAAAATAAAGGTAAAAAATAACAAAAAATGTTAGATATTGCATATTATTATCGCCGATTTTGCCACTTGCTTTTACAGATGTAGAATGTATTGTGTTTAATTATAAAATTTGTGAAATTTAAGTATCCGTTCACGTCTCTTTTAACGTAGATGGAAATGTATTCTTTCATGCAAGTTTGAAGATCATATAAGCACCTTTCTTGGCCCGGTAGGATGATGCTCCTAGCCATGGTGCTCGCATCACTCATACACATCTTTCTTGGTGTGGGGGATGACCATTTTCGTATGCATGGGATGACGAATGCTACTAAAGTAATATAAAAAAATACACATGAAGTAGACTTAAATTTTACTAAGTGAACTAACCTATGATATTAAGTCAAATAAGATATCAAAAAATTGCAAGATAAAATTAAAATGTAAAATTAAAAAGACTTATAGGACTTCAGAAGCTTGCTTGAGATCACTAACACAAATAAAAGAATTCAACTCAAATATCCAAATAAAATTTTATGTGAGAGTTGAATGTAAATTGAAGGATGGTGAAAATAAACTCCTATCCCTCACTATTTATAATGAGAATAAGGAATCTCATCCCTAAAGGGCAAGCATAAGAAAAAAAAGGTCCTTTCATGAGAGGGTTTTAAATAAATATATCCTACTTATCTTTTGATAATATGGTGTTTATTTTTGTTGTGATGTGTGTATGTATGTGTGTATATGACATCATGCAAATATGAGGGTGTATTTATTGAGGATCGGGTATGACATCAAGGAATAGTGCATTATCTCGAAAGATAAAAGTCACTACCTTATGATGGATCTAATCACATAATAAGGACTCCTAAGGCATGATGGGTCTTCGAATGTACCAGAGATTTTTTCCCTATTTTACATGGATGAATAAAATAGGGTTTATTTAAATCGGGTTCTAAACTTTTCTATGGGGAAAGCCCCCATAGTTAATTATATCCTAAGAAAGGTGAGTTCCTTAGGAATACTCTCGATTAAAGTGGACAATTATTATCTCAAAAGAATTCAAAGATAGGACTATCAATAAATTGGTTATGTTTGGAAGATTGAATAGGATAGATCGGAAGAAGAGATTTATTATCGAAGCAAACAGAAGATGAGTAGGGGATGCTCATGATACTAAGAAGCCTAGTGAGCATCCCAAACTATCCTATAGTTGGGCTTTATATGTTTGAAGTTGAGGATAATTATATATTTTAGATGAAATTTTATTAGAAATTTAAGACTTATAATCCCACAATACATGATTGTGAAAATGCCTAAGAGGTAGAGATTTATGCTTGTAGCCCCAAAGGAAAACAACAATCTGAGAGCTTTAGTAAGGGCCAAAGCATGACTTATATCTAAGGCGAAAGGGGTATATTGTTTACCTCCACAAGAGAGAGTAAACCACCTGATTGTTGAACTTATAACCACTTGGAGTGATAGCCAGCTAACTCCTCCTACGTTTTAAAATCATATGGTCAAGTCATATGTTTTGCAAGATGGTTAGGTTGTTATTATTTAGAAAGAAACTAAAGTCCTTAAACCCACTCCCTAAGAGACTATAGCATGAGTGGTATGAATAATAACTTAGTCTAATGAAAATCTTATCAAATTTTATTTGATTTTCACTCTTTATTTTTGACACAAGCCATAGGATTTTATATGCCTAAATATATGATGAAGTTGATTATGGGCCAAATCAGATAGAAGAAGGTGTTCTCCACCCCCAAGGGATGCCCTCACAGGCCAAGCATTCCCTTGATGTGCAATGGATGGAGACCTTTCATTTTCAAAAGAAGAACAAGATGATATGCATGGTATTAAGTATACAACATTCAACTAAGGGGTCTCTAAATATTTTATTATCTTGATTATGTCCAAGACTTTATGTGAGGTTATGAGTTATTTTAAAATTTTAATTATGATTTGTAGTTGGGGTAGAAAATTTATTTTTTCTAAGAGCCTAAATGGATTTAGGCCACACATTAAATCATCATACATGAAGAAACTAGAAAAATACATGCCATTTCTATTGCACAATGTAAACAAATCATCAAACAATTTATAACCTCAATGTGAAAGAATAACAGGCCGGTGCAGTCGGGTACCTCCGCACAACCCGTAAAGAAAGATGTGGGTAGCCGAGCTATACCCTTATACAACCCGGTATATGAAAAAATAATTACAAATTACAAAATGATAAGTGTTATGGGGGATCTTCAAGTCTTCATGCTCCCTTCATTTCTTCATTTGATTTGATCCATTTGATTTGCTCCATTTGATTTGGTAGGTTTCTAGGCATCACATGACACTCCAAGATTAAACCTTCTGGCCAATGTTCATCCTTAACCCCCACAACACTTAACTAAATTTCTAATGCACAATTACATTAAAAGAATGGAAAAATAAATCTAACTACACCTGTAAAATAAGTGTTAGCTAAACACATCATACAATCCAAACAGTTATATGAATAATTTAGACTTAGCACCCTGTACATGGGTAACGAAGTCCATCTGTCATAAAGTAGATTATGCTTAGGGGTTAAGAAACCTGCAAAAGAGAGCATTTATATTTATTTTAAGTGCCCCTTAAGCATAATCTCCTACAAAAAATATGATTAAGCTAATCACAGCCTAACATCCGGTCTACGAAATATACACTTAAACATCCAGTATATAATAGTACATCACAAAACAAGCATACATCAAACCATACAATGTCCTAACATAAAGCTAGAAGTAGTGACTTAATCTAACATGTGTGTTAAGGCTTGTGTGTCCTAACTAGGCTTTAGAGTTAAGATTTTCTAAGTATGAAGGACATTTAATTATAAATGGTGGTTTCACTTTAAATGGTTTAACTGATTTGTAAATTTTACTTAATATTTTTTTATTTCATTTGACTTACACTTAGCAACTAAGTGTTATGAAGAAAAGAAAGAAGGGATCACTCTCTTTTATCCCTACCTTAAGTCACATCTAAAATAAATAAGTTAATCAATTCTTTTTAATGAATGACTTCTTATATATTTTAATTAATCCTAAATTTAGGTTAACTTTAAATAAACTCATTCAATAAGAAATGCATGTTAAGATTAGTTAGAATGAATTACTATCATATAACACATGTTTGTTCATTTTTTTCCATCATGTATATCATGCATATGATTAAATCCTAAGCATAGCTATACATACAATTTATATATTAACACACTTAAATGATGAATGTAAGTAAATTTATTTGAAATTAATATTTCATTTGGTTGAATAATTTTTTCATATTAATTTAAATCTCTATCTAAATTTTATGTTAAAGCATAAGAAAACAACCTTAAATCACATGACTAATCAACTCAACAAATTAAACAAAGTATGAATGCATATCTTTTTAATAGAAAAGGGGGTTTCATTCATTAGCTAAGTACACATTCACATGTATAAAAGTTTTAAGCAAGTACGCGTATTATTCTCAAGACTAAGGGAACGAGGTAGGAACCTCCTCAGGCTACTTAAAGTCATGCGTCCCTAGATGTCCGGACTAATATACCCACTATCCTTAGATATATATGGATGTATAAACAACTATAATAATAGAAAGCCATGCAAAAATTGTTTTTGATTTGATTGATTTATTTTATGTAAATGAATTAAGGCTCTATCTAAATTCTAATGTTAAAATGCCAGGTATGTTGCCATTATTTTATACCAAGGGAATGAGGTAGGAACGTCCTTAGGGATACTTAAAGTCGTGCGTCCCTGGGATGTCTAGACTAATATACCCGCTAACATTCTTACTTATACAAATCAACACATGAATATAAGAAAAAACTTTATTTCATATATTAAACTTTTATTCACTTGCATTTCCTATGTATATATAACTAAAATCATAACATATAATGTTATTTCTCATTAATAAGCTCTTTGAAAATATGTTTGAGATTTAATAATGATACTAGCCACACATATTTTTAATTAAGCCAACACATGCAAATTAACATAAAGGAAAGCAATTATTTTATTAATTTGAAATACATGAATGCATGAGTACAAGTGGCATACAATATTGTTTGCATGAATAAAAGAAATAAAATAACACAAGTATGTGATTTCATTCAATACAACTAAGTCCCAAGGAAAATTATATTAAACAAACTCATTTAAGATAAACCAAAGTTTCATAAAGCCATTTTTGATCTTTATGTTTGATTTGATCTAAGGAATGTGAAAGTGGTTTGGTAATCTTAATCCCATCCCTCATGTGTGAGTTAATTTGATTTAATGAAGAATAATTAGGTTGATGTTTGTCTTAATTAGGTTGAGGTATGAATTAAGTTCATTAATTAACCCTTACCTACATCACCTTGAGCTAATTAACTAAATAATGATGAGCCAATATGAGATGCAACCACATGAAAAGTAAATTAGCAATGCTCCTAAAGAAATGAAAGAGACATAATGCAATTGGCTCATAATTAATAGTTAATTAAGCTTAAGGAGCTCACTTAACTACTTTTATGATTTTCTCACATATGCGAGTTTACCATAATTTTATTAGCTCTCTCTTTAGGTTATTGAACACCCAAAGAGCTGCCCAAGATTGATTAAACAAAGTTAGGTTGTGAATGAATGGATTTTAAATTAATTTAATTAACCCCTTCCTTAATTGATTAAATTCTTTGATTATGTTTTGATTATAATGATGAAATTAACTTAGGAAAAGGGATCAAGGAAGGGGCATCAATCCACCCCTAAGTCATTTCAAACACTCAATTAGGCTCTGAAATAATTAGGTTCCCTCTTATTTTGATTGATTAATTACATGGCTAATTAATTATTTAAGCTTTTTTAATTAACTTGAAATAAATGAAGAGACTTAATGAAATGGTTATAAGGAATGAACCCAAACCACTCCCCTAAGACCTCCCACTATTAATAGAGGATATTGAGATTAATTCATTAATTAAACTACTTTTAATTTGCTTAATTATCACTTATTAAGGTTGGAGAGTAATTAAGCTTAATCCTTTGATTTCCCTAATTAACTATCCAATAAATTCCAAGAAAAATAGGGGAGGCAGAGGTTATCCCCTAAATATCTAGAAAATTTAAAATTAATTGGACAACTAATTAGAGAGTAATTAGGCTAATTAAATTTTTAATTAAACCTTAATTAAGCAAAAATTATTATTCTAAATTAATTAATCATAATTTTAATGGATTGTACTCTAAAATATCTTCAAAATGAGCCCTCACTTATAGATTTTTATTAGTTATGATTTTAGGAGCCAATTAATTTTAATTTTAAGCGTGCTTTCCACATGGCATGATGGGATTTGGTATTTAAGTTATCACATCGGGATGCTGACTCGGATTGCTGCGAATGCGCTTTCTTGTGGACCTTTTGATCTAAGATCGGATAGCCACGATCAGATCTTGCGGTAAAGGGGAGAAAAGAGAGGATCTAAGCATGATCTAATCAGAGCTATTCGTTCCAATCACATGGAACAGATGGATCATGATTTACCTCCTATGAGTGATGGATGACAGAGCTCGTCCGCCATGGATTCGAGCTCACCCGAGCTCAAATCCACTCCAAACTCACGTGAAGGATCCACACGGATCCAAAGGCTAGGATGGGTTCAAATGCAACTTGTCTTGGAAAAGGACCAACCAATTTCCATACAAGTCTCAATTTTGGAAATTATCTCACAGCTTGTGACCAGTGGTTCCAATGATTGAGGAAGCTTCATTTGGTGGAAATGAAGCCCGTTGAGCCGCACGAGCTTTAATTTGAGGTGGATTGCTCGATCGACCAAACTCCTCCTATTTGGCAATTGGTCTTGGTCGAACTCCTATCTCTGACGACTTGGAAGCTTGGGAAACAATTCTTTTAACTTTGATTGGATATGGTGAAGGTGTGGGTAAAAGTAATTGAGGTTTGATTGAGTAGAGAGGGAGTATTGATCGAAAGAAGGCTACCTTATTTTGGTTTTGCACACAGAGAAGAAATCAATCGAGGGAGGCTTCAAGAATGCTTGGAAAAGCTTTGAGGAGTTTTTGCTTAGGGAACCCTCCCAATGCGAATTGTGTCAATTCCCACTCAGATTGGGGGAGTATACCCCAACATCGTGTGTGAAGGACGGACGAGATGGGTTGGCTTATTTCGGACAGTAGGTTGCCGTTAGGGCACCGGAGAGGTCATGTCCAACTCCACATGGCTCGACTTGAGTGGAGGGACTTGTGGGAGGCCAAGGGTTAGTGTGCAAAGACCTCTTGGCTTGAATCCATGGGTTTCCATTTTGGCTTGAATGAGGAAGAGTTGAACTCTCATTGGTCTTTGGCCAACCTAGGGGTTAGGTGAGCTAGATGGGGGAGTCAATTTTGGTTGTTAATGTGAAGATCCAATGGAAAGAAGATTTGTCCAATGACTCATTTCTTGAGTGGGGCTATGGATTTGACTGGTTTGGGAATGAGTTAGGACTGGTTTGGGTCGGGTTAGGCCAGGTCCTAGGGTTCCATAAGTTGGTTTTGGGTGATTTAGCTTCATATGTTAAAATAGGCTCATTTGGGTCAGGTTGGGTTGGGTTGACCAATTGGTCAAATTGGGTCAAACTAAACTTGGGTTAGGTTCAAATGATGTTTTGAACAGTTTTGGTTCAAGTGGTTTTGATTAATTTGTCTTAGGTTTAATGTTGGCTTATTTGGATTCAAATCAAAATGTTGACCAATTTGACCAATTTGACCAAATTGGTTAAGTTATGTTGGTTCATGTTCAATTGGTTAATTGAAAATGATTTTAGGCTTTGGTTTAGTTTAATTTAGAATTAATTTAGGTTTTGGCCAATTTGACCCTTTAGGTCAATTTAGGCTAGGTTGGGTCAAGTTAACCAATTGGTCAAATTTGGCTCAATCATAATTTTGGTCAAGTTCAATAAGTGATTTGGAATGAACTTAAGCCTTTGGTTGTAATCAATTTGGATCAAATCATGATTTGATCCATTTTGGATTTTTAGGCTAATTTGGGTCAACTTAGGTCAAATGACCAATTAAACTTGGTTTAGCTCAATTGATGGTTTGGTCATGTTCAATCATTGTTCATGAGTGGGTTTGAGTCAATGGTTTCAATCAATTTGGTATATGGTGGGATTTGGCTAGTTTAGATTTTATTTGGGCTAAAGGTTGACTTGGTTTGACCCAATTTAAGGTTGTTGATCACCTTAGGATGATTGTTGATCATGATATGAGGTTTGAAATGGCTTCAATCCAATTTGGGTTGGATTAAAACTTGGCTCAAAAAGGGTCTTTAGGCCATTTTGGGTCAAGTGGACCTAAATGGGTCAATTGGTTAGGTTTTGACCCATTTTAAGTTTAGTTGAGCTCATATATGGATTTATGATGAAAATATAAATCCAGTTGCAATTAGTTTGGAGTCAAATGAATTTTGGTTCATATGATAATTTCAAGTCAAAAGGGGTCAACATGGGCTTGATTTGGGTTTAGTTTGAATTTAATCATAGGTTTCAATCATTTAGAGTTGGATTTGATTTGGAATTTGGGTTGGGATTTGATTTAAGATTGAATTTGATATTTGAAAAAATCAATTGAATTGAGGTGGATTTGAATTTGGTTAAGGCGAAGTCCATAAGATAAAATTAAAGTACTTAGGAAGGGATTTGGAATTTAATTTAATCATGGGTTTCAATCAGTTGATTTGGGATTGGATTTATGATCTTGGATTTGAATTTGAGGTTTAGTTTGGAAGAAGGAACCAAGGATTGGGTTTAAGGCAATAGGGTAGGCAAATCTTCCTAAATCCAATGGTGAATAAATTCCTATATAGGGAGTTGTGTTTCAAATTTATGGAGAAAAGAAAGAAGAGACCATATAGAAATTCATTTTAGTAAGAAACCATGTAGATCCGATGTGCTTACTTAGGTGATCAGATACATCATCAAGGAAATAGTGTACTATCCCGAAAGACAAAAGTCACTACCCTTAAATGGAACCAATCGCCTCAATAAAGACTCCTAAGGATGATGGTCTGCATATGTACTAGAGATTCTTCCCTCTATTTTACATGGAAAAGTAAAGCAGGGTTTATTTTAAATTGGGTTCGTTAAGTTCTCTACAGATGCAAGCCCCCATATTTAATTTCATCCTAAAGGATAAGATCCCTTAGGAAATCTCTCGATTAAGATAAATGATCATTATCTCTGAAGATTTCAATAGGAAGGACTATCAATCAGTTGGTTTGTATTTGAAGATCAAATGGGATTGATCAAAAGAGGGAGTTATTATCAAAGCCAAAATGAGAAATAAGTAGGAGATGTCCACGATGCTAAGAAACCCAGTGAGTATCTCAAACTATCCTATAGTTGGGCTTTACATTTCAGAAATTGATTTAGTTTATTTGAGTTATATTTTTTATTAGAATTTTAGGACTTGAGATTCCTTAACACAAGATTAAGAAAATGCCTAAGAGATGAGGAATTATGTTTATGGCCCACAAAGGGAAAAAGCAATCTCAGAACATAAATCTAGGGAGCTTCGGTGAGGGCCGGAAGCATAACCTAAATCTAAAGCAAAAATAGGTAATTAGTTTGCCTCCACAAGAGAGGACAAACTACCCGACAGCTTGGACTTACAACCGCCTGGGGGTGGCTGCCAACTAACTCCTACGATTTTAAATAAATGTAGGCAAGTCTTTATGCTTTTGCAAGATAGTTAGGCTATTTTTATTTAGAAAGAGACCAAGTCCTTAAACTCACTCCCTAAAGAGATTGGATCATGTAAAAGGTATGCTTCAAATGACCTAAATCTAATGCAATTCAAATTTCATTTTATTTTATTTTGGACAATCATTTTGATTGAGACTAATAGGATTTTTATGACTAATACATGAGAAATTAGATTATTGGCCAAAATCAGTGAGATGGTAGGAGGTGAGCTTCCACCACCACCCTCAAAGGTCAAGCCAGGTTCTCTGGCAAAGGTGGATGCCCTCCAATCAAAGAGTGAAATAAGATGCATTTGTGCATGAAATTATAAAGAAATGCTCATCCAGCTAAGGGTTGCTAATTCTTTTATCTTGATTTTAATCTTAAGCTTTAGGTGAGGTTATGAGTTGCTTAATTTGAATTTGAATTGTTAAGTTGGGGTAAAAAATTTATTTTTTCCTAAAGAGGTTAATCCAGGCCATACATAAAGCAAGGAAGAAACTAGGAAAAGCATGCCACTTATTAGAAAAAATTTAAATAAGTCATCAATCAATTTATAAAGCTCATCGCAAAAAGAATAAATGATCGTTTATGGTCGGGCACCACTGCACAAACCCAAAAATATCAAATGTGGGTAGCCGAGCTCTACCCTTATACAACCTAGATTATAAATGAATTGAATTTAAATTTAAGAAAAAAAATTCATTGTTATGGGGGTCTTCAAGCTTTATTCTTCTTTCTTCTTTCTTCTTTTCGTCTTTCTTCTTTTCTTCTTTAGTTCCTCCTTTGGATGGTTGGATGGTAGATGCTCCAAGGCTTCACATGGTGCATAAGATGAGATCTTATGATGAATGCTTATCCTAATCCCCATAACAAATCATTCCAAAATCCTACTTATACAAATTTTTACATGAAAAGGAAAAGTAGAAATCTAACTAACACCATCAAAATAAAGGTTAGTTAAATCACACCACACAAATCCCAAGCATGTATATTGGACTTATCACCCCACACATGGGTGACTAAGTCCACCTAGCCTATGGATTATGCAAAGGGGTATAAGCACCTGCAAGCAAGAAGGAGTTATATTTTTATTTATGATAGCACCCCTTAAGCACAATCCCTGCAGAAAAGAATAGTTAGACTAAGCACGTCCTACCATTCATTCTATGAGCATACACCCTAATATCCAGTCTAAAACATTCATCACAAAATAAAATATAACATCAAACCATGCACCGACCTAACCTAAAGCTAGAAGTGGTGACTTAGGCTAATGTGTGTGCTTTGAAGGCTTGTGTGGTATGATTAGCTTAGGACTTTAGGTTTAAATTTTCTAAGTGTAAAGAACATGTTCAACTTAGAGGAGGGTTTCATTTAAGTTGTTTAAGTGTTTTTGGTTATTTTTATTTCATGTTTTAATTTAGTTTGAGTGAAACATACAATTAATTTTCTAAAGTGTGAAGAGAACTTCTCTTTCCTTCCCTAATCCTTAAGTAATTTTCTAAAGTAAGTTCATGTTTTAATTTCATTTAGGTGAATGTTTTGATTACATCTTTTAATCAATCCTAAGTTTAGACAAACTCTAAACAAACCTATTCAAAAAGAAAGACATTTAAAGATTAAATAAAATGAATCAAAATTCACAACATATATAACATGTATATGGATGGATTCTTAGCATATCTATACATGCAAATGAGAGTAGTTAAGATAATTTATGATGCATGCTAAGTAATTCATTTAAGAAAATTTAGAAGTTGAATATGCATGATTTTTTTCTTAAGTAGAAAAGGTTTTCCTTATCCAAAATTTCACATACATGCATGAAAGTAAGAAAGACATAAATGAGTGTAATGCCATTTTTAACCAGAGATGTAAGGTACAAGACCTACTTAGGGCTATTTAAAGCCTCACAACCTCAGGGTTGTCCAGACTAATATACCACTTTCCTTAAGTACAAACATGCACAAAAAAGAAATGAAACAGAAAAAGAATATGCAAAAGTTGTTTAATAGTTTCATTTTTATTTATGCAATTTATTCATGCAAGTATAGGAAATACTTCTAAGATGATGGCATTGGGATGAATAGGGTATGATATTAAGTAAGTGTTGGGTTCTTTTCAAATGAACCCTACATCTTACTAACTCATATTCAAAATTATGCTAACATGAGGAAGAAAAAGCCTATGCTAAACATGCTTTATAATCCATCACATGCAAGCTTATAATTAAAATATAAATAATACACTTTCAGATTTGATATTTCATTTATGAGTTTTGAAGATATTTTTGGATTTAGCAGGGATAATAGCCATTCATATTTTATTTTAGCCAATACATACACATTTGACATAAAGTAAACAATTTCATTTTTAAAAATTTAAAACATGAATTATGAATGCATGAATCACATGCCATACAACTTAACATGTTGAGAAAGATCCAAAGCAATGAAAACATGTAAACAAACTCACTTTACTTAAATCCTAAAGACATTCTTAAGAAAAAATAAAAATTTAGAATAAATCAAAATGAATTTCAAAATAATTTTTGTTTAGTTTGCATTTTGATTTAATTTTGAAAAGGTAAGATGAGTTTGCTGTTCCTAACTCATTCCCACATATGTTTTGTATTTTTGTTTAATTTTTAGATAATTAAATTTATTTTTAATCATTGATTAGGTTAAGGTATAAATTAAGTGGCTTAATTAACCCTTACCTACACCATCTTAGAAAATTAACTAAGTAATTATAAGCCAATGAGATGACATAAAACCCACAAGATATTTAAACTTGCAATGCACCTAATAATGAAAAGGCCAAATGCAATTTGGCTCACAATTAAAAGTTAATTAAGCTAAGGGGTTTAGCTTAAGTACTTTTAAAACACCCTTTCATACTTATGAAAGGGGTTTTAATTTCCTTAATTGAACTTAGGTCATTAAACACCTAAGCATCTACCCTAGGTAGATTAATTAAGTTCTAAACTTTTTAGAATTTTTAAAAATTATTTAAAGATGATTAATGAGTTAACCTTAATTAAGAGTGGATTAAGGAGATAAAAGGGGGTTTAGGGAATAGCTTAGGGGAAATGCACCAAAATTATTCCATAAAACCCCTCCTTACTGGATCTGATCTTAATTAAACTTAATCATAGGGTAAATCCACTAATGACACCTTAATTACCCTTAATTATATGAAAGGAATAATTAGGGAATGAAATAGCAATATCCTCAATTAAGCCCTCAATAAATCTCAAAAAAATTAGGGGAGGCAGAGGTCATCCCCTAAAATGAACCCTAAAAATTTGAGATTAATTGATGATCTAATTAAGGAATAATTAGTTAATTAAAATTCCCAAAGAAACACAAATTTAGAGAAAAGGGGAATTAAAAATCCATTGAAAATATTTTTAGAATATTCTAGACAAAATTATCTTTCCATAACATTTTTCCTTTTTTTTGATTTTTTTATGAAGAGTTATGAATTTTAGAAGTTATAGGGATTAATTAGGTAAATAATTAATCCCCACTTAATCTCAGCTCACGACGCGATGCATGGTGGCGGCGGTCAGTGCACTTTACACGTGTCGTGCCTTGAGGGTGTGACTTAAATGTCACATCCCAAATGGCAGGGGATGCACACACTAATATCCTTGGTCATCCGATCAAATATCGGACGGCTAAGGATTTACTTGCATTTTAAAATAGATAAAGGATTTATAAAATGTGCTAAATAATCTTAGTCGTCCATCTAAAATGCACGGATGGACGTCTGAGATGAGCCAAGTTCTTTCCTGAGGATCAATGTAAACCATCCATGATCCACGGGGAGATCCGAGCCCGATATAACATGGAATCTTACAAGACTCAACCCACAACCATCTAGAGGAATAGAACGGCCAATCCAACGATGGATTTCACATGCAATAAACATTCCTTTCACAAAAGACCAACACCTATCAAGTTAAGTTATCAAAAAATTACATACCTCGCCAAAGGTGATCACCAACACTTAAGCTTGATGAGGTAGCTTCGTCTGGTGGAGACGAAGTCATGTTGAAAGTTTCAAGCCTTGGGGTTGAGTAGATCTCCCTATGGACCAACACCACTTGATCCCCTTTTTGGCTTTGATCCAATTGAGGTTCTCTTTGCTATGGGAACTCAAATGGTTGCTTGGGTGCACTCAAATTGGTCCTTAGATGAAGAGTGTAGAAGGAATTTGGATGAGATCAAGTGTAGAGGAAGTTGGCAATTGGATTGAGTTCCCCTATACAAAATCAAGAATTAGGGAAATCAAATGCTCTCTAAAGAGCTTGGGAATGCTTGAGGTGATTTCTAAAGGTTCCTAGTCTCCAATCGAGTGTGAGTGAAGTGAATTTTCATTGAATTAGGGGGAGTATATCTCCCCCTATGGTAATCGGACGGCTGACCCATTAGTTGCCATTTTTATCCAATTGACCAAATTGGGAGGGTTGTTTAGGCCGTTAGATCATTGCACATTGTCGGTTTGATCCTTTGAGTGGAATGCCAACCTCTCATGTGCATCAAATTGAGCTTAGGAGGGAGTTTAAAAATTGAATTTTAGATTATATGGTCAGGTTTGGTCTATGTGTCAAATGGGCTGACCCAAACCCATTGGGTTGGGTGCACCACTCATCATTATGTCCCCTTGAGCTTTTAGGAAAGCCTCAAGTGATTGTGAAGAGGGTATGACCAAAATACCCATGGGCTAGGCCAAAATTTGTTCTATGTCCTAGGGGTAAAATGGTCATTTTGCTATTTTTTTCACTTTGGATATGTTTGGTATATTGATAAAATAGGTCTGACCAAGTTTCAATGGATTTTGATTCCATTTGATAGGATTTGTCTTATGTTCCCATTTTGGTCAAATGGGTCAACTTGGGTCAAGTTGACCAATTGGTCAAATTGGGTCAAACCAAGGGTTGGGTCAAGTTCATATGATCATTTGAAATGTTTTGGGGCCTTTGATTTTGGCTCATATGACTCATTTAGGTAAAATGGGTCAAGTTGACCTATTTGGCCCATTTGACCTATTTGAGGTAGGTCAAGGGTAGGTTTAGGTTTGGTTAGTCATATGGAGTGGATTGGTATCTTTGTTTCCAATCAATTTGGGTTAAGTTCAATTTTGGCCCAACATGACCCCTTTAGGTCATGTTGGGTCTAAGGTCAATTGGGTTAGGTTGGGTCTAGTTGGCCAATTGAGGCTTTGGTCAAGTTCCACAAGTGGTTTGGAATGGACTTGACCCATTAGTTTTAATCAATTTGGCTTAGATCAAGTTTTGACATATTTTGGCCCTATAAGACAAAATGGGTTAACTTGGGTCAAGTGGGCCAATTGGGCAAGGTTAGTCTCAAATGTTGGCTTGGTCAAGTTCAAACATAGGTCATGAGTGAACTTAGATCAATGGTTTTAATCAATTTGGCCTATAGTGGATTTTGGCTTTGTAAGGTTTCATTTTTGGTTAAGTGTTGAATTGGTCAACCCTTAGGTTTGACTTGGTTTGACCCAATTTGATTGATTGATTGATCATCCATGATGTTTGTTGATCATGATGAGAGGGATATATGAGTTTGGTTTAATCCAATTTGGTTAGGATCAAAAGTTGGCTCATAAGGGTACTTTAGGTCACTTTGGGCCAAGTGAGCCTAAGTGGGTGAAATGGCTTGGTCAAAGCTTGAATTGAAGTTGCTTGATCTTGTATATGGACTTATGATTGAAATATAAATCCATTTACAAGATGTTTGAAGTCAAATGAATTTTGATCCATTTGAAAATTTCATATTCAAAGGAAGAATATGAAGGGGTCTTGGGTTTGATTTTTGATTTAGGTTTTGATTGTTTGATTGGAGTTTGGATTTATATATGAGCTCATGATTGTAGGGTTGATTGAATCATGAGAGAAAATCAAGAGTTTGGCTTGATTTGGCTAAGTTCAAGATTTTGACTTGAAAGGCTTAGATTTGATTTTGAGTGGATTTGAGTTTGAGTTTTGGAGTTGGTTTTGATTGTTTGAATTTATATTTCATTTATATATGTGAATATAAATGAGAATATAAATTGATCATGAGAAAATTTCAAGAATTTGAAAGAGTTTAATCTGATTTAGGTGAAATCCATTAAAGGGAATTTAAAGGATTTAAGATAATTTTTAACAACAACAACAACAACAAGCCTTTTTCCCACTAAGTGGGGACGGCTATATGAATCCTTCATCATGTCTATTATGTAAAATTCTCATTTAATTCAAGTATACTAAGGTCATTTTTATACATCTTACCCGAAGTCTTTTAGGTCTACTCTACCTTTCTTAACATAAGGAAAATCTAATGCATCTACATAAGGGTCATCGGATGTATGTTTTGAAAACCTTTTAAGGCTAATTCTCTTAATCTTGCCACCGTGAGCTACTCCAACTTTTCCAACATACTCATTTCACATTTTATCTCTAAGAGTAAAAACTCATCCACCTAAGCATCCTCATCTATAACACTTAACTTAGTCTTATGTTTATTGGCCAACATTCGACACCATAAGTCATTGTAGTCTTACCATCTTATAAAATCTTCCTTAAGTTTAAGTGGAACTTTTCTATCACATAACAAGCCATGCATTCCTCCACTTCAACCATCCTACTTGAATTCACTAATATCTCCATCTATTTCACCATCATTTTGAACAAGAGCCTAAATATCAATCACTCACTCTTATTAATGACTTGTTCACTGTCACAACACTACACTAGAACTTCTACAACTAAAATTACACTCATATATTCAGTTTAGATCTACTTAAATGAAAACCTTTAGACTCTAATGTTGACCTCCATAATTCAAGTTTCTTGACTCCTCTCTAGTCTTATCAACAAGAAGAATGTCATCAAGAAAGCATACACCAAGGTACATCTTCCCGTAAATGCCTAGAACATCCATAACAAATAAAAGATAAGGGCTTAAAAGATCCTTGATGTAATTGAAATGGGAAAATATTTTGTCAATCCTCCTTGTGTTTGGACACAAGTGCTCTATACATATCCTTAATGACTTGAATATAACCAATATTAACTCTTTTCTATTCAAGAACTCTCCAAAGTACATCTCTTGAAACTTTATCATAAGCTTTCTAAATCAATAAATATCATATGTAAATCCTCCTTTTCTCTACTTCTTCCATCAAACCTCTTAACAAATGTATAGCATCCATAGTAGATCTACCTGAAAACCAAACCCGATTGAGAAACTTTTGTATCACATCGTAACTTATGCTCAATTACTCTCTCCCATAATTTTAATGTATGACACATCAACTTAATTCCTCTATAAGCACACTCTTGTGTCACCTTTATTCTTAAATATGGAATCAACAAACTCTTTCTCCACTCATCGACATCTTTTAGTCTTTAAAATAACATTAAAAAAGATTTGTAAGCCAAGAAATTCTTGATATCCTAAACATTTTCACACTTATTGGAATATCATCGCCATAGCTTCCACATTTCTTTCTTTAAAGCTTTCTAATGATTACTAATATGATGATAAAAATAAAATTCTTTTTTTAGGTATCAAGGTTGCTAAAATCAATCATACATTCACATCCTTCATTGAAAAGTTTATCAAAATATCTCATCCACCTAAGATTCCTTTCTAAGAAAAGCACTTTACTATGTTCATCCAACAATCACTTGAACTAGGTCTTTACTTCTCCTATCTCTTTAGCTAACTTATACATACATCTTTCTCCTTCTATCTAATCTATATAAATCATTAAAATAAATTTTGCATTATATTGCTTTCTAGAATCTCTACAGCTAATTTATATCTTTCCCAATTCTCCATGTTTTACATCTAAACCAAATTTTATAACAATGTTTTATTTCTTTTATCTTTCTTTTACACTCTCACTCTACCACCAACTATTTTAAAAGAAGCTTTTCTTTTTTGATTCTCCAAACACATTTTAACTTTTCTTAATTTCACTTGCTACTTTTCTCACATAATATTAGCTTCTTTATGAACATCCCAAATTCTAAACTCTTGTAGCTTGCTCTTAAAATATTTTATTTGTGTTCTTTAAGTGTCTCCATCTAATCACTGGACAATAATTTGATTTATTTTCCTCTTATAATCTTTATCTAAAATCTAAAAAATACTTAAACTTTCACTTGGAATGACCTTACAATATTTATAATCTAAACGATCTATTTAAGAGAATTTTTAAATTGAAATTTAATTTTTGAATTGGATTTGATTGATTTATATTTATATTTCTTTTATATATGAGAATATAAATGAGAATACAAATGAGTTTTGAGAAAATCTCATGAGTTTGAATGGTCGATCAAAGAGTTAAATCCATTAATAAAGGATTTAAGGAATTTCAAGCATTTTAAATTTGGAATTTAATTTGAGGTTTGATTTGATTGAGTTATATTTATATTTCATTTATATATGTGAATATTAATGAGGATATAAATATGTTTTGAGAAAATCCCATGAGTTTGAAGTGATTTGATAAAGGTTTAGAGTTGATTTTGGCTAAGTCCTTTAATGGAAAATTAAAGGGACTTAAGAAAATTTTCATGAATTGAGTTAGAATTTTGAATTTGATTTGATGTATTTGAATTTATATTTCATTTATAAATTTGAATATAAATGGGAATATAAATGGATCATGAGAAAATCTCAAAGATTTGAATAGGTTTGAATCATGATTTTGGCTAAGTCCTTAAGAAAAGTTAAGGACTTAGGAAATTTGAACTTAAAAATTTTTGATGAATTTTGATCATGGGTTTCAATCATGGATCTCAATCATGAAATTGATTCATGGAATTGAGTTTGGGAAAAATTAATTAGAATTTATTTGGAGTTTGACTTGAAAGAAAGAAAGTGAGGAATGGTTTAGGCTAAAGGGTAGGAGATTTTCCTTACACCCCTAAGGCATGACCTATTCTTATGGCTAACTCTTCTAAGTCTTCTAGGGATAGGGGAGTGTCCACCTAATCACTAGATGTGTCTTAAGACTAAGGAACTCTTAAAATTTAAGAGGAATGCTTTGTCTAAGATAGAGGGATTGAGAGCTCATTCTAAAAATGAGGTCAACAAATTCCTAAGGCATAACCTATTCCTATGGATAACCCTTCCAAGTCTCTAGGCTGATTGATTAATCACCAAGTGTCTTAAGACTAAGGAGCTCTTAGTGTCTACAAGAGTCCTAGATCTATGATGAGGAAGTTGAGAGCTCACTCCAAAGTGAGGTCAACAAAGTGCCAGGTGTGGTGGTGTAAAGAAAGGGTGTTGAAGATGATCAACAACGTCCAAAGGATTGCAACCACTAACAGAGAAAATATACTCATAAACCTGAGATGTAGAAGGAATCAAGATCTTAGTGCAATGCAACTCAACTTATGCCAAGGGCATAAGAGAGGAAGGAAGGATCTACTGAGGGATCAAGCATGTGAACCTTCCACCAGGGATGCAGGTTTAGGTTATCCATAGAGGATAAAAGTTTGATTTTGATTTAACATGGGGAGAAAGATTCACTAGGGATGAGTGCATGAACCTTCCACTAAGGAAGCAAGTTCATATTACCCACTAGGGATAGGGATTTAATTTGATTTGATTTTATGCGGCCACAACTAGGGTCAGGATATGATCTAATTTTGATGGCACATTTTCTAAAGAAATGAGCTCAGATCTGCTGAGGATAAGGCAAGTTCAATATATGGATTGAATCGACTCCACTAGAGGGAGGATGATGAATTTGACAAAATGGACCTTGTCAGTGTGCGATGGATCTACTAAGAAGTGGCTAATATCAGCCTCAGCCTATCTTATATTTACAAATCCAAAGGGATAATCTATTGATCATCAGGTAGGGATATCCAACTTAAGGGTTTCCTTTCGATGTGTAATGGTCAAGTCAAGAAGAAAGCTTATAGACTTACATCCTCCTAAACAAGGAACCACTGGGGTGATTAGTTAATAGCACAACAAATCGCACCCGACCTAAGGAGACTATTGAGCAAAAACTGTTGTGGACTCATATTGACTCAAGAATAGTCAAAATCAATTTCATTTAAATTTTAAGATGGACATTATCGGTGTGCAATGAATCCACTAAGAAGGGGCTAATATCAGCTTAGTCCTATCTTAAATTTATAAATCCAAAGAGATAGTCTACCGACCATGAGGTAGAGCTAACCAACCTAAGGGATGTCTTTTGGTGTGCAATGGTTAAATTAGGAAGAAAGCTTGCAGACTTACAACTTCCTAAACAAAGAGTCACTGGGGTGATCAATTGATAGCACAACAAATCAAACCTAACCTAAGGCTGCCCGTCGGTAGGAAACAGTTGTGCTGGAAAGAATGCATGATAGACTTACATCTTCCAAAGCAAGGATGACTGTCGGGGTGACTCATTGGTGGCGCAACAAGTCAAACTCGACCTAAGGGAGAGTACTGAGAGAGTGTTGACCTGGGGACTTATCTCAACTTAAAAGTAGTAAGGCGATTCCTATAGAGAGTTTTGCTGACACTGCCCTAAAGATAGGATGCCTGCTTGGAAAAAGGTACTGCTAAAAGTTTTCCTCCTAATCTACAAGCGAAGATATATATATTTGTTTTGTTATTTGTGTAGACCCTGTTGGTGTGTGAGGGACCACATTGAGAAGGAGCTTATATCAGCCTAATTCTATCTTAGTCTTATTGGACCAAGGGAGAATCCGCATATCCATAAGATAAATTCTCCAACCACTAGGGTGGCTACTAAGAAAGGGGGACTGTCCAATCCAAGAGTAACTCAGGTAGTGTCTAAATAGAGTTGCTAAGGACATGATCCAAATAGAGTGCCCACAAGAGAGGTGTCACTAGGGGATTTATCCAGAATCCTGTAAAAGAAATCCTATAGGTATTCAGTGGCCAACTCAAGGAGAAAGTGTAGCAGTCTTACATCTATCAAGAGTGATGTATCCACCGTGGGTGTCGCATGGAGAACACCAACCTAAGCTTCAGAATAACCGCCTAGAAAGAAGACATGTAGGCTTACATCTCCCAAAAGTGGAACTGATTATCGAGATAGTCTGTCTTTAGCTCAATAGGTGCTATCTGACCTAGGGTTGCCCATTGGTGTGCAACGGCTGTACCTAAGAAGAAAGTGTAACAAACTTACATCTTTTGAAGTAGGGACTACTTAATTCATGACGACAACAGATCAACTCTACCTAAGGGGGACTACCTAGTAGGGAGTAACAAAGAAGGACTAGGCCTAGACTTGAAGTAGTTAGGAGGAAAGGAGCTATTGGAGGACTTACCCTAATCCTCAACTCGACCAAGTTAGTTCACAATGGCCAGTTCCAGAAGAAGGTGTAGCAGACTTACATCCTCTTGAACGAAGCCAGCATGAGGGTAGCTTCCTGATCATGCAGTAAGGCCTACTATGATAACAAGGTGCTCATTGATGTGTTGCGTCAAGTCAAGAAAGAAAGCATAGATTTACATCTTCTGACGAGGGACCACTGACACTAGCAGGCAAACATCACCCACCTAGTGTAATGAGTGTGCCACAGCGTTATTCCACATCAGTCCTGCATAAAAGATATGTGTTTATTTTATGTGGTTGTGTGTAGTTTGTGTTGGTATTGTGTTTCTAAAGGATAGGACGCTTGGGTTCCTTACACCTACCTTAAACACATCATGGTGGATTCACAAGCAAAGATATTTCTAATCAATATGAAGAGATGGAATTTGAAATGAAAAGAAGTTTTATTGATAATTATTTTCAAATAAAATTTATGGATACTATTTCTTCAAGTCAAACCTGTTGATTGGAAGAATAGGGTGCTCTCCTTTATAATTTATAAGTTGATAGGATCCTCATTGGTAGGCCTTTTCTATGGAAAAAGGGCCTTTCCAAGTGGGTTCAAATTTGCCTCCCATCTTTTGACGGGCAACAATTGGTCTCCTTAGAACTAAAATAAGCTCTCTTACTTGAAAAGCTCTAGGACAGACCAACTTATTATGAGCATGAATCATTTTGGCATCATACAACTCGAAGTTCTAGCATGCCCGGAGGTGTCTCTCGTCCAAACCTTCGAGCTCTTCTAACTACAACTTGGCATTCTACTCCATTATGATTTTACTACCCACATCTATCCTTAGTGATGGGAGTTGGACTTATAATGGTAGAACTTCTTCAGACCTAATATACTAAGGAGAAAGGGGTAGATTGAGTTGAGTCCTGTATGTGGTGCGGTAAGCCCACAAGGCCTCAACTAACTACTCATGCCACTATCGCTTGTTGTCATCGAGTGTCTTCTTTAATATATAGATGAGAGTTTTGTTGACAATTTTTACTAAGGCATTTTTCCTCGGGTATTAAATGGTGGAATATCTGTAATCTATGCTGTGTCTCTAAGTAAAGCTGTTGATTTTAGTGCTCTTGAATGGCCATTATCGATATAATTGAAGCACCTGAATTTATATATGATATGATTCCTGAAAAATTGGAGCACATGCTGAGCTATGCCCTCTATGAGTAGGATCACCTCCGCCCACTTGGAAAAATAGTCGTTGGCAGCTAAAATGAATCGATGACCCTTGGAAGAAGGATCAATCAGACCCACTATGTCGGTACCCTAACACTTGAATGCCCATGAGGCCAATGTAGGATGTAGAATGTTGGGTGGTTGGTGTAGGACCACACCGTTCACTTGGTGGCATCTCCTAGCTATATCCATGTAGTATCCTAGTCTCTTGATCTTGGCATTCATTTTCATACCGGATTGGTGAGCTCCGCATAAACCTGAGTATACCTCAGTCATGATCTTATGGGCTTCGTGTTTGTCCAAACAACATAATCACGTGTGATTGAAAGATTGTCGGTATAAGATGCTATTTATGAGAGGGTATGAGAGAGCTCTCTACTTCACCTGATGGGCTAATGACTTCTCTTGAGGTAGTTCGCCTATATTTAGATAATCCATGAATGATTGCCTCTAATCTGACTCATCATATTTTTTGGCAATGTCAACCTCCCCTTAGAGAGAGAGTCTCTCAATAAGCTCAGCATCAATAAGGGATAGGACTTGTCAATTTTGGACTCTTATTGGTATGGACTCATCTTCTATTACGCGAGCTCTTTGCCAAATAATGCAAATTGCATTTTCTCCTCGAGAATCTTGTAGATGGTAACATCCGATTTGGAACCTCATGGTATACTTGTGGTAATGTTGGAGCTTAGGCAACTTTAGGACCTAGCAATTTGGTTGATAACTAATTGAGAATCAAAATGTGACTCAATGCATGTGTAATGGCATTGATAAGAGCTCATATTCAGCTTTGTTTTTTGTGCATGGATTGGATAGATGATATGAGAGATAGATGATATGAGAATCTCATCACATCACAGTCTAGAGTTAGAAGAACTATTTCTACCCTTGCCATTCCTGGAAGAGTAGATCATGATTCTTCTCCTTTTTCAAAGGAAGCCGCACCATCAAAATACATCTCCCAATGATGAATGCTAGTGTCCCCTAAGTTCATGATTTGTTCATCGAGGAGGTCATCACTAAGTGGGGAATTAGCAGGGAGTGGGTGTGTTGCTAAGAAATTTATTAGCATGTCCTTTCACCACACGGAGGGATACAAATGTGATGTTGAACTGTGATAAAATTATGGACCAACACACCAACCATCCAAATAGTGTCAACCATGTCATGAGATATTGCAGTAGATTGATCCTAGAGATCAGATTCACCTTATGAGAAATCATGTAATGCCATAGCTTTTGGGATGCAAAGACTAAAGCTACAAAGGTTTTTTAATAGGTTTGTAAGGATTAGACAAGGACAGATAGTAGAGTACATTTTCTTTCCTTCATTGGTTTGAGCCAACAAAGCGGGAATCATCTAATGCAAAGAATATATATCAATGGTATAGATAGTTGAAAAGATCATCATGTAGTTCTTGATGTCTTCAAATGCATGCTGGAACTTATCATCCTACTTGAACTTAGCATCCTTTTTGATAAGTACTGAGAATGGCTGGAGTCATCTTGATAGGTTGGAAATGAAATATCTTAGATACGCCAACCGCCCTTGAAATGATCAGAGTTGGGTTAGACTTTTAGGGGGTGGAATTTCCAAGATATCTTTGATCTTCTCCAGGTCAATTTCTATTCCACGGTGCTGGACAACAAACCCAAGGAATTTTCCCTGAAGCTACTCCAAATGCACACTTCAAGGGATTCATTTTAATGTTAAATTGTCTTAACTGTTCGAAAACTACTTTCATGTCAAAGAGATGGTCTTCTATTTATTTACTTATGACTACAAGATCATCAACGTAACATTCAACCTGATGATGATTGAGTTCATTGAAGATCCGAGTCATGGCTCGCTAATATGTAGCACCGACATTTTTAAGGTTGAAAGGCTTGACCTTATAATAATAGATTCCCATCGGGATTCAAAAAGTAGTATTTTTCTCATCCTCCAGGGCCATCTTAATTTGATTGTAGTTAGATGACCCATCCATGAAAGAGAATATTATTTAATATGAGGCAATGTCCACCATCAACTATAGTATAGGAAGTGAAAATTCATCCTCAGTACATACCTTATTTAGATCCCTAAAATTGACGCATATATGAATTTGGCCATTCTTTTGCTTGACTAGAACAACACTGGCCGACCAAGTGAGATATTTTTATTCCCTGATAATTCCAGCATCAATCAGTTTCTTGATTTCAAAAATGACCTGTTGTCAATGTCTAATCGCATGCATCTAGGAGCTTGCTTGTTAGGGTTAGTATTAGGATCTATTATTAATTTGTGGACTGCTACGTGAGGAAATAAACTTGGCATTTCTTCATAACTCCATGCAAAGTTGTAGTGTTTATTTTTGAAATTCATTTCATTGAGGGGACTCCACGCAGATCTGAGGGTGTACTTATTGAGGTGATCGGGTACAAGATTGAGAAATAGTGTACAATCTTGAAAGATAGAAGTCACTATCCTATAATGGACCTAATCACCTAATAAGGAGTCCTAAGGCATGATGAGTCTCCAAATATGCCAGAGATTTTTCCCCTACTTTACATGGATGAATAAAGCAGGGTTTATTTAAACTGGGTAATAAAGTTCCCTATAGGGGCAAGCCCCATAGTTAATCACATCTTAAGGAAAATGAGTCCCTTAAGAATACTCTCGATTAAAGTAGGCAATTATTATCTCCAAAGAATTCAAAGATAAGACTATCAATAAATTGGTTGTATTTTAGAAAATCAAGTGGGAGAGATCAAAAGAGAAGAGTGATTATTGAAACTAAAGGAGATGAGTAGGGAGTGCTCATGATACTAGGAAGCCTAGTGAGCATTTCAATCTATCCTATGGTTGGGCTTTATACATTTGAAATTAATGAGATTTATTTGTTTGAGTTGAAAATTTTATTACAAAGCTAGTACTTATACTCTAACAACACAAGATTGTTAGGATGCATAAGAGGTGAGGATTTATGCCTGTAGCCTGAAGGAAAATGACAACCTCAAATCCTAAATCTTGAAAGTTTTGATGAGGGCCAAAGCACAATCTAAATCTAAGGCAAAAGTGGGTATACAATTTATCTCCACAAGAGAGGATAAATCACCCGACTGCTGGACTTATAACCATCTAGAGTGGCAGCCAGCTAACTCATCCTATGTTTTAAATCCATATAAGCAAGTCTTATGCTTTTGCAAGATGGCTAGGTTGTTATTATTTAGAAAAGAAATTATGTCCTTAAACCCACTCCTTAAGAGACTAGAGCATGAGGGGTATGAATACTGACTTAATATAATACAAATTTTTATCAAATTTTAATCAATTTGGGACTTTTCATTTTGACACAAGCTATGGGATTTTGTATGCCTAAATGCATGAGAAGTTGATTATGGGCCAAATCAAGAGGGAAAGAGGTGTTCTTCCATCATAAGCTCTCAAAGGTTAAGCCCATTCTATCTGGCACAGATGGAAGCCCTCTATAATCATGAGTGAAATAATATGATATGTGTTGTTAAACATACAACATCCAGCTAAGAGGTTGTTAAATATTTTATTATCTTGATTTAATTCCTAAGCTTTAAGTGAGGTTATGAGTTAATTTAAAAGTTTAATTATGAGTTTATTAGTGGGATAAAAATTTTTTTATCCTAAGAGCATAATCGCATCCAGGCCATACAACAATCACCAATTATAAATAACTATGAAAATACATGCTTTTTTTAATGCACAAGCTAAATAAATCATCAAACAATTTTTATCACAAAAAAGAATATAAGATGTATTGGGTCCAAACCTAAAAGAAATGAGTGAGCTCTACCCTTATACAACCCAGATTACAAAAGAATAATTACAAATGATGAATGTTATGTGGGTCTTCATCCTTCATTCTTCATTCTTCATTTCTTCATTTTGCTTCATTTCTTTCTTCTTTTTGGCTTGATTTGAATGTGGTTGCTCCAAAGGTATCACATGGTACATAAGACTTGGCCTTATGACTAATGCTCATCTTAATCTCCCATAACAATCATCCTAATCCTAATGCAAAATTATGTTAAAAGAAGAAAAATAAATCTAGCTACACCTGCAGAACAAAGGTTAGCTAAACACACCATATAACCTAAGTAGTTATATGGATAATTTGAACTTAGCACCCTACACATGGGTAACCAAGCCCACCTGTCATAACTTGGGTTATGATTAGGGGCTAGGCGACCTGAACAACAAAAGCATTTATATTTTTTATTTAACACTCCCTTAAGCACAACCCCCTACAGAAAGCATAATTAGGCAAATATCGGCCTAACATCTAGACTATGCACATACACCATAGTATCCAGTCTACAATAATACATCACAAAATAAGCATACATCAAAACATGCACCGCCCTAACATGAAGCTAGAAGTGATGACTTATTTTATTGTGTGTGCATTAAAGCTTGTGTGGTATATCCTAACTAGGCTTTAGAGTTATAATTTTACAAAGTGTGAGGGATTTAATTTATAAAGGGTTGATTTCTCTTTAAGTGATTTAAGTGATTTTAAGATTTTATTTAATGTTTTCCATTTGTTTCATATGGCTTACACTTAACATCTAAGTGTTATAAAGAGAAGAAAGAGAGGGAACCTCTCTTTCATCCCTACCTTAAGTCACTTCTAAAGCAAGTTAATTAATCAATTTTGTTTAGTGAATGAATTATTACATGTTTTAATTAATTTTAAGTTTAGGTTCATTCTAAATGACTTTGTTCAATAAGAAAGATATCTTAAGATTAATTAGGATGAATTACTATCACATAACACATATTGATTCATTTATTTTCCATTATGTATATCATGCATATGAATAAATCCTAAGCATACCTATCCATGCAATTTATATATATATTTTTTGCATACTTAGATGATGAATGTAAAGAAGTGTATTTAGAATTCAAATATTTCATTTTTTAATTGAATTATGAATGCATGCCTTTTTAATAGAAAAGAGGATTTTTCATCCATTAACTAGATACACATTCACATATATAAAAGTTTTAAGTGAGTATGTTGCCATTATTTTCTGCACTATGGGCATAAGGTACAAAACCTACTTAGGGCAACTTAAAGCTTCGCAGCCTCGGGGTGTCCAGACTAATATACAACTTTTTTTAGATACATGTATGTATGAACAACTATAAGGATAGGAAAGCCCATGCAAAAGTTGTATTTTGATTTGTTTGATTACAATTTTTATTCATTGGCCACATCATACATGCGTAAGTATAAGAGTTTTAAATGAGTACGATGCCATTATTTTTTTCACCATGGACGTAAGGTACAAGACCTACTTAGGCTACTTAGAGCCTTATAGCCCCGGGGTGTCCAGACTAATATACAACTTTTCTCAGATACAAATGAATGTACAAAAAGAACCACAAGAATAAGAAATCATGCAATAAATTATGTTTGATTTGATTATATGATTTACATATGTGATATGAAATTTTCTTAAGTCTTAACATTGAAATGCATAGGAGTAGATTTAAGCAAATATTGTGTTCTTTTCAAATGAACTATACATTTGTGAATCCTATATAAATCCATGTAAGGTAAGGAAAGAGAACTTCACATTACATATCTTATATTATCAACACATGTAAATTTATAGATACTTATAATTAGCATCACTCCGTATATTATAATTGATTTATAAGCTGTTGAAAGTAATTTTTGATTTAATAGTCATAATAGCCACACCTATTTAATTTCAATCAACATACAATTTGACATAAAAGAAACCAATTCATTTAATTAATTTTAAAAAAAATGAATGCATGATTACATATGGTAAGCAACATTTAACATGATTGAAAAGAAATAAAATAACACAAGCCTGTGATTTCATTCAAATCCAATTAAGTCCTAAGGACAATCATACTAAATAAGGCTATTTTAAAATGAACCAAAGTTTCTTTAATGCCATTTCCTTTCGAGTTTGATTTGAATTAGGGAAGGTGAAAGAGGTTTGCGGGTCCTAATCTCATTCCCCATGTGTGAGTTAATTTTGATTCAAGGAAGAAATAAATAAGTTAATTTTATGGTTTAATTAAGTTAGGGTATGAATTAAGTAGATTAATTAACCCTTACCTACATCACCTTAAGTTAATTAACTAACTAATAATGACCCAATATGATATGCAACCACATGAAAAGTAAATTTGCAATACTCTAAGAAATTAAAGGGTCCTAATGCAAGTGGCTCATGATTAATAGTTAATTAGGCTTAATGGATCTTACTTAATTATTTTTATAGTTTTCTCACACATGTAAGCTAACCATAATTTCATCATCTATCACTTTAGGTCATTGGACACCCAAAGAGCTACCCAAGATTAATTTAGAGAAATAGATTCAATTGAATTAATTAAGTTCTTTAATTAATAAATTAAACATTAATTAACATTAACCAACCAAAATGAGATGGACTTAGAGAAAGGGGCCAAGAAGGGATCCTAAGTCTCAATCCATAAATCCTTTCAATTAATTAATTAAGGTTCAGATATGATTTGGATTTTGATTAATCTTGTTGACTAATTAATTAGGAATGTTAATTAATTAATTATTTAAGAGGGATTAGAGAAGACCTGAAGAAAAGATTGGAAGAGGGAGTCCCGATCCATTTCCCTAGACTTCATCATCATTAACAAAGGTTAATAAGTATAATTTATTGATTAGTTTACTTTTCATTTACTTAATTATCACTAATTATATTAAGAAAGTAATTAAGGCTTAATCTATTGATTTCTTAATTAAGCAACCAATAAAATCTCAAAAAAATAAGGGGAGGCAGAGGTCATCCCCCAAAACATGCATAGAAAGTTTGAGATTAATTAGATGTTTAATTAAAGAATAATTAGGCTAATTATATTTCTAATTAAACTTTAAGTAAGCTAAATTCACTGTTCAAAATTAATTAATAATAATTTTCTTAGATTTTACTCTGAAATATCTTTAAAATGAGCCTGAGTTTGTATTTTTAGATTTTTCTAAAATTAGTTATGAATTTAGGAAGTTTTAGGATTAAAAACCAATTAATTAGCCCTAGTTAAAGCCTTAATCCGTTGGGCCATGTGGTGGCTAATGCGGCACACTTTCCACGTGGCACGATGGGATTCACTATTTAAGTTGTCACATCTGAGCACTGACTCGGATGGAGGCGCACATGATAACTCCATGGACTGTCAGATCTAAGATTGGATGACCACGTTTAAACCAATTGTTTCGAGGGATAAATTAGGGGCTTTAAGCATTATTTGATCAGGACTGTCCATTTTGTTGATGCGGAATGGACGGTCCATGATCTATCTCCTCCCTAGTGCTGAACAATGGCTACCATCCATCGATCATCACTCGATCCAAGCTCACCCGAGCTCGGATGGAGATGAAAATGATCCCACACCTTCGGGGAAGCACACCAATCAAATCCAACCATGGAAAGCACATGACATGAAAATTTCTTTCTCAAAAGAAAAAAGCTATTTTCATTCAAGGATCGGTTTCAATGGCATACCTCACCGGAGCTTATGTCCAGTGGTTCCAGTGATTGAGGAAGCTTTATTTGGTAGAAACAAAGTCCTGTTGATCCACACGAGCTTTGATTTAGTGTGGTTTGCTCGGAAGACAAATCCACTAGACATAGGTGATCGGGCTTAATCGAACTCTACCCTTTGGTTGTCGAGAAGCATGGGAAAGGATTCTTTCTTGCTCGTTGGCTCCAAGGAAGGTGTGTGTAAAGTTAATTGTAATTTGGTGGAGATTTGAGAAAATGGGAATTCAAGGTGACCTTCCCTTATTTCGACTTTGTGTAAAACTGAAAATAGAGATTTTGAGGAGCTTGGGATGGCTTGAAAATGGCTCTGGGATGCACTTTTTGGCTACTAGGGTTGAATCGAGTGTGGGACTTTGAGTTTGAGTGAGAATGAGGGGGGTATACCCTCTCATTTCTTGGATCGGATGGTCACGACTAATTTGGATTTTCCTTGATCAATTGGCCAAATCAGAGGCTAATGGAGGTCCTTGAGTGTGTGATGTGTCTCAGTTTAGTTGGTGAGGGTGAGGAGGTGGCTGCCAAGGGAGGAAGTGCTTGTCCTGAGCAGTTTGGAAAGCTCCAATGGGGATGGGGAGGTGATTTTACCTCCCCGCAACCCAACCACTATTGGGTCAGGTCAACCATGGTCCAAGGTGCTTAAGTGGAATTATGGTTGGGTGCCAAGTGGCTAGAGGGAGAAAATGATATAATGAGCATGTGTTTCATCTCATGGGATGCCCTAAACCCAAGGGTAAAATGGTCATTTGACCATGAGTTTGATTTGGGTAGATTTGAAATGGGTCAAAAATGGGTTAGCCCAACTTTCAAGTGGTTTGGAGTTTGTTTGATTTGATTTGGCTTGATTTGACCTATTTAGGTTAAATTGGGTTAGGTTGGGTCAAGTTGACCAATTTGTCAAATTAGGTCAAATCAAGGGTTGGGTCAACTTCACATGGTCAATTAGAGTGTATTGGGTCATTAGTTTGGTTTAATTTGCTTTGGATTTGATTATGATTCATTTAGATTCATATAGGTCAAATGGGTCAAGTTGACCAATTTGACCAATTTGACCAAATTGGTGTTGAGTCAAGTTCAATTGGCTAGTTGAAAATGATTGTAGGTTTTGGTTTGGTTTAATTTGGATTTAATTTGGATTTTGGCTAATTTGACCCTTTTGGGCTAAGTTAGGTTAAGTTGACCAAGTGGTCAACTTGAGCTCAATTATGGCTTGGTCAAGTTCAATAAGTGATTTGGAATGAACTTGAGCCATTGGTTGCAATCAATTTAGATTAAATCATGATTTTACTCATTTTAGCTTTTTAGATCAATTTAGGTCAACTTGGGTCAAATGACCAATTAGGCTTGGTTTGGCTTAAGTGAAGGTTTGACATTGTTCAATCATTGACTATGAGTTGGTTTGAATCAATGGTTTTAATCAATTTGGCATATAGTGAATTTTGGCTAGTTTGAGTTTCATTTGGGCTAAGTGTTGACTTGGTCAATATTGACTTGGTTTAACCAATTCAAGATAATTGATTAACCTAGGATGATTGTTGATTATGTTGTGAGGTTTGGATGGGCTTAGTTCAATCCAATTTGGGTTTAATTAGAACATGGCTCAAAAAGGTCTTTTAAGTCACTTTAGGTCAAGTGATCTAAATGGGTTAATTGGCTTGATCATGACTTGATTCAAGTTTAGTTGAACTCACAAATGAGTCTAGGATTGAAATATAAATACAATTGCAAGTGGTTTGGAGCCAAATTGGTTTTGGTTCATATGATAATTTTAAGTCAAAAGGGCTAACTTGGGCTTGACTTTGGTTGGCTTGGATTTGGTTTGGCAATTTTGGTTTATGTTTATATGTAGGTCAATGATTGTAGAAATGATTGAATCATGAAGAAATCCATGAGTTTTGAATTGGTTTGGATATCATTTAGCCAAGAATTTGGCTAAAAGGGCTAAAATTGGGAATTTGAATTGATTTGGGTTTCAATTATTTGGAGTTTGGAATTGATTTATGATTTGGAATGTGATTTGAGATTGAATTTGATAATTGAGAAAAAATCAATTAGATTGTGGTTGATTTGAATTTGGTTGAGGCAAAGTCCATAAGATAAAATCAACGGGCTTAGGAAGGGATTTGGAATTTGTATTTAATCATGGGTTTCAATCATTTGATAGTTGGATTTTGATTTTGGAATTTGGATTTGAATTTGAGGTTTGGTTCGAAAGAAGGAAGCAAAGATTGGGTTTAGGCCATATATTGACCTCACTTTTGGAGTGAGCTCTCAACTTCTCCATCTTAGACATAGGACTCCTCTAAACACTAAGAGTTCTTTAGTCTTAAGACACTTCTAGGAATTGGGTGAACACTTAACCTAACCTAGAGACTTAGAAGAGTTACCGTAGGAATAAGTTATGCCTTAGGGGTATTATGAAGACTAGCCTACCCTATAGGTTAAACCTGATCCTTGCTTCCCTCCTTCAAACCAATCCAAATCAAATCTTAAATCAATTCCAACTCAATTGATTTTCTTAAATCATAAATTAGTTCTAAAATCTAAATCATAAATCAATTCCAAATCAAATAATTGAAACCCATGATTGAATTCAAATCCCAAAATCTTTCCTAAGCCCTTTGATGTCATCTTATGGACTTAGCTCAAATCAAATCCAAATCACTCCAAACTCAAAAGATTTTTTTTCATAACCCATTTATATTCTCATTTATATTCACAAATATAAATGAAATATAAATTCAAAACTCAAAACCAAATCCAACTTAAATCTAACTTATGCTCTTTCAAGTCAAATCCTTGAACTTAGCCAAACCATTCTCAAATCAATCCAAACCCTTGGATTTTCTCTCCAAACAATCACTCCTTCAATCACATGCCAAAATATAAACATAAACTATAATCATCAAATCAAAATCAAACTAACCCAAGTCAAACCCATGTTCACCCTTTTGACTTGAAATTGTCAAATGAATCAAAACCCATTTGACTCCAAATCACTTGATATTGGATTTATATTTCTATCATAAGTCCATATGTGAGTTCAATCAAACCTAAATCAAGCCTTGATCAAGCCAATTGACCTATTTAGGCTCACTTGACCCAAAGTGACCTAAAATACCTTTTTGAGCCAAGTTCTAATCCAACCCAAATTGTATTGAACTAAGCCCATCTAAGCTTCACATTGTGATTAACAATCATCCTAGATGATCAATCACTCAAATTGGGTCAAATCAAGTCAAACCTAGCCTTTGACCAAGTCAACACTTAGCCCAAATGAAACATAAATAAGCCAAAATTTACTATAAGCCAAATTGATTGAAACCATTGATCTAAACCAATCCATAATCAACGATTGAACTTGACCAAGCCATCAATTGAGCCAAACCAAGCCTTATTGGCCACTTGACCTAAGTTGACCCAAATTGACCTAAAAAGTCAAAATGAGTCAAATCTTGATCTAAGTCAAATTGATTGAAACCATTGATCTAAACCAATCCATAATCAATGGTTGAACTTGACCAAATCTTCAATTGACCAATTAGACCCAACATAGCCTAATTGACCATGAACCCAACTTGACTCAAAAGGTCAATCAACTTGAAATCAAACTAAATCAATATTGATTGAAACCAAAGCTTGCAATATATTTCAAATGATCAACCAAGCCTAAACCAACCCATGACCTAACTCAATTGGGTCAAATGGGTCAAATTAGTCAACTTGACCCATTTGACCTAAATGAACCTAAATGAACCAAAACCAAATATAAACCAAATTGAACCAAACCAATGATACCCATAGGCTCCAAATGATCATTTGAACTTGACCTAATATATGGTTTGATCCAATTTGACCAATTGGTCAACCTAACCCAATTTGACCCAACTTGACCTAAATGGGTCAAATTGAACCAATTCAAACCAAATGAACTCCAAATCACTTGAAATTTGGCCCAACCCATTTTTGAATCATTTCAAATCTGCCCAAATCAAAATCAAGGCCAGATGACCACTTTGCTTTAGGTCAAAAGGTATCTTATAACCAAATTCACGGAATTTGGTTATTCCTTTCTCAAGGCCACTTAACATCCTCCTAGTGGCCCACATGGACACCAAGGAGGGTGGTGAACATCACCCAATGAGCATGGGTGGGCCATGACTAAAGAAAAGGCCAAACTGACCCTTCCAATGGAAATTGGGCACTTAGATCACCAAATGCACTCACCTAGCACATGAGCACTCACTCTCCTCCACTCCTCTACCTTAAATGACCCACATGGGCTATTTTGCAACTCAAACTGTAACCCAATCTCACCCATTGATAAAAATGGTAAAACTATTCATCACCGTCTGATCCAAGGAGGGGGAGATATACTCTCATTCCACTCAACACAAGCATTGATTTCATGAGCTGGAGGTTGAAATGAACCTTCAAGCCTTTGTGCATTTCTCCCAGCTCATTTCTCCTGCTTTGCTCAAAATTGAAATGGGGGAGGTCAATCCAAATCCCAACTCACTCAATTCTCCATCAAAATCAAATTAACTTTGCACACACCATCAGTGGACTTCGTTGAGCTCAACCAAGTCATTTCCCAAGTCTCCAAGCCACGAGAAGCATCACCTTGATCAAGGCATCACCATTGAAGGGGATCTTGGTCAACTGAGTAATCCACTCCAAACCAAGTTCCACTCCCTTCAACAGGGTTTTGTCTCTACTAGATGAAGCTATCTCCTCCATTGGAAGTGCTGGTGATAGCCTACGGTGAGGTAATTGCTTGAAACCATTACCTTGGTAAATTTTGCTAAGTACTTTTTGAAGAAAAGTGTCACCCCATTGAATCTTGACCTTTGGATGTGCATCGCCCTCCTTTCGAAGGTGTGGGATCATTTTGATCCTTATCTGAGCTCAGGTGAGCTCAAATTGAATGGCGAGAGACGAATGGTGTTCATCTCTCATCACTCGTGAAGGAGAAGGATCACACACCGTCCATTCCATGTGATTGGAATGGCTGACTGTGATTAGATCATGATAGATCCCCTCTGATTTAAGCCTAAACTATGGGATTAATCTGATCGTCGATCGACCAACAAGGAAAAGCGTAGCCAACCGCTTCAGCCAGATGATGTGACAACTTAAATAACCTATCCCATCATGCCACGACATGTGCATCACGCCGCCATATCCGACAGATTAGTTAATTGGCTTAATTAACTGAGTTTAATAAAAACTTCAAAATTCATAACTAATTATAGAAAATCCAAAAAATACAAGCTCAAGTACATTTTAAAGATAATTGAGAGAAAAATAATAGAAAATTAAACTTAATTAATTTTAAATGATAATTTTCACTCAATTTGGGTTTTATTGGAAATATAATTAGGCTTACTCCTTAATTACTTCAGCAATTAATTCCAAACATCCTAAGATTGATTAGTGGGATGATCTCTACCTCCCATGATTTTCTTGGAATTTATTGTTCGATTAATTAGGGAATTGCTTGTCTCACCCCTAATCACTTTCTAATTAATTAAATGATTAATTAACCTATTGAATAGTGATAAATTCATTAATTAAGCTTGCTAATCATTATGAAATAGTGAATGAACTTAGGAATTGAGATTAGGATTTTTTTTCCAATCTTTTTCTCTAAGTTTATTTCATTTGGATAAACACTTAATTAATTTGAAAATTAATTAATGGCTTAATCACTTCATTAATTAGTTCAATTAAACAAATTCGAAACCAAATCATTACAGAACTTAATCACTTATTCTTGGATAGATTCTTAGGTGTTCAATAACTTAAGAAACTTCAAAGGAAATTATAATCAAACTGCATGTGTAGGATGGTTATAAAAGTATTTAATAAAATCCTTTAGCTTAATTAATCAATAATTATGAACCAATTGCATTAGGCACCTTTATTTCTTAGGTGCGTTTGCTGATTTAAATTCCATTTGGTTGCATATCATATGTTGGCTCATAATTACTTGAATAATTATGTTAAAGTGGTAATTAATGTATTTAATTCATACCTTAACCTAAACAAAACATAAAGTCAACCTAATTGTTCTAAAATTAAACTAAACCAATTCACACATGTGGGAAATGGGTTAGGACCAACAAACCCTTTTCATATTTCCTAAGTCAAATCAAATTCAAAAATAAAAAACACCTTAAAGAATTTTGATTCATTTTAAATAATCTATTTTATATGATTATTCTTAGGAAGTAATTAGGGTGGATGAAGTCATGTGCTTGCATCCCTTTATTTCTTTCCAAGCAAGCTAAATTTTGTTTTCCATATGAAATCATGCATTCATTTCTTTTGAAAAATCAATTAAATAAAATATTTTCCTTTTATGTTAAATTACATGTGTTGGTTAAAATTAAGAATACGAGTGGCTATTATCACTATTAAGCCAAAAATTATTTCTAAAATCTATAAATTAAAGATTATGAATGAAGTGATGCTACTTATAAGTACTTATAAGCTGCTGTGATTATAGTATAAGATGTTTTATGTTTTTCTCTTCCTTAACATGGATTTGAATAGGATTTGTGTATATTCATTTGAAAAGAACACAACACTTGCTCAAATCTATTCCTATTCATTTCTATGTTATGACTTAATAAGGATCCTCACATTTACACATATAAATTATACAACCAAATCAAAATAATATGTTTCATGATTCTTTATCCATTTGATTTTTTTTTACATTTACATGTATTTAAGAAAAGTGGTATATTAGACATCCTGAGCTTTAAGTAGCCCTAAGTAGGTCATCTTATGCCTCTAGTGTAGAAAACAATGGCATACTAATTTATGTCTTTTATACATGTGGATGCATTTTATTAATGGATGAAAATCCTTTTTTTACATAATAAAGACATGCATCAATGGAATTTCCAAAATTTCAAATCATATCTCTTAGCATTCATCATCAAAGTGTGCTAAAATTTGCATCGCATGTATAGGTATGCTTAGGATCATTCATATGCATGGTATACATGGTGGAAAGAAATAAATGATCATGTGTCATGTGATAGTAATACACCTTAACTAATCCTAAGATGCCTTTCTTATTAAATAAGATTATTTAGAGCAAATCTAAACTTAGGGTTAATTAAAACACATAAGAAAACATTCACTAAAGGAAATTCACCAATCAATCTACCTTAGAAATGTTTTAAGATAGGGATAAAAGAGAAGTTCTCTTCTCTTTTCTTCTCTTCACAATATTTAGTAACTAAGTGTAGGTTCATTCAAACTAAATCAAACCACCATTAAAGTTGGAAAATCAACCAAATCACTTGAAATGAAACCACCCTCTAAATTGAACCTTTCACACTTAGAAAATTTCAACCTTAAAGTCGAGCTAAGACATTCCACACAAGCCTTAAATGACACACACACTAGGCTAAGTCACCATTTCTAGCTCTATGTTAGTGCATGGTATTTGATGGATTTTGATTTGTGATGTAATATTTTTAAACTAGATGTTGGGTGCATGTATATTGATGTTGGGCTTAAATCATATTTTTCTCATGTTGCTTATAAGAATAAAAATACAAATACTTTTGTCGTGTTGCTTATACCCCTAAGTATAACCCAAATTAGGATAGGTGGACTTGGTTACCAATGTGTGGGGTGCTAAGTCTAAATTATTCATATAACTACTTAGGTTGTGTGGTATGTTTAGCTAATTTCTATTTTGTAGGTTTAGTTATATTTACCTTTCCCATTTTGATGTAAGTTTTGCAATTGAAATTTGGAATGAATGTTATAAGAGAATTAATTTGAGCATTGGTTATAAGACTATGTCTTATATACTATGTGAAGCCTTGGAGCAAACTACATCCCAAGTCAAATCAAGTGGAAGAAAGAAATGAAGAAAGAAAGAAAGAAGAAAGGAAGAAATGAAGAAAGGAAGAAATGAAGAACAAAGAATGAAGGATGAAGACCTCCCATAACATGAATTCCTTTTAATTGTAACCATTCATTTGTAATCCAGGTTGTATAAGGGTAGAACTCGGCTACTCACATTTCTTTTCGGGTTGTGCGGTGGAGCTCAACCACATCGACCTCTTATTCTTTTACGCTAATTTTATAAATCGATTAATGTTTTATTTATTATTGTGCAATTAAGATGACATGATTTTCCTAGTTTCTTAATTGCTTGATGGTTTTTAAATGGCCTAGATGCGATTAGGTTCTTTGGGAAAAATAAAATTTTCTATCCAATTAATCAACTCAAAGTTAAATTAAAAACTCATAACCTCACTTAAAGCCTAGGACATAAATCAAAATAATAAAAGATTTAGCAACCTCTTAGTTGGATGTTATATATCTTACATCACACATAAAACATATTACTTCACTCTTGCTAATGGAGGGCTTCCACCATTGCCAGAGAAAATGGCTTGACCTTTGAGAGCCATGGTGAAAGCACACCTCTTTCTTTCTGATTTTTCCTATAACTAATCTTTTCATGCATTAGGCATATGAAATTTTATAGCCTATGTCAAATAACAATGTCCAAAAATCAAAATAAAACTTAACAAAATTGCATTTGATTAAGTCATTATTCATGCCCTCCATGATCTAGTCTCTTAGAGAGTGTATTTTAAGGACTTAGTCTCCTTTCTAAATAAATAATAACCTAGCTATCTTGCAAAGCATAAGACTTGCCTACATGTATTTAAAATTGTAAGAGGAGTTACTACACCCCGTGTTGTAAGTCCACAATGTAGTTTTATTCTTGTGGAGATAAACCATATACCCATTTTCATCTTAGATTTATATGCTTGGCTCCAAAGCTCCTAGATTTAGGATCTAAGGTTGATGTTTTCTTTCAGGCAAGCATAAATCTCACCTCTGTGCATTTATAATCTTATATGAGGAATTGTAAGCCCTAAATTTCTAATAAAAATTCAACTCAAACATATAATCCTCTTAGAATTTCAAAAATATAAAGCTCAACCATAGGATAATGTGAGATGCTTACTAGGTTTGCTAGTATCATGAGCATCCCCTACTCATCTCCCTTTGGTTTCAATAAAACTCCCTCCTTGATCAATCCCACTTAATTTTTCAAAATAACTAATTTATTGATAGTCATCTTGAAATCTTTGGAAACAATAATCATTTACCTTAGTATTCTAAGAAATTTCATTCCTGGATGTAATCAATATGGGGACTTGCCTCCATGGGAACTTAATGATTTAAAAAATAAACCCGCTTTTTTTCATGTAAAGTGGGGAAATATCTCTACATTCAAGACCATTGTCCTGGGGAGTCCTTATTAGTGATTAGGTCATTATGATGGTGACTTCTCGAGATAGTACATCATTCCTCAATGTCACACCCGATCACCCTAATGAGTACATCTACAGATCTACATGGTGTCCATCATAATATTTTTCAAATTTAAATGAAAATAAAACACCACACTATAGGGAAAGTCCTCCTAAATGCCTAAGGCACAAATTATTCTTATAGTTAACTATTCTAAGTCTTTAGGGTTAGGTTAAATGTTCACCTAATCACTAGAAGTGTCTTAAAACTAAGAAACTCTTAGTGTCTATAAGAGTCTTAGATTTATGATGAGGAAGTTGAGATCTCACTCAAAGTGAGGTCAACCAAAGTAGCCCTTAAACTCAGTCAATAGCCTAACTAAGTAATTTATTTCTTCTTCATTCAACAAGGAACTAATATATGTCGGGCGTAGATCTTTTTTTGTTCCTAAGTTGATTTCTTTGAGTTCATCAATGGTTGATCTGAATTCTTCTTCAAATTAAAGTGCATCCTTGACTCAGATCATTGTCATCTCAAGTTCTAAGCACACCTCCTCACATGAGTAATCATGATTTGAAAAGAACTTATCACCAAAAATAAGGTGATGACAGTGTTGTCATCATCGACTAGACCCACTATGTCGAATCTTAGTCCTAGTATTGATTGAAAATATTTATTTTGGTTGTCCCATAACTTTTTAAAGTAATCCAACCTGTGTTTAGACCAAGTATGTGGGATTAATCACTTCTTTGCTAAGTTAAGAACACAAAGAGAATACCAATCAAAAAGTAATTATATTAAATATTTATATGAATCATCCTCAAGTTTTAAATCGGCTTCCTGACTTGAGGATGATGCTCCCAACAAAAACCTTTTTGGCTTGACATATTTGGATGACTTGGGGGCCTCCTTAACTATCAAACCCTTAGCTTTCTGGGAAGAAAGTGGGGTTATAGCTAAGGTTCCCAAGCTGCCTGTCTATTCCACATAATGCTAATTTGGACATTCTGCTGAGTGGGCTTCATCATTGTCAAATCAAATCACCTCCAAAGAGATTCTGAGAGGGTTGATGGCTAACCACATGAGACTCATCCTAACCAACTTAAGTCTATGATGGATAGTGGGTACTCTGTGATCTTGAACATAACTCCACCGGTGGCCACCAACGGAGGTTCCACCTTTGAACTACCTGATCTGCCTCTTCCTCTACCTGAGTCCAAATCATCTACCCATGTGTTCATATGGAGGAACAAACTGTATGAATAACATATATTCTACTCTTCCTCGTGATCCTCACATACTTTTTCATTTTCTTTTCTTTTTTCTATTTTTTTTCTTTTTCTTTTATTTTGTTTTTGAACATCGACCAAGATCGTGAGAATAGACTTTCAGATTTTGAGAAGATTGTAGGTCACATCCTCATATATCTTGACCTCCCTAACTGAAAATGGCTTCAAGTATCCTTTAATACAATACTCGATTCCACCTCTTTGAAATTTGATGTCCTGATGTAAAGAGGATGGAACCATATTATTTTCATGTATCCAAGGCATATCGAGCAAAGTAGTGAAAGATGTATTTGAATCAATTATGTAGAACTTGGCTTCATCTTCTAGTTATCATCTCTAATGGAACACTATGGAGCCTAAAGCCCTCTGCTTTGCTCATTGAATCCTCTTAACATCATCCCATCTCCTAAGATTTGAGATGTCAATCGTCAAAAGGGTATTTAGACTCATAATGTTCATGATGCACTAGATCAACTAACAATTGGAGAACCCAATCTTCCCATATCTATTGTGATGTAAAGGGACATTGTTGTTGTCCCAAAAAAAGGTCTTCATCTGAATGTAACTCCACGGGCTTCTCTTGAATAACATGTCTCCTCTCCAATAGTTGTCAGCTGAGCTAAGCATATTTCAGGATCAAGAAGATCTTTGATTAATTGCTCCCTCATCTCTTTGGATAAGACAAGGGCATCATATATGCTTAGCTTAGCTAGAAACTTTCTAAGGTGAGCGAGGACATTGTAGTCAACTCTAGGCTGGTCCTCCATAAGCATATTCATCGGCAGAGCATCCTATGGAGGGGTTACTTGATTGCTAGAACCAATGACTTGCTTATCCTTATCCTGAGGTGCTACCCTAGGAGGTAGAAATTTGCCATTACGAAGGTTGACTTTAGTGACTTCATGAGATGGTTTAGTGGAAAGTTCTACGCTCACAGTTCACCTACAACTTCTCATATAAGATCATCAGAGTCAAATGACTCCAAATCAATCTCAATGGGTGAAATCGAATGATTTAAGAATGGGTAATCTATTTATAAATCATAAGAAGAAGAGTGATAGGAACTAGAGTTATTATTAATTAGACTCAGAGAGCTTTCTAAAGGAATGAACTCAGAAAGATCATCAGAAGTGACAGAAATGTAAGTGGAATAAGCTTTTTTCATTGATTTTTAGATTTGTATAAAGGTGCAAAATAGAAATCAAGTGCGAGTGAGGATTTCACCCCTCTCTAGATACAATATCATCAAAGAGTCATTGAGGAACTAATTGCAAGCGTGGAAGGATCAACTAGTTGGTGGTTGCACTACTATACTATCTCGAGCAAGTGGAGGGTGTCGCTATTTTTGTTGGGCTGCCTCCCTAAGTTATTTTAAAACTTACAAACCTTCCTGAGTTGAGGTTCAGCTAATGAGACACCGAAGGGTAATTAATTTTAGAAATAATTTTCTTGGAGGCTCAGAATAGGGAGATATCCTAACCTTCCTTCATCTTAAGAGGATCACATGTATCCCTAAGGATTACTCTAACAGAATTAGAAGGTTGTTCTAACATATATTCCTTGGGGATGATGATGGCACCCGACTTGAAGCTACACTCAAGCCAGTCCTTAAATGTAATGCAATATTCTAAGACATGGCCTAACATGCGATAGTAAGGGAAGTAGTTTGGATCATGACTCTTGCCCCCTTCCTCCAGCATCTTAGACTCCGATAACTAGAAATCAGGCTTATTTAAGAGATTCTTAAAGATCTTCCTAACTACCTCCCTCTTGAATGAATAATGTTTATTTAATATATCAACAAGAGTGTAATATCTACTGTATGTGAATATCGAAGGATGTTAATGAGGAGGCTGAATTTTCTCCAATTGAGGTGGTTGATGATGGTGAGGTGGAAGAGGATCAGAGGTTCACAGCTCGAGCTCATGGAGTTGTGTGAGAAGAAACTATCATACTCCAAATGATTGGTAACAACTAGACAATAATTATCATCATCGATTGGACACATTGCAAATCCTACTATTGATTATGCTTCCGCTGTATTGTTCCATAGCTTTCAGTACTTTTAACTGCTTGGACCATGTGTGAGGAACTAAACCTTTATGTATAAGATTTTGAACACAAGGTGAGTAAAAAAAAAAGGTAATTCTATTAATTCTTTAAAAGTATCCACCTCAAGTTCTACATTAACTTCAGGACTTGAGGATGATGATCCCAAAAAGAACTTCTTCTACCTCATGTCACTAGAAGACTTAGGGACTTCCTCAACTACTAAACCTTCAACTTTCTGAGATATAAGTGAGGTAAGAGCTAAGGTTTCTAACTGCTGCCTAATAGTTTCACATAAACCAAATTCAAATACTTCTTTCTTTGCTTGGAGGCCGGTCTTCATCTCTATGGATCAAAGTCACCTCCAATGGAACCCGTGAGAGGGTTGGTGATATACTAATCATCAAACTCATCCTCAAGCTAGATTCCAAGTCTATGTGAATAGTAGGGTACTCTATGAACTGAACATGACCTCTATTGGTAAGGCCAACTGGTCTCCCACCTGAACTCTTTGGCCACCTCTACTGGATATTGAGCCATCCTACCCACATGTCCATATGATGGAATGAACTATGGGTGGAATGTGATATGCAGATCTATTTCTTCTTCAATTCCCCTTTCTTGTTTACTTGGACTTTCATTTTTCTTTTCATTTTCTTTTATCTTTTCTTTTGCTTCATTTTCTTTTTTCTTTTGTATTTGCATTTGAATTTTATCCAAGTTCACGAGAAAGGGTGTTTTGAGGAAGATACTAGGTGTCATCCTCATAAATCTCAACCTATCTAATTTAAAATAGTTTTCATCTCTGTTGACACAGTATTGAATTCTATCATTTCTGAACTTGATGTACTTATGGAGAGAGGATGGAACGATCTTATTCTAATGTATCCAAGGCCTAACAAGCAAAGTAGTGAATGAAGTATTCAATCAATGATGTAGAATCTTCAGCCTTCCAAATAGATCTCCAAAGGTAACACTATAGAACCTAAAGCCCGCTCACCTTGTTCATTGAATCCTCTCAACATCATCTAATCTCCTCGGAGTGTGGAGATGTAGATCTTCAAATAGGCAAGGGTCTTTAGACTCATAATATTCACCGATGCACCTCAATCCATGAGAACTTGTGAGTCCAACTCCCATGTTGATGTGATGAGGGACGTGCTCCAAGTCCCCATAAGGTCTTCATCTTGAAGGTGATCCCTTAGCTTATTTTGCATAATGTGCTTCCTCACCTATAGTCCGAAGCTAAGCATATTTTAGGATCAAGAAGAGCCTTGATTAGTGATTCCCTCATCTCTTTGGATAAGAGGAGGGCATCATATATGCTTAGCTTAGATGACAACTTTCTTAAATAAGAAAGTACATTGTAGTCCACCTTCGGTTGGTCTTCCACAAGCATATTCAAGGGTGGAGCATCCTATGGAAGGGCTTCTCGATCTTCGGTATCAATGACTTATTTCTCATCGAGGTGCTTCTAGGAGGTAGAACCTTGCCACTATGGAGGCTGACTTCGGTGATCTCTTGTGGTAGGCTAATGGAAGGTTCTACCTACACATTATGCTCACCTATAGCTTCTCCTATGGGACCCTCAAAATTGAATGATTCTAAGTCTATCTCAAGAGATGAACCCATAATATTCAGAGTTGGAAAGTCCAACTCTGAATCAGAAAGAGGAAGATTAGAATTGTTATAGTTAATTAGACTTGAAGAGTTATCGTTATGAATAGAAGAAGATAACCCATCATAAGTGACACATATGTAACTCAAACTAGCTTTATTCTTCAATTTCTTGGAATGGTTTGGAGGTATAAACTAGAAATTAAGTAAAGTGAGTGGAGTAAGGGATTTGATGCCCTTATCCGCTGATACAAGAGTTCTACTAGTAGAAGAAATAAAGAGCTAAAAATGAAGAAGTCACCGTGTGGAAGCTACAACCATAGGTCGAGGCGACATGGTGGTTGGCTAAAGGACTATCCTGTGTGACACTGCCGCTGAGCTCCCACTTTCCTAGAATTAGCATTGGCAACTTGCAAACCTTCATTGGTATTAGAGGTTTGAGCTGACTCAGACACCTACAAGGAAAGTTTCTTGATCTTTTGGATGATCCTCTCAGAAGTTTTGGATAGAGAAATATCCCAACCTTCTTTAATTTTGGTAAGATCACATGTATCCCAAAGGATTACCCTAATAGAACTGGAAGGTAGTATTCCTTTGGGATAACTATAACACCGCCTTAAAGCTCAAGCCCCTTGAATGTGAAATCCTCAAAATTCCTATTAAGAGCAAAAGTTTGGATCATGACTTTCCCTACTTCCTCCTCCCAGGCTCGTAGCTAAAATCAAGTTTCTTTAAGATTCTTAAAGATTTTTCCGATTACCTCTTAAAAGAATAAGATTTGTTTAACTTATCTAATAGAGTAGGTAGACCATAGCTACCTGACGAGGGATATGCATACCGCTGTTGCTGGTGGTATGGATGAGGCGGTGGCTATGCTGGCTGTGGAGGCTGGAGTGGAGGCCGATAGGGTTACCTCAGTGGTGGCAAAAGAGGTGGAGGCTGCTGAGGTCATGGTCTCTTGGACTGATCTCTAGTTCGCTCTTGTCAACCATCACTACGCCTCGCTTTCTTTTCTCATAGACCTTTTGCTTCGCTAACCGATCTTGAAAAGGAAACTGTTTGGCCTCTTCTTATAGACTAGCCACCTTGTTGATTAGCTTCTCAAATGTCTTGATAGTGAAGCCCTTAAGCATGAAGGCGACCAGGCCATGGATATTCTTTAAGAGAATCTCAATGGCATGTTATTCAGATAGCTGCGGTTCACACTTCATACTCAGGTTACACCATCGGAGAATATAATCAACAAGGGACTCACCGGTGTGTGCCACAACGAGATCACCTACAAGAACCTTTATCGAAGCAAATCTCTTGATGAAGAGTTTCTAAATTAGCAAATATCTTTACTGAACCATTGGACAGTTTAGCATACTAATCGAAAGTAATACCCGCTAGGCTAACAAAAATAGAAAAGCAAAGCATCGCTGCCACCTATGTGCAACAACTGGCCTTGAAATGTGCTATGTGCTGCCTTGGGTTTCCACTGCCATCAAAGCTTTTGAAGGAAGGAGGCACAAAACCCTTGGGATATTGGATAGCATCAAATTTTGGGTAGGGTCTACCCTTTGGAACCGATGATCCTCCCTGGCTTGAGCCAAAGCTTCCTTCACTTGTTGCTCAACCATGAATTTTATATCTTTTCTTGTATGGAGGTACTTTCCACTACCTTCTATACGCTAGTTCAATAGGTAGAGTCTTGGTTGGATCCAAGACATGCACTAACTCAGTCAATCGATGTCACTATAGGATGAACTAAAGGGGCTTATTTCAAGCACTAAAGCTAACAAGTCCTCACCATGCCATCTATCTATCTGCTTCCTTCCTTCGCCTCAACTAATGTCGAGGTGTCCGATGTTCTTGTCTCTTGATCAACCTCATCATCTTCCATGGCTTATTGTTCTCTGAGAAGAGATCCTCTAGTGTCTACCATGTAGACTCCAGCTGAGTCTCCCAACAAGTCATCTTCATTGGGGTCGAAGCTAACTTTCTCTTCATCTGACCAGTCGTACCCCAAGATCTCATTTTTTTCCATGAAATAATGTGCCACTATCTCATCCAAAGAATGATCAATCTGAACAGGTACAAATAAGCTAGCCGATGGATGTGATCACTATCGCAAATCGAGAGGCACCGACCACTTGTCATCAAGAGTCAATCCTATGGATCGTACTCACCGGGATGAATGACACTCTAACTACTAATATGAGAGGGCAACAATCCTAGATGTTCCACTATTGGTATAGTGGACTATCATCACATCTAAAATGATTGCACCATCTTCACATCTGCCGCTCCAGAGTTGGTGAAGGGACCATGATGCTTCGGGTTGCCACCTTTCGCACCACCACTAGAAGGTCAAGAGAGGCCTACCACAATAGGCGGTGTAGAAGGGGTAGGATCCCTTGGTCATAGCCGGATCACCAACGGGATGCGCTTCTCCTTGGATATGGCCTTTATGGCCTTAGATGGAACTGGAGATGCTGTAACCTGAACTAGTGATGGTGAATGAGGGGTAGAGTGGTGGAGTGGAGAAACTACCGACTCTCTATGCACAGGGACTGCCCTCATATGGTGACTAGTCCGAAGAAGGATAGCGATGGTCGACAAGTGGTAGCACCGAAGCTTGAAAATCAATAAGAGTGGATGCGCGATCTCCAACCTCTCCCCCCGGTAATATGTGTTGTATGGGCCGGACCTCTCCTAGTGATGTGCTTCCCCACTTGTAGGGATGGATCAAAGATCAAACTGAACTGACTCGAGCATTTGTAAGCTCCACCCAGATAAGAGATCGAGGTCACGACCTCCCACTCCTGAACCGGTCACATGCACCAGAGGAGGTGATGAGTGATTCCTAACATCCTCCTCTAACCCAAAGAGAGGATGAATTGGTTTGTAAACCGGTGAAGTATAATGGGAACTCGACATCGAACGCCACGCTCCATCTCCTGATCCTAGTGTGGTACTGGTTGATCATGCGATTCTTATTCTTATGCTAGGTTTGAGTAGGATCGGAGGAGTGAGATCTAGACCCATACTCAAAGGTAGGGGAGGTAAACCCTGAGACAAGGGGAGCCTTACCCTTAGAAGGTATAGATGAGATGGTTCCCGCCCTCACTAGGGTAGCCAGAAACTCAAGGGTGTATTACAACGAGCTAACAGCCGCATCGCAATGTCACAAGGCTGTGGGACTACCACCTTTCTTCGGATGAGACATCGAGTCGAGGGTAAATCAATCGATGACGCCGTCACCATGGTCCCGCTGAAGAGGGGAGTGCCCTCACAAGTAATCATAGCTCAAATCCCCTACCAAAGTGAATCAGATGCATATGGTGTAGTCGAGGGAAGTTGGCTTGATCCAAAGCCAGATCCATACTATAGGGGAAGGTGAAAATGAACTTCTGTGAACCGCCATCTCAGAATAACTTGTAAAGATTGAAAATTGAACTATCACTGTACTGATTGTAAGAATCTGCAATAGGAAGTGAGTTTATATCAGATTTCTGCCTTTATAGATTTTTTTTTTAATTTTGAATTTGAAAATTTGAACCCACTTCCAATAACTTGGAAGTGTTAAGTGGGGTTCAAATGGATTTGAGAAGATTTGATTGAAAGAGGAATTTTTAATATGAATCCAACTTCAACAAATTTGGGTATGTTGAAATGTGGATTCAAATATTTTAAGAAGGATGCTTCCATAGGTTCATGTTTGTTTGAATTTGAATTTTTGATTTTGAGGACCCTTTCCTTTAACAAATTTGGGTATGTTAAAGTAAGGGTCAATTGATTTTGTTTTTGTTTGATGATTTTGAATTTCACCTACAAATTTGGGTATGCTATGAAAGTAAAAGTGATTGTTCTTTTTTTGAATTTTGTTATTGAGAAATTGAATTACTTAGCAAATTTAGGTATGCTAAGTAGAGAATCCAAGTGTGTTTTGTTTGATTTTTTAAAATAGGATTCTTAACAAATTTAAGTATGCTAAGAAAATCCTAAGTGTTTCATTTTTTGTTTTGATGTTTTGATTTTTGAAAAGCTAGGATCCTTAGCAAATTTAGGTATGCTAAGGAAATTTATGTGTTTTTTTTTGGGATTTTAAAAATAGGATTCTTAGTAGATTTAAGTATGCTAAGGAAATCGTAAATGTTTCAATTTTATTTTGATGTTTTGATTTTTGAAAAAGTATGATCCTTAGCAAATTTAGGTATGCTAAGGAAATCCTAAGTGTTTGATTTGTGTTTTAATTTATTGAAAGTGGAGACTTAACTTTAGCAAATTTGGTATGCTAAAGTTGACGTCCCACTTAGTTTTGTGAAATAGAAATTTCACTTAGCAAATTTGGGTATGCTAAATGAAATCCAAAGATGTATTCAAAATTTTTTGATTTAGTTTGGTTTTGAAAAAAAAATGGAAACTTCTCCTTAGCAAATTTGGTATGCTAAGGAAAGAAGTTCCAAAGGTGTTTGAGAATTTTGGTTTTGACTTTGGAACTTCACTTAGCAAATTTGAGTATGCTAAATGAGGTTCCAAATATTTTTTTTTTGAGTATGGAGACTTCACTTAGCAAATTTATTTATGTTAAATGAAGTTCCTAATGTGTTTTGAAAATTTTTGGATTTTGGATTTGAAGACTTCACTTAATAAATTTGGGTATGTTAAATGAAGTTCCAAATGTGTTTGAAGATTTTGAATTTTAAATTTGGAGACTTCACTTAACAAATTTGGGTATGTTAAATGAAGTTCCAAATGTGTTTGAAGATTTTAAAATATGATTGTTGATTTTTTGATTTTGGACTTGGAAACTTCACTTAACAAATTTGAGTATGCTAAATGAAGTTCTAAAATGTGTTTGAAAATTTTGAATTTTGAATTTGGAGACTTTACTTAACAAATTTGGGTATGTTAAATGAAGTTCCAAAATGTGTTTGAAAATTTTGATTTTGAAATTGGACACTTCACTTAACAAATTTGGGTTTGTTAAATGATGTTCCAAAATGTGTTTTGAAAATTTTTGGATTTTGGATTTGGAGACTTCACTTAACAAATTTGGGTATGTTAAATGAAGTTCCAAATGTATTTCGAATTTTGAAAGTATGATTGTTTAAGTTTTAATTTTTGAAAAGAGGGGACTTCCATTCAACAAATTTGGGTATGTGGGAATGGAAACCAATTTTATTTTTGAAATGTGAAATTTTCATCTAGTGTGTGATTATTGCTTTTGAAAGAGGGGAATTCCAACTTAATCATATGTGGGATATGTTTAAGTGGGATTTCCAAATGATATTTATTTATTTATTTTGGTTGGGAATGAAATCTTCACTTAATAAATTTGAATATATTAAACACAGATGTTCATATGTGCTTTTGAAAAGTTTAATTTTATTTGGAAATGAAACTTCCATTCAATAGGTGTGAGTGTATTGAATGGAAAGGTTCATGTGTGCTTTTTAAAAATTTTAATTTTTGATTTTTATTTTTGGAAAGATGATTGTTCACTTTATTTTGAAAATGAAATCTTCATCAAAGTGAATTGAAGGAAGATGTTTATTCGTGCTTTTGGAAAACTTTGTTAGTTTTATTTTTGAAATTCCCTATATATAACAATTATGGGAATTGTTAAATGAGGGTGATAAAATTTTGTGAAAAATATTTTATTAAGTGCATTTGTGAAAGAGTGCTTCGAAAAAGCAAAGTTCTTATGGAAAATTTATTTTGTCTTTATTATTTTAGAATGAACCTTTCCTTATCATAAAAATAATAATGAGGAAATCTTTAAGTGTTTTCTTTATATTTAGATCATTTTATTTTTACCCATTGGAGAACCCAATGGGGGTTTTAAGACCAACATGGGGTGAGGTCCTAAATCCTAAAGATGTTGGCTAACTCAACATAAGAATGAAATAAGCTAAGTGCCAATAGAAAGAGAGATAGTCTCGGATTCATACCAAAGTACAAACCCACTATCGATGCTCAAAGACAATGATCATTTATCAAAGATGGAGAGAGGAACCATCCTCAGCGAAGTCGCAAGAAAAATTTGTGGAGTAAAATTTTATAGGAGTCACCTCTCAAATCTGTTCATGAGAAGATAATGAAGCAAGAATATTGAAATTCATCTTTTTAGGATGCCATAGATCCAGATGTGCTTATTATTCGTGATCGGTACATCAAATATTGTACTATCTCAAGATAAAAGTCACTACCCTATTTGACCTAATCACCTAATAAGGACTCCTAAGGATGATGGGATATGTACCAAAGATTCTTCCCTACTTTACATGGAAAAGTAAAAAGGTTTATTTTAAATCGTTCATTAAGTTCTACAAGGCAAGCCCCATAGTTAATTACATCCTAAGCAATGTGGATCCCTTAGAAAAACTCTCGATTAAGGTAAATGATCATTGGCTTCAAAGATTTCAATAGGAAAGGACTATCAATTGATTGGTTCATTTTTGAAGATCAAATGGGATTGATCAAAGAGAGGGAGTTATTATCAAAGCCAAAAAGAAAGATAAGTAGGAGATGCCCACGATGCTAGGAAACCTAGTGAGCATCTCAAACTATCCTATGGTTGGGCTTTACATTTTGTTCAAATTGATTTAGTTTATTTGAGTTGAATTTTCATTAAAAAATTTAGACTTATGATTCCTTAACACAAGATTAAGAAATGCCTAAGAGGTGAGGAATTATGCTTATGGCCTACAAAGGGGAGAAGCAACCAACCTAAATCTAGAGCTTTGGTGAGGCCAAAAGCACAACCTAAATCTAAGATGAAAATGGGTAATTGGTTTTCTCCACAAGAGAGACAAACCACCCAACAACTTGACTTACAACACTGTGGCCACCAACTAACTCCTCCTATGATTTTAAATACATGTAGGCAAGTCTTATGCTTATGTAAGATAGCTAGACTGTTATTTATTTAGAAAGAGACTAAGTCCTTAAACTCACTCTCTAAAGAGACTAGATCATGTAAGGACATGCTTCAAATGACCTAAATCTAATGCAATTCAAAATTTATTTTTATTTTCAATTTTGGACAATTATTTTGACTCGGGATAATAGGATTCATATGCCTAATGCATGAGAAATATAGTTGTTGGCCAAAATCAACGAGAAGGGAGGAGGTGTGTTTCCACATGGCTCTCAAACGTTATGCCAAGTTTCTCGAAAGGTGGAAGCCCTCCAATCAAGAGTGAAATAAGATGCATTTGTGCATGATATTAAAAAGAAATACTCATCCAAATTTTGCTAATTCTTTTATCTTGATCTTAAACCTAAGCTTTAGGTGAGGTTATGAGTTCTTTATTTTTTTTATTTGAGTTGTTAAGTTGGGTAAAAGATTTTGTTTTTCCTAAGAGCCTAATCCACATCCAAGCCATACATTAAGCAAGGAAGAAACTAGGAAAAACATGCCACTTAATGCACAAGCTAAACAAGTCATCAATCAATTTATAAAGCTAATCACAAAAAGAATAAAAGGTCATGTGGTGGGCACCACATACCCAAGACAAATGTGGTATGAAGCTCTACCCTTATATAACCCGATTACAAATGAATTAAATTACAATTAAGCAAGGAATTCATTATTATGGGGTCTTCAAGCTTCATTTCTTCTTCTTTCTTCTTGGTTCCTTTTGATGGAAGGTAGATGCTCCAAGGCTTCACATGTAAGATAGGATCTTATGACCAATGCTCATCCTAATCCCCATAATAATCATTCCAAAATCCTAATTGCATAAATTTACATAAAAAAGAAAAAGAATGGAAATCTAACTAATCGCAAAATAGATTAAATAAAACAAATCACACAATCTCAAGCATGTATATTGGACTTATCACCCCACACATGGGTGACTAAGTCCACTGGCCTATTGGATTATGCTTAGGGTATAAAGCACCTGCAAGCAAAAGCATTTATATTTTATTTATGATAGTGCCCTGCACAATCCTCAGAAAATAATGGTTATAACTAAGAGCATCCTACCATTCATCTACTAGCATACACCCTAACATCCGCCTAAAATATATATCAAAAAAAACATACATCAAACCATGCACCTAACCTAAAGCTAGAAGTGGTGACTTAGGCTAATGTGTGCTTTGAAGGTTTGTGGTATGCTTACTATGGTTTTGTTCAAATTTTCTAAGTAAAAACATGTTCAACTTAGAGGGTTTCATTTAAGTTGTTTAATTATTTTGGATTGATTTTATTTCATTTTTTTGATTAGGTTCAAATAAATCCTATAATTAATTTGTTAAGAAGGAAAGAGAAGAGAACTTCTTTCCTTCCCTAACCTAAGTAATTTCTAAAGTAGATTCATATTTTAGTTTTGTTTATAAATATTTATAAGTTTAGATTAACTCTAAACAAACCTATTCAAAAGAAAGGCATTTTAAGATTAAATAAAATGAACCAAATTCACAAACACACATTACTTCATTTCTTAACATGTATAACATGCATATGAATGAATCTAAGCATATATATACATACAAATGAGAATATTTAACACACTTTATGATGCATGCTAAGTAATCCATTTAAGGAAATTTGGAAGTTTAATATGCATGATTTTCTTTAAGTAGAAATGGTATTTCTTATCCAATTTTCACATGCACACATAAAAGTAAAAAAAAGGCATAAGTGAGTACAGTGCCATTGTTAACCAGAGGTATAAGGTACAAGACCTACTTAGGGCTACCTAAAGCCTCATAATCTCAGGATTGTCCAGACTAATATTCCACTTTTCTTAAATACAAACATATGTACTAAAGAAATGAATGGAAAAGAAAGAATGCAAAAGTTGTATTAATTGATTCATTTTGTTTATGCCAATTATGTGTACAAGCATAGGTAACCCTTCTTAAGTGATAGCATATAAATGAATAGGATATAGAATTAGGTAAATTTTATGTTCTTTTCAAATGAACCATATATCTTACCAACTCCTATTCAAAACTATACTAATATAAGAGAGAAAGAAAATCTATGCTAAGCACATCCTTATATTCTTTCACATGCAAGCTTATAATTAAAATATAAGTAGCACACATTCAGATTTGATAATTAATTTATATGTTCTGAAAATAATTTGAATTTAGTAGTGATTAATATCCACTTATATTTCTACTTTAGCCAACACATGCAAATTTGACATAAAGTAAACAATTTCATTTTTAAATTTGAATTTTGAAAAATATGAATGCATGAAACCACATGACATACAAATTTAACATGTTGGGGAAAGAATCAAAGCAATGAAAGCATGTAAACACATTCACTTTGCTTAAATTCTAAAGACATTCTTATGGAATAAGAAGGTTTAAAATAAATCAAAGTGTATTCAATGTGATTTTTTTGTTTAGTTTTAAGTTTGATTTAATTTTGAAAAGGTGAGTTGTGTTTGCTCTTCTTAACCCATTCCACATGTTTGATATTTTGTTTAATTTTTAGATGATTAGATTCATTTTTATGCATTAATTAAAGGTATGAATTAAGCAAGTTAATTAACCTTATACACCACCTTAACATAGTTAACCAAGTAATTATGAGCCAAATGATGACATAAAAAACTAACAAGGAATTTAAATTTACAATGCACCTAAAAAAAGGCCTAATGCAATTTGGCTCATGATTAATTTAAAGTTAATTTAACAAGTAATTTCACACCCTTCACACATATGAATTGGGTTTTGATTTTAATTGAACTTAGTCTTAAACACCAAGCATCTACCCAAAGTAGATTAATTAAGTTTTGGAAGTTTTTAGAATTTTTACAAATTAATTAAGGGGATAATTAATGAATTAACTCTTAATAAAGAGAGGATTAAGGAAAGAAAAGGGATTTAGGGAATAGCATAGGGAAAATGCCCCAAAATTATTCTCTAAACCTCCTATCTACTAGATTTGACCTTAATCAACTCTAATAATGGATTAAAACACAAATCAAGCCTTTATTATCCTTAATTATATAAGGAGGGTAATTAGAAAATACATTTGCAATTCCCCCAATAAACCTTAAATAAGTCCCAAGAAAATTTGGGGAGGTAGATATCATCCCGTAAAACTTACCTAGGAAGTTTGGGATTAATCAGAAGTTTAATTAAGAGGTAATTAGAAAAATATAATTTCCAATAAAACCCTAAAATTAAATAAAAGGATAATTCAAAATCTATTGAAATTATTTTTAAATTATTCTAGGTTGAATTATCTTTCCATAAAATTTTACCTCATATTTTTCTAAATTTTATTGAAGGAGATATGAATTTTAGAAGATGAGGAGATTAATAATCATTAATTAAATTTTAAACAATCCCACAAACACAACGAATCTAATACACGCTTACACGCCATGAGCCGCAGTTAAACATCAAATCTATGATGGTGGGACGCTTAATCACGCTGATCAAAGATAACTAGTGATCCTCCATGGTTTATAAAAGGATTATTAATTTTAAAACATGGGAATAATCTTGGCCATACATTCAAAATGTGCTAGGATCTCCCCAGCCTTCCCTAGATCAATCTCAAATGATCTTGGGAGATAGTGAGAGCTTGATTGGAGAAAATTTTCCCACACCATCTAAAGCTACTCCATATCCAATGGTGGATTTTACTGACTTGAAAATTCTTTCACAAAGACCAACACCTCCTATGCTAGTGGTAAAATCCAAACTCATCTGAGGTGATCAAGCTCAAGCTTGATGAAGTAGCTCTTCTAAGATGAAGCTCAAAATTTTTAAAGCTGGGGTTGAGTGGATCTTCCTGGACCAACACCACTTCACTTTCTTTGTGGCTTTGAACCATGAGTCTTATGGGAACTCAACAGATGCTTGGGTGACTCAAATTGATCTGAGGAAGTGTGCAAGAGGAATTGAAATTTTGAGTAAGAAGTAGTTCAATGGAGCTCCTCTCAATGGAGAAAATCAAGAAGAAGCTATTTCAAATCTTCTTTAGAAAGCTTAGGATGGCTCTCTGATTTCTTCTAACACTCTCTAGGCTTTAATCGAATGAGGGAATGATGATTTCAAATTTAATTAGGGGGAGTACATCTTCCCATATGGAATCACACCTCCCCTTTCATTTTGATCCAATTGATCATGAGAGGTTATTTGATGCTATTTGCACATGGTCTGTTGACCTCATTGAATGAGCTCTCAACCCCTCATCTTAGACATGGGACTCCTCTTAGACTTTAAGATCTTTAATCTTAAGACACATCTAGTGATTAGGTGTACACTCAAACCTAAAAGACTTAGAAGAGTTAGCCATGAATAGGTCATGCCTGGGTGTTAAGAAAATTTCCTACCTTAGCTTAAACCATTCCTCACTTTCCTTCTTCAAGTCAAACTCCAAATCAATTCTATTTGATTTTCTCAAACTCAAATCATCCATATGATAAATCCATGATTGAAATCTATGATTGAAACCCATGATCAAAATCCATCAAAATTTTAAGTCCAAATTTTGCCTAAGTCCTTAATCTTCCTTAAGGACTTAACCAAAATCATGATCAAACCTATTCAAATTGAGATTTTCATAACTAAATTTATATTCTCATTTATATTCACATATATAAATGAAATATAAATTCAAACCCATCAAACTGAACTCAAAATTCAAAATCAATTCATGAAATTTTCCTTAAATCCCTTAATTTTCCATTAATGGATTTAGCTTAAACATTGATCAAATCACTTCAAACCCTTGGCATTTTATCAAAATTTATTTATATTATCATTTATATTCACATATATAAATTAAATATAAATATAAATATAAATCAATCAAATCAAATCCATAAATTAAATTACAAATTTAAAATCCTTAAAATTCCCTTAAATCCTTTAAATTTCCTTTAATGGACTTAGCCAAAATTTTGACCAAGCCTATTCAAACTCATGGGATTTTCTCAAAACTTATTTATATTCTCATTTATATTCTCATATATAAATGAAATATAAATATAAATCAATCAAATCTAATTCAAAAATTAAATTTCAATTTAAAAATTTTCTTAAATCCCTTAAATTTCCTTTAATGGATTTAACCTAAATCATGATTAAACCACTTCAAATCCTTGAAATTCTCATGATCATTTATATTCTCATTTATATTCACATATATAAATAAAAATATAAAAATAATCAAAACCAATTCCAAAAATCAAACTCAAATCAACTCAAAATCCAATCTAAGCCTTTCAAGTCAAAATCTTGAACTTAGCCAAAACAATTCTAAATCAAGTCAAACTCTTGATTTTGTCTCATGATTCAATCAACCCTACAATCATGAACTCATATAAATCTAAACTTCAATCATTCAATCAAAACCTAAGTCTAAAAATCAAAGCCAAAACTCCTTCATATTCTTCCTTTGAATATGAAATTTTCAAATGGATCAAAACTCATTTGACTTCAAACCACTTGTAAATGGATTTATATTTCAATCATGAGTCCATATACAAGATCAATCAACTTCAAATCAAGCTTTGACCAAGCCATTTGACCCATTTAGGCTCACTTGACCCAAAGTGACCTAAAGTACCTTATGAGCCAACTTTGATCCTAACCAAATTGGATTGAACCAAACTCATATATCCCTCTCATCATGATTAAACAATCATCAAGGGATGATCAATCAATCAAATTGGGTCAAACCAAGTCAAACCTAAGTGTTGACCAAGTCAACACTTAACCTAAAATGAAACTCATATAGCCAAATTCCACCATAGGCCAAATTGATTGAAACCATTGATCTAAGTTCACTCATGACCTATGTTTGAACTTGACCAAGCCAACATTTGAGCCTAACCTAGCCCAATTGTCACTTGACTAAGTTGACCCATTTTGACCTAAAGGGTCAAAATGTGTCAAAACTTGATCTAAGCCAAATTGATTGGAACCAATGGGTCAAGTCCATCCCAATTCACTTGTGAACTTGACCAAAGCCTCAATTGGCCAACCACACTAACCCAACTTTGACTTAGACCCAACATGGCCCTAAAGGGGTCATGTTGAGCCAAAATTGAACTTAACCCAAATTGATTGGAAACAAAGATACCAATCCACCCATATGACTAACCTAACCTAAACCTACCCTTGACCTCCTCAAATAGGTCAAATGGGTCAAATAGGTCAACTTGACCCATTTGACCTAAATGAAGTCATATGAGCCAAAACCAAATATATAAAATTGAATCAAACCAAAGCCACCAAAACATTTTTCAAATGGTCATATGAACTTGACCCAACCCTTGGTTTGATCCAATTTGACCAATTGGTAAACTTGACCCGAGTTGACCCATTTTGACCTAAATGGGTCAACATGAGCCAAACTCTATAAATGGATTCTAAATCTAATGAAACTTGGCTAAACCTAGTTCCTCCACATACCCAACAATTCCAAAGTGGAAAAATAGCAAAATGATTATCCTACCTTTAGGCCATAGAACAAATTTTGGCTTAACCTATGGGTAATTTGGTCATACTATCTTCAAAATCACTTAAGACTTTCCTAAAAGCTCAAGGGGACTTAGTGATGAGTGGCACACCCAACCCAATGGGTTTGAGTCAGCCCATTTGGTCCCTAGACCAAACCCCCCAACCCAAAATTGAATTTCAAACCCCTTAAGCTCAAATTAAGCACATGGGAGGTTGGCAATCCACTCTTGATCCACCATGTGCACAACAAGATCAAAACCCATATGATCAATTGGATCAAAATAAAGAGCATCAGCTCGATCCTTCAAGGGGGAGATATACTTCCCCTAATTCAATTCAATTCTCACTTGCACTCTGTTGATTGAAGCTAAGGAACTCAGAACAATCATGAGAGAGCACTCCTAAGCTTCTTAAAAAGGATTAAAATTTCCCATTTCTCAGTTTTTCACATTGCAAAAATAGGGGAGCTCAATCCATTAGCCAACTTCTTCCACACTTGATTTCCTTCCAATTGCTCTTGCACACTTCATCTAGGATCTAAGTCGAGTGCACCTAAGCTTCTATTTGAGTTCCCACTGCAAGGAAGGATCCAATTCAATCAAAACTAAAGCTCAAGCAAGGAGGAGTTCGTCCATACATTGATCCACTTTATCTCAAGTGCTCATACAACAGCTTGAACCGCATCAAGCTTCTCTGGGGAATCACCTGAGGTGTGGGATTTTTTTATCACTAAACTCAATGTGGTTTGGAGCTTTGTGAAAGAAATTTTCACCCCATCAATTTTTTACCGTTGGATTTGCCGCTCTCTATCTTTACATGGTGTGGATTGAATTTGGTTTGATTCCATATTAGATCTAGCTTGGATCTTTCCCTTGATCATGGATGGTCTCTGATCAAGGGGAAGAACTCACAGAATTTTAGATGGATGGTGAGATTATTTAACACATTTAGAAATCTATTTTAAAAATGAATCCCACCATCCGATCTTTGATGAGATAAAGGATATAGCCGCCACCCATCCTGCGTGACATGATAACTTAAGTTCCCCTCATGGTGATGTGTAAAGCAATCACATGACCGCCCACGAGCATGGATTAGTTAGGGATTAATAAAATGCATTAATTAATTCCTAATTCACTTTGAGAAATTCAAAAATTGATAACTCTTCCTAGAAAATTCAAAAAAAAAATGAAATAAAATTATATGGATAGATAATTAAACCTAGAACATTTTAAAATTAAAATTTGATGAGTTTTGAATTATGGTTTTCTTTGAATTTAGGTTTTATTGGAAAGTGTAATTTGCTAATTACTCTTTAATTAGGCTGATTAATCCCAAATTTTTTGGGTAAGTTTTAGGGATGACTTTACCTCCCTAATTTTCTTGGGATTTATTGAAGGCTTGATTAGAATATTACATATGGTTTCCTAATTACCCTCTTATGTAATTAAGCATAATTGGTGATTAATGTTTTACCTATGATTAGGTTGATTAAGATCCAGAAGTAGGAGGTTTATGGAATAATTTTGGGCATTTCTCCCAAGCTATTCCTAAACCCCTCTTCTCTCCTTAATCTCTTAATTAAGGGTTAATTCATTAATTATCCCCTTAATCAATTTCTAAAAATTATAAAAAGTTTTCATAACTTACTTAATCTATCATGGGTAGATGCTTAGGTGTTTAATAGCCTAAGGTCAATTAAGAAAATTAAAACCTCATTCATAAGTGTGAAAGGGTGTTTTGAAATTACTTAAGCTAAATCTCTTAGCTTAATTAACTTTTAATTGTGAGCCAAATTTCATTAGGCCTTTCATTATTATGTGCATTGCAAATTTAAATTTCTTATGAGTTTTATGTCATCTCATTGGCTCATAATTATTTAGTTGATTCTTCTAAGGTGGTGTAGTTAAGGGTTAATTAAGTTACTTAATTCATACCTTAACCTAATCAACACATAAAAAATATCTAATTATCTAAAAATTAAATAAAATATCAAACACATGTGGAATGGGTTAGGAATAACAAACTCATCTCACCTTTTCAAAATTAAATCAAACTTAAACAAACAAAAAAAAATCACTTTGAAATTCACTTTGATTTATTCTAAATTTTCTTATTCTATAAGAATGTCTTTAGATTTAAGTGAAGTGAGTTTGTTTACATGCTTTCATTACTTTGAATCTTTCCCCAACATGTTAAGTTGTATGTCATGTGATTTCATGCATTCATATTTTGAAATTCAAATTTTAAAATGAAATTGTTTACTTTATGTCAAATTGCATGTGTTGGCTAAAGTAGAAATATGAGTGGCTATTATCACTAATAAATCCAAATTATTTTCAAAATACATAAATCAAATACAAAATCTAAAAGTGTGCTACTTATACTTTAATTATAAACTTGCATGTGATAGATTATAAAGGTATGTTTAGCATAGGTTTCCTTTCTTTCTTATGTTAGCATAGTTTTGAATAGGAGTTGGTAAGATGTAGGGTTCATTTGAAAAGAACCCAACACTTACTTAATTCCATACCCTATTCATCCCTATGCTATCACCTAAGAAGGGTTGCCTATATTTGCATACATAAATTGCATAAACAAAAATGAATCCATTAAATAATTTTTTTTTCTTCTTTTCCATTTTATTTCTTTCAGACATATGTTTGTATTTAAGGAAAGTGGTATATTAGTCCGACAACCCAGGTTGTGAGGTTTAAGTAGCCCTAACTATTCTTGTACCTTACACCTCTAGTTAACAATGGCTGTACTCACTTATGCCTTTCTTACTTTCATGTATGTATGTGAAATTTGGATAAGGAAAACCTTTCTACTTAAGAAAATCATGCATATTCAACTTCTAAATTTTCTTAAATGGATTACTTAGCATGCATCATAAAGTGTGTTAAATACCTCATTTTCATGTACATGTATGTATATATATATATATATATATATATATATATATATATATATATATTGGGATTATATATATTATATATATATGTTGAGAAAGAAATGGTAATGTGTGTTGTGAATTTTGATTCATTTTATTTAATCTTAAAATACCTTTATTTTTGAATAGTTTTGTTTAGAGGAACTTAGAATTAATTCAAAGATTTAATCAAAACATTCACCTAAATGAAATAAAAAATATGAACCTACTTTAAAAAATTACTTAAGGGGAAGGAAAGAGGTTCTCTTCCCTCTCTTCATAACTTAGTAATTAATTGTAGGATTCACTTGAACCATCAAAACATGAAATAAAATCAACCCAAAATAATTAAACAACTTAAATGAAACCCTCCTCTAAGTTGAACATGTTCTTCACACTTAGAAAATTTAAACCTAAAGCCACTAAGCATAACACAAACCTTCAAAGCACACATTAGCCTAAGTCACCACTTCTAGCTTTAGGTTAGGTCGTGCATGGTTTGATGTTTATTTTATTTTATGATATTTTTTAGACGGATGTTAGGGTGTATGCTCATAGAATGAATGGTAAGTTCTTAGTCTAACTATTCTTTCTGTGGGATTGGGCTGCCATCAAAATAAAAAATATAAATGCTTTTGCTTGCAGGTGCTTTATACCCCTAAGTATAATCCATAGGCTAGGTGGACTTAGTCATCTATGTGTTGGGTGATAAGTCCAATATACATGCTTGAGATTTATGTATTTTGTTTTAGATAACCTTTATTTTGTAGGTGTTAGTTAGTTTTCCACTTTTCCTTTTCATGTAAAAATTTGTATAATTAGGATTTTAGAATGATTGGTATGGGGATTAGGATAAGCATTGGTCATAAGATCCTATCTTATGCACCATGTGAAGCCTTGGAGCATCCACCTCCCAACCATCCAAAGGAGGAACCAAAGAAGAAAAGAAGAAAGAAGAAGAAGAAAGAAGAAAGAAGAAAGAAGAATAAAGTTTGAAGACCCCCATAACAATGAATTCCTTTGCTTAAATTGTAATTTAATTCATTTATATCTTGTATAAGGTGGAACTCGACTACATTTGATATTTTTAGTTTGTGCGGTGCCCACTACAATGGCCACTTTATTCTTTGTGATTAGCTTTATAAATTGATTGATGATTTGTTTAGCTTTGCATTAAGTGGCATGATTTTCCTAGTTTCTTCCTTTCTTTATGTATGGCCTGAATGTGGATTAAGCTCTTTAAGGAAAAATAAATCTTTCACCCAACTTAGCAACTCAAAATAAAAATTAAACTCATAACCTCACATAAAGCTTAGGTTTAAAATCAAGATAAAAGAATTAGCAACCCTTTTGGATGAGCATTTCTTTATAATATCATGCATAAACATCTTATTTCACTCTTGATTGGAGGGCTTCCACCTTTCGTGAGAAACTTGGCTTGACCTAGAGCCATGGTGGAAACTCACCTTCTCCCTTCTTGATTTTGGCCAATAACCTATTTCATGTATTAGTCATAAAAATCTTATTATCTTGAGTCAAAATAATTGTCCAAAATGAAATAAAATAAAATATGAATTGCATTAGATTTAGGTCATTTGAAGCATGTCCCTTTACATGATCTAGTCTCTTTAGGGAGTAAGTTTAAGGACTTAGTCTCTTTCTAAATAATAACATCATAGTTATCTTGCATAAGCATAAAGACTTGCCTACATGTATTTAAAATCAGAGGAGTTTGGCCACCCACTGGAGTTGTAAGTCCAAGTTGGTGGTTTGTCCTCTTGGAGGCAAACCAATCATTTTCCTTAGATTTAGGTTGTGCTTTCGCCCCAAAGCTCCCTAGATTTAGGTTCTGAGGTTGCTTCTCCTTTGTGGGCCATAAGCATAATTCTAGGCATTTCCTTAATCTTGTGTGGAATCTTAAGTCCTAAATTTCTAATGAAAATGCAACTCAAACAAACTAAATCAATTTCTAAAATGTAAAGCCCAACTATAGATAGTTTGAGATGCTTTGATTTCCTAGCATCATCATCTCCTACTTCCATTTTGGCTTCGATAATAACTCCCTCTTTTGATCAATTCCATTTGATCGTCAAACATAAACCAATCGATTAATAGTCTTTCTTATTGAAATCTTCAAAGATAACGATCATTTGCCTTGATCTAGAGTTTTCCAAAGGGATCCCATCCTTAGGATGTAATTAACTATGGAGGCTTGCCCTTGTAGCAAACTTAATGAACTCGGTTTAAAATAAACCCTGCTTTACTTTTCCATGTAAAGTAGGGGAAGAATCTGTACATATGCACCCATCTCCTTAGAGTCCTTATGGTGATTAGGTCCATTAAAGGGTAGTGATTTCTATCTTTCGAGATAGTACACTATTTTGATGATGTACCATCACTAATAAGTACATGGATCTGTGACATCCTAAAAGATGAATTTTGTAATCTCCTCTTTCTTTCTCCCCACGATTTGAAGGTCCCTTATAGAAATTTTTCACCACATTTTTCTACGACTCGGGATGGTTCCTCTCCATCTTGGTAAATGATATTGTTTGAGTATCGATAGTGGGTTGTACTTTGGTATGAATCCAAGACTATCTTTTCTTACACTTTAGCTCATTTCATTCTAAGTTGAGTTAACCAACATCTTTAGGTTTTAGGACCGCATTATTGGTCTTAAAACCCCTTGCCCTCCAATGGGTAAAATGAAAAGATCTAAATAAAAAGAAAAACATTTTTTAAGACTTCCTCCTTATCATTTTCATGATAAGGAAAGGTTCATTCTAAAATAATAAATCTTCCATAAAGAATTTTGCTTTTTCAAAAGCACCTTTCAAAAATGCACTTAATAAAATATTTTCTACAAAATTTTGTCACCCTCATTTAACAATTCCCATAATTGTTACATGTAGGGATTTTAAAAAATAAAACTAATAAAATTTTCCAAAAGCACAAATGAACATCTTCTTTCAATTCACTTTGATGAAGATTTCATTTTCAAAATAAAATGAATGATCATCTTCCAAAACCATAATCATAATCATAAAGTTTTCAAAAGAACACATGAACTATTCAATACACCACACTTATTGAATAGAAAGTTCATTGTAAAACAAAATTAAAATTTTCAAAAGCACATATGAACATCTTCATTTAATATACTCAAATTTATTAAATGAAGATTTCATTCCCAACTAAAATAAATATCATTTAGAAATCCCACTTAAACATATCTCACATATGTTTTAAGTTGGAATTCCTCTTCAAAAGCAACAATCACAAAAAAAATTCATATTTCAAAATGAAATTGATCTCCATTCTACATACCTAAATTTGTTGAATGGAAGTCCTCTTTCAAAACATTAAAACTTCAACAATCATATTTCAAAATTCAAAAACATTTGGAACTTCATTTAACATACCTAAATTTTTTAAATGAAGTTCCAAATCTAAAATCAAAATCAACAATCATATTTTAAAATTTTTAAAAACAAATTTGGAATTTCATTTAGCATAATCAAATTTGCGAAGTGAAGTTTCCAAATCCAAAATCAAAATCAACAATCATATTTCAAAAAATTTCAAAACACATTTGGTATTTTATTTAGCATAATCAAATTTGCTAAGTGAAGTTTCCAAATCCAAAATTAAAATAAAAAATCATATTTCAAAATTAAACACATTTGGAACTCATTAACATACCCAAATTTGTTAAGTGAAGTCTCCAAATTCAAAATTCTAAATTTTTGAAAACACATTTGGAACTTCACTTAATATACCCAAATTTGTTAAGTGAAGTCTCCAAATCCAAAATCAAAAAAAAAAAAAAAAAAAACATTTTGGAACTCATAGCATACTCAAATTTCCTAAGTGAAGTTTCCAAATCCAAAACCAAAATCAAAAATCATATTTCAAAAATTTTCTAAACATATTTTGGGACTTCATTTAACATACCTAAATATGTTAAGTAAAGTTTCCAAATCCAAAATCAAACATTTTTCAAAACATATTTTGGAACTTCACTTAGCATACTCAAATTTGCTAAGTGAAGTTTCTAAAGTCAAACAAAAATTTCTCAAACACTTTGGAACTTCTTCCTTAGCATACCAAATTTGCTAAGGAGAAGTTTCCATTTTCAAAACCAAAATGAAATCAAAATTTTAACACCATTTGGAATTTCATTTAGCATACTCAAATTTGCTAAGTGAAATTTCCATTAATAAAACCAAGTGGGACTTCATCTTTAGCATACCAAATTTGCTAAGTTGAATCTCCACTTTCAAAACACATAAAACAAATGAAACACTTAGGATTCCTTAGCATACCAAATTTGCTAAGGATCCTACCCTTTTCAAAAAATCAAAACATCAAACAAATGAAACACTAGATTTTCTTAGCATACCTAAATTTGCTAAGAAACCTATTTTCAAAATTAAACAAAACACACTTGATTCTTTACTTAGCATACCTAAATTTTAAGTAAGAATTCCAAATTTTCAAAATCAAAACAAAAAAATTCACAAAAGAAATGTTTTCACTTTACTTAGCACACCTAAATTTTCTAAGTAAGTGAAATTCCAAAACAATCAAACAAAACAAAAAATCATTTGACCCTTTACTTTAACATACCCAAATTTGTTAAAGGAAAGGGTCCCAAATCAAAAAAAAATTCAAATTCAAACATAATGAACCTATGGAAGCATCCTATCAAAATTTTGAATCCATATTTCAACATACCTAAATTTGTTGAAGTTTGATTCATATTCAAATTCCTCTTTCAATCAATCTTCAAATCATTTGAACCCCACTTAACACTTCCAAGTTGTTGGATGTGGGTTCAAATTTTCAAAATTCAAAATTCAAAATCTATGGAGATAAAATTGATACAAGTTCATTTCTCATTGAGATTCTTTTCGGTGCAAGCAATGTTTAGTTTATTATAGTTTTAAATGGCGTTCTAAGTTTGTCTTTACCTTCCCCATGGTATGGATCTAGCTTTAGATCAGCCGACTTCCCCATTTGGACCATACCCATGATTCACTTTGGTCAGGATTTGAGGGGATCACTTGTGAGGGCATTCCCTCACTACAAGTAGATGAAGGTGACGCGTGGTCATCGTGATAGACTTACCATCTGATTCTGATGTCTCCTCACCAAGAGGAAAGTGGTAAAGCTACTGCATTTAGATTATAGTTCCAAGCATCGATAGTTCTAGCACAGCAGTCATCCTGAGTTGCCCATGTTGCCCAAGGGGCTACCACCACCATCCCTCCAAGGGTAAGGCTCCTGGTTTCCGTGGCTTCCCTATTTGAGTATGGGTCTAGCTCACTCTTCCCATCCTACTATACTCAAGATAGGAACAAGAACCATGATCAAGGTTCCACAGATAGCTGGAGCTAGAGCAAAGAGCTGTGATCACCATGGATGAGTCTCCCATCATCACTTCACCACCGTTATAGAAAACCATTTCATCCTCTCTCAATGAGAGAGATGCCAGAGGATCCATTAATCACCTTCTCTAGTAATGCACTTGCACGCCAGCTAGAGTAGAGGTCATCGCCTCCAATCTCTTATGCTAGTAGTATGCTGGAGCTCGTGAGTCTAGGTTTGATCTTGATCTATTATCCCCCATAGGGCAGATCCATCAGAGAGGCCCGGAGGCCCATACATTACACATTACTAGAGAGCAGAGGTTCACACACCGCCGCTTGGTTGATTTTCTCACCGACCATACTAATAGATTCTCCTCACGGACCACCACCACAAGAGGTAGTTCTGAGAGAGTCTGGTGTCTCCACCCCACCGCTCTACGCACCATCGCAGTACATGTTAAAGCATCTCCCATTCCATCTAAGGCCATGAAGGCCATCCGGGAAAATATACCCCATTGGTGATCCTACCAAAGGGATCCTACTCTACACCACCATTGTGGTGGTCGAGCTCTCGCTGACCTTCTCCTAGTGGTTGGAAGGAGTGAGACCTCAAGCATCATGCACCAACTCCACCATACAACCTGATGGAGATGGTGACGCTTATCAGATATTCTGATGACATTTAGTTACAACAAAGCAGTGGAGGATCATCCTAGGATTGTTACCCCTATTACTAGTAGTCGAGTATCATTCATCTAGAGAGTACCATAGGATTGACTAGTGACGAGGTCCGTGCCTCTCTGCATGATAGCATCACATCACCCAACTAAATTTTGTACTGAGTTAGATCATTCTTAGATGAGATAGTTGCACATTATTTTATGGAGAAGAAGGAGATCTTGGGGTATGCCTGGTCCGATGAAGAGAGAGTCAGCTTCAATCCCAATGAAGATGACTTGATGGGGGATTCAGTTGGAGTATGCATGGTCAATACTAGAGGATCTCTTCTTAGGGAACAACAGGCCATGGAAGGTGATGAGGTTGATCAAGAGGATACCGTAGAATCAGCCTAACACCTCTGACTTCAATTAAGGTAGAAGGATGAGCTGATTGATAGGATGGCACATTAATTACAGGACTTGTTAGCCCCTCCAGTTCATCCTATTACAGCCGACCAAGCTAAGTGCATGTCTTGACCAAGACTCTACCTCCCATTAAGCAAGGTAGCACTAGCTTGTATAGAAGGTAGTGGAAAGTACCTCCATACAAGAAAAGAGATAAAATCCATGGTTGAGAAACAGTGAAGGAAGCTTTGGCTCAAGCCCGGGAGGATCATCGGCCCAAAGGGTAGACCCTACCCAGGAATTTGATATCCAGTATCCTAATGGTTTTGTGCCTCCTTCCTTCAAAAGCTTCGATGATAGTGGGAATCTAAGGCAACACATAGCACTTTAGGACCAGTTGTTGCAAAGCAAGTGGCAATGATGCTTTACTCTTTAGACTCTTTATCAGTAGCCTAGTGGGTATTTCTTTTTATTGGTATGTTGAACTTCCCAACAGTTTAGTAAAGATATTTGCTGAGTTAGAGCAACTCTTCATCAGGAGATTTGTTGGAGCTCAACAAAGGGTTACTGTAGTGATCTTGTGTAGCACAACAACACTCGTGAGTCACTTGTTGATTATATTCTCTCGATGGCATAACTGAGTATGAAGTGTGAACCAATCTAAACAACACATGCCATTGAGATTCTCTTGAAGAATATCCATGGCGGCCACCTTCATGCTTAAGGGCTTCACTATCAAGACATTTGAGAAGCTAATCAAGGTGGCTAGTCTACAAGGAGAGGCCAAATAGTTGATTTTCAAGATCGCTAAGTAACCCAAAGGTTTATGAAAAGAAGCCATGAGCAAGAAGGGTTGACAAGGGGAAGCAACTGCTAGAGATCACCGAGAGACCATGACCTCAAAGCCTCCACCTCCTTTACCACCGAGTATAGCCTCCACCATAGCCTCCAGACACCACCGCCTCACCATACCACCAGAATAGTGGCATGCATATCGCCAGCTATGGTCCACCTACTTTTTAGATAAGTTAAACAAACCTTATTCTTTTAAGAGGGAGGTAATCGAAAATCTTTAAGAATCTCTTAAAAAACTTGATTTTCACTAAAGCCTAGAGACAAGGAAGTAGGCAAAGTCATGATCCAAACTTTGCCCTTACCACCATGCTAGGCCACATTTTGGAGGATTACATTTCAAGGATTGGCTTGAACATAGTTTCAAGACGGCTATAGTTATCCCAAAGGAATACTTTATGGAACAACCTTCCGCCCATTAGGGTAATCCTTGGGGATACATGTGATCCTACCAAAACTAAAGAAGGTTGGGACATCTCTTTGTCTAAAACCTAAAAAAAATAATTCAGATCAAGAAGCTTTCCTTGTGTGCTCGAGTCCTCAAACCTCCAACACCAAGGAAGGTTTGCAAGTTTCCACTGCCAACTCTAGGAAAGGGTGAGCTCAGCAGCAGCAACAGCATGTGTCGACCCAAGATAGCCCCTCAGCACAGCCACCAACCATGTCTAGCCTCCAGCCTTCAGTTGCAGCTTCCACACCGGTGACTTCTACCATTTCAACTAGCTCTTCTATTTCTTCTACTAGTATAACTCTTGTATTAGGATAAGGGCATCAAATCCCTTACCACTCACTTTACTTGACTTCTACTTTGTCTCCAAATAATTTCCAAGAAATTGAAGAATAAATCTAGTTTGAATTACATCGTGTCTCTTCGATGAGTTGTCTTCTTCTATTTCTAATGATAACTCTTCAAGTCTAATTAACTATAACATGATCTTCCTTTCGATTGAGTTGGACTTTCCAACTCTGAATACTATGGGTTCACCTCTTGAGATAGACTTGGAATCATCTGATTTTGAGAGTCCCATAGGAGAAGTCGTAGGTGAGCAAGTGTAGTAACCTTCCACCACCTTGTGAGATTACCAAGTCAACCTGTGAGTGGCAAGGTTCTACCTCCTAAGCACCTCAAGATAGAGGAAACAAGTCATTGGTACTAAGATCGAGAAGCCCTTCCACAGATGCTCCACCCTTGGATATGCTTGTGGAAGAAGGTGGACTACAACATCCTTTCTCATCTAAGAAAGTTGCCATCAAAGCTAAGCATATATGATGCCCTTGTCTTATCCAAAGAGATGAAGGAATCACTAATCAAGGCCCTCCTTGATCCTAAAATATGCTTAGCTCAGCTGACCGCTATAGGTGAGGAAGCACATTATGCAAAAGAAGCCCAAGGATCACCTTTGAAGAAGACCTTCTGGGGACTTGGAGCACAACCGCCCCTATACATCACGACGACATGGATGTTAAACATGGTTCTCATGGATTGTGCATCAAGGAACATTATGAGAAAGACTTCCCTATTTGAAGATCGATCTCTACACTCCAAGGAGATAGGATGATATTGAGAGGATTCAATGATTAGGGTGAGTGGGCTTTAGGTTCTATATTATTACCATTAGAGATCAATGACTAGAAGACTGAAGCTAAGTTCTACATCATTGATTCGAATACTTCATTCAATGCTTTGCTTGGTAGGCCTTGGATACATCAGAACAAGATTGTTCCATCCTCCCTTCATCAATGCATCAAGTTCAGAAAAGATGGAATTGAATATCATGTCAATAGGGATGAAAAGCCATTTTCAGTTAGAGAGGTTGAGATTTATGAAGATGTGACCTACTATCTTCCTCAAAACACCCTTTCTCATGAACTTGGACAAAATTCAAATGCAAATGCAAAAGAAAAGAAAATGAAGCAAAATAAAAAGAAAAAGAAAAAGAAAAGAAAAATGAAAATCCAAGTGAACAAGAAAGGAGAATTGAAGAAGAAGATCATATCACATTCCACCCAGTTCATTCCATCATATGACATGTGGGTAGATGGCTCAACCTCCACAAGTAGAGGCAGGAAAAAAAAATAGGCGTTGTAAAGGTGGGAGACCCCTTTGGCCTTCACCAATAGAGGTCATGTTTTCATAGAGTACCCCTACTATTCACATAGATTTGGAATCCAATTCAGAGGACAAGTCTAATTTGATTAGTATACCAACCAACCTATCTCAGTGGGTTCCATTGGATGTGACTTTTGATCCATCTAGAGACGAAGACTAGGCCTCCAAGCAAGGAAAAGTATTCAAATCTAGTTTATGTGAAACTATTCAGCAGCAGTTGGGAATCTTAGATCTTACCTTACTTACATCTTAGAAAGTTGAAGGTTTAGTAGTTAAGGAAGTCCCTAAGTCTTTCAATGACATGAAGAGGTTCTTTTATCATCATCGTCCACAAAGTTGATGTAGACTTGAGGAAGATACTTTTAAAGAATTAATGGAATTACCTTTTGATTTTACTCACCTTGTGTTCAAAATCTTATATAAAGGTTTAGTTTCTCACATGGTCCAAGCACAGTCATTCAAAACTATGGAACAATATAGTAGGGAAGCAATCAAGATAGACTAGATTTGGCATAGGGTCCAAATGATGAGGATTATTACCTAGTTTTTACCAACCATTTGGAGTCTGATAGGTTCTTCTCATACGACCCCAACTCTTATGAGAATGTGTTTTTAGAAACTTTAGATGATCTAGATGACCTCCAAGTTATAGAGGCACCATCAAAATTTTAAGAGAAGATTCATTCAATAGTAGACAAGCTCAAAGAAATCAACCATGGATAAGAAAAAATCCTCACCGACATACATCAATTTGTTGAATGAAGAAACCAATGACTTAGTTAGGCTATTGACTGAAGTTTAAAGACCGCTTCACATGGAGTTATGAAGAAATGCCTGTGATTATCTCTGATGTAGCCCACAAGCTAGCAAATCCTAATGTTACCCCTATTAAGCAAGCTCTAGATGCATGATTAGAAATTGAACAATAGTCATTTTAAGTCAAGAAACTAATTGATCGTTGGTTTCATCGGAAGAAAAATATCCTAGTTAGCTGTCATCGAAGAAGAAGAATGGCAAATTGCATTTATGTCAATTTTAGAGACTTAAACAAGGCATGTCCTAAGGATGAGTTTTCTTCTATACCGAAATTAATGGTGGACACATCATCTCATGCTCTCTTCATGGATGGGTCATCCGCTATAACCAAATCAAGATGTCTCAAGATGAAAGAAACACTTTTCAACCCCGATCAAAATCTTCTATTATAGGGTCATGCCTTTCGACCTTAAAAATGCTAGTGCTACATACCAATGGGTCATGACTCAGATCTTCAACAAAATCATCCATCATTAGGTTGAGTATTATGTTGATGATCTAGTAGTCAAGAGTAGAGAAAAGGAAGACTACATCTTTGACTTGAGAGTAGTTTTCAAATTAAGATATAGCCTCAAATGAATGAAGTGTGCATTCAAAGTTTAAGGAAATTCTTGGGTTTGTTGTTCAAAACGTGGAATAGAAATAGATCAAAAAAGATTAAAGTTATCTTAGAAATGCCACCTCCTAAGAGTTTAACTCAACTTAGATCCTTTTAAGGATGGCTGGTGTATCTAAGATGCTTTATCTGAGATACAAGCCATTCTCAGCACTTGTCAAGAAGGATGCCAAGTTCAAGTGGGATGACAAGTGCCAGCATGCATTCGAAGACATCAAAGAGTACTTGGTGAAGCCGCTAGTTCTAGCAGCCCCTATCCCGGGCAGGCCACTCATCCTTTGCACCGCTGCATTGGATGACTCTCTCGGTGCAATATTGGCCCAAGCCAATGATGAGGGGAAGGAAAATGCTCTCTACTACCTTAACCGTCATCTGATTCCTATTGAATCAAACTATCCACCTATTGAGAAACATTGTCTAGCTTTGATCTTTGCGTCTTAGAAGCTACGAGACAATATGCTTTCTCATAAGGTGAACTTGATCTCTCAAACCAATCCACTGTAGTATCTTATGACAAGGCCAATGCTTTCTGGATGTTTGGCTCATTGGTCCATGATACTCTCATAATTTGATATCACATTTGTACTCCTCTGTGTGGTAAAAGGATAGGCACTTACAAATTTCTTAGCAGCACACTCACTTTCTGTTATTTCTTCGCTTAGTGATGATCTCCCTGATGAATAAATCATGAACTTAGGGGAGGCTGGCAACTACTGATGGGAGATGTATTTTGATGGTGCTGCTTCTTTTCTTAAAGGTGAAGCACCCTGATCTATTCTCTCGAAAAAGGCCAGGGTAAGAATAGTTCTTCTAACTCCAAACCACGATGTGATGAGATTTTCATACTATCTTTCCAACCCCTGCACCAACAACGAAGCTGAGTATGAGGCTTTGATTATCGGTCTGGAGTTAGCCATCATTGTTAGTGTCAAGAGCATCAACATCTTTGGAGATTTTCGTCATTAACCAGATTGCAGGGTCCTACTAGGTTCTCTAACCCAAGCTTCATCATTACTACAAGTATACCATGAAGCTATTGGCCCAAATTTCCAAAGTCACCATCTACAAGGTTCCCCTGGTAGAGAACGTAGTAGCAGATGCCTTGGCCAAACTTGCCAAAGAGTTGGCATGTCCGGAAGATAAGTCCATTTCAATAAGGGTCCAAAATAGACAAGTCATATCCCTTATTGATTTTGAACTCATTGAGAGACTTTCTTAGTGATTCTCTTGAAGGGAAGGTTACTATTGCCAAAATGGACAAGGAGTTGGATTGGAGGCAACCATTCATAGATTACTTGAACACCGACAAACTACCTCAAGAGAAATCACAAGCCCATTAGGTGAAACAGAGAGCTCTCTCCTATGCTCTTGTTGATGGCACCTTGTACCGACGGTCCTTTAACCAAATGTGGTTACATTGTTTAGACAAATATGAAGTCTGTAGCATTTTAACTGAGACACACTTAGGTCTATGCGGAGCTCATCAATCGATTCTAAAGATGAAGACAAAGATCAAAAGACTTGGATATTACTGGTCTTTGATGATCACAGATTGCATGGATGTAGCTTGGAGATGCCATCAGTGTCAGGTGCGCGGTGTGGTCCTCCACCAACCACCCAACATTCTACATCCTACTTTGACTTTATGGCCATTTGAGTGTTGGGGTACCGATATTGTAGGTTCGATCGATCCTCCTTCTTCAAAGGGGCATCAGTTCAGCTTAGCTGCCATCGACTACTTTTTCAAGTGAGCAAAAGCCATCCCACTCAGAGAGGTCACAGCTCACCATGTGCTTCAATTTTTTAGGAACCATATCGTATATAGGTTTATGGTGCCTCGATGAATTATATTCGATAATGGTACTACATTCAAAAGCACAAAGATCAATAGCTTTCCAATAAGACATGGTATAGATTGGCGATACTCCACCATCTACTACCCCAGAGTAAATGGCTTAGCAAAGCATTCAACAAAGCTCTCATCCAGATACTGAAGAAGACTCTTGATGACAATAAATGATAGTGGAACGAGTAGTTGGTTAAAGCCTTGTGGGCCTACCGCACCACATACCAAACTCTGACTCAGTCTACCCCATTTTTCTTAATGTATGGGTCTAAAGCTGTTCTTCCTTTAGACGTTCAACTTTCATCATTAAAGATAGCATTGGGTAACAAGATCACTATAGAGTAGAATGCAAAGTTATGGTTAGAAGAGCTTGAAGGTTTGGAGGAAAGTCACCTACGGGCGCCAAAATCCTCGAGTTGTACAAGGCCAAAATGATTCAAGCTCACAACAAGCTGGTCCACCCTAGGTCTTTCTGAGTAGGAGAACTTGTGTTAGTCCTAAGGAGACCAATTATTTTTCATCAAAATATGGGAGTCAAGTTTGAACCCACTTGGGAAGGCCCCTATGTCATAGAGAAGGCCTACCAAGGAGGATCTTATCAACTTATTGATTGTAAAGGGGAACACCCGATGCTTCCAATTAATGGGCTCTATTTAAAGAAATATTACCCATGAAACAAAACTGTTTGAAAATAATCATTAATAAAAGAACAAAATCTGATTCCATTCATCAAATCTCTCTTCTTTCAAAATGTTATTTGCTTATCTTGTAAATCCATGATATATTTAGGGTAGGTGTAAGAGTCCCTAGTGGCATCCTATCCCTCTTTCACAACACAAACATAATCTCTTGATGTTATTAGAATAGGTGTGAGAAAACCTGAGAGGCATTATTTTGATTAGCATAACTAAGTCAGGTGTGAGAGAACCCAAGCGACATCCTTTCTTAGTCGGAGTTTTTGTTGCCACCCGTGGCATCATTTTATAATTTCCCAGTGCATTTTAACGTAGGTGTAAGAGTCCCCCAGAGGCATCCTATTCCTTTTAACACATGCACAATAACAAACACAAATCTTTTATCTTGAGCTATTTTGATGTGAGGGCAAGCCCCCTGTGGCACTCACTCATTAACTACTCTAGGTCGGGTCACTTACATCGCTAGTATGTCACCCCAGTGGTCATTTATTGGAGGATGTAATTCCCCGAGCTTTCTTCTTAACTTGATCATTGTAAACCAATGAACGCCTTGTTAGTATGGTAGTCTTCACTACGCAACCAGTAAGCTACCTCATGTTGACTTCGTTTAAGAAGATGTGAGTCCTCATGCTTTCTTCTTGAACTAACCATCATGTTCTAACTAGGTTAAGTATATTTGAGGCTTAGGGTAAGTCTCCCAGAGGCTCCTTTCTTCTTGATTACTTTTGAGTTGATATAAGTCCCCCAGTAGCATTCTCTTAGTAGTCACCCTAGATCGATATGTATCGAAATAAGACGACTATCCCAACAATCGCCCACTATAGCAGGATGTGAGTCCTCGAGCTTTCTTCCTAGGTTGATTGTTGTAAACTAACGAGCACCTTAGTTTGGTTGATGTTCATTATGTTGGCAGTGACTCACCCGGTGGTTGTACCACTCTTGGTAGATATAAGTCCCCGAGCTTTCTCCTTGAGTTGGACACCAAATACTTATTAGATATATGACTAGCCATGTCATCTTCTCCAGGGTGTTGGATTAAACCCTTACCAACCCAATCCCTTGTGGGCACTCTATTTGGATCAAGTCCTTTGTGACCCCATTTAAACCCTTTTTTTGATTGGACGCCCTTTCCTAGTAGCCACCCCTGTGGTTGGAAAATTTATTCAAGCGAATGCGCAAATTTTCTCTTGATTCAAAAAATCTAGATAGGTCTAGTCGATATAAGCTCCTTCTCAGTTTGATCTCTTGCAAACTAATAGGGTCCATGATAAAATAACTAAAAAAATAAACAAAATTAATTTGCTTGTGGATTAGAATTTAAGCCCCAAAGGGCCCCTTTTCCCAAGTAGGCATCCTATATTTAGGGTAGTGTCGGCAGAACTCCCTATAGGAATTGCCTGACTACCTAGATTGAGATAAATCTCTGGGTCAATACTCACTCTGTAGTTGCCATTAAGTCGGGTTCAATCTGCTTTTCCATAAGCAGGTTACCCCGGTAGTCATTCCTCTTTGAAAGATGTAAGACTATGATGCATTCTTTCTAGCATGATTATCGCAAACCGATGGGCAGCCCTAGGTTAGGTTCGATTTATTGCCCAAAGCAACCAATTGCCCCAGTGGTTTTTTCTAGTGGGAGATGTGAGTCCCTGAGCTTTCTTCCTTTCAATTGATCATTGCAAACCGAAAGGCACTCCTTTGGTCGGATAGTTCTCCCATCGGTCTATAAGCTGCTCTCTTTGTTTCTGTCAATCTGAGATAGGTCTAGGCTTCTATAAGCTCCTTCTCAGTGTGATTCATCATAAACCAATGAAATCCATCAAAATAAATAAATTTAAAATGAAAATTAATCTTGACTATTCTTGAGTTGATTTAAGTGCCCCAGCAGCATTCACTCAATAATCAACCCTAGGTCGAGTTCGATTTGTTGCCCAAAGCAACCAACCACTCCAATGGTTCATTATTTCTAAAAGATGTGAGTCCCCATGCTTTCTTCTTAAGACTTGACCATTGTGTACCAAAAGGCATCTGTTGGATGGTCCTACCTTGTGGTTGGTAGACTACTCCTTTGAATTGGTAACTGAGTTAGGTCTAGGCTTCCATGGCCCCTACTTCTGCTCATCACAAACTTATGGGATCCATCATAATCAAAATAACAAATAAATATAAAAATGACATTAATCTTGACTATTTTTGAGCTGATTTAAGTCCCCCAGTGGCATTCACTTAATAGTCAGCCCTATGTTGGGTTTAATCTGTTGCCTTGCCATTTGATCACCCTAGTGGCCTCTTATTTTGGAAGATGTGAGTCCTCATGCTTTCTTCCTAACTTGATCATCATATATCAAAAGGCATCCCTTTGGTTGGCTAGTCCTATTACATGTTTAGTAGACTACCTCTTTGGATTGGTAAATCTGAGTTAGGTCTTAGCCTCCATGGATCCTATTCAGTACAACCCATTGCAAACCAATAGGGTTCATCTCAAAATTCAAACCTAACAAAATTTAAAATAAATTCAACCCTATTCCTTAGTAGAAAAAATCAAATCTTTTTTTCTCCTCAATAAGAATCAAATCAAACCTCTCATCCCCTTGTGGATGACTTGAACCTGCTTCCCTAGTGGAAAGTTCACACTCTATCCCTTAGCAGATTCTTCCCTCTCTCTTTTATGTCTTGGACATAAGCAAAGCCACATTGCACTAAGCTCTAGATTCTTTCTTTTCCTTGGGTTAAGAATAGATTGTCCCTGTTAGTGCTTGTGATCTTTCAGTGTTGTTGATCATTTCGGTCAACACCAATACATGTGGTGTTCCTTGTCAGTCCACCACACCTATTGGGGGCCCTTTGTTGACCTCATTTTTAGAATGAGCTCTCAACCACTCCATCTTAAACATAGGACTCCTCTTAAACTTTAAGAGATCCTTAGTCTTAATACACATCTAGTGATTAGGTGGACACTCAAACCTAGCCCTAGAAGACTTAGAAGAGTTAGCCATAGGAATAGGTCATGCCTTAGGGGTGTTAGAAAAATTTTCTACCCTTAGCTTAAACCATTCCTCACTTTCCTTCTTTCAAGTAAAACTCCAAATCAACTCTATTTGATTTTCTCAAACTCAAATCAACTCCATATGATCAAAATCTATGATTGAAATCTATGATTGAAATCCATGATCAAAATCCATCAAAATTTCTCAGTCCAAATTTTGCCTAAGTCCGTAATCCTCCCTTAAGTTCTTAACCAAAATCATGATCAAAACCTAATCAAATCTTCGAGAATTTCTCATAACTCATTTATATTCTCATTTATATTCACATATATAAATGAAATATAAATACAAACCCATCAAACTAAACTCAAAATTCAAAATCAATTCATGAAATTTTCCTTAAATCCCTTAATTTTTCATTAATGGATTTAGCTTAAACCTTGATCAAATCCCTTCAAACCCTTGGGATTTTCTCAAAATTTATTTATATTATCATTTATATTCACATATATAAATGAAATATAAATATAAATCAATCAAATCAAACCCACAAATTAAATTCCAAATTTAAAATCATTAAAATTCCCTTAAATCCTTTAAATTTCTTTTAATGGACTTAGCCAAAATCTTGATCAAGCTATTCAAACTCATGGGATTTTCTCAAAACTTATTTATATTCTCATTTATATTCTCATAAATGAAATATAAATATAAATCAATCAATCCAATTCAAAAAATTAAATTTCAATTTTAAAATTTTCTTAAATCGTTTAAATTCCCTTTAATGGATTTAACCTAAATCATGATTAAACCACTTTAAATCCTTGAAATTTTCTCATGATCAATTTATATTTTCATTTATATTAACATATATAAATGAAATATAAATTCAAAAACAATCAAAACCAATTCCAAATATCAAACTAAAATCAACTCAAAATCCAATCTAAGCCTTTCAAGTCAAAATCTTGAACTTAGCCAAAATTATTCTAAATCAAGTCAAACTCTTGATTTTCTCTATGATTCAATCAACCCTACAATCATGAACTCATAGATAAATCCAAACTTCAAACATTCAATCAAAACCTAAGTCCAAAAATCAAAGCCAAAACTCCATATTCTGCCTTTGAATATGAAATTTTCAAATGGATCAAAACTCATTTAACTTCAAACCACTCGTAAATAGATTTATATTTTAATTATGAGTCCATATACAAGATCAACCAACTTCAAATCAAGCTTTGACCAATCCATTTGACCCACTTAGGCTCACTTGACCCAAAGTGACCTAAAGTACTCTTATGAGCCAACTTTTGATCCTAACCAAATTGGATTGAACCAAACTCATATCCCTCTCATCATGATTAACAATCATCATGAGATGATCAATCAATCAAATTGAGTCAAACCAAGTCAAACCTAAGGGTTGACCAAGTCAACACTTAACCTAAAATGAAACCTTACATAGCCAAATTCCACCATAGGCCAAATTGATTGAAACCATTGATCTAAGTTCACTCATGACCTATGTTTGAACTTGACCAAGCCAACATTTGAGCCTAACCTAGCCCAATTAGTCAACTTGACCCAAGTTGACCCATTTTGACCTAAAGGGTCAAAATGTATCAAAACTTGATCTAAGCCAAATTGAATGAAACCAATGGGTCAAGTCCATCCCAAATCACTTGTGGAACTTGACCAAAGCCTCAATTGGCCAACTAGACCTAACCTAGTCCAATTGACCTTAGACCCAACATGACCTAAAAGGGTCATGTTGAACCAAAATTGAACTTAACCCAAATTAATTGGAAACAAAGATACCACCACTTCATATGACTAACCTAACCTAAACCTACCCTTGACCTACCTCAAATAGATGAAACGCATTAAATAGGCCAACTTGACCCATTTCACCTAAATAAAGTCGTATGAGCCAAAACCAAATATATACCAAATTGAATAAAAAAAGCCACCAAAATATTTCAAATGGTCATATGAACTTGACCGAACCCTTGGTTTGACCCAATTTGACCAATTGGTCTTGACCCAAGTTGACCCATTTTGACCTAAATGGGTCAACATGAGCCAAACCCTATCAAATGGATTCCAAATCCAATGAAACTTGGCCAAACCTAGTTTCTCCACATACCCAACATGTCCAAAGTGGAAAAATAGAAAAAATGACCATCCTACCCCTAGGCCATAGAATAAATTTTGGCTTAACCTATGGGTAATTTGGTCATACCCTCTCCACAATCACTCGAGACTTTCCTAAAAGCTCAAGGAGACTTAGTGATGAGTGGTGCACCCAACCCAATGGGTTTGGGTCAACCCATTTGGTCCCTAGACCAAACCCGACCCTAGCTCAAAATTGAAATTTCAAACTCCCTCTTAAGCTCAAATTAAGGCACATGGGAGGTTGGCAATCCACTCTTTGGATCAAACTAACCATGTGCACACTAAAAATAGATCAAATAGCCCTCCCCACAAGATCAATTAGATCAAAATGACAAGAGCATTGTCGGTCATCCGATCCTTCAATGGGGAGATATACTCTCATAATTCAATTCAATTCTCACTTGCCCTCTGTCGATTGAACCTAAGGAACTCAGAACAATCATGAGAGAACACAACTAAGCTTCTTAGAAAGGATTAGAATTTCCCATTTCTCAATTTTGCATAGTGCAAAAATAGGGGAGCTCAATCCATTAGCCAACTTCTTCCACACTTGATTTCCTTCCAATTGCTCTTGAACACTTCATCTAGGAGCTAAGTCGAGTGCACCTAAGCTTTTATTGGAGTTCCCACAGCAAGGAAGGATCCAATTCAATCAAAGTCGAAGCTCAAGCAAAGAGGAGTTGATCTATACATTGATCCACTTCATCTCAAGTGCTCATACACTCAGCAAGGATTCATCTCAACCAGACGAAGCTTCTCCAAGGGAATCGAGCACCAGTGAGGTATAGGATTTTTCGATCATTAAACTCAATGTGGCGTGGAGCTTTGTGAAATAAATTTTCACCCCATCAATTTTTTATCGTTGGATTTGCCGCTCTCTATCTTTAGATGGTGTGGGTTGAATTTGGTTGATTCCATGCTAGATCTAGCTTGGATCTTCCCCTTGATCATGGACAATCTCTATTGATCAGGGGGATGAACTCAGACCATCTCAGCCATCCATCCATGCATTTTAAATGGATGATTAAGATTTTTCAAAACGTTTGAAATCTATTTATCCATTTTAAAATGCGGGGGATCCTTAATCGTCCGATGAAAGATCAGACGGCAGAGGATCAAAGCGTGTGCGCTGCCAGCCACCTCCGTGACATGACAACTTAAGTTCCCCCCTCACAGTGTGATGCATGTAAAGCACATTGACCGTCACTCCCACGTGTCGCGTCGTGAGCCAGGGATTAGTTAGGGATTAATAAAATGCATTAATTAATTCCTAATTCACTTAGAGAACTTCAAAAATTCACAACTCTTCCTAGAAAATATAGAAAAATATGAAATAAAAAATCCTATGGATAGATAATTAAACCTAGAACATTTTAAAATTAATTTTTGATGAGTTTGAATTATGATTTTCTCTGAATTTGGGTTTTATTGAAATGTGTATTTTGCTAATTACTCTTTAATTAAGCCTCTGATTAATCCTAAATTTTTTGGGTAAGTTTTAGGGGATTACTTTTGCCTCTCCTAATTTTCTTGGGATTTATTGAGGGCTTATTAGAATAATTTCATATGGTTTTCTTAATTACCCTTCTTATGTAATTAAGCATAATTAGGGTATGATTAGTGGTTTTATCCTATGATTAGGATTGACAAAGGTTAGATCTAGTAAGTAGAAAGTTTTTAAAATAATTTTGGGGAATTTCCTCTAAGCTATTCCCTAAACTCCCTCTTCTCTCCTTAATCTTCTCTTATTAAGGGTTAATTCATTAATTATCCCCTTAATTAATTTCTAAAAAATTCTAAAAAAGTTTCAACTTAATTAATCTACCTTGGGTAGATGCTTAGATGTTTAATAGCCTAAGTTCAATTAAGGAAATCAAAACCCCATTCATAAGTGTGAAAGGGTGTTTTGAAATTACTGCTAAACCCCTTAGCTTAATTAACTTTAATTGTGAGCCAAATTGCATTAGGCCTTTTCATTATTAGGTGCATTGCAAATTTAAATTCTTTGTAGGTTTTATGTCATCTCATTGCTCATAATTATTTAGTTAATTCTTCTAAGGTGTTGTAGGTAAGGATTAATTAAGTTATTAAATTCGTTCCTTAACATAATCATCACATAAAAATGGATCTAATTACCTAAAAGTTAAACAAAAAAATATCAAATACATGTGGGAATGGGTTAGGAATAGCAAACTCATCTCACCTTTTCAAAATTAAATCAAACTTCAAACTAAACAAAAATCACTTTGAAATTCACTTTGATTTATTCTAAATTTTCTTATTCTATAAGAATGTCTTTAGGATTTAAGTGAAGTGAGTTTGTTTATATGCTTTCATTACTTTGAATCTTTCCCCAACATGTTAAGTTGTATGCCATGTGATTTCATGCATTCATAGTTTTGAAATTCAAATTTTAAAAATGAAATTGTTTACTTTATGTCAAACTTGCATGTGTTGGCTAAAGTAGAAATATGAGTGGCTATTACCACTACTAAATCCAAATTATTCTCAAAATACATAAATAAAATACAAATATGAAAGTGTGCTACTTATACTTTAATTATAAGCTTGCATGTGATAGATTATAAAGGTGTGCTTAGCATAAGTTTCTTTTCTTTCTTATGTTAGCATAGCTTTGAATAGGAGTTTATAAGATGTAGGGTTCATTTGAAAAGAACCCAACACTTACTTAATTCCATACCCTATTCATCCCTATGCTATCACCTAAGAAAGGTTGCCTATATTTGCATACATAAATTGCATAAACAAAAATGAATCCATTTAACAATTTTTTTTGCACTCTTCTTTTCCATTTTATTCTGTTTATACATTGGTTTGCATTTAAGGAAAGTGGTATATTAGTCTGGACAACCCGAGGTTATGAAGCTTTAAGTAGCCATAAGTAGGTCTAGTACCATACACCTCTGGTTAACAATGGCGTTGTACTCAGTTATGCATGCCTTTCTTACTTTCATATGTGTATGTGAAATTTTTGATAAGGAAAACCTTTTCTACTTAAGAAAAATCATGCATATTCAACTTTTAAATTTTCTTAAATGGATTACTTAGCATGCATCATAAAGTGTGTTAAATATTCTCATTTTCATGAATAGATATGCTTAGGGTCCATCCATATGCATGTTATATATATGTTGGGAAAAGAAATGAAGTAATGTGTGTTGTGTGAATTTTGATTCATTTTATTTAATCTTAAAATACCTTTATTTTTGAATAGTTTTATTTAGAATTTATCTAAACTTAGGATTAATTAAAAGATTTAATCAAAACATTCACCTAAATGAAATAAAAATATGAACCTACTTTAGAAATTACTTAAAATTAGGGAAGGAAATAGAGGTTCCCCTCTCTTTCCCTCTCTTCATAACTTAGTAATTAATTGTAGGATCAACTTGAACCAAATCAAAATATGAAATAAAATCAATCCAAAATAATTAAACAACTTAAATGAAACCATCCTCTAAGTTGAACATGTTCTTCAGTAAAATTTAAAAAAAAGCCCTAGCTAAGCATACCACAAAGCTTTCAAACCACACACATTAGCCTAAGTCACCACTTCTAGCTTAGGTTAGGTGCATGGTTTGATGTTTATTTTATTTGATATATATTTAGACTGATGTTAGTGTATGCTAGAATGAATGGTAGGAAGTTCTTAGTCTAACTATTCTTTCTACAAAGGATTGTGCTTAAGGTGCCATCAAAATAAAAATATAAATGCTTTTGCTTGCTTTTATCTAAGCATAATCCATAGGCCAGGTGGACTTGGTCACCCATGTGTGTGGTGATAAGTCCAATATACATGCTTGAGATTTTTATAGTGTGTTTTAGCTAACCTTTATTTTACTGGTGTTAGTTAGATTTTCACTTTTCCTTTTCATGTAAAAATTTGTATAATTAGGATTTGGAATGATTATTATGGGGATTAGGATGAGCATTGGTCATAAGATTTTATCTTATGCACCATGTGAAGCCTTGGAGTGTTCACCTTCCAACCTCCCAAAGGAAGGAACCCAAAGAAGAAAGAAGAAAAGAAGAAAGAAGAAGAAAGAAGAAAAGAAGAAAGAAGAAGAAAGTTTGAAGTCCCCCATAACAATGAATTCCTTTGCTTAAATTATAATTTAATTCATTTGTAATATGGGTTGTATAAGGGTGGAACTCGGCTTCCCACATTTGATATTTTGGGTTTGTGCAGTGATGCCCGACTACAATGGCCACTTATTCTTTTTGTGATTATCTTTATAAATTGATTGATGATTTATTTAGCTTTTACATTAAGTGGCATGATTTTCCTAGTTTCTTCCTTGCTTTATGTCTGGTCTGGATGTGGATTAGTCTCTTTAGGGAAAATTAAATCATTTACCCAACTTAACAACTCAAATGAAAATTAAACAACTCATAACCTCACCTAAAGCTTAGGTTTAAAATCAAGATAAAAGAATTAGCAACCTCTTAGTTGGATGAGCATTTCTTTATAATATCATGCATATACATCTTATTTTACTCTTGATTGGAGGGCTTCCACATTTGTTAGAGAACTTGGCTTGACCTGTTAGAGCCATGGTGGAAACTCACCTTCTCCCTTCTTGGTGATTTTGGCCAATAATTCTATTTCTCATGCATTAGTCATAAAAATCTTATTTGCCTGAGTCAAAATAATTATCCAAAATAAAATAAAATGAAATTTAAATTGCATTAGATTTAGGTCATTTGAAGCATGTCCCTTTACATGATCTAGTCTCTTTAGGAAGTGAGTTTAAGGATTTAATCTTTTTCTAAATAATAACAGCCTAACTATCTTTCATAAGCATAAAGACTTGCCTACAATTTAAAATCACAGGAGGAGTTAGTTGGTGGCCACCCCAAAGGTTGTAAGTCCAAGTTATCGGTGGTTTTGTCCTCTCTTGTGGAGGAAAACCAATTACCCATTTTCACCTTAGATTTATGTTGTGCTTTCACCAAGCTCCTCTAGATTTAGGTTCTAAGGTTGCTTCTCCCCTTTGTGGTCCATAAGCATAATTCCTCACCTCTTAGGTATTTCCTTAATCTTGTGTTAAGGAAACTTAAATCCTAAATTTTTAATAAAAAATATAACCTAAACAAACTAAATTAGTTTTTAAAATGTAAAGCCCAACTATAGGATAGTTTGAGATGCTCACTATGTTTCCTAGTATTGTGGGCTTCTCCTACTTATCTTCCATTTTGGCTTCGATAATAACTCCCTCTTTTGATCAATCCCATTTGATATTTAGACATAAACCAATCGATTGATAGTCCTTTCCTATTGAAATCTTCAAAGACAATGATCATTTACCTTAATCTAGAGTTTTCCAAAGGGATCCCAACCCTTAGGATGTAATTAACTATGGGCTTGCCCAGAGGAAACTTAACAACCCGATTTAAAAAAAAAAACTTGCTTTACTTTTCCATGTAAAGTAGAGAAGAATTACATATGTAGACCCATCATCATCCTGGAGTCCATTGAGGTGATTAGATCCATTAAAGGGTAGTGATTTCGGAGATAGTATACTATTTTCTTAATGACGCATCATCAAATAAATACATCATGGATCAGGTGGCATCCTAAAGAGATGAATTTTTGTAAGGGCTCCTATTTCTTTTCTCCCCACAGATTTGAAAGGCAACTCCCTTATAAAATTTTTTTCACCACAGGTCAATTTGAGGCCTTGAGTGATTGCCAACCTCCCATGTGCATCAAATTGGGTGGAGGAAGGACTTGGAATGAGCCAATTTGACCTATGGGGTTGGGTTTGGCCTTGGGTCCATTTGGGCTGACCCAAACGTGCACCATTCTTCATTAGATCCACTTGAGATATTAGAAAGGTAGCAAGTGGATATGAAGAGGGCATGACCAAATTACCCATGGATTAGGCAAAAAATTGTTCTATGCCCTAGGGGTAGAATGGTTATTTTGCTTATTTTTCAATTTGGATATGTTGGGTATGTGGAGAAACTAGTTTTGGGGAAGTTTCATGAGATTTGGAATTCATTTGATAAAGTTTGGCTCATGTTGACCCATTTAGGTCAAAATGGGTCAACTTGGGTCAAGTTGACCAATTGATCAAATTGGGTTAAGTTCATATGACCATTTGAAATGTTTAGGTGGCTTTGGTTTGGTTCAATTTAGAGTAGTTTTGGATTTGGCTCATATGATTTCATTTAGGTCAAATCGGTAAAGTTGACCAATTTGACCCATTTGACCTATTTGAGCTAGGTCAAGGGTAGGTTTAGGTTTGGTTAGTCATATCGAGTGATTGGTATCTTTATTTTCAATTAATTTTTGTTATGTTCAAATTTTGCTTAGCAAGACCCCTTTAGGTCAAGTTACCTAAGATCAATTGGGCTTAGGAGTCAATGGCTTTGTCAAGTTCAACATGTGAGTTGGAATGAACTTGAGCCATTGGTTTCAATCAATTTGGCTTAGATCAAGTTTTAACATATTTTGACTTTTTAGGTCAAGTTGGGTCAACTTGGGTCAAGTGGCCCATTGGGCTAGGTTAGGTTCAAATGTTGGTTTGTCAAGTTCAAACATAGGTCATGAGTGAACTCAGATCAATGGGTTCAATCAATTTGGCCTATGGTTGATTTTGGCTATATTAGGCTTCATTTTGGGCTAAGTGTTGACTTGGTCAACCATTAGGTTTGACTTAGTTTAACCTAGTTTGGTTGATTGATCATCCCATGATGATTGTTGATCATGATGAGAGGCATAGGTGAGTTTGATTCAATCCAATTTGGTTAGGATTAGAATTTGACTCATAAGGGTACTTTAGGTCACTTTGGGTCAAGTGAGTCTAAGTTGGTCAAATGGCTTGGTCAAAGCTTAATTTGAGTTTAATTGAACTTGTATATGGACTTATGATTGAAATATAAATCCATTTACAAGTGGTTTGAAGTCAAAAGGGTTTTGATTGACAATTTCATATTCAAAGGGTGAACATTAAAGGATTTAGGGTTTGATTTTTGAATTTATTTTTGATTTAGAGATTGGAGTTTGTATTTATATTTGGACTTATGATTGTAGGTTTGATTGAATCATGAGAAAATTAAGAGTTTGGCTTGATTTGAAGTTGATTTGGCTAAGTTTAATATTTTGACTTGAAAGGTTTAGATTGAATTTTGAATGGGTTTGAGTTTGATTTTGTAATTGGTTTTGATTGTTCGAATTTATATTTCATTTATATATGTGAATATAAATGAGAATATAAATGGATCATGAGAAAATTTCAAGGATTTGAAGTGGTTTAATCATGATTTAGGCTAAGTCTATTAAAAGGGAATTTTAAAGGACTTAGGAAATTTTGGAGTAGGGATTTGAATTTTTAAATTTAGTTTGATTGATTTATATTTACATTTCATTTACATATGTGAATATAAATGAGGATATAAATGAATTATGAGAAAATTCCATGAATATGAAGTGATTTGAACATAATTTTGGATAAGTCCTTTAATGGAAACTTAAAGGACTTAGGAAAATTTTATGAATTGATTTAGAATTTTGAGTTTAGTTTGATTAGTTTGAATTTATATTTCATTTATATATGTGAATATAAATTAGTTATGAGAAAATCACATAAATTTGAATTGATTTGGCCATGATTTTGGCTAAGTCCATTAATGAAAAATTAAGGACTTAAGAAAGATTTTAGATTTGGAATTTTATTTGAGAGTTTGATTTGATTGATTTGAATTTATATTTCATTTATATATGTGAATGTAAATGAGAATATAAATGAGTTATGAGAAAATCCCATGAGTTGAATTGATTTAATCATGATTTTGGATAAGTCCTTTAAGAAAATTTTAAAGGCCTTAGGAAGATTTCATGAATTGATTTTGAATTTTGAGCTTAGTTTGATTAGTTTGAATTTATATTTTATTTATATATGTGAATATAATGAGAATATAAATGAATTGTGAGAAAAATCTCATGAGTTTGATTTGATTTAGATCAATTTGGCTAAGTCCTTAAGAGGAAGATTAAGGAACTTAGTAATTTCATTCATAGGTTTCATTCATAGATTTCAATCATGGATATCAATCATGGATTTTGATCATATGGAGTTGATTTGGATTTGAGAAAATCAATTAAGATTGATTTGGAGTTTGACTTGGATGAAGGAAAGTGAGGAATGGTTCAAGCTAAGGGTAAGCAAATTTTCTAACACCCTTTAAGCATGACATATTCTTATGGCTAACTCTTCTAAGTCTCTAGGGCTAGGTTGAGTGTTCACCATAAGACTAAGCAACTCTTAAAGTCTAGGAGGAGTCCTATGTCTATGATGGAGGGGTTGAGAACTCATCCTAAAAAAGAGGTCAACAGGTATGTGCCAACTCTGCTCTGTCGACTATTTTGGGAGAAGGCTATGAAACTGGGGTTCATTTCTGCAATGTTGAAACCACTGTCATCAACTCCTCAATTTTCTTCCACATCTTGTCAATAAGATCATCTCTCTATCTAAGCTGGCAAAGGAGGTGCTGAGTTGAATGGGTGATGTCATCCTTTTCAACTACAATACCCTGCTGACTCTCCTGGTCTCTATGGAGGGAGATCATAGTATTGACCACGTGGGCCTCGGTCAAGTCCTCCAACAAATCATCCTCATCAGGTCAAAACTGACCTGACCCTCATCCTGATCGGAGAAATCACTCCCAAAAATCTGTTTCTTATCTGTAAAATACTGTGTTAGAATGTCATCCAAGGAACAGTCTAACTGTACTGGCACAAACACTCGTTCCTGACCTATGCTCACTGATAGAAATGCATCTAACACAACCTATCACTGGAGTGCCATCTCTGGGAGTACTATGCTCGCTAGAATATATATGCTCATGACTGCCCACTATTGGTGGAGTGATGTCTCTAGGGAGGGATCCACTACAGAATTGTCTCCTCCCCTATTAATGCTGCCACTGCCAACTACGATGGAGGTGGTGGAATGACTACGGTGCTCTGGGTCGCCATTCCTTCTTCACCATAGTTGAAGTAGAAGGTCGAGAAGGAGAGCTTAACCTCACCTCAATGCATGGAGTAGATGGAACGGGACCTTGAGGTCGTAATCAAATCTCCAACGGGGCTTTCTTCTCCCCCCGATGTTGTCTTTTGTGCCTTAACTGGCATAGGGGATGCTGGAACATGTACTGGTGAAGGCGATAGATGCGGTGTGGTGGAGACACCGCCACCGCCAGAACTCTCCTCCTAATTGACTATGTGAGAGTACTATACTATCGATGGTCACTTGTAGCTGCCACCTAGAAATCCATAAGAGCGGCACAATGTCGCATATCATTCCTCTCTCTCCAACTCCTACAATGCCACTGCCTCTCAGATATCCGCTCTATGTATCTGATCCCTGATGCTCCTAGGGATCAATGACCTCAAGTCAAACAATGCACCAAACTCTGAGTGTAGGGCCTTTTCCTCTCCTTAGTCGATGCCTCATATTCTACTGGTAGTGGATACAATGCTGCAATCCTCATGTGATCCTCCTCTCCGCCTGAGCCTGAAAGGGGATGGAATCTACTGCCACTAAGTAAGAGGGAAACCTCCCGGGGTGAACCCTCCTCTGCAACATGGGATGTTACCTCTGCCTCTATAGTTGCTTGCTCATGATGTCATTTGACCTTCTGACTTTTGTTGCAGTGCTAAGTACGGTGAGTCAAATGGGGCAGGAGCTGGAACCTACCGAAGGGAGACTATCCTAGAGGCCAAGATAGCCTTCCCTTTTGAGGGAACCAATGAAGAGGTGTTAGCCCTCATCGGGGAAACAAAATGGACAACTGATGGAATAGACACAGGAACAACTGACACTGTTAGTGCTACCACTAAAGCTGATCATGTTGAAGCTACTACTCTTGCTTTGGGGACCTCTACTGCCTTCCTCTTCATGGAGGAAACTCGAGGTCAGCAGGCATGTCAAAAAGAATAAGCAGCGCCTGTCCCACCACCTCCTCCCTACTAACTGATCATGAGGACTGTCCCCTCACATGTGACTCACACAACCTCAAACCCAGACCAAACCAATAAATAAGGGTCGGGCTGGCACCCAAGGCCAACTCAAGATCGACGGGAAAGGGAACACAAACTTACTATGATCCATGTGTACTAAACATAAATTGACTGACCTGAAACTCTGCATTTGTTGAAAACATAATTGAATTAGTCCCTTTTGCCTTGATATTCAATTTAAGAAAGAAATTTTAGACTTGATTTAAAAATTTGAACCCACACTCAACAAATTTAATTATGTTAAGTGTGGCTCATTGGAGATATTTTGATAATGTGAGGAGAGTCTTTGCCATATAATTTTGATTTAGAACCCATAGTCAATCAATTTAAGTGGTTTGGGCGGGGTTCAGATACTTGGAGAGATCTTTGAAATATTTGTATTGTGTATCTTGTTTGAAAATTTTGATTTTGAAACACTTCACTTAGCAAATTTAGGTATGCTAAGAAAAGGTTATGATGTTGTGTTTCGAAATTTTTGTGAAAAATCTTTGCTTGTGATGATTGGTTATGTGTGTGATATATGTTGATATGGTTTGAAAATGAGGCTTCTTACTTAACAAATTTGGTATGTTAAGTAAAGGCCAAGTGTGATTGAAATGTGCTTGTTTGATTTGAAAATGAGGCTCTTACTTAACAAATTTGGCATGTTAAGTAAGAACCAAATGTGATTTGAATTGTGTTTTGAGAATGAGACTCTCACATAACAAATTTGGTATGTTAAGTGAAAGCCAAATACATGTCTTGAAAATGAGACCCTCACTTAACAAATTTGGTGTGTTAAGTGGAGGTCAAATTTATGTTTTGAAGATGAGACTCTCACTTAACAAATTGGGTATGTTAAGTGAAAGCCAAATTTATATTTTGAAAATGAGACCCTCATTTAACAAATATGGTATGTTAAGTGGAAGTTAAATTTATTTTTTGAAAATGAGACCCTCACTTAACAAATTGGGTATGTTAAGTGATAGCCAAATGTATGAGACTCTCACTTAACAAATTTAGTATGTCAAGTGAAAGCCAAATGCATGTTTTGAAAATAAGACCCTCACTTAACAAATTTGGCGTGTTAGGTGGAGGTCAAATTTATGTTTTGAAAATGTGACTCTCACTTAACAAATTGGGTATGTTAAGTGAAAGCCAAATGTATGTTTTGAAAATGAGACATCCACTTAACAAATTTGGTATGTTAAGTGAAGGCCAAATGCATGTTTTGAAAATGAGACTCTAACTTAACAAATTTGATATGTTAAGTGGGGTCAAATTTATATTTTGAAAATGAGACCCTCACTTAACAAATTTGGTATGTTAAGTGAAAGCCAAATGTATGTTTTGAAAATGAGACCCTCACTTAACAAATTTGGTATGCTAAGTGGAGGTCAAATTTATATTTTGAAAATTAGACTCTCACTTAACAAATTTGGTATGTTAAGTGAAAGTCAAAGGTATATCATTTTTGAAAGAAGAGAAATCTATTTAACAATTTTAGGTATGTTAAATAGAGTTCGATGATATGTCTTGCTTTCATGTGTGATTTATTGCTTTTTAAAAGAGAGAAACTTTAATTCTAGCATATATGAGATATATTATGTGAAGTTTCAATTCTATGCTATGATTTTATTTGAAAATGGAATCTTCATTCAACAAATTTCAAAATGTTGAATAGAGGTGGTCATTTTCAGAAATGTGCTTTGAAAAAGAGGGGAACCCCAACTTTAGCATATGTGAAATATGTTGGAGTTTCAATTTTATGCAATGATTTTATTTGAAAAGAGAATCCTCATTTAATAAACTTGGGTATGTTGAATGAAGGTGGCTATTTTCAAAAAAAGGGTGTATTAAAAAAAAGATTTTGATTTTGGTTTTGAAAAGAACCTCCATGTAACAATCATGGGGATTGTTAAATAGGGTTTGCTTATATGAGTTTTGTGCTCTTTTGAAAATTTTGTGTAAAAAATTATTTATTATGAGAGTTTTGAAAAAGGTGCTTTTGAAAAGTGGCACTTTGCAAAAAGGTTTATTTTCTTAATCATTAAGATGAACCTTGTCTCACTGAGCTAGTGGTAAGGAGGTTTTAAATTTTGTCATCTCCTTTTGTGGGTTAATTTTATTTTACACCTATTGGGAAACCCAATAGGGGTTCCACAACCTATAAAGAGTAAGGTCCTAAGACCTAAAGGATGTTGGATAGCTTTGCTTAAGAATAAAATAAGCTAAGTGCTAATGGAAGAAAAGGTAGTCTTGGACTCATATGAAATACAAGTCCACTATTGATGCTTGGAGATAATAATTGTCTACTAGAGATGGAGAGAGGAACCATCCCCAGCGGAGTCACCAGAAAAAATCTATGGTGTTTATTTTTAGTTTTTTGTGATGTGTGTGTGTGTGTGTGAGTATACGACACCACACAGATCTAAGGGTGTACTTATTGACGTGCTTGGGTATGACATCAAGAAATAGTACACTATCTCGAAAGATAGAAATCACTATCCTACGATGGGCCTAGTCACCTAATAAGGACTCCTAAGGCATGATGGGTCTTCGAATATATCAGAGATTTTTTTCCTACTTTACATAGATGAATAAAATAGGGTTTATTTAAATCGGTTTTGAAGTTTCCTATGGGGGCAAACCCCCATAGTTAATTATATCCTAAGGAATGTGAGTTCCTTAGCAATATTCTTAATTAAAGTAGGCAATTATTATCTCTAAAGAATTCAAAGATAAGACTATTATTAAATTGGTTATGTTTGGAAGATCAAATGGGATAGATCGAAAGGGGAGATTTATTATCGAAGCCAAAAGGAGATGAGTAGGGGATGCTCATAATATTAGGAAGCCTAGTGAGCATCCCAAACTATCATATGATTGGGCTTTATATGTTTGAAGTTGAGGAGAATTATATATTTGAGTTAAAATTTTATTAAAAATTTAAGAATTATAATTCCACAATATAATATTATGAAAATACCTAAGAGGTGAGGATTTATGCTTGTAGCCCCAAAGGAAAATAACCTCGATCCTAAATCTAGGGAGCTTTAGCAAGGGCTAAAGCATGACCTATATCTAAGGTGAAAGTGGGTATATTATTTATCTCTACAAGAGAGACTAAACCACCTGATTGCTGGACCTATAATCGCTTGAAGTGGTAGCCAGCAAACTCCTCCTATATTTTAAAACCATGTGGTCAAGTCATATGTTTTGCAAGATGACTAGGTTGTTATTATTTAGAAAGAAACTAAAGTCCTTAAGCCCACTCCCTAAGAGACTAGAGCATGAGTGGTATGAATAATGACTTAGTCTAATGCAAATCTTATCAAATTTTATTTGATTTTGACTCTTTATTTTTGACACAAATCATAGGATTTTATATGCCTAAATGTATGATGAAGTTGATTATGGGCCAAATCAGATAGAAGAAGGTGTTCTCCACCCCAAAGAGATGCTCTCATAGGTCAAGCATTCCCTTGATGTGCAATGGATGGAGACCCTTCATTTTCAAGACAGGATCAAGATGATATGCATGGTATTAAGCATACAACATTAAGCTAAGAGGTTGCTAAATATTTTATTATCTTGATTATGTCTTAGGTTTTATGTGAGGTTATGAGTTATTTTAAAAATTAAATTATAATTTGTAGTTGGGGTAGAAAATTTATTTTCTCTAAGAGCCTAAATGGATCCAAGCCACACATTAAATCATCATACATGAAAAAACTATAAAAATACATGCCATTTTTAGTGCACAATGTGAACAAATGACAAACAATTTATAACCTCAACATGAAAGAATAATAGGCCAGTGCGGTCGGGTACCGCGATACAACCCAAAAAGAAAGATGTGGGTAGCCGAGCTCTACCCCTATACAACCCAGTATATGAAAGAATAATTACAAATTATAAAATGATAAGTGTTATGGGTGATCTTTAAGTCTTCATGCTCCTTCCATTTATTCATTCGATTTGGTAGGCTTCTAGGCATCACATGGCAACCCAGGATTAAACCTTTTGCCTAATATTAATTCTTAACCCCCCATAACACTTAACCAAATTCCTAATGCATAATTACATTAAAAGAATGTAAAAGTAAATCTAACTACACATGCAAAAAAAGTGTTAGCTAAATACACCATACAACCCAAGTAGTTATATGAATAATTTGGACTTAGCACCCTGCACATGGGTAACCAAGTCCACTCCCTAATGTAGATTATGCTTAGGGTTAAGCAACCGCAGAGAGCATTTATATTTATTTTAAGCCCCTTAAGCATAATCTCTTACAGAAAATATGATTAGGCTAATCACAGTCTAACATCCAGTCTACAAAACATACACCCTAATGTCCAATCTACAACAGTACATCACAAAATAAGCATACATCAAATCATACACCGCCCTAACATAAAGCTAACTAGTGACTTAATCTAACGTGTGTGTTAAGGCTTGTGTGGTATGTCCTAACTAGGCTTTAGAGTTAAGATTTTTTAAGTATGAGTAACATTTAATTATAAAGGGTGGTTTAACTTTAAATGGTTTACCTGATTTGCAAATTTTACTTAGTTTTTTTTTTTGTTTCATTTGACCTACACTTAACAACTAAGTGTTATGAAGAGAAAGAAAGAAAGGATCACTCTCTTTTATCCCTACCTTAAGTCACATCTAAAGCAAATTAGTTAATCAATTCGCTTTAGTGAATGACTTGTTATATATTTTAATTAATCCTAATTTTAGGTTCACTTTAAATAAACTCATTCAATAAGAAAGGCATCTTAAGATTAGTTGGAATGAATTACTATCATATAACACATGTTTGTTCATTTCTTTCCATCATGTATATCATGCATATGGTTAAATCCTAAGCATAGCTATACATACAATTTATATCTTAGCACACTTAAATAATGAATGTGAGTAAATGTATTTGGAATTAATATTTCATTTGGTTGAATGATTTTGTCATTTTAATATAATGCTCTATCTAAATTCTTATGAAAAAGCATAAGGAAAGATCCTTAAACCTCATGACTAATCAACGCAACCAATTAAACAAAGTATGAATGCTTATCTTTTTGATAGAAAAAGGGGGTTTTCATTCATTAGCAAAGTACACATTCACATGTATATAATTTTTAAACAAGTACGTCGCCATTGTTTTGTGCCAAGGGAATGAGATAGGAACCTCCTTAGGGCTACTTAAAGCCGTGCATCCCTGGGATGTCTAAACTAATATACTTGTTATCCTTAGATACATATGGATGTATAAACAACTACAAGAATAAAAAGCCATGCAAAATTGTATTTTGATTTGAATGATTTATTTTGTGTAAATGAATTAAAGCTTTATCTAAATTATAATGTTAAAATGCATAACAATGAAATCAAGTAGGTGCGTCGCCATTATTTCGCACCAAGGTAATGAGGTAAGAACCTCCTTAGGGCTACTTAAAGATGTGTGTCCCTCGGATGTCTAGACTAATATACTTGCTAACATTCTTACTTATACAAATCAACACATGAATATAAGAAGAAACTTTACTTCATATACTAAACTTATATTCACTTGGATTTCCAATGTATATATAACTAAAATCATAACATATAATGTTATTTCTCATTAATAAGCTCTTTGAAAATATGTTTGAGAATTAATAGTGATACTAGCCACACATATTTTTAATTAAGCCAACACATGCAAATTAACATAAAGGAAATCTTTTTTTTTTAATTTGAAAGACATGAATGCATGAGTACAAGTGTCATACAATATTTTTAGCATGAATGGAAGGAAATAAAATAACACAAGTATGTGATTTCATTCAATCCAACTAAGTCCTAAGGACAATCATATTAAACAAACTCATTTAAGATAAACCAAAGTTTCTTAAAGCCATTTTTTATCTTTATGTTTGATTTGATCTAAGGAATGTGAAAGAGGTTTTTAATCCTAATCCCATCTCCCATGTGTGAGTTAATTTGGTTTAATGAAGAATAATTAGGTTGAGGTATGAATTAAGTCCATTAATTTACCCTTACCTACATCACCTAAAGCTAATTAACTAAATAATGATGAGCCAATATGAGATGAAACCACATAAAAAGTAAATTGGCAATGCTGCTAAGAAATGAAAGATGTATAATACAATTGGCTCATAATTAATTAAGCTTAAGGAGCTCACTTAACTACTTTTATGGTTTTCTCACACATGTGAGCTAACCATAATTTCATTAGCTCTCTCTTTAGGTTATTGAACACCCAAAGAACTACCCAAGATTGATTAAACAAAGTTAGGTTATGAATGAATGGATTTTAAATTAATTTAATTAACTCCTTGATTAATTGATTAAATTCTTTGATTATATTTTGAATAGAATGATGAAATTAACTTAGGAAAATGGATCAAGGAAGAGGCCTTTATCCTACCCCTGTCATTTAAAACACTCAATTAGGCTCTAAAATAATTAGGTTCCCTCTTATTTTAATTGGTTAATTAAATGGCTAATTAATTAGTTAAGCTTTCTTTATTTAACTTGAAACAAATGAAGAGACTTAATGAAATGGTTATAAGAAATGAACCCAAACCACTCCCCTAAGACTTCCCACTATTAACAGGGGATAATGAGCTTAATTAATTAATTAAACCACTATAAATTTGCTTAATTATTTCTAATTAAGGTTGGAGAGTAATTAAGGTTTAATCCATTTATTTTCCTAATTAACTATCCAATAAATTTCAAAAAAAAAAAATAGGAGGCAGAGGTCATCCTCCTAAATATCTTTGGTAAATTTAAATTAATTGGACAACTAATCGAGAATAATTATATTAATTAAGTTTTTAATTAAACTTTAATTAAGTAGAAAATATTATTCTAAATTAATTAATAATAATTTTAATGGATTCTGCTCTAAAATATCTTTAAAATAAGCCCTCATTTATTTTTTTTTTAAAATTTTCTAGGATTAGTTATGATTTTAGGGAGATTCATATTAAAAAATTAATTAGCCCTACTAACCCTTAACACACACCAATTGTGCCCTTTCCACATGGCACTACAGGATTGGATATTTAAGTTGTCACATCTGGATGCTGACTCAGATTATGGCAGATGCATTTTCTCGTGGATCGTCCAATCTAAGATCAGATGGCCACGTTCAGGTCTGGTAAAGGGGAGAAAAGAGAGGATCTAGGCATGATATAATCAAAGCCGTTCCTTCCAATCACATGGAACGGACAGCTCATGATCTATCTTCTATGAGCGACGGATGATGGAGCCCGTCTGCTATGGATCGCTCGATCCAAGCTCACCCGAGCTCGAATCCACACCTTCACGTGAAGGATCCACATGGATCCAATGGCCAGGATGGGTTCAAATGCAACTTCCCTTCAAAAAGTACCAACCAATTTCCATATAAGGCTAGGATGGGTTCCAACGATTGAGGAAGCTTCGTTTGGTGGAGACGAAGCCCTATTGAGCTGCTCGAGCTTTGATTTGAGGTGGATCATTGCCAAACTCCTCTGATTTAGTAATCGATCTTGGTCAAACTCCTATCTTTGGCACTTGGAAACTTGGGAAATAATTTGTTTGGATATGGTGAAGGTGTGGGTAAAAGGAATTGAGGTTTGATTAAGTAGAGAGGGAGTATTGATCAAAAGAAGGCTACCCTATTTTGATTTCACATGCAGAGAAGAAATTTGATCTAGGGAGGCTTCGGGAATGCTTGGAAAAGCTCTGAGGAGTTTCAAAATAGCTTAGGGAACTCTCCCAATGCAAATTGTGTCAATTCCCACTCAAATTGGGGGAGTATACCCTGAAATCTTGCATGAAGGACGGACGGGATGGGTTGGCTTATTTTGACCAGCAGGCCACCGTCACGATGCTAGAGAGGTCATGTCCAACTCCACGTGGCTCGACTTGAGTGGAGAGAGTTGTGAGAGGCTGCCCAAGGGCTGGTGTGCAAAGACCTCTTGGCTTGAATCCATGGGTTTTCAATTTTAGCTTGAATGAGGAAGAGTTGAACTCCCATTAGTCCTTTTCCGACCTAGGGGGGTTAGTTGAGCTAGGTAGGTCAGGTGGAGCCTCACTTGAGTGCTTGGGGGCTGCCATGGTGATGGGGGAGTCAACTTTGCTTGTAAATATGAAGATCCAATGGAAAGAAGGTTTGTCCAATGGTTCATTGCTTGAGTGGGGCCCAGTATAGATTTGGGCTAGGAAATGAGTTAGGACTGGGTTGGGTTAGGTAAGGCCAAATCCTAGGGTCTCATAGGTTGGTTTTGGGTGATTTGGCTTCATATGGTCAAAATAGGCTCATTTGGGTTAGGTTGGGTTGACCAATTGGTCAAATTGGATCAAACCAAGATTGGGTTAGGTTCAAATGATATTTTAAAGAGTTTTGATTCAATTGGTTTTGATTAATTTGGCTTAGGTTTGATGTTGGCTCATTTGGATTCAAATATGTCAAATAGGCTAAGTTAACCAATTTGACCAATTTGACCAAATTGGGTTGGGTTAAGTGTTGGATCATGTTCAATTGGTTAATTGAAAATGATTGTAGGCTTTGGTTTGGTTTAATTTGGAATTAATTTGGATTTTGGCCAATTTGACCCTTTAGGTCAATTTGGGCTAGGTTGGGTCAAGTTGATCGATTGGTCAAATTGGGCTCAATCATGGCTTTGGTCAAGTTCAATAAGTGATTTGGAATGAACTTGAGCCATTGGTTGTAATCAATTTAGATCAAAACATGATTTGACCTATTTTAGCTTTTTAGGTCAATTTGGGTCAACTTAGGTCAAATGGCCAATTGAACTTAGTTTGGCTCAATTGATGGTTTGGTCATGTTCAATCATTGATCATGAGTGAGTTTGAGTCAATGGTTTCAATCAATTTGATATATGGTGGGTTTTGGCTTTAGATTTTATTTGGGCTAAAGGTTAACTTGGTCAAAGGACTAAGTTGACTTCGTTTGACCCAATTCAAGGTAGTTGATCACCTTAGGATAATTGTTGATCATGATAAGAGGTTTGAAAGGGCTTAGTTCAATCCAATTTGGGTTGGATTAGAACTTGGCTCAAAAGGGTCTTTAGGTCATTTTGGGTCAACTGGACCTAAATGGGTCAATTGGTTAGGTTTTGGCCCATTTTAAGTTTAGTTGAGCTCACATATGGACTTATCATGAAAATATAAATCCAGTTGCAATTGGTTTGGAATCAAATGGATTTTGGTTCATATGATAATTTCAAGTCAAAAGGGGTCAACATGGGCTTGACTTGGATTGACTTGGGTTTGGTTTGACAATTATAGTTTGTGTTTATATTTAGAATAATGATTGAATCATGAGAAATCCATAGGTTTTGAATTGATATCATTTAGAAGTTAAAATTAAAATTTTGATTTGATTTGGGTTTGATTTGGCCACTTGGATTTATATTTTATTTATATTTGTGAATATAAATGAAGATATAAATTCATGAGAAAATCACTTGAGTTTGGAGTGATTTGAAAGAAATTTAACCAAGTTGAGGGATGTAGGTCAAAAAGGCTTAAGTAGGGAATTGATATGGTTTGATTTATTTTTGGTCATTGAGGGTGGGCTTCATTTATATTTATAAATACAAATAAAGGAATGATTGATTTATAAAAAAAAAAATAATCAATTAAGTTTGGGTTGATTTGGATTGAGATTTGGTTAAGCCTATGGAGGTGGGACCATATGGCTTAAGAAAGGTCTTGATTTTGTTTGATTTAGTTTGATTTGATTTGAATTGTTTAACTTTAGATTTCATTTATATTTGTGAATATAAATGAAGGAATGATTTATTTATAAATAAATCAATCAAATTTGATTTGGTTTTAAGGGGGTTTTGGCTAAGCATATGAAGGTGGTTCATATGGCTTAGGAAGGGATTTTGAGTTTGAATTTAATCATGAGTTTCAATAATTTGGAGTTGGATTTGATTTGGAATTTGGGTTGGGATTTGATTTGAGATTGAGTTTGACATTTGAGAAAATCAATTGAATTGGGGTTGATTTAAATTTGGTTAAGGCTAAGTCCATAAGATAAAATCAAAGGGCTTAGGAAGGGATCTGAAATTTGAATTTAATCATGGGTTTCAATCATTTAGAGTTGGATTTGATTTAGAATTTACATTGGGATTTGATTTGAAATTGAATTTGATATTTGAAAAAAAATCAATTGAATTGGGGTTGATTTGAATTTCATTAATGCTAAGTCCATAAGATAAAATCAAAGGGCTTAGGAAGGGATTTGAAATTTGAATTTAATTGTGGGTTTTAATCATTTGATTTGGTATTGGATTTGTGATCTTGGATTTGAATTTGAGGTTTGGTTTGGAAAAGGAAGCAAGGATTGGGTTTAAGGCTATAGGGTATGCAAGTCTTCTTGAATCTCTAAGGCATAACTTATTCCTATGACTAACCCTTCCAAGTCTCTAGGATTAGGTTAAGTGTTCACCTAATCACAAGAAGTGTCTTAAGACTAAGGAGCTCTTAGTGTCTACAAGAGTTCTAGTTTTGTGATGAGGAAGTTGAGAGCTCACTCCAAAAGTGAGGTCAATAGATACATGCTTTTTTTCCTTCATATACATAGATTTAAAGATATGAAAGAGTTTTAAAAATGACTTTAAAGTAACACACATCACGAAGCATGTACTTTGAGGTGTCACATTCAAATTCAAATAAGTTGTATCAAAATACATGCAAGTCAATGTGATTACTCATGCGCACTGAGATAATATTATGTTTAGATATTATAAATTATCATGCATACAAATAATTTGAAAAGATTGATACTTGTGTGTATTACGATGCAGTATAATACTCAAATTGTAAGCAACTTAATATTGTAAATTAATTGAGCATGCATATCATGAGAAATAGATTCAAATATAATACTTCAAAGAAATGTGCAAGTACTCTCAAGAGATTTACACATTTCATGAAGAATGTCTAATTCTAGCCCCAATTGCTTTGTAAAATGTGTTAATTTTATAAATTTCACAAAATTAAATGAAATTGAAAATGAACTCGACTTGGGTAGCTTCATCTATATGATAAAGTCATAAGTCCCACTCCAATTCAATCTTCCTCATAAGGAGCAGGAGTTGACAGGATTTTCTACAAATCAAATGCTCAATTACTAAGACAAGATGCTTTTATTTTATATTTACAAATGATCAACAAAGGCCTTAATAAAGAAATTTCATATTTAAAATAATTAATTCTCTATTTTGATATAAAAAATACAATCACAGGTTTTAGCTATTGGCCGATCTTCTGCTATCAAGCAAGCAGAGTTGACAAGGTCAATATCCTAGTGATGATTGTAGATTTCAATCAGAGGGGTTTATATTAAAATGAAATTATCAAATTATAATGTGAATATTCAAATCATTTATACCCAAATGATGGCTGTGTTGATTGCAAAGTTTAATCGGAGGGGATCACTGTTGTTTAAAATTTTAATCATTATATCTCAAATCTAACTTCATAAATATAAGTCACATACCCAATCCTTTACTAGCAAATAAGCAGAGTTCATAAAGTCTATCCCAACGATAATTATGCTGATTGTAAAATTCAATCGAAGGGGTTCTATCTTAAAATAAAATTATCAAATTATAATGTGAATATTCAAATCATTTATACCCTAATAATGGCATTTGTTGACCTCATTTTTGGATGAGGTTGACATTATTCATAATCCTATCAATTAGATCTCATAATCTTAGATTATGAGTTTTCTAATTAAGCATTTAGAATAGTATACTTAGTTGCTAGATAAGCAAACCAAAATAAAATAATAAATCAAATCAAGCACTAAATTTGAAATCAAAAATCAAATTTGAAATGAAATCAAAGTATTGAGATAATTGGGTTGATTAACGTAATTAGCTTATTTAAGCTCAAAATCATCAAAATTCAAGAAAAATCAAATCAAGTCAAAACAAATCAAAATTAAATCAAATCAAAAGAATATAATCAATGCATAAACATGAAAGGATCTAAAAAAAAAATCTAGATGGGTCAAAAAAGTGGTAAACATGCCATTTGACTAGAGTTGACCCATGTGGGCCCCATAAAGTCAAAATTCAAATCCAAAATTATTTAAAAATCATAATTAAGCATAATTCAACCAACCATTGGGTTTAATTTGACCAATTTTCGTTAATTAAACTATGTGAACTCAATTTGATCCATTAAACCTAATTTAGGTCAAATAAGGTTGAAATAAAAATATAATCCAAATCTAATAAAATTAATTAATCAAAATTATCAAAATAATTAACTAAACATAATCAAACTTAAATCCAAATTAAAATAAAAATCCAAATAGATCAAGAAATCTAATTTAACTTATTTGAGTCAAATATATCAAAAGGGCTTAAAAATCATTAAAGCCACATCAAATCTAAACTAAAAAAAGATCAATTAATTCATAAAACATGTAATGAACAAACAACAATAATTTAAATCTAAATTTAAACCCAATTTATTAAATAAACTCAACATAACTCAATCCAAACACAATTCAAACTCAAATAAACTGATCTAAAAATAACCAAACTCCAACTCAACTTAAGTGAACTCAACCCAACCCATATCCCACTTCTCCATTGAATGGAGCTAGTCTCATAGCCAAAAAATTAGACTTTGGCATCAAACATCCAAGAACTCCAATCACCAGGGGTGGCCAACAATAATTGACCTTCCCCATGGCCTTAAAAAAAAGGGGATTCTCCAGGCTGCCTAGAAATAAATGGAAGAGAGAAAAATATTCTATCCATGCACACTCATTCCAGAGGAAAAGGGAGTAAGGCTTAAGTTCATGCCAAACTGGAGACTAATGGTCGGCCAACCATGGAAATAGGAGAAGAGACTTCCTTCCACAAGGAGAAGTGTCCCCACACTTTCAAAATCATCAAGATAGATGAATCGAGCCAATTTCAAAGTTCCCAACTTGTTGAACCCCAAGAAACATTGAACTCTGGCGAAGGGCAGAGGCCCTTGGTGTTAAGGAATCGTGAGGAGGTAAAGGGGTATACTCGCCTAGAAGCTTCATCCCATGCCCAGGAACATTTTTTGAAGCATCAATGCTGATCTATAAGCTCCAGATTGGGCTTGATGTTGTTCTAATAAAATAAATCTCTTAACGCATGCAATTAGACTTCAAATAGCAAATTACTGTTAAAAAATGGTCAATGATGGCCTTCATAAGAAGAAAATATTCTTCTTGGTTAGCTAACATTGCCTTAGTAAAGAAATGGTCAAATCGGCATATGTGTTAATTCCAGAGACTTAAACAAAGCTTTTCCTTAAAGATGGGTTCTCGTTATTCATACTTGAACTAAAAATGGATAAAACTTCTATCCATATAAATATTCTAATTTGGGATCACTTATCTAATCTAATCATATCATGATGATCCCTAAGGATAAAAGTAAATGGCATTTGAAATCTCTTTAGGGATATTATGTTACACATTAAGTTGTTTAGTCTCAAGAATGTTAGGAAAATTTATCAAAAGGTCGTGACTAAGATTTTTGATAGCCTCGCTAATAATTAAGTGACATAAATAATTTGGAGCTTATAGATTTGGTGGCATTGATGTTTTGAAAACATTCCTGGGCAAGGGATGAAGCTTCTAAGTGAGTATACCCCTTTACCTCCTCACCAATCACCGAGAACACCAAGGGCTGCCACCCTTCACTGGAGTTCGATGTTTCTTGGGGTTAACCAGGTTGAGAAGCTTGGAAATTGGCTTGAGTTGTCTCTCTTGATGATTCTGAAGGTGGGGGACACTTCTCCTTGTGGGAAAGCTCCTCTTTTATTTCAATGGTTGGTCGACCACCAGTAGCCAATTTTAGCTAATCTCCGGCTCATCGGTGGCAGAGAACTGGGAAGGCTTGGTTTAGCTCCCTTTTACCTCTAGAATGTGGATAGAAGATTTTCCTCTCTTCCATTTCCTCCTTTGCCAAGCCTACATGAGAAGATAAAATCTCCCCTTTTTTTTTGGACCATGGGGATGGTCAACTATTGTTGGCCACCCACGGTGATTGGAGTTCTGGAAGTTTGTTTCCAATGTATAATTTTTTGGCTATAGGATCATCTCCATTCAATGGAGTGAGGATGAGTTTATTTTGTTGAACTTATGCATGGGTGTTTTGGAATTTTCCTCTCCCATGATTACCACCTCATCTCTCATGGATACCACACCTCACATGGCTTCCAATCCACATGATGGTTGGCTGCCCAAATCAAATCCAAGTGGGCTATGGGCTGTGTTGAGTTCACTTAAGTTGAGTTGGAGTTTGGTATTTTTTTTTAGTTTAGTTTATTTGAGTTTGAATTGAGTTTGGATTGAGTTATGTTGAGATTATTTAATCAATTGGGCTTTATATTTAGATTTAAATTATTTTTATTTGTTCATTGTGTGTTTTATGAATTAATTGATCTTTTTTTAGTTTAGATTTGATGTGTCTTTAATGATTTTTAAGCCCTTTTGATATATTTGACTCGAATAAGTTAAATTGGATTTCTTGATCTATTTAGATTTTTTTTAACTTATATTTAAGTTTGATTATGTTTAGTTGATCATTTCTTTAGTGTGATAATTTTGATTAATTAATTTCAATAGATTTGGATTTTTTTTTTATTTCAACCAAATTTGACCTAAATTAGGTTTAATGGATTAAATTGAGTTCACTTAGTTCAATTAACTAAAATTAGTTAAATTAAACCCAATGGTTGGTTGAATTATGCTTAATTAAGATTTTAAAATCATTTTGGATGTTTGACTTTTAATTTTGTGGGACCCACATGGGTCAACTTGGTCAAATGGCATGTTTGCCACTTTGTGATCCATCTAGATTTATTTTTGGGTCCTTTTGTGTTTATGCATTGAATTTATTCTTTTAATTTGATTTAATTTTGATTTCTTTGACTTTATTTAATTTTTCTTGAATTTTGATGATTTTGAGCTTAAATGAGCTAATTGGGTTAATCAATCCAATTATCTCAACACTTTGATTTGATTTCAAATTTGATTTTTAGTTTCAAATTTAGTATTTGATTTGATTTTTATTTTATTTTGGTTTGATTATCTAGCAATTAAGTATAGCATCTAAGTGCCTAATTAGAAAACTTATAATTTAATATTTGGGGACCTAATTGCTAGGATTATGAATAATGTCAGCCTCATCCAAAAATGAGGTCAACAAATGTACCCTCAATATGTGTGGTGGACTAGCAAGAGTACACCGTGCATATTGGTGTTGACCGAACCAGCCGACATGTCTAATAAAAGTTACAAGTGACACTGTTTGTGAAGGTTTTAAATTTAAACTTTGAATTTAGCTTTGAGTTGAATTTGGAGTTTTACTTTGAATTTAGTTTTGATTTTGAATTTGATTTTCAATTTAGATTTTGAATTTAGTTTTGAATTTGATTTAGAATTTTTTTTAGAATTTGATTTGAAATTTATATTTTAAATTTATTTTTTATTTTGATTATGAAAGATAGGCATAGACATGCCTTAGGTAATTTTAATTTATTCTTAAGAAAGTCAAAATTCACTAGTTTCTAAGAAGAATAAAGATGTTATTATGAAGAGACTTAGTATGGAATCTAGTCCTAACATGATGGTGATAGCCCTAAAAGATGCCTTTGAAGGATTTATTTTTATCTTGACTATCATAAAGTTTGGTTCCTATTAGTTTTCATTGACTATCCTAGGAAGAAAACACGGGGGCTCACATCTTCCTAGGTGTAACTAGCCAAGGGGATAGCCTTATTGACTAACCAACCTAAAGGGAGGATCTGTAGATAAATACACTGAGATAGACTAGATCAAGAAAGTTTTCTTCTAGTTGGTTTTCAATGGCTAAACTAGGAAGAAAGCATGAGGACTCACATCCTTCTATGAAACTAGCCAAGGGGATAGTCCTAATGGTTAACCAACCCAAGGGGTTCCCATTGATTTTTAATGACTAACTTAGGAAGAAAGCATAGGAACTCACATCTTCTAAGTGGAACTAGTCAATGGGATAATCCTAACGACTAACCAACCTAGGGAGAGGATTTATAAATGTTTATACTAGGATAGACTATATCCTATATTTTGTTTTATTTTCCCATCAATTTTTCATGGCTAATTTAGGAAGAAAGCACGGACTCACATCTTCTAAGGTGGAACTAACTAAAGGGATAGCTCTAACGACTAACCAATATAAGGGGAGGATCTATAATTGCCTATACTGGAATAGACAAGATCTATGATTTGTTTTATTTATCCATTGGTTTTCAATGATTAACCTAGGAAGAAAACACGGAGACTCATATCTTCCAAGGTGAAACTAGCAAAGGAGATAGCCTTAATGGCTAACCAACCTAAGGGGAGGATCTATAGATGTCTATATTGGGATAGACAATATCTATGATTTATTTATTTTTCATTTTCCCATTGATTTTCAATGGCTAACCTAGCAAGAAAGCATAGGGACTCACATCTTACTAAGTTGAATTAGTCAAGAGGGTAGCCCTAATGACTACCAACCTAAGGGGTTCCCATTGGTTTTCAATGACTAACCTAGGAAGAAAGCATAACTCACATCTTTCTAGGTGGAACTACTCAAGGGGATAGTCCTAATGACTAACAAACCTAAGGGGAGGATCTATAAATGCATATTGGGATACACTAGATTCTATGATTTGTTTTCTAGAAATGATGCCACTATGGGTACTTACTCTTGTCTAGGATGGTAGTTGGAAAGGATTCCACTGTGGATACTTCTCACTAAACTACACTAATTTCAACTAGAGAAGGATGCCTCCTGAGATATTTACACTTAATCTAGTTGGCTATTAAAAAGGGGCCTTCAATGGCTCAATTTCAACCTAAGTAGCTGGCATAAGGAAAGAGGTCATAACTTAATCATATCTCATGGACAATATGAATGGTATCACGAAGGACTTGCTCCAACCAAGCCTGTGAGAATTTATAGGAAAGGTGCCACGGAGGGCTTACTCTCATCCTATGGAAAGCATGTATGGGGCACAAGGGCTTACACTAAACCTTAGAGATTTATAGGAAAGGTGCCACAGAAGGCTTACTCCCATCCTATAAAAGCAGGTATGGTGCCATGAAGGGCTTACTCCAAACCTTTGGGAATGGTGCACAAAGGCTTACTCCAAACCTAAGAGATTTATAATAAGGGTTTTAACCTGATGTATAATATGGAAATGTCAAAAGAATAAAATTTCATTATTTTCAATCATCTCAAAGTTCTATATGATCATGTTAGATGTCTAATCAATTTTAGACAAGACATCATATGGCATCAACTTGAGAGATTTGTTTTCTGAGCTTGCATGTAATATTTTAATTCTTAGGCATCAAAAATCAATGTCGAACAATGCTTCTCAATTGATGATATTTTTTTGTGTAAATATGTAGCTTACATGACATTATCTTAGTTTTCTTCATTAATTTGAGTCAATGAAACATTAAAAGGTTTCTCTAAAGCTACATATATATATATATATATATATATATATATATATATATATATATGTATGTATGTATGTATGTATGTATGTATGTATGTATATATATATTCAATTTTCTTTGCCTTGTCTTCTTAAGAGATTCCTTGAAAGTTATAATATACATGCTTTGTAGTTTTCCAAGAATGTGAGTAGGAACAAGTAAACTCTTTGATTCTTCCAAATATACCTTGACATTTCTCATCCCTAAAATTTTGAATTATTTGATTTAATACAATAAAAATTTGACATTCTCCTTATAATTCTGAAATAAGTCTTTCTAAGAAAAAGTAATGTCTCTTGGAAAGACTTCTTTGAATGATATTATCATAAGTGTTATTTGAAGGACAGTTTTGATTAATTTTGATCCCTCTAGATTCCACTATGGGTTTTATGAAATCCCTTGAAGCCACCTCAAAGGCATATTCTAGGAAATTCCCTTTAAATTGGTGTAGTACAATAATTCTCAAGTTGTAAGGATAATTTTTTTTTCTAATAAGATCATTGATGTCACTTGATTATGAGTGAGGCTATCAAAAATCTTAGTCACGACCTTTTGATAAAATTCCCTAACATTCCTGAGACTAAACAGCTTAACATGTAATAGAATATCCCTAAATGGATTCTGAATGTCATATGCTTTTTATCCTTAGGGATCATCTTAATTTGATCATATTCAGATAAGTGATCCCCAAATTAGAATATTTTATATGGGTAGAAGTTTTATCCATTTTGAGTTAAAGTATGAATAACAAGAGCCCATCTTTAAGGCAAAGCTTTGTTTAAATCTCTAGAATTAACACATGTTGATTTGATAATTTCTTTACTAAAGCAATGTTAGCCAACTAAGAAGAATATTTTCTTCTTATGTAAGGCCATAATTGACCTTTTTTTAACAATAATTCACCATTTGAAGTCTAATTGCATGCGTCAAGAGATTTATTTTATTAGAATAGCATCAAGCCCAATCTGGATAGACTACTATTTATGGAAATAACTTGATTTAAGTCATAAATATTCATTTCACTAAAGAGTGAGCTTATAAATTAATTTTTCTTCTTTTTTTTATTAAATTTATTTTCTCTTAACTCGTCAATTATGGATTTAGCTATTTCTTCAAATTCTGGGGTGCATCTCAACTTGAAGACTATTTGAATCTTCATACTTCTCTTAAACAATACTTATCCAAGGAATTAGATTAGTCTGTAAAGAGAAGGACAAGTTTTTGATTGCAAAATTATAGCCCATAACCGATTTTCATCATGCATTTAGGCATAATTCTTTGGGAAGGATAAGTTTCTGATTGAATTATTAATAAAATAGTTAATTACAACTTATATGGGAGTGTATAGCGGTACCCAACCGCATCGATCTATTTTATTTATTTAAATTTGGCTTAATTTATTTTGGGGTGCGCAATAGAACTACATGCTTTTTATAGGTTTATTTTGTAATTGTTGTATTTTACTGTAAATCCTGGATGCGTTAGGCTCTTAGGAAAACTAAATTTTCTACTCTAATTAATAATTTTAATCAACTCATAATCTTAATCAAGATAAATGATTTAGTAACCATTTATCCAAATGGTTATATGTCTCAACAACATGCATATATATTATTTCACCCTTGTAAATTGGGGGTCTCCATTCTTACATGATAAGGGATATCATTGACTTGTGAGAGTACTCCCATGTAGTGGAGAACACCTCTTCTATCTGATTTGGTCCATAACCAATTTTCATTATTCATTTAGGCATAAATCTTCCCAAGCATGAATCCAAAAAAGATAAGTCAAAATGAAATAAAATTTATAAATTTTATTATATTAGTCTAAGTCATGAAATGCATACCACACATGATCTACTTTCTCAGTGAGTTTAGGCTCTTGGCTTTCTTTCCTAAATATAACAGCCTAGCCATCTTGTACTTGCATAAAACTGGCCTATATATTTCAAATCACTTAGGATGTGTTAGCTAGCAACTCTTTTCAGGAGGGAAGTAAGCCTAGAAGAGTTGTGATAGGTTCATTTTCTCAAGTGAGAAAAAGAACCAATAATTTCCTAAGTTATAAAAAAAAAATTAGACTATGTTGAAACTTCTGGCTTATGTCAAAAGTACTTTGAGACTCAAGTTCTGAAGCTTCTAATTGGAGCAAGTCTTCAAATTTTAAGCATTTGTATAGTATTGTGATGTTATAATCTAAGTCCTAAATTTTTAATAAAATGATAACTTATTAATAGGTTGGTTAGTTATGTTTAAATTGAATATTGATTAAGCATTAAACTTTAAATAAAATTGATCATAAATCAAACTCATCTTAGCTAATCATTTGAATATTAATCAAATTAAATCAGTGTTGAATGAAGATTTCAATTAGGGGATACTTCAATCAAAATGTAATCATAATTTTAGATCAGATTGACTCAAATCAAGTATCAATTCAAATGCAAAATTTAATATGTCATTCCATTATAAATGTTTAAATGAAATCTACCATTCAAGACTTAAAGCAAAACTAATCTATTTACCTTCCGCTATTATATATCATAGGTGACAAATTAAAAAAAAATCTAACTCATAAAGAAGTCAAGTGTTCTACTATGTTTACTCTCAATCAATCTCATACTAGTAAGAACGTGGCCCGTGTCTTCTATCCGTGGTTTGGCCAATATGCTCCACATATGAAGCAGTTATGACCAGACTCCTTTGACTTGGCAGTTCGAAGCCATATGACACCATTATATTACGATCACGATTATTGCCGGTATGCTCCCCAATAGCTATGTTCTTTGAGTTGTGAATCATATGGTGCACTTGATAGGAAAAAAGCCCCTCTATTAGCTAATGTGGACCTAAACTTATCTCCTTATACAAATATCACCCCAAGTCTACAATATCCCCTTGGACAATGCAACCCATGGCTGTGACAAGGATCCTTTGGTCTACCTCCTCTAACTAAGTAGATTGGGGACCACAATAGCCCAAAATGATGGAACCATGGGATCTTGATCGGGCATGTCATCATTCCCCCAACCATCCATTTTAAGTTAAATAATGATGAATTTCATAAACCTAAATTCCATAGCTCTACATGTTGCTACTACACATTTAGCAATCTAACGACTAGCCTTAATTGAAAGTTCTCTCTCAGCATTGGGATGAATAATTAACTATAGGTGCTTGAGCCTATAATAAACCTAAAACCAGATCTAAAGTTCTCACAAAATGAAGGTGAAATCTTTGGGTAGTGATTTTTCTACTGATTCATTTGTCTTTTAAAAATTTGACTGACATAAATCATACTCTTAATTGAAAGGTCAGTGGAAAATTTTTGGAGCCCATAGATCTCTGACGACTCCATTTGGGACAAGTTTCTCTTTCTATCTTTCGTTAATCAAATCTGAGCTATAGTAGTAGCAGAATATACTAAAAATTAAAATTTCAAACCAATCATAAATAAAATTCTCCATATTATTTTGTTTTATAGTACCTTTACATTTTGAAATTATGGGGTGAAATATCGATTGTTTATTATTAATTCTATCTTTCATTTGTAAAGAGTTTATCTACAGAATACTCCTTTCACTGTCCAATTTGGGTGTGATGATAACATTTGTTTGGTCAACATAATTATCAATATAGGAGATGCTAGAGTCACCATCTTGTTTAGAAGTATATACTTCCTAATTATTATTGCCTCAGCTATTGAAACACCTGCATATGTTGCACTTATCTAAGGTAATCATGCACAATAGCTCTGCTAATTAAACCATTCGCACCAAAGAGATTGGAGGCTGAAGGTTCCTCATCATGGAACAAATTAGCTAGAAGACAAAGTAGAAGAAAAGTATTAAGTTAAAGTTTGATAGATTTTCCATTATCAGACTCTGAGAAAACAACCAGTATTGTCATCAAAAGCAAGTATTCATATTCCTAATAAATTTAAATTTTTAATATGGGTAAAAAGAATAGCTCTACTGGCAAGATGAAGCAATATTTTTTAGGCTTAGTAACATCAAACTCTAGCATCACAAAAGAAAAAAGTCAAAACTTTATTTGCTAAGATTTGTTGAGTTCTTAAAGTGGAAAAGAAAAGAGGCTTTATGGAAAGAAAATTTTAGAGTCCAATGATGATTGAGAATGTTGAAGCTCCACCTAAAAAACTATCATCTCTCATGTGAATCATCACCATGCCAAGCATGTTCCACATAATGAGCATTGGAGCAAGACACCTAAATAGCATGTTAAGGAATCTGCTACTGAAATATCTCAATGAAAGAATAAATAAAACTAATGGCCAAAGCCTCATGAAGAAATTATCCAAGAGAAAAGAAAATCTATGACATCTGGTATGTACACCTAGAAATCCATATTATAAAGTTCATCAAAGTTGGATACTCAAAAAGAAGAATCCCTTTGATGAAGCTCATGATGGTTAACACCTTGTAAAATCTTTCAGAGAATCCCATCACAAACCAGCTTCATCTTATCTAACATTGATCATAGCCATTTGATCAAAGAAATGCCCGTCACACATTCTAAGCCAAAAATCTAGAAGAGGTAATATTCAGGAACTAAACTATAAAGGAAAAAAGAAGGAGATGATGAAGGGACATTCTCTAAAGAAATTTGTTGAGTTATCTCGACATTATCAAACATCATTCGATGGAATTCATTTCTTGATGATAGTTACAATCAAATAGCCCCACTAAGAAGGTTGTCATCTCTTGTGATGACTCATCACCAAACCTAACATATCTCATATGGTGAGCATCAGAGCATGACACATGGACTACATGTTTAGAAATCTATTATTGAAAGGTCCCGACAAAAAGATAAATAAATTTGGAGGCTGAAGTTATCAAGAAGAGATTACTTTGAATAAAAAAGGCATGATATCTAATGTGTGTTCTCAAAATCTACTACTAACAAAATTCACCAAGAATTGATACTTAAGAAAAAGAATTCTCATGACAAAACCATTAATAGTCGATACTTTGGAGAATCCTCTAGGGGTACCATCATCAACCAGTTTCATTCTCTAGGAAAGAAGTGGACTTTGATCATAGTCCCTTGATTGAGGAGATATCTATCCCATACTCTTAACTAAGGATTCAATTGAGACACAACTCTAAAATCTAGTTTATGAAGAAAGAAATGAAGACACTATGAAAAGAAATTTTGTCTACGTAGAGGAGTGTAGAAATGAGCCTCTTGCTAAGCACTACCAATGACACAAGTTTTGATGAATATGACTTAGTGTTTGTGATGAAGAATCATCACAGAAAAAATAATGAAAAACCTCTTTGAGTTCATTGAAAGAGGAAAGAAAAGAATACAGAGAAAAAAAACCATTATTGTGAATGATGCTACATTAGTTCAAGAGCATGCACCTCTAGGACCATCATCACTTAACTAGACAACTAGTTAAGCTTGAAGACTTTATCTCCAAACTCTAAATTGTTTTAGTCATATGAAGAAGATGATGGTGAATTACTGCCCATAAAATATATCATATTATTGGTGTTATATTAGATGTTTCTAGATGGGAGTCCTCCCAATTTGATGGTGAAGAGCTAGCAACTCTAATTAATCTAATATGCTCGGGTGAACTTATGAAGCCTACCCTAACAAAAGAGGAGAAGCCTAAAGGGTTAATATCATAATTTTGTCTGATGATGCAAAAGAAAGATAACAGTTCATACAAATAATTATGATTCTCTCATGAGGATAGATCTAATTCTTCAATGCATCATATATGGAGCACATGAAATTTGGTAGTGACTCTAAATCTTTAGTTAATTCTTCAAGATGAAGGGTCATTTTGAAAAAAAAATTACTTCATCAAAAGAATCTGAACTAAATAAAGTATTCTATATGTCCAGTTAATAAGTATGTTTATCTGACATTCTGAACCAAAGATGTAGTGGAGACAAAATCCTAAAATCTTCTACAAATGGAATATGTTTGGGTAAAGCAGAGAGCTAAGGCACATTGGTTAACTTCCTCTGATGACGATCTTAAGTTTCTTTACTTCTCAATCAAGGAACGGCGAAGCTCCAACTGCATTAGGGAGCTTATTACTGATAATGGGTTGTTGAATGATCAGGACTCAATTGCTGAGGAAATTTGTAGGTATTACTCAACACTTTTCAATAGCACCGTCTCTGATTCTTTCATATTGCAGGATTTCCCAATCGGGAATTCTCTCTCCCGATCTTACTCGAGCTATATTACCGACTGTGAAATTCTAACTCTACACAAACATTAGTGAGAACAAATCTCCTGGATCAGATGGGTTTAACTCAAAGTTCTTCTCTGCTTCATGGGATGTTACTGGAAAAACTTTTTTAAAGGCAAAGACATCATTTTTCAAAACTCAAGATTCCAAATCGGTTGAAACACTCTTATTACCTTAATCCCTAAAGTTAAGCATTCCAATTCATTATCAGATTATAGGCCCATATCACTTTGCAATACTTTCTATAAAGTCATTGCTAAAATTCTTGCCTTTAGACTCAAGAAGGTTCTTCCCTTGTTAATTCACTCAACCCAATCTGCATTTATTAAAGGTAGGGACATTTCTGATAATATAACTATGGCCTATGAAATTTGTCATGAGTTGTTTCATAATCGCCTCGTGGTGGCTTTCTTGCTAAACTTGATCTCAGAAAGGCTTTTGACTCTATTAATAGGGAAGCTCTTTTGCATAGGCTTTACTCCTTTGGGTTTCCATCTAGATTTATAAATTGGGTGAAGGCATGCATAACTGATGTTCCTTTCTCTATAACTCTAAATGGGGAAATTAGAGGTTACTTTTCATCCAAACATGGGCTTCGACAAGGATGCCCTTTATCACCTTTTCTCTTTACTTTAGCCATTGACACCTTTTCTTGCTTAATTGATAGAGAAGTAAATTTATTCTGATACTGACCTCTTATTGTGGGACATGCAAGATTTCTCACTTGCTCTTTGCAGACCTTCTTGTGACCTGTGGTGATAGCCTTTCGTTGGATCCTTGAAACATTGTCTAGAAAGCTTAAAGAGATATACGACTTGTGGTTAATCATGATAAATCTAGTATTTATTTCAAAAGGTTCTAAAGAGGTGGAAAGACTTTGTAACATTATTAATATATCTCAGGGTGTCTTTCCAATCAAATATTTGGGGCTTCCCCTCACTTTGGGCTCTCCAAAAATTATAAACTTCACTAGTCTCTTTGATAAACTTCAAAGTTGGTTAGCTGGTTGGAAATGCAAATTCTTGTCCCTTGGAGGAAGATTACAATTACTTAGATCTTCGGTAAACAATTTGATTTCTTACTGGTTTAGATCAATGGTGATTCCTAAGGTGTCTTAAAGAGAATTTATTCTCTTACTTCTCATTTTTTCTATCACAATGGTGATCTAAAAAAACTTACAACTATCTTATGGGACAAAACCTCTCGGCCCAAGGAAAAAGGGGGTCTTGGATTGCTCTCGCTTTCCTTAATGCTTTATGTAAGATCAAACTTATGTGGAAGACACTCAAACACAACTCCCTTTTGCTATTTGGTGTGAAATATGGATCAATTTGGAGCACATCTATTCGTAAAATCTCCCCAATGTGGAAGGAATTGAAAATATATGCAAATCGTTTCCATGACAAAATAACCTATCACATTGGGGATGGAAAAACTTTTAGTCTTCTATCGGATCCTTGGTGTGATAGTAAAACAATGATTGAAGCATCTCATTCCAATGACAGAAATTTTTGGTCCTTATATAATGATAATAAGCTTTGCACATTTATACAGGATGGTAAATGGAGTTTGCCTACACAACTTGAGGTTGAATATCCATTGCTATTTGCTACTATTGTTTCTACTAAAATTACAGGAGGAGAGGATTGGATTGCATGGGAGTCCAAATGTTCTCCAACAACTTCGATTTTAAAGGAGCACTTTTGAAAATTTGCCTTGTAAATTGGTATAAATGTATTTGGTTCTCGTTGTGCTATTAATTACTCTATCTATTGCTTGGCATATTTGGGTGGTTTAAAGACCTCCGATTCTTGGTTAAAAGAGGGATTTGCACTCAAACGGTTTGTCGCTTTTTGTAATCAACCCGAAACCCATGCACACCTCTTCTTTGAGTGTCCATTCTCCATGCACTTGATAAGAAGGATTCTTCCGAATGGCAATTTTTATTTAATACAATCTACTTTGCAGCAAGTTCTGAATAACTTAGCACCCAATATGCACAAAATGATTACAAAACTTCACTACCTTTCAGTTTCTGTTTTAGTCTATTGTATTTGGCGTGAAAGAAACAATAGGTGTATCTCTTGCTCTGCTTCTTCCATCATTGCTTTAATTGATCATAAGGGATCGATAGCATTTAAAGTTGCAAGATGGAAGATTAATGACCTGGGCAAGTGTTCTCGGACTTATTTCCGGGTTTGGCTAAACAACTAATTTTGATCGATTTAATGTTGTTTAAAGCCTTTACATTGTCTTTGGTGTGTCTTTGTCTTTGTCTTTGGGTATCTTTGGGTTCATTTGGACGATGATGACACTAATTCTACCCATTTGTTGGGTTCTGGACTTATTTGGTTTGAAGCAACTCATTTTGATCGATTTAATGTTGATTAAGAATTTTACGTTATCTTGGTTGTCTTTGGTCTTTGTCTATGTTGGGTTTCTTTGGGTTATTTGGGATGATGACACTAATTCTACCCATTTGTTGGGGTGCTCTTGGCTTTGCTCGGTTTCTAACACACTTGGTAGAAAATTCTATTGGAAGGAATGTGATAGTCTTCTTTATTGCATATATGTTCTATTCGGGTTGGATTTGTTTTGGATTATTTGATGTCCAGTCAATCATCTCTATACATCTCTGACAAATCTATTTTTTTTGGTCTTGTCCATGAGCTTAGGCGGTATTTTATTTTTATTTACTAACTGTTTGAGCATTTGCTTTCTTTTTGGGAAGAGCATAATGTTGTTCCTTTCCTTTCTTCTTTATAGTTTCTCGGAGGTTGTTTTTTTTTTTTCTTCTCTTTTGGTGTTGCTTGTCGATTTCACTGGTTGAAGTCACCTTGTAACATTGTAATTATCTCTTTTTTGGAATACAATTGAGCTAAGGCTCTCAAATTCTCCAAAAAAAAAAAAATCCTAAAATCTAGGTCCAAGAAGAAGGAAGAAATGAAGACACTCTGAAAGAGTGGAGTATACAAATGAACCACCTGCTCAACATTATCAATAGTAGAAGTCATGAGGAATATTGCTTAATGTCAGTGACAGAAAACCATTACAGAGGCAAAAAATAAATGTCTTTGAGTTAATCGAAAGAGGAGAAAAAACATATAAGGAAGAAAACACACTATTTGTGAATGATGCTACACTAGTTCAAGCACATACTCCTTTAAGATTATCATAAACTAACTAAACAATCAGTCAGGCATGTAAACTTTATGTCCAAGCTCCAGATTGTTAAGTCAGAGGCAGAAGATGAAGGTGAATACTACTCGCTTGCCTACTAAGCCACTTACATCAAGGAGGAATAATACTAAAGTCTCTATTCGGGAAGAAAATTATTCAATAGGAAAGAGGAAGTTGCAACATTGAACTAAAATCTCAACTAAAATTGGCTGAAATTGGCTGAAATTCGATGTCGAAATCAACTAAACGATCTTTGATCGCAAAACGTACTGCATCGTTGTCTAAAGTGATAGATTTATCTAAATTAGGTACCCATATTGCATGAGATTGTTGCACGAAGAATTTCATTGAAATGAGCACTAAATTTGAGGCATATGAAATTCTAGGCATATAAAAATAATGAATGTAAGAAAAAGAGAGAAAACAAGCACTTAAAAGATAAAACGGCATCAATTAAATTAAAATTAAAATTAAAGTTAAAATTAATTTATATTAGATAGTTGTTTAATCTAATTACTATCGTTATAAATTATATATGTATGTTTTTGAATATTGATTTTATATGAATTAATCTAAACAAATTAATTTATATTAAAATTTATATATATATATATATATATATATATATATATATATATATATATATATATATATACAATTTCATGAGATATGGCTTTCATGCACATTTAAATTTCAAAACATATCATGTATTGATATATTTCTATTTAAAACCCATATATCTCTCATAGCCAAGTAAATTAATCCATTGTATTTATCAACTTTAGAATTTTGTCTTATATACATGAATATATAAGTTCAAAGCAGATTTATTATCATTTATATAATAATTAATTGATTGGTTGAATATATATATATATATATATATATATATATATATATATATATATATATATATATATATATATATATATATATATATTCAACTAATCTGCTTTGAACTTATATATTCATATATAAATAAAGTTGACAAATAATGGATTAATAGTTTTAATAAATATATCAATATGTTTTGAAATTTAAATCTCATAATTGCCATCCTCGGATTCTCACCTCCAATCCCAGAATTTCCGGATACGCGTACACTGCAGCTGACCGAAAACATGTTCCTGTCTCACCTCCCACCGTTTTTCCTCATTTCAAAAGAAAAATAAAAAAATAAAAGCACCCGACATTCTACACAACTTCAATTTATCGCAGGCTAGTCCCCATATTCTTGTATTCATTTTACACGAGCAGCGGCTCTTTCCAGCTCTTTTGTGAGCTCCTCCTCCCTCGCATTCCTTACTCCCACAACAAACTCCTCGCTTCATCCCGTCGTCAGCTTCATGCAATTAATTTCCGGTCTTCCCAACTCATGCACCGCCACAGCCTGCAACGCTCCTTTCCCTACTGGACCCAAGCCGGCGCACTCCCAATTCTCCACGCTCGAGGCTGCTTCGTAAACACCTCTCTCTCTCGTTTTACCGTTTTTAAGTCTTCTTTGCTTGAGGGCAAAAAAGCCGGATGCTCGTGCTAGGGTTCGCGTCGGGGCCTCTCTCCTCACCTTGCTTGCTCCTCCTCCAGTCGCCTCCTCCTAATTTCGCTCTTCGATTGGCTTTTTTTTAGTCGACCTCTGCCTTGCGGGGTTGAGGCTCGTTGATGGTGATGGACCACACCTCTTTCTCTGGTCCTTCTTCTAAGGCTCCCAATGGCCTCTCTAAGCAGGGACCTAGTCTTTGGAAGGAATTATTACTAGCACAAAACGAGAAGAGTCAAGCCCTTCCACTATCTTTCATCCCATCCGATGACCCCGAAGTTGCAATCTCTGAAGAGGAACTTTCTGCTGGACAGCAAGAATGGCAGTTGTCGCTTATCGGGCATGCCATCGGGAAAAGGCCTTATTATGGCTCCCTCCTTGCAGCCATCAGGAAGAGATGGACCTTCAAGGGTAACCTAGATCTCCTTACACTCGAAGGGGATTACTTTCTCTTCAAATTCACCTGCCAAGAAGACTGCAATTTGGTTTGGGATAACGGGCCATGCTTCCTAAATGGTCGTCCGTTCGTGTTTCAGCAGTGGTCGTGGGATTTTCGACCAACTAAGGAATCCATCTCCGAACTTCCCATCTGGATCAAAGCCGAATTTCCCGCTTTGCTGCTGGAACGAATCCGGCTTTTCCAAAGTAGCCAGTGGCATTGGTATCCCCTTGGCAGTCGACAATCTCACGACCACAAAGGCCAGAGTCACCTTTGCAAGGATTTGCGTACAGATTTCTACTTCATCCCAACTCCCTGAGGTCATTCCTATAAACCTAAACGGGAAGAAGTTCTCTCAAAGCATTATTTATGATTGGAAGCCTTCGGCTTGCTCCAAATGTAACACCTTCTCCCATGACAATCACTCATGTCCCTCGAACCCAAAGCCTCCAACTAATCCAGGGTCGCAGCAGAAGCCGTGTTGCAATCAGGGGTAATCAGCATAGTCGTATGCCTAATTCTACTACAATGCCTATGGAAACCTCCTCCCTTCACAATCCATCGACCTCCATCCCTCCCACTGACATCCATAGCCGTGACACTCCTACTGGAGACTCCATCATCCCTCCCCCTGCTAATAATACCATCAATGATCTTAACCACTCCCCTATCCTTTCTCCTTCTCTTGAAGAACTTGTTCAGGAGGAAACAATCACATACCAGGAACATATTGCTTCGGCAAAAGTAGACTCTTTTAGAGATCAGCAAACTGTTGGGGTCCTTACACGATCTGCAGCAGTGTCTCCAAACAAAATTTATCCCTCGGCGGCAAATGATAAACTCCCTAGAACTCCTGCGAAAATTCAGGATGGAGAACACTCTAAAGCTGCATCAAACATTCATCTCACTACCAACAAAGGTAAGAAGAAGGGCAGGAAGCCCTCACCCTCCTCCTCCCAATGATCTATCCAACCTTGGGTTGTTGGAACGTCCGAGGTCTTGCGGCTCCGGGCAGGAAACAAGATTGTTTAAGAGTTATTAAAGACTTCAATCTCGATATTTTGTGTCTGATCGAAACCAAAATACAAAGTCAGTCCTCGACTCCCTCCTCAAACCTACTCAATTTCAATATGTTCCCCTCTGAAGAAAGTGTATCTAATTTCGGGTATGCTTCTGGTGGGAGAATTTGGATCAAGTGGCGTAATGATCGTGTGGCTTTCAATCCTATCACTATCAACAAGCAACTAATTCATGGGTATGTCTCTTTTCCGGGAAATCTCCCTTTCCTTCTCACCTGTATATATGCAGAAAATGAAGCTAAGCTTCGACTCACCTTATGGAATGATTTGAAAATGCTCTTCGTAAGGACCCTTGGATTGATGGGGATTTCACGATTCTCTCTGCAAGGAGAAATCTGGAGGTAATCTGACTCCTTTCAACAGCTCTCTGGAATTCAAGGACTGTGTAAATGAATGTGAGTTCATCGAACTACCTAGCACAGGTCTTTTTTTTACCTGGTCTAATCAGCAGATTGATAGACCTATTTTTTCTAAATTGGATCGGGTCTTATGCAACTCAAGCTGGTTGGATTCCTTTCCATCTTCCTACTACAATGTTCCCCCACCTCTTTCATCTGATCACTCCCCTCTAGTTACCTTTCTAAATTCTGTTACTCCAACTGCCCATCGCTTTCTTTTTAAGAATCATTGGATTGTTGAGACCGATTTCATGGCTGCAGTCGCTCGTGCATGGGGTATATTCATTCATGGTGATCCTCTTTACATCCTCTCCAAAAAACTGAGCTTTGTCAAGAGTGCTTTAAAATCTAGATATAGGGAGATTGCTCCTCTAGAGAATCAACTTTTACTTGTGCAGGCTGAGCAAGCAGAAATTATGAGTAAACTGGATGATGATCCAAATAATCCTTTTTTACTTTTAGATGCTAAGGAAATCAAAGCTCGATACACAGATCTTAACATTAAGGAAAGCATATGGATAAAGCAAAGGGCAAAGGCACATTGGCTAGTTCATGCAGATGATGATCTAAAATTTTTTGTACCAATCGACAAAGAACGGAAAAGTGCAAATCTTATTAGGGAATTACACGATGAAGGTCGATATATGACCAAAACTCCATCATAATCTTCGTATTTTTTTATTTATTTAACTCGGTTCACTTAACCTTCACAGTGAATTTCCCCTTGGGAGTTGCCTTTCTCCTCAGTTGAACTTGAGGAGATAATCACCGATCGAAATATTGCACTTAAAAGTATAAGTGAAAATAAGGCCGGACCGGATGGCTTTAATTCAAAATTCTATCTTGCAACTTGGGATCTCACTGGAAAAGCATTTCTTAAAAGCCCACTGCTTTTCAACTCTTTCAAACTCCCCAAATGCTTTAAACACACCCTCATCACCCTCATACCTAAAGTTAAGCACTCCTCCAAGATTATGGATTTTCGGCCAATTTCCCTATGCAACACTTTCTACAAGGTCATAGCCAAGGTTCTAGCTTGCTGATTTAAGAAATTCCTTCCCTTGATTGATCAGAATCGCTTTTATAAAGGTAGGGATATTTCGACAACATCACTATGGCTTCAAATATGTCATGAATTATCATCCAACAATAACAATCCTTTTAGCCAAATTTGATTTGAAAAAGGCTTTCGATAAAGTCAACAGGGCTTCTATTATTCATAGACTCAGATACAAAGGCTTTCCTGAGAAGTTTGTCAAATGGATTGAAGTCTGTATTATGGATACCCCTTTCTCTATAGTTCTAAATGGCTGTATTAAAGGTTTTTTTCCTTCCACAAATGGATTAAGACAAGGATGCCCCTTATCACCATTCCTCTTCACTATTGCAATGGACACTTTATCTTGTCTCATAAATAGAGATGTTGAACTTGGGCTATATAACCCTTTCTGGTCAGAATCTCCCACTTGTTGTTTGATGACTTTTTTTGAAGCTTCTTTCTCACCATAAACTCCCTCAAGATCAACCTTCAAGCTTTGGAATCTTATCTTGGGCTGGAAATCAACATCTCTAAATCTTCCATATATTTCTCTAAAAATTGTAGGAAGATTAATGAATTGAGCAATATCCTGAACATCGCCAAAGGTACTTTCCCTATCAAATACCTTGGTTTACCCTTAAGCTGTGGCAGAATCAAGATGGCCAATTTCAACCCGTTATTTGATAAACTTCATAAGTGGTTAGCCGGATGGAAAAGCAAATTCCTATCCTTAGGGGGCAGGTTACAATTGATTAGATCTTCTGTGAATAGTTACCTCTCATACTGGTTTCGCTCTATGGCTATCCCAAGTGGCATCATCAAGCGTATCTGTTCATTTACTGCCAACTTCTTCTACCACTCCGGGGAAGTAAAGAAATTACATATGCTTTCCTGGGCTCGTACTACTCTTCCAAAAAATAAGGGTGGCATTGGTCTTATTTCTGCTTCATCTCTGAATCTGATGAATAAGATCAAGATCTTATGGAAGGTTTGTGTCGGAGAGTCTTTGTTTGCTAAATGGTGTAAGACTAAATATATCTCTATCTGGAATTCCACCCTTCACCGATGCTCCCCTCTATGGAAAGTGATCAAGGAAACTGCAATCAAATATAAACACCATATGACTTATCACATTGGTAATGGCTCTGATTTTTCCCTTCTCTATGACCCATGGTGTGGTGGCAACTCACTCTACAATATTATGGGTTCAAGTCATCATAAACTCCTTCGACTCCCTGATAACACACCCCTTAGCTCCATCATTATAAATGGCACATGGGCCCTTCCTGCAGTGCTCTCGTCTGTTTCTCCACAATGCTTAAACCAGGTTACTTCTCTTTCTGTTTTGGGGGGTAATGATCATATTATGTGGAATAATTCCAAGAACCCAACCAATTTCAATTTCAAAGATGCTGTGTATGAATCCCATCCTACTATCGGTTGGAGCAAGGGTATTTGGTTTAAGGGGTATGCCATTAATTTTTCACTATACTGTTGGATGGCTTACCTAAACGGGCTGAAAACTTCTGATAATTTAGCTAAGAGGGGCCTTGGGATCAACACTTCCTGTGTTTTCTGTCATTCACAACTGGAATCACACTCTCATTTATTCTTTGAATGCCCGTTTTCTATGAAATTGATTAGATCACTTCTACCAAATGGCCAATTTTTTTTGATGCAATCAACACTCCAGCAAATACTGAGTTCGGTGGAAGATACAGAACATAAAGTGCAGAAAAAACTGAATTTCTTGATTATTGCTGCTACTGTTTACTCTTTGTGGAGGGAAAGGAATAATCGACTCTTCTCTCTTACCTCTATACCTTTCTCCTCTCTCTGTGAGTTGATTCGGAAGAGAGTGGCTGCTAAACTTCTAAGGTGGAAGTGTAAAGAATCATGGCCTGAAGACGTTCGAAATCTGATCCAGCAATGGAGAAGATTTGAGCCACCTTAGATCCCCCCTCATTTCATCCCCCGTTTGAATCTGATGGTTTCTAAAGAGAATTGGACTATGATGATCATTGCTCTTTGGAGGGTCCGGTTTGGATGGCCTTGAACCGGTTTGCCTCTCTTTCGCCTCACTGACAAATACACGACTGTGGATGCAAGGCAACCGCCGGACCTTCATTTTGCTGGTTTTCATTCCAGATAAGCAATCTTATTTGATTTCAGTATTGGGTTGATCTGAGTCCATTGCATTCTTGCAGCAGTTCTTTTTCTTTTGTGATTCTCGTTTTTTTCTTCGGGTGTTGGTGGTATAGGTTTTATTTACTGTCTCTCCTTCATTCTGATTCTGTTATCAGGTTGAGGTTATTTTGGGTGTTGATGGTATAGGTTTTTTATTTTCAGTTTCTCCTTTATTCTGATCTTGATATCAGGTGGAGGTTATTTGTCCATTGACCCGTAGCCTTTTGTAATTGTAATTCGTTTACTTACTTTTGGAATTAAACTGGGCAAATGCCCTCAATTTCTTCCAAAAAAAAACACCTCTCTCTCTCTCTCTCTCTCTCTCTCTCTCTCTCTTTCTCTCAGGTTTACAGAAAGCACAAAAAAGCTTTATTAGTTTATTTTGTTTTGTTTCCCTCTTCAGCCAACTTCTCTCTTCCCCTTGCCCTCACTCTCTCGGGTTTACAGAAAGCACAAAAAAAAGCTTTATTCTTTTTTTTTTCTTCTTCCCTCCGCAGCCGACTTCTCTCTTTCTTTCCTTTATCCTCTCTCTCTCTCTCTCTCTCTCTCTCTCTCTAAACCGAGAGACATACTTTTTTTTTCCTTCTTTATTTTAAAAAAATAAATAACAATGCCAAAAAAAACAGAGAAACAGTAAATCCCCAAATTTGAGATGATATTTAGTAGGAGGACCTCTATCTCTTATAAATTTATTGAAATTTATTGATTATGTAATTAAGAAATTTTAAAATTTAAATCTTAATTACTCTTTTAATTAATTTGATGATTACTATTTTAAATAGTAAAAATTAATTAATTTAATTTTATTAATCATTAATTAACATAGAGATGATGAGAGAGAGTGATTAGGGTCTCTTTCCTAATTATTTTTCCAAATCCATCTCATTAGATAGAGTTGATTAAATCATGAATTCATTAAGAGTTAATTAATTAATTAATGGCCAAATCAAATCAAATTAAATTACTAATCTCTTCAGATAATCAATGTTTAATTTAAGTGTTCCTCTTTATGTGTTCAACAACATAAAAATCTTTAAGAAAATTATGATTAACCCATAAGTCAATTTTACTGCTTTGTGCTCTAATTGTATAAAAATATAATGTAATGTGTGAGATTAAAAAAATTACATAATATAAGTACCGTATACTCCTATCTTGATGTGATAGAGAAAATATGTTCCTTTCGTGTAGGTTTCAAGATCGTATACACGACTTTCTTACATGTGACGACGCTCTTAATGCACCACCCATCTACACTTTTTTTTTTTGTAGGTGTATAGTTCTCATGACTCCCCATTTATGGAGGTGACCCGAAATGCTGCAGAGTAATGTCAAAAAATACACATACATGGGACTTAAATTTCACTAAGTGAACAAACCTATGATATTAAATCAAATAAGAGATAAAAAATTGCAAGATAAAATTAAAATGAAAATAAAATGACTTATATAAGACTTGAGAAGCTTAGTTGAGATCACTAACACAACCAAAAAAAAGAATTCAACTCAAATTCCCAAACAAAATTTTATGTGAGAGTTGAAAGTGAATTAAAAAATGGTGAAAATGAACTCACATCCCTTACTATAATGAGAAGAAGGAACCTCTTATGGGCCCCGCATCCTTAAAGAGTAATATAAGAAAATAAAAAAGGATCCTTTCATGATAGGGTTTTAAATAAATACATACTACTCATCTTTTGATACATGTTTTCTTTCTCTTCATATACATAGATTGAAAGATATGCAAGAGTTCTAAAAATAACTTTAAAGCAACACACATCACACGTACTTCGAGATGTCACATTCAAATTAGTTGTATCAAAATATATGCAAGTCAATGAGATTACCCATGCGCATTGAGATAATATTATGTTTACAAATTATATATTATCATGCATACAAATAATTTGAAAAGATTGATACTTGCACGTATTACAATGTGATTTAATACTCAAATTATTGCAAGAAACTTAGCATTGTAAATTAATTGAGCGTACATATCATGAGAAGAAATAGATTCAAATATAGTACTTCAAAGAAGTGTGCAAATACTCTCAAGGGATTTACATATTTCACGAGGAATGTCCTAAGTCTAGCCCCAATTGCCTTGTAAAATGTGCAAATTTTTTAAATTTTACAAAACTAGATAGAATTGAAAATGAACTCGACTTGGGCCGCTTTATCTATATGGTAAAGTCGTAAGTCTCACATGCTCAATCTAATTCTCCTAGTAGGGATAGGAACTAACATAATTGATTATGAGTCTAGTATTTTATCATTAAGAGAGTAATTTTATTTTACATTTGCATACGATCATCAAAGATCTTAATAGAATAATTTCTTATTTAAAATCTTAAACTCTGTTTTGATATGAAAAATACAATCACAAGGTTTTTATTGACCGATCTTCTAAGCAAGTATTGAGTAGTATACCCAAGATGATGATGATTGTATTGATTGCATATTTCAATTTCAATTAGAGGGGATCCATTTTAAAAATTAAATTATTAAATTGCAATGCGAATATGCAAATCATTCACATCGCGATGATGGCTATGTTGAATGAAAATTTCAACTGGAGATGATACTTCTATTAAAATGTATTCATAATTTCATATCAATTGACTTAAATCAAATATCAATTCAAATGCAAAATTTAATATGTTATTCAATTATAAATGCTTAAAAGAAATTTATCACATAATACTTAAAGCAAAATAATTCATCCACTTTCCGCAACCGTTTATCGAAGGTGACAAATCAGAAAAACTCTAGCTTATAAAAGAGACAATGTCAAATCAAGTACACAATTATATTTACTCTTAATTAATCTAGGACATAAATGTCTTTTATCCACGGATTTGGCTAATAGCCCATATATGACGCGGTTATGACGATCCTCGACGTGGTTCTCAACCAAATGACACCATTATATTATGGCCATGACAATAGTTCGTATGTTCCACAATGACTCTGTCCTTTGAGTTGTGAATCATATGGTACACTTGATTGGTCAAAAGGTCATCTGTTAGTTAAGGTGGACTTAAACTTGTCTCCTTAGATAAACACCACCCCAGATTTATAAGGTCCCCTTGGACGACACAACTCATGGTGCTAACAAGGATCCTCCAGTCAAGTTGAGTTGACTACCTCTTTTGACTATGTAGACTATGGACCACGACAACTCGGGATGATAAAACCATAGGATCTTGATTGGGCACGTCATCATTGCCCCAACCATCCACTTTAAGTTAAATAATGATGATTTTCATAAACCCAAATTATATAGCTCCACATGCTACTACTATATGTTAGGCATTTAGCGATCTAACAACTCATAACATTGAGAGGGGTAATTAATTATATGTACTTGCGCCTATAGGAAACCTGAAACCAGATCTAAAGTCCTCACAAAACAAAGACAAAATCTCTAGGTAGTGTCGTATCTACTGTTTCATCTACCTTCTGAAAATTTGACTGACATAAATCAAACTCTCTTGATCGAGAGGTCGGTGGAAAATTTTTGGAGCTCGCAGATTTATAGCAACTAGTCGATTAAGAGAGTTTGATTTTTGGAGCTCATAGTTAATTACCCCTCTCATACGAGAGAACTTCCGATTAAGGTTAATCATTAGATTGCTAAATGTGTAGCGTATAGAAGCAGCATGTGGAATACATATGGAGGTCAACAGTTTAATAATGGTGGGTGGTCAATTTAGTCATTCCCTTGATATAAGTGGAGATTATATGACTAAGAAGATTGGGCACAAACATCATTGGTTATGAATGTTGGCATGCATTGGGCAATTATCGAAGGGAGATGTTAGGGAGTTTGGTGATGGTGGATGATTAGCTTGGTCATTCTATTGATTGAAGTGGAAAGTAGGTGATTGGAATGATGGGTGACAAACAATAATTGCTAACAAATGTCCATCATTGATAAGTGTCAGGCGACGTTCAACAAGAATGTTAAATGTCAAGCAACAAAGAGTGGTCATCTTGATCATTCCACTAGTATGTCATTGATTAGGTGAATGAGCAAATAGAGCATTAGCATTTGTGGTTGGCTGACCTTGGATTCTAGCTAGCGCCAAGTAGAGGTGATAGTGAGTCAATCTAGAGTTAATATGAGGATTGATCAATACAAACAATGATCAATGTTGAATGTGGGTCAAGGATCGCAAGAATATTTTTTCCTAATAAATGAAGAAGGTATTATAATGGAATATAGGAAGCTAGATTTATGTGAGATGTCTATTGTAGTTGTAGTACGAGTCTTGAGGTGTTAGATATGTCAATAATTGATGAGAAATAGTTGAGTTAAGCAATGGTGGGTGGGAAACACCTGAAGTTATTAGAAAAAGTAGTGGTAAAGTTGCTATAAAAGAAGTTGCTATCTAAAAAGCTATAATATGTATTACAATTTTTTATTTTAAAATTAATTCTAGTAGTTTTTCGCTTTAATTAATGGTTTAAGATCTGAAAATTAAATTAAAATTCGTACCTAATGAGATTAAATTTGTGAAACATATTATTTGACCTCTATTTTCCAATGTTAATGTTTGCATGTCTAAAAATACTCGCCTCTTCAAAAATTTATCAACTGAAAATTATTGATTTGGAGTAAATTGTGTGGCTTGATTTCTTGTTGGGTGTCAACATGACCTGTAAGATTTCCCCCAATTGCAATTTGATATGTATAAAAGCTTTGAACACCATTAACTGGAGCCTGGTAGTGTGGAAATTAAATCTAAACATTAAAAAAATAATCCTAAGTGTCTAAAAATGTCTAATTTGATATGCTATGGTCTGAAATGGTTCGATTGCCAACCATTGATGCCACTGGTAGTGACTACTTGAGACTCTTGTACCACGCTGGCTTATGTAGGAGATGTATATACGCTTTACACAATATATACTAATAATTTTTCACGTCAAGCTCTAATTTTCATCGGAAAGATACAAAATTATCCTGTAAGTAGGGGTATAAAAAATTGACCCAATAAATCCGGATTCAGGTTGATCCGAAAAAATTTTAAGTCGGAATTGACCTCCAACCCAAAATCGACTGATTATTCCCGCCATCCTGGATTTGACTTCGAATCGACCCAGAACTCAAACCGATCCATTTTATATACAACTTAATTGACTTCGATTTTGATTTAAAATATATAAATAGATCATTCGTGGATCGTCGCCAACGCACAAGACCGGATCGTACAAGTTTTGACTGCTTAATACGGTCGAAGAAGTTCTAAACCTATATTCTGCCAGCCAATAATTTATATTGACTAACCCATCCTGCAATCTCAATTAACACCCCTACCTAATGCATGGATCCACTGTCCTTTGTCACATGAATTTGTGAGACAGTGAGATTTTTTATTTTTCACTTTTTCAAATTACAAATTCTATAGAAAAAAGGATAAATCATTTCCAAAATTAACATCCAAGAAACGAGCGTTGGAAGTAGATGTGGTGGCGCACCATCAACAGAATGGTCTACGGATGAAAAAGGTCCATCAACTGCGGTTTTTATTTTTAATCTAGATTTTTTTTTCCTTTTCGTGTCTTTGATCAAATTTTTAATTCTGGGGGACTTTCACATGTGCGTACTTCTTCCGAAAATATTCGGTGTGAAATTACCTCATCTTTATATTTGAAAGAAAATTTCATTTTCAAAATTTTTATGCTAGAATTATGTGCATGCACCTTCACGAGAATGTAGGGATGAGGGGCGCAAGAGTCTAGTTGTCTCATTTGCCGGCTTCATAAATAACTCATGAATAGAACTTCATAAATTAATAATTCAAGATCAGCCCAGACTCGATTTATTAGCTCGAGAGTCAACTTATTTAATAAATATTATTATAAAATATACATAAAATATATTATTAATAATTTAAGTATATAATTATTAAAAATATTTAAAAATTATATCTTATTCTCTTATATCAAGTAATTTTATTATTATTATTATTATTATTATTATTATTATTATTATTATATTTCTAATTTTTTAATTATTTTTAGTATAATAATTATTTTAAATATAATTATTTTATTTCTTTCATATTAAATGATCTAGCTCAGGAGCCGGCTTGAACTCATAAAATAAAGTTCAAGCATGAACTCGATAAATTAATCCAGCTCAAAGGAAGAGTGACTTAGATTCGAGTCATTTTACAATAAAAATGGCAAAGGAAGTCCCTCTAAGAAAGATAATAATTTTTTTTTCTTTTTTTTGTGTCATTTGATTTTTTTTTTTTTTAATTTATGGGGTTTTTTACATGTAAGTACTCCCAAAAAAAATTTGGTCTGAAATTACATCATCTTTATATTTGAAAAAAATATTTTCAAATTTTTTATGCTGGAATTATGCTCATGGACAAATTTTTAAGACTAAACTAGTATTCAAAAAATTCTAAAATCTGTTTATGTATGTTTTACACATCATAAGCTTCCTACATAGGCTTTTTATTCCAAAATATTATCATTTGATTTTGATAGGAGAACAAATTTTAAAACTATGAAATTTAAATTTTTTTTATATAGTTTTTCTTAAAAATTCTAAAGTGATTTGTTGGTCGATAATTTAGGCATAGAAAAATTTGTTGACATTGATTTTCTATCTATCTTGGAGTTGTTGACAAGAAGAATTCTTGATTAGTGTATCCCCATAGATTTTGTGACTTCTAATCTAGGCTAGTTTCTTAAATTTGAGATGTGTTAGAAGAAGAAGATGGGTAGCATGCCGATTAAAAATAGAAAAGTGTCCACCATCACTAGTGATGCCATAATAATAATTCTAAAATTTATACTTGCTTAATGATGAAAAGTCCCTTGCTCTTAAAAGAAAAATCTAATAGAGGATGTTGTGCTCCTTTGGGATATATTATATTGCACAAGATGAATTTGCATGAAGACTTGAGGTTCTCCTCAACTCTTAAATTACATAAATAAATCTAGATCTTCACACTTTGTGGGGTAATTCAATCTCAATTTTTATTCAAAGTTATATTGATTTTCATTCATGTGACAGTCTTTGTAAAGGAGCATGTGGTGAGGTTGACTCAAAAATATTTATATCAAGTGTATATGTCCATATGTCATGTTCAAGGATGCGTCCCATAGTGATGCAACAAAAGATGGCTAAATTTCTCAAAAAAGATGTTTCAATGAATTGGTCTTTTTTTTTTCTTTATGAATGGTTGGCCATGCTAGAAGTGGGATAGATTGCAAGCGTTGTAGATTTTGATTCATATTAAAAAGGAGATATCAATTTTTTTAACTTTTTAGTGCTTGAGAATCTTCAATACAAATTATGATATCAACCAATATATGGTGGAGGACAAAATCTTTAGGTTAATCATTTTGTTTATATGAGGATGTCTTACACACTTAAATCAAAGATGTTCAAGAAGGTTTGGGAGGCGAGTTTCTTTCAAGGTGGGGAAGAGCAAGAAGAATATGATAGTGTAGCTATATCAAATTTTAATAAAATACATTGGCCTAAGAAGATTTTAAATTATATTTGTACTAGGTGTTTGAAGATAGATGAGATAAAAATTCACAACTATTTTTTTTTCTTGATTTTCTTAACTCTTATTCCAATTTATTACTTCTTCCAAACTTTATAGAAGGTGAAGCATAAGGTGGAGATAGATACTATCCTACATAATTAGAATTAGGGGTTTCTTAAGATCATGTTCTTCTGAGGTGAGCATGATCAAGGTGGGATGTTAAAGCCCATGAAGTAATGACCCAAGAAGTCTAGCTGAAAGGGTACTAAACTTAGTTAGAGATTTCATCAAAAGTTGGGTGATGGTGAGCATTCAACTTGATAATTTTTTTTTATTGTAGAAGAGATCAAGTACTTAGGAAGACAAGCATTGCACATCAATACCTAGAAGGTGTTGCATATTGGTCATTACTAAGTGTCAAGTAATAATCTATGTTGGGCGATAGACTTATTTTTCTCCTAATATGAGGAAAGATCAAGTGATCGAAATGATGAGAATTGAACATTAAAGGCTGTCAGATGTTGGTCATTTCCTTAATAGAAGGGGAAATCATAATGCATAAAATATGAGTCATGTGTCGCTGTCTTGCAGATGTTGAACTTGTCCTATTGTTGGCATTAGGTAAAAGGTGATAATGGACATCGACATTTGTTGATAACTGGCATTATACAATACCCAATGGCAGACAATGATGAATGTTGATATCATTTGATGGCTAGCATCAGGTTGGTCGACAGCATTGAGTTAGTTGACAGTCAATGTTCAACGATGATATCAAAATAGCTTGTCATGGCTAGTAGAGCATTATATTTCTATATAAATTCTAAATTTTAATATGCTAAAATATTTTTAAATATGGTCTATTTATGGATTTATAATAAGAGAATTTTGATTAATTCTACAGGAATCTTGTATACTCTATCAAATGGAACAAATAGGTGCCTCTTAATCATTTTACAAGCTTTTTAATGTCATAGTGGCTTAATGAATTCAATGTTGAGTGATTTTGGATTAGTCAAATCCATCGTATCAAAATACTCATTTTAAAAATAAGCACACAAATTTGGAGTATACTTGACTTGTATGATCATAAGAAAAATTTAATTACACTTTTAAGTATTTGATTTAATCTAAACATTCTTGTCTATTTTTAAAATTTTTAACTCTAATAGTTTATTCAAAAATTACACGCATATATGTGTGTGTGTGTGTGTTTGTGCATACGTGCACGCACACATATGAGTGTTTACTATCTATTTAAACATGATCATACAATGCTATTAAGTATTAAGTTAACATAATTAAATATGAATAACAATTTTTTTTTCATAATTCTAATTATCAGTAAGCCATAGGCTAGCTTGGGCATTGGGATTGAGGTGGGTGGACATGATTAACACATATAAAGTAGATCTGGGGATGAAAAAATATATTTAATATCATAAATAATTATATATTAAATTTAAAATAAAATAATAATATACATTGATAAATAATTATTAAGAAAATTATAATCACTATTAATAAAATTATAATGGAACAAAAAAATTTAGCACATATTCTTGCCTTAATTAGATGGGCTATGAATGACATTTTTGGTGAAAAGTTACAACAAAGCATCAAATACAACCAAATTATCATATGATTCCAACAGCCTTTTAGATACATTTGCATACATACCTCATAATTATATATTTACATATCTTATATTTAAATTATATTATTTACATAAATAACATATATATTTTCCATATCACTATAATTATTTTTTAATGAAATACTTTTTTTCATTTATAGAAAAATGCTATATATATATATAAATATCAAAATTGTTGTTTAATTATATAAATTCATAAAAGTTTTATGATATATATATATGTAAATCTTCCATTAATTTAATAGTTCTAATGATGCCAAGCAATATATACATGATTGTTCATGTGATAATAGTTAATTATTAAACAAGATAAGTTGCAAGGGGAGCACCATTGTATAGGGCAATACATAATGCACATGACTAATTAATATTTTTCAGTATGTGGAATTGATGGCATATGTAGTTAATAATTAAGGATTTAGAAAATCAACTGTTCCAAAAATTTGATAAAATATCAATGATTCTAGTTGTTGCATGTAATAACCAAGTACTAATTTGTGTTATGATATACAAAATTATAGAAAATGTGGTTTAGAATATCTAATTCAAAAGTGATCTACATGATTTTTATAATTGATACATCATAAAAAATAGCTTATTAAACATAATATTTGGTATAAATTTTAAATCTTAAAGCATATATCTTTAATAATTTATCATAAGTCAATTGGTTTAGTAAAATGAGCTGAAGAATAAAAAGAAAGACTTGAATTGAATTTAAATAGGCTCATATTAACCACTCAAAGCATGCTTAGAATTATCTCAAAGGCTAAGGATGGATAAAATTTTCTCTAAATTCCACACACTCATAGTTGAAACAAGAGTCTCAATAAGATAAATTTGACAAGCTTAAGATTTCTTGATTTCAAGATTATTAAGACACTAAGATTTTTAAAATATTAATTATTAAGGATGGTCTATTTAGACTATCTATTTGTGTAGCTTAATTCCTAATAGGAATGATAAAAATACTCCCACAAGAAATCTAAATTATGGCCTTCTTCATACAAATTAAGTGAGAATATTTTAGTGGAGAGAATTCCTAGAATAAGAGAATTCATGAGTTATGGCCATTATTTGGAACCTTAATTGTTCCTGTTTGAGATTTCACCAATCCAAACTTCTTATTTACTAGTAACTTGGTCTTCCTTCAAGCTTGGAGGACAATGGAATTGATCACCTTTCAAAGTCTAATATTATTTTGCCATCACCTACTAGTCATCGCATGCCATCAATTGTCATCAATGTCCTCAATCACTTTTATCAAAATTAATGTTCACCATTGATTAACATCATTATTTTGTTTGTCCTTCATAGTAATTCATCACCTTTTACTAGGGGTGCAAATGAACCGAGTGTTCGACAAGCTACTCATGGCTCGGCTCGATTAGAGCTCGTTCATGTTCGTTTGATTAACTAATCAAACGAGCCTAAACACCTTTTTAAATACTCGATTGCTAAATGAACAAGCTTGAACAACTTGTCGTTCGGTTCATTTATGTTCATGAACATTATCATTTAACACTTGCGAACAAGCTCGCTAAAAAGCTCGATTATGGCTCGATTACGGCTCTATTGAGGCTTGTTTATGAACAATATTGTTCAAATTATTATTTTTTTAGGCTTAATAAGTTTTATTTGATACAGCTCATGTACATTTCTCAACAAGCTGCTCACGAACAAGCTTGATTAAGGCTTGATTAAAGCTCATTTATTTTATTAAATGAGCTGCTCGTTAACAAGCTCGATAAGCCAATTTGAACTGAGCTCGTGAACAAAGTCGAATCGAGCTCGAGCTCGATAATGATAAACAAGCTCAAGCTTGAACACTATTCTTAAAAGCTTGAATCGAGCTCGAACTCGATAATATTAAACAAGCTCAAGCTTGAACACATACATGCTCGGCTCGGCTCGGTTTGTTTGCAGCCCTACCTTTTACTACTTTCAACCATTCTTTACTAACCTTATAGGAGGCCAAACCTATACTTCAAGCCTTATATCCCCATCTTCTTCAACAATAGAAAAAGGAGAGGACAAATATACATACATGAGAATAAAAATTTATCCATCATACATGAGAATATCAATGCACTTTTGATTGGGTCAACTATCTCAAGGATAAAATGGGCATTTGTAGAAAGCTAAGGACAATCATAAATGTAGGAGTTGCATAAAAGCTTCATTTATGTAAGTAAACTATGAGTTACATAAGATATTATGGCATTGGAGGACTTCAAATTATTGACTATTATGGAGGAGGAGAAAAAAATATCTCTAAGATTAAGTATCATATGGCCAACTCTCTTGGATCCATACTTATGGAGATGAAAGATGAAGAAGCAAATAATTTATATTATATATTTCATGCAATTAAGTGGTCCTCACAAATTTCACGTAGGTGACTTTCATATGCTTATGTAATCGTTTGTATTCTTTATCTTTTTCAAATACTTTATCAAGTTAAAATTTCACGTAGATGATTATCTTTTACTTTGTTTGATAGAATATTTCTATTCACCTCTCTTGTAACCCTTAACAGTTAATATTAATACATATTACTTTAAATTAATATTAATATTAGTACTAATAATAATTAATATATATATATATATATATATATATATATATATATATATATATATATATATATATATATATATATATATAATTTAATTTTAATTGAGTACAACTAATAATTTATTAATATATCATTAAAATTTAATTATAATTTATTAAATATAATTATAATTTTATAGTTAATTGATTTTAACTAATATAATAATTAATATTATTTTTAATATAATTAAGTTAATTTTAACTATTTTAATTTAATAATATTAATGATTAATTGATATGCTATTATAAATTAAATATTATGAATATAATTATTATTTTAATATATTTTAAACTGAAATGTAATATGTTAGTCAATTATTTTCATATTTTTTTAATTATTATTTTTTAAATTTTAATAGACTTAAATTCTCAAATAATTTATCAAATATCTCTCTAAATTTAGCAAAATTATATATATATCCTATTTATATAATTCCTATTGAAAACAAGAGAACAAAATGTAAGGATGATAAATGTGCATTACCAATAGTATCCAGTTCTATTGAAGTAGATAGCATCCAGTTCTAAAACAATTTTTTAACCTCAACAAACGGGCTCGTAGCTGTGTGCATTTAACAATGCTAAGACCAGTCATCGACGTGGGCCAATATGAAGTCATCTTTATATATATCTAGGAATTTAGACATCACTGATACACTTTCCTACACCATAATAAGCTCAAATATGATATAGTAAAAATAAAATATAATTATTATTATAGCATTTCTATATCAGACCCAATTTCTTGAGTTCGAATTTTAACGAGAGCACCAATGATATATATCCAATTTCTTGTATTGAATCCAATTAAATAATTGAGTCTGACCCAAGCCAAATGATTCGGTTCGAACTTCTCGAGTGGAATGAACCCAGAGTAGCTCTGAGTGGGAATTCGGTGTTTTCACGTTGGATTAGCGCCTTTCTTCCTTAGCTGCTGGATCTAGCACTTGGATTATGTTCTTTTGTGCTGAGTCTTGAACCGTCCGATCTGTCTTACTCTCTTCTCTGCCCTTGGATTTGTATTTCGAGTAAGCGGTTCTTAATTTCCTTTCGGTGATAAGGGATTCCACGTGTCTCTAACAGCGCGGATTGATCTCTTATCTTGATCTGTGCTCCTTGGATTGAATCTGTGCCCTTGATTCAAAACAGGGATTGTTTCGTGGCCGTGTGATGAAGCATCTGAGGGACGTTAGCTTTAACCCTTTCTTTGTTTGTTTCCTTCGACGAATTGTCAATTACTCGAGAGGGAAGAGGGGCGGATGGAGAGGAGGGTTCTCTGTTGGCGGCGGTGGTTCCGGTGAATAAACCAGAGAAGACTCGAGAAGGGAGAAGAAGATGAAGAAAAAGAAGAAAAAGAAGAAGAAGATAAGTTTCTTTCTGAAAATATTGATTACTCCTCTGTTTGTCTTTCTCTCCCTATTTATACTATTATATCTTCTGATCTACTTAGTTCTAATGTTTCTTTTACAACTGTTTTCTGTTTCTTCTGTTAGAGTAGAATGTTCTTGCAATTTTTATCTCTGATGACCTTTCTTGAATCTTGGTATTTACATCAGTAGTTGATCATCAAAAAAAGCTCTGAAATACTTTGTTCTAGTTGCTTTACTCTTGTTGCTGTATATTTATGATTCTGTAATAACTGTTATTCTTGTTATGCTCTCTGTTGATCTTTCTATGATGTTTAATTTGAGATTATTATTGCTGTTATAGTTGATATCATCCAATCTATTATTTATTATTGCTAGAATACTATATTGAATTAGTTCTAGAAATACTTTGCTTCTTATCATCTAACGTCTGTTATTATTAATTTTCTGTAGAAAACTTGTATTTTAACATTCAATTGAGTTATATTCTATAATTTCTTTTTTATACTATAACTCTATTGTAAATGATGAATGTATGTTATAATTTGGCTCTTAGAAGATTTTGAGTCATTTCACATTTACATACATACCACACAATGATTATACATTTAAATATCCAACTCCTAAATTTTAATATTTATATAACTAACATCTAAATTTTTAATATCACATTAAAAATACTACTATCACTATTTTTTTAAAAACAAAATACACTTTATCATAAAGAGAAAAAAATTACAATAAATATAAATATCAAAATTTAAGGATTATATATGTAAATGTATAAAAATTATATGGCATGCATGTAAATCATCAAAACCAAATATGATAAATAATATTCTTCTTAAACTATTATAAAAAAAAAAATGCATGAAAAACTTTCCCTAGTTGGTGTTGCTAATGAAATAAGCACAAGCAGGAGATAAAAAGTTGTAGATCACATTGAGCATTGCTTCAATAAAGGAACCCCTAATAAGATCATTTTTCACCAAGTCCTTTTCCCATTAAGCTTTACAGAGAAGGCTTACCAAAACTTTACATAATCATGCTCTTTCAAAAAGCTTCGAGTATACATCAAAAAAAAGTGCAGAGTAACAAAAAAACAGGGCAACTACGAAGCAGACAGAACTGGTTTCACAACTGCAGTAGCCCCTTTCCTTCACCAACAATATCGTCATCACTCAAATAAAGCACATCAATCGGTTCAATGTTCTTAGTGCTGTTGTGATCTCTGTTCCAGTTCCTCTTCATTCAAGGCAGACGTCACAGGTTTAATGGTTAATTCTGCATCGATTGAGCTCTGTGAGTCCTTCGGAGAGTCAGGCTCAACAGATTTGTTGCTTGCTGAGTTACCTCGCCGAGTTAGGATAAGATAGTGGGCTACTGATTTGTATCCAAGGATTCGGACCTGGGTGAAGTATCAAGGAGAGGAGAAAAGATTGGTATAACCAAATCTTTAGCTAATTATAGAGAAATTATTAGGTGAGGAGAGCATACTTAGAGCTGTGTGTGTACATAATCAAGAGCTCAACACACACTTTATACATGTAGTTCTACATACCTTGTCCTTACCTCATAAACTAACAATGCAGTAATTATATTCTTGAACAGCAGATTTGGTAGTTCCGCAGTGAAAATACAAATTCAGCAAAGTTAATAAAGGCATAGAAGACTCACTTTCTTGTATAAAGGGCCTGTTGGAGCCCAACCTTTCTTGATTCTACATAAACTGCAGTTGCAGATTCCCCGGCAAACAGGACAGATCCAACTGGGGTTCTTCATAACTTCTAAAACATTCTCACCATATCTGCATGAATTCTAAATGATTAATATCTACAGGCAGCTAATATGCATGGTTACAATATAAAAAGTTGAATGGATCACGGGACCTGTAAGAAAAAAACTAAACTTTTGTATACCAGATTTGGCACCATGAGAATAAATAAGGTCTCATTTGCTGGTTCACTCACCACTGTATAGTACCTTCATTCTACCACAAGAAATGCTACCCTTAAATATCAAGCATAATCCTATTAGAGTTAATAGATTACTACTGCAATATTGCCACATATGACTTGAATTTATGATAGGACTCTATAATATCTATTAATGTATAAATTCTATATGGAAGATATTCTCTATAATAGTGTGAAATGCTTAAAAACAAAAAATAGGAATTAGCGAATAGTCAAACCATAACAAGTATGGAGGTAAAGACACATTGGGAAAGCATAAATAAAGGAAAAAGTTGGATCATATTAAAATTCAAGAAAATAATGCTTTAACCTATAGAAAATATCAAATGCATTCAGGTAAATATTTGCAATAATTACGTGAGCATGCTAACAATTAAAGTAAAACATTCGTAGCAAATCTACCTAAGCTAAACATCAATGACCAATTCATCTAGCTATGTACTAACAAAGAAGAAATATATTAAAAAAAAAAAACAAACCTCATGTACAAACAATCTCCACAAAATTGCCCTTGAACCAAGTTGCACTTTATACAACTTGTATGGCGGCCAAGAGTTTTCTGCCTGTAGGAAGATTGGACATTAATCAGGTCAATTATCATTAAACTAGTGGATGTATAGCAAATAAAATATTTTACAAGCATTCTCAGTGATCATATTTCTTGACCCTAAAGAACACAATCTCAGAAATGGAATGTGGAAGTAATGTTAAGAGCAAAACATCCGAGCTTGAAACTGACTCAAGATTGTTATTAAAGAAAAGGTTCATGTTCAATATATTACTAGCAAAGATATACATTCTAGCATCATAATTCCTGCAATTGTAAAATGGTGAGTTACTATAAATTCTAGTATATTTGGAATAAAATAAAATAAAAACATGAAGCCAAAGGCTAAAATAGACATGAAGATGAGATGCTTCGCATGAAAAAGAGTCGATCCATAGAGCCAAAATTTAAGTGTAGTGGCTTACTCTTATTTATCCATTATCCCTATAAGAATCAACTTTAAAGAATCAGACCAATGATACTTAAACCACATTGTTGATATGGCCAGACTTCAGTAAGACAACATTTGATGAACACAAACACCATTGTAGATGCTTACAAGTGTAACAAAAGAAAAGGGCCATGTTTAGGCTTCGTTTGGGAGAGCTTTTTTAGTGCGTTTTGCTTTTGAGAGCCTGAATTTTTAATTTTGATACCTGTTTGAATAGTGTCTTTTGAAAGCGAGTTTTACTCATCTTTGAAAGCTCGTTTATCCTCAAAAGACAAATACTTTTCAGAATCTTTTAAAACAGCTTTTCAGAATCCAAAAAACGCCAAACTTAGTGAAGTTGAGAGATCCTGAGAAATTATGCGCTTATCAAATAGTGTCATTAAATAAAAAATGATGTAAAGTCAAATAAGATAAATAAAAAAGGAAATTATTCGAGAGTTAAAATAGGTAATTTGATTGTATTATGAAGTGAAAAATATTGGTACATATTGAAATTATAAATTTATATAAAAAGGTGTGGTTATTTTTTTTCAAACTAATATATTGGTTGAACACCAAGACTTTGTTTATGATAATTACCAACTATTAGCATCAGAAAAGGCCAAGTGCCTTCACCCTTCTTATTTCCATCTACTGAATTAACATGCGGCAATATTGTTCAATATACTACACTTCATGAATGCCAAAAATCAGATCATGCCATTTGATTCAAGTAAAAAATAACACAAAAGAATACTTTTATTTGTGACTCCTGTAATAGCAGATTAGTGAGGGAAACGAACCATTAAATAATTTTTTATCGGCTATTTTACTTCAAACCGGATATATAGAGAAGTAACTATACAAGCAAAACATCGAATTTTGCATCAATTTCTCACAAAACCTTAAAAATGAAACAACCCTATAAAATGACTAGAAATTTAATCTAAACCTAGAAACCAAAAAAGATTAAAAAAAAAAAAGTGAATAAACAAGTAACCTGCATTGGTGGCAAGTCTTCCCCTTCACTTGATCATAGATCCTCTTCCCACTCTTATCATAACCGTCCACAAAGAGAGTCCAACCCATTTCACAACTTCCGAGCAACTTCTCATGCTCTTCGGTATAAATCTCTTCCCTATGTCCTCCGATCCAATCCGAACGATCATCAGCCAAAGGATCCTTCTTTTTTTCTACTTCACTCTCATAATAGGAAACTGGAGCTACATTTTGTAACCTAACACGCAACAAAACACGAACATCTTCATTAACCTGATAGACAAAGAAACCCTCGAAATATGAGTCAATAGTGTTAAGAAAAAAAGGTAACAATAAAACCTAGAGGATCGCCTCAGCGACGGAGCCGAAGGGCTTCTGGTCCGAGAAGAGCGCCTCGGTGGCGGAGCAGGAGACGTAGCAGATGGCTTCCCGGCTTAGGAATACGAACGGCTTTACCTTTGAGGAGCGGCAGAATTCTGACTTGAGATTGAGGGAAAGGTCGAGGATCCCGAGCTTCTTCATCCTCTCCATGTTCTCCTTTATCCTCTCGCTGCGAGACTTCTCGTAAACGGATGCCGTCGCATCGCCGCCACCCTCGGCTAGGATTTGGGCGGGAAGGGATCTCTTCCTCGAGGTCACCATCTAAGAAGGCCCAAAGCCGGCGGCGATCGGTTTTCTTGTTCTCGCTTATTCAGCAGCAGAAATGCAGTGAAGGGTTAGGGCTACAAAGAAGAAGAGAATAAGGAAATAGGAGTGTAGAAAAGAAAGTGGAAGTGCTGACCTTTGACAGTCGAGAGTACAACGGTCGGTTCACAGCTGGGTGTCCGTGTGTACAAGTGCCAGCGATGTGTCGAAAAGCGAAAAGTTTATTTTTATTCTTTTAATGCTAAAACTCGAGACAGAACCTATTTGATTCCAAGCAGATAAAAATAATATATTTTAATTAAAAATATTAATATCTATTTTAAAATAAGAAAAATATATAGAATTTACATATATATATATATATATATATATATATATATATATATATATATATATATATATATATATATATATATATATATATATACTTCTCAATTCTTATTAATTTACATATCTCATCAAGTTTATTATTTCTTTCATTGAAATCTTTCAAACCGTCATTTTTACTTCCATATAACTCGTTTGGGAGAACCGCAAAACAACCTTATTTTCTTTCGTCCGTCTATGGATCATAAGCTGAGTGGGAACTTTCTCTGTGAACTTAACTCTGTGTCACACGCCCAAAACCTAGTTCTAAGCTGCGGGGATATTTGGCATCTACTGAACTTCCGTTTGGCATCGTCGTCTTTCGTCCTTCCTCCTCACATGAACCTCTGCATGGCACCCAGTTACAGTGCGGGGAGGTTTGGCGGAGGTCGCATCTCTCTTTTCATGTTTGGCATCATGCGCCTTTTCAACCTTCCTCCTCCTCATGATCCACGGAACCCTGTAATTCCTTTTCGGAAGGTTTGGCATCGTAATTTTATTATCTCTTGTTTAGGGTTGCGCTTGTAGACTTCGAAACAACATTCCTCATCTTGATTTCGTTGTGTCGTGGGCTTTTAGCTTCAGTTGAGGTTTAGCATTCGTTAAATTAATAAGAATTGAGTGTTGTGTATGTAAATCCCCCTTTATATTTCTTCTGTGGAGGATAATAGTTTGTTGAGTATGAGGGACATTCATGCTATTTTGTGTTAATCCATAGAATGTTCCTTGTTTTTTCTTAAATTAATTAAGAAATTTTTTTTTTCTTTGTCAGTTTAGGAAGTTTTGTATAATTCTAAATTTAAGTTGTTTTATTAAAGGGTCCACTGATTGACTTGCCTTATCCACTAATATTTGTAGTTCTTTGGCTTTTATTTAATTGTCCTTACCTTACTAATTTGTTATTTTTTCTTAACTTTATTTAATAGATTATACATTGCCCAAAATGAGCTCAAGTCAATCATCTGCATCGATGGGCATCTCAAGAGAACATCAAGTGTTGTGTGTAATTTACAATAATAATCACAAGCTATAAAGAAAGGTATAAAAAAATTTTAAGGTGTCCTCAAATCGCAAAAGATGATTGTGGTTATTTCTCGGTTAAAGGTGATGACCTAAAGTATATGAAATGGAGAATCAAGGAAGAGCTTCTCAGGAGAATACAATGAAGAAACTTGAGACCATCTCAACCTAGAATAAAATTATGTTGGCAATGCTCATTATCATCATTGCAATGATTTTTTTTCTCATTAAGTTAATCATGTATTTGATGGTTTCTTGAATATCACTAATCAAGAATTTGTATAGGATAATATATTTTGGCACATATCATCAATGAAATTAGTTTATTTTTTGTTATATATTGTCCCCATTGGTTGAATGTGTTGGTAGAATTCTTTTAAAAATGCGATTGATTGAATGTAGCAGAAATTCATGCAGGTTGCAAGTTAGTTCAAAGTAATTAAATCCTTTTAAAAGGTATGAATTTTGCACAGGTCATTACTAAAAATTCTTGTACATTGAGCAATCCCTTCCCCAAGAGGGTAAGAAAGCCATAGAAGTATAACATAATGGACATGAAAAAAAATAAAATGAAGAAACTATCACCAAGATAAATATTACAAAGAAAAGCCATCACTAAATACTTGTTTAGCTCTAATCAATTTGTTAATTTTGAGACTTTTTTTCAACATGATAATAACTCCAATTTGAAATATATGATGAATCCCATCCTCTTTTTTTAACAAATCAATTAGCTCTCCAACCACACATTCTTTTCAATTCTTGCTTATTGTATGAAATCTATATAATATTTATTTGGTAATATGATACACACGAGATAATTTAGTGAAAGAGAGACTACTATCATTCCCTTACTTAATTCTATTTTATTCATTCTATTTCTTATAATATCTTTATGTTTATTTTTCAGAAGATTTACATATATATCATATAATTTTTATGAATTTACATGAATGTATTTTATTTTTAAAAAGTTAATAATCCCACCCTCTTTTTTTAACAGTGTTTTATATGCCTTCTTAAAAGAAGGATCAAAGAACATAATCATATAAACATAACTTAGGCTCATAATCATCATATTCATAATAAAGCTTACATCCTTCCATTCTGAACTCTTTAATGCGATAAACTTTGGCACTGATCTCTTCATCATCTCCATTAAATCCAACACAGTCAATCAAATTCAGTTTTTCCAATTCATTGCAGCCATTCAGTATGATCATCAGTTCCTTCTTAGGCAAATAAGAGTTTTTCAGCTCCAATTTCTTCAGCTTCGACAGATATCTAACAATAGACAATGCGTCATCTTGCTTTACAGATCCTGAAACCGTCAACCAGCAAAATTTTCTGCAATTCAAGCCTATATTTTTTATCAGTTCAATGAAATTCGATGGCGTGGATTCCATTTCCAGTCTCTCCAGATCCTTCCACTTCCATACAAGCTCTGGAATATGAACTTGTTCAGATTGTGATATAACTGGCAGAGCAACATGCTTCAATTTTGGGCACTCGAACCAATCTTCATTACAGATTCAGTTTACTCTTCTCCACAACTGTTGCTGTCGTGTACATGGACTTTGAACTTGCTTGCTGGGTGTTATTATGGCTTTGAGAGCTGTATAGAGAAGGAACATACTGAGCGGACTAGCATCCCTGTTCAGCTTTCAAAGGTGGCTTATATCCACTAAAACATACATATATATTAAAACAGCCCTGTTCACCTGCAATACATTGTGTCTACTCAACATATAATTGTAGAAGTCAAGATTCACTCATCAACATATGAATACCACAAGCTGCTGCCCACCAAAAAAGTTAGAACTAACTAGGGATTCTGTTACTATTTAACATATGAATACCACAACATAAATTCAATAAACCACAAAGTCAACAACCACAAAGTCGACAACCCCAAAGCCAAAAAACACAAAGTTCAACAAAGATCGTTTAACAAAATACACTAGCACCTGAAAGAATATAACAAGAACTGAATACAGCGGGGTAACCAACCTCAGAAGGTATTTGTGATTATAATCTGAGATGAAAGTTTACAAAAAAATTCATACATTAGTTGGAACTAAAAGCCACAAAAAACTATGTTGATTGTTTCAAATGTGTGCAAAAATATATTTAATTCCTGCTCTCAGAACTATTACTAGCTATTACTCTTATTAATCGATTGCCTCAACTTCATCATCATGTTGCCCTCTCCTAACTGGTAGTTTTTCCTTACTTCCCAAGTCAACATATGATAGTTCTGAACTGTAAGTATTGATGTCTACATCTGGCATCTGTGAGTTTGATCCATCAAGGGCATTTTTATAAGTGTTCATGTGATGACCCTAACATCCACAACGACTACACTTATGAACCCTTTGTACTTTTTTGGAATTATTTTCCATGAAACTTCTTATTCTTCTCTTCCTCGGCCTCCCCCTAGGTCTGAGTGTATTAGGTGCCCCAATCTCAATATTGTCATTACATTTTCTCCACTGACTCTTGCCCGGTAGAGTTGATATTGCACTATCATAAGTCATAGAATATATGCAAATGGAATGAGAAATGTTTAATATACAAACAAAAATAAATGCACAATAATTAAAATTACCTATTAACATGATAATATTGATCCACATAAGTGTGCCACAGTGGGTGTTCCTTCGAACCGATGAAAGCAACAATATGTATACATGGAAGGCTGTCATTTTGCCTATCTACACTATTTTAGCTCATTATTTACTTCATGTCTTTCAGAATGCCCGTCAACCTCAGCCGTGTATGAAGTAGATTGCCTAATAATAAAGTATTCCTTTTTTGTTGTTATCTCTCGCATGTAATCTTCAATAATAGGGACTAATTCACCTCTCCAACTTGATGTATTTATCTTTCGTTCAGCTCTTTATTTCATTAACATCCCTCTAATCATGTCTACCAACTCAACAATTAGTTTATCTCTAGCCACTCCTATCCAAGAGTTAAATGACTCTGATAAGTTATTGGTGTTGTAGTGATTTTTAATTTCAGGAAGGAATTGAGATATTGACCATTTTTATGGTAAATTTAGAAGATAAGAATAGACTTGAGGGCTCACTTTGCACAGTTCAGTAACTTTTGCCTAATATTCATGTCTTGTGTATGCATTTGCAGCCAACCAAAAAATATTTATAATCTTCTGGCTATCTTGAAAGTGATGATACTTCTTCATGTTCTTTCACAAATGGCGTATACAAACTCTATGTCCTGCATTAGGAAATACAAACTTAATTGCTTCTCCCAATCCCATCTCCATATCAAAAATAAAAGATAATGACACCACCTCAAAATCAAAAGAGTCAACCAAATTCTTCAAAAATCATTGCCATGAGCTTTTTGATTTAGATTCAACCACTACAAAAGCAATAGTGTAAAAACCGTTATTACCATCTAACGAATTTGCGGATAACAACACCCCAATATATTTTGATTTTAGATGACATGCATCAAGCTCTATAAGAGGTCTGCAACTAACTAGAAAACTATCGATACATACTTTGAAGCAAACATAGAACCTTCTGAAGGAGTTGTCAATGATATCATACTCATAAGTAATGTGAGAGCCAGAGTTTCTTCTAATAAGCTCTTCTCGTAGAGTAGGAACTCACTTGTAGCTATCATCAACTGGCTCAAAGAGGTTGTCTCGTGCTAATTCTCTTGAATGCCACAACTTCATATAAGGAAGTGATAACCCATACTTACTCTCTAAATCTTTTTTTATTTATTTGGAGGGATGTCTGGATGTTTTTTTAACTATATCTTGGATTTGTTGAGCAATCCATTTAGATGTAACTTGCTTGTTGCCTGCTCTATCGACATCTATACATACATGTAAATCTTCTACTTTTCTGACTTCAAATATTTCCCATCTACACATAAAGAAGCTCTCACTCTCCAAGGACACCCTACTTAAGCACAAGTAGCAATGACTCCTGTTTTGTCACTGGCTTTTATTTTCACTTCTCATGAATAGCCTTAGATCGAAGAAAATGCTTGAAACTCATTGCATCATCAAATCGGGTGCCAACTACTAATGACATATTATCTGCAGCTTGACTAGTTAATAGATCTTCATTATGTAGAGCAAGTTCATCTGAAAATTGGCTATCATTGTCAAAGCTTGAATGTTCATATTGTAGCATGTCCCTACAGTCCAAACCTTCTTTATTTTATGGCATCACATGTGCTCCACCACGTGGCATGACTCCGATATCTGGTACAAAAGTATAACTTGAAACATCTTTTATTAAAATAACAACATCAACATGATCACTTTCATTACATAACTGTAAAATGCTCATTACTGCATTATCATTTTCAATAAGTTTGTATTCCTTTGGAGATGTGCCATAAACATAATAGTAAATTTCATAATCATATCCTCTGAGCCAAGGACAAATCTCTTCAATCTTCTCTAGTAATAAAAAATAATTAAGCACATCTCATTCTACTTTTATAGTCTTCTGCTCTACCCCTTCATACTTTCTTTGATCTGTATTTTTCAGTTTAATCCAACAACCATTAAATTTGATTGTTAGTAGCAGCCAAATCTTTGCTTCCAGCATGCCTTCAAGTTAAAATGAATCGAACAAAGCCTACCATCTATGAAGAAAGAAAGGATGAAATAAGTAAAATAATTATCTAAATTCACACTATAATAGATGTATGAAATAATTTCTGTATAGTTTCATGACATCTTTATGCAGCAGGTTGCAAGCCGTGAAGTTTAAAAGATATTACAACTTTTATGGAAAGAAAACAAATCTATTAACCGTGAAGTTCAAAATAAGTAACTTCTGATAATCTGTTGTAAATTGCCTAACTTCTCACGTAGGATGGAAGCCGTAGGAAGAGATGAAGATTTAACTGCCTATAGATCCTTGCGCAAGTTGTAAGCCAGCTGCATAGACGAAGCAATGGAGTTCCCTAAAGCCGACGGAAGAGATGAAGATTTAGCACGAGAATGGAGTTCTTTGTTCCCCTAAAATGAGTTTGCACTCGGCAACCTTACAGGTTGCACTTCACAAACAAATGAGAGGAAGTTTCACACGGGAATGGAGTTGTTTGTTCCCTTATAATGAGTTCGCACTAGTAACCTTATGGTTCGCAGATGGACAAGGGGAAGTTTCACGCGGGAGTGGAGTTGTTTCACGGTTCTCCCAAAATGGAGTTATACAGGAAGCATACGACGTGAGGTAGCGTGGTAAAAATGATGTATTTGAAAGATTTAGGTGTTATGTAAGTAAATAATAAACTTTAGGTGTGAGATATGTAAATTAATAAGAATTTAGTGGTACTAAATCTCCTAAATATAAAATAAAATTTAGATGAGAAAAAAATTAATCTATTTTTACAGTAACTAAATTTCTTTTTGCAAAAAATTATTCTCTTTGGATCAATTTTATGTTGTATTAACTATTTTTATTTTAATGTTATTTTTAAAAATATTTTTTTGGTATTTTTTTTACATGTGTTTTTTTTATTTTTAAAGTAAATAATATTATTTTAAATAAATATTTAAGATAATTTTAATTATTTTGAGTATTTTTAAAAATAACTATAACTATCAGCCGCTCATCACTACTAATTGCTGTCAATGATTACAATCAACAAGAGCCAATCTAAAATTTTTTATCTGAAGGGACAAAATAAGATAAAAAAATAATATTATGTTATATATAATAAAAATTAAAATATCTCATATAAAAATAAAAAAATTAATCATCTCAATAATATAAATTTCTCCACATTATATATCATTTATAATTTCTCCTTCAAAATCTCTAAACTTTTAAATCATTTTACAATCAATTCTTTATCAACATTTTTAAATACATCTATTTTAATATATATAACAAAAAAATTATTCTTCTATGAATATCTTATTTTATTACACAAATAATTTTTTGCAATCTTTATTACTATAAATGCTTGTTTAACAATTATTGTAGTAAATAATAATATCATAGTAAGCTTTATAAGCAAATATATTAGAAGATAAAGATGTAATATTGGATTTCATTTTTCTTTATATTCACTAACTTGTGTGCAAGCTCTCCATTTATTTTCAACTTTAAAAAATATAATATTGAATTTCATGTTAATAATATAATTTTCAAGTAGACTATTTAAACTAACAATATCAACATTCAAAAAATTAGTAAGATAGCTAAATGTATCATTTTTTTATCAGAAGTAAAGAAAGAGTTATATAAATTTAAGTATGCTAAATATAAAAGTAGTTCAATATTTCTCATCAAATTTATTAGTAAGCTCATGAAGTTGCATATCAGTCATAAAATAAAATAAGTTAACTTCATAATAATATGAATTTGTGAGTTCTTGAGTATATCATCTTGACTTCCAACACATAATAAATATTTCATCCATGTTTGAAATAAATATATTAGTTTTTCATAAAATATTTGAACTTTTTCAAGTATTATCTCTTATATTTGCAATTTTTGTTTCAATAATTTAACCAAAGTTATTATATTTATAATATCGTAATTATTATTTTTATAAAAACTAAGATAATTCATTTATGATTCTTAATATAAATTTGATCAAATACAAATTAAAAATAAACTCAAAATATCAAATTGAATCAAATAAGCATATGCTTCACTTCTTTGTTTGTTGCTCAAGCTACATTATAAAATTACATTAAGAACATTTTACAACTTTCATATTTTACAAATAAAATTTCTCTTCATTTGCAAAACTTTTAATAACATTTATCAAACTAAATACATTGTTAAAAAAATGAAGCAATTTAATGATGATTTTTAGCCATAAAATAAATATTAATTATAATTGACAAGTAAAATAGCTTATTTAATAAGGTGAACTATTTTCTTTTAAAATTAAAGATTTTAGTCTATAAAATCCACCACGCATGTTACTTGCCTCTTCATTATCTTAACCACGTATTCGTAATATACATATTCTATGCTTTGAAAAAAGTATTTTAATAACAGATTGAAGTGTTGAAGCAGTTATTTCACTAATATGTACAATTAAAAAAATGCTTAATAATGCAACCTCTCTTATCAACATAATAAAGTGCAATAACTATTTGTTCTTTAATCAATATATCACATGACTCATCTAATAGATATAAATAACTAAGTACTTAAATTATTGATAATAGTATTTAAAGCCTCAATAATAGTTGAATATGTAATATATTTCTAAATTTTTGGAGCAATTAATTTATGATTTCTTAGAGTATTTTCTAGAACTATTGTTTTAATACTTTCATTATAATTTGTCAAAAAGTGCAAAAGTTGAATTTATTTATTTATTTTTTCTAAATTTTTAGATTCATTATGACCACATAAATCAAATTTATTATATAGAAAAAAACTTACACAATCAATTGCGGCATTTAATCGTGCTCTATGATTTCTTTGAACTTGATTAAAAATCTTTTATGAACAATTACAATATATTGATCTTGATTAACTAAATCTTCACATTTTCTTCAATCAATATTATGAGGACTATTAACTCGATCAATATAAACTTTAAAGCTATCTTTTAAAATTTTAAATCTCTTAAAATCAAAACTAGTACCACATATTCACTAAAATTAGGTCTACAAAGATAATAAAATAAATACTGAACTGCATCTTTTGTAATACTATCCTCTAACCAACTATTATATTTATTAAATCACTTTAAATTAAATATGTGCAACTTATTCCCAATCTATATTTGAAGAGTTCATGAGCACGAGATTGACATGACTTTTTTTAAAGATAAGTTCTTAGAAATCTATCACAATCATTAATATATATATATATGGATCTTTATTAAGCTGAGACTTAGCACTGCCATATTTAAGATGTCCTACATATATATATATATATAAACTCTTAGCATCACCATTATATATTTCATATTTTAAAAAAATTATGATCTTAAAAATCATCAAAACTAAAATTTAACAATGAAATTGTCAAAAATTTTGACATCATCAAAACCAAATCTAAGTATAATTTATAAATCTTGATATTTTCCCTTTTTGCTCCCAATTCCCTTGATGTGCATTCACCTTTGCTGCTACTTCAAATAACTTATAACTACATATTTTGCATCTACTAATATGTTCAACCATATTATATAACTAAACAATTCATTTAATATACATATAATTATTTTCCAAGTATTATAAGAAACATAATAATGAATACTTTATATTTCTTCCATAACCTTTAATATACAAACAATGTAAGAAATAGAACATAGAGTTTCAAATCTATAACTTTATCTATAATATGAAGAAGCAATGACCAAAAATCTCAATTATTTGAGAAGTGATTTTAAAAAAAGTTGTGGGCCAAATTTTATTAGGTGCCAAGGATATATTACATGCAGTGACCATGTAGAGGTGGGGAATTGGAAGAAAGAGGAGAGAGAATGTCCAGTGTCCATGATTGGAGACTATAAGATGTGGGTGTTGACTCGCAAGAATGTGTGACATGGTGATGATGAAAACAAGTTGGGAGAACAATTAAATTTTCAAATTAGGCATAATTAAAACTTTAATTATAAGTGAAAAAAATTTAAAATAGCTTAGCCCAACGAGCGGCTTCTCCTTTTTTTTTCACCAACGCTTGCTCATGATCTCCATTTTTCTCCTTCTTCAACTCCTGTCCTAGCCTTCTCTCCACTATATCTCGCCAAGGAGAACCTTTCCCCTGAGAGCAAAGACCACGAGATAGCCACCATTCCTTGATTTTTGGCCGCCGATTTAGGTATTTTGAACACTAAATGTATTTTTTTATTAGATCTCATTATATATTGTTTTATTTTGTATGATAAGCTTATTTATTTTATTTTTAGGGTTGATTGAGATTTTAGTATCTTTGTTTTATTAGATTTGTGTATTTTGTGAATGCAATATGTGATTTAGGGTTTATATTAAAATATTTGTATTTGGAGGTTATAATTATTATTGAACATGTAAGTTTAGTTATGTAGAAATGTTGGTATAGGGTTTGCACGATAATTTTTTTTGAGTTTAGGGTATGTTTTGTCTAAGAATCACAGTCGCCGTCGGAGACAGCCACCTCGCTTTGTTTTTTGGCTACGATTTAGGTATTTTGAAATATAAATGTATTATTTTGTTAAATCTTGTTATGTAGGGTTTCATTCTATATGATATGCTCATTTGTTTTTATTTTTAGGATAGATTGAGATTTTAGTATTTTTTTCATAAGATCTGTGTAATTTTGATGTGAATTTGCAAGTTGAAATTATTGAGTTTAGGGTATATTCTGTCTAAGAATCTTTATATTCAAATTTCATGTGTTGTTTAGGGTATGTTTTGTTTAAGGATTAGTAAGTGTTGAATTAGGGTTACAGTAACTCTAACACTTCACATACTCTTCTATTTCAAGTCAAATGCATGAAGTGTACACTCCTTTAAATTGGATTTTTTTTCCTTAACTAGGTGAGATAAAGACTTGTTTATATTGTGCCGGTGTGAGTTCAAAATGAGTTTAGATACAGTTTGCATAGTTCTATATTATGAGTAAACTCATGTAAGTGAATATTTTATTTTGACTTACACCGGTGGGAAAAATCATCCAATACAGATACCACGACGGATTAACTTCATTGACTTATAAAGCAAATTACGAGATCTCTAAAATTTGATCAGCAAAGTTTTGCATTAGTCTTATAAGTCGGTTTCCTATTGGTGTTGGATTTATTGCAACTCACATTAGTCATGATGAAGTTTGTGAGTCTATAATCAATGCACATTCATGCAGCCCATAATAATTTATGTTGAAGTTGAAAAAATAATGTATGAGGAAAAAGAAGTTATTGCTACTGAAGAGTGTGAGAGAGCTCCAGTTATGACTCAGTACATTACATCAGCTTTGCAATTAACCACACAAGTTGAAGATATGGCTTTGCACCAACTGAATGTGCTTATAATCAAAATATATGTATTAAAAGTATATTTTACTTTAAAAAGTAAATATATTATGCTAAAAAATTGAATATTATAAAAATTATTATTAAATTTTAGATAATAGATATGTGAATATATATGAATTGTGTAATATGTATATTAATCAACTAAATTAATATTGATCTAAAAACATGTTCCCTATTGCAATTAGTTTTCTTATGAGCCAATAATATCCCAAACTCCATGATTTCTCAACAACTTTACCATCATAATTTTGATCTCACTTCTTAACACGTTTTATCTTAATTTTATGATAGAAAAGTGTAGTCCATTGACTAAACAAATTTTCTTTTCTCAAAACTTTTATTGCAAAAAAAAAACTTTTCTTGCTATTGAAAATCGTATTCTAAAATAATTTTTTAACCTCAACAAACGAGCTCGTAGCTGTGCGCATTTAACAATGCTAAGACCTGTCATTAACGTGGGCCAATATTAAATGCTTCCCTAGTGGAAGGTTCACATGCTTGATCCTTTGGCGGATCCCTTCTTTCTCCCTTATGACCTTGGCATGAGTGGAGTTGCATTGTACTAAGATCTTGATTCCTTACCTCGGATCGAGTGGGTATTTATTAGTGCTTGTGATCCTTTGTTGTTGACATCTCGGACAATTGCGTGTGCCTTGTCACACCACACCTATTACCCTTTATTGACCTCACTTTTGGAGTGAACTCTCAACTTCTAATCATAGGTCTAAGACTCTTATAGACAAAAAGAGTTCCTTAGTCTTAAGACACTTCTAGTAATTAGGTGAACACTTAACCTAACCCTAGAGGCCTAGAAGAGTTAGCCATAAGGATAGGTTGTGCCTTAGGGGTTTAGGTGAGACTTGCCTATCCTATAGCCCAAACCCAATCCTTGTTTCCTTCTTTTAAACCAAACCTCAAATTCAAATTCAAATCTTAAAATCAAATCCAACTATCCAATGATTGAAATCCATCACCAAATTCAAACTCCAAATCCCTTCCTAGTCCTTTGATTTTATCTTATGACTTAGCCTTAACCAAATTCAAATCAACCTCAATCTGATTGATTTTCTCAATTATCAAATTCAATCTCAAATTAAATTCCAATTCATAAATCAATTCCAAATTCCAAATTGATTGAAACCCATGACCAACTCCAAATTCCAAATCAAAGATCGTTCCTAGCATATAAACCACCTTCATATGCTTAGTTAAAACTCCTTCAAACCAACTCAAACTTGGTTGATTTCTTTATAAATCAATCATTCTTTCATTTATGTTCACAAATATAAATGAAACCCACCCTCCAATGACTAAAAATAAATCAAACCAAATCAAAACCCAAATTAGCCCTTTCAACCCACATCCCTAAGCTTAATCAAATTTGCTTCCAAATCACTCCAAAATCAAGTGATTTTCGCATGACTCACCTATGTCTTCATTTATATTCACAAATATAAATGAACTATAAATTCAAATGACCAAAACCAAACTCAAATCAAACCAAATTCCCAACTTTAGCCATTTTAGCCAAACTTTTGAACTTGACTAGATGAAACTCAAATCAACTCAAAACTCATGGATTTCTTCATGATTCAATCATTTCTTCAATCATGGATCCAAATATAAAAATAAACCACCATTATCAAACCAAAACCAAGTCAACCAAAATCAAGCCCAAGTTAACCCTTATGACTTGAAATTGTCATATGAGCCAAAATCCATTTGGCTCCAAACCAATTACAATTGGATTTATATCTTAATCCTAAGCTCATATGTGAGTTCAACCAAACTTGAATCAAGCCTTGATCAAGCCAATTGACCCATTTAGGCTCACTTGACCCAAAGTGACCTGAAGGACCTTTTTGAGCTAAGTTCTAATCTAATCTAAATTGGATTGAACTAAGCCCATCTAAACCTCAATCATGATCAACAATCATCATGGGGTGATCAACCACCTTGAATTGGGTCAAACCAAGTCAAACTTAGATTTGACCAAGTCAACACTTAGCCCAAATGAAACCCAAACTAGCCAAAATTCATCATATGCCAAATTGATTAAAACCATTAACCCAAACCCATTCATAATCAATGATTGAACATGACCAAGTCATCAATTGAGCCAAACCAAGCCTAATTGGCCACTTGACCTAAGTTGACCCAAATTATCCTAAAAATCCAAAATGAGTCAAATCATGATTTAATCTAAAGTGATTGCAAATAATGGCTCAAGTTCATTCCAAATCACTTGTTGAACTTGACCAAAGCCATGATTGAGGCCAAGTTGATCAATTGGTCAACTTGACCCAACTTAGTCCAAATTGACCTAAATGGTCAAATTGATCAAAATTCAAATTAATTCCAAATTAAACCAAACCAAAGCCTACAATCATTTTCAATCAACCAATTGAACTTGACTCAGCACCTAACCCAACCTAATTTGGTCAAATTGGTCTTGATCCTTTTGAATCCAAATGAGTCAAATTCAAACCTAAGCCAAACTAATCCAAATTAACTGAACCAAAATATCACAAATCATCATATGAACTTAACCCAAGCCTTGCTTTGACCCAATTTGACCAATTGGTCAACCCAACCCAACCTAACCCAAATGAACCCATTTTGACCAAATAAAGCCAAATCCCTCCAAACCAACTTATGGGACCCTAAGGCTTAGTGAAACCCAACCCAAGCATGCCCTACTTCATTCCCAAATCAACCTAAAGCAAGTGGAACCCACCAAGGGAATTAACCATCAAACCATAGCATTTGAACCTTAAACCCAATGGATTAAAGCTAAAGTGAACTTTCCCATCCCCATGGCAACATCGTTTCACTCAAAGAAACCTTCCCATGACACACCTAGCCCACCTAATCCACCTAATCCACCCTAGGTAGGCCAAGGAACCTTGGGAGGTGAGTTGACTCACCTCCAACCCAATCCGAGAACCCTTTAGATCAAACCCATGGGAACTTAGCACAATCGATCCATGGCGCTCCCCCATGACTCCTCCCATCCACGCGTGGCACCTTGATGGAGACAACTCCGGTAGGACGGTGGTAAGCCAGGAAAAATGCATACTCTCCATCATGATGGCAAATTGAGGGGTATACCCCCCTCAATTTGAAGCTAATTTCACACACAATCATCTCGTGTGAGTTCCTAAGCATATTTCAAACTCCCTTAGAGCAAATCCAAGAATCCCCTAGCCCTCTCCGTTTGACCATAGCCATTCCCGTGTGCAAACTGAAACATGACACCTTTCCCTCTAGCAATACTCCCTCTCCACCATCCTCATACCCAATAACCAAACCAATTCCTAAGCTCCCAAGTGGCCAAAGGTGTGAGTTCAATCGAAGTCGAGGCATGCACGTGAGTGGATTGGTCAACTGAGCCTCCCACACCAAATTGAGCTCGACTCCTCAACAGCCTCACTCACTAGAAGCTACCTCGTTACACGGACATTAGCTCCGGTGAGGTAATTCCTCAAAACCGTAGCTCTAGGCCTCTGTGTGTTGGTCTTTTGTGAAAAATCTCCATGTCGAGGGATTTTATCTATTGGATGTGATTGTGTGCTCCCTTAGATAGTGTTGGATCCATTTGATCCCAATCCGAGCTCGGGTGAGATCGGATCAAATAGAGAAAGATGGACGGTGCTCATTTTTCATCGCTCGTAAATGGGATAGATCACATCCATCCATGATCGATGAATAACTCGATCAAATCTCATGGTAGATCCCTTGATTTCCCCCTTTGTGGATTAAATGGTATGTCGATCTTAGATCGAGATCCATGAAAGCGCATCTGCGTGGTGCATGATGACTATTTAAATAATCAATTCGTCATGTGGAAAGCGTGTGCGCATCGGCATTACCGATGGGATTAAGTTTAATTAGGGTTAATTAATTATTTTTTAATCACGCAACTTCATAAAATCATAACTAATTGTAGAAAATCTTAAAAAAAAAATGCAAACTTAGGCTCATTTTGAAGATATTTTAGAGGAGAATCTAGGAAAATTATAATTAACTAATTTTGAACAATGATTTTGGCTTAATTAGGATTTTATCAAAAATCTAATTAGCTTAATTACACTTTAATTAAGCACTCAATTAATCTTAAATTTTCTGTGGATGTTTAGGGGGATGATCTCTACTTCTCCTATTTTTCTGTGATTTTATTGATTGCTTAATTAGAGAAATCATTTGAGTAAGACCTAATCACTCTCTTAATCTAATAATTATAATTAAAGGATGAACAGTAACTTGATTAATCATTTGAACATAATTATCCCTATTGAACAGTAAGATCGCTTAGGGAATGTGATTGGAGATATTTTTCCTAATTCATTTCCTAAGTCTTCTTTATTTTTAAAAATCAAATTAATTAATGGGTTAATGGAATGATTAATTGATTAATTAAGTAATTAAAGCTTTAAAATAAGGAAATCAAAATCTAATTGAATGTTTAAATGATTTAGGGATTAGGATTGAGCCTCGCCATTAATCCTTTCCCTTAAGTTAATTTCATCATTCAAATTAAAACATAACCAAAACATTTAATCATTTAATTAAAAGTTGAATGAAATTAAAATTAAAAATAAAAATAAATTCATCCTAATCTAAGCAACCTTTAATTGATCTTGGGTAGCTCCTTGGGTGTTCAATAATCCAAGGTGAGAGGTAATGAAATTATGTTGCTCACATGTGAGAAAATCATAAAAAATTAGTGAGATCTCTTAATAACTATTAATCATAAGCCAATTACATTAGACCCCTTTCATTTCTTAGAGCATTGTAAATTTATTTTTCATGTGGTTGCATATCATATTGGCTTATTATTAATCAGTTAATTAACTTAAGGTGATATAGGTAAGGGATAATTAATTCATTTAATTCATACCTTAACCTAACCAAAATATAAAATCAACTTAATATTTCTCATTAAACCAAACTAATTCACACATGGAGAAATAGGTTAGGATTAACAAACCTCTCTCATATTTCTTAAATCAAATCAAATTCAAAGATAAAAATGTCCTTAAAAAATGTTGATTCATTTTAAATAACCTTATTTAATATGATTGTCCTAATTAAGGTGAATGAAATGTGTTTACATTCCTTTATTTCTTTCCAATCATGCTAAATATTATTTTTCATATGAAATCATGCATTCATTTCTTTTGAAAATTAATTAAATAAAATATTTTATTTTATGTCAAATTGCATGTGTTGGCTAAAATTAAGAATATGAGTGGTTATTATCACTATTAAAAAAAACTATTTTTAAAACCTATAAATCAATTATACAAATGAAATAATGCTAATTACAAATACTATAAGCTTGCATGTGATGATAGTATAAGATGTGTACTATGAAGTTCTCTTTCCTTCTCTTAACGTGGATTCACATAGGATTTGCAAGTGTATAGTTTATTTTAAAAGAACACAACACTTGCCTAAATCTATTCTTATGCATCTCCATGTTAAGACTTAGGAAGGGTTTTCATATTACACATATATAATCATACACCAAATCAAACATAATTTCTTGCATGATTCCTTATCCATTTGTTCTTTTTGTACATTCATATGTATTTGAGAAAAGTGATATATTAGTCAGGTATCAGTCGAGGCTTTAAGTAGCCTAAGTAGTCTTGTACCTTCTTGTAGAAAATAATGATGTCACTCTTAAAACTCTTATACATATGCATGTGTGATGTGGCCAATGAATAAAGAATTAAAAATCAAATAAATGAAACATAACTTTTGCATGATTTTCTTATCCTTATAGTTATTCATACATTTACATGTATTTAAGAAAAGTGGTATATTAGTCTGGACATCCCGTGTGAGGCTTTAAGTAGCCCTAAGTAGGTCTTGTAAGGGGCGTAGAAAATAATGACACCATACTCACTTATAACTTTTATACTTGTGAATGTGTATTTAGATAATGGATGAAAAATCCTTCTTTTCTATATAACAAAGACATGCATTCATAATTCAATTAACAAATGAAATATTTAAATTTCAAAATACACTCCTTTGCATTCATCATTAAAGTATGCTAAGATTTGCATTGCATGTATAGACATGCTTAGGATTATTCATGTGCATGGTATACATGATGGAAAATAAATGGATGAGTGTGTGTTATGTGATAGTAATCCATTCTAATTAATCCTAAGATATATTTCTTATTGAATAAGACTATTTAGAATGAATCTAAACTAGACAGGTGGACAGGTGGACTTGGTTATTCATTTAGAATGAATCTAAGCATAACAAAGTTAGGATAGGTGGACTTGGTTACCCATGTGTGGGGTACTAAGTCCAAATCATTCCTATAATTGCTTGGATTGTTTGGTGTGTTTAGCTAACATTATTTTACAGGTGTAGCTAGATTTACTTTCCTTCCTTTTAATATAATTTTTGTATTAGATTAGGATAAGTGTTATGGGGATTAAGGATGAGCATTGGTTATAAGACCATGTCTTATATACCATGTGATGCCTTTGGAGCAAACAACATCCCAATCAAGCCAAAAGAAAGAAAGGAATGGAGCAAATAAAAAATGAAGAAATGAAAGATGAAGAGTGAAGAATGGAGGATGAAGAATGAAGAACCCCATAACACTTATCATTTCATAATTACAATTATTCTTTCATTATACCGGGATGTATAAGGGTAGAGCTTCGGCTACATTTCTTTTGGGTTATGCGGTGGTACCCAACCATGACCTTTTATTCTTTTACGATAGCTTTATAAAATTGTTTGATATTTTGTTTAGCTTATGCATTAGAAATAGCATGGATTTTCATAGTTTCTTTATGATTGGTGATTGTTGTGTGGCCTGGATGCGATTAGACTCCTAAGATAAAAATAAACTTTCTATCCCATTAACAACTCATTACTAAAATTTTAAAATAATTCACAACCTCACATAAAAGCCTAAGAATTAAATAAAAAAAAATAAAATTTTTAGCAACCCCTTAGCTAGATGAATGAATGTATAATATCATGCATATCATATTCTTTCACTCTTGCTAAGAGAGGGCTTCCATTTGTGTTAGAGAATAAAAGCTTAACATGTAAGAGCCTTTGATGAAAAGACACCTCTTTCTATCCTAATTTATCCCACAATCAATTTCTCATGCATTTAGGCATACAAAATCCTATAGCCTGTCAAAATAAAAATCTAAAAATCAAATAAAACTTGATAAAATTTGTATTAAATTTAAGTCATTGTTCATGCCTTTCATGATCTAGTCTCTTAATGAGTGAGTTTAAGGATTTAGTTTCTTTTCTAAATAAATAACATCCTAACCATCTTGCAAAGCATATGGCTTGCCTAATGGATTTAAAGCATAGGAGGAGTTAGCCGGCTGCCACTCCAAGCTGTAATAAGCCCAACAGTCCGGTGGTTTATTCTCTTTTGTGGTGGTAAACCATATACCCATTTTCACCTTAGATATAGGTTATGCTTTGGCCCTCACCAAAGCTCCTTAGATTTATGATTTGAGATCGTTATTTCCCCTTATGGGCTACAAGCATAAATCTTCACCTCTTAGGCATTTCCACAATCTTGTATTGTGGAATTATAAGTCCTAAAATTCTAATAAAAATTCAACTCAAATAAATAAACCTTCTCAAATTCAAATGTATAAAGCCCAACCATAGGATAGGCTGGAGTGCTCACTAGACTTCCTAGTATCATGAGCATTCCCTACTCATCTCCTTTAGTTTTGATAAGAACTCTTCTCTTTTGATCTCTCCCACTTGATTTTTAAAAATACAACTAATCCTTTGATAGTCCTATATTTGAATTCTTTGGACAATAATCTTTACTTTGTCGAGTATTCTTAAAGGATTCATTTTCCTTAAGATGTAATTAACTATGGAGGCTTTTCCTTTGTAGGAAACTTAACGAACCTAGTTTAAATAAACCCTACTTTACTTTTTCATGTAAAGTAGGGGAAAAATCTTTGGTATTTTCGAAGAGCCATCATGCCTTAGGAGTCCTCATTAGGTGATTAGGTCCATTATAAGGTAGTGACTTCTATCTCTCCAAAAAATATACTATTCCTTAATGTCATACCCGATCACCCTAATGAGTACATCTACAGATCTGTGTGATGTCCTCTCACATAAACACACACAAACACGAAAAATAAACACCACAGATTTTTCTAGCAACTCCGTTGAGGATGGTTCCTCTCTCCATCTCTAGTAGATAATTGTTGTCACCAAGCATCAATAGTGGACTTGTATTTCATATAGGTCCGAGACTATCTTTCTTTCCATTGGCACTTAGTTTATTTCATTCTTAAGCAAAGTTAGCCAACATCCTTTATGTTTTAGGACCTCACTCCGTGTAGGTCTTGAAACCCTTATTGGGTTCCCCAATAGGTGAAAACATACCTTATCAATGAAAGATGATATAATAAAAATTTAGAACCTCCTCACCATTAGCTTGGTGAGGCAAGGTTCATCATAAAATTTAAAGAGAATAATTCCTTTCACAAAAATGACACTTTCCAAAAGCACCTTTCAAGAAACTCACAAAATCACAAAATTAAAACCCCTCCATGATTGCTACATGAAGGTTCTTTTCAAAAGAAAATCATGCCATGTTGGTTCCCACTTAACATATCCAAATTTTGTTAAGTGAGGATCCCTATCTAAATAAAACATAAATTTGACCTTCATTTAACAATTTCAATTTGTTAAGTGAGGATCTCTATTTGAACAAAACATGAATTTGATCTTCACTTAACAAATTCAATTTGTTTAAGTAAGGGTCTCATTCTCAAATATGAAGTTGATCCTCACTTAAAAATCTCAATTTGTTAAGTGAGAGTCTCATTTCCAAAACATAGAATTTGACTTTCACTTAAAAATTTCAATTTGTTAAGTGGGGTCTCATTTTAAAACATAAAATTTGGCTTTCACTTAAATTCCAATTTGTTAAGTGGGGTCTCATTTTCAAAATATGAATTTGATATTCACTTAACAATTTCAATTTGTTAAGTGAGGGTCTCATTCTCAAATAAAATTTGATCTTCACTTAACAATTCCAATTTGTTAAGTGAGGATCTCTCAAGAACATAAAATTTGACTTCCATAACAATCTCAATTTGTTAAGTGAGTCTCATTTCCAAAACATAAAATTTGGCTTTCACTTAACAATTCCAATTTGTTAAGGGTCTCATTTTCAAAAAAATAAAATAAAAATATTTAGCCTTTTCATAGCATATCCAATATTGCTAAAGAGCCTCATTTTCAAAGTATATATTTGGTTCTATCTAACACATCAAATTGGTTAAGTAAGAACCACATAACCATGCCATATTAGATTCCCACTTAACATACCAAATTTGTTAAGTGAAAATCCCATTATCAAGTCATATCATACTTTGATTTCCACTTAACACACTAAATTGTTAAGTGGGAATCCCATTTTGAAAAAAAAATATATTAAACACATTTAGGCTTTCACTTAACATACCAAATTTGTTAAGTGAGGGTCTCACAACACACATTTGATCCCTATTTTAACATACCAAATTTGTTAAATAAGGATCCAATTTTCATATCAACCATACTTGAGCTTTCACTTAACATACCAAATTTTTTAAGTGAGAGCCTCATTTTCAAGGAAAACAACATATCTCAAACACATTTGGGGCTTTCACTTAACATACCAAATTTATTAAGTGGGACTCCCATCTTCAAAGAAAAAATAAATCTATCTAAATCAACACATGTGACCTACTTAACATACAAATTTGTTAAGTAGGAAGCCATTTCAAATCAAAATATCATACAATGAATCTTCACAAGCAAAAATATTTCAAACACACAAAATCACAACCTCTTCTTCGCATACCCAAATTTGCCAAGTAGAGGTTCTTTCAAACTATCCATATTTTCAAACAAGAAACATAAAACAGAAACAATCTTTAAAAAGAATGAAATCTCTCCTCAAAATTTTCAACCCCACCCAACCTATCTAAATTGATTGAGTATGGGTTCTAAAATCAAAAATCAAATGGCAAAAGACTCTCCTCCAAAAATATCTAAATCTCTCCAATGAACCCCACTTAACATATTTGAATTATTGAGTGTGGGTTCAAAACTCCAAACTTCTATTACTTGTGTGCAATAAATATCAAGACAAAAATTTGATACAAGTAATGTTTCAACAAATGTAGACAACATTTAGCGTGTGGTCTTTGCGATATTCACACATGGCCTCTCAAAGTTTGTGTTCACTTTTCTATTCAGATTTTGGATTAGCGCCTCCCTCAATTAACTCCACCCATCTAGTGATTTTTTGGCCAGGATTGAGAGATCATCACACGAGGGGCGACCCATCCTTTAGTTGGATGAGGTGGTTGGTAGCATTGAATCAACTTGCCTTTTGACAGTATCCTTTGAAGAGGAAGGGTTGAGGTTCGCCGGTCAAGTTCTTACTTGTGTTGTTCCCTCTGCTGGTGCGTCTTGCACCTCTCATTGGTCCTCTAGGAAGGCTATCACAGCTTGAGATAGCCTCTCTCTTCAGTAGGATCTAGCTCAGCCTTGCTCCGTACCGGTTACATAAACAAAAGCGACAAGATCACCAGATGGATGAGCATCACATTATAGAGGTTTCTCATTTTTCCCATTGCTCTAGCAAATTCTAAATGAAGAGGACTATCAAAGGATAGTACATTACCACCATCTCCTACATACCATGAGATTTGGCTAAGAAGAAGTCTATGGTCTATGATGGTAATTATAGTAGTGGAGCAAATGAGTATCAGCCAGCAAGCAAATTACTAAGTCAAGAGCAGCCTCCGCCTAGCTTTTTTCTAGTCACTCGCCCCTAGGGCTAACATGATGGATCAGTGTGACATACCACCATAGTAGGAAAGCCCATGAGGGTAGAGTCGTTGTCTCACCACACCAATCCACTCCTTGCCCACCATCACCAGTTTAGGCCCACCATCCACCATGCCTACGAAGGCACAAGATATCAGGTGGAGAAGAAAGCCCCTTGGTGATCAAAATGGCCAAAGGATCCCACTTCATCTACTCCACTGACTGAGGTGAGAATGAGTCACCTACTCGACCTCCCACTTCAGTCTTGGTGAAGAAGGAGTGACTACCTCGATATCGTGGTCACCCACCACAAACTAGTGATAATGACTATAGAAGGGGAAGGGGGGATTTAGTCCCCATGGCAGTGAATCTCCCTAGGGACACTACTCTGCCCATGAGTAGTCATGAGCATATTTCTTCTAGCAGTCATGACCCTCCTAGAGCTAGCACTCTAGTAATAGGTAGTGTTTGGTGCATCTTTGTTAGTGAGCATACCCTCTACCGGGAAGCATGTTTTCTAGATTAGATCATTCCAGATGAGATCTGGCATAATACTTTGTAGAAAGAGAGCTTCTAGGGAGGATGATCAAATTATGAAGGAAATGTCACTTTAATTGAGATGAGGATGATCTTCTTGAAGATTCGATCGAAGTTCATATAGTAGATACTAGGGGATCCCTTCAGAGAGATCAACATAGTCAGGAAGGTATTATAGTTGAAGAGGATGATACCATCCATTCAACTCAGCACCTCCTCCACCGGCTTAAATAGGATGATCATATTGATCAAATGGTGAAGAAGATCAAGAGTTGATGGCGGTGGTGTAATTGACTTTGATTTCACACCTTCTCCCATAGTAGCTAATAGAGCGAGTTGGCACACTTTAGATCATCTTAGATGCATTCTATTGAGGGAGATAGTGGTAGCTTTCATATGAATGTGGTGGATAGCACCTCCATGCAAAGAGATATCAATATGGTGGAGCAACGTGAGGGATGCATTGGTGTGCTGTGGCTCATGTTCTAAAGGTGACCAGGAGGAATTTGATAGTGTCCAATACCCTAAGGGCTTTGTGCTCCATCCTTCAAATTTTTTTTATGGCTGGAAACCCCACACATAGCACATTTGAGCGGATGTTGCAATCTGGTGGTATGATGCACTCTTATTTTGCCTCTTCGTTAGTTGCAGACACATCATTTGATTGATATGCTAAACTACCAATGGTTCAATGAAGATATTTCTGAGTTAGAGCTCTTTATTAAGAGATTTCTTTGGAGCTCAAAGGGTAATGGCGATCTCATTATAGCTCAACAACACCTGAGTCCCTTGATTACATTCTTAGATGAGAAATTTAATATGAAATGAAAAACTATTTGAATAGTATGTGAAATTCTACTCAAGAATATTCATGGCCATCTTCATGCTTAAAATGTTCACCATTAAGACATTTGAAATTAATCAACAAGGCTAATCTACAAGGAGAGGCCAAATGTTACCTTTCAAGATTAGTCATCAAGCTGTAAAAGGCATTTGAGAAAAAGTCGGGGTCATAATGGTTGATAAAGGAAGCGGCCACATAGTTTCGGTCTCGAGCTCGGCTTCCTCTACCACCTCCTTTGCTACTACCTCGACCACCATCTCTACCTCGGTTCGCATCTCCACCACCTACTCTGAGTATCCCCATCCACATCATCAACAACATCATTCATCCACCACGGTGTATCTCTAACTACTTTTGCCTAAAATAAATAAATCTTATTCATTGAAAAGGGAGGTAGTCAGGAAGATCTTTAAGAACCTCTTAAAGAAGCCTAATTTTTAGTTACCATAACTAGGAGGCCGGAGGATGTGAGCAAGAATCATGATCCAAACTTTTGTCCCTACCACCGCATGCTAGGTCATGTCTTGGAAGATTGCTTTACCTTTTAAAATCGGCTTGAACATAGCTACAAGTTGGTGCCATTGTTATCACTATTAGAACCCCTCTTGTCATGTTAGGGTAATCTTGAGGATATGCATCTTCTCAGAGAGGAAGGTTGGGATATCTCATTTATAAATCTCAAAATAATTTCAAAGATCATAGTTACCCTTGCGGTGCTTGAAGCGCACTCAAATTCTAAGGAAAGTTTGCAAGTTGTTAACAAGGAGGTAGAAAAGCGGCACGACTTCCATTTGCGGGATAGCACATTAAGCAACCATCGAGTCCAAGCATTGCCCACTCCTTCCAATTCTTCTTAGTTGTCGTCGTATTGTGAAGGGAGCCAAATCCCTCACTCCTCACTTTACTTGATTTCTACTTTACCTTCATCAAAATCTAGAAATCAATGAAGAAAGACTAATTTACATTCTCTCTACTTTTGATGATCTTGATGATTTTATTCTATAAAGCTCTCCAAGTACTAATAATTATAATAATTGATCCTCCTTTCGATTTTGAAATGGATTACCCATTTCTAAATCACCCGGGTTCACCCATTGAGATAAACTTGGAGTCATCTAACTCTAATGATCCTATAGGAGAAAATGTAGGTGAACTTGATGAGCGTAACCACTAAACCATCTCATAAGTCGTCAACCTTCATAGTGGAGTTCTACATCCTAGGGTAGCACCTCAGATAAGGGTAAACAAGTCATTGGTTCTAGTAGTTAGCCCCTCCACAGATGATCACCTATGGATATGCTTGTGGAGACCAACTGAGTTGATGTCTCGCTCTAAGATAGTTCACTAAACTAAGCATATATGATGCCTTTGTCTTATCAAAGAGATGATGGAGTCATTGATTAAAACCCTTCTTGATCAAATATGCTTTATCCATAGAGAGGAGGCATGTTTTTGAGAGAAGCAGTTGCATTCATAATGAAGATTCTTTGGGGACAAAGCAGCACCGTGCATCACAATGGATATGGGCGATTTAGGCTCTCAAGGTATTAGTTGATCAAGGTGCATGGGTGAATATTATGTCAAAACCCTGTCTTGAGATCAACATCTCAACTAGAGATGGATGATGTTGAGGATTCAACGAATACGATGGCTTTGGGCTCAGTGGTGTTTATTTTTAGGATGATGAGGTGAGTTGTTGGACACCATTAGATCCATGAAATGTACTCATTAGGGTGATCAGTATAATATTGAGATGATGTTCTATCTAGAGATAGAAGTCACCATCCTATAATGGACCTAATCACCAATAAGGACTCTTAAGATAATGGGTCTTGAATGTACCAGAGATCTTTCCCTACTTTACATGGAAAAAAGTTAGGGTTTATTTTAAACAGTTGTTAAGTTCTATGAGGCAAGCTTTAGTTAAATACATCCCATGGAATGAAATTCTTATGAATATACTCGATTAAGGTAAATGATCATTCTATAAAGATTTTGAGACATACTATCAATCAATTGGTTATTTTAGAAAATCAAGATGGGTTGAGAAAGGGGAGTTATTATCGAAACCAAAGGAAGATAAGTAGGGGATACTCATGATACTAAGAAACCTAGTGAGCATCCCAAACTATCTTATGGTTGGGCTTTACATCTTTAAAATTGAAGAGAATTATATGTTTGAGTTAAATTTTTATTAGAAATCTAGGGCTTATAATTTCACAACACAAGATTAGAGAAATATCTAAGCGGTGATGATTTATGCTTGTAGCCTGTAAAGAGAAATAATAATCTCAGATCCTAAAATTGAGGAGCTTTGGCAAAGGCGAAAGCATAACCTAAATCTAAGGCAAAAATGAGTATATGATTTACCTCAATGAGAGAGAATTAACCACCCAATTATTGGACTTACAACCGCCTAGGGGTGGCTGCCAACTAACTCCTCCTATTATTTTAAATACATGTACGCAAGTCTTATGTTTTACAAGATAGCTAGGCTATTATTTATTTAGAAAAGAGACTAATTCCTTAAACACACTCAGAGATTAGATCATGAAGGGCATGAATAATGACTTATAATGCAAATTTTATTAAGTTTTATTTTGATTTTTGGACATTGTTATTTGACACAGGCTATGGGATTTCATATGCTTAATGCATGAGAAGATTGGTTATGGGCCAAAATCAGAAAGAAGGAGGTGTGTTTTCACCATGGCTCTCAAAGGTCAAGCCATTTTCTCTAGTAAAGGTGGAAGCCCTCCATTAGCAAGAGTGAAGCAATATGATTTATGCATGATGTGAGACATACAACATCCAACTAAGGGGTTGTTAAATATTTTATTATCTTGATTTATATCCTAGGCTTTAGGTGAGGTTATGAGTTGTTTAATTTAATTTTGAGTTGATTAATTGGATAGAAAATTTATTTTTTCCTAAGAGCCTAATCGCATCCAGGCCATTCAACAACCATCAAACAATTAAGAAACTAGGAAAATCATGTCATCCTAATTGTGCAATCATAAATAAAGCATCAATCAATTTATAAAATTGGCATAAAAGAATAAGAGGCCAATGTGGTTTGGTTTCACTGCACAACCCAAAAAAGGAAAATGGAGATAGCCTAGCTCTACCCTTATACAATCCGGATTACAAATTAATAATTATAATTAAAAAGAATTCATGTTATGAAAGTTTTCATTCTTCATTCTTCATTCTTCATTTTGATTTGCTTCTTTTCATTCTTTCTTCCTTTTAGCTTGATTGGAATATGGTTGCTCCAAAGGGATCACATGGTGCATAGACTTGGTCTTATGACCAATGTTCATCCTAATCCCCTATAACATTCATTCTAAATCTTAATTACAAAATTTACATTAAAATGGGAAAAGTAAATCTAACTAAACCTACAAAACAAAGGTTAGCTAAACATACCACACAACCCAAGTAGTTATATGAATAATTTGGACTTAGCACACCACATATGGGTAACCAAGCCCACCTATCCTAGTTTGGATTATGCTTAAGGGTTATAAGCAACCTGTACAACAAAGGTAGTTATATTTTTTATTATAGCACCCTTTAAGCACAACCCCCTACAAAAGACATGATTAGGCTAATATCACCATATCATCTAGTATATGCACATACACCCTAATATCTAGTCTAAAACATCACATCACAAAATAGAATTAGGCATCAAACCTTACACCACCCTAACATAGAGCTAGAAATGGTGACTTAGCGTAATGTGTGTTCCATTTAAGATTTGTGTGGCATGTCTTAGCTAGGCTTTAAGGTTGGAATTTTCTAAGTGTGAAAGATTCAATTTAGATGGTGGTTTTAGTTTAAGTGATTTAGTTGATTTGTCAATTTTAGTTGGTGATTTGATTTGGTTTGAATGAACCTACACTTAGTGACTAAATGTTGTAAAGAGAAGAAAAGGAAGAACTCTCTTCACCCTATCTTATGTGATTTCTAAGAAGGTTAATGAATTTCTTTGATGAATGTTTTATTATGTATTTTATTAATCCTAAGTTTAAATTTACTCTAAATAGCCCTATTCAATAAGAAAGGCCTCTTAGGATTAGTTAGGTGGATTACTATCACATAACACACACCATTCATTTCTTTCCACCATGTATACCATGCATATGAATAATCTAAGCATACTATACATGCAATGCAAATCTTAGCACACCTTGATGATGAATGCAGATGTGATTTGAAAATTTGGATATTTCATTAATGCATGTCTTTATTATGTAGAAAAAAGTGGATTTTTTATATCCATTAGCTAAATGCACATCACATGTATAAAAGTTATAAGTGAGATCGTCATTATTTTCTACATCGAGCATAAAGTACAAGACTGCTTGGGGATACTTAAAGCCTCGTAGCCACAGGATGTCAGGTAATATACCACTTTTCTTAAATACTTGTAGATGTACAAAAAGAACTTAATGGATGAAGAATCATGCCAAAGATTGTGTTTGATTGGTTATAAGATTTACATGTATAATATGAAGATCCTTCTTGAGTCATAACATATAAATGCATAGGAATAGATTTAAACAAGTGTTCTATTCTTTTCAAATGAACTATACACTTTATAAATCCTATGCAAATCCATATTAAGAGAAGAAAAGAGAACTTCATAATACACATCTTATGCTATAATCACATGCAAGCTAATAAATATTTATAAGTAGCATCACTCCATTCATAATATTTGATTTATAGGTTTTAAAAATAATTTTTAATTTTAATAGTGATAATAGCCACTCATATTCTTAATTTTAGCTAACACATACAATTTGACATAAAGGGAAGCATTTTATTTAATTGATTTTGAAAGAATGAATGCATGATTTCATATGGAAAATAATATTTAGCATGATTGGAGAGAAATAAATGGATGTAAGCACATGACTTCATTCACCCTCATTAATTCTTAAGGACAATCATATAGAAAAGGATTATTTAAAATAAATCAAAATTCTTTAAAGAGATTTTTATCTTTGAATTTGATTTAATTTCGAAAATATGAATAGGGTTTTCTGGTCCTAACTTATTTCTCCATGTGCGAATTGGTTTAGTTTAATTTAGGACAATTAGGTTGATTCTATATTTTAATTAGGTTAAGGTATGAATTAAGTCCATTAATTACCCCTTACCTATACCACTTTAACATAATTATCCAAGTAATTATGAGCCAACATATGATATGCAACCACATGAAAATTTAATCAATAATGCACTTAAGAAATAAAGCGGGTCTAATATAATTGGCTCATAATTATTAGTTAATTAAACTAAAAGGTTTAATTAAGTACTTTTATAACTCTCCTACACATGTAGTTTGATTATAATTTCCTTTATAATTTTCTTAGATTATTGAATACCTAAGAATCTAGCCAAGAATTGAATGATTACGTTCTGGAATGATTTAGTTTTGTGTTTGATTAATTAAACTAATTAATGAAGTGATTAAGCCATTAATTAATTACAAATTGATTAAATATTTTTATAAAATGAAATGAACTTAGGGAAAAGATTGAAAAGAAGTCTAATCTCATTCCCAAGTCCATTCACTTGTTCAATGATGGTTAACAAGCTTAATTAACAAATTTATCAATGTTTAACGTGTTAATTAATCATTTAATTAATTAATAAAATGATTAGGGATGAAACAAGCAATTCCTTAATTATTTAAGCAATAAATTCTAAGAAAATCATGGAGGTAAGGTCATCCCACTAACCTCAAAAGTTTGGGATTAATTGGATTAATTAGTAATTAGCTTATATATTTCTAATAAAACTAAATTGAGTTAAAATCACTATTTAAAATTAATTAATTTTAATTTTTATTATTATTCTCAAATTATCTTTAAAATGAGTATTTATTTATATTTTTTTGTATTTTTCTATAATTAGTTATGAATTTTGGAAGTTTTAGCATTAAAATTAGATTAATTAAGCCTAATTAACCTTAATCCCGTCGGGCCACATGGCGGTTGATGCGGCACACTTTTCACGTGGCATGACGGGATTAGTTATTTAAGTTATCACATCCATCGATGTTAAAGGCGGGGCGCTTTCTCATGGGCCATTCGATCGATGGACTGATTAATCCCGGTTTAGTTTAAATCAAGGGGATCTAACATTTTCTAATCAGTCCATTCCAATCATGCGAAATGGCGGTGTGTGATCCTTCTCCTTCGAGTGGCGAGATGAATGCGTTCATCTCTGATTCAATTGAGCTCAGAGCTTGGATTGGGATCAAAATGATCCCACACCTTGGAAGAGGGATGCACATCCAATGGTCAAGATTTCAAGTGATAATTTCCTTCAAAAGGACCAACCAAATTTTCTATGGCTATGATTTTGAGCAATTACCTCAGAGGCTATCCAGTGCTTCCAATGGAGGAGGTAGCTTAGTCGTAGAGATGAACCATTAAAAGGTCTTGATTTAAAGTAGATGGTTTAGTTGACCAAGCTCCCCTTCAATGGTGATCGACCTTGATCGAAATGGTGCTTTTCGTGGCTTGGTGACTTGGGAAATGTCTTGATTGAGCTCGATGAAGTCCACTGATGGTGTGTGCAAGGTTAATTGCAATTTGGTTGAGAATTGGATGAGTTGGAACTTGAGCTTACCTCCCTGTTGCTTTGAGTGGCGAGAATGAAATGGGGAGCTTGGGAATGGCTTGGAAAAGCTTAGAGAGGCTTTGATTCAATCTCCTTAGCTCTGTGGAAATGAGTGCTTGTGATTTGAGTGGGAATGAGAGGGGGGTATATCTCCCCCTCCTTGGATCGGACGGTGATGAACTATTTTGCCATGTTGATCAATGGCAAGGATTGGAAGCATGGTTTGAGCTGCAAAACACTCCACATGAGTCATTTTGAGTAGTGGAGGGAAGGAGAGTAGGTGCCCATGTGCTAGGTGAGTGTATTTGGAGATCCAAGTGTTCAATTGCCATTGGGGAGGGTTTGGGCCTTGGGTCATGGTGACCAAGCTCATTGGTCATGTTCACCACCTCCTTGGTGCCCATGTGGACCAATGGAAGGATACAAGTGGCCTTGAGAGAAATGACCAAATTCCAAGTGAATTTGGTCATAGGATACCCTTGACCTAAGGAAAAGTGGTCATTTGGCCATGATTTTGATTTGCAGATTTGAAATGATTCAAAATGGGTTGGGCCAAATTTCAAGTGATTTGGAGTTCATTTGATTTGGCTCAATTTGATTTAGGTCAAGTTGGGTCAATTGGGTTAGGTTGACCAATTGGTCAAACTGGGTCAAACCATGGGTTATGTCAGGTTCAAATGATCATTTGGAGCCTATGGGTATTGGTTTGGTTTAATTTGGTTTAATTTGGTTTTGGTTCATTTAGGTTCATTTAGGTCAAATGGGTCAAGTTGACCAATTTGACCTATTTGACCTAATTGGGTTAGGCCATGGGTTGGTTTAGGCTTGGTTGATCATTTGAAATGTATTGCAAGCTTTGGTTTCAATCAATTTTGATTTGGTTTGATTTCAAGTTGATTTGACCTTTTAGGTCAAGTTGGGTTCATGGTCAATTGGCTAGGTTGGGTCTAATTGGTCAATTGAAGCTTTGGTCAAGTTCAACAAGTGATTTGGAATGAATTTGACCCATTGGTTGCAATCAATTTAGCTTAGATCAAGATTTGACCCATTTTGACTTTTAGGTCAATTTGGGTCAACTTAGGTCAAGTGGCCAATTAGGCTTGGTTTGGCTCAATTGATGGCTTGATCATGTTCAATCATTGATTATGAATTGGTTTAGATCAATGGTTTCAATCAATTTGGCTTATAGAATTTTGGCTTTATTTATGTTTCATTTGGGCTAGTGTTGACTTGGTCAAAGGCTAGGTTTGACTTTGGTTTGACCCAATTTGAGTGATTGATCATGATGATTGTTGCTCACAATGTGAGGCTTAGATGGGCTTAGTTCAATCCAATTTGGGTTGGATTAGAATTTGGCTCAAAAAGATCCTTTAGATCACTTTGGGTAAAGTGAGCCTAAATGGGTTAATTGGCTTGATCAAGGCTTGATTTAAGTTTGGTTGAACTCACATATGGACTTATGATGGAAATATAAATCCAATTGCAAGTGATTTGGAGTCAAATGGGTTTTGATTCATTTGACAATTTTATCAAAGGATGAACATGGGTTTGACTTGGGTTAGTTTGATTTTGGTTTGGTGATTGTAGTTTATGTTTATATTTGTGTATGTGATTGTTTGAAAGAAAATCAAGGGTTTGGATTGATTTGAGAATGATTTGGCTAAGTTCAAGATTTGCTTGAAAGATGTAAATTGATTTTAGTTTAATTTTTTTGGATTTAATTTTGGTTATTTGAATTTATATTCCATTTATATTTATGAATATAAATGAGAATATAAATGTTATGAAAAAATAGTTTGAGTTTGGAATGATTTCGAATTGGATTGAGCTAAGTCCATAAAATGAAATCAAAAGTCTTTTGGAAATGTTTTGGGATTTAAATTCAATTGTGGGTTCCATTTATTTGATTTGGAATTGATTTTGATTTGGATTTTGGAATTGATTTATGATTTAAGGAAATCAATTGAGTTGGAATTGATTTATGATTTGAGAAAATTAATTGATTTAAGATTTGATTTGAAAAATCAATTGAGTGGAATTGATTTGAGATTTGAGAAAATCAATTGAGTTGGAATTGATTTGAGATTTTATTTGGATTGGTTTGAAGGAGGGAGGCAAGGATTAGGTTCAAACTATAGGGTAGGAAAGTCCTCCTCATACTCCTAAGGCATAACTTATTCCTATGGCTAACTCTTCTAAGTCTCTAGGGTTAGGTTAAGTGTTCACCTAATCACTAGAAGTGTCTTAAGACTAAGGAACTCATAGTGTCTAGAGGAGTCCTATGTCTAAGATGGAGAAGTTGAGCTCCAAAAGTGAGGTCAACAAAGGGCGCCCAATAGGTGTGGTGTGACTGAAAAGGCATACCGTATTAGTGTGAGATGATCAACAATGTTTGAGATCAAAAGCACTTAAAGATCTTCTAACGAGTGTAGAAGGAATCAAGATCTTAGTGCAATGACTCTACTTATGTCAAAGACATAGAGAGTGAAGGAGGAATCACTAGGGATGAGTATGTGAGCCTTCCACTAGGGAAAAAGGTTCAAGTTATCCTAGAGATAAGAGGTTGTGAAATTGGTTGGGGATTAGAATTTTAATCCTAGGGATAAAAGATGAACCTTCCATTAAGGGAGCGAGTTGGGTTGGATTGAATTGACTCCACCGGGAATTGGAAGATTTGCATCTCACGAGGAGAAGCGTGATTTGATTGTTTAATTTGACTCCAGGGAGGTTGGTTGATTTTATTTGATTTTAAATTTTGAATTTTGAGATGGACCTATGGGTTTACAATGGACCATGAGTAGAGGCCATGTTGGCCGCCTACTTAGATTTACCAATCAAAGGGTAATCTACCAACCACATAGTAAGACTATCCAACCAAAGGGTTGCCTTTCGGTGTGCAATGTCTAGGAAGAAAGCGTAGACTTACATCTTCCAAAGTAGGGATTACGTTGGGTGATATTGCAACACATTGAATGACAACCTTAGGGCGATTGAGTGAACACAGGGGACTTAAATTAACTCAAAGATAGTCAAAATTAATTTCATTTTAATTATATTTGATGTATTCTATCGGTTTGTGATGGATGCGAGTAGAGCCATGTCGACCTTGGCCTGATTTACCAATCCAAAGGGAGTAGCTTCCGGAGAGAAAACTATCCAACCAAAGGGGTGCCTTTCGGTTTCTGATTCAATTTAGGGAAGAAAGCATGGGGACTCACATCTTTCCAGAATAAAAGACACTAGGTAGCGACACATTAGCAAGGTAACATGTCAACCGACCTAGGCTATCCATCGGTTCATAATCATGCTAGAAAGAATGTAGTAGACTTACATCTTTGAGTGAAATGATTCGGGGTAACCTATTTGTGGCAAAAGATTGAACCGACCTAAGTGACTACTAAGAGAGTCTTGGGGGACTTATCTCACTCAAGTAGTTAGCAATTCTTATAGGAGTTTCTTGGCTGCTAAAGATAGATGCACTTGGGAAAGGCTGAGGCTTGAATTCCTAATCCATAAGTGAATAAATTTATTTATTTGTTTGTTTGTTTATCATGGACCCTGTTGGTTTTCGAGGGATCATATTGAGAAGGAGCTTATATTATCGACCAATTTTGATTCTTGAACAAGGGAGAATTTGTGCATCACTAAACAAATTCTCCAACCACATGGGTGGCTACTAGAAAAGGGGGACTATCCAATCCAAGAGTAGCCTATGTAGTGTCTAGACGGGGTCATAAAGGATGTAACCCAAGTAGAGTGCCCACAGGGAAGGGGCCGCTAAGGGTTTTATCCAAAACCCTGAACAAGATAATGTCTATAGGTATTCGGTGGCCAACTCAAGGAGAAAGCATGGAGACTCATATTCCAAGAGTGGTGTATCCACCGGTGAGAGTCGACATAGCGAACATCAACATCAACCTAAGGTGCCATCAATTTTGACAATCACTAGAAGAAAGCATCGGGGACTCACATCCTCTACAAGAAGATTGCGGGATAGTCTATCTTTTTCGGCGTTATATCCGACCTAGGGTGACTTGAGTGAATGCCGGGACTTATATCAACTCAAAAATAGTTAAGAGGAAAGGAGCCGGGGACTTATCCTAACTCAAACATACTGACCTAGTTGCATGATGGCTAGTTCAAGAAGAAAAGTGTGTGCTTACATCTTCTTAAACAAAGTCAACATGAGGTAGCTTATTGGCTACGCAGTGAGGTCTACCAAACTAATAAGGTGCTCATCGATTTGTAATGGTCAAGTTAAGAAGAAAGCGTGGGGACTCACATCCGCTAGACAAGTGACTACTGGGGTGACACACTAGCAAGGTAGCATGTCAGCCTGACCTAATGCAGCTAATGAGTGAGTGCCATAGGGGGCTTGCTCCCACATCAAAATATCCTGAGATAAAAGACATGTGTTTGTGTTTGTGTTAAAGGAGGATAGGATGCCGCTTGGGTTCTCTTACACCTATCTTAAAACATGCTTAAGAGTTGATGAAATGGTGCACGAATGGTAATTGTGATTCCACCAAGAAAGGATGTCGCTTGGGTTCTCTTACACCTAACTTAGTCGTGATAGTAAAAATAGGATGCCTCTTGGGTTCTCTTACACCTACTCTAGTAGTGCTGGGGAATCATTTGTAGTTTGTGTTCGTGTTGTGAAAGAAGGATATGATGCCTCTTAGGTTCTCTTACACCAACCATAAACACATCATGGCAAATTCACAAACAAGCAGCAATGCTTCGAAAGAAGAGAATATTTTGATGAATTGGAATAAAATTTTTGAAGATAATTATTTTCAAACATGATTTTATGGGTAGTATTTCTTCAAATAGAGCCCATTAATTGGAAGCATCTGGTGTTCCCCTTTACAATTAATAAGTTGATAAGACCCTCCTATGATAAAAGGGCCTTCCCAAGTGGGTTCAAACTTGCCTCCCATCTTTCGATGGGCAACAATTAGTCTCCTTAGAACTAAAACAAGCTCTCCTACTTGAAAAGCTCTAGGGAGGACCAGCTTATTATGAGCTTGAATCATCTTGGCATTGTATAACTTCGAGGTTCTGGCACACCCATAGGCATCTCTCCTCCAAACTTTTGAGCTCTTCTAACCACAACTTGACAATCTACTCTATAGTGATTTTACTACCCATTACTATCCTTAGTGATGGGAGCTGAACTTCTAATGATAGAATGACTTCGGACCCATACACTAAAAGAAACGGGTAGATTGGGTTGGAGTTCTATATGGTGGGTATGCCCACAAGCTTCAACTAAGCTCATGCCACTTTGTTGTTTGTTGTCATCAAGTGTTTTCTTTAGTATGGATGAGAGTTTTGTTGAATGCTTCTAGGCCATTCTCCCAGGATAGTAGATAGTGGAGTATCTCCAATCTATACCATGTCTCTGGTGTTGATCTTGGTGCTTTTTGAATGCAATCATTATCGATATAATTCATCAAGGCACCCCAAACCTATATATGATATGGTTTCTGAAAAGTTGGAGCACATGTTGAGTCATGACCTCTCTAAGTGAGATTGCCTCCGCCCACTTGGAAAAGTAGTCGATGACAGCTAGGATGAACCAATGACCTTTGGAAGGAGGATCAATCAGACCCACTATGTCAGTACCCCAACACTCAAATGGCCATGAGGCCAATGTAGGATGTAGAATGTTGGGTGGTTGATGTAGGACCACACGTATGCACGATGGCATCTCTAGCTACATCCATGTAATTTATGATCATCGAAGGCCCGGTAGTATCCTAGTCTCTTGATCTTTGCTTTCATCTTGGACGATTGATGTGCTCATAGACACGAATGTACCTCATGATCTTACGGGCTTCGTGTTTGTCTAAAACATAGCCACATTTGATCGAAAGACCGTCAATACAAGGTGCCATCCATGAGAGCATAAGAGAGCTCTCTACTTTATCTGATGGGCTTGTGATTTCTCTTGAGGTAGTTTGCCTCTAGTCAAGTAATCTATGAATGGTTGCCTCCAATCAGCTCCATCCTTTCTTTGGCAAAACCTCCCCTTCAAGAAAGTCTCTGAGTTCCATCAATATGGGATAGACTTGTCTATTTTAGACCCTTATTGGAATGGACTCATCTTCCATACATGCCAATTCCTTGGTGAGTTTAGCCAAAGCATCTACTACTGCATTCTCTCCTTGAGGAACCTTATAGATGGTGACCTTAGGGATTTGAGCCAACAGTTCATGGTGTACTCATGATGGTAGTGAAGCTTAGGTTTTAGAACCTTATAGACCCAACAATCGTTGATGACCATAATTGAGAATCCCCATGATGTTGATGCTTTTGACACACTATAATGGCTAACTCGGACCGGTCAAAGCCTCATACTCCTTCATTGTTGCATGGATTGGAGAGATAGTATGAGAATCTCATCACATCATGGTCTGAAGTTAAAAAGATGATTCCTGCCCCTACCTTTCTTGGAAGAGTAGATCATGGTTCTTCTCCTTTTTGAAAGGAAGCCGCACCATCAAAATACATCTCCAAATGGTGGATGCTAGTTTCCCCTAAGTTTATGATTTGTTCATCGGGGAGATCATCACTAGCGAGAATCAGAAGTGGGTGTGCTAAGAAATCTAGTGCTTATCCTTTCACGGCATGGAGAGGGAATGTAACATGAATTGTGAGAGAATCATGGACCAACATGCCAACCATGATAATGTCATGTCATGAGATACTACAAGATTGATTCTTGAAATCAAGTTTACCTTATGAGAGAAAGTATGTAGTAGCTTTTGGGATGCAAGATGAGAGCTAGGCAATGTTTTTCAATAATGGGTAGTTTGCTTCATCGGATCGGGAGGTAGTAGAGAGCATTCTCCTTCCCTTTATCATTGGTTTGGGCCAACAAAATAAGGGAGTCATCCAATGCAATAGTGTAGAGGATAAGTGGCTTGCACGGGATAGAGGCTGCTAGAAATGGTGGCTTCACCAAATACTATTTGATGTCTTCAAAAGCATGTTGGCACTTGTCATCCCATTTGAACTTAGCATCCTTTTTGACAAGTGCTGAAAATGGCTTGCATCTCCCTGATAGATTGGAGATAAAGCATCTTAGATATGCCAACACCCTTGGAAAGATCTGAGTTGAGTTAGACTTTTAGGGGTGGCATTTCTAAGATAGCTTTGATCTTTTTTGGGTCTATCTCTATTCCCCGGTGTTGGACAACAAACCCAAGGAACTTCTTTGAAACTACTCCGAATGCATACTTCAGGAGGTTCATTTTGAGGTTGAATTGTCTTAATCATTCAACAAAAACTCTTAAGTCAAAGAGATGGTCTTCCTTTTCTTTACTTTTGCCTACTAGATTATCAACATAACATTCAACTTGATGATGAATGAGTTCATTGAAGATCAGTCATGGCTGGTATGTAGCACTTTTTTAAGGCAAAGGCATGACCTTATATATATTCGATTGGGGTTTGAAAAAATAGTGTTTCTTTCATCCTCGAGCCATCTTGATTTGGTTTAGCGGATGACCCATCCATGAAGGAGAATACATGAGATGAGGCAATGTCCACCATTAATTAGTATAGGAAGTGAAAATTCATCCTTTGGACATGCCTTATTTAAGTCCTATCGATGCATTTGCAAATTTGGCCATTCTTTTTTCTTAAGCGGCATGACTTCAGTAGGGCATTTTTCTTCCTTATAAAGCATCAATCAATTTCTTGACTTCAAATGACATTGTTGATTTCTCGCATGCATCTAGGAGCTTGCTTGATAGGGTTAGTGTTAGGTCTATTATTAGTTTATGGACTACATTAGAGATAATGTCAGGCATCTCTTCATAGCTCCATGCAAAGTCCTTAAACTCATTCAATAGCCTAACTAAGTCATTGGTTTCTTCTTCATTCAATAGAGAACTGATGTATGTGGGATGGATCTTCTTCTATCAGGTTGATTTCTTTGAGCTTGTCGATGGTTGAATGGATTTCTCTTCAAATTGAGGTGCATCTTTGATTTGAAGATCATCAAGATCATCGAAGTTTCTAAACACACCTCCTCATAGAGTTAGTGTGGTTTGAGAAGATCTATTATACTCTAGATGATTGGTAACTAACTAGCATCATCATCATTGGACCCACTATACTGAATCCTAATCCTGGTCTTGATAGTGCATCCCTGTCTTTGTTGTTCCATAGCTTCTCAAATACTCTGACTTGTGCCTAGACCATGTGTAAGGAATCAAACCTTTCTTTGCAAGATTATGAACACAAGGCGAGTACCAATCAAAAGGTAATTCCATTAAATCTTTATATGAATTATCCTCAAGTTCTACATTTGCTTCTGGACTTGAGGATGATGATCCCAATAGGAATCTCTTTGGCTTGACATCCATGGAAGACCTAGGGGCTTCCTTAACTACTAAACCTTCAACTTTTGAGAAGAAAGTGGGTTAGAGCTAAGTTCCCACTAATTCTAATGTTTTACATAATCTTGATTTGAATACATTTATGCTTTGCTTGGAGGCCTAGTCTTCATCATTATCTGGCTCGAGTGTCACCTCCAATGAGACCTGAGAGGGGTTGGCTGGTATGCTAATCACATGAGACTCATCCTCTATGTAAATAGCAGGAGTACTCCTATGAATGGGAACATAGCCCTTGGCAGCCAACTAGGGTCTTCCACCTTTGGAATTGCCTCTATGTCTACCTCTGCCTCTACTTGGTGGAGGTCGAGTCATCCTACCCATATGTCCGTATGGTGGAATGAACTGTGGGTGGAATGTAACATGTGGCTCTACCTCTTCCTTGGTGTCCCTTTCTCGTTCACTTGTACTTTCTTTTTCTTTTTCTTTTTTTTTTTCTTTTGTATTTGAATTTTGACCAAGTTTGTGAGAATATATATTTTGATTTTGAGGAAGATAGTAGGTTGCATCCTCATATATCTCGACCTCTCTAACTGAAAATGGCTTTTCATCTCCTTTAACATAGTATTTGATTCCATCTCTTCGAAACTTGATGCATTGATGAAGGGAGGATGGAATCATCTTGTTCTGTATCCAAGGCCTACAAGCAAAGTGAATGATGTATTCAAATCAATTATATAGAACTTGGCTTTAGTCTTCTCACCTATTTCCAAAGGTAACACTATGGAGCCTAAAGCCCTCTCGCTCTGTTCATTGAATCCTCTCAACATCATGATCTCCTTGAGTTGAGATGTCAATCTTCAAATAGGTAAGGATTTTCAGGCTCATAATGTTCACTGATGCACTGGATCAACCAACACCCTAGAAAGTCTGAATCTGCCCATATCCATTATGATGTAGAGGGGACAATTGTGCTCCATATCCCCCAGAAGAAGGTCTTCATTGGTGAATGTGACTCCCTAGGCTTCTCTTGAATAATGTGCCTCTCTCAAGTGATTGGAGCTAAGCATATTTAGATCAAGAAGGGCCTTGATTAATGATTCCTCATCTCTTTGGATAAGAGGGCATCATATATAATTAACTTGGGAAACTTTCTTAGGTGAGCGAGGACATTATAATCAACTTGGTGATCCTCCACAAGCATATCCATGGGTGGAGCATCTGGAGGGGCTTCTTGCTCTTTGGTACCAATGACTTTTCCCTTATCTTGAGGTGCTACCTAGGAGGTAGAACTTTGCCACTACGAAGATTAACTTCAGTGACTTCGTGAGATGGTTTAATGGAAAGTTCTACCTACTCATCACGTTCACTTATAGATTCTCCTATAGGACCCTCAAAATCAGATGATTCCAAGTCTATCTCAAGAGGTGAACCCTTATTATTCAAATAAGGAAAGTCCATCTCTGAATTAGAAAGAGGATGATCAGAGTTGTTATAATTATTAAGACTTGAAGAGTTTTCTAAAGGAGTGGAATTAGATAACCCATCAGAAGTGGCACAGATGTAATTCAAACTAGCTTTATTCTTTGATTTCTTAGATTTAAAAGGAGGTACATAGTAGAAATCTAGTAAAGTAAGTGGGGTGAGGGATTTGATGCCCTCATCCATCGATATGAGATGTCTACTAGAAGAAGAACTAGCTAAAGTAGAATCGGTGAAGTAGTATGGTGGAATGGAGGTTGGACTGGTGGGTGGTTGCTACTTGGCTATCTGGCAAGTATGTCTCTATTGCTGAGCTCCCACTTTCCCAAGTTATCTTGAGCAACTTGCAAACCTTCCTTGATGTTGGAGGTTGAGCTACCTCACATAAGGAAAGTTTCTTGATTTTAGAAATAATCTTTTTAGAGGTTCAAGATAAAGAGATATCCCAACCTTTTTTTGTTTTGAGAGGATCACATGTATCCCCAAGGATTACCCTAACAGAACTAGATGGTTGTTCTACTAGATATTCCTTAGGGATAACTATAGCAGACTTGTAGCTATGCTCAAGCGTCCTTAAATGTAAAGCAATCCTCAAAACATGGCCTAGCATGTGGTGGTAGGGAAAGTTAGGATCATTACTCCCCACTTCCTCAGTTTCTAGGCTTGGTAGCAAAATTAGGTTTCTTTAAGAGGTTCTTAAAGATTTTCTACCTCCCTCTTAAATGAATAAGTTTTATTTAATTTATCCAAAAGTAGGTGGATGATAGCTGGGGTATATATACCTGAGTATGGATGAGGAGGAGGCGAGAAGAAGGCCATGGAGGCTAATGTGGTGGGTGATAAGATGGTGGGTGGTAAGGAAGTGGAAGTGAAGGCTATGGAGCTCGAGGTCTCTCATCTTGATCTCCGGTTGCTTCCCTTATCCGTCTTTACTCTCACGCTTCTTTCATAGACTTTTCATCATGCTTTTTTGATCTTTTTGCTTTGATGATTGATCTTGAAAAGGTAATTTGGCCTCTCCTTATGACCTTGTTTATTAGCTTCTCAAATGTCTTTAATGGTGAAACCTTTAAGCATGAAGGACCATGAATATTCTTTAATAAATTTCAATATCTGTTGATAGGCTGGTTCATTTCATGAAAATTGTGCCATCTAAGAATATAATCAAGAGGGACTCATGGTGTGTTGTGCTACAACAGATCACCTGATTACCTTTGTTGAGCTCAAACCTCTTAACAAAGAGTTGCTCCAACTCACAAAGTCTTCTTGAATCATTGGGAGTTCATACCAATCAAAAGCTATGCCCTACTGACAAAAGAGAACAATAATGCATCATCGGTGTTGTAACTACGAAGTGTGCTATATCTTTGGGAGGGTTCCTGCATCAAAACTTTTGAAAGAAGGAGGCACAAAACCCTTAGGATATTGGATAATCAAATTCCTCTGGGTAGGGTCTACCCTTTGGAATTGATGAACCACCTCGCTTGCGCCAATGCTTCTTTCACTTATTGTTCAACCATGAGTTTGATATCTTTTTCTTGTATGGAGGTATTATCCACTACCTTCCTATACAAGCTAGTGCTACTTTCTACTGAGTGAACTCTTGGGTTGATCCAAGACATGCAATAACTTCAGTTCTAGCCTCCATAATGGTAGGATGTCTTTGCTGGCTTGATTACGAAGTGCTAGAACTACTAGCAAATCTTCAAGTCTCTTTCCCATCTTATCAATCTTCTCATCTTTTTGTTTGAGTTATTGAAGGAGGTGTTGGGTCAAATAGCATCATCCTTGGTATAACACCTTCAAACTAGATGATCGGAGAACCTAGTATCAACCATATGTACCTTTGAAGTCTTCCAACAAATCATCTTCATTGGATCAATATTCTCCTCTTGGTCGACAATCATACCCTAGGATTTCTTTCTTTTTAATAAAATATTATGCTAAAGATATCATCCAAGAGGTCTAGCGGCACAAATGCTCGTGGGTGGTGGATCATGCTCATGAAATGAACATCGACCTCCCCTCTGTTAATCCACGGCTATGCTCACTAGAGGACACATGCTCATGGTCTGAAATGGGTGGAGTCCTTAGGGGATCTATACCATGGGATAATCTATCTCCTTCTCCTTCTGCTGCTGCTATATCCATGATTGGTTGAGGTGGTGGTGGTGATGACATGACTATGATGCTACGAGGTCCCTCTTCACCATATGGCAGAAGTAGGAGGTCAGAGCTCCTCACCTGGTCGATGGCGTGAAGATGGATCTCTTGGCCGTGGATCACCTGGGGCTTTCTTCTCCCACGATGCTTTCTCTCATGGCTTTGGATGGAATAGAAGATGGAACTTGGGCGGTGATGGTGGGCGTGAGTAGAGTGGTGTGATGGACAACAGACTCCCTATGTGGGGCCCTCCTCCCATGATGGGTAGTATTGGTCAAGAATACTATTCGGTGTGGCCAAGCGGGTAGCCGCGATCAAAAAATCTATGAGGGTGGAGGCTACTAACTGTCTGTCATATCTTTGCCTCTCTCTGCTAATAATGTGAATTGATACTCGGGCCTCTCACTGGATATGCTCACCACACATGAGGATAACGATCATAAATCAAACTTGCACTAGACTCACATCCATAAGCCACCAACATGGCATAAAATTATCCGGACGTATGACCTCCTATCTCGATAGGTGTCTCTAATGTGGAGGTGACACTATAATCCTCCATCTTCCTCTCCTTTCAAAGAAGAGGATGGAACTTGTTCTCTGTAAGCAAAGGAGAAACTACCGGGTGACTCCTTTCTCTAAATGTGAGACAATGTCTCCATCTCCTTGGCAATGCACATGGTGCGCTTGATCTTGCGGATCTATTGGTCTTTGAGTTTGACTAGGTGGAGCGATGCATAGACCCTACCAAAGGTAGGGAGACTATCCCTAAGCCAAGGTAGCCTTCCCTTAGGAAGCCAATGAGTGGGTACTAGCCAACAGGGGTATGGGAACAACTGTGCAGCACGGAATTGCATGCCGGAACTTCTACCCTTCCTCTTAGGAAATAAAATTTGAGGGCATCTCAATATGGATGACTGGTTTCTACCCAACCACCACATTCTTGTTAATAGTGGTGAGGGTTGCCCCCTCACAAGTAATCCTGGCCCCCTCGAATCCTCGACCAAAGTGTATCAGATGAGCAAAATCAGTTTGGGGGAGGCTGGCCCGATCCAAGGCCAAATCCATCCCAAAGGGGAAGGTAAATACATACTTTTGAGAATCCATTTGCGCTGTACTAAAATGAGAAAAAGAGGCAGAAGAACTCGCAATTGTTGAAAACACTCAAAATGATTTTTTCCTTGGTATCCTAACTTTTAAGTTTGATTTAGAGTTTGAACCAACACTCACTAATTTGAATATGTTAAGTGGGCTCCTTGAATTTAGGAGAGATTTTTGAATAAATTGAAGGAGATATTTTGAGTTTATTTGAGTTTAGAACCCACATTCAATGAGCTCAAAATATTTTGGAGAGACTTTTGATGCTTCCATTGGTTCATATTTGAATTTGATTTTTTTATGTTTGGGGACCCTTTATTTAATAAATTTGAGTATGTTAAATAGAGAGTCAATTGATTTTATTTTAGATTTGATTTTGGGATTACTCATTTGGCAAATTTGGGTATGGTAAATGGGATGTATTGAAAATAATTTTCTTTTTGCTTGTTTGCCCATGATGTGTATCATGTGTGAATTTAGAAATGGAATCTTTACTTAGAAAATTTGTGTGTGCTAAATAAAGGCCAAATGTGTTTGATTCTTTTTTTTTATTTGAAAAATGTGATCTTTACTTAGAAAATTTGTGTATGCTAAATAAAGTCAAAATGTGTTTGCTTTTTATTTTGATTTGAAAAATGTGATCTTTACTTAGCAAATTTGTGTATGCTAAATAAAGTCTAAATTTATTTTGAAAAGGGGGTTTCTATTTAACAAGTATGGTGTGTTAAATAGAATCCAAATTATTTTTAATTTTTGTTTGAAAAATGAAACTCTCATTTGATAAATTTGGGTATGCCAAATGGAATTCCAATATATTTTGATTTCCATGACTTTTGCAAAGGTGATTTCCATTTAATAAATTTGGGTATATGTGGTGAAAGTTTGTTTTATTTTTCTTCATCTAAATGAATAAATGAAAATAAAATTTTATGCTAGTAGGACACCACACAAATTTGTAGATGTTCTTATTAAGGTGATCGGGTATGACATTAAGGAAAGGTGTACTATCTCGAAAGATAGAAGTCATCATCTTACAATGGACCTAATCACCTAATAAGGACTCCTAAGAACGATGGGTCTTCGAATGTACTAGAGATTCTTCCCTTACTTTACATAAAAAAGTAAAGTAGGGTTAAACCAGGTTCATTAAGTTCCCTATGGAGGCAAGCCCCCATAGTTAATTACATCTTAAGGAATGAGATTCTTTAAGAATACCCTTGATTAAGGAAAATGATCATTGTCTCCAAAGATTTCAAAGGTAGGTCTATAAATCAATTGGTTATTTTGGAAGATCAAATGAGATTGATCAAAATGAGGGGGTTATTATCGAAACCAAAGGGAGATAAGTAGGGGATGCTCATGATAGTAGGAAACTTAGCGATCATCTCAAACTATCCTATGGTTGGGCTTTATATTTTTGAAGTTGAAGAGAATTATTTGTTAGAGTTGAGTTTTTATTAAAATCTAGGACTTATAATTCCATGATATAAAATCATGAAAATGCCTAAGAGGTAAGGATTTATGCTTGTAGCCTGCAAAGGATAACAACAACCTCAGATCTTAAATCTAGTGAACTTTGAGGGCCAAAGCACAACCTAAATTTAAGGCAAAAATGGGTATATGGTTTACCTCCATAAGAGAGGATAAACCACCGACTGGCTTTGCTTACACTGGCCACCAACTAACTCCTCCTATGATTTTAAATTCATGTAGGCAAGTCTTTATGCTTTTGTAAGATAGCTAGGTCCTTGTTTATTTAGAAAGTGACTAAGTCTTTAAACACATACTCTAAGAGACTATATCATGTAAGGAATGAGTAATGACTTAAATCTAATGCAAATTTTATTAAGTTTTACTTTGATTTTTGGACAATTAATTTTGACACAGGCTATGGGATTTATATGCCTAATGCATGAGAAATTGGTTATGGGCCAAAATTAGCAAGAAGGAGGTGTGTTTCCACTATGGATCTCAAAGGTCAAGCCATTTTCTTTGGCAAAGGTGGAAGCCCTCCATAAGCAAGAGTGAAGCAAGATGATTTTATGCATGATGTGAAACATACAACATCCAACTATGGGGTTGCTAAATCTTTTATTATCTTGATTTATGTCTTAGGCTTTAGGTGGGGTTATGAGTTGTTTATTTTTTTTTAATTTTGAGTTGATTAATTGGATAGAAAATTAATTTTTCCTAAGAAACCTAATCATCCAAGTCATTCATCAATCAATGAAACTAGGAAAATCATGTCATCTTAATGCACAAGCTAAACAAATATTAAACAATTTTATAAAGTAAAAATAATAAGGATGATGTGGTGGGGCTCCACCACACAAACCAAAAAAAATGGGTAGAGCTCTACCCTTATACAACTGATAATAAATGAATAATTACAATTTAGAAGGAATTCATGTTATGGGGGTCTTCATTCTTCATTCTTCTTTGTTCTTTTCTTCATTTCTTCTTTTCTTCTTTCTTTTGGTTGGTTAGGATGTAGTTTCTCCAAGGCTTCACATGGTGCATAAGACTTGATCTTATGACCAATGTTCATTCTAATCCCCCATAATAATCATTCTAAATCTTAATTAAAATGACATGAAAATGGGAAAAGTAAATCTAACTAAACTTAAAAAGATTAGCTAAACATACCACACAATCCAAGCATGTATATGAATAATTGGACTTAGCACCCACACATGTAAGTCCACTATTTTGGATTATGCTTAAGGGTATAAGCAACCTGCATAGTAGAAGCATTTTTTATATTTTTATTACAGCCCCTTAAGCATAATCCCCTGTAGAAGACATGGTTAGACTAAGATCTCCTTATCATCTAGTCTACGCACACACACCCTAACATCTAGTCTAAAATATTACATCATAAAATAAAATCAGGCATCAAACAATGCACCTCCCTAACATAAAATTAGAAATGGTGACTCAACCTAATGTGTGTGCCATTTAAGGCTTATGTGGCATGTCTTAGGTAGGCTTTAAGGTTAAAGTTTTCTAAGTGTGAAGGGATTCAACTTAGAGGGTGGTTTCATTTTAAGTTGTTTAGTTGATTTGGTCAATTTTATTTGATGATTTGATTTGGATTGAATGAACCTACATTTAATTACTAAGTGTTGTAAAGAGAAGAAAGGAGAAGAGAACTTCTCTTTCATCCCTACCTTAAGTAATTTCTAAGGTAGATTCATTAGTGATTTTTCTTTAGTGAATATTTTATTATGTGTTTTAATTATTCCTATGTTTAGATTTACTCTAAATAAACTTATTCAATAAGAAAGGCATCTTAGAATTAATTAAGGTGAATTACTATCACATAACACACAACCCTTTATCTATTTCCAACATATATGCCATGCATATGAATAATCCTAAGCATAACTATACATGCGCAAATACTTTAGCACACTTTGATGATGAATGCTAAGGAATGTTGTTTAAGAAAATTTTGGATATTTCATGAATGCATGATTTTGTTTAAGTGGAAAAGAGGGACTTCTTTAATTAAAAAATCAAATACATGTATGACATAAGTGAGTACTGACCCATTATTTTCTATAGGGGTGTAAGGTATAAGACCTACTTGGGGCTACTTAAAATTACCAGGGATGTCTAGACTAATATACCACTTTTCTTAAATACATGTGCATGTACAAAAGAAAATGAATGGAAGAAGTCATGCAAAGATTTTTTTTGTTTGATTTGTTATGTAATTTACATGTAAATGTGAAGATCCTTCTTAAGTCATAACATGGAAGTCTATAGGAATGGATTTAAGTAAGTATTATGTTCTTTTCAAATGAACTATACACTTTGCAAATCCTATTCAAATCCATGTTAAGAAAAGAAGAAAATCACATAACACATTTTGCTATAATCACATGCAAACTTGTAAGTATTTATAAGTAGCATACCTTCATTTATAATCTTTGATTTGTAGGTTTTGAAAATAATTTTTATTTAATAGTGATAATAAGCATATTCTTACTTTTTAAACATGCAATTTGACATAAAGGAAATATTTTATTTAATTTGATTTTTCAAAAGATATGAATGCATGATTTCATATGTAAAACAATCATTTAGCATGCTTGGTGAGAAACAAAGTGATGTAAGCATGTAACTTCATTCACCCTAATTAGTTCCTAAGGACAAACCTATAAGATAAGATTATTCAAAGTGAATCAAAATTGCTTAAAGGGACTTTTATTTTTTTTTTTGACTATTGAATTTGATTTGACTTAGAAAATATAAAAGAGTTTGTTGTCCTAACCCATTTCCCCATGTGTGAATTAGTTTAGTTTAATTTTAGAACCATTAGATTGATTTTATGTTTTGTTTAGGTGTAAATTAAATCCATTAATTACCCCTACACACTTTAACATAATTAACAATAATTATGAGCATATGATATGCAACCACATAAAATTTAAATCAACAATGCTCCTAAGAAAAGAAAGGGGTCTAATGCAATTGGCTCAATTATTGATTAATTAAGCTAAAGGGTTTAATTAAGTACTTTCATAACCTTCCCCACACATGTGAGTTGGATTTGATTTCTTTAAATACCTTAGGCTTTGAACACCTAAGGATCTACCAAAAGAGATTGATTAAGTGATTAAGTTTGATTAATTTTGGTTTTGAGTTTGGTTAATTAAGCTATTTAATGAAGTGATTAAATCATTAATCAATTTTATAAATTAATTAAGTCTTCATTCAAATGAAATAGACTTAGGGGAAAAGATTTTGAAAAGGAATCCAAATCTCATTCTCTAAGTCTATCCACTATTTCAAGATGATTAACAAACTTAATTAATGAATTTATCACCATTTAATAGGTTAATTAATTATTTAATTGATTAAGGGAGTGATTAAAGATGAAATAAGCAATTACCCAAATTAATAATAAATTCCAAGAAAATCATGGGAGGTCATCCCACTAATTAACCTAGAGTTTGGAATTAATTAAAAATATTAAGGAGTAATTAACATAATTACATCAATAAAATTGAGTGAAGGTTACTATTCAAAATCAATTAAACTTAATTTTATATTATTCCCCTTTGATTATCTTTAAAATGAAGTTGAGTTTGCATTTTTTTGGATTTTTCTACATTTAGTTATGATTTTAAAGTTTTTTTTTGGATTATAATTAAAGCCTAATTAATTAATCCATCGACATCACATGGGCGACGACGCTTTCCATGGCGGTTATAAGTTATTTAAAATCAATGTCACGCGTCGGGTGCTTCGCTTTCCCTCGTCGATCAAGATCAATGAGATTAAACGTTATAAAGGAATTAAAAGGATCTATGCATTTAATCAATGTCCCAAAATGAGATGGTCCATGATTCATCCGCCTTTGCTGGGAGGAGAGAGGCCATCCATTGCTCAAACTCACTTGAGTTGGATTCACATACCATCAGCATAGAGAAGATCCAGGAACTATGATTTATAATTCCCTTCACAAAGGACCAAGGATTTTCTAACTTAAGCTGATTTTGAAGCATACCTCAAGGCTATCGATTCAATGGGGAGGTAGCTTCATTAGTGGAGATGAAGCCCTGTTGAAGGTTTCTAGCTTTGAGATGAAGTGGATCTTCCAATTGACTAAGGATTGCTTCAATAGCTTATGGCTTTGGTCTAGGTGAGGCTTCCCGTGGCTTGGATGCTTGGGTTTTGCTTTGGGTGAGCTTGACTTGCCTCCTTGATGGTGCTTGCAAAGGAAATTGAACTTTGGTTGGGTATTGAGTAAGTTGAAAATCTCCATCACCTCCCCTATTTTCGGCCTAAGAAAAATCAAGAAGAGGGAAATGGAATGAGCTTAGGAATGCTTAGGGAAGCTTGTGGATGCTTGCCTTTGATCCTCTGAGCTCAATCGAATGCTAGTCATGAGTGAAATGAGGGAGTATATCTCCCCACTTGGATCGATGGATGAAGAGCTTCTTTTGATCAAATTGAGGAGATTGGGTGGGCTATTTTGGTTGTTATGAGCTCCATGTGGTTCATTTTGGCAGAGGAGTTGGAGTGTGGAGGTGCACATGTGTTAAATGAGTGTGGGGTGATCCATGTGGAGAATTTTGAGTGGATGGGTTGGTTTTGTCCTTGGGTTGGTGACCCAAACCCATTGGGGTCATGCACCCTCCTTCCAAATGGTCCACTAGAGGATGCCAAGTGGTCTTGAGTTGGAATATGATCAAATTCCAAGTGAATTTGATCATAGGTTACCCTTTGACCTAGGGAAAAATGGTCATTTGGCTTTGATTTTGATTTAGCATATTTGAATGATTGAAAAATGGGTTGTGCCAATTTTATTTGAGTTATGATTTGGCTCAAGTTGACCCATTTGGGTCAAAATGGGTCAACTTGGGTCAAGTTGACCAATTGGTCAAATTGGGCCAAACCATAGGTTAGGTCAAGTTCAAATGATCATTTGAATGTTTTGGTATCATTGGTTTTTGGTTCAATTTATATATTTCTTTTGGTTCATTTGAGTTCACTTAGGTCAAATGGGTCAAGTTGACCAATTTGACCCATTTGACCCAATTATTAGGTCATGGGTTGGTTTAGGCTTGGTTGATCATTTGAAATGTATTGCAAGCTTTGGTTTCAATCAATTTGGTTTGATTTCAAGTTGATTTGACCTTTAAAGTTTCATATTCAGTTGGCTAGTTGGGTCAAGGGCTTTGGTCAAGTTTAACAAGTGATTTAGAATGAATTTGACCCATGGTTGCAATCAATTTGACTTAGACCAAGATTTGACCCATTTTGACTTTTAGGTCAACTTGGGTCAACTTAGGTCAAGTGGCCAATTTGGCTAGGGCTCAATTGATGGCTTGATCAGTTCAATCATTGATTTTGGATTGGTTTAGATCAATGGTTTCAATCAATTTGCCTATGGTGGATTTTGGCTAGTTTGGGTTTCATTTAAGTGTTGACTTGGTCAAAGATTGGTTTGACTTGGTTTGACCCAATTTAAGTGATTGATCATCTATGATGATTGTTGCTCATAATGTGAGGCTTAGGTGGGTTTAGTTCAATCCAATTTGGTTGGATTAGAATTTGGCTCAAAAGTAAGGTCACTTTGGGTCAAGTGAGCCTAAATAAGTCAAGTGACTTGATCAAGGCTTGATTCAAGTTTTTGAACTCACATATGGACTTATGATTGAAATATAACCATTTACAAGTGATTTGGAGTCAAATGGGTTTTGATTCATTTGACAATTTCTTCAAAGGATGAACATGGGTTTGATTTTAGTTTGATTTGGTTTGATAGTTTGTTTTATGATTTATGATTGAAGGATTGATTGTTTGAAGATAAAATAAAGGCTTGATTGATTTTTTGATTTGCTAAGTCCATAAGATAAATCAAAGTATAGAAAGATTTTGGATTTAGATCAAGATTTTAATAATTTGGAATTGATTCATGATTTGGATTTTGGAATTGGTTTGAATGATTTGAGAAAATCAATTGAGTTAGAATTGATTTGAAAAAAATCATTTATGTTGGAAATTGATTTGAAATTGATTTGAGTTTGAGGTTATTTTGGATTTGAAATTGATTTGAATTTGAGGTTGATTTGTATTTGAAGTTAGTTTGAATTTGAAGTTGATTTGGATTTGAAGTTAACTTGAAAGGGAAGCAATTGGTTGAAGGGATGGCAAGTTTTCCTAACAGGCATAAACCTATTCTATGGCTAATTTCTAAATTCTGGTTAGGTTAAGTGTTCACCTAATCACTGAAGTGTCTTAAGAAAGGAACTAATGTCTAGAGGAGTCCTATGTTTAAGATGGAGAAGTTGAAAGCTCACTAAAAGTGAGGTCAACAAAATATGTGTGGGATGACAAGGCATACATGTATTGGTGTAACCGAGATGATCAACAATGTTGAATATCACAAGCACTAATGAAACAATTATAATGTTAAGGAATCAAGAGTTAGATGTGACTCTATGTAACATAAGAGAGTGAAGAGCCACTAAAGATTGAGTATGTGAACCTCACAAAGGTGTTATCCATGGGGATGAGGTTTGATGATTTATGTCTCACAAGGAAATTGATTTGTTTTGTTGATTTATGATTGATGAGGGATGAAAATGAATGCTAAATTCAAGTCATCCACCATAAGAGGTTTTGAATTTCAGGGATTAGAATTGTGATCTGATAAAGAATAACTCCACTGAGCAAGTTAGATTGGTTAATAAGGAAGATTTGCATCTCAGGGAGAGGGATGATAGATTAATTTGGTTTGACTCCACTGGGGAAGGTTGATGATTTATTTAGTCTTGACTAGGGAGAAGGTTGATTTTCTTTGTTTGTTGGACTTAGAGGTTAGAAGGAATTTATTTTATATTTAAATTTTGAATTTTGAGATCATCTTTTAGGATCATGAGTTGACTGTGCTGGTCTAACAGAATCAATAAGGGATTAGTCTACTAGCCACATGTAGGACTATCCAACCAAAGGTTGCCTTCGATTTACAATGGTTAATTTAGTGAAGAATTTGATTATTTCATGACTACCAAAGGACACATTAACAAGGTAACATGATTAATTTTACTTTTAGTGAATTAGGGGACTTAAATAAACTCAAAGATAGTATTGATTTCATTTTTCATGTGATGGATCCGATGGGGAGCATAGGGCCATGTTATCAACATGATTTACCACCAAAGGGTATCCACTCACATAGTAGGACTATCCAACCAAAGGGGTTTTCGCTTGCAATGATTATGAAGAAAGTACTCCATCTTCAATAAAGATCGTTGGAGTGACACATTAGAAAGGTAACATGTCAACTCGACCTAGGGATGACTACTGAGTGAATGCCGCTAGGGGGACTTAAATCAACTCAAAGATAGTCAAAGTTAATTTTATTTTATTTTATGTTTGATGGATCCTATCAGTTTGCGATGGACTACACTAAGTAAGGGCCGTGGTGGCCTTGGCCTAACATAGATTTACCAATCCAAAGGGAGTATTCTACTAGCCACATAGTAGGACTATCCAACCAAAGGGATGCCTTTCAGTTTGCAATGGTTAATTTAGGGAAGAAAGACAAGAACTCACATCTTCCTAAACAAAAGTATGCTTGGGTGACACATTAGCAAGGTAACATGTTAACCCCTTAGGGTCGACTATAAGTGAATGCGGGGACTTAAATTAGCTCAAAGATAGTCAAATTAATTTTTTCTTTATGTTTGATGGATCCCATCATATGGACCGCACCGAGTAATCATGGTGGCCTGGTCTAACAAAGACTAATCCAAATAGAGTAATATACCAATCACATAGTAAAACTATCCAACCAAAGAGGTTGCCTTTCGTTGCTAATAAGGGAAGAAAAGTGGGACTCACATCTTCCAAAAAGATCAGGGTGACACATTAGCAACATGTTGATCAATTTTGGTAACCAATTGAGTGAATGCCACCGGGGACTTAAATCAACTCAAAGATTATTTGATAGATATCCATTAGATCAGAGGATGGGGTTTATCCAATCCAAAGGGAGTACTTCAGGGGAGAACTATCCAACCAAAGGGTGGTTTGTATGGCTAATTAAGGGAAGAAAGCATGGGACTCATATCTTTCCTATAAAGACCATGGTGACATTAGGGTAACATGTCAACCCCACTGGGTCGCTCCGTTTAAATACCATGCTAGAAAGAATGCATAGTACTTATAACTCTTCCAAAGAAAATGATATCGGTAACCTATTTATGGAAAATAGATTGAACACCAAGGCACTACGAGACCCAGGGACTTATCTCAACTCAAGAGTAGCAATTCCTATAGGGAGTTCTCATTGCCCTAAAGATAGGATGCTTGGGAAAGGGACTGGGGCTTGAATTCCTAATCCACAAGCAAATTAATTTGTTTATTTGTTATTTTTTTGTAGACCCTTGGTTTGTGAGGGATCACATTGAGAATCAGCTTATATCAGCCTAGACTTATCTCAGATTTATTGAATCAAGGGAGAATCTGTGCATCCACTTAACAAATTCTCCAACCACGTGGTGGCTACTAAAGGGGACCAATCCAAAAGTAACCCGGTAGTGTCTAAATGGTCTCAAAGGATGTGATCCAAGTAGAGTGACAAGGAAAGGGGCCGGGCTTTATCCAAACCCGAGAAGATAATATCTATAGGTATTGGCCAACTCAAGGAGAAAGCTGGGGACTCATATTCTGCCAAGAGTGGTGTATCCCGTGAGTCTCTCGATAACAACATCAACCAACCTAAGGTGCCCATCGATGAATTACCTAGGAAGAAAGCATCGGGACTCACATCCTCCTATAGGAAATTGCAGGGATAGTCTTTCTTCACCGACAGTGTATCCGACCTGGTAATTATCAGTGAATGCCACTGGGACTTATATCAACTCAAAAGTAGTCAAGAGGAAAGGAGCCTCTGGGACTTATCCTGCCTCAAATATACCAACCTGTGATGATGGCTAGTAAGAAGAAAGAGACTTACATCTTCTTAAAAGTCAACATGAGGTACTTTGTAGGAAGTCCACAAACTAACAAGATTTGCTATGTAAATGGTCAAGTCGGAAGAAAGCATGGACTCACATCGCCATAAGTGACCAAGGGTGACATACTAGCAAGGTATGTTAACCCACCTAGAGCAAGCTAATGAGTGAGTACCAGTGGGGTTTTCTCCCACATCAAAATAGCTCGAGATATATGTGTTTATTTTTGTTTGTGTTGTATTAAAGGAATAGGATGCCTCTCTCACTCTACCTAAACATGCTAGGGAATTGATGAAATGATGCCATGAAAAGGGATGATCCCACCAAGTAGTGAAATGTGTCTCTCACACCATTCTAGTAGCTGGAATTGTTTAATTTATGTTTGTGAAAGAGGATAAGATGCCTAGTACTTCAAAAAACACATCATTATGCAAACAACGCAAAGAAGAGATTTTGATGAATTGGAATGAAATTTTGATGATAGAATTATTTTCAAACATGATTTTATGGGTAATATTTCTTCAAATAGAGCCCATTAATTGGAAGCATTGTTCCCTTACAATCAATAAGTTGATAAGATCCTCCTAGGCCTTTCTATGATAAAGGGCCTTCCCAAGTGGGTTCAAACTTGCCTCCCATCTTCATAATTGGTCTCCTTAGAACTAAACAAGTTCTCCCATTTGAAAGTTCTGGGTGACCATTATTTGTGAGCTTGAATCATTTTGGCTTTATACAACTGAGGTTCGCATGCCCCAGGCATCTCTCTCCAAACCTTCGAGCTCTTCTAACCAACTTGCATTCTGCTCAGAGTGATTTTACTACCATTGCTATCCTTAGTGATGGGAGTTGAACTAATGGTAGAAAAATTCACACCAAGGAGAATGGGATAGATTGAGTTGAGTTCGTGTGGTATGCCCACAAGCTTCAACTAGCTACTCATGCCACTGTCATTGTTATCATCAAGTGTTTTCTTTTAGTATCCGGATGAGAGTTTTTGAATGCTTTGCTAGCCATTTGTCGGGTAGTAGATGGTGGAGTATCTCCAATGTTATCTTAGAAGTTGATCTTGGTGCTTTTGAATGCATTATTGGATATAATTCATCGAGGCACCCCAACCTATATATGATATGGTTCTAAAAAATTGGAGCACATGACCTCTTGGGATTGCCTCCACCCACTTGGAAAAGTAGTGGGTGCTAAGATGAACCGATGACCTTGGAAGAAGGAGGATCGATAACCCACAATGTATCAACACTCAAATGGCCATGAGGCCAATGTAGGGTGTAGAATGTTGGGTGGTTGATGTAGGACCACTGTACCGAAATCGATGGCATCTTTCCATGTAATCATCAAGGCCAAGAGTATCCTAGTCTTTGATCTTTGCTTTCTTGAATTTGTTGATGCGCCTCATAGACCAATGTACTACCATGATCTTATGCTTCATGTTTGTCAATAATAACCACATTTGATCAAAGACCATAAGGTGCCATCCACAGAGCATAGAGAGAGCTCTATTTCATCCATGCTGATTTTAAGGTAGTTTGTCTGTTCAAGTAATCTATGAATGGTTGCCAATCCAGCTCTTGTCTTGTTGGCAATGACAACCTCCCTTCAAGAGAAAGTCTCTGATGAGTTCATCAGGATAGACTTGTCTATTTTGGACCCTTATTGGAATGGAACTCATCATCTTACATGCCAATTCTTGGTAAAGTTTCCAAAGCCAAGCATGCTTCTCAGGAACCCAGATGGTGACCTCGGATTTGGGAAATAATTTTCATGGTGTATCATGGTACACAAAGCAGGTTTGAGAACCTTATAGGACCCAGAATCTGACCAACAGAATCCCATAGATGTTGATGCTTTTGACACACACCAATGATGGCTAACTCAATCGCAATCAAAGCCTCACTCACTTGGTATGGATTAGAGATAGTATGAGAATCTCATCACATCACCTAGTTAAGAGAACTATTCCTACCCTACCTTTCGGAAGAGTAGATCGTGGTTCTTCTCCTTATGAAAGGAAGCCACACCATCAAAATACATCTCCCAACAATGATTGTCAACCTCCTCCTAAGTTCATGATTTGTTCATCATGGAGATCATCACTAAGTGGGAATCAGAAGTGGGTGTCGCTAAGAACCTAGTGCTATCCTTTCACACGAGGGTATGAATGTGATATCAAATTGAGAGAATCATGGACCAATGTGCCAATCCCGGATAATGTCATGAGATAGTGGATTGATTCTTGAAATCAAGTTCACCTTATGAGAAAGCATGTAATGTTGTAGCTTTTGGATGCAAAGATTAAAGCTAGCAATGTTTCTAATAGGTGGGTAGTTTGTTTTTAGGGGATCGAGATGAGGAAGTAAGAGAGAGCACCTTCCCTTCATCGCCACAAGGGAGTCATCCAATGCAAAGGTAGAAGATCACTGTGGATAGGCTAATAGAATGCTTCACCAAATACCGCTTGATATCTTCAAAGGCATTTATTTGTCATCCCATTGAACTAGCATCTTTTGAGTGCTAAAATGGTTTGCATCTCTGATTGAGATAAAGCATCTTAGATATGCCAACCACCCTTGAAAGATGAGTTGAGTTCTTTGATTATATTTTTCGATACTCATCTTTTCTTTATTTCTATTCCCAAAGGTGACAACAAATCTAAGAAACTTCCTTGAGGTTACTAAAAATGGACTTTTTACTTGAACAATTCTTAATATTTAAAAATTATGCAAAAGTAGTGTTCTTTCTTCTTTGATACTGGGATCATAAATGACCCATCCAAAAGAAATGATGTTGTGGAAGAGGAAATTCATCCTAGACATGCCTTATTTAAGTCCCTAAAATTGCATATGAATTTGGCCATTCTTTAATTAATGATGACACCGCTAACTAGTATTTTTCTTCCTCGATGAAACCAAAGATCATCACTTTTGACCAATTGTTTGATTTAACGCATGCTAGAGCTTGCTTGATGTGTTAGCTTAGGGTCTATTGCTAGTTTGTGGACTCACTATGTAGATAATCTGCATCTCTTCATATCTCCATGCAAAGTCCTTAAACTCAATCAATAGCCTAACTAAGTCATTGGTTTCTTCTTCAAGAACAAAGATTGATGTATGTCGGGCGGATCTTCTTGTCAGGTTGATTTCTTTAAGCTTGTCGAATGGATTTCTCTTCAAATTTTGAGGTGCATCTTTTGATTTGAGATCATCTCGATCATCTAAGTTTCTAAACACATCCTCATAAGAGTTAGTGTGGTTGAGAAGAACCTATCAAATTCCAAATGATTGGTGATAAGCAATCATCATCATCGACCCACTCATCTAGTCCTTGATCTTGATTGTGCATCCTATTGTTCCATTGCTCTCAAAGTACTCACTATGCGGACCATGTATAGGAATCAAACCTTTCTTTGCAAGATTAAACACAAGGTGAGTACCAATCAAAAGGTAATTCCATTAAATCTTTATATGAATTATCCTCAAGTTCTACATCAACTGACTTGAGGATGATGATCCCAAGGAATCTCTTTTAGCTTCATTCATGGAAGACTGGGGGCTTCTTAACTACTAAACCTTCAACTTTTGAGAAGAAAGTGAGGTTAGAGCTAAAGTTCCCAACTTTTGAGTTTACATAAACTGATTCAAATACATTCATGCTTTGCTTGAGGCTAGTCTTCCCTATTGCTCAGTGTCACCTCCAATGAAACCCACTGAGAGGGGTTTATGCTAATCACATGAGACTCATCCCGAAATGGATTCCAAGTTTATGAATAGAGGTACTGTGAACTGAACATAACCCTATTGGTTGCCAACAAGGGGTCTTCCACCTCCTCTGCTTATGCCTCTACATGGTGGAGGTCAAGTCATCCTACCCATATGTCTATATGATGGAATGAACTATGGGTGGAATGTGACATGCAGCTCTACTTCTTCTATGTCCTTTCTATTCACTGCTTTTTCTTTCTTTTCTTTTCCTTTTTTGTTTGACCAAGTAGAAAAGGTGGGAAGGTTCATTTGTAGGTCATATCCTTATATGTATTTTGAACTATGGTGGAATGTGACATGGCTCTACTTTTGATGCCTTTTCTTTCAATTTCTTTTCCTTTTCTTTTATTTTCTTTTTTCTTTTCTTTTGGTTGAATTTTGACCAACTTCAAGAGAAATGTGTTTTGAAAGTAGGTCGCATCCTCAATATCTCACTCTTGACTAAAAAATAACTTTTCATATCCTTTGACACAAGATTCAATCATCTTTGAAACTTGATGCATAATGGAGGGAGGATGGAATCATCTTGTTCTAATGTACAAGGCCCATAAGAGCAAGATGAATGAAGTATTCTAATCAATTATATGAACTTGGTTTAATCTTCTAGTCACCTATCTCCAAAGGTACACCATGGAAGCCCTTATGTTCATTGAATTTCAACATCATATCTTGGAGAAAAGATGTCAATCTTCAAAGAAGGGTCTTTAGACATCAAATTCACCATGCATGAATCAAAACCCTTGAAAGTAAATCACATCCATGGATGTGAGGGGACTTGTGCTCCAAGTCCCCTGGAAGTCTTCATTATAAATGTGATTAGGCTTCTCTTGAATAATGTTCTTCAAATGAGCAAAATTGGCATATCCCAATTAAGAAGAGTCTGATTAATGATCTTATCTTTGGATAAGACAAGGGCATCATATATGCTTAACTCAACTTTCATGAGAGAGGACATTGTAATCCACTTTGTGATCCTCCACAAAGCATATCCATGTGGAGCATCTGGGGAGGGCTTCTGCTTCTACCAATGACTTGTTTTTCCTTTGAGGTGCTCTGGAGAACCTTATCACTATGGACACAACTGATCTTGAGAAGAAAGATTCTACCGCCATCAACTATAGCTTTCCATGGGACCCTCAAATGATGATTCCAAGTCTATCTCAAGAGGTGAACCCATTATTTGAGAAGGAAAGTCCATCTAATCAGGGAAGATGATCTATAATATTTTGACTTGGAGAGTTTCAAAGAGTAGTTAGACAACTCATCGGCGTGACAAGATGTAATTCAAACTATCTTTATTCCCTCCATTTTGATTTTGAAGAGGTACATAGAAATCTAATAAAGTAAGTGGGTGAGGATTTGATGTCATTGAATAAAAGATGTCTACTAGTGAGGCTAGAAGTGCTAAGAGGTAGAAATGGCACCTGGTGGATGGTTGGCTGCAGATTGCTTATCTACATCTGATCTGATGCTTTGTTGCAAGCTCTACTTTCCTAAGTTGTCTATGGAAACTTAAACCTTCCTAATGTTGAGGTTTGATCAAAACCTACAAGAAAGTTTCTTGATTTTTGAAACAATTTTGAGGTTGAGATATCCCCTTTGTTTTAAAGAGGATCATGTATCCCCAAGGATTACCCTAATGGAATGAGGTTGGTTCCACAAAGTATTCTTTGATACTGCTCTGATATGTCAAGCCCCTTGAAATAAATCCTCCAAAATATGGATTAGCATGCATGGTAGGGAAAAGTTAGGATCATTGCTCCTGCCCACTTCCTCTGACTTTCAGGTTTGGGAGCTAAAAAATATTTCTTTGAGGTTCTTAAAGATTTTCCTCATATCCTCTTAAAGAATAGGCTTATTTAGTTTATCCAAAGAGTAATTATGGTATAGCAGAGTGATGTTTCCATTACCTGAGTGGCAAAAGGGAGGCTGAACCAGACCCCTGGTCCAATAGGGATGGTTAAATGAGGAGGTGAATGACATATGGGTCTCTCATCTATCTCTCTTTCCCTTATCCACTACTTCTGCTTCTTCTCATAATCTTTATGTGGCTTTGGCTTTGATGGTTGATCCAAAAGTAACTGTTCAAGATCTCCTAAAGCTAGTTGTTGATTAGCTTCTCAAATCCATGGTAAAACCTTAAAATGAAGCATCACATGAATATTCTTTAGTAGAATTTGAATCATGAGATAAGGGCACATTTCATACCAAATTCCTCAAAAAATAATCAATGAACTCACAATTGAAAACAAACCCAATCACTAAGTACTTTTATGAGTTTTGAATAAGATTGCCACCAAAAAGTCTCAAAATTGGAGAGTTAAGTGCTCTATTTTCTAATCATAAGAGTTAAATAAATCAAAAATATTTGAAAATTTCAAAATATTTTAAAGAAGTTTTTGATGCTTCCATTGGTTCATATTTGAGTTTGATTTTTATGTTTGAGGACCCTTCATTTAACAAATTTGAGTATGTTAAATAGAGGGTCAATTAATTTTGTTTTGATTTGTGATTTTGGAATTTACTCACTTAACAAATTTGGATGTTCTAGGTGAGGTGTTTGAAAATAATTTTCTTCTTTTGCTTGTTTGCTTATAATGTGAATCATATATGAATTTGAAATGGAATCTTTACTTAGCAAATTTTTGTGTGCTAAATAAAGTCCAAATGTGTTTTGTTTTTGTGATGAAAAGAGGAACTTTACTTAGCAAATTTGGATATTCTAAATAAAATTCCAATGTGTTTTATTTTGTGATTTTGAAAGAGAGGATCCTTACTTAGCAAATTTAGGTATGCTAAATAAAATCTCAGATGTGTTTTTTTTTTTTTTTTTGAAAAGAGGATTCTTTACTTAACAAATTTAGGTATGCTAAATAAAGTTCCAAATGTGTTTGTTTTGATTTTTAAAAAGAGGATTCTTTACTTAGTAAATTTAGGTATGCTAAATAGAAGAAATCCAAATGTGTTTGTTTTGATTTTTGAAAAGAGGATTCTTTACTTTGCAAATTTGGGTATGCTAAATAAAGAATCCAAATATATTTGATTTTTATGGTTTTGAGAAAAGAATCTATACTTAGTAAATTTGGGTATGCTAAATAAAGAATCCAAATGTGTTCTCATTTTTGGTGATTTGAAAAGATGATTCTTTACTTAGCAAATTTGGGTATGCTAAATAGAGAATCCAAATGTGTGTTCTTTTTTTATTTTGATTTTGAAAAGAGGATCCTTACTTAGCAAATTTGGGTATGCTAAATAAAGAATCTAAATGTTTTTATTTTTGATTTTTGAAAAGAGGATCTTTACTTAGGAAATTTGAGTATGCTAAATAAAGGATCCAAATGTGTTTGATCTTTTGATTTTGATTTTTGAAAAGGGATCTTCACTTAGCAAATTTAGGCATGTTAAATAAAGGATTATAATGTGTTTTGAGTTTGATTTTTGAAAAGGAGATCTTTACTTAGCAAATTTGGGTATGCTAAATAAAGAATCCAAATGTGATTTGATTCTTATGATTTTTATTTTTGAAAAAAGGATCTTCACTTAGCAAATTTGGGTATGCTAAATAAAGGATCCAAATGTGTTTGTTTTGATTTTTTGAAAAGAGGATTTTTTACTTAGCAAATTTAGGTATGCTAAATAGAAGCAATTCAAATGTGTTTAATTTTGTGATTTTGATTTTGAAAAGAGGATATTTACTTAGTAAATTTGGGTATGCTAAATAAAGGATCCAAATGTGTTTGATCTTTTGATTTTGATTTTTGAAAAGAGGCTCTTCACTTAGCAATTTGGGTATGTTAAATAAAGAATCCAAATATATTTTGATTTTTGTGATTTTGATTTTGAAAGGAGGCATTTCTATTTCACAAACATGGTATGTCAAATGGAATCCAAATTATTTTTCTTTTTGGAAAATGTACCTCTTATTTGACAAATTTGGGTATGTCAAAATAGAATTCCAATTTTGTTTCATGTTTCAAAGATGAAGTTTTGTTTTTGTGTGTGTGATTTATTGCTTTTTGAAAAGATGGAAATTCCAACTTAGCACATGTGGAATGTGTTGAGTGGAGTTTCAAATGGTGTGATTTTGTTTGGTGATAAAGCCTCCATCCAACAAGTTTGGACATATGGAATGAAGAGGCTTGTCTTCAAAAATTCTTTTTTTATTTATTTTTGCAAAGGATGAAATTCCAACTTCAATATATGTGAGCCAACATATGATATGCAATCACATGGAAATTTAATCAGCAATATTTCTAAGAAATAAAGGGGTCCTAATGCAATTGGTTCACAATTATTAGTTAATTAAACCGAAGGGATTAATTAAATACTTTTATAACCCTCCTACACATGTAGTTTGATTATAATTTTCTTTGGAATTGTCTTAGGTTATTGAACACCTAAGAATCTACCCAAGAATTGAATGATTACATTCTGGAATGATTCAGTTTTGAGTTTGATTAATTAAACTAATTAATGAAGTGATTAAGCTATTAATTAATTGCAAATTGACTAAATATTTTTCAAATGAAATGAACTTAGGAGAAAAGATTGGAAAAGAAGTCCTAATCTCATTCCCAAGTCCAATTATTTCATGATGGTTAGCAACTTAATTAATTTATCGTTTATTAATCATTTAATTAATTAAGAAAGTGATTAAGGATGAAATAAGCAATTCCCTTAATTAGTCAAACAATAAATTCCAAGAAAATCATGGGAGATAGAGGTCATCCCACTAATTAACCTCAAAAAATTTAGGATTAATTTTTAGATTAATTAGGGAGTAATTAGCTTAATTATATTTTCAATAAAACTCAAATTGAGTTAAAATCACTATTCAAAATTAATTAATTTTAATTTTCTATTATTTTTCTCTAAATTATTTTTAAAATGAGTATTTATTTGTATTTTTTGGATTTTTCTATAATTAGTTATGAATTTTGGAAGTTTTAGAATTAAAATCAAATTAATTAAGCCTATCTAATCTGCGGCCACGAATGCGACGTATGCTTTCCAATGGAGATGGTTATTTAAATTGTCACATCCGGCCGAGTCGATGTGTTTTACATGTCCGATCTAAGATCGGACGGTCTAGATTAATTCGCTATTTAGGCTTAAATCAAAGGGGATCTAGCATGATCCAATCACAACCATTCGTTCTAATCATGCAGAATGGATGGCATGTGATCCTTCTCCTTTGCAAGCGATGGGAGATGAACACCGTTCGTCTCTCCCCATTCAATTTGAGCTCACTCAAACTCGGATTGGGATCAAAATGATCCCACACCTTTGAAAGTAGGGGGGATGCACATATAATGGTCAAGATTTCAAGAGGTGGTAATTTCCTTCAAAAGGAACCAACCAAATTTTTCTATGGCTACGATTTTGAGCAATTACCTCATCAGAGGATATCACTAGTGCTTCCAACAAAGGAGGTAGCTTTGTCTAGTAAAGATGAATCCTTGTTGAAGGAATTAGGTCTTGATTTGAAGTAGATGGTTCGGTTGACCAAGCTCCCCTTCAATGGTGATCATTCTTGATCGAAGTGGTGCTTCCCGTGGCTTGGAAACTTGGGAAATGACTTGATTGAGCTCAATGAAGTCCACTGATGGTGTTTCCAAGGTTAGTTGCAATTTGGTTGAGAATTGGATGAGTTGGCACTTGAGCTCACCTCCCCTATTTTGGCTTTGAGTGAAACTGAGAATGGGAAATGGGGGACCTTAGGAATGGCTTAGAAAAGCTTAAGGAGGCTTTGATTCAATCTCTTAAGCTCTGTGGAAATGAGTGCTTCTGATTTGAGTGGGAATGAGAGGGGGCATATCTCCCCCCTCCTTGGATGGAATGGTGATGGGTTGTTTTAACATTTTTGATCAATGGAAAGGATTGGAAGCAAAATTTTGAGCTACAAAACACCCCACATTGGTCATTTTGAGTAGTGGAGGGAAGGAGAGTGGGTGACCATGTGCTAGGTGAGTGCATTTGGAGTTCCAAGTGTTCAATGATGGATTTTTGCCTTGGGTCATGGCTGACCCAAGCTCATTGGGTCATGTTCACCACCTCCCTTGGTGCCCATGTAGACCAATGTAAGGATGCCAAGTGGCCTTGAGAGAGAAATAGCCAAATTCCAAGTGAATTTGGTTATAGGATATCCTTTGACCTAAGGGCAAAGTAATCATTTGGCCATGATTTTGGTTTGGACAGATTAAAATGATTCAAAAATGGGTTGGGCCAAATTTCAAGTGATTTAGAGTTCATTTAATTTGAATTGCCTCAATTTGACCCATTTAGGTCAAGTTGGGTCAAATTTTAGTTGACCAATTGGTCAAATTGGGTCAAACCATGGGTTGGGTCAAGTTCAAATGATCATTTGAGCCTATGCATTCTGGACCTCATTTTAGAATGTACTCTCAACCACTCCATCTTAGACATATGATTCCTCTTATACACTAAGAGTTTCTTAGTCTTAAGATATTTCTAGTGATTAGGTGAACACTTAATCTAACCCTAGAGACTTAGAAGAGTTATCCATAGGAATAGGTCATGCCTTAGGGGTTTTAAGAAAAATTACCTACCCTATAACTTCAACCAAATCCTCACTTCCTTCTTTCAAGTCAAATTCCAAACTCAAACCAATTCCAAAATAAATCTCAAATCAATTCCAATGGATTTTCTCAAATAATGAATCAATTCTAAATGATTGAAACCCATGATTGAATTCCATGATCAAACCCAAAATATTTCCTAAGTCACATTGATCCCCTCTTATGGACTTAGCTCAAACCAAATCCAAATCAACTCAAATTCAGGAAATTTTCTCATAACCCATTTATATTCTCATTTATATACACATATATAAATGAAATATAAATTCAAATCAATCAAACTAAATTCAAAACACATCCAAATTCCAAAAATCTTTCCTAAGCCCTTTGATTCCCCCTTATGGACATAGCTTAAATCAAATTCAAATCAATTCAAATTCAAAATTTTTTCTCAAAACCCATTTTACTCTCATTTATATTCAGAAATATAAATTAAATGTAAATTCAAATAACCAAAACCAAGTACAAAACTTAAACTCAAAATTCAACCAAGATTCAGCCTAAGCCTTTCTAGTCAAATTTTTGAACTTAACCAAATCATACTCAAATCAAGATAAACCCTTGATTTTTCTTCATGATTCAATCAATCCTTCAATCATGAATCCAAATATAAACATAAACTTCAATCATCAAACCAAAACTAAATTCAAAAATCAAACCCAAGCCAAACTCATGTTCACCCTTTGAACTTGAAATTGTCAAGTGGATCAAAACCCATTTGACTTCAAACCACTTACAAATGGATTTATATTTCAGTCATAAGTCCATATGTGAGTTCAATCAAACTCAAATCAAGCTTGGACAAGCCATTTGACTCACTTAGGCTCACTTGACCCAAAGTGACCTAAAGTACCCTTATGAGCCAAATTCTAATCCTAACCAAATTGGATTGAACTAAGCTCACCTAAGCCTCACATTGTGAGCAACAATCATCATTAGATGATCAATCACTCAAATTGGGTCAAACCAAGTCAAACTTAAGGGTTGACCAAGTCAACACTTAGCCAAAATGAAACCTAAACTAGCCAAAATCTATCATAGGCCAAATTGATTGAAACCATTGATCAAAACTAATTCATGATCAATGTTTGAACTTGACCAAGTCATCATTTGAGCCTAACCTAGCCCAATTGGCCACTTGACCCAAGTTGACCCAATTTGACCTAAAAAGTCAAAATGTATCAAAACTTGATCTAAGTCAAATTGATTGAAACCAATGGGCCAAGTTCACTCCAAATCACTTGTTGAACCTGACCAAAGCTTCAATTGGCCAACTAGACCCAACCTAGCACAATTGACCATGAACCCAACTTGACCTAAAAAGTCATATTGAGCCAAAATAAAATTAAACCAAAATTAATTGGAAACAATAATACCAATATATTTCAAATGACCAATGAAACCAAAACCAACCCATGACCTAACCCAAATAGGTCAAATGGGCCAAATTGGTCAACTTGACCCATTTGACCTAAATGAAATCACATGAACCAAATCCAAATGTAAACCAAATTGAACCAAACCAATGATGCCAAAATATTTCAAATGGTCATATGAACTTGACCCAACCCTTGGTTTGACCAAATTTGACCAATTGATCAACTTGACCCAAGTTGACCCATTTTGAGTTAAATGGGTCAACATGAGCCAAATCATATCAAATAAATTCTAAATTCATTAAAACTTCGCCCAACCCATTTTTCAATCATACCAAACATATTCAAACTGAAATCAGAGCCAAATAACCATTTTATCCCTAGGCCATAAATTAACCTAAAATCAAAACCACTTGGAATTTTATTAATTCCTTTTCATGGACACTTGGCATCCTCTTAGCGGACCAAATGATCACTAATGAGGATGGTGCACATGACCCAATGGGTTTGAGTCAGCCAAACCCTACCCAATGGCCAAACTGACCACTCCCTTCATTTCATGCACATGGCAATCCCTCCTCTACCCAAAATCACCATATGGCACTCCTACACTACCTCCCTCTAGCAAACTAAACCATGTGTAAGTTCAAACGGCCTAACAAACCCATTGCATAGGATGAATTTGATCAAAATGGAAGGAGAGCTTATGGCCATCCGATCCACCTAGGGGGAGATATACTCCCCCTAATTCCACTTGAATTGCACACTCTCATACTCGATTGAACTTAAGGAACTCAAAGCAAGCACCCCAAGGTTCCTCCAAGCTTCCTCAACCCATTTTGATCTGTTTCTTCAAGTTGAAAATAGGGGAGCTCTATAATTTTTCCAACTCATCCAATACACAATTTCAATACAATTGCTCTTGCAAACACCCTGAGAGGACCTAATCAAATTCATCCAAGCTTCTTCCAAGCTTCAAAGTCAAGGGAGGTGGGACTTTGATCAAGGTCGCAGCATTTGAGGAGGAGCTTGGTCCATAGAGAGATCTACTCAACCTCAACCCCTTAAATCTTCAACATGGCTTCATCTCTACTAGATGAAGCTATCTTGATGGATTAGAGTGCCGGTGATAGCCTCTGGTGAGGTACTATTCAAAATTGAGCTTGGGTAGATTTCTTGGTCCTTTGAAAGAAAGTTTCACCTCATGAGAATTTGATAGATCTTCATCCCCTTACTTGATGGGTGTTTGAGCTCAATTTGAGCTCACGAGCTTGGATCTTACCCAGAGTGGATGCCTCACCCCATGAGCTCCTGACGATCATGCCATCCATCCGCATTTTGATGAATGGCCCTGATCAAACCACGTAGGATCCTTTAATTTATCCTATTAATAATGCCGATCTAATCATCCACCTGATCGTGAGGAGAGAAAGTGCATAGCTAACGGCATGGATGTGATAACTTAATTGATGAATCCCATCGAGCCATGTGGAAAGCATGTCACATCATGCCGAGATTAATCATATAATTAACTATTTAATTACCTAATAAACATAGAAACTTCAAAATAAGATAACTAAATGTAGAAAAATAAAAAAAATACAAAATAAAATGCATTGTGAAGATAATTCAGTAAAAAATAATCTGAAATTATTTTTAATGGATTTTGAACAGTGCATTTTCCTTAATTAGAGCTTTAATGAAAACTTAATAAACCTAATTACTCCTTAATTACTTCATTAATTCATTTCGAATTTCTTAGATGCATTTATTGGGATGACCTCTGCCTCCCCTAATTTTCTTGGGATTATTAATGAGTTAATTAGGGAAACCAATTAATGAATCCTTAATCACTCTCTTTATGTAATTAAGGATAATTAAGTATATGAATAGTGGTTTAGTCCCTCTATTAAGTTAATTAAACCTTGCTTAAGTGAAGAAGAGGTTTATGGAATGGTTTAGAGAATTTTCCTTAAGCCATTCCCTAAACCCCTTTCCTTCCTTAATCCAAACTTAATTAAGGGCCAATCCACTAATCACCTACTTAATTAATGTGATAAAATTTTCAAAACATTCCAGAACTTAACCAATTCATCTTGGGTAGGTGCTTAGGTGTTCAATAACCTAAGTAGCTTAAGGAAATCAAAATCCAACTCACATGTGTGGGAAGGGTTATGAAATTACATAAATTAAACCCTTTAGCTTAATTAATTACTAATTGTGAGCCAATTGCATTAGGCCCTTTCTTTCCTAGATGATTTAAAATTCCTTGTGTGATTTTATGTCATACATTGGCTCATAATTATTTGATTAAATATGTTAAAGTGGTGTAGGGGTAATTAATAAACTTAATGTACACCTTAACCTAACCAAAAGCATAGAATTGATCTAATCACCTAAAAATTAAACTGAAACATCATACACATGTGGGAATGGATTAGGACTAGCAAACTCATCTCACATTTCTCAAATTAAAATCAAACTCAAAACAAAACTAAAAATTCATTAAAATAAATTTGATTTACTTTAAATAATCTTATTCCACAGGATTGTCTATAGGAATTAATTAGGTTGAATGAATTTACATGCTTTCATCACTTTATTTCTTTCCTAGCATGCTAAATGTGTATGTCATATGAAAATCATGCATTCATGCTTTTAAAAATCAAATTAAAATGAAATATTTCCGCATGTTTTGCTAAAGTAAGAATATGACTATTATTATCACTATTAAATCCAAAATTATTTTCAAAACTCATAAATCAAATATCAAAACTGAAATATGCTACTTATAATTATTTTTAAGTTTGCATGGAGTATAAACAAAGATGTGTGTGTTTGTGACTTTCCTTCTCTTTTCTTTTAGCATAGTTTTGAATAGATTTGCAAAGTGTATAGTTCATTTGAAAAGAACATAACAAAATCATATTCATTCCTATGTTATTAATTAAGGGTATTCACACTTACATGTAAATTACATAAACAAACCAAACAAAAAAACATAAACTTTTTGCATCTTTCTTTTTCCATTCATGTCTTTTATACATGCATATGTATTTAAGGAAAGTGGTATATTAGTCTAGATAACCCCAGGGGGGTTGCAAGGCTTTAAGTATCCCTAAGTAAGTCTTGTACCTTACACCCCTGGTGCTAACAATGGCATCGTAATCACTTATCCCTTTCATACATATAATTGTGCATATGAAAAATGGATAAAAGAATCCCTCTTTTTCTACTTAACAAAATCATGCATCATAAATATCCAAATTTCTTAAACCAACTCTTAGCATTCATCATTAAATTGTGCTAAATATTTCCATTTTATAGATATGCATTAGGATTCATCCATAAGCATGTTACACATGTTGGGAAAGAAATAAAATGTTGTATTTTGTGATAATAATTCACTTTACTTAATCTTAAAATGAGTTTTCTTTTGAATAGGTTTGTTTAGGGAAATATAAACTTAGGATTAATTAAAACACATAATAAAATATTCATTAAATAAGAATCAATAATGAACTCACCTTAGAAATTACTTAAGGTAGGGAAGGAAAGAGAAGTTCTCTTCTCTTTTCCCTCTCTTTACAATACTTAGTAATTAAGTAGGTTCATTTAAACAAAAAAAAATCATCAAATAAAATTAACTCAAATCAACTAAATAACTTAAATTGAAACCACCCTCTAAGTTGAACATTTTCATACTTAAAAAAATCTAAACCTTGCGAAACATACCACACAAATCTTAAATGGCACACACATTAGGCTAAGTCACCACTTCTAGCTTTACATTAGGGAGGTGCATGGTTTGATGTTTACTTTTATTTTGTGATGTAATATTTTAGTTTGGATGTTAGTGTATATGCGTAGAATGAATGATAGATGACTTTAATTATTGTCTTCTAGGATGCTTAAAGTTGTAATAAAAATAAAATGCTTTTATGCGTTGCTTATACCCCTAAGCATAATCCAATAGGCCGTGTGACTTGGTTACCCATGTGTGGGTGCTAAGTCCAATATATTATACATGCTTGGGATTGTGGTTTGTTTAGCTAATATATTAGTTTTAGTTAGATTTTTTTTCCTTTTCATGTAATTTTGTAATTAAGATTTTGGAATGGTTATGGGGGATTAGGATGAACATTGGTCATAAGATTACATCTTATGTACCATGTGAAGCCTTTGGAATATCCACATTCTAACCATTCAAAAGAAGGAACCAAAAGAAGAAAGAAGAAAGAAGAAAGAAGAAAGAAGAAAAGAAGAAAGAAGAATGAAGACCCCTGTAACATGAATTTCCTTGCTTGATTGTAATTAATTCATTTATAATCTGGGTTGTATAAGGGTAGAGCTCGACTACCCAATTTGTTTTTGGGTTTGTGCAGTGGAGCCCGACCACATATGGCCTCTTATTCTTCTGCGCTAGCTTTATAAAATGTTTGATGTTTATTTTACTTGTGCACTAGAAATGACATGTTTTCCTAGTTTCTTCTTTGCTTTGATGTATGGCCTGGATGATGATTAGGCTCTTAAGGAAATAAATTTTGTATCTAACTAACCAATTCAAACTAAAAATAAAATAACTCACAACCTCACTTAAAGCTTAGGCTATAAATCAAGAAAAAAGAATTAGCAACCCTTTAGCTAGATGTTGTATTTTCTTTCCCACATCATGCATAAAAAGCATATTATTTCACTCTTGATTGGAGGGCTTTCCACCTTGAGAACTTTTGACCTTTGAGAGCCATGGTGGAAACACACCTCCTTATCTTGCTGATTTTGGCCCATAATTTAATCTCTCATGCATTAGGCATATGAATCCTAAAGCCTGTGTCAAATTGATTGTCCAAAATGAAATTAAAACATATGAAAATTTTGCATTAGATTTAAGTCATTAATCATACCCTACATGATCTAGTCTCTTAAGGAGTGTGTTTAATGACTCAACCTCTTTCTAAATAAATAATAACTTAGCTATCTAGCAAAAGCATATGACTTGCCTACATGTATTTAAAATCGTCGAAGGAGTTAGTTGACGGCCACCCCCAGGCAATTATAAGTCTAACAGTCGGGTGGTTTATCCTCTTTTGTGGAGGTAAACTAAATGCCCATTTTTTGCCTTAGATTTAGGTCGTGCTCTGGCCCTCGCCAAAGCTCCCTAGATTTAGGTTCTAAAGTTTCTTTTCCTCTTCATGGGCCATAAGTATAAATCCTCACCTCTAAGGCATTTTCATGGTCTTATGTCATGGAATTATAAGCCTTAGATTTATAATAAAAATTCAACTCAAACAAATCATGTCAATTTCAAAAATATAAAGCCCAACCATGGATAGTTTGGGGTGCTTATTAGGCTTCTTAGTATTCTAAGCATCCCCTACTCATCTTCACTTGGCTTCGATAAGAATTCTTTTCTCTTGATTGATCCCATTTGATCTTCTAAAAATAGACCAATTGATTGACAGCCCGGCCTTTCAAAATCTTTGGAGACAATGATCATTTACATTAATCGAGAGCATTTCTAAGGAATCTCGCTCCTTAAGATGTAATTAATTATGGGGGCTTGCCTCAATAGGAACATTAACGAACCTGATTTAAAATAAACCCTACTTTACTTTTCCATGTAAAGTGGGGAAGAATCTCTAGTACATTCAAGGCCCATAGTCTTGGAGTCCTTATTAAGGTGAATTAGGTCCATTGTGGGTGACTTCTATCTTTCAAGATAGTTCACCCTCAATGTGTACCATCACCCTAATAAGAACATTTGTGATCTCATGTGTGTCCCAACAAAGGCATATATTCTTGTTTTCATTTATCTTTTCAAAAAAATAGATGAAGGCAGAATATTTTCACCAATTTTTCATGACTCATGGGTTCCTCTCTCTATCTTTGGTAAATGATCGTTACCTTCAAGTATTTATAGTGGGTTTATATTCTATATAAATCCAAGATGATCATTCTTTTTCGTTGGCACTTAGTTTATTTCATCCTTAAGCTAAGCTAGCCAACATCTTTAGGTTTTAGGACCTCACCCATGTAGGTCTTAAAATCCTATTGGGTTTCTCAATAGTGAAAATAAAAATTTAATTAAAAGAAATAACTAAAGACTTCCTCCTTATCATTTTTATGGTAATGAAAGGTTCATTCTAAGAATAAAGAAAAATAAATTCTTCATAAGAAACATCATGTTTCAAAAAGTACTTTTTCAAAATGCACATAAAAAAATGTTTACTCAAAAAATTTTCATAAACCAACTTCATTTAACAATCTTCATGTTTGTTATATGTTGGATCATTTTCAAAAATAAAAATCAACAATCAAAATTTCAAAAAAGCACAAATGAACACTTTCATTCAATATACCCAAATTTATTGAATGAAGGTCTTCATTTTTCAATCAAAATCAACAATCACAATTTTCAAAAGCACAAATGAACTCTTTCATTCAATATGCCCAAATTTATTAAATGAAGGTTTTCATTTTCAATCAACAATCACAATTTTCAAAGAGCATTAATGAACACTTTCATTCAATATACTCGAATTTATTGAATGAAGGTTTTCATTTTCAACCAAAATAATAACAATCATCTTTTCAATTAAAATCAACAATCATAAGTTTTTTAAAAGGCACAAATGAACATTCATTCAATTTATTGAATGAAGATTTCATTTCAAAATAAAAAAATCCAAAATCATATTTAAAAAAAAAGCACAAATGAACATTTCCATTCAATATACCCAACTTATTGAGTGAAGACTTCATTTTCAAAACAAAGCCAATAAACACCTTTTCAAAAATCAAAATTAACAATCATCTTTTCAAAATTAAAAAAACATTTGGATTTTTTATTTAGCATACCCAAATTTGCTAAGTGAAGATCCACTTTTTAAAATCAAAAATACAAAAAAAAAATATTTGGATCCTTCATTTAGCATACTCAAATTTGCTAAGTGAAGATCCACCTTTTTAAAATCAAAAACATCAACAAAAAAAGAAGAAAAAAATCAAAACACATTTGGATTTCCTTAGCATACCTAAATTTGCTAAGAAGTCCTCTTTTCAAAATCACTAAAATATGAAACACATTTGGATCTTTCATTTAACATACTCAAATTTTCTAAATGAAGATCCACTTTTCAAAATAAAAAAATTCAAATAACATTTGATCTTTCATTTAGCATACCAAATATGCTAAGTGAAGATCCATTTTCAAAATCAAGATATCAGAAAAAAAAAGCACATTTGGATTTCCTATTTTGCATGCCTAAATTTGCTAAGTAGAAATCCTTTATTCAAAATCAAAAGAACAAAATCAATAGCACATTAGAATTTCCTATTTAGCATACCTAAATTTGCTAAGTTGGAGTCCTCTTTTCAAAACCAAAAAGAACAAAACACATTTGGATTTCCTATTTAGAATACCTAAATTTGATAAGTAAAAATCCTCTTTCAAAATCAAAATGAATTAAATCAAAACACCTTAGGACTCTTTATTTAGCATACCTAAATTTGTTAAGTAAAGATCCTCTTTTTAAAAAGATAATAAAACATTTGGATTCTTCATTTAGCAAACCCAAATTTGCTAAGTAAAGCTTCCACAATCAAAATTCACATAATTCACAAGCAAGAAAAGCAAAAGAAATTGTTTTCAAACACCTCACTTAGCATACCCAAATTTGCTTAGTGAATTTCAAAATCAAAATCCAAACAAAATCAAACCGACCGTTTACTTTAACATACTCAAATTTGTTAAATGAAGGGTCTCCAAACAATCAAAAATCAAAACTCAAATATGAACATATGGAAGCAACGATCTCTCAAAAAATACTTGAACCCATTTTCAACATACACAAATATGTTGAAAATGGATTCGAAATTAAAAAAAAAATGTCTCTTCTCAAAATCTAAAGTCAAACTCTTCTAAATTCATTTGAGCCTTACTTAACACTTTCAAGTTGTTGAATGTGGGTTCAAATTCTAAAAATTAAAAATTCACAAAATCAACAAAAATAGAAATCTGATTCAAGTTTGTTTTTCAACATTGCAGACTTTCGGTCAGTTTCAGTTTTAGTTCAGTTAGCATAATTTTTCAGATGGCAACACCAAAGTATGTGTTCACCTTTCCTTATAGGATGGATCTCTCTTTGGATCAAGCCAACCTCCCATGCTCTGACTATGCCCACCTCATCTACTTTGGTCGAGGCTTTGAGGGGGCCAAGATTACATGTGAGGGGACCACCCTCACCACTATAAGCAAGAACGTAGTGGTCGGGCAGGAGCTGGTCATTCAGGTTGAGTTACCATCAGATTCTGACATCCCCTCATTGAAGAGGAAGGTTGTGGTTGTTCCCATAGTAGTAGTATCAGAGCTAGTATCAGTATGCCCGGTTGTTCCCCATGCTGCCCCAATTAGGGCTAGCACCCACTTCTTGGCAACTTCCAAGGGGAAGGCTCCCCTGATTCCAGGGATTGTCTCCCCTACCTTTGAGGTTGGGTATAGCTCCTACTCTGCTCGACCTATGAGGACCCAGAAAAAAGAACCCATGATCAAGATCACACTCAAGATAGAGAGAGCTTGAGGCTACTTAGCATGGAGGAGTCACTGGGTAGTGTCTCCTCTCATTATGAGAACAAGTTTCACCCCTCTCCTGGACAGAGGATGTTAGGAGGATTTCTTCTTCACCTACATTTCCAGGCTCCTATTATTGAGAGGAGGAGGTCATACGCCAGCCTGAGGATAGTTCTTCTCCAAGTTAGCAAAGACTCACATCGGAAAGTGGGCTTGATCGGGTCACATCCCACAATGCAAGCATATTAGTGAGAGGGCTAGAGAGGCTCGTGCATTAGTTTATACTACCGGGGAGAGAGGTTCATAATAGTCGCCAGACTGACTTGTAAATTTTCCTGATCGGCATGCTACCTATGTCGATCACATGATAACATTTTACTCATGGGACTACCATCAGGAGCTCCTATTCAAAGAGAGTCGATGTCTCCACCACGCTTCTACCCCTCATCCACCATCGCTGTACATGTCCGGATATACTATTCCACAAGGCCATGAAGGTCGCATCGGGAGAAGAGGGCCCCAGGTGATCCGGCTATGATCAAGAGATCCCGTCCATCCACACCGCCACTGTGTGGCCGAAGCTCTCCTACCTTCTCCCTGCCATAGTGATGAAGGAATGCACCATGGAGCATCATAGCCCCATCACCTCACCACCACCAATATGAGATTGATAGTAGAAGGAGGAGGACAGCTTGTCCCTATGGTGATAGATCCTCCTAGGACTACTACACTGATCCAACGCAGAGAATCTTTCTTCTAGCAGCATACTCCTAGGTTAACTCTCAAGAAGACAAAAGTCGATGCATTGCTCATGATTGTGATTCTACTACTGGTCAGCCAAGATCTTTTGTACTTGTCAACTTAGACCGATCCTTAGATGATATTGTGGCTCAATATTTAGAGGAGAAGAAGGAAATCTTAGGACATGCCTGGTCTAATTTAGAGGGTGAGAAGGTCAGCTTTGATCCGAATGAATTTGATCTGTTAGAGGATTCGGCAGGTGTACACATGGTAGACACTAGGGGTTTCTTTCTTCATGAGCAAAAAACATTGGAAGGTGATGTGGCGGAGCAAGAAGACATAGCCTACTCAACCCAACACCTCCTACAATAATTAAAGCAAAAGGAGATGGGGAAGAGACTTGAAGGCCTGTTGGCAGCTGATTTAGCATTATAAAATCAAGACCTAGTAGTTCATCCTACTATAGTAGAAACTAGTCCACCTGAGTTGTTGCATGCCTGGGATCAAGCCAAGATTACACTTCAGTAAAGAAGTATAAAGGGATAGTACCTCCATATAGAAAAGACATATCAAGGATCGAGCAACAGAAAGAAGAAGACTCAAGCCCAGGAGAAATCATCGCCAAAGGGTAGACCCTACCTAGAAGAATTTGATGCCATCCAATATCCTAAGGGTTTTGTGCTACCTTCTTTCAAGAGTTTCGATGGAAGTGGGAACCCAAGGTAGCACATTGCGCATTTTAGGGCTAGTTGTTGCAACTAGTGACAGTGATGCTTTACTCTTCCGTCTCTTTATCAATAGCTTAGCGGGTATAGCCTTTGATTGGTACGCTAAACTTCCTAATAGGTCAATGAAGACATTTGCTGAGTTGGAGCAACTCTTTATCAAGAGGTTTGCGAGCTCAAGAAGGGTGACTAGGCGATCTCACAGGCTCAACAAAACCATGGTGAGTCCCTCATTGATTACATTCTTAGATGGCATAATTTGAGTATGAAATCTGAATCACAGCTGTCTTAACAGCATTCCATTGAGATTTTGCTTAGGAATATCCATGGCTTGGTCGCCTTCATGCTCAAAGATTTCACCATCAAAACTTTTGAGAAGTTAATCAATAAAGCGGCTAGCTTACAAGAAGAAGCCAAACAGTTACCTTTTCTAAATCAACTAACAAAGCCAAAGCCATAGAAGGTTTATGAGAAGAAACAAGGGCGTAGAAGTGGGGAAAATAACCGCCGAGAGCTTGAGAGACCTCATGCCCACCATCGCCACTTCCACCTCCTCTACCACCACAGTATACCGGCCACCACAAGAGCTCTATGCCACACCTCCTCCTCAACCATATCAGCAGTAAAGACACATACCGCCGCAGTACTATGGTCCACCTACTCTTTGGATAAACTAACAAGCCTTATTCATTTAAGAGGGAGGTAATCAGGAAGATCTTTAAGAATCTCTTAAAGAAGCTTGATTTTCAACTACCCAAACCTAGAAGTTCGGTGGAAGTGGACAAAAGTAATGATCCTAACTTTTGCCCTTACCACCGCATGCTAGGTCATATTTTGGAGGATTGCTTTACATTAAAGGGCTGGCTTGAACATAGCTTCAATATCGGTGTTATAGTTATCCCGAAAGAATACCTTGTGGAACAACCATCCAGTTCCATTAAAGTAATCCTTAGGGATACTTGTGACCCTTCCAAAACCAAAGAATGTTGGGATATCTCCTTATCCAAAACCTCTAAGAAACTTTTCTCCAAAATCAAGAAACTTTTCCTGTAGGTGCCTGAGGTAGCTCAAACTTCCAACATCAAAGGAGGTTTGCAAGTTGTCCAGCAACTTAGGAAAGGGGAGCTCAACAAGAGTATGCCATGCCAGCCGATAGCCTAGCATAACCATCCGAGTCCAGCCTCCTCAGTCCACGAGATAGCTACTTCTTCAGAACCCTCTACTTCACTCTCTTCTATAGTATCTTGTATGGATGAATCAAATCCCTCACTCCACTTACTTTACTTGACTTCAACTATGTACCTCCTTCAAAACCCAAGAAATCAAGGAATAAAGCTAGCTTGAATTATATTTATGTCACTTCTGATGGATTGTCTAAATCTATTCCTAATGATAACTCTTAAAGTCTAAATAATAATTATAATAACTCAAATCTTTCCCTTCGAGTGACTTTCCTTCTAAATACTATATTTGCTATTGAGATAGACTTGGAATCATCTGAGGGTCCCATAGGAGAAGCCGTAGGTGAGCTGAGCATGTGTGTAGAATCTTCCATTACTTGCCACAAGAGATCACCAGTCAACCTCCATAGTGGCAAGGTTCTACCTCCCAAGGCAAAGACCTCAAGATAGAGGAAACAAGTCATTGGTTCGATGATCGAGAAGCCCTCCACAGATGCTCCACCCTTGAATATGCTTATGCAGCCTAAGGAGGACTACAATATTCTCTCTCACCTAAGAAAGTTGTCATCTAAGCTAAGCATATATGATGCCCTTGTCTTATCTAAAGAGATGAGAGAATCATTAATCAAGGCTCTTCTTGATCCAGAAATATGTTTAGCTCAGATGACCGCTATTGGAGAGCCGCATATCACATTGAGGAAAAAAAAGAAAAAGAAAAGGAAAATGAAAGTTCAAGTGAACTATAAAAGGACATTGAGGAAGAAGTAGAGCTGCATATCACATTCTATCCACAGTTCATTCCATCATATGGACATATAGGTAGGATGACTTAACCTATACCAGGCAGAGGTAGAGGTAGAAGCAGTGGCAGTCCTAGAGGTGGAAGACCCCCTGGTTTGCCATCAGTCAACAAGGATTATGTTTTAGTTCATAAGAGCACCCCTACTATTCATATAGACTTAAAATCCAGCTCGAAGGATGAGTCTAATGTGATTATCATACCATCCAACCCCTCTTAGTGGGTTTCCTTGGACGTGACACTTGAGCTGGACAGTGACAAAAACCAAGCCTCCAGACAAAGCACAATATTCAAATCAAGTTTATGTGAAACTATTAGACATCAGCTAGAAACCTTAGCTCTAACCTCTCTTTCTTCTCAAAAAGCTGAAGGTTTAGTAATTAAGGAAGCCCCTAGGTCTTCCATAGATATGAAGCCAAAGAGATTCTTTTTGTTATTATCATCCTCAAGACCTAAATTTGATACAGAACTTGAGAAAAATTCATACAAAGAATTAATGGAATTGCCTTTTGATTGGTATTCACCTTGTGTTCATAATCTTGCAAAGAAGGGTTTGATTCCTTATACATGGTCTAAGCACAGTCAGAATACTTCAAAAAGCTATGGAATAATAGAGGCAGGGAAGCACAATCAAAATTAAGACTAGGATTTGATACAGTGGGTCTAGTTGATGATGGAAATTACTGCTTAGTTGTTACCAACCATCTGGAGTCTGATAGGTTCTTCTCCAATCATACGAACTCTTATGAGGAGGTATGTTTAGAAACTTCAAATGATCCAGATGATCTCCAAATCAAAGATGCAATGCTAGAATTTGAAGAGGAGATCCATTCAACAATCGATAAGCTTAAAGAAAACCTCGAGACAGAAGAAGATCCACGCACAACATACATCAATTCATTATTGAATGAAGAAGAAACTAATGACTTAGTTAGGCTATGACTGAGTTTAATGACTACTTTGCATGGAGTTATAAAGAAATGCCCAGATTATCTTTTGACATAGCAGTCCACAAACTAGCAATAGATCCTCACGCTAACCCTATCAAGCAAGCTCTTAGACGCATGCGATTAGAAATCAACAACGTGTCATTTCAAGTCAAGAAATTGATCAATGCCGGTTTCATCGTGAGAGAAAAATACCTACCGGGTTAGCCAATGTCATACTAGTTAAGAAAAAGAATGGCTAAATTTGCATATGCATTGATTTCATAGGCTTAAACAAGGCATGTCCAAATGATGAGTTTTCTCTTTCGATACCACATAATGGTGGGCATTGCCTCATCTCATGCAATTTTCTTTTCATGGATAGGTTATCTGGCTACAACCAAATCAAGATGGCCCTCGAAGATAAAAGAAACATTACTTTTTGAACCCCGATCGGAATATATTGTTATAGGATCATGCCTTTCAGCCTTAAAAAATGCTGGTGCTGCATACCAACGGGCCATAACACAGATCTTCAATGAACTCATCCATCATTAGGTTGAGTGCTATGTTGATGCTCTAGTAGTCAAGAGCAAAGCCACCTCTTTGACTTGAGAGTAGTTTTCGAATGGTTAAGACAATACAACCTCAAAATGAACCCCCTGAAGTATGCATTCAGCGTAGCTTCTGGAAAGTTCCTTGGTTTTGTTGTCAAAATCAGGGAATAGAAATAGATCTTGAAAATATCAAAGCTATCTTAGAAATACCACCCTAAAAGTTTAACTCAACTCATTTCCAAGGACTTGAATATCTAAGACGCTTTATCTCCAACCTATCAGGAAGATGCAAACCATTCTCAGCACTTATCAAAAAAGGCACCAAGTTCAAGTGGGATGATAAGTGCCAACATGCCTTCAAAGATATTAATCAATTTTTGATGAAGCTGCCAGTTTTAGCAGCCCCTAGCCTAGGCATGCCGTTGATCCTCTACACAACTGCATTGGACGACTCCCTCGGTGCTTTATTGGCCCAAGCCAATGATGAAGGGAAGGAGAATGCTCTATACTACCTCAACCGTCATCTGAATCCTGCTGAAGCAAACTACCCACCTATAGAAAAATATTGCCTAGCTTTAATCTTTGCATCTCAAAAATAATGACACTATATGCTTTCTCATATGGTGGACTTGATTTACAGAATCAATCCATTGTAGTATCTCATGACATGGTTGACATTATATGAACGGTTGGCACATTGGTCCATAATTCTCTCATAGTTTGATATCACATTCGCTCCTCCGTAAAGGACAAGCACTAGCATTTCTTAGTAGACACCTCACTTCTCTCGATTCTCTGTGAAGACCTCCCTGATGAATAAATCATGAACTTAGGGGAGGTTGACAACTGCCACTGGGAGATGTATTTTGATGGTGTAGCTTCCTTTCATAAAGGAGAAGCACCATGATCAGGGGTAGGAATAGTTCTCCTAACTCCAGATCATGATGTGATGAGATTCTCATACTAACTTTCCAATCCATGCACCAACAATGAAGCCGAGTATGAGGCTTTAATTGCCAGTCTAGAGTTAGCCATCACAGTATGTGTCAAAAGCATCAATATCTACGGGGATTCTCAACTGGTCATCAATCAAATTGCTAGATCCTATAAGGTTCTCAAACCCAAGCTTCGTCATTATCACGAGTACACTATGAAGATGTTGGCTCAGATCTCTGAGGTCACCATCTACAAGGTCCCCCTTGGAGAGAACACGGTAGCAGATGCTTTGGCCAAACTTGCCATAGAAATGGCATGTCCGAAAGGTGAGTCCATTATAATAAGGGTCCAAAATAAACAAGTCCTATCCCTTATTGATGTTGAACTCATTGAGAGACTTTCTCTTGAAGGGAAGGTTGCCGCTACCAATAAAGACCAGGAGCTGGATTGGAGGCAACTGTTCATAGACTACTTGAGCACCGACATACTACCTCAAAAAAAATCATAAGCCCATCAGATGAAACAGAGAGCTCTCTCCTATGCTATCGTGGATGGCACCTTGTACTGGTGATCCTTTGACCAAATATGGTTATGTTGTTTAGATAAATATAAAGCTTGTGGTATTATAACTGAGGTACATTCAGGTCTAAGCGGAGTGCATCAATCCTGTCCAAAGATGAAAGCAAAGATCAAGAGACTAGGTTACTACTAGCCTTCGATGATCATGGATTACATGAATGTGGCTAGGAGATGCCATCAGTATCAGGTACACGGTGGGGTCCTACATCAACCACCCAATATTCTACATCCTACACTAGCCTCATGGCCATTCGAGTGTTGGGGTACCGATATTGTGGGTCCAGCCAATCCTTCTTCTCCCAAGGATCATCGGTTCATTCTAGCTGCCACAGACTAGTTTTCCAAGTGGGCAGAGACAATCCCACTCAAAGAGGTCACAACTTAGCATGTGCTTCAATTTTTCAGGAACCATATCATATATAGGTTCATGGTGCCTTGACGAATTATATCTAATAATAGTATTGCATTCAAAAGCACCAAGATCAATAGCTTCGCTAGAAGACACTGTAAATTGGAGAAACTCCACCATCTACTACCCTAGAGCAAATGGCTTAGCAGAAGCGTTCAATAAAACTCTCATCCAAATATTAAAGAAGACGCTTGACGATAACAAAAGATAGTGGCATGAGCAGTTGGTTGAAGCTTTATGGGCCTATCGCACCACATACCGGACTCTTACTCCATTTCCCTTAGTTTATGGGTCTGAAGCCATTCTACCATTAGAAGTTCAGTTTCTATCACTAAGTATAGTGATGGCTAGTCAAATCACTACAGAGTAGAATGCCAAGTTGCGGTTAGAAGAGCTCGAATGTTTGGAGGAGAGATGCCTACGGGCGTGTCAAAACCTCGAGTTATATAAAGCCAAAAAGATTCAAGCTCATAACAAGCTAGTCCGCCCTAGGACTTTCCAAGTAGGAGAGCTCATCCTAAATCTGAGGAGAGCAATTATTGCCCATCGAAAGATGGGAGGCAAGTTTGAACCCACTTGGGAAGGCCCCTATGTCATAGAGAAGGCCCACCAAGGAGGATCTTAGTAGCTTATTGATTGCAAAGGAGAATACACGATGCTTCCAATTAATGGGGTCTATTTGAAGGAATATTATCCATAAAAATCATGTTTCAAAACAATTCTATCAATCAACAAAAATTTCATTCCAATTCATCAAGATCTTCTCTTCATTCTAAGTGTTATCTGCTTGTCTTGCAAGTCTTCCACAACGTATTTAGGTTAGGAGTAAGAGAACCCAAGGGGCATCCTATCCTTTTTCACAACACAAACACAACCAAAAACAATTCCCTGGCACTACTATAATATGTGTGAGAGAACTCAAGAGGCATCCTATTTCGATTAGCATAACTGAGTTAGGTGTAAGAGAACCCAAGCGACATCCTTTCTTAGCGGAATTTCTGGCTGACGTCCATGGCACTCACTCATTAGCTACTCTAGGTCGGGTTGACATACTACCTCGCTAGTCTATCACCCAGTGGTTAGTTGTCAGGCGGATGTGAGTCCTCACACTTTCTACCTAACGTGATCATTGCAAACCAATGAGTGCCTTGTTATTTTAGTAGACTTCACTGCACAGGCCAGTAAGTTACCTCATGTTGACTTTGTTAAGTAAATGTGAGCCCCCATGCTTTCTTCTTGAACCAGCCATCATGCACTAACTAGGTTGAGTATATTTGAGGTTTAAGATAAGTCCCCTAGTGGCATTAACTCAATAATCGCCCTAGGTTAGATGACACCTGTCGAGCCGAAGACAAACTATCCTGGCAATCAATTCTGCCATAGGAAGATTTGAGTCCCCGAGATTTCTTCCTAGGCTGATTATCGCAAACCGATAAGCACCTTAGGTTGGTTGATGTTCGCTATGCTGACAGTGACTCACCCGGTGAGTACACCACTCTTAGCAGATATAAGTCCCTTAGTTTTCTCCTTGAGTTGGACACCGAATACCTATTTGATATATGACTAGCCATGTCATCTTCTCTGGGGTTTTGGATTAAGCCTTTAGTGGCCCCATCCCTTGCGGACATTCTACTTGGATCACATCTTTTGCGACCCCATTTAGACATTACCCAAGTTACTTTTGGATTGGGCAGTCCCCCTTTCCTAGTAGCCACCCTTGTGGTTGGAGAATCTATTCAGCGGATGCGCAGATTCTCCCTTGGTTCTATAAAATTGAGATAGGTCTAGGCTAATATAAGCTCTTTCTTAGTGTGATCCCTTGCAAAACAATAGGGTCTGTGATAAAAAAAATAAAATAAATAAATTAATTCGCTTGTGGATTAGGAATTCAAGCCCCCAAATGGCCCCTTTTCCTAAGCAGGCATCCTATCTTTAGGGCAGTGTCAGCAAAACTCCCTATAGAGATTGTCTGACTACCTGAGTTGAGATAAGTCCTCGGGTCGACACTCTCTCCGTAGTCACCTATAGTTCAGCATCAATTTGTTTGCCACAAACAGATTACCCCGGCAGTCATTTTGCTATGAAAGATGTAAGTCTACTACGCATTATTTCTATTATGACTATTAAAAATTGATGGGTAGCCCTAGGTCGGATACAATTTGTTGCTCAAAGCAACCGATCACCCTAGTGGTATGTTATAGTGGAAGAAGTGAGTCCCCGTACTTTCTTCCCATGAATTGACTATTGTAAACTGAAAGGCACCCCTTTGGTTGGATAGTTCTCCCCTCAGCGAGGAAGCTACTCCCTTTGGATTGGTAAATATGTGTTAGATCAAGGCCACAATGGCCCCTACTCAATGTAATCCATCTCAAACTAATGGGATCCATAAAAAACTACTAAAAATGAAACTAATCTTGACTATCTTTGAACCAATTTAAGTCCCCCAATGGCATTCACTTAATAGTCAGCCCTAGGTTGAGTTGACATATTACCTTGCTAATGTGTCACTCCAGGGGTCTTTTGTTCAGGAAGATGTGAGTCCTCATGCTTTCTTCCCTGAATCAACTGTTGCAAACCAAAAGGTAACTCCTTTGGTTGGATAGTCCTACTATATGGCTAGTAGACAACTTCCTTTGGATTGATAAATCTGTGTTAGATCAAGCCCACCACGGCCCTTGCTCAGTGCAGTCCATCGCAAACCAAAGGGGTCCATCAAAAACAACTAAAAAATATGAAATTAATCTTGACTATCTTTGAGTTGATTTAATCCCCCAGCAGCATTCACTCAATAGTCAGCCCTAGGTTAGGTTTTGATTCATTACCTTGCTAACTGATCACCCCAACAACTGATCCCTACTCTAGAGGATATAAGTCTACTACATTTTCTTCCTAGTAAAATTGCAGCACACTGAAAAGCACACCCTTGGTTGGATAGTTCTACTATGAGATTGGTAGGCTACCCCTTTGGATTGTAAATCTGAGCTAGATCAAGGCCACCATGGTCCCTACTCAGTGCGATCCATCGCAAACCAATAGGGTTCATCTTAGAAATTCAAAACCTAAAGAATCTGAAACAAATTCAACCCTCTTCCCCAATGGAGCCCAATTAAACAAATTTTAATCAAAACTAAACAAACAAAAATCTAAAATAAATCTAATCAAGCAGAACAAAATAAATCAAATCAATTTCTCCCCAGCAAGACTCAAATCAAATTCAAACCTTTCATCCCTCAGTGGATGGCTTGAACCTTTTCTCTTAGTAGAAAATTCACATACTCTATCCCTAGTGGATTCCTCTTCTGCTCTCTCATGTCATTGAAATGAGTGGAGTCACATTGCACTAAGCTCTTGATTCCTTCTACATTTAGGTCAGGAGTAGATCATTTCTATTAGTGCTTGTGATCATTCGACATTGTTGATTATTTTGGTCAACACCAATACGTGAGTGCACCTTGTCAGTCACACCACACCTATTGAGCGCCCTTTGTTGACCTCATTTTTTTAGAATAAACTCTCAACCCCTCCATCTTAGGCATAGGATTCCTCTTAGATACTAAGAGTTCCTTAGTCTTAAGATATTTCTAGTGATTAGGTGAACACTTAACCTAACCCTAGAGACTTAAAAGAGTTAGCCATAGGAATAGGTCATGCCTCAGAGGTTTTAGAAAAATTTGCCTACTCTATAACTTCAACAAAATCCTCACTTTCTTCTTTCAAGTCAAACTCCAAACTCAAACCAATTCCAAAACAAATTTCAAATCAATTCCAATGGATTTTATTAAATTATGAATCAATTATAAATGATTGAAACCCATAATTGAATTCCATGATCAAACCCAAAATATTTTCTAAGTCACTTTGATCCCCTCTTATGGACTTAGCTCAAATCAAATTCAAGAAATTTTCTAATAACCCATTTGTATTCTCATTTATATTCACACATATAATGAACTATAAATTCAAATCAATCAAACTAAATTCAAAACTCAAATCCAAATTCCAAAAATCTTTCCTGAGCCCTTTGATTCTCTCTTATGGACTTAACTCAAATCAAATTCAAACAAATTCAAATTCAAGAAATTTTCTCATAACCCATTTATACTCTCATTTATATTCACAAATATAAATGAAATATAAATTCAAATAACCAAAAACAAGTTCAAAACTCAAACTCAAAATTCAACCATGATTCAACATAAGGCTTTCAAGTCAAATTCTTGAACTTAGCCAAATGAAACTCAAATCAAGCCAAAACCTTAATTTTTCTTCATGATTCAATCAATCCTTCAATCATGAATCCAAATAAGAACATAAACTTCATTCATCAAACCAAAACTAAATTCAAAAATCAAACCAAAGCCAAACTCATGTTCACCCTTTGAACTTGAAATTATCAAGTGGATCAAAACCCATTTTACTTTAAGCCACTTGCAAAAGGATTTATATTTCAATCATAAGTCCATATGTGAGTTCAATCAAATTCAAATCAAGATTTGACCAAGCCATTTGACTCACTTAGGCTCACTTGACCCAAAGTGACCTAAAATACCCCTTATGAGCCAAATTCTAATCCTAACCAAATTGGATTGAACTAAACCCACCAAAGCCTCACATTGTGAGCAACAATCATCATAAGATGATCAATCACTCAAATTGGGTCAAACTAAATCAAACCTAAGGGTTGACCAAGTCAACACTTAGCCAAAATGAAACCTAAAATAGTCAAAATCCACCAAAGGCCAAATTGATTGAAACCATCGATCAAAACCAATTCATGATCAATATTTGAACTTGACCAAGTCATCATTTGAGTATAACCTAGCCCAATTGGCCACTTGACCCAAGTTGACCTAGTTTGGCCTAAAAAGTTAAAATGTGTCAAAACTTGATCTAAGCCAAATTGATTGAAACCAATGGATCAAGTTCATTCCAAATCACTTGTTGAACTTGACCAAAGCTTTAATTGGCCAATTAGACCCAACCTAGCTCAATTGACCATGAACCCAACTTGACCTAAAAAGTCATATTGAGCCAAAATCAAATTAAACCACAATTGATTGGAAACAAAGATACCAATACATTTCAAATGACCAATGAAACCAAAACCAACCCATGACCTATCTCGAATAGGTCAAATGGGTCAAATTGGTTAACTTGACCCATTTGACCAAAATAAAATCAAATGAATCAAATCCAAATGTAAACCAAATTGAACTAAACCAATGATGACAAAACATTTCAAATGGTCATATGAACTTGACCCAACCCTTAGTTTGACCCAATTTGACCAATTGGTCAACTTGACCCAAGTTGACCCATTTTGACCTAAATGGGTCAAAATGGGACAAATCATATCAAATCAATTCCAAATTTATTGAAACTTGTCCCAACCCATTTTTCAATCACACCAAACATATTCAAACTAAAATCAAACCCAAATGACCATTTTACTCCTAGGCTATAGAGTAACCTAAAATCAAAACCACTTGGAATTTGGATAATTCTTTTTCATGGACACTTGGCATCCTCTTAGTGGATTAATGGTGCTGACCCAATGGGTTTTTAGGTTACCTTCATTTCAAGCATATGGCACTCCTCCACCCAAAATCATGGCACTCCTCACCATGGTCAAACCATGTATGAGTTCAAATTGATATGAATTTTATCTGGATATTTTTAAATTCAAACTTGGTTTCTTATTGAAACTAGAGGTTGAGCTCTGATCCTCCCATGATCTCTCTTCAAAATTGAGCTTATGATTTTTCCATTAATAATTCCAATTTTTGCAAACACCCTCGAGGACCTAATCAAATTCATCCAAGCTTCTTTCAAGCTTTGGGTGGGTTGATCAATCAAGCTGATGAGGAATCTTCACAATCCTTCCCCTCTCTCATGGGTGAGCTTCGGTGGAGATCATGGGCCTCCATCCATTTTTGGATGGATGGCCATTTCACCTTGAGAGATCCTCACTTTATCTGATCTGAAAATTTTAAATCGACCATCTTCTTTTGATGGTGGCGAGGAGAATCCTCAAAGTCGACCTTTGATGTGACACTTATAAAGGATCCATCCACGGCGGAAAATTATGCTTAGTGTCCACTTATGCGGCGGATTAGTCATATAATTAAGGATTTAATTACCTAATAAACATAGAAACTTCAAAATAAGATAACTAAATGCAAAAAAATTAGAAAAATACAAAATAAAATGCATTGTGAAGATACTTCAGTAAAGAATAATCTAAAATTATTTTTAATGTATTTTGAATAATGCATTTTCTTAATTAGTGCTTTAATGAAAACTTAATAACCTTAATTACTTCATTAATTAATTTCAAATTTCTAAGACACATTTAGTGGGATGACCTCTGCCTCCTTAATTTTCTTGGGATTTATTAATGAGTTAATTAGGAAAATTAATTAATGAATCCTTAATCACTCTCTGTATTGAATTAAGGGTAATTATGTATATGAATAGTGATTTAGTCCCTCTATTAAGTTAATTAATCCTTGCTTAAGTGAAGAAGAGGTTTATGGAATGGATTTGGAGGATTCTCCCTAAGCCATTCCCTAAACCCCTTTCCTTCCTTAATCCAAACTTAATTAAAGGGATAATCCACTAATCACCTACTTAATTAATGTGATAAAATTTTCAAAACATTCCAGAACTTAACCAATTCACCTTGGGTAGGTGCTTGGGTGTTCAATAACTAAGTAGCTTAAATCAAAATCCAACCCACATGTGTGGGAAGTGTTATGAAATTACTTAAATTAAACCCTTTAGCTTAATTAATTACTAATTGTGAGACAATTACATTAAGCCATTTCTTTCCTAGGTGCATTGTTGATTTAAATTCCTTGTGTGGTTTTATGTCATACATTAGCTCATAATTATTTGATTAAATATGTTAAAGTGGTGTAGGTAAGGGGTAATTAATAAACTTAATGTACACCTTAATCTAACCAAAGAATAAAATTGATCTAATCACCTAAAAATTAAATTAAAACATCATACACATGTGGGAATGGGTTAGGACCAGCAAACTCATCTCACATTTCTCAAATTAAAATCAAACTCAAAACAAAAGTAAAAATTCATTAAAATAATTTTGATTTACTTTAAATAATTTTATTCCATGGGATTGTCTTTAGGAATTAATTAGGGTGAATGAGTTTAAATGCTTTCATCATTTTATTTCTTTCTTAGCATGCTAAATGTGTATGTCATATGAAAATCATGCATTCATTCCTTTTAAAAATCAAATCAAAAATGAAATATTTCCTTTATGTCCAGTTGCATGTTTTGGCTAAAGTAAAAATATGAATGGATATTATCATTATTAAATCCAAAAATTATTTTCAAAACTCAAAACTGAAAGTTATGCTACTTATAATTATTTATAAGCTTGCATGTGAGCATAAACATAAAGATGTGAATTGTGTGACTTTCCTTCTCTTTTCTTTTAGCATAGTTTTGAATAGGATTTGCAAAGTATATAGTTCATTTGAAAAGAACATAACACTTGTTCAAATCTATTCCTATTCATTCCTATGTTATTAATTAAGAAGGGTATTCACACTTACACATGTAAATTACATAAACAAACCAAACAAACAAACATAAACTTTTTTGCATCTTTCTTTTTCCATTCATGTCTTTTGTACATGCATATGTATTTAACGAAAGCGATATATTAGTCTGGATAATCCTGGGATTGAAAGGCTTTAAGTAGCCCTAAGTAGGTCTTTTACCTTACACCCCTGATGCTAATAATCGTGTCGTACTCACTTATGCCTTTCATATGTATAATTGTGCATATGAAAAATGGATAAAAGAATCCCTCTTTTTCTACTTAACAAAATCATGCATCATAACAATATCTCAATTTCTTAAACCAACTCTCTTAGAATTCATCATTAAAGTGTGCTAAACATTTTCATTTTGCACGTACATATATGCTTAGGATTCATCCAACTGCATGTTACACATGTTGGGAAAGAAATAAAGTGTTGTGTGTTTTGTAATAATAATTCACTATACTTAATCTTAAGATGTCTTTCTTTTGAATATGTTTGTTTAGGGGAAATCTAAACTTAGGATTAATTAACACACATAATAAAACATTCACTAAATGAGAATCAACAATGAACCCATCTTAGAAATTGCTTAAGGTAGGGAAGGAAAGAGAAGTTCTCTTCTCTGTTCCCTCTCTTTACAACACTTAGTAATTAAGTAGGTTCATTTAAATAAAATAAAATCATCAAATAAAATTAATGCATATCAACTAAATAATTTAAATTGAAACCACCCTCTAAGTTGAACATTTTCAGACTTAGAAAAATCTAAACCTTAAATCCTAGCTAAACATACCACACAAACTTTAAATGGCACACACATTAGGCTTCAGCTTTCGTTAGGGTAGCATGGTTTGATATTTTTTTTATTTTATGATGTAATGTTTAGTTAGATGTTAGGGTGTATGTGCGTAGAATGAATGGTAGGATGATTTAGTCTAATCATTATCGTCTGTAGGGGATTGTGCTTAAAGTGGCATTGTAATAAAAATATAAATGCTTTTGCTCTACAGTTGCTTATACCCCTAAACATAATCCAATGGGTCAGGTGAACTTGGTTACTCATGTGTGGGGTGTTAAGTCATATATATGCTTATACATGCTTGGGATTTGTATTGTTTATTTAGCTAATCTCTATTTCACAAGTTTTAGTTAGATTTACTTTTTTCCCTTTTCATGTACTTTTGCAATTAGGATTTTGTAATGATTGTTATGGGGGATTAGGATGAACATCAGTCATAAGATTATTTCTTATGTACCATGTGAAGTCTTTGGAACATCCACATTCCAACCATTCAAAAGAAGGAATCAAAAGAAGAAAGAAGAAAGACGAAAGAAAAAAAGAAGAAAGAAGAATGAAGACCCCTATAACATGAATTTGGATGAAGATTGGTCATAAGATTACATCTTATGTACCATGTGAAGCCTTTGGAACATCCACATTCCAACCATTCAAAAGATGGAACCAAAATAAGAAAGAATAAAGAAGAAAGAAGAGAAGAAGAAAGAAGAATGAAGCCCCTATAACATGAATTTCCTTACTTGATTGTAATTAATTCATTTGTAATTCGGGTTGTATAAGGGTAGAGCCTTCAATTTATTTTAGTTTATCAGCGACCACATATGGCCTCTTATTCTTTTGCGCTAACTTTATAAAATGTTTGATGTTTGTTTAGCTTGTGCACTAGAAATGATATATTTTTCTAGTTTCTTCCTTTCTTTGTTGTATGGCCTCGATGATGATTAGGCTCTTAGAAAAATAATTTTTCTATCTAACTAACTAATTTAAACTAAAACTAAAATAACTCATAACCTCACTTAAAGCTTAGGCTATAAATCAAGATAAAAAAATTAGCAACCCTTTAGCTGGATGTTGTATTTTCTTTCTCACATCATGCATAAAAAATGTATTATTTCACTCTTGATTGGAGGGCTTCCACCTTTGCCAAAGAACTTGGCCTGACCTTTGAGATCCATGGTGGAAACACACCTCCTTATCTTGCTGATTTTGTCCCATAATCTAATCTCTCATGCATTAGGCATATGAATCCTAAAGCCTATGTCAAATCGATTGTCCAAAATAAAAATAAAATATATGAAAAATCTGCATTAGATTTAAGTCATTAATCATACCCTACATGATCTAGTCTCTTAGAGAGTGTGTTTAAGGACTTAGCCTCTTTCTAAATAAATAATAGCTTAGCTATCTTGCAAATGCATATGACTTGCCTACATGTATTTAAAATCGTAGGAGGAGTTAGTTGATGGCCACCCCCAGGCGATTGTAAGTCTAACAGTTAGGTGGTTTATCCTCCCATGTCAAGGTAAACCAAATGCCCATTTTTCGCCTTAGATTTAGGTCATGCTCTGGCCCTCGCCAAAGCTCCTTATATTTAGGTTCTAAGGTTGCTTCTCCCCTTTGTGGGTCATAGGTATAAATCCTCACCTCTTAGGCATTTTCATGGTCTTGTGTCATGGAATTATAAGCCCTAGATTTCTAAAAAAATTCAACTCAAACAAATCATATCAATTTAAAAAATATAAAGCCCAGCCATAGGATAGTTTGGGGTGCTTACTAGGCTTCCTAATATCCTAAGCATCCCCTCCTCATCTTTACTTGGCTTCAATAAGATCTCCTTCCTCTTGATAGATCCCATTTGATATTCTAAAAATAAACCAATCAATTGATAGTCCTGCCTTTTGAAATCTTTGGAGACAATGATCATTTACCTTAATCGAGAGTGTCCAAAGAAACCTCGTTCCTTAGGATGTAATTAACTATGGGGGCTTGCCTCCATAGGGAACTTAACGAACCTCATTTAAAATAAACCCTACTTTACTTTTTCATGTAAAAAGGAGGGGAAGAATCTCTAGTACATTCCGAAGACCCAAAGTCCTTAGGAGTCCTTATTAAGGTGATTAGGTCCATTATAGGGTGGTGACTTCTATCTTTCAAGATAGTACACCTCTCCTAAATGTCATATATGATCACCCTAATAAGAATATCTATGGATCTACGTGATGTCCCGACAAAGGCGTATATTCTTGTTTTCATTTATCTTTTTAAAAGAATAAATGAACACGAGAATATTTTCACCATAGATTTTTCTGGTGACTCCGCTGAGGAAGGTTCCTCTCTCTATGTTTGGTAAATAATCGTTATCTTCAAGTATCAATAGTGGGTTTAATTTCTATATAAATCCAAGACTATTCTTCTTTTCTCTTAGCACTTAGTTTATTTCATCCTTAAGCTAAGCTAGCCAACATCTTTAAGTTTTAGGATCTCACTTCACGTAAGCCTTAAAACCCCTATTTGGTTCTCCAATAGGTGAAAATAAAAAATTAATAGAAAAGAATTAACTAAAGACTTCCTCCTTACCATTTTTTATGGTAAGAAAAGGTTCATTCCAAGAATAAAGAAAAATAAATTCTTCATAAGAAACATCAATTTCCAAAAAGTACTTTTTCAAAATACACATAATAAAATGTTTACACCAAAAATTTTTATAAACCAACTTCATCTAACAATCTTCATGATTGTTATATGTTGGATCATTTTCAAAAATAAAAATCAACAATCAAATTTTTAAAAAAGCATAAATGAACACTTTCATTCAATATACCTAAATTTATTGAATGAAGGTCTTCATTTTTCAATCAAAATCAACAATCATAATTTTCAAAAGCACAAATGAACACTTTCATTCAAGATGCCCAAATTTATTGAATGAAGGTTTTCATTTTCAATCAAAATCAACAATTACAATTAAAAAAGAAAAAGAAAAGAAAAAAGGAGAAGAAAAAGAAAACACAAGTGAGCGAGAATCAGACCCCGAGGATGAGGTAGAGCTAGATGTTAGATTTTGCTCACAGTTCGTTCCTCCATATGAACACATGGGTAGGATGACTCGACTTCCACTAGGTAGAGGAAGAGGCAAATTCAGAGGCAGTTCTAGAGGTGGAAGATCTCATTGTTGGTGGCCAGCTGGTAAGAGCTATGTTCCAGCTCACAAGAGTACCCCCGCTATCCATGTAGTCTTAGAATCTAGTTTGGAGGATGAGTCTCATGTGATTAGCATGCCGACCAACCCCTCTCAGTGGGTCCCTTTGGAGGTGACGTTCGAGCCAGACAGTGGTGAAGACTAGGCCTCCATGCAAAGCATGAATGTATATGTATCATTATGTAGAATAGTCAGCAGTAATTGGAAACTTTAGCTTTAACCTCTCTTTCCTCTCAGAAAGTTCAAGGTTTGGTAGTTAAGGAGGCCCCCAAGTCATCCACATATGTCAGATCGAAGAGGTTTTTGTTGGGAGCATCATCCTCAAGTCAAGAAGCCAATGTAGAACTTGAGGATGATTCATAAAGAGATTTAAGACAACTACCTCTTGATTGGTATTCGCCATGTGTTATTATGCTGAATAAATTCCTTATATGAGAGTCGCCTTTCAAATCTATGGAGAAAAGAAAGAGGAGACCAATAGAAATTCATCTTTTTAGGATGCCACACAGATCCGCAGATGTACTTATTCAGGTGATCGGGTACATCATCAAGAAAATTATGTACTATCTCGAAAGATAAAAATCACTACCCTTTAATGGACCTAATCACCTCAATAAGGACTCCTAAGGGCGATGGGCCTGCATATGTACCAGAGAATCTTCCCCTAAAAAGTAAATCAGGGTTTATTTTAAACTGAGTTCATTAAGTTCCCTACAAAGGCAAGCCCCCATAGTTAATTACATCCTAAGGGACGGGATCCCTTAGGAAAACTCTCGATTAAGGTAAATGATGGTTATCTTTGAAGATTTCAATAGAAAGGACTATCAATCGATTGGTTTATATTTGAAGATCAAAATGGGATTGATTAAAAGAGAGAGTTATTATTGAAGCCAAAATGGAAGATAAGTAAGAAATGCCCACGATGCTAGGAAACCTAGCGAGCATTTCAAACTATCCTATAATTGGGCTTTACATTTTAGAAATTGATTTAGTTTGTTTGAGTTAGATTTTTCATTAGAAATTTAGGACTTAATATTCCTTAATACGTGATTAAGGAAATGCCTAAGAGGTGAGGAATTATTCTTATGGTCCAAAGAGAAGTAACCTCTAACCTAAAAGGAGCTTAGAGGGGTAGGAAAGCACAACCTAAATCTAAGGCAAAAAATGAGTAATTAATTTGGCACCAAAAGAGAGGGAAAACCACCCGACAGCTTGGACTTACAACTGCCTGGGAGTGGCCACCAACTAACTCCTCCTATGATTTTAAATACATGTAGGCAAGTCTTTATGCTTATGTAAGATAGATAGGTTGTTATTTATTTAAAAAGAGATTAAGTCCTTAAACTCACTCCCTAAAGAGACTAGATCATGTAAAGGGACATGCTTCAAATGACCTAAATCTAATGCAATTCAAATTTCATTTTTTTTTATTTTTGGACAAATATTTTAACTCAGGCTAATAGGTTTCATATGACTAATGCATGAGAAAGAAGGTTATTGGCCAAAATTAGCGAGAAGGGAGGAGGTGAGTTTCCACCATGGCTCTCAAGCCAAATTCTCTCAAGTGGAAGCCCTCAATCAAGAGTGAAATAAGATGCATTTGTGCATGATATTATAAAGAAAATGCTAATTATTTTATTTTCCTAAGCTTTAGGAGTTATGAGTTATTTTAATTTGAGTTGTTAAGTTTCTATAAAATCCACATCCGGGCCATACATAAAGCAAGGAAGAAAATTAGGAAAACATACCACTTAATGTAAAAGCTAAACAAATCATCAATCAATTTATAAAGAATAACAAAAAGAATAAAAGAATTGTGGTGGTACCACCGCACAAACTCAAAATATCAAATATGTTTTGGCCGAGCTACAACCCATTATAAATAAAATAAATTAATTAAGGAATTCATTATGGGGTCTTGAGCTTTATTCTCCTTTCTTCTTTCTTCTTTCTTCTTTTTTTCTTTTCTTCTTTGGTTCCTTTTTTTGAATGGTTGGATGGTGGATGCTCCAAGGCTTCATATGGTACATAAATAGGGTCTTATGACCAATGCTTATCCTAATCCACATAATTAATCATTCCAAAATCCTAATTGCACAAATTTACATGAAAAGAAAAAGTGAAAATCTAACTAACACCTACAAAACAAAGGTTAGCTAAAACACACCACACAAATACCAAGCATGTATATTGGACTTATCACCCCACACATGGGTGATTAAGTCCACCTGGCCTATGAATTATGATTTGGGGTATAAAGTGCCTACAAGCAAACACATTTATATTTTATTAATGATAGCACCCCTTAAGAACAATCCCCTACAGAAAATAATAGTTATACTAGGAACATCCTACCATTTATTCTATGAACATCCAGTCTAAAACACATATCACAAAATAAAACAAATATCAAATCATGCACCAACCTAACCTAAGGCTATAAGTGGTGACTTAGGCTAATGTGTGTGCTTTGAAGGTTTGTGTGTTATGCTTAACTATGGCTTTAAGTTCAAATTTTCTAAATGTGAAGGATATGTTCAACTTAAAGGATGGTTTAATTTAAGTTGTTTAAGTGTTTTGGGTTGATTTTATTTCATATTTTGATTTGATTTAAGTGGATCTTACAATTAATTACTAAGTTATGAAGAGAGTGAAAGAGAAGAGAACTTCTCTTTCCTTCACTAACTTAAGTAATTTCGAAAGTACATTCACATTTTAATTTCATTTAGGTGAATATTTTGATTACATCTTTTGATTAATCCTAAGTTTAGATAAACTCTAAACAAACCTATTAAAAAGAAAGGTATTTTAAGATTAAATAAAATGAATCAAAATTCACATAACACACATTACTTCATTTCTTTCCCAACATATATAACATGCATATGGATGGACCCTAAGCATATATATACATGTAAATGAGAACATTTGACACACTTTATGATGCATGCTAAGTAATCCATTTAAGAAAATTTAGAAGTTGAACATGTATGATTTTTTTTAAGTAAAAAAGGTTTCCCTTATCCAAAATTTCACATACACATATGAAAGTAAGATAGGCATAAGTGAGTACATCATCATTGTTAACCAGAGGTGTAAGGTACAAGACCTACTTAGAGCTACTTAAAGCCTCACAACCTCGGGGTTATCCAAACTAATATACCACTTTCCTTAAATACAAACATATGTATAAAAGAAAGAATTGAAATGTAAAAAAATTGTTAATGGTTTAATGGATTCCAATGCAAGTATATGGTTGAAATATGGTAATTAAGTAAGTGTTGGATTCTTTTCAAATGAACCTCACTTCACTCTTATGCTAACATTACATATGAAAGAAAGGAAACATACCTTTAATCTATCACATGCATAATCTATCATTATATAAGTAGCATAGATTTAGTATAATTTATATGCTTTAGTAATTTGATTTAGTAGTGATAATAGCCACTCATATTTCTACTTTAGCCAACATTTATGTAATTTTACATAAATAATTTCATTTTAAATTTTCAAAATCATGAATGAATGACATCACATGGCATACAACTTAACATATGAAAGCATATAAATAAATTCACTTCACTTAAATCCTAAAGGACATTCTTATGGAATAAGAAAAAATAAATAAATCAAATTAATTCAATTTGATTTAATTTTAAAAAAGATGGACTTTCTATTCCTAACCCATTCCCACATGTGTTTGATATTTTTGTTTAATTTTTAAACAATTAAATACATTTTAATATGATAATTAGGTTAAAGTATGAATTAAGTGGCTTAATTAACCCTTACCTACACCACCTTAGAATTAATTAAATAATTATGAGATGACATAAAACCCACAAGGAATTTAAATTTGCAATGCACCTAACAATGAAAAGGCCTAATGCCATTTGGCTAACAATTAAAAGTTAATTAAGCTAAGGTGTTTAGCTTAAGTAATTTCAAAATACCCTTTAACACATGTGAATTAGATTTTGTTTTCCTTAATTGAACTTAGGCTATTAAACACTTAAACATCTACCCAAGGTAGAATAATTAAATTCTAAAACTTTTTAGAATTTTTTAGAAATTGATTAAGGGGATAATTAATGAATTAGCCCTTAATTAAGAGGAGATTAAGGTGAGAAGAGGGCGTTTAGGGAATAGCTTTGGGGGAATGCCCCAAAATTATTCTATAAACCTCTTACTTACTATATCTGACCTTAATCAACCCTAATTATAGGGTAAAACTGCTGATCACTCCTTAACTATGCTTAATTACATCAGAAAGATAATTAAGGAAACCATATGTAATTACTCTAATAAGCCTTCAATAAATCCCAAGAAAATTAGAGGAGATAGAAGTCATCCCTAAAACTTACCCAAGAAATTTGGGGTTAATCAGAGGCCTAATTAAAAAGTAATTAGCAAAATACACTTTCTAATAAAACCCAAATTCAGAGAAAAACATAAGTCAAAACTCATCAAAATTAATTTTAAAATGTTCTAGGCTTAAATATCTATCCATAGGATTTTATTTCATATTTTTCTAAATTTTCTATCAAGAGTTATAAATTTTTGAATTTCTTTAAGTGAATTAAGAATTAATTAAGCATTTTATTAATCCCTAACTAATCCCTGGCTCATGGCACGACGCGTGGCAGCGACGGTCAGTGTGCTTTACATGTGTCATGTAGTGAGGGGATCACTTAACTTGTCACCTCATGGTGGCAGTGGCACACGCTCTTTAATCTTCTACCGGCCGATCAAAGATCGGACAACTAAGGATCTCCCTCATAGTTTAAATAAGGTAAATAGATTTCTAAACATGCTGAATAGTCTCAACTATCCATCTAAAATGCAAGGATGGATGGTTGAGATGATATAAGTTCTTCCCCTTGATCAATAGAGACCGTCCATGATCAAGGAGAAGATCCAAGCTAGATCTAGCATGGAATCAAACCAAATTCAAACCACACCATCTAAAGACAGAGAGCGGCAAATCCAACTATCAAAAATTGATGGGGTGAAAATTTCTTTCATAAGGCTCCACACCACATTGAGTTTAGTGATCGAAAAATCCCATACCTCACCGGAGGTGATCACCGGCTTTCGATTCCCTTGGAGAAGCTTCTTTGGTTGAGATGAAATCTTGATGAAGTTTGGAGCACTTGAGATGAAGTGGATCATTGTATGGACCAACTCCTCCTTGCTTGAACTTCAGCTTTGATCCAATTTGATCCTTCCTTGTTGTGGGAACTCCAATAGAAGCTTAGGGTATTCGACAGCTCCTAGAAATTTCAATTTTGAGCTGGGTGAGGTTTGATCTAGAGAAATGGTGAAACCATTGGGTTGGAGTGCACCACTCTCCTTGAAGTAGCTTTTAGGAACTCAAGATGGTGAGAGGTATGACCAAATTACCCATGGGTTTATCCAAAATTTGTTTTATGGCCTAGGGTAGGATGGCCATTTGCTATTTTTTTTTCCTTTGGGTGTTGGGTATGGAGAAACTAGGTTTGGGTTTGGATTTGGAATCCATTTGATGGGTTTGGCTCATGTTGACCCATTTAGGTCAAAATGGGTCAACTTGGGTCAAGTTGATCAATAGGTCAAATTGGGTCAAACCAAGGGTTGGGTCAAGTTCATATGACCATTTGAAAGGTTTTGGTGCCTTTGGTTTAATTCAATTTGGTACATATTTAGTTTTGGCTCATATGACTTCATTTAGGTCAAATGGGTCAAGTTGAACTATTTGACCCATTTGACCTATTTGAGGTAGGTCAAGAATAGGTTTAGGTTAGGTTAGTCATATGGAGTGGATTGGTATCTTTGTTTCTAATCAATTTGGGTTAAGTTCAATTTTGGCTCAACATGACCCCTTTAGGTCATGTTGGTCTAAGGTCAATTGGGTTGGGTCTAGTTGGCCAATTGAGGCTTTGGTCAAGTTCCCAAGTGATTTGGGATGGACTTGAACCCATTGGTTTCAATCAATTTGGCTTAGATCAAGTTTTGACATTTTGACCCTTTAGGTCAAAATGGGTCAACTTTCAAGTGGGCCAATTGGGCTATTAGGCTCAAATGTTGGCTTGGTCAAGTTCAAACATAGGTCATGAGTGAACTTGCATCAATGGTTTCAATCAATTTGGCCTATGGTGGAATTTAGCTATATAAGTTTCATTTTAGGTTAAGTGTTGGCTTGGTCAACCCTTAGGTTTGACTTGGTTTGACCCAATTTGATTGATTGATCATCCCATAATGATTGTTGATCATGATGAGAAGGATATATGAGTTTGGTTCAATCCAATTTGGTTAGGTTCAAAATTTAGCTCATAAGGGTACTTTAGGTCACTTTGGGTCAAGTGAGCCTAAGTGGGTCAAATGGCTTGGTCAAAGCTTGATTTGAAGTTGGTTGATCTTGTATATGGACTCATGATTGAAATATAAATCCATTTACAAGTGGTTTGAAGTCAAATGGGTTTTGATCCATTTGAAAATTTCATATTCAAAGGAAGAATATGAAAGGCTTTGGGTTTGATTTTTGACTTAGGTTTTGATTGAGTGATAGAAGTTCAGATTTATATATGGGCTCATGATTGTAGGGTTGATTGAATCATGAGAAAAAATCAAGAGTTTGGCTTGATTTGAAATTGATTTTGCTAAGTTCAAGATTTTGACTTGAAAGGCTTAGATTGGATTTTGAGTTGATTTGAGTTTGATTTTTTGGAATTGGTTTTGATTGTTTGAATTTATATTTCATTTATATATGTGAATATAAATGAGAATATAAATGGATCATGAGAAAATTTCAAGGATTTGAAGTGGTTTAATCATGATTTAGGTTAAATCCATTAAAGAGAATTTAAAGTATTTAAGAAAATTTTTAATTTGAATTTTAATTTTTGAATTTGATTTGATTGATTTATATTTATATTTCATTTATATATGAGAATATAAATTAGGATATAAATAATTTTTAAGAAAATCCCATGAGTTTGAATGGATTTGATCATGATTTAGGTTAAATCCATTAAAGGGAATTTTAAATTGGAATTTAATTTTTGGATTGGATTTGATTTATTTATATTTATATTTCATTTATATATGAGAATAAAAATAAGTTTTGAGAAAATCCTAAGGGTTTGAATAGGTTTTACCATGCTTAGGCTAAGTCCATTAATGGAAAATTAAGGGACTTAAGGAAAATTTCATGAATTGATTTAGAATTTTGAGTTTGATTTGATGGGTTTGAATCTATATTTCATTTATATATATGAATATAAATGAGAATATAAATGGATTATGAGAAAACCTCAAAGATTTGAATTGGCTTTAGATCATGATTTTGGTTAAGTCCTTAAGGGAAGATTAAGGACTTTGACAAAATTTGGACTTAGGAATTTTTGATGACTTTTGATCATGGGTTTCATTCATAGATTTCAATCATGGATTGCAATCATATGGGGTTGATTTGAGTTTGGAGGAAATCAAATAGAATTGATTTGGAGTTTGACTTGAAAGAAGGAAAGTGAGGAATGGTTTAAGCTAAGGGTAGGATATTTTCCTAACACCCCTAATGCATGACCTACTCTTATGGCTAAGTCTTTTATGTCTCTAGGGCTAGGTTTGAGTGTCCACCTAATCATTAGATGTGTCATAAGACTAAGAAACTCTTAAAGTCTAAGAGGGGTCCTATGTCTAAGATGGAGGGGTTGAGAGCTTATTCTAAAAATGAGGTCAACTATTATTAACTTAGCAAAGAAGAGATTAATCTCACATACTTAGTATAAACACAGGTCAAACTACTTTGAAAAATTATGGCACAACCAAACCAGATACTCTCAATCAAGATTAGGACTAGGATTCAACCATGTCCAATCATTCACCACTCATTCATTTGGGGTCGATAAGCTCTTCTCAAATCATGCTAACTCTTATGAGAGGCATATTTAGAAACTTTAAATGACCCAAATGAGCAAGTCAAAGATGCACCACGAGTTTGAATAAGAAATAGATCAACCATTGATGAACTCAAAGAAATAAACTTGGGAACAAAAGAGATCCACCGACGTACATCAATTCTTAAAATGAAAAGAAACCAATGACTTAGTTAGACTATTAGTTGAGTTTAAGGACTGCTTCGCATGGAATTATGAATAAATATCTGGTTTGTCTCCTGATGTAGCAGTCCATAAACTAGCAATAGAACCTAATGCTAACTTTATCAAGTAGGCTCCTAGACGCATGCAATTAGACATTGAACAAAAACTTACTTCTGAAATCAAGAAACTGATCGATGTTGGCTTTATCAGGGAAAAAAAATATCCCACCTAGTTAGTCAGTGTCATCCCAGATAAGAAAAAGAATGGCCAAATTTGCATATATGTCGATTTTAGGGATCTAAACAAGGCATGTCCTAAAGATGAAATTTCACTTCATATACCAGAATTGAAGGTGGACATTGCCTCATCTCATGCAGTGTTCTCCTTTATAGATGGGTCATCTCGCCACAACCAAATCAAGATGGCCCCCGAGGATAAAAGAAACACTACTTTTCGAACCCCAATCAGAATCTATTATTATAAGGTCATGCCTTTTGGCCTTAAAAATATCGGTGCTATGTACTAGCGGCCATGACTCAGATATTCAATGAACTCATTCATCATCAAGTTGAATGCTATGTTGATGATCTAGTAGTCAAAATAAAGAAAAGGAAGACCATCTCTTTAGCTTGAGTAGTTTTCAAATGGTTAAGATAATTTAACCTCAAAATGAATCAAGTGTGCATTGAGTAGCCGTGAAATTCTTGTGTTTATTGTCTAACACTGGGAAATAGAGATCGACCCAGAGATGATCAAGGCTATCTTAGAAATATCATCCCCTAAATGTCTAACTCAACTCAAATCATTTCAAGAACTGTTGGCATATCTAAGACGCTTCATATCCAACTTATCAGTAAGATGCCATCCATTCTCAGTACTTGTCAAAAGGACATCAAGTTCAAGTGGGATGATAAGTGTTAGCATGCCTTTGAAGACATCAAGCACTACCTGATGACGCCACCAGTTCTAGTAGCCCCTATCCGGAGCAAGCCATTGATTCTCTACATTACTGCATTAGATGACTCTCTCGGTGCTTTGTCGGACCAAGCCAATGATGAAGAAAAAAAATGCTCTCTACTACCTCAGTCGTCGTCTAATTCCTGTTGAGGCAAACTATCTACCCATTGAGAAACATTACTTAGCTTTAATCTTTGCATCCAAAAAGCTACAGCATTGCATGCTTTCTCATAAGGTGAATCTGATCTCTAGAATCAACCCACTATAATATCTCATGACACGGACAACGTTATCTAGATGATTGGCACGATGGTCCATGATCTTATTGTAATTTGATATCACATTTGTACCCCTCCGTGCTGTGAAAGGACAAACACTAGCAGATTTTTCAGCAACACACTCACTTCCTGTTGATTCCCTGCTTAATGATGACCTCCCCGATGAACAAATCATGAACTTAGGGGACACTAGCATTTGCCATTTGGAGATGTATTTTGATGGCTCGTCTTCCTCTCAAAAAGGACAAGAATCACGATCTACTCTTCCAAGGAAGGCAGGGGTAGGAATAATTCTCCTAACTCCGGACTATGATGTGATGAGATTCTCATATCATCTGTCCAATCCATGCACCAACAACGAAGTTGAATATGAGGCTCTGATTGTTGGTCTAGAGTTATTCATTACATTATGTGTCTAAAGTATCACCATCTTCGAGGATTTTCAGCTTATCATCAAACAAATTGCTGGGTCCCACAAAGCTCTAAAGCCTAAGCTCCATCATTACGATAAGTATACCATGGAGTTATTGACTCAGATTCCAGAGGTCACTATCTACAAGATTTCATGAGGAGATAATGCTGTAGCAGATGCATTGGCCAAGCTCGCCAAGGAGTTAGCATACCCAGAAGATGAGTCCATTTCAATAAGGGTTCAAAATAGACAAGTCTTATCCCTTATTGATGTCGAACTCATCGAGAGACTCTCTCTTAAAGGGGAGGTTGCCATTTCCAAAGAGGTCAATGAGTCAGATTGGAGGCAGCCATTCAAGGATTACCTAAACATAGGCAAACTACCTCAAGAGAAGTCATTAGCCCATCAGGTGAAACAAAGAGCTCTCTCATATGCTCTCGTGGGCGGCACCTTGTATCGGTGATCTTTCGATCATATGTGGTTACGCTGTTTAGCTAAGCATAAAGCCCATAAGATTGTGATCGAGATATAATCATGTTTATGCAGAGCTCATCAGCCCGATCTGAAGATGAAAGCCAAGATCAAAAGACTAGGATACTATTAGCCTATGATGATTATAGACTGTATGGATGTAGCTAGGAGATGCCACCAATGTCAGGTGCACGGTGTGATCTTACATCACCCACCCAATATTTTGCATCATACTTTGGCCTCGTGGCCATTTGAGTGTTGGGGAACTGACATAGTAGGCCGATCCTCCTTCCTCCAAGGGTCACCGGTTCATTCTAGCTGCCACCAACTACTTTGCCAAGTGGGTGGAGGCAATCCCACTTAAAAGGTCACCGATGTTCTCAATTTTCAAACCATATCGTATATAGATTCGGGGTGCCTCGACGAATTATATTTGATAATGGTACTGCATTCAAGAGCACAAAAATCAACAACTTTTCCTAGAGACATGGCATAGATTGGAGATATTCCACCATTTACTACCCAAGGGCAAATGGTCTAGCATAAGCATTCAACAAAACTCTCATCTAAATACTAAAGAAGACACTTGACGATAATAAGAGACAATGGCATGAGCAGTTGGTTGAAGCCTTGTAGGCCTACAGTACCACATACAGAACTTCAACTCAATATACCCTATTTTCCTTAGTGTATGGGTCCGAAGTCTTTCTACCATTAGAAGTCCAACTCCCATCACTATAGATAGCTGTGAGTAGCAAGATTACTACAGAGCAGAACATCAAGCTGTAGTTAGAAGAGCATGAAGGTTTGGAGGAGAGATGCCTCAGGGCATGCCAGAACCTTGAGTTGTACAAAGCCAAAATGATTCAAGCTCACAACAAGTTGGTTTGTCCTATAGCTTTTCAAGGAGAGCTTGTTTTAGTTCTAAGGAGATCAATTGTTGCCCATCGAAAGATGGGAGGCAAGTTTGAACCCACTTAGGAAGGCTCTTTTGCCATAGAGAAGGCTTACCAAGGAGGATCTTATCAACTCATAAATTATAAGGGAGAGCGCCCTATGATTCCAATCAACGGGATCTACCTAAATAAATATTACCCATAAAATATTTTTTGAAAATAATCATCAATAAAACTTCTTTTCATATCAAATATAATCTCTTATGTGTTAGAAATTGCGAATCCACCACGATGTGTTTAGGGTAGGTGTAAGAGAACCCAAGTGGCATATTATCCCTCCATAACACAAACACAAACCATATTCAATCCTCCAGTGCTATTAGGATAGGTGTGAGAGAACCCAAGAGGCATCCTATTTTGACTAGTATAACTAAGTTAGGTGTAAGAGAACCCAAGCGACATCCTTTCTTAGTGGAGTAACGTTCCTATGTGTTTAGGGTAGGTGTAAGAGAACCCAAGTGGCATCTTATTACTTCTTTCACAACACAAACATACACATATCTTTAATTTTGAGTTACTTTGATGTGGAAGCAAGCCACCCGTGGCACTCACTCATTATATGCTCTAGGTCAAGCTGATATACTACATCACTAATATGTCACTCCAATGGTCACTTATCTGGCAGATGTGAGTCTCCTTGCTTTCTTCCTAACTTGACCATTGCAAACCAACAAGCGCCTTGTTAGTTTGGTAGGTCTTACTACACAGTCAGTAAGCTACCCCGTGTTGACTTCATTTAAGAGGATGTAAGCATACATGCTTTCTTCTTGAACTAGCCATCATACACTAACTAGGTCGAGTATATTTAAGGTTTAGGGTTAGTCCCCCAGAGGCTCCTTTCCTCTTGACTACTTCAAGCTTGGGTTTAGTCCTTACACAGGACTCCCCACTTAGTAGTTCCCCTAGGTCGGATAGCCCCTATCGAGCCGAAGACAGACTATCCCGGAGATCAATTTCGCTTTAGAGAAATGTAAGTCTACACGCCTTCTTTCTAGACTGATTATCGTAAATTGATGGACACCTTATGTTAGTTGGTTATCGTCATGCAATGGACCCACCGGATACATCACTTCAAGTGTGAGTCCCACACATTCTCCTTGAGTTGGCCATCGAATACCTATAGGCTTTCTTTTATAGGATTTTGGATAATGCCCCCAGTGGCACCTCCCTTATGGGCACTCTATATAGATCACATCTTTAGTGACCCCATTTAGACACTACCCTGGTTACTCTTGGATTGGACAGTCCCCCTTTCCTAGTAGCCACCCTTGTGGTTAGAGAATTTGTTCAATGGATGCGCAGATTCTCCCTTGGTCTAGTAAGTCTGAGATAGGACTAGGTTGATATGAGCTCCTTCTCAATGTGGTCCCTCACAAACCAACAGGGTCCACACAAACATAAAATAAACAAAATATATCTTCGCTTGTATATTAGGAATTCAATCCCCCTGTCTTTCCCCAAGCATCTTATCTTTAGACAAAACTTCCTATAGAATTGCTAACTACTTTGAGTTGAGATAAGTCCCGTCGCACTCTCAGGTTACCCCAGTCGTTCAACTTATTGTGCCATCGACGAGCTACCCCGACGATCATTTTCACTTTGAAAGATATAAGTCTATTACGCATTTTTTCTACACGACCGTTACAAACTGATGGGTAGCCCTAGGTCGAGTTCATTTTGTTACACAAGCAACCAATCACTCTAGTGGTTCCTTTTTTAGGATGATGTGAGTCCCCGCACTTTTTTCCTAACTTAGCCATTGCAAACCAAAAGGCACCCCTTTGGTTAGTTAGTTCTACCCATGACTATCCTTTGATTTGTAAATCTGTGTCTAGGCTGATATTAGCCCCTTCTTAGTGAATCAATCACAAATCCAGGGGATCCATCAAATTAAAATAAATACAATTCAATCAAATGACCTTATCTTGACTACTTTTGAGTTGATGTAAGTCCCCCAAAGGCATTCATTCAGTAATCGCCCAAGGTCAAGTCCGATTTGTTGCATCCAACAAATCTCCCCAGCAGTTGTCCCTTACTTTTGGAGATGTGAGTTTACTATGCTTTCTCCCTAGCATGATCATTGTACATCGAAAGGCAACCCCATGGTGTAGTTCTACCATATCGGTGGACTACCCTTTGGATTGGTAAATCGAGATAGTCGATAAGCCCCTTCTTAGGTGATCCATCACAAACTAACGGTCCATCTTAAAATCCAAAACTTATAAATAATCAATCATTTCTCCCGGAGATGCCAATCATCCCGACTTCCTTAATGGAGTCAATCAAATATGATTAAAACTTGCATTCCCCAGTGAGTGCACCCTCAAAAGAAATCCAAACCCTCCTTATCCCTAATGGATAACTTGAACCTGCTTCCCTAATGGAAGGTTCATACATCTATCCCTGGTGGGTTATACATCCTAATCCCCAGTGGATACTCAACCCAAATCATACCTTACATCCAAATCCAAACCTCTTATCCCTAGTGGATAACTTGAACCTGCTTCCCTAGTGGAAGGTTCACATGCTTGATCCTTTGATGGATCCCTTCTTCCTCCCTTATGCCCTTGGAATGAGTGGAGTGCATTGCAAAGATCTTGATTCCCCTACACCTGCCAGGAGTAGATCATTTCTATTAGTTGATCCTTCTGACATTGTTGATCATCTCGGCCAACATAATATGCGGTGCCTTGGGCCACACCACACCTATTTCGCCTTTGTTGACCTCACTTTTGGAGTGAGCTCTCAACTTGCTCATCATAGGTCTAGGACTCTTATAGACACTAAGAGTTTTTTAGTCTTAAGATACTTCTAGTGATTAGGTGAACACTTAACCTATCCCTAGAGGCTTGGAAGAGTTAGCCATAGGAATAGGTTGTGCCTTAGGGATTTAGGAGAGACTTCCCTACCCTATAGCCTAAACCCAATCTTTGCTTCCTTCTTAACCTCAAATTCAAATTCAAATCCAAAAATTAAATCCAACTATCCAATGATTGAAATCCATCATCAAATTCAAACTACAAATCCCTTCCTAGGCCCTTTGATTTTATCTTATGGACTTAGCCTTAACCAAATTCAAATCAACCCTAATCTGATTGATTTTCTCAATTATCAAATTCAATCTCAAATCAAATTTCAAATCATAAATCAATTCCAAATTCCAAATTGATTGAAACCCATGATCAACTCCAAATTCCAAATCAAAGACCCTTCTTAAGCCATATAAACCACCTTCATATGCTCAATCAAAACTCCTTCAAACCAACTCAAACTTATTTGATTTCTTTATAAATCAACCATTCCATCATTTATGTTCACAAATATAAATGAAACCCACTCTCCAATGACCAAAAATAAATCAAACCAAATCAAAACCCAAATTAACCCTTTCAACCAACATCTCTAAGCTTAATCAAATTTGCTTCCAAATCACTCCAAACTCAAGTGATTTTCTCATGAATCACCCATATCTTCATTTATATTCACAAATATAAATGAAATATAAATTCAAATGACCAAAACCAAACTCAAATCAAACCAAATTTCCAACTTTAGCCATTTTAGCCAAACTTTTGAACTTGGCTAAATGAAACCCAAATTAACTCAAAACTCACAGATTTTTTCATGATTCAATCATTCATTTAATCATGGATCCAAATATAAACATAAACCACCATTATCAAACAAAAACCAAGTAAACCCAAATCAAGCCTAAGTTAACCCTTATGACTTGAAATTGCCATATGAGTCAAAACTCATTGGCTCCAAACCAAACAATTACAATTTATATTTCAATCCTAAGCTCATATGTGAGTTCAATCAAACTTGAATCAAGTCTTAATCAAGCCAATTGACCCATTTAGGCTCACTAGACCCAAAGTTACCTTAAGGATATTTTTGAGCCATGTTCTAATCCAATCCAAATTGGATTGAATTAAGCCCACCTAAACCTCAATCATGATCAACAGTCATCATGGGGTGATCAACCACCTTGAATTGGGTCAAACTAAGTCAAACCTAGCCTTTGACCAAGTCAACACTTATAAATGAAACCCAAACTAGCCAAAATTTATCATATGCCAAATTGATTGAAACCATTGACCCAAACCCATTCATAATCAATGATTGAACATGGCCACATCAATTGAGTCAAACCAAGCCTAATTGGCCACTTGACCTAAGTTGACCCAAATTAGCCTATAAAGTTAAAATGAGTCCAATCACGATTTAATCCAAATTGATTGCAACCAATGGCTCAAGTATATTCCAAATCACTTTTTGAACTTTACCGAAGCCATGATTGAGCCCAAGTTGACCAATTGGTCAACTTGACCCAACTTAGCCCAAATTGACCTAAAAGGTCAAATTAACCAAAATTCAAATTAGTTCTAAATTAAACCAAACCAAAGCCTACAATCATTTTCAATAATTGAACTTGACTCGACACCTAACCCAACCTAATTTGGTCAAATTAGTCAAATCAGTTAGATTGATCGACTTGACCAATTTGACCTTTTTGAATCCAAATGAGTCAAATTCAAACCTAAGCCAAACCAATCCAAATTAATTGAACCAAAACATCCCAAATCATCATATGAACCTAACCCAAGTTTTGGTTTAACCAAATTTGACCAATTGGTCAACCCAACCTAACATATATGAACCCATTTTGACCAAATGAAGCCAAATCCCTCCAACCCAACATATGAGACCCTAAGGCTTAGTCAAACCTGACCCAAGCATGCCCTACTTCATTCTCAAATCAGCCTAAAAGCCAAGTGGACCCCACCAAGGGAATGAACCATCAAACCATAAGATTTGAACCTTAAACCTAATGGATTAAAGCTGAAGTCAACTTGCCTATCCCCATGGCAGCCCCTTTTCACTCAAAGAAACCTTCCCATGACACACCTAGCCCACCATCACCCTAGTCCAGGACCTTTGGGAGGTGAGTTGACTCACCTCCAACCCAAACTGAGAACCCTTGGGGACTAGGCATAATGGATCTATGGTAGCTCCCCATAACTCCTCCCAACCCTGGTGTGTGGCCTGACCTTGATGGAGATAACTCCGGCGGCCGAACGTCAATGAGCCAGGGAAAAACATGCTCACACTCTCATTTGTCAATGATGGTAAATTGAGAGGTATACCCCCTCAATTCGAAGCCAATTTCACACACAGTCAGCTCGTGTGAGTCCCTAAGAATATTCCAATATCCCTCAGAGCAAATCCAAGGATCCCCAAGCTCTCCATTCGCCATAGCCATTCTCGTGCATAAGCAAACATGACACCTTTCTCAAGCAATACTCCCTCTCCACTAAACCAAATCCAAATTTCTTGCACCACACCATCCTCATACACAATCAAAGCCAACCAAACCAATTCCTAAACTCCCAAGTGGCCATGAGTTCGATCAAAGCCGAGGCGTGCATGTGCCTGGATTGGTCAACCAAGCATCCCACACAAAATTAAGCTTAGACACCTTCAACAGGGCCTTGCCTCAACTAGGCAAAGCTACCTCCGGCGTTGCACCATTGGACATTAGCTCCAGTGAGGTAATTTCTCAAAATCATAGCTCTAGGCCTCTATGTGTTGGTCTTTTATGAAAGGAATATCCATGTCAAGGGATTTTAGCATTTGGATGTGATTGTGTGTTCCCTTAGATGGTGTAGGATCCATTTGATCGAATTGAAGCTCAGTGAGCTTGAATGGAGAAAGATGATGCGTCATCACCGATCGTGAATAGGATAGATCACAAGACGTCCATCTCATGTGATCAAGATGAATGGCTCTGATCAAATCCTGTGATAGATCCCTTGATTTCCCCCTTAACCTATGGATTAAACCATGGTCGTCCGATCTTACATCGGATGGCCCATAAAAATGCCTCCCGCCGGTCAACGCACAAATGTGATTACTTAAATAACCAATCCCATCACGCCACATGAAAAGTGTGTCACGTCAACAGCCACGTGGCCCGAAGGGATTAAGGGTTTAATTAGGGTTAATTAATTGGTTTTAATCTTGAAACTTCCTAAAATCATAACTAATTGTAAAAAAAATCCAAAAAAAATACAAACTTAGGCTCATTTTGAAGATATTTCATAGGAGAATCTAGGAAAATTATAATTAATTCATTTTGAATAGTGATTTTGGCTAAATTTTGGTTTTTTCAATAAACCTAATTAGCTTAATTTCACCTTAATTAAGCACTCAATTAATCTCAAATTTTTTGTGGATGTTTAGGGGGATGACCTCTGCCTCCCCTATTTTTGGGATTTTATTGATTGCTTAATGAAGAAAATCATTTGAGTAAGCCATAATTAATCTCTTAATCTAATTAATTATAATTAAGGGATGAACAATAACTTGATTAATTATTTGATCAAAATTATCCCTATTGAACAGTAAGATCACTTAGGGAATGTGATTGGGGGTATTTTTTTCTAATTCATTTCCTAAGTCTTCTTTATCTTTAAAAATTAAATTAATTAATAGGTTAATGAAATGATTAATTGATTAATTAAGTAATTAAATCTTCAAAATAAGGAAATTAAAATCTAATTAAATGTTTAAATGATTTAGGGAATAGGATTGAGGCCTTACCCTTGATCCTTTCCCCTAAGTTAATTTTATCATTCAAATTAAAACATAACCAAAATATTTAATCAATTCATTAAAAGTTAAATGAAATTAAAATTAAAAAAAATCAATTCATCCTAACCTAAGCAACCTTTAATTGATCTTAGGTAGCTTATTGGGTGTTCAATAACCCAAGATGAGAGGTAATGAAATTATGATCGGCTCACATGTGTGAGAAAATCATAAGAGTAATTAAGTGAGATCCTTTAAGCTTAATTAACTATTAATCATAAGCCAATTGCATTAGGCCCCTTTCATTTCTTGGAGCATTACAAATTTACTTTTCATGTGGTTGCATATCATATTGGCTTATTATTAATTAGTTAATTAACTTAAGGTGATATAGGTAAGGGATAATTAATTCATTTAATTCATATCTTAACCTAACTAAAAAATAAAATCAACTTAAATATTCCTCATTAAACCAAACTAATTCGCACATGGGGAAATGGGTTATGATTAGCAAACCTCTCTCATATTTCCTAAATCAAATCAAATTCAAAAAAAATATCCTTAAAGAATTTTGATTCATTTTAAATAACCTTATTTAATATGATTGTCCTTAGGAATTAATTAATTAATTGAGGTGAAATGAAATCATGTGTTTACATTCTTGTATTTCTTTCCAATCATGCTAAATATTGTTTGCCATATGAAACCATGCATTCATTTCTTTTGAAAATTAATTAAATAAAATATTTTCTTTTATGTCAAATTGCATGTGTTAGCTAAAATTAAGAATATGAGTGACTATTATCACTATTAAACCAAAAAATATTTTCAAAATCTATAAATCAATTAATACAAATGAAGTAATGCTAATTATAAATACTTATAAGCTTGCATGTGATGATAGTATAAGATGTGTACTATGAAGTTTCTTTCCTTCTCTTAACATGGATTCACATAGGATTTGCAAGTGTATAGTTCATTTGAAAAGAACACAACACTTGCCTAAATCTATTTCTATTCATCTTCATGTTAAGATTTTAGGACACATAAATCATACGCCTAAATCAAACATAATTTCTTGCATGATTCCTTATCCATTTGGTTCTTTTTGTACATTCATATGTATTTGAGAAAAGTGTATATTAGTCTGGACATCCCGGGGCTGCGAGGCTTTATGTAGCCCTAAGTAGGTCTTGTACCTTACACCGCTGGTGTAGAAAATAATAGCGTCGTACTCACTTAAAACTCTTATACATATGCATGTGATGTAATAATGAATAAAAATCAAAAATCAAATAAATGAAACATAACTTTTGCATGTATTTTCTTATCCTTATAGTTATTCATACATTTACATGTATCTAAAAAATGTGGTATATTAGTCTGGACATCCCGGGGCTACGAGACTTTTAGTAGCCATAAGTTACCTTACGCCCCTAGTATAGAAAATAATGGCGACATACTCACTTATAACTTTTATACATGTGAATGTGTATTTAGCTAATGGATGAAAAATCTCTCTTTTCTATATAACAAAGACATGCATTCATAATTCAATTAACAAATGAAATATTTAAATTTCAAAATACACTCCTTTGCATTCATCATTAAAGTATGCTAAGATTTGCATTGCATGTATAGGCATGCTTAGGATTATTCATGTGCATGACATACATGATGGAAAGAAATGGATGAGTGTGTGTTATGTGATAGTAATTCATCCTAATTAATCCTAAGATGTCTTTCTTATTGAATATGGCTATTTAGAATGAATTTAAACTTAATTAAAATACATAATAAACCATTCTAAAGAAATTCATTAATCAACTTACTTTAAAATTACATAAAGGGATAAAGAGAGACTCACTCTCTCTCTCTCTCTCTCTTTCTTCTCTTTATAACACTTAGTTGCTAAGTGTAGGCTACATGAAATAAAAGAAAATATTAAGTAAAATCCCCAAATCAACTAAACCACTTAAAGAGAAATCAACCCTTCATAAATTGAATCTCTCACATTTAATAAATCATAACCCTAAAACCTAGTTATGACATATCACACAAACTCTAACACATGCACATTGGGCTAAGTCACCATTTTTAGCTTTATGTTAGGGCGGTGTATGGTTTGATGAATAGTTAGTTTTGTGATATATTATTTTAAACTGAATGTTTGGGTGTATGTGTGTAGCTTGAATGATATCGATATTAGCCTAATCATATTTTATGTTGAGGTTGAAGGTGCTAATAATAAAATATAAGTATTTTTTGTTGTGCAGGTTGCTTAGCCCCTAAGCATAGCCAAAGTTAAGATAAGTGGACTTGATTACCCATGTGTGGGGTGCTAAGTCCAAATCATCCTATAATGCTTGGTTGGTGTGTTTAGCTAACATTTATTTTGTAGGTGTAGCTAGATTTACTTTCCTTCCTTTTAATGTAATTTTTGCATTAGGATTAAGATAAGTGTTATGAGGATTAAGGATGAGCATTAGTTATAAGATCATGTCTTATATACCATGTGATGCTTTTGGAGCAAACAACATCCCAATCAAGCCAAAAGAAAGAAAGAAATGGAGCAAATCAAAATGAAGAAATGAAAGATGAAGAGTGAAGAATGGAGGATGAATAATGAAGACCCCCATAACACTTATCATTTTATAATTATAATTATTCTTTCATTATACCGGGATGTATAATGGTAGAGCTCAGCTACTCACATTTCTTTTCGAGTTGTATGCACCAATGACCGCTTTTTATTCTTTTGTATGATAGCTTTATAAAATTATTTGATATTTTGTTTAGTTTGTGCATTAGAAATAGCATGCCTTTTCATAGTTCTTTATGATGATTGTGTGTGGCTTGGATGCATTAGGCTCCTAGGATAAAAATAAATTTTCATATCCATTAATAACTCATAACTAAAATTTTAAAATAATTCATAACTTTACATAAAAGCCTAAGAATTAAATCAAGATAATAAAATTTTTAGCAACCCCTTACCCCTTAGTTGGATGAATAAATGTATAATATCATGCATATCATATTCTTCCACTCTTGCTAAGAGAGGGCTTCCATCTGTGCTAGAGAATAAAGCTTAACTTGTAAGAGCCTTTGATGGAAAGACACCTCTTTCTCTCATGATTTAGCCCATAATCATCATTTATGCATACAAAAAAATCTTAGCTGTGTCAAAATAAAATTCCAAAATTAAATAAAATTAAAAATTTGCATTAGATTTAAGTCATTATTCATGCCCTTCATGATCTAGTCTCTTGGAGTGAGTTTAAGGATTTTAGTTTTCTAAGCAAATAACATAACCATATATAAAGCATATGACTTGCCTACATGGATTTAAAGTGTAGGAGAGTTAGGCACGCCACTCCAGGTAATAAGCCAACAATCTGGTTTATTCTCTTATGGAGGTAAACCATATACCCATTTTCACTTAGATATAGGTCATGCTTTGGCACCAAAGCTCCTAGATTTATAAGTTTATTATTTTCTTTTACGGGCAATAAGCATAAATCTTCACCTCTTAGGCATTTTCACAATCTTATATTATGGAATTATAAATCCTAGATTTCTAATAAAAATTCAACTTAAACAAATAAATTTTCTCAAATTTAAATGTATAAAGTCTAATCATAGGATAGACTGGAGTGACCACTAGGTTTCCTAGTATCATGAGCACTCTCTACTCATCTCCCTTAGTTTCGATAAAAAATATTCTCTTTTGATCTCTCCCACTTGATTTTCAAAAATACAACTAATCTTTTGATAGTCCTATCTTTGAATTCTTTGGAGACAACAATCGCCTACTTTAATCGAGAGTATTCTTAAGGGATTCATTTTCCTTAAGATGTAATTAACTATGGAGGCTTGCTTACAGGAACTTAATGAACCGCTTTAAATAAACTATGCTTTTTTCATATAAAGTAGGGAAAATCTCGGTATATCCAAGACCCATCATACCTTAGAGTCCTCATTAGATTAGTCCATTATAGTAGTGACTTCTATCTCAAGATAGTACACTATTTCTTAATGTCATATCCGATCACCCTAATGAGTATATCTACGGATCTGCGTGGTGTCCCCTCACATAAACGCACACAAACATAAAAAATAAATACCATTAAGTAATATTAATAATATCTGTATTTTCTAGAGGTATATGCCTGATATTAAGAACATCAAGCTGGAAGCTTATGATTGGTTGGTTACAAGGGATGTGTAATAGTGCTCATTAACTCATGATGGTGGCTACAGATTTGGCATGATGACCATAAAATACAACTAAATGTTTAATGGTGTATTGCGTATGTGGCTTGCTTATTCAGGCACTAATTAGTGCAGTATACTATAATATTATCTCACTTTTCATGAAATGCCTTGAATCAGCAACAACTCTAGCCAACCAACACGACTCCATGTTTTCTCCACATTTGAAGGCTATTCTATAGAGTAATGAACGTAAGACAAGGAGATTTTTAGAATCAATAAGATAAACAGTACTGAGTATCAAATTTTAGATATGTCCAATAGAACCTATAAGATGAGTTATTACCAAATCGGGACTATACATGTAGATAAACCCGATCACATTCTTCCTCATGTAATTTCTGTATTGGGATGCTCAATATGTGCCTGCCTACTACACTTTAGACTTTTATCGTAACACGTACCTACAAGAATTTCATGTAATCCCTGATCGTGAAGAGTGGCCAGAACACATCATCAATGACAACTACTTAAAGTATCTGCCACCTATTATTAAAATAAAGGTCGGCCGACCTAGGACAAATAGATTTTAAAATATAATGGATGAGAGTACTATAAGGAGTACAAGGATTTATAATATATGCAAAAAAAGCATATACATACCTATCCAGATCGACCCGAATTTAATCTGTGTGGGTCTGTAATATGTTGTTAATCCTGTGTAAATATGTTATAGTATTACTTGTCTGTGTAGTCGTAGAAATTATGGATCTGTAATGTATTGCTTCTTGCTGTCATGTGTGTGCTCCTTTTTGTTGTTGTTATAAACGCTTCTACTATGACCTGTTATAGACTATTGCTAGGAAATATTACTATATTGTTTAGGCTTCTCTATTGGTAGATTATGTTACTGCCATTGTTTAGATTGAGATTGTATTGAAAGTACTATATTGTTGTTAGATTGTTATTGCTTGTGAGGTTGGTACATTGTTATTAATTGTATTATGTTAGACTGTATTGTTAGTACTATTGGATTGTAGTGTATGTACTATTGTATTATGTTAAACTGTGTTTATTACTTGTATGTTGTTAGACTGTGTTGTTGTTGTTGTTACATTGTACTGTATGAAAGCATTAAACTGTTGTTAGTCCATAGTTTAGTGTTGTTAGATTTTGTTAATGCTTCTAATGTTATTACTTGTTTAATGCATAAATTATTTCTAAGAATAATGTCTACTAAAGACTCAGTTCGCCCCACACGCAGAAGGCAAAGGCGAGTAGAGGAGCATGTTGTGGACTATGACCCTCCACCAGTGAAGTTCACTCTAGTATTGCAACGTTACATGCTAGACATAGAGCAGTGCATCCTGATTTGATAAAATTTATCATCCACATGTTTCATATATAGATTGTAGTATAATATTATATATTGATCTATTTTTTATTATGCAGTTATAGTTTGAGGTCCTCATTTATTGATATTCAGAGAATGACTAATTATTCTAGATTTATTAGTGGTTTGTGAGTTGGACTTGATTGTGTTTCAGTGATGCGACATTCTCTTATATCACCACTTGCTAAAGATTAGTGAATGGTCATCGAAGATAAATACGCTCCACTTGGCGCTGGAGATGACAATTATGCTATGATTACTATGACGGTATTTAGATAGATGGCCCACATATTATTGAGAGTTGTAGTGGGAAAGCGGTTTTTATGATCGATGATTGTGATAGAGCACACGAGCCATATATTGTGTACCATGATCCAACCATATGTCACATCCATATGGGATAGCTCATGTACACTTGTTTTCCCCACGATGTGTGTTGGACATATTAGTGGATTCTATTTAGATCTCCGTGAGCTTCAATTCACTATGCATGTCAGAGCATACATACTCTTCATGATTGGTTATTTTCTTATGCCAGACACATCGAGCTCTCACTTCTTGCGAGATTCATCACCAAGATGTTGATATATTTAGGGAGTTCTTAGGATCTTATGCTTGCTCATTTAAGAGAGCATGATGAGATGACTATCATGCAGAATATGACTAGATGCCTACATTTACTGCAGGTATGGGCATGAGAGCACATTAATGTGGAAGACCTATGTTACATACACCATACCATACAAATATAGATGGTCTGATCGTGGGATGTCGGTGGAATGATGAGTTTGTTCGAGAGATAACATCATCCCACGTTAGAGTCTATAGAGACTAATTAGATGGGTTGTTGTAGAGTTAGGTACGTTTTGCATTGTAAATTTATTTATTCAATTCATTATTAGATGTACACAACAGACCTAATATTTCTTTCAACTACACATGTGATATGGTAGCCATATGGACATCACATTCATGTATGTGTCACAGATATATGCTTATAGGGTGATGAGATATGGCTGGCTAGAGTATCATTGATTAGCTGAAAATGAGTTGAGTGGTACCTATCTGATCGTGTGCTCAAACAGTTCAGCCTTTCACCTATGATTGATGTAACACTACCAGATTCCTCCTTTATAAGAGTGGATGGTCGAGGAAAAGCAGATGTTGATTGAATCGATTACCACCGGACTTACATTGCATAGTAGAAAAGCAAACATGATTCAGTTATGGTGATAGATTTATCCCAACAGATGAGGATAATCAACCAATAATGAGATGGTATCTGCTTTGTTTCACATTTGAAGGCACCAACAATTCTCTAGACACTTATTACCTTGAACACACGGAGAGTTATGTGGTAAGCTTGTATTTGATATAAAAATTATTATTTTGTATAGTGATCCGATCCTAACTAAATTTATTTCAACAGTGTGAGCACATCCTGAATACTGAGGATATATTCCAGCGTTATTATGGGAAAGATGAGGATACAGAATTTCAGCAATCCATCAATCAATATGAGGAGTTGTATAGAGAGATGTGGCTTAATATGCATATCTCTAATAGTAGGTACATGGACACTGACATTCCAGGTACTTCATCATCAATGCAGCCAGATGGGCCGGCGATGGATGTTGGTTCATTCTCTACACCCATGGTCAGTCTGTATAGTTACACATTTGCCAGTCGAGCTCTGTACATATATCAAGAAGCCATGTTGAGTCCATTTTAGTCATGGCAGGAAGTAGGCCCTCCCATATATGGTCATCCATCGATTTATATGCTGCACATACATGGAGTGTATCCCACTATCCTTCCAGCCACGAGCATCACTAGAGATTCTCGAGGTTACACTTCTCGGTGATCTAGAACAAACCACTAAACAGGTTGAAGATAAAATGCAAATGGCAAAGACCATCGCGATCATCATCATCACTTGTCGATATACAAGGAGTAACGCACTTCCACCACATAGACATTATCATTGTTAGATGTTGTTACATGTTTATTTTGTACATAGCCATTATATTTTCTATCTTTAAGCATGTGAATGGAAGCTTCCTCTTTCTTGATGGAAATTTTTAGCACATCTTGATAAGGATAGTTGAGAGAACTGTAGGGATATATAAAACATTTTAATTGCCGCTCACTTAAGCTTTTGTTGTAAATATATGATTTCTTGTAAGTTGCTTCCTAGTATAAATTTCATGTGTATTGTTGTAAATGTTTTTCCCATCCTCAAAAGTGGGTTTTTTTCCTTTAGAAACTCGAATTTCTATTTTTATACTAGGAAGAGAGTTTAAATATGAATTAATCTAGGTATTCATATACCTTATATATAAATACACATGTATGTGAATTGGTGATGAGCAATATTGTATTCTTTCCACGGAAAATTAAATTCTCTGTGCATGCTATTAGACCCATCATGGTCCTTTGCCAACTTCACTTATACTGTCTCCTTCAACTAATGGTCAACCATGTCTCACCTACTCATCCCAACACTTTCAAATTCATGTTGTCCTCATAGGATACAATGCAAAAACTGCTGCGTGCTAGGTCACAATCGTAGTTTTTTGTTAACATGAAAGTCATGAAAAATTTTTTTATGATTCCAACGATGTCAAGCTCGCTCTATTCTGACACCGGATGAGTCCGATATGAGCAAAATAATGTGGTTGATCTAATATTTTAAGTCGGCACAACAATTTTTGCGAGCATTTCCAAAAACTACTGCATACCGGCCCATAATCGTAGGTTTTTATCAATAAAAGTCATGAAAAATTTTGTTATGATTCCAAAGATACCAAGCTTGCTCGATTCTAACATCAGATGAGTTCGATATGAGTAAAATACTATGGTTGGTCTAATATTTTAAGTCAAGACACAATTTAAAAGCATTTGCAAAAATACGTGTACCATCCACAATCGTTTTTTTGTCATGAAAGTCGGGAACTTTCATTACATTTTAATGATACCAAGATGCTCGATTTCAACATCGGATGAGTCCATATGGGCAAAAAAATAGTTGGTCTAATATTTTAAGTGACCGCAGATTTGATAGCATTTGCAAAACCGCTGTATCACATAATCACAATTTTTTGTCAACATGAAAGTCGTGAATAATTTTGTTTTGATTCCAACGATACTAAGATTGCTCGATTCCGACACCAGGTAAGTCTGATATGAGCAAAATACTGCAGCTGATCCAATATTTCAAATCGCCATTGCAGTTTTGGTGAGCATTTACAAAAACTACCGGGCCACAATTGTAGTTTTTTGTCAACATAAAAGTCGTGAAAAATTTCGTTACAATTGTAACGATATTAAGCTAACTTAATTCCAACACCGGATGTGTCCGATACGGGTAAAATACTGCAGCTGCTTCAAATTTTTTTTTAAAAAAAATTAGTTGATGTCAGTTGCCCGTTGAACATGCAAATGACGCCACGCGTGAAATTACGCCGTGTTAATGCAAATGACGCGACATGGAATCTACATTTGCGTCCGTTGAAGGGATTTTTTTATTTAAAAAAAATTCGTGCATAATTAACTAATTAATATTTTAATTAAACCTAATATGATAATTCAGCCTAGGGAAAACTGATCGAGAAGGGGAAAAACTAAAAACTATCACCATTTTTATTTTTTATTTATATATTTTTTTTAATAGGGTGGGCTAATGTGGGCACTCCACTATACGTTCACCCATGATTGCCATCTTCATATAAAAAATGAGAACATATTTAAATATTAAATATATTTTATTTCAAATCAAAACATATATAAATGAAAATAAGAAAACACAAATATAAAATAAAAAAGATTATATCAACTTGTATTAAAATATTTGATATTTTATTAAAAAATCTCATCATTATATTTTAAAGTGAAATTTTTTCTACCATATTTAAAAATAATAAATTAAATTCATAATAAATATAAAATTTATTATCCATTGATTTTTTTTTTCTTACGAATTTAATATCTTAGTTATTTTCTTTAAGAAATATTTATTTAACATCCTAACTAAAATATGACATTCATATTTTATTTTTTTTAATTCTAATTAATAAAGTAAGATAAAAAGATGTTGTTTTTGCAAAAGATTCTTTAGCTCTTTCAAAACCATTAAGCCATTTTTATCTGATTTATTTATTTATTTATTTATTCACATTATCAAATAACAATGCTTCAGCTTTACTCCTTAAAATCTCAACAATGGTCACTACATTGCTAATTATAAAATGGGCAAGTATATTAAGATACATTTTCTCAGTAATGGTGTATTGATTTAGGGGCTATTTGGTTGGCCAAAAATAAATTACTGTATAGAATATGTGTAATATAAAAAATATATAATGTATTTAAAATATTTTATAATTATTTGGATGAATATAAATCAAATTTAAAATTTTATTTTTTGATCTTTTTCACTGACTTTGAACAAAAAGGTGAAAGAAATTCATTAAAATTTTATACTATATTTTATTTTTAATTGCTTTTCACCCGACCAAACAGCCCTTAGTGTTGAAACTTTTAGGCATAAAACATTTTATTTAACGCAAATAAACATATTCTTGTCAAAACTTAACTCTTAGAATTTATTTGTTATTAATTTTTTTATTTTATATTACTTTGAAAATATATTTGTTTAATATATTTTTAAAGATTTATCTTTTAATTTTAAATAAATAATATTATTTTTAAAATATTCAAAATAATTTTAGAAGCATATATATATATATATATATATATATATATATATATATATATATATTTAAATTCAGTATAACACGGAGTTTCGCCGTCCGCACTAACTGCACGAAGATTTCCGTTACTGATGAATCGTCTTGTGAGATCAGATTAATCGCAACTCTATTTTTTTTTACAGAATTTATATATATATATATAATTTTTTATGTATTTATATATCAAATACTTAAATTTCAATTTTTTATATATATATATCTTAATTTTAATATCACATCAAAATATCATTTATTTATTTTTTAAAATAAAATATATTTTAAATATAGAAACATATTAGATAAATAAATATCTATTTTAAATATATAGATATATATATATATATATATATATATATATATATATATATATATATCTCCTCCTCTTTTTTTTCTCAGCCTTTCATCCTCACAACGAGGCAGTGCAACCGGGCTCTGATCCCCCACAGCCTCGCCGCCCTCTCTTCTGTGACCCAGTGCTTGCGGGCGATCCGGAGAAAAAGAGAAAATTAGAAATCATGTGTGCGATTTCATGGGCTCAGCCATTCCACCTATCGGATTCTCCTCCCTGTGCCAAAATTTCCATCTCTGCTGCAAAATTCCAGTCCGCCTTTCGAAGGGTTTCGATGCATAGGAATTGTCCGCATCACAGAAGCAGAATTCTTTTGAAGTCAGCAAGAAATGAGTCAGGCATCACCGAAAGTTCCCAAATTTCAGAAAATAAACTTGGCTCCACCGAAAGTTCCAAAATTTCGGAAAATGAACTCGCTGGCTCTGAAAATGCAAGCAGTACATCAACTAGTTTCCTATCAGTTCTCTGCCCCCTTCTTAGGTTCTTCGGGGTATGGGGTGCGAATGTTACCGTGCTGGTTGATTAATTCTGTTGCCATTTTAGAATCTGGGGGATGTTGAGCATTCGTGAATTAATATTTTTTTTTCATTTTCTTCCAGATTTTTTATGTTGCTTTATTATAATTAGGTTTTCAGATTAATACGTGCTGTTCTTTATACTTTTATGCTTGTAATATATGAACTTCAATCTTTCCTTCTACGCTCTCATTCCTAATGTGATGATTGGAAAACAGCTCGATCCAAAATGTTCTACGAAAAGTTAAAAAATCAGTGGCGAAGGCTGTTCACACCCACACACACAAAGGCAAAACTTTATTTATTAAAAAGAGAAGGACAAAGGTACGAATAAAAGTGTCAATCTGAAAAGAAAACCAACTCAAAATAAAGTTTTATTTGTTTAGTTTGAAACCGGATAAACTCCATGATTACATTGTTTTGTTCAATGGAAATGTTTGTTGGAACAGAAAGTTACATGCTGTATCGATGCATAAATGCACGCAAAAGATTGGAGAATCACTATTATAGCTTTAGGCTCTCCTCAATATGTGGTAAAAAATCAACTAACAAATAAAGTTCACATTTGATTAATTATAAGATAGGCAGAACGAATTGCTATATCATTTGTTTTAAGTGGGCGTGCTTAGTGGAACCAAAAATTATGTCATATTGCCGCATAAATGCGGATAAAATATGGGAGCACAGTCATGTATGGTTTGAGGTCCTCGTCATTATATGTAAAGTTGACTTTCCTACTAATAAAATTTATGAATAACTAGAAAAGGTCATGTTTTCTCACAAATGCTTATAATAATCTGACATAAATTGTTGTTTTAATAATGCAATGGTACATAGATGTTTGAAAACTATTTCACTTTAAATGTATGTTAGCGTATCCATATGTGTTGTATGATAGGAGGCTAAAGAATGGGCGTACATGTGATTTTTGCAGTTGTCCAAATTCTCTTGTGAATGCGTATAACAAGGTGCAATCTTGCAATAATTTTCACTACTCACCTGTGTCATTGCACAATTTTACCTGTGGTTAAATTATTACCGCATACATGTTTTGTCACAACTTTTTCCCTCAATTTTGTTGTACATTGATTGTTTGTTTTGCTGAATATGTTCCACATTATCATCTCCAACGCTATTAATAATCATGGTGAAACTATATAATTAGCACTCTCTTTTACTTCTTTAAACTTAGCAATTATTTAGTGATACTTTGTGTACCATTTTTGTTCCCTTTACTTCCACTAAATTTATGTCTTTGCAAGAAATTCATTTTTTTTTCACTATTTGGTCATGATGACTTTAAACTGGTGATGAGATTACATGGAGAATATGATTTTTTTTTTTTTTTTTTTTGTATGCCTTTCAAAATACATTGTCTTCTAAGATAATATTTTTGGGGGATTTTTTATGATAAACCATTGCCTCAACATCAACATGCAGATTTTTTTTGGGTTATCAAAATTTCATTTTGCATTGGCCTTCATTATTGCAGGGTGGGGATCCTTCAAGAGAACGAAATGAAGCCATAGAGGTATGCTAAGTGCACAATGACTTAATGATTTGGGTGTACTTATATTATTAGTACACATAATTTGATTTATGGAGCTTATCTATTTATATGTGCATGTACAGAGGTTTGGTCATAGTATAAGAAGCTTTTACTCTGATATTGCAACAAATGTAGTTTCTTTTTAAGTAATTCCTTATCCACTAAAAAATTCAAACCCAGATTAGCACATAATAAATGAGAAAATTCACTGGTACTTGTGATTTTTTTGTTTATTATATGCTGACCTGGTGCTGAATTTTGAGTGGGTAAAGCATTGGTTTATTTTTTATTTTAGAGGGAACCCTTACTATCAAAGTTGTTATAGAATTTATATCAAACCTTTATGGGCAATCTTAAAAATTTTCTGTGGTTCATACTTCTACTTTGATTTGTTTCACTAGCTTTCAAGTGATGGCTGCTTCAGAGAAAGTTGCAATTTCTCCTTTATGGAGATGGGACTGAGAGCTTCTTCTTATTTGGATTTTAGGGCATAGCTTTGATAAGAGAAACATGCCTCATCTTAGTCATGACTATTCACTATAAGTGGCAAGGAGATGGGGAGTTTTTTTATTTTTTCCCTTCGACTTATGAAGAGAGTTGTTGCTGCGATGTGAGAGGGATGAGAGCTAAATCATGAGTTTCCTTCATAAAGAACATATCTTCTTGTTTTGATGAGATCTTGTTCACTCTCCTCTTTAGTAATTATATGTTAGAGGATTTGATATCTATTTATTACTCTATACCCCTCTACTCATTTTGATAATGGATTATTTGTCTCCATTTCCTGGGGATGTTTCTTAATCCATTTGGTATTCTTCTCTGTGTTTCGGAGCTTCATTGCAACAAATTGGTATTAGTGCCAGATTACTTGGGAGATGATGCCAACCATTTGATAAGTTTAGTGAGAACAATATTATCAACATTAAAATATTATCATCATTAAAAAAAAATGATGATAAGAGTATTTATACCCAATGTGAGATTGGTCATGCTTTAAATAGGAAATATTCTCTAATTGGCATAGATGAGGAGAAAATGAAGATTGATCAGTAAGTGTTTAGTTTGGTTATCCTCAATATATGAGGTGAGGATTTTTGGAATTTAGTAGATCAAAAGTACTTAAAAGATATGTTGAAAATATTGGAGTCATTTTACATAATGAAGTAGCTCACTCTATTTGAAGCAACAATAATTTGTATTTTGCACAAAGGATACAACATCACTCTTGTAGCAGTTTAATTCCTACAACATTTTTTTTATTCTAGCAAGTTCTAATGTAATGATTGAATTGAAAGGTGATGCTTTGAATCCATCTTAAAAGTGCACAAATCAGCTTTCAGTTTATGAATCTATGATATGTCTAATTGCATTCAACATATCATCAGCATTTAAGAAGATATGCAAAATATCTATCTATAAACTACTTCTAGCACACAACTATCAAATGGGTTTTATTGAACTCATTTTTGGTTATAAAGCTATTGAATTTTCTATACTACTGCCTTGAGACTACTTCTGGCTATATAGAAATTTCTTTGGGAGATACACATCCTTTTCCTTTCCTGCAATTAACTCTTGGTGGTTGGCTAAGAATCTCCACATTTAAATCACCATGAAAAAAATCTTACATTGCAACCATTACTGACAATGTGCAATGTTAAGTTATGTTTAAAAATTAGAGAGAAAACTTCCTTGACGTTCATACATTATTTTTTTTTTGCTTAACCCTTTGCAACTTGTCATACTTTATATTTCATATATTGATTTTAGGTTCCTTTGTTCCTTTTTTGCACTTGTAGATCCATTTTTAACGAACCACTATTTTGAATTTAGGGGCCTGGATCAAATCCCATGTTTCATTTTATTGTAATAATTCTTACTTCATTACTATAACTTTAGTCCACTATTTTGATTCCTTTTTTGCTTACAGCTTTTTTAAAAGTGATCACCAATATACTCTTCAACATTTAGATCACATGCTATCATATGAGAAAAAGGTGAGTTAATATTAAGGGGTGACAAGTTGAGAAGAGATGAACAATACTAACAAGAGGTTCATTGATTTTCATACAACACTAAGGCACCCTAAGTTATGAATAGGTCCCTTTTGATACTTACTAAAAATACTTCCAACTAATATGATTAGAAATAATGTGACCTTATTTCATAATTAATTTATAAGTAAATCGCATGCAAGAACTAAATGGACATGCAATGAAGATCGATTTAGAGATGAATTTGATGATTGAGATTCATTCGATTGTAATGATCTTGAATTAATTAACTTTTCTTTGAAAAGTTCGTAGGTGGTTGCATGGTGGTGGTGGAGATAGAACTAGATGGGTATTGTAGGTAATAAACATAATAGAAAATGACGACCTTTTGAAGGATGTGGGGGCTTTGGTTTTGGACATTAACGGTAAGCCCTGAATCCAATCAATGATCTAGGAGAAAATATCAAATGATCTAGGAGAAAATATCATGATAGTATAATTGTAGTTGTAGTGGCAGTATAAAGTCAATTTATACCAGCGGAAAAGCTTACAATAATATAAATTATTGAGTAACATCTGGCATTGCATTCCTTATCTTTAGTGGAAAATTTAGATATCTCCATACATTATGCCATTATGTATGATTTAGATATCTCCATACATTATGCCATTGTGCGTGCACAATAATAGGACAATTTGATGCTAAAATGATGGAAAGGCAATCAACTATTGAAGTGGATTATAATTGTTGGGGAATAATTTGTATCTTTGATTGCGAGATTGTGGTCAATAACAATGGTCAAAAGCATTAGGCTTGTATAATATCCTCTTTGATAATGACACATGACACACACACACACACACACACATATATATATATATATATATATATATATATATATATATATATATATATATATATATATATATATAGATAGATAGATAGATAGATAGATAGATAGATAGATTTCATATTTTTATTTTAGTTTAATTCATTTTTTGTTGTTTTTTTTTAATCATATATTTTATTATCTCTTTTATGGCTTACTCACACATATTTGTCATTCCAAATGTGTCAATAATTCTTATATTGCACAATTGATTTTGCATTTCTTGCTCGTGCATATCGAAGTCTGTTTTATGTCGTCGCCTTGAGAGAGCAGATTTTGATAAAATTTTGCATTTTCTCATTTGTCGAACTCGCTTTCATTCTCATTTTACAATGAATTCACATCGTTTTGTTCATGCTATATTTTGAATGATTTTGAATCGAGTCGAGTCATTTTGAGCTCGTTTCATATGATATTGTCTTTCATTGTTTATAGATTTATAATATTAGCTTGCTCGATTTATAACATAGATGTGGAGGTCAACAAACATAAATGCAATCCGATCTCTAATGAAATATAAATCCTTAAAGGAAGAATGAGTTTCAAGAATTGAACACTTAAATGAATCGTCCACCGATGAACATAATTGATGAGTCTCAATAGGTATTTGGATCGCACTATATCGAGCACCAAATGAGCAAAAGAATTTGAGTCAAATACACTTATCATATTTACAAGAGGTTGCATGATTAAAATATGATCCAAGTCCTATGTGAAAGAAAAATTGGATTAAGTTTAATAGCTCACCCGCAATAAGAACATCACTCGATAGATTATTAATAAATGCAAATGCAACTTATTTCAATTTGGAATTCTTCAAAATGGAAAAGAACACATAGGTTGTGTATACAAATGAAGAACTCAACCACAAAGGATGGGGCAGCTTGCTTACAAGCATAGATGTGATTTTACGACTTGTTAACGAGCATGATTGAAACTTTCTAATGATCGCTTAAGTTGCATTACATGCTTCATGGAGTGGATGGAAAAGTTTCAAAAAGGAAATATGAATAAAATCCAAGATGAATCATTGCATATATGTTGAAGCAACCACCTCTTTTAACTTGAATGGTTTGAGATACATGTGAGCACTTGAATAAAATGGATTCATTTCATGCATTTCAAAATGGTTTCATCCCTATTCATGTGCTTCAAAACTTATGCTAGTTTTCCAATAAATGAATAATTTGAAAAGATCGAAACATTTCATGCGTCATGAGGCAATATCAACGTTTTAACTCAAATGTTTCAAAATTCACAAAGCATTCAAGTGAGATAAATATTTGCATATATTTTGAAGCAATCACCCCTTTGATTTGAATGCTTCAAAATGTGTGCATAGGCTTGAATAAAAAATGATTTCTTTCATGCACTGTGAAATGAGCTTCTTATTTAAATACTTCAAGCCTGCATAAACTTTCAAATGAATGAACGGAACATTTACACGTATTATAAAATAACCTTATATCCAATCTCATTGCATCGAGATTGTGTGTAAATAATCTGAATGGTGAAGTAGTATGTCTATTATAAGCTCAACTTCAAATGTCTCGAAGTATGTGCAAGTATTTTAAGAATGAATGAATATTTATGTCTAAATATTTAAAATTCAAAATAACCCGCATGGCCCCGACACATATATTGAATGTCTAAGTTCAATATCCGGGATGAATTTAGATCGCTTGTATGTGCTCCGACCGGTATATTAAATTCTCAATCACATGGTCTGAGAATGCTTCATAGGCTCAAAAAGAATATTTTAATGTTTTTGTATTTTCAAAGAACATGTTATGCATTTTAAAAGAATATGTTACAAATAAGTTTATATAGCTTGCTAAGTACAAACCAACTAAAATGCTGTCAGGCTCAAGCTAATGCGTTGTAATGTTTCTAGTCCCTCAAACAATTTGGCATCTTTTTATAGTTTTAGGGCCTGTTTGGGATCAATTTTGTTTTGTATTTTTTATTTTTGTTTTTATGTTATTTTTAAAAACATATTTGTTTGATGTGTTTTTTATGTATTTTTATTTTTAGTTTTAAAAAACAAATAACTTTATTTGTAAAAATACTCCAAATAACTTTTAGATGTTTTGAATGTTTTTAAAAATAATAATAACCACCAAACATGTTTTACTTTGAAACAAAATATAAATAAAATAAAAATATAAAATAAAAAATATAAGTGTCCCAAATAACTCCCTAATTTTTCACCAGTAGCTATTACGAAGTTGCATGATATTAAATTTTTTTAGATTCATGTGTATTTGCAGGTTACAACATCTTCGTTGTCTAGCGTGGCAAGGCTTCCATGGGGTTCAAGATCATTAACTGGCGCTGTTCGAAGTCCTGAATCCACAGGAAATCCACCTAAGTTGCAGCTTTATGAATTCGGTAACCTTCTTATCCTCATGACAGATGGATACTATCAAGCCTGCCTTTTTAGTCATTTAAAGTTAATCTACCAGTGCTTTCTATGTATCTCATTTTTTGATTCTGTCACTTTGGATATTTGTTTGTATTTTTTTTATCTTAGGAATTGTAATGATTCACAAATGGGGTGTTCTGATTATTATTTATCAACAGAGGCTTGTCCATTTTGTAGGAGAGTGCGAGAGGCCATGACTGAACTGGATCTTTCTTCAGAGGTACATAGAAAATATAATAAGTAGAACTTCTAAGAACCCTATATTCACATTTTTTTTCAAAGACCGCTCATTTATTTGATGTTCTTTTCTGTAGGAAAATGAAATTATATTTACAATGAAATCCAAATCTTATGTAGAATCTTGGGTTTTGCCCAGGTTGATTTATTGCTTTTGTTTGTTATGTGTTCATATTTTCTTATTAGTGTATATCCTTTATTCAGGTTTATCCTTGCCCAAAGGGATCAAGAAGGCACAGAGAAATAGTTCGAAAAACTATAAAAGCAGTAAGCACTCATAGTTCTTTGTATACATTCCGTGCTTGTTATGTATCATGTTATATAAGTTAACTACTGCAGCTGATACTCAATATTTGCTTGATTGCAGCAAACAAGGGTAGTTTCACTTTCATTTTGGTAATACTGGAGCTACTTAATATGATTAGATTTTAGCAACCTCAAAAAAATAGAAATTTCATTTTATTATCAGATTAATAAATCAAAGTGAAGAGTTTTAAAGAAAATGAAATGTGGAAAAGCAATAGGACCGATAATATTCTTGTATGTGGAAATGTTGAGATCAAGGAATTTCTTGTTTACAAATCTTTTAGTTATTTTAAAGACTAAAAGATGATGAGTGGAGAAAAGAGTTTTCTATATTTAAGAATAGGTGATGCACAAGATTGTGCAAATTAGAGAATTAAGTTAATGTGCCATACATTAAAATTATGGAGAGAGTAATTTGACACGATGTGATGTAAGTTTCTCATGATTTAGATCACTATGGATGCTATGTTAAGAGGTTTGATGGAGAAGTAGAAAAATAAAAGGATCTACATATGATATTTATTGATTTAGAAAGCATGATAAAGTCTCAAGAGATGTTCTTTGGATTTTTAACAAAGAAGTTAATATGTTATATTCAAATATATATAATGTTAACTTGTGTCCAAACACAAGGAGGATTGACAAACTATTTTTCTATTTGCTTGGATTACATCAAGGATCATTAAGCCCTTATCTTTTACTTTAGTTATGGATGTTCTTACAGGCATTTACAAGAAGATGTACCTGCAGCTTTTTTCGATGACATTCTTCAGTTGATCTCAGAGAGGAGTCCAACGAAACTTGAATTATGGAGGTCAACTTTAGAGTCTAAAGGTCTACAGATCAATATTTTTGAATTTAGTCAGAAATTTAGTATTTTATTTCTTTGAGTCACAAATGAGCGATTATATTTAGGCTCTATTGTTCAAAATGATGGTGAAATAGATGGAGATTATTAGTAGAATTCAAGTTGGATGAAGGAGGAATGCATCCGGCTTATGTGATAGAAAGTTCCATTAAACTAAGTAGATTTAAGACCTGCTATATGAAATGTTTAACAAAAGAGCATAAGTAAGTTTTTCTGTAGATGAGGATTATGAGTGGCTTTACCCTTTGAGATAGAAAAAAATTATGTAAAAGTTGGAGAGTTGATTTATTACTGATAGATAAGATTAGGAGATATTTTAGATGGTTTGGCCACATAAAGCGTTCAAACCATTAGGAGAGTAGATTTAGATTTCTTATATGTTAAGAAACACCCAAAAAAAGACTTGTTAAGATGTATAAAAATGATCTTAGTATACTCATAAACTTGATTTGCACATAATGCAAACAAGGTGACGAAGGATTCATTAGTACACCTAGTGGGATTAAGGCTTGTTGTTGTTGATTGTTGAATAGGTTTTCTAACGTAATCTGCATGAGTTGTTCCAATTGTATTACTATCTAAAATCTTTACGATTTTCTTTAGGACACAATTTTCATTCGTTTCATCACAGCAACGTAACTTGGATGATTGAATATTTCTGCACTATTTTCTACATTTTTCTTAAATCACTAATTAAGCCTTGTATATAATATCCAAAATATTTTCAGGTTTCCATTTCTTATCGACTTAATGGCGTTTCAATGTACGAAAGTGGTAAGTCTCCAAGCAATTAATTTCAGAAATCTATTGTTACACTTTGTTTGAGGTTGAGGATTATGACGTATACCAGTCCTTTTGCCAAGCTTTCTAATTTCTGCACCATCTTTATGTCGTTCTAATTGACACTGAGCTATTTTTTCTTAAAAAAATGTTATTCTTTGGAACCATAGGATAGTAGTAATGGCTTGAAATTTGTAACTTAATATTCCTCGAACATATCCCAAGGCTCTCGTTTCCCAAGTAATGTAGATAGCTTTAGTTATGCGTGAAAACAGTACAGTTTTTTAAATGATATTTTGAAAAATTGTAATGCATATAACTTACCACTGTTGTTGTTTTCTTATCGAACTATCTTGCTTATAGTTGAGAGTTCTACTTTTAGAGCATAATGACATAGCGTTCATGTTATTTGATGTTAAAGAAATCCATTACAGGCGACATTGTTAGGTACTTATTCCAGCAGTATGGAATGGGAAGATCTCCATCATTTGGCCTTTTGGAGAGGTACTTCCAGTAGTTATCCTTCATATGCATTTTTTGTTCTGTTTCTTGAATTATGCTTTCTATGTATCTCACTGAATGCTAAGTCGAGGTCCATCTCCTGACGTTATGTACACCTCTCTTTGTTGATAGTGACACTGGAGTAACAATGCATTTGCTAACCAGTACTACTTGAGTGCAGTCTTGCAGATGCTGCTCCTCTCTTTCTATCTCTTCTCTTCTCTCCCTCTCTCTCTCTCTTTTTCTCTCTGTCTCTCTCTTTCATTTTTCTCTCTCCCTGGGTGTTACTTGTGGGAATTGACATTATTAATTTGATGGGTGAAACCCTTGATTTGGGTGCACATTTTAAAACTGGTTTGCTTGATATTTCTTCTATGTGAAAAAATGGGTTTCCAACCATTTTAATGCTACTGCAATTGTGTCAGCAATGCTGTTCAGTCCATCTAGAGCAAACTGAGCCTAAAGTCATCCTGTACACTCCTACCACGAAAAAAATAGTAAAGAAAGAAGATAAATTAATACTTACACTGCTATTTTCTGTGATTAAGAGATTTGATCCTTATGATCATATTTTATACAATAGATTTGTTTACGTAATGCAATCATCCATGAAAGGTAATTTGGATGTCATCTATGGATGAGTGCTCTGAGAATTCTTTATTTGGAATGAAATCTAGAGGACTAAATATTATGAAAATATTGGTGCAAAATTTCGTGAAGTGGCAGTAAAATGAATATTGGAGTTAGGGTCATTGATTGTTTGTTCTTCATTATAAATTTTGCTCTGTGCGATCATTTTATAGACCAATTCATCGTGCATAATGAAGGAGATTTTAGAAATTTGCTTGATCAGCAGATTGGTAAATCCTTATCAATGCACGTATTAGAGCAAACATCATTTCCATTATGTAAATAAATTTATGGACCATAAATGAGCATGACAAAATAGGGTACAAGAGTAGACAAAATAGTTGAAGAATGGTAGACAAAATAGGGTACAAGAGTAGAATCCCTGCTATGTGTTGGGGATCTACTCTAAGTAAAGGTCATTACTTCCATAATACAATAATGGGTCAGCTGAGTTGGATTATCCTGACCTTCGGTGCAATCCGACTCATTAATTGTCCTGTGATAAAGCTATTAAAATCTGGATAGTTACCTCTTTATATGTTGGTTGTAGAAATGTGAATCAAATCGAATCGTGAGTTGACTCGAGCTAGATTTGATAAATGGCTCCTGAGCTAAGCTCAATGAACTAACAAGTCAAAGTTTGAGCTAGCTCAGATGCTACTCATTGGCTTGCGAGCCAGGTCTTTTAAAAAATATCTAAAAAATTACATCTTTTTTTTTATTAAATACATTTTTATTAATTTTTTTCCTAATTTCTCATTTTTATTATTTTATTATTATAATTATTATAATTAGAATTATTTTATCTTTTTCATACTAAATGAGCCAGGTTATGAACTTGATTCAAACTCGTAAAATAAAGCTTGTGATTGATTAATTAATGAAGCTCAAGTCAAAGATGACTTTGAACTCAACTCAGACTTGTTTAAACCTCTCGTTGGTTGCCTTTTAAGTGCTCTATATACACTTTAATGTATTGTTATTGTTTCCTAACAGAACTAGTGTTTGCAGTTCATGTCAAATCCATGTAGAAGTAGGAACCGTAACCTAGAATTATTCCATGAACATAGATTTTGGAGAAATTCCTAATGAGAATCTTAGTTTGACCACATTCATAACAATATCAAGATCTATACCTCGACTTGCATGGCTAGCCATTTCTAGGAGCTTGATTATACTTCCAAAGAGCATATGCTATTGAATAGTTGATTAGGGAGCTAACATTTTGTTCTTCACTTGCAAATCCATTGTGATCTATATCAGGATCTTATCATAAAGCTGAAGCAACTGCTTCTCATGTTATGAACAAACGCAATTCAACCATTGTGACATTGTTTTTTTTTTTTTTTCTGGATTGAAACTTTTTTTCTTTTTCATATTGCAGCACACCATTTACAGGATGGGTGCCTACGCTTCTTCGAGCTGGAAGAGGTATGACACTGTGGGACAGAGCTGTAATTGAGCCACCGTTGAAGCTGATGGAGCTTTTCTCTTATGAAAACAATCCAGTAAGCACTAAGTTGATGATCTCTGCATCTGGTGAGCATAAAAATCTTTCGTTTTACAACCTATTTGTAACATTTGTAGTATGGAAGAATTGTTCGTGAAGCACTATGCGAGTTAGAACTCCCATATATTCTCCACAATGTGGGAGAAGGGTCATCAAACATTGAGTTGCTCGTGGCGGTATCTGGTTCTAAAGAGGTGATTTTTTAACCATTCCAATCTCTAAATCTGCCTGACTATTGTTGATGATTACTGCCTCTATTTCTTCCGCCCTAAATGGACTAGTTGCTGTTAAGTTGTAAAGATCTCTCTTCTTCTCCAGGTACCTTTTCTTCTTGATCCCAACACTGGAACTCAATTGGGTGATTATAAGAAGATACTATCTTATTTGTTTCAGACATACTCTACTGCTTGTTGAACTCTAGGCTTATCCTCTGGCAAATAAAATCTCTAATGGATAAATAAATTTCTCAAGAAATTAGGCTTCTTTTTTATGGATGTGTGGAGGCTCTCTCTCTCTCTCTCTCTCTCTCTCTCTTGTTGTAGTCATATTAGATTGCAATGCTTATAAACCTGTGTTTTAGCATGCTTAGCCAAACCTCCCAAAATTCTGCCTGGTTTATTAGTTTTGTGCTATAGTTAAAAGTAATTAATTTTATTGTTGGATCCGGGTGTCCAACTAATGTATCCAAGAATTTGATTTGAATCGAACTATATCTTACTAGATTCTTCAATACTGTATCATGGGTTCAAATTTGTAATTGGTTACAAAAGAACTAAAAAAATTGTGGATGGGTTCGTCTATATTGTGTGAATTTGAAAGAGCCATAACTAATAATAAAAATAATAATAATAATAATAATAATAATAATAATAATAATAATAATAAATAAAAAAAATAAAACAACTATGAATATACCTTTTTATAATTTTGAGTTCACCTTCTATAAATATTTTTTCTTCTATTGTCCATTTTTAAACTAACTTTTCAACCTACAAATGTTGGGTTAAAAAACATCATAAGTTATCAACGGTTAGTGAATACTCATACTTTTAATTACAATAATACAATAAAAAAGAAAAAGAAAAATTATGCATTCTAATTGAATATAATTAATTAGTAAACAATCAAGTCAGTTTATTATCCAATTATGAGTCTTTTAAGAAGATTTAATCACATTCTACATCACAGTGTAATATCGTATTTTATTTATATCATTTACATCCGTCATAGTAATCACTATCTAAAGTTATATCATTTAAGATACTCAATATCAATAATCTTTCATATTTTTTTTAATATACATGTATGTATATTTTAGCATTTCTAGCTAGTACTATAAAGGGGTGAAATTTTATTAGTTAATTGACACGTACAAGTAATTTATATAATTCATGTCATTCATATGGTCTATTTGCATTCAATATTTTCCTATAATATGTAAATTTTGAATAAACTTTAAACATTGGAAAATTTTGAAATAAACATTTTATTATAATCAATATTTGAAGAACAGATAAATCAATTGAAATATTGCAGTCATAATCAATGCAAATGTATTTATGATATTGCAAATAAATAGTTTAGAAGAAACAATAGAATTTCTATAAATTGGAAATATGAGTACTCACCTTAGGATCCTCACGAGCTTAATATGAAGGGATTTTATTTGATATTTCTTAAGCTTAATTCACACTTTGAATTTGATTAATTCTACAAATTCAAATAATAAGTAAGCTTAGCGTCTTGAGTGATATTGTTTCAAAATATAAAGTTCTAAAAATTGATTTTATTCAAATTATTTAACAATATTTAAAGTGTATATAAAACACTCAAAAGACAACTAAGTAGAGGTGTAAATAAGAAAGTCATCTTTAGCTTGAACTTGATTAATTAATCGATCTCAAACTTTATTTTAGGATATTGAGTTAAATTCATAAACTGGTTTATTTAGTATGAAAAAAATAAAATAATTATTATTAAAATAATTATTATAATAAAGTAATACAAAATAAGAAATTAATAAAAAATTATTTGATAAAATAAAAATATAATTGTTTAAATATTTTTAATAAATTTATATCTAAATTATTGAATTCTAATTTTTTGTTTTATAAAAGAGCCAGCTCACAAGCTGATGACTTGTGTCTGAGCTAGCATGAGCCATTTATCTAACCTAATTGGAGTTAACTCATGAGTCCATTTGATTCACATCCCTATAACCAACAGATAAAATGAGTTCTATCCAGATTTTAATGGAAATTTGTTTGCTGAATTGTGCCCTAATTTCGGTGTGTGACTAACAAACAATTCGACCACAAATTAGATATTTAAGTTTTCTTTCTTTTTTTTACTTTTGCTAGATTAAGATGTGTGATTTTTGTTTTGATTTCTTTATATATATATATATATATATATATATATATATATATATATATATATATATATATATATAATAAATTTAAACTGTATGAAATTTATATTTTTATATTAAGAAGATAATTTTAAAGTAATATTATATTAATAAAATAATATCAATTAAGTAATAATGATATCTAACTAGATTAAATAAAAAAATTAATATTAATTAGATAACAATAATTAGAATAATGATATTTTTAATATTTATTTTTGTAGCAACATTGTCTTATTAGGTTAAATGATTATTTACTCAATTGATTAAGATATATAAATATATGCATATTATGTACATAAATAAGTGAATAATACATATGAATTATAAAATGTACTATTTAAAGAAAATAACTTTTAACTATAGCAATAACATAACAAAAATATTAAAAAATGAAATATGAAATATTCTACTATTAGTGTATAGGTTATAATATGAAATTACTAGTTAAGAGTATTGTTAAATATTTTGAATAAAATTAAATTTCAGAGCTTTGTATTTTGAAATAATATCGCACGAATCGTTAGACTTATCATTTGGATTTGTAGATTTAATTAAATTTAAAGTGAGATTTTAGTTTAAGAAATATCAAATAAAATTCTTTTCAGTTAAGCTTATAAGATGATCTTAAGGTGAATATTTATACTATTAATTTATAATAATTTTATTGATTTCTTCTAAAATATTTGTTTGCAGTATCATAGATAGATTTGTATTAATTATGATTGCAATGTTTCAATTGATTTATCTGTTCTTCAAATATTGGTAATATTAAAATATGATGAGAGAATTACCATGTGTGGTTCCTTTGATACCCTGAGTGAATAAAAATGTGTTGGAGATCTGAGCAACCCTCGGAGAAATATGATGTGAGTTTTTAACAATGTACCTCTTTAAAAAAATTTAACGATAAAAATCGAAGGAACGAGTACATAAATATCCCTAGCAAATTTGCAATGCCTGATGCCGGCAAGCACTTCATCCTGAAAAAGGAGAACAAAACAAAACAAAAAAAACCTTAAAAAAACTGCAGAAATAACATTTTTTCACTTCTCAAAAGTAAAGCTTCCTTCATGTAGAGCAGCATTGGTTCCTAGTGTTGGCATCTGATCCTGACACAACAATTGTCTTCCCTTCCTTGATCCCAGCGTTAGGGCCTGATCCGGTCTCCTCTGAAGAGGAAAGAGTTTTCTTATTGATGGTCCTATATATCTCTGCCAAAATCAACTGGAAGGCCTTCTCCACATTTATGGCCTCGAGTGCCGAGGTCTCAATGAAGGACAAGCTTTCTTTCTGCATAGCCCTGAGCATCCTCAGAGGCCACAGCTTGAAGATGCTTGAGGTCAGTCTTGTTGCCAATCAGCAGGATCACAATATTGGAGTCGGCATGGTCACGGAGCTCCTTGAGCCAACGGCTGATATTCTCAAAGGTCGTGGGCTTGGTCACATCGTAGACAAGAATGGCGCCGAGGGCTCCACGATAATAAGCACTGGTAATCGCTCGATACCGCTCTTGCCCAGCTGTGTCCCAAATCTGTGCTTTTATTATCCGGCCTTCTACCTGTTTAAGCTTGGAGATCAGTAAAGCTAATAGAAGGTCCACATACGCTAACAAAACCATTTTTTAAGTTACAAACCAATTCAAGACCACATTCGAGAACAGAGAAACTATAAGGCCAGCATCAGGTATTATGTTATATAGGACTTAGAGAACTTGAAGTGGCCAATTGAAAATAGCATCAGAGAAAGTAGGTTTTCATGGCTTTAATTCCAAGGATTCTGATAGCAGGAAAATAACTTCAAATAGGCAATATTTGTAGTTGAAAGCAACTAAGATTATGAATTTTTGAGTTGCCAAATGGAGACAATATGCAAAAGCTACAGCTACATAAACAACCCACATTAAATTGTTACAACTCTGTCATACTCATTCACACAACTTCATTGGTTGGGAAGAGGAGAGGACGATAAAGTTAAAGTTAATTCCAGTATGAGTCCATCTATAAAAAATAGGATTTGCAGAGCAGTGGTGGAAAAATGAAGGACAGATGGGGCGATTGGTTGTTTCCAACTCCCACACTCTTCAGAACCTCGTGAAATATCGTGAAATACTATAACGATATTGCTATATAATGTAGAATAAAAGTAAGTATTATTTGATTAAACCTTAAATTGTTCAATTTATTTTAATTAAAGTTTACCTTATATGCAAGAATACGTATATAAAGAGAGTATTTTTTTTTTACTGATATGATACTGTAATATGTAACATATGCATATTATATATTTTTAAACTTTAAAGTTTGCTTATTTTCATAAATTAAAAATATCAAAATTAAATTTTTTTAAAGAATAATTCGAATGCACAGATATTATATAGGTATAATACACGAATTTAAAAACTAAGCTTAAGAATAAATAAATTCTATGAATTTTAAACCTATCTCAAAATTTTTTTGCCTATGGTGTATCCTCTGATAAATCTTTTGGTTTCATTACTCTTACAATAGTAATGACCATAATAATTACTTTCGTGCATATAATCTGGATTTCATTGTAAAAGTTCGATGCCTTTGTTGTATTTTACCGCTATTCAACTTAGTAATGATTCTTGTAGACTGTCAGAATTAATTAATCAGTATGTATTTTTCCTGGGAATTGGATTCATAACAGATCCTCGATAAATCTTTTGGTTTCATTACTCTTACAATAGTAATGACCATAATAATTTGATCATCTAGAATTTGCTCAACTAGAAATGCCCCCATCTCATAAAATGATCCCCAAGGGGTTCAACTCTTCATCTACGTTGGGTGGCTTAAAAAAACTCATAATTTGGCAATAGTAGATAGATGCATCCTGGAAACTAAGAAGGAACATTCATCCATCTTAATGTCCACTCACAAATATAATGAGTATCACACCATAATTAAGATAGTTCAACACATTAAAATAAGAAAATCTTCTTCCCTTCTGTATAATGGTATGTGAGTTAAGCTTTTGGGAGATTTTTATTGGTACTTAAGTTAGTTTTTAGTTTAAGTCATGATTCCTAGTGCACCCCATTGAAATCCTAAAGGCTGAACAAGGCAGCAACCCATGTTCTATTCCCATTCAGATTAAGTTGAACAATAAGAATTTTTTTTATATACTAACGTCTTACAAACTAATTACCCGCTGAGTTTCATTATGGTTCACTGTGCTTCAAGCTATTGTATCATCGTGAATGGTCGAACCAGATAGATTCGCTTTCTTTCTTCACATTCTAAAAGGGTTTAGCAAATAAATAAAGGCAGTGAAGGAGAACCACTGACCCCATATCAAATCAGGTTAAGTAAGAAAATTTAATACTAAAAGTCATCCAGTAATCTCAGGGGAAAAAAAAGCCGCCTTGCACATTCAACTTATTTAACACACTTATGAATATGATATATCATGTTCTCATGTTTCACGATACTCAATCTGGCCAGAATCTATTTACTGATGCAAGGATTTTTTTAGCTTTTTAGTTACAAGTAGGCTTCAAAAAAAATCCTGTAAATTCAGAATTAGTAAATCTTGAGAGGTCATGATTACCGTTAAATCTTACTATATCCTGAATAAATTGCTTGGCTATATGTTTCTAGATTGATGATTTGTAAAAAGTAGAAATCCTTAGATCTGTTAAATTCTTAGAATGGTGACATTTGACGAATCTGGATTTAATAAAGAGGAAAGATGGGGCATATCAAATTAGTAGTAAAGTCCAAAAACTCTGTTTATCAAGATTTAAGCTAAATCCAGCCTAAAATGGGATGCCAAACGGCCATTTATTAGGGAAGCACAGCTATCCTCTAATGTTTATGTGGACAAAGAGCAAGTGCAAATGATTGCACAATACTGGTATCTTCCATTAAAAATCCCCCCACAGTTTTATTTAGACCTAAGTATGCTGGAGATCTCCATTCAAACGAATACATATTGATTAATCAGCTAAAGAGCATGGAGAAACACCAAAAGCATAAAATTAACTTGAAAATGCGCATTTATCTTGAAAATAACGGTACGAAAGGGAAAATTTCAGAAACACATCCAGATCTACAAGTCGCAAGCAACTATAAAACGATTCCAAAACGGAGAAAATACGCACTTCGATTCCACAAACCCACACCCTGAGATCCCAATCCAGTTTGAATATTAAAAAAAAAAGCAGAAAGGAAGACGGCGGAAAAAGAGACCTGGAGGGTACGCGTGGCGAATTCAACGCCGATGGTGGACTTGGACTCGAGGGAGAACTCATTGCGAGTAAAACGGGAGAGAAGATTGGACTTGCCCACGCCTGAATCTCCGATGAGGACGATCTTGAAGAGATAGTCGTACTCTTCCTCCCCTCGTCTCGCCATTGTTTTCTCATTTGATAGTTAGATCTCAATCTCGAATATATAGTGTGTGAAGATGCTACAGAAACGAAAAAAGTCACCCAAAATTAAGTTAAACGAGCGTGCTGCATGCCTGTCTGTACCAAAAAAATTAATAATAATAATAATACCCGGCGTATGCTTAAAAGTTTTAAGTTCAATAAACATAAATGATTACATTAAATAATTATTTAAAAAATATATATATATAGTTAAGTTTAACAAATAAATATAATTAAATTATTAGATAATATAGATAAATAACTAGATATTTATAAGTAAAACATAACATTATTATCTAAACTTCTTAGAGAGCAAATTTTCATATAATTTTATTTTATAAATATACATAATAAAATTAATTATAATTAATTTTATTATAGTTGTTGATTTTGTAAAAATATTAAGTCTCATCTATATTATAATAAATTTATATTTTATTATTTTGATAAAAAATAATAAGAAATTTAATTATATTTTTAACTCAAAATATATGTGATATAACACTTAAAATATTACTAATCGAAGTACGAATCTTAATCCTAAGTTGAAACAGGTCGAGATCAACACTTAAAATATCATTGAAAATTTTGGGATATCAGTTAAATCCCTAAATAGAACTTAAACATGAGTGTTTATATAAATCGAATGCCCCCGGGATCTAACAAGCTCAAGATTTCATAATTCGACTTCATTCGATTCAAATACTTAAAATACATCAAATGATCAAAAGGAATCATTTTGAGTCAGATGGAGTGGGTGGTTTTGCATGTATTTACATAAACACTACTTCTCCGATTTATAAATTTCATTTTCAATGGCAGCAAAGAAGCTCGGAAAATTCTTCGCATAATCGTCATCACTGACGGCCACCACCCCGTTGGTTGCAACCACCGTCGGCGCCACCGTTCCCCGCCGTCATTAATTGCCGCCGGCCGTTGCGTCGCCATCGCCCGTCATCGCTATCAACCATCGTGGGCCATCATCGCTAACCACCGACGCCGTATTCGCCGCCGACTATCATCGGCCACCGTACCATCGCCGCCATCTTGGCCGACATCACGACGACCTTCATCACGGGCCGCCGGCCTCCGCTGTTCACTATCATCTACTATCACTAACAACTGTATAACTGAATTATATAAGTTGTTGTCTGATTCTGGGATTCTCATTGTGAGCCTTTCTCATATACAACTCTGTAATCCCATATCGGGAAAACTTTATACTCCAAAATAAATACATAGTGGAAGATTTTTGTCGCGTTATTTTTTTCTTTTCGAGATTTTTCATGTAAAATAGTTTTTTATTAATTTCAAACATCTACGTGTCTTTGGATTCACATAAAAGTAAGATGTAAATTTTTATTCTATCGCAATTGATTTTCTAGCAAGTAACAATATTAGAGCAGAATTTTTTTCTATCTACTTGCCTTAAGAATTTCATAGAAAATATTTAAATTACAAAACTATTAAATTCTTGTCCGTTATATTGGAGAATATATATATATATATATATATATATATATATATATATATATATATATATATATATATATATATATATATGAAATAATCAACTTAAAGTCTATTTAACAGAAGCAAACTAAAATTGATATGATAAAAATAATTTTTTGAAAAAATTATTATGTGTTATAAATATTTTTTTAATAAAAATTAAAAAAATAGTTTTCTAACCTTCAATATATTTCAATATTTTAGTTCTCAAAATAATTTTTTTATCATAAAATATTTCTAAAAAATAGTAAAAAAAAAATGATAGTTAAAAGAACTTACTTTATTTTTTAGCAGCTTTTTCAAAAATCAAAAAAGTGAGAAAATTTTCTCAAATTCATCCTTAGCATGTTACAGCTGACAAATTTGAAAATTATAATTGAGCAAAAAAAAAAAAAAGCTAGCCTGCAAAAGCTTAGTACTTTATAAAATACCAACTGTAGCTCTCTGTAACGAATTTAAATTTGGTTCGGAGCAGGTGGCGCTTGATCTGTCAAACTTTGGTTTTATGTGTTTAATAAATATTTTACTTAACAATCATAGCACACACCAATAGTCACAATTCAATAACATCTAAAATCACCTCTAACATCAATTGTTAGTGTTAATGACCTGAATCTATAATAATTGATTGTCTTAAATGCTATTAGGCACAGAACAATAAAAAAATTATGCGAGAATGTTTTGATATAATTTTTTTATTAACATTCTTTAAAATGTTGGCTTACACATATGAGTCATGTCAATTAAATCATCATACAAACTTGAACTCAGCTCAAGAAATTTTGGTGATTCAACTTAATAAAATGTGCATTAAAATTGCATAACTAAATTCTATCAATTCAAACTCACATAATTAACAAAAACTAAATGAAAATGAAAATTAAGAGTATTACGTATAAAAATATATATAATTTATTAAAAATAAATATAAGTTGTGTAGTGTAACATAAATTATTAAAATTTAATATTTAATTATACATTTAGTTAAAATTTGTTAAATTTAATTTAATTATTCAAGGAACATTATTTGGTACACTTATCATATTTTATTTTATTTTTTATTTTATACATGTGATAAGCATGTTTGAAATGTGTCAGATGCATGCCTATGATGACATATGATAGATATTGCATACCTCATTATGAACAAGTGTCGCTGCATTATAGTTGTAGAAATGGGAATCTTAAGATGCTTGAATCAATTAACAATAGGTGCTAATGGTGGTCATCTTCGCCTCTCTTAATAGGAGGGATGATTGGGGATCAAAAAGATATACCATAGAAAAATTACGAATTTTTGATGAAAAAATTCATCGAAAATCAAGACAAATCAGTCAGAAGTAAAAGTTTCCGATGGATTCACACCTGTTGATAAAACCTTTGTTGAAAATGCATTCCGACGATCAATTTAACCATTAGAAATAGTTTCTGATGGATTTCCAATGGAATATTCATCAGAAAGTTTTCTCCGATGAACTGACGAAATAACCCACATGATACATAAATATTATCCTATAATTCATAAATCATGATACATAAAAAATTCTAAAATAAGTAATTAAATTATAATAATAACTTAAAGTAGATCTAATCATCAATAATTTTTAGAGTATTGTATAAAAATATATATGATATGACACTTAAAATAAAAAAGACGAATCTTGATGTCAAAGTAAGTTGATTACAGTTGAATTGAGACCAAATATATCTTAAAATATCAAATCCTAAATAACTCTTGAAATAGTCAAATCTCCTCAGATTTCATATTCAAATACTTAAAATACATCAAATGATCAAAGGAATTATTTTGAGCCCAGATGGAGTGGAGTGGTTGATTTGTATGTATTTATAAACGCACTCAATCTATAAATACCTCATTCTTCACAATGAGGAGGCCAAAGCAAAGAGAGAGCTCCAAAGCTTGAAAATCATCAAGCAAAATCGTTACCACTGATGGTCACCACCACCTCGTGGCCATCAACCACCGCCGGCCACCACCGTTGGACCGCCAACCATTGCGCATCATGCCGCCACCATCGCCGGTCGCACCGCCAACCACCGCCGTGGTCATTACGGTATCACCGTCAACCATCGTCACCGGTGATCCTCGCCGACTACCGTTGCCAGTCGCCGCCATCAACTACCGTCGCCGGTTGCCACTGTCGACCACCACTAACCATCGTCGGCCATCTCCGCCGGTCATCACCGTCGTCCGACTCATTGTCACCATCATCAACTACCACTGAATCTACAATATAACCATGCTATATATTGCATTACCGACTTAGTTGTTTTTCATATATAATTCTATAATCTCATATCGAAAAAAATTTGTACTCAAATAGATACATAGAAGATTTTCTTGGGCTAGCCGTGATTTTTTCCTCTTTCGAGATTTTTTCACGTAAAAATTCTGGAGTTTCTTGTTCACTCTTCAAACATTTGTGTGTGTGATGGATTCCGCAACAAAGCTAAGGCACAAATTTTTATTCTACCGCAACTGATTTTCTAGCACGCAACAATTTGAAGCCGTCTGTGGAAAATAGATTTCCATTATTTGATCTTGTATGGTGACCAAGTTTTCCAACAAGATCAAAACCACCATCGAGGTGGAGCATTTCAAGCTTTTAAGAAGTGCAAGTGAAGAATGAAGATTCATTAAACTTCATTCTTTCAGATTTTGTCGAAAACTGAGGGGCAACTCTTAATCTCAGAAGATCGCTCATGTTAATATGTTAAGCATCTAATTGATTACCATCCCAAGAAATAAGTCAAAGTTAGAGGATATTTAACATTGAGAAGAGAGACAAATTATGATTTTCAATCATACTCATGAAAAATAAGACCAAGGTTAAGGAGCAACTTTGGCTACAACTACAAATGGATGTTTTGATTTGACCTCTTCCACACAGGTTAACGTCGTCGAGCAAAGACTTTGACAAACAACCTCGGATAGGTAAAAACTTGCACTTACCCCACGTTAACGTTATCGCAAAGATTTTGACAAACAACCCTGGATAGTAAAACTTCGCACCTACTCACGTGTTAACGCCATGGTAATATTCAAATAACCTCCGATAGTCAAAATCCCAGCATTCAATTCGACCTCTTCCATACAAGTTAACATCATCGGTAACACTCGACAAACAACCCGGATAGGTCAAAAAATCCTCACGGATTCAATTCAACCCCTTCTGTGTTAACGCCATCGTAACACTCTAACAAACAATCTCGGATAGGTCAAAACATACATACTCAAAGTTAACATCATCGAGCAAAGAAACAAACAACCTCGGATAAAAAAAAACTTCACACCTACGGTTAACGCCATCGAAAATACCGACAAACAACCTCGGATATGTAAAAAATCCTCAGCGGATTCAATTCGACCTCTTCCATACAGGTTAATGTCATCGAATAACACTCTGACAAACTTCCTCGGATAGGTCAAAAATCCTCAGCGAATTCAATTTGAACCCTTCCATACAGGTTAACGTCATCGGGTAACACTCTAACAAACAATCTTGGATAAGTCAAAAATCCTCATCAGATTCAATTCAACCTCTTCCACACAGGTTAACGCCATCGAGTAACACTCTAACAAACAATCTCGGATAGGTAAAAAATTCTCAGCATATTTGATTCAACCTCTTCCATACAGGTTAACGTCATCGGGTAACACTTTGACAAACAACCTCGGATGGGTCAAAATCCTCAGCGGATTCGATTCGACCTCTTTTATGCAGGTTAAAGTCATAAAGTAACACTTTGACAAACAACTTGGATGGGTCAAAAATTCTCAGCGGATTTGATTTTATCTCTTCCATGCAAGTTAACCGCATCAACTAACATCATGTAGAATGATACTCTAAAATTATCTATCAAACTTTTTGAGTTGCTCGAACGATGGTTCTTAATTGATGTTTCCCTGCCATTTTGGCAGTTGTCAATTGTTAAACCATCCATTGAAGTTTCAAGAAATCTAATTTCCTACAATAAGAAGTATAAACTATGGGTCTTGATCGCTCAACCCGGTCTTCAAGAGGTGATGCCTCTTCGAGACGGAAATTCGTCAGATTATGTGCCTGATCGCCCAAACCCTCGATCCGACGAGGGATTGACACCTCTTTCGAGGGAAAAGAGCCTCACCGTATGAACTACGAGCAGATCGCTCAACGGTCACCGGCGAGGAAAGTTGACACCTCTTTCGAGAAAAATCGTAGCCCAGATGAACCACGGCCTTGATCGCCAACCGCCGGTCCGACGAGGATAATTGATCCTCTTCAGGGAAACCGAGCCTCTTCGTATGAATTATGAGTTTTGATCGCCTCCGAACACGGTCGGTCCGACGAGGATAGTTGACGCCTCTTTTGAGGAAAAATCGGAGCCTCGTCGTATGAACTACAATCCTTGATCGCCTTCGAACCCGGTCGGTCCGACGAGGATAGTTGACGCCTCTTTCGAGAAAATCGAGCCTCACCATGAACTACGCCTGACGCCTTGAACGACCTTCTTAAGAAGAAGAGGAATACTGAGCATACGAGGTGTGTGCCTTCTCCTTTGGCTTTATGGAGGTTTTATAGACTAGGCAAAAGGTAAAAATCAAAGAAAAAATTCAAAAAAGGTGAAAACCGAAAACAAAAACCCTCATTGGCATGGTTTAATGAATCTATAACGCACAGAAACCAGCTCATGACCAAAGAAGACACGCTTCGCCTTAGCTGGACGCTGCCTACTGTGGCTACTGATCACACCCGCTTCATTGTTTTTGAGATTTTTCACGTAAAATTTTTTGTTCACTCTTCAAACATTTAGTGTGTCGGATTAAATAAGAAAATTTTTATTCTACCACAACTGATTTTCTAGCACGCAATAATATATATACAAGTTATGTTATAAAACACAAATCATTAAAAATCTAATATTTAGTTAACATTTAGTTAATTTTACTAAATTTAGCTTAATTATTCAAGACACACGTTAGACACAAGTGTCCAATACATTAAACATGCAATAGGTGTGTTCAACATGTATCAGATATGTGCCTATATCTAATATGTGCGAGACACTATATACCTCTTTATGATGAGCTATTATTGCATCATAATGATGGATGTGGTGATTCGAATCTAACTTATATGATTAAATTCTATCAATTCAAACTCACACAAGAAATGAAAATTAAATGTGAAGGGCTAGGACAATGAAAATTTATGGGTAGAGAGAGTTTTTGGCTTTGCATTGAAAAAATATCTTGCACATAATTCTATTAATATGAGTCATGTATTATAAAATATGCTCTTCTTATATCTAAATATTACATTAATATATATAATAAACATGTGGAAGATATCTTTTTATGTTAGAATTAGGTTACACTCATATAAACATAAAGACATAACATGATATGTTATGATTATACGACACATCCATTTTTTGAAAATATAAGACAAAGGCACATATTTGATATATTATTATAATTTATAAATCTTATAAAATATTAAATAATATTAAATAATCACATAAATTAAATAAATATGAATTAAGTTAAAAAATATATTATATGGATGAAAAAATAATGATATTTAAAGATGTGAAAAATAAATAAAAGATTATCATGCAATTTATAAATCATGATACTTGGCCAAAAAAAAGTTAAAAACATTAGGAAAAATATTTACACAATAACAAATAAAAAAGAATTAAATTGTAACAATAACTTAAAAAAGATTTATTCATTAATAGGGTTTTAGAGTATTACAAATAAATAAATAAATAAATATAAGTTGTGTAGTGTAGCATAAATTTTTAAAATATAAAATTTAAGTATACATTTAGTTAATATTTTTTAAATTTAATTTAATTATTCAAGGATCATTATTTGGCACACTTATCATATTTTATTTTATTTTTTATTTTATGTATGTGATAAGCATATTTGATATGTGTTAGATGCATGTCTATGCCGACATATGCTAGATATTGCATACCTCATTATGACCAAGTGTTGCTGCATCATAATTGTAGAAATGAAAATCTTAAGATGCTTGAATTAACATTAGGTGCTAATGATAGTCATTTTCGCCTCTCTTAATAGAAGGGATGATTGGAGATCAAAAAGATACACTACAGAAAAATTGTAAATTTTTGACGAAAAAATCTAACGAAAATCAAGACAAATCCATTAGAAATATAAGTTTCCGATGGATTTCCGATGGATTCACTCCGGTCGATAAAATCTTAGTTGAAAATGCATTCCAATGATCAATTTAGGATTTCCAATGAAATATCCGTCGGGAAGTTTTCTCCAATAAATCGACGAAATAACCCACAGAAAATTTGTGAGAAGGAATTTCCAATGGAAATTCTGTCCGATGGCAATTCCGTCTAAAATTTGTAAAAAAATTTTCATTCGGCGAAAGCATTGCGACGGTTCATAAAGACCCATTAGTAATGAAAAATTTGTTAGAAACCTGTAAATATTTAAGAAAAAAAAAAGCTTCACAAATATTCTAATTTTTACACCTGCAAAAAAAACTAAATAATAACTACAGACAAATAGCTACAAGTACAAACATAATAGTAATCTATTAATATATTAAAGAATGATCTATTAAAAGAGAAATGTAAAATTTGCTCTAATAACAATCTCAATTTATTAAGTTCTAATTAACTAACAAAAATATGATTAAATTTTGTCAAAAACTCTAAGAAATATTACTAATTAAAAATTAGATTAGTGATAAGATAATGTGAATTGTAGTTAATTTATGTAATTATTATTATGAAGTAACTTTTAAATGTACTTTAAATTATTTTTGATAAGATGTTATTACCTCTAAACTTGCGATAGAGCTAGTGAAGAGGACTTTTGAAGTCCATTATACACACTCTTTCTTAGCCTCTATTATTTAAGAGTTATATCTATTATTGAATTATCCATTTCATTGTTGGAATTATCCATGGCTTGAATATATGCAAGGTTTATCCATGATATGACACTCAACATTCTACTAATAAAGACAAATCTTGGTTGAAAGTAAACTAATAAGTAAAGCCGAGATCAAGACTTAAAATGTCATTGGAAACTTTGGGATATCGCTTAAATTCTAAATCTCAAACATGGAGTGTTTATAAATCGAGCCTTGTCGAGTCGGATCTAACAAGTCCAAAATCTCACAATTCCGATTTCATTTGAGCATTCAAATACTTAAAATATATCAAATGATCAAAGGAATCATCTTAAGTCGTCCGATGAAGTGGAGTGGTTCAGGTTTTACATGTATTTACAGAGCCACTCATCCACCTATAAATACTCATTCCTCATATGAGGACCAAGCAAAAGAGAGAGAGAACTCTAAAGCTTGAAGATCCTCCAAGCACATGTCACCACTCTACGCCTTCAACCACCGCCACCACCGCCATGATCCTCGCGTCAATCTCTGCTTTCCATCATGACGACCTTCATCATCGCCTATATCCTCACGTTTCACCATCATCGTTACCACCAAGAATCTACCACTGAACGACTACATAATTATTGTTCCTTCTCATATATAATTCTATCCTCTTATCGGAAAATTTTGTACTCAAAGATACATAGTGGAAGATTTTTTTAGCCATGGTTTTCCTCTTTCGAGATTTTTCACGTAAAAATTCTGGAGTTTTCTTGTTCACTCTTTAAATACCTGTGTGTGTTGGATTTTATAACAAGGCTAAGGCGTAAACTTTCACTCTACCACAACTGGTTTTCTAGCACGCAATAGTTTGGCGTCGTCTGTGAGAAAAGAATCATTCAATCACAATTTCTGTGAACACTCTCGTTATGGCTAATAGGCTCAACACTCGTAACAACGGAGCATCCCGCTCTAACTCGCCACTCAAAACCAATCTTGAACCAAGGACACAAGCTTCGCCTCACTCCTCGATAAGCATGACCTACTGGCGCGAAGGAATCTATTTAGAAGATCGTGTCCGCCGAATGGAAGAGTCTCAAAATGAGATGATCTGACTTTTATGAGGAACACAATACCATCATGCAAAAACACATCTCCCCAAGATCGATCAAGCTTGGAGGTCAAAATGTTAATCTCGACACCGTTCCTCGACCGCGGATGTCGATCTCGACAATACTAGTTATACTCATCCATCACATGCAGCTCAACCGACTTCTAATCCACCAATTATTGCTGGTAGATTGACACATTCTCGTCCTGTTGACCCCACTCGTCATGTTATATGTGCAAAATTATGACGCTTAATGCAAGACAAATTTCACCTTCAAGATAGAAATCATCTTCACCCTCACCGCGGCTGTGAGGAATCCTCACCTTTATTATTCTTCAACATCCTATTCGTGGGTTTCAAGCTTCCAGCATTGATTCCTATGATGGGGTGACACATGAACACACATCGATCATTACAGACTATCATGCATATCCAACGAGCTCGACACACGCTTTGTCGTCTTTCTCGTTACCCTCAAAGGCAAGCAGACTTGGTTCTACCTTCCGGGGATCCATCCATTGATGAACTCATCAAGATTTTGTGGAAGTTCATTGCAAATAGGGAGGATCATTAAAGATTCCTCCCATCTCTCCGACATTCGGAATGAGGGTGAATCACTTAAGAATACTTCCGTGAGGTTCTCCTTAGAAGCTCGCCAAATACCCTGAGTGTAACAAACTATTAAGAGGAGTTTTCCTTGGGGACTGGCCGGCCTTTTACTCGTCACTAACAGACACGTCCGACTTAGTTCATCGTGTGGAAGCACAAATCTCTACCGATGAGGCTATTAATGCCCATCGCAAATAATTTGAATAATCTATAGGAAAACCTAAGAGCGCCCCAGGGAATGCGGACTGACTGTCCCATCAAAAATAGCAACAAGGCAACCGTGATCTCCCTCCACGACTCCCATGTCAACGACATGAACCACGACCAGAAAAGAAATACACACCACTGAACACGTCTCGTGTCAACCTCCTGATGACTATTCGATATGAAGAAAACATCAAGTGGCTGCATCCACTAAAACCAAATTCGTGAAATCGAGAGCAATATTTCCATCAATTCATGGACATACTAGAGGCATGAAAACAACTCAAAGAAGAAATCGAGAGGCTCATTCAACAAGGATATCTACGTCGATTTGTGAAGAATCAATCAAATCAAATAAACATACCTCCAACTGGGAGGCAACCAGGACAGTCATCACAAAAAAAAAAAAACAAAATAATCATCAAATTGGAAAATTGAAACAATCGCAGGAGGACCAATACTATCTAATCAAGTTCTCATTACCACCTCTAAAGAGCCAGAGTTAAAGAAGTCTTGTATTGATCATTCCATCACTTTTAATGACTCGAACTTAGAAGGAGTCAATGTTCCTCATCAAGATCCACTTGTCATCAGCGCAGGGATTGGTGACCCATGCTATAATGTTAAGAGAATTTTGATTGACAATGAGTTTTGTTGATGTCTTGTTTTACTCCACATTTCTATGCTAGGGGAAAAGCTCCAACCCCCGCAGACCATTATAATGGTTTGATAATCGCCTGTATGGTAGAGGGACAATCATCCTTCCTGTCCTTGGTGAATTTTCTCGACAAGTGACTCATTTAATCCAATTCATGGTGGTCAAGTCGATTCAAAGATATAACGCTATCTTTGGAAGGCCTCCAATCAATTTGCGCATCACTTTAATATCTCATCTTAAGATGAAATTTCCAACCCCGTTGAGTTGAGTGGTCATGAAAATCAACAGATAAGCAATCATGCTACCTCAAGCTCAACCACGCCTTCTGACCTTCAAAGATCAAGATTTTAATTTTGAGATGAAGAGTATCCCAAAGCTTCTCCGTCAAATACTTGTTTTATTGCATTATCGATGACCAATCATTACGAACAATGCAAGTTGGATCTACTCGCATAAACAAAGGAAAAATACATAGACTTCTTGTGCAGAAATCAAGACATCTTCGCTTAGAGTCCGATGGACATGCCGGGGGTCGACCCCAATGTGATCATGCACTCCCTCAAGATTGATCCGACATTCAAACCGATCATCCAAGAAGCAAGTTTTGCACCGATCACCCGCTATTGAGAAAGAAGTTAACAAGCTTCTAAGTAGGATTCATACTGAGGTACATTACCCTACATGGCTAGCAAATGTTGTCATGGTTAAGAAAACAAATGAAACATGGAGAATGTGTATTGATTACACTAACCTCAACAAAGCTTGCCGAAAGATAGTTTTCTCTTCCTCGAATTGATCAATTGGTTGATGCTATGCCCTGACATCAAATGCTTAGTTTTTTAGATGCTTACTCTGGTTACAATCAAATAAAAATGGACCCAACAGATGAAGAAGCTATAATATTTCAAACATATAAAAGTTTATATTGTTACCAAGTTATGTCGTTTAGGTTAAAAAACACTGGTGCTACCTATCAACACCTTATGAATAAGGTTTTTAAAAACCTATTAGTCGCATATGGAGGTATATGTGATGACATGTTAAAAAAAGTTTGAAGAATCACAACATATTTCGACTTAGAAATATGCTTTAACCTTCTTAACTTTATAACATGTGACTTAACCCGACCAAGTGTGCTTTTGAGAAAATTTCTTGGATTTATGGTAACCCACCGTGGATAGAGGCCAACCTCGAGAAAATCAAAGCTCTCAAAGATATGACTCCTTTGAAGAATATCAAGGAAGTTTAATGCTTGAATGAATGAATTGTTGCATTATCTCGCTTCCTAGCCTGCTATGGGGATAAATACTTGTCATTCTTTAAAATATTAAAGGGAGCTAAAAATAATAATTTCCAGTGGACTAATGAATGTCAGTCTACTTTGAGCAACTAAGGGAGTATTTAGCATCTCCACCCCTACTATCCAAGCCTATTCAAGGAGAGATATTATACTTATATCTCAGCTCTCTTCCCACGATAAGCTCAATTTTAGAAAAATGAGACACAACGACCAATTTATTATGTCAACAAAATTCTCTCGACATAGAAAGTCGTTATCCACTTGATAAGGTGGCTAGCTTTAGTTTTTAGCACAAAAATTGCGTCCATACTTCCAAGCTCACACCATCTCGCTTACACTCATTTACCATTAGGGTCATCCTACGAAAACCGCATCCGGGAGGTTAATCAAATGGTCCAGAGAATTGGGAGAGTTTGATATAAATTTTCTACTGCTGGTATAAAGTCTCAAGTACTCGTAGACTTTATAGTTGAATGCACTGCCCCAACTCTAGATGAGCTATCTACTACATGCCTTTCGTCTCCTCAATGGACCCTCTATGTTGATGGAGCTTCAGGAAGTACTGGTGCTAGTGCGAGAATCTTACTTATTTCCCCCCAGCAGAATACCTTAGAGTATGGACTTCACCTAATATTTCTTACAATTAATAATATAGCTGAATATGAGGCTCTCATCGCAGGGTTGAGACTCGCCATTGACTCTAAAGCTCAAGACTTAGTGATCCACACTGACTCTCAGCTTGTCGTCTCCCAAATTAAGGGAAACTTTAATACTCATAATCCTCAGCTGGCACAATACTTCCACTTGGTAAAGTCTTTTCTTGCCCATTTCAAGACACATCAAATCATTCACATACTGAGAGAAGAATACCGATGACGCCTCAAGCTTGCTATCTGCTACAGGATCTATTTAAGAAGGCATGTTGAAGAAATACATTTTCTAGTATCCAAGGTTCATGGGTAATTCAAGCAATTAATGAGATAAAGGAACATGCGTTGATGGACCCCTTCCTATCTTTTCTGCAATAAGGAACCCTTCTTGAAGACCCAACTTCAGAATCATCTCTCAAGAAAGCTTCAAACTTTACTATTATCGGAGGTGAACTATATAAACGAGCTTTCTCTGGACCGTACCTCAAATGCCTCTCACCTTGAGGCCGACATGATTAAGAGAGGTTCACTGTGATATGTGAGAACACCTAGGAGGAAGGGCTTAGCCCTTAAAATTATAATACAAGGGTTCTATTGCCTACAATGAAACAAGATGCCTTGGAGTTCACAAAAAAATATACAAGTTATCAATTGCACTCTAACCTCCCTCACATCATACAGAGCTCTCATCCATTCAAAGCCCGTGGCCTTTTGCTCAATGGGGGATTGATATCATGGGGCATTTTTCGATAACATCAGGGCAACAGAAGTTTATCAATTTAGCTGTCGACTACTTCACTAAATGGGTGGAAGTGGAACCACTCACTAAAATCACAGAGGAAAATACTAAATAATTTATTTGAAAAAATATAGTATGTCGATTCGGTCTTCCTGCAAAGATCATCACTAACAACGGAACCCAATTATCGGAAAAGTCTTTACATCCTTTGCAAAGATCTTCACATTCAACCATACACCAAAGCACATCCTCAAACTAATGGCATCAAGCTACCAATGTGACTATACTCAAAGGACTAAAACACATCTTGAGAAGGTGGGGCAATGGGTTGATGAGCTTTAATATTTTGGCTTAGACTACATCAAGCACCGACGATGAGACACCATATAACTTATGTTTCACATAAGCTATTATACCGTAGATATCGGGTTCCAAGTCCAAGAGTTCAATTATTCGATCATGACTAATGAAGAAAAACTCGACAACACTGGACCTACTCCAAACTCGTGACATGGCCCTACTTCTGACCGCTTCACCAAAGGTAGCCACTTCAAATGTAAGAGTAAAATCTCATCCCATATTTGGACTTGGTCCAAGTCTCAAGTCAAGAAAAGACCTCAATGTAATAAACTCTCACCTCTTTGGGATGGCCCATATGGTTATAGCTATGGTAAAGCTGGAACATTCAAGCTCAAGGATCTAAGGGAAAAACTTTACCTAACTTGGAACACTAAAATCTCCAAAATATTATCGCAATTTTATTGCATAATTATTGCAACTTTATTTTATCTCGCTTTGTCATTTCTCTTCATGTAGCCACCCTCACTTAGTGGGATAAAGACTTATTGTTGTTGTCATTTCTTCTTGAAACTCATATCCGTGTTAAAATTATCTTATAATTGTATCACCGAACTTATCAGAGTAATGAATTTATAGCTTTTTTTCTTACAAGCTTGTTTCTTATTCATTTAATCCTTCCATTTGAGAAATATATAACTCACATTGTATCTCAATCAGGGCATAATCAATCCCAAGAGGACTTGATCAGACCTCTTCCATATAGGTAAGAATTCAAATAACACTTTGGTGATACCATGATAAGTCAAAAGATCCTTGGTGGACATCCTGACCTCTTCCATAGGTTAACGCCATCAAGTAACACTTTATCGATACCGGATAGGTCAAAAGGTCATTAGATCTCCCCGACCTCTTCCATACGTTAACGTCATCAAGTAACACTTTGACAAACAACCTGATTGGTCAAAATCGTGGATTCAATTCAACCTCATCCGTATAGTCATCAATAATATTCAATTAATTTCCCTATAAAAAACAAAAAGAGTGTATCATCTTTTTTTTCATGATTAACATGATGATAAGAAAGAATCAAGATTCGATACACACTAATAACAATACATAGATAAAAAAAATGCATCCTCAAGTGATGCTACATCATATCGCAGATATCAACGCCTCCTCACCACAAGAGATGCTCCCTCGACTCACTCTCAACTCCTTCATCTCCTAATGAAGAAGAGTCTAAACATGGCTGGAGATAGATCCTCAATACTAGCTCCGCCATGATGTACTGTTTTCCTTTTAGGAACCCTCTGGATGAAGCCCTCCTCTAAACATTGGTGCTCCAAATCCTTCACTTCAACATCAAGAATATGATTACGAAGCTTCAGACATGGTCTTCGCATGATAAGCCAAGGAGTTCTTAAAGTCTTCCACCGCTTCAAGGAGATTTCATTTGCTTCTTCTTCTAACATTATATGCTCCTTCTAAAAGACGATCAATGCTTTCTTCTCAGAGCTCTCTTCTCAAAGTGCCTTGAGTCTTTTCAGTCTATCCTCACCTCACCTCATCATAAAGCCCAACTCGAAGAGAGAGAAGTCATATTCACTAGCCGTCAGTGTTAGTCGATCCTCCAAAGTCACCCACTTCTTTGGCCTCAACACACATCTTTCTCTCATACTCGCCTTGCAGATATTTTACCTTCATAAATTCAGTATTTCACTCATCTAAAAAGACACCCAAATGAGCCATCAGCCCTAATGTTTGAGTTACCTATAAAGAAAAAAAAACCATCATAAATATTACACAAAAGAGAAGAAAAGAAGAAAGAAGGGAAGACAACGTACCAATTCATCTGCTCATTGATGCCCAGTGCATATGTGATTTAACACCTATTCAGGAATGTGCGGCTTCGAGAAATGAACTCCCCCATCATGAGTTGAAACAGCTAAACTCTTAGAAACCAAACATCATCTTCAGATATCTACGTAGTCACTTCAGATGTCTTTTTTCTTTAGGGAAGAAACATTGCCACCACCCGATTTCTTCTTTGAAAGAACCTATGAATATGAGGAGACCTTTCATCATTTTACTTGACCTCTTTAGTGGAAAAGAATGAGATCTCCCCTTGGATGGAAAGGCCAACCTTGAACATTCTATCTTCAACTATATATTGCTAATGTGACGTAACCATGTTGTAAGCTTTCTACATCAAGAATATTAAGAGTTGACAAGATCTCATTCTCTTCGCAATGGATCTGAAGGTCATTCAATCTTCCCATCTCGGAAGGCCCCACTCATTTTTCACAAAAAGAATTTAGACCAATTTTTAGAGGGATCATTTGAAAATTCTATCCAATTCTTTATAGTCCGATAAGAAACACGCCCCAGTATCATATATGAATCTACACATTCGCACAAGTATTTGATGTTCAAAGTAACACCACGCCTCTAAAGAAGATAGTCAAACCAACGATGATCACTAAAGCTAAATAAAATTGTGACAAAGCTACACCATATTTTAAAGATCTCAATCAACTCGAGCCAAAGGGAATCCGACAAGAATCATCTCGTAAAGAAAAGGTGGAGGTGAACGGGCTCGATCATACTTTTTAGCAACAATGGCCACCAACTCATTAGGGAAGTTTATTTTGTGGAACACCATTAAACTATCTGATGTGATAGTGGATGATATATCGCTGAATGCCACGTTATGGGTTTTCTTCCGCCACCACCGCGTGAAAATACATGATAAATAAAGATGAAGAAATGATAAAAAATCTAGAAATTTTGTGAAGTTACTTACCCCCCAATACTTCATGATCCTTTTGACTCTCTCGCCACTGATATGAGATAAAATTTTTCGCCACGATCACAAAAAGATATACATACATATGAGAAAAAAAGAGAGAGAGAGAGAGAGAAGATTCCTCTAATGATGCTCATAAATTACCGCCAAACTTTCGAGTCGCTTGAACGATGGTTCCTACTTCTCCCATCTTGGCATCAATCAAAGAACCATCCATTAAAGTTTCAAGAAATTCAAAGAAGTAGAACTATGGTCTGATCGCCTCCAAACCCCTGAAGGCAATGCCTTTTCGAGGGAAAACCATCATGAACCACGTCTTGATTGCCTCCAAACCCCTGGCCAAGCAATAAACTTTTCAAGGAAAACCGAGCCTCATATGAACGGTCTTGATCTTCCAAACCCTGTCATCGGGCTAACGCTTCTTCGAGGGAAAACCTGAAGCACCGCGTATGAACTACTTGATCGCCTCCGAACGACCCTCACCCATGAAGAAGAGAAATATTAGAGCAGTGAAGAAGTGTGCCTTCCCTCTTGGCCCTAGGGGGGTTTTTATAGACCCCTATAGGGGCAAAATCGTCAAAAGTCAAAATCGAAAAAAGCGCCGTTTTCTCTCGAACATAAATCAAAAGAAAATGAATGCATTGGCTCGATTATTTATTACTAAATCTATATGACCGATTATTTGATAATGAGTTTATAGGCCCGATAAAATGAATCTAAAATCCACATATCACATCAAATAAGTTACAAATTAAACAAATTTTAAAAGCCATAGATTATTTGATAATAAATCTATAAGTTATTGAATCCAAAAGTCACAGATTAAATCTAAAATGAATCCAAAAGTCACAAATTAAATCTAAAATGAATCCAAAAGTCATAGATTGCATCAAACAATAAGTTATTGATCAAACAACTTTCAAAAGTAATAGATTAATTAAACAAGATGCACATGTTACATCAAACAAAACCATATGATATATTCCATTAGATATCAAACATTCACATAACTTAAGAGAATTGGCTCAAGCTCAGAGTAAAATTGATCATTATATATAATAATTATGATGACGATTTTATACAATAGCTATCTGCAACTCAAAAAGAAGAGGGCACCAAGCATTACATTGAAAAAATTTTGATTCTCCAAAAGCAACCATAATCACAAATACATTATAATAAAATTTCAATATAATGACTACCAATAATACTTAAAGAGAATGCCAATTATAATTAAAATTTAGATTTTCATAGCAACTATCTATTTAATCATCATTGCCTTCATCATTAATTCCCCACTATTTGCTTCATGTTTTATGAATGCTTCTCTACCACATGAAAATTAAACTTATATATTATAAAAACAAATCAAATTGCAAATATTTAATAATTACATAACTAGGGTCACATTATAAAATATTCGCAATAGACATAATGACAGTATACCAACTTAGAATAAATTATAAAAGTTTCAAAGATTAAATTCATGATATTTCAAGGAAAGAAATTTTCTTTATCTTCTTGCCTTGCAAAATATAGCACATACAAATATAGGTATCTCAAATAAAATAAGCAATTAACCTTTATTTTTTTTCTTAATGAGCCTTAAATGATAATGTTCATGATCATAATCGAATCGATCATGGAGCCGTTCAAGCTTGTTCATTTAATGATAGAGTATTTATAAAAGTGTTCAAATTTATTGAATTAATTAATCGAACGATTGTGAACAATCGCTATTCGAGTTGAGTTGTGAGTGGTTTGTTGAACTCAGTTCATTTACGACTAAATAGCCTAATTAAAAAGCTTGAAGAAGAGTCCCAATGACAAGGCACTTCAAATTGTAATTGAATTTTTCCATGATCAATCTATGAACTCAAAAATATCCCTTCCATAAGGGAACAAGTAAAACATCTATAAAATTTCTTTAAATCTCCATAATTCTCCTTCAGTCCTTACAGGTTAGAAAACCAATTGCAGTAGAGTGAAAGTTTACGCCTTAGCCTTGTTATGAAATCCGACACACCACGAGTGTATTTAAAGAGTGAGCGAAAACTGCACTTTTACGTGGAAAATCTCGAAAGAGGAAAACTGACGGGGCCTAGTCCAGTAAAATGTTCCACTTTGTTTCATAGTACAAAATTTTCCACAACGGATTAAATTGTATATGAGAAGGCGATAATGAGAATCGAATCAGACAACACGACTATATAGTCACGTTCATGTATAGCTAGTAGTAGAATGATGGCAAAATGGGAACACGATGATGAAGACGTCATGATGATGGAAGACGGAGATTGATGATGGCGAGGATTAGCGGCGGCGGTTGATGGCGGCGGCTGGCGGTGGTGGTTGACAACCGTCAAGTTTATGATTATACGGAGGATTTTCAAACTTCTTTTGTCTTCTCTCTCTTATTTAGTCGGCTGTCGGTGGCGGTGATTGATAACCGACGGGGTGGTCGCAATGACAACGAACGATGATTGGCGGCGCGTGATCGGCGAGATGACCCTTGATGGTATGGCCGCAAAGATTATCATGGTAATTAGCGGCGAAACTAATAGTTAATGGTATTAATGGTAGCAAGCCAACAATACAAGTCAGCTGACCGCGTCGAATCAGGATGACCGAGCGATGGTGGACCAAATGGCGATAATTCGGCGGTGAGCGATAGTAGTCGGCGGTGACCAAACGATAGTTAGCGCCAAAATGGTAGCCGGCAAATAGCGGAAGCGTCAGGTCGAAGATGAGCGGGATGCCGGCAACGATGATGGTGACCGCAAATGTGGCAAATTGCCGCATGGCGTAAATAACAATGATGAGGATTTTGACCTATCCGAGGTTATTTTGGAGTGTTTGCTGATGGCGTTAACACCGAGAGGTCAAATCAAATCAGCCGGATTTTGACCATCCGAGGTTGTTTGTCAGTGTTACGATGCTGATAGAAAGAGATGATAGTCAATTCAAGATTTTTTATTTGGAGTTTGTCAAAGTGTTTGTTACCCGATGACGTTAACCTGTTTGGAAAAGGTTGAATAGAATCCGTTGAGAATTTTTTACCCATCCGATGTTGTTTGTCAGGGTGTTACCCAATGACGTTAACCTGTATGGAATAGGTTGAATTGAATCCAGAAAATTTTGACCATAGGTTATTTAAGTGTTACAGATGATATTGCTGGAAGAGGTTGAATTAAATCAAGGATTTTTGACCATCCGGTTGTTTGTGAGTGTTATCCGATGGCGTTAACTTGTATGGAAGATGTGGGAAGTCCACCGGACCTTTTGACCTATCTAAGTTGTTTGTCGAGTGTTTGTTGACAAACTTAACGGTATGAAAGAGGTTGAATGAATTTGAGAATCTTTTATTATGGTTGTTTGTCAGTGTTGCGATGGCTAACTATGGAAGAGGTTAATTGAATCTGGCGAGATTTTTTACCCATCCGAGGTTGTTTGTCAGGGTGTTACTCGATGACGTTAACCTGTGTGGAAATGGTTGAATTGAATCCGTTGAAGATCTTTGACCCATCTGAGGTTGTTTGTCAGAGTGTTAGATGGCGTTAACATTATGAAAGAGGTTGAATCCGGATTTTGACCCATCCGTTGTTTGTTAGGGTGTTACTGATGGCGTTAACTCATTGAAAGGTCGAATTAAAATATCCGTTTGTGGTTATAGCCAAAGTTGCTCCTTAACCTTGGCCTTTTCATTGGTATTGGACTTGCTTCTAAAATAATCAATTAGATATCATATTGATTTAGATAATCTTTTGAGATTAAGAGTTGCCCCCTAGTTTTCGATAAAATCTGAAAGAACGAAGTTTGATGAATCTTCATTCTTCGCTTGTGCTCCTTAAAATCTTGAAATGATCCACCTCGATGGTGGTTTTATTCTTGTTGAGAAACTTGGTCGTCATACAAGATAAAATAATGGGAATCAGTTTCCCACAGACAGCGTCAAACTGTTGCGTGCTAGAAAACTAATCACGGTAGAGTGAAAGTTTACGCCTTAGCCTTGTTGTGAAATCCAGTACACACAGAGGTATTTAAAGAGTGAACAATAATAATAGTATTTTTTAAAATTCAAAAATTGCCCAAAAAACTCTTACATCAATGCACTTAAAATTGCTAATAGTTAGATAATGAAATGCACATAGAGAGGTAACATAAATGAGATTTACAAATTTATTATAAAATAAGTTATTTGAAATTTTTATAAGAATATATTTGAGTTTTATACAAATTTAAAGAAAATCTAAACCACATGCTAAACAATTATTGATTTAACTCCAAATAAAAAAATAACTATGAAATACATGAATTTTATACATATTTGAAGAAAATCTAAGCTGTAAATCGAAGATGTTTTCAAAAACTTCAAATCCATATTCCATTTGATTGAACAAATGAAATCACAAATAAACAATCCTAGAAACTACAAGAAGTGATTTAGTTTCAATTCTCGAAAAATCAAACAAAATGACATATTTTCATGGAGATTGGGTGTGCCCTAGGTGTCCTTCTATATCAGAAAGCGAGTTGAATTCAAAGAAAAAAAAATAGAGTTTGGGGTTGATTCAAAATAATAACAATTCTGGTGAATTTTTCAATGGATTTCCTCCAAAATTTTCCAATGGAAATTCAAAATCTATCGAGTTTAAGTTGGGGTTGGCTCGTAATTTTCAAGAATTAGATTAAAATTCCACGGGTAATAGCTATTTTTCCTAGTGATAAACATCATAGATATGTAGTTGAGGGAAATCACATGTTGGTCATTGACAAATATTATATGATGATAGATTGAGAACCTCAAACAATAAAAAATATCCAATTATATACTTAATCATTTCCCTTATATTAGGAGATGAATGACTAGAAAGAATGGAGTTAGATATCACATATTAGTAGGTGTTAGAAAATAATTGGCTAAAATGTGAAACATTGGATGATGTTGATGGAGCTTGACCATTCTTCTAGTATGCGAGGAGATGGAAAGCCTAAAAAGTGTGCACTAAACATTATCTTGTGTTAGATGGTGGTGAACTAGGAATGTTAAATGTTAAAAACAATTGGTGGAATGTTGGATTATTCTTTTTTATAATATAAGAGATTGATAACTAGAAAGGTGATAAGTAGGTACTAGTGGTTGATAAATTTTGAACATTAGTAAGTATTAAATGACAACCAACTATAAATATTAAACATCAGATGACATGGTGAACTGCTTAGGTGCCATTTAAGATTACTTTTATTTTTTATGTATTTTATTTTTATTTGTTTTGTTTCAAAATAAATTATATTTAGTGATAATTATTATTTTGAAAAACACACAAAACATCTAAGAGATATTTTGTGTATTTTTAAAAATAATGTTATTAAAAAAAACAAAAATTAAAAGCACACAAAAATATATTTTTAAAAACAACAAATAAATAAATAAATAAAACATAAAATAAAATTGATCCCAAATGACTCTTTAGTTATTCTTCTTATATAATAGGAGGTTGATAGTTATGATGGTGGCATCAAATGTTGATTACTAATAAATATCAAATATCGACATATATTAAATGAGGGTATTCATTTTAAAATAATTAACAAATATTTTATAGATTATATGAATATTATAGGTTAGAATATTAATCAATATATCATAATGTCATTAAAGGCTAATCATAAGCATGAAGCAAATAATATTAAAAATGATGAGTAGAGGTGTAAGTGAGCTGAGTTGACTCACAAGTCAACTCTCGAACTCAACTCATTTACATGCTCTAGAGTCGAGTTTATCAAGCCCTGAGCTGGAGCTTATGTTTGAGCTCATTTACTAAACGAGCTTGAGTTTGAGCAAGACTAAACTCAACTTGTCGGCTCATGAGTTGACTTGATTATGACATATACGCAAACACACAACTAAAATAAAATTATTATAAAAGTGCTATTAAATTTTCAAAATAAACTGCTATTGAAAAAATTGAAAGGTTGCCTTATGTAATAAAGTTTTTCTTTTTTTTGGGAAAAGTAAAAAACTAATTATTTGACAAATTTTTTTAATAAAGTTATAATTATTTTCAAAATTATTAAATGTGAATAAAATTAATATTTTTCTCTCAATATTAAATTATTCCCTCCAATTTTTTGCTTCTCTCTTGTCTTAGTCATCTTCGTTCATCTTCTCCGGTGAGCTCCTGACTCCCCCCACAGATCATTGGCATTGTCTTCTTTATTGAGCCCACGGTGACTTTGTTGATCTAGCTAATGAGCTTCGTTGTTATTGCCTGAGCTAAGCTTGAGCTTGACTTTTGAGCTCGACCCGAGCTGAAGTTCGAGCCAGTGAATAGAAATGCAAGCCAAGCTTGAGTTAGGCATGACTTGAGACTTTACTTGTTTATGGCCCTAATGCTGAGTAAGAAAAGATTATAATCAATCAGACGGATTTGGTCATTCTTCTTCTTAACTGAACAATGTTGGCTATCAATCTCTCCCTGATAAAAGCCTACTTCGATCAGCTTCTTAATTTCTATAATTACCTATTCTTCAATCTTCAATCTCATTTGCCTAGGAGCTTGCTTAACAGGCATTGCATCCGCTTAGCCAGTTTATGAATTGCTACATCAAGAGATAAACCTAGAATTTTAGAATATGTCCAAGCAAAGAAATCTCTGAATTCACAAAGTATCATTTTTAGCTCTTCAACTTTCTCATCATGTAGAAGGGCACTAACGAAAGTGAGTTGGGGATCATCTTCAGCTCCTAGGTTGATTTCCTTGAGTTCATCCATAGTAGCTATTTGTCCACCATCTTTGAGTTCTTTAGGTGCAAGCTTGACTTCTACTTCTTCATCATTTGTGAGAAGAATTTCATGGAGATCATCTTCTTTGTCACCATTAGTTTGATCTCGACTTTATTATATTATAACGACTTTATTTTGATGAGATTTGTGGATGAACCCAAGACCTTTAGTGATAAACTTATCACTTCTTGATGCTTGAGGACTTCTTTGGCTCCACATCTGTTAAATATTTGAGTTCTATCTTTAGTAGTTAATATGAATTCTAAGCTTGTGCATCATTCTTTATAATTTATGTGGATAATATATTGGTATTCTTGTTGGCACTATCTCATCAAAATTTTTATGTTGAGCGGTGATCAAAATTGTAAGGTTGAGACTCTTCATATTTATAAAATAGAGTTCTATTGTCCTCTTACTCTCACCACATAGAAGGTTATCAACTCTTCAATGTTATGGACCTCTAGTGGAGTAATTTCTTTGAACTATTGAGGGTGAGTATAATTTTGAGTGAGTCATCTAACTCGTCAAGTGAGCTATCCTTCTTGATCGACCATATGAACTTTATTTCCATAATTAATCACTTATTTCATACTTTGCCTTTCTTGAAAGTTTATAAGTTCCCTTAATTTTGACAGGAGTATCTTCTTCTTCTTGTCTGTCGCTTCCCAAATGAGGAGCTGATTTTCTTGATTTATATGTAAAGTCAAGTGATTTAGGAAGAAGATTGCCTTCTTTCTTCCTCTTTTCTTCTTTCATGAAATTACTTTTAGTTCCTGAAGTGGATACTACCGCTTCAAGAGGCTCTATTGGCTTAGGCTCTTTGAGGATGGAGTACTTTGCATCTTTATAAATCTTTGCTTCATTGACAGAGAATGGTTGTATATTGCTAGAAATTTTAAACTCTTCTTCATCTTTTAGGCACTCCATACACTGATGCATTGTTGATGGGACCATGTCATACTCATGCAGCCATGATTGATCCAAGAGAGCTTTAAATGATGTATCAGCATCGATTACATGAAATTTGACTTCTGTATATAAATCCTGAAACTTGAGGTGAATAAAAGAATCCGAGTTTTCACGCCTTTCTCATGAAAATTATGAACCATTAACTTATCTCTCCCAAGATGTTGGATATCAAGTGATAATCCTCTTAATACCTTTAGACTCATAAGAGATGGAAGAACCTGGATCAATCAATATTTGACTAATCGAGATGCCATCACTCTCTGCAATAATATATATAGGACGGTTGTGATCTGTTGTTCCTAATATAAGATCTTCTTCAAAAAATATGATTACTAGGAGATCTTGAGTTTGCAATGATTCAGTCATGTATTGTTTAGCAAAGTAATCTTCATTACTCTTTGGATCCATGAGAGCATGTAACAAAGTTTTTGGAAGTCTTTTGACATTAAGAGAGCCTACACACTCAATTTGCAGGATCTTTCTCGGATGTGATAGAATATTATAATATATCTTTTTTATTTAGGCTTTAGTTTAGGATTTTTTGGAATGATATCTTCATTGACTTTGATTTGTTTACCTTTATCTTTATTTGCATTTCTCTTTTTTGATGAAGGTGGTAAGACTTTATCACTTCTCAATGAACTTGAATAACTTTATCTTGCTCGATTCTTTGAAGAGACATTTTTTAAATTCCCTTACGGAGGATGGGCCAAAAGGACTAGACTCATTTTTTTAACTTCATACATTTTATACGTGATGATATCAATGAGTACGACTCTTCTCCATCAGGAAAACATAGATCTTCATCCAAACTGCTATTATCTTGTTGAGTCATTAAACAAAATTCAGATGTTAACTCCGAGGCTCTTCTTTCTTTAAGAATTTTGATGGGTTGGTCAATTGTGCTAACTACCCTTATCATTTTGGAGTAACTTATGTTAACATCTAATATCACATAGATGATTCGACATATCTCTATTGGACAAGATTCACCATTATCTTCTTCATTCGATTCAACAATAAAGTTTAGGCATAAAGTCAGCTCGGTTGTCTTATGGTGATGCTCCTCTAAATTGTTAATAATCATTTGAGTTATAGTTCTCTTCTCAATCTTCTTTTCTTAGCTTCTTTGATTTATGAGGCTACGTTTAGTAGATTGTTTCTCATCTTTGTGATGAAGTAGCCTTATCAAAATGTTGCTGAGAAGCCCAAGTACTTGGTTTAGGCATCTCTCTTAAGTCCAATATAGGTTCAAGTGGTGATTTCCACTTAACACTAGGAAGTCTTTTAGCTTTTAGTATTTTCATGGTCTTTTTGGATACTACAGTTTCATTCTTGATCAGAACTAATTTCTCCTTCTTTTGTCTTTAATGGATGTTACGGATGAAGACGTAATCATCCTTGTAGACTCCCGGGTTGACTAGAATCTCTCATAGTGTAAATTCACCTCGATACTTCATTTATAACTAATCTTTGAAGACATAATAATCTTTAATGGGATGGCTGATCATCCGATGATATGGACAATAATTTGGATTACTGACTTGATCAGCTTCTTCAGGCCTTTTAATTTCTGGTAATTGTAGACCAGCTTTGACTGCTTGCCAAAATAATTTAGCCACACTGTCCCTTCTAAAGGAATAATCTTTGTTCATCTTTTTCTTAAGAGATGGCCGCATTTGCTCATCATCTCTTATTACTTATTTTGGACTCCCACCATTTGAAAAGCTTGAGATTTATCATTGCCTCCCAATACTAATTTTGGCTGTGGATTAGAATAGACAAGCTTCATTCCCTTATCATTATTGTACATTAGCTATTTTCCTTTATCTACATTATATATCACTCGCTTTCATCATTTGAGCTATAGGAAGCGGCATGAGTTTCAGCTCTTCTTAAATCTGAAGGTTTATTTCTCTTTGTTTTATCTGCATAGATTTTAGACTTAGAGGCCTTTTCAAATTTAGCCACCCTATCGAGCAAGTCTTGGAATATTGCAATTGATGCCATGCAAAGAAATGGTGTCATTTTATCATCTATATTGCCCATTAATAATTGGATCACATGTTCTTCTTCCAATTGTTACTCACATTTCATACTTAGGTTACAATGACTTATGAATTTTATCATTGACTCATCTTTTCTCTTTTCGGAAGGCAAGGTTGGCGATTATAATTTTCGGTTTGCGGTGAACCTCTTCATGAATATAATCTCTAATTCGAAAGTTTTAACCGAATCATTCGTAATTCTACATTCAGCGGTAGGGAAAGCTCGGACGATAGAAAAAGTAGTGCATCTTCCCCTCATGTGTTATCACAAGTAGCTTTAAATTAGGCTAGATATTACTTTGGATTACCAAGCCCACTAAAAGTATTAAATTTTGGCACTGAGTAACCTTTCAGGTATGACACTTGATCATATTCAGCTGGGTAAGGGTGACATTTACTCATCAACTTTTAGCACCTTTAAGGCTATGGCCTTTATCTTTTCATTGATTATTATTTCTAGTTGGTATTATATACTCCAAGTGCTAGCCATATTTTGAATTATCAAGAGGGTTACTTCATTCCTCGCTTCTTGTAGGAGCGATTAGTGGTATAAGTTGTATTATTAGCTGTTGATTAGCGACAAGATAGGTGATGCATTTAAAGTGATATTCTTCTATGACATCTCCATCATGATGTTCATTTGTACCATCATGTCACTCATCTTGGTAACAAGTCACAATCTCTTTTATCTTTGGCCTCCATTTGGATGCATTTCTCTTTTCTCTAGTTAGCACCACAATCAATATCTTTCTTCTTCATCTATTCCTTATTGTTGTTTTTCTCCTTGCTCATCTTCAGGGGAAGAACTTGATTGTCCTTCTCCTTGTGAATTTGCAGGGGCAACTGTTGATAGGGCTAAACGATGACACTGATTATAAAAGCGTGGACCAAGCTGATCATTTCCTGATTCAACTATATAATAGCTTTGACACCCATGATCTCTTTCTCATTTTGATCCTCTTCTTCTTCATCTTCAGCAGAGAATGAAGATCCATCTTTTATTTGCTTCTATGAAGACTCTTCTTCATAAATGTCGAATTCAGGTTCAGATTCCCTGGATTCATGTTGCTGCTGATGGTGCTGAGCGAAGAGTTCATTTATATCTTTGACCATATAGACAACTTCCACTTATATAGTGTCCTCTTCATTGCCTTCTTCTTGCACATGAATTTCTTATTGACGTTTCCAGTGGATCTCTGATTCAATGTGTGGAATAAACACTTCTTCTATTAAAGGACTGCGATCAAAGTCAACCTCCTCTTGTTGGGGTGAATCTGATCGATGATGGGATCCCATAGAGGATTCTCCAAGGTGTCGACCATCAGGTCTTTCATTAGTGATATCCTTTCTTTTGGGTATCCACTTACGAGTTATTTTAAGGTGAATTTATGAATATATATGGATCACATACCTCTTCTTCAAGATCTCATTACGGGCATTGGCCTCCATATTTGATTATCTTTTCGGAACCTTTGGTAGTGGATTCTTGGACACGTGTTACACTCGATGCTCACCATGCAAGCATAGGCTCGATGATTAGTTACCAGGAGAGATGTCAACCTCTTTGGTGGAGCTTCAGTATTCTCAATCACCACAGGCCTCTGAAATCTTCTTTTCATTAAGCCTTTGTCCTTGGCTACTTTGAGAACTTTATGTATTCTGATTGACAGTGTTTTAGGCTGTCTCCTCTGTGGTGGTGGAGCTTGACGTGGTTGAGTCCAAAAAGATTATTTTATCTCACCAGTAGAGCTATTCCTTTTTATCCACTTTAGATTATCAAAGTTATTATGAGTAGGAATACTCACTTATGGCGGCAGTATTGCTTCTTCACTAGGTTGCTCAAATGGGAACTGCTGAGCCCTCAGCTCAGCATTTCTTCTTTTTCTCTGCCTTCTAGTTATTTGCTTCATGATGAGGAAGTTTCATGATCATGCTTTCCTGGTATGAAAGGTTTAATCGACGAAGCAATTGTATGATGAGGTATTAAAGACCTAGTTTGCCCACTAACAGTTCTTTTCATCACGGGGGCTTTAGATTGACCTAACCTTTTAAAAATTAAAGTTCTAGGAGAACTCCTTTAACATTGGGCTGCGATTGATGAATGTGGCTAGTAGGAGCTTCAGTAACTTGAGGCCTTCCGGATGGCCTCTGAAATGTACCTGGGTACTTTGAGGAGTTCGATACGATAGCAAATTCAAGCTACCAAATTAAATGGTAGCCCCAACATCTCTGTTGATGGCGGTGGCTAGGAAGATGTTTGCACCATGCTAGGCAGGCGAAAGGAGTGCTTTGTAGATCCATTCTACTAAGTGAAAGATGGGGATTAGTAATTAATAAATGTCATTTCACCCCATACTTTCAAGATGAAGAGGTACTACATCACAAATAGTGTAATAAAGATATACTACAAAATGATTCATTACATAGAGCTTCATATTGAATTTATTGCACACTTAAATCACCATTTTATTTTGAATTTTCAAAATGTATTATTCTTATAGTACATATATATGACTAAAGATGGAAGAGAATCTTGTCCCAAAAGTCGAATTTGTGGGCTCAAAATTACCATAACCTCGATGAAAATAATGTTTAAGTATCGGTGTAATTTTTATAAGGCAGATGAAATAGTAGATAAGACACTACCCAGAGATTTCTCCCTCATTTGGTGAGGACTTTTCTGGTTCGGGTTTCCTATATGAAGCCACATAGTTAATTACCTCTCCCAATAAGCGAGAACTTTCGATTAAGGGAATTTAGTGCTTAATGTGTAGCATATAGTAGCAGCATATGGAGTTTGAAATTTAATAAAATTCATCATTTTAACTTAAAGCAGATGGTTGGGGGAATGATGACGTGCCCGATCTAGATCCCATGGTTTATCATCCAGGTAGTTGCGGTCCCTAGTCTACTTAGTTAGAGGTAGTCGATGACTTTGAAGAATCTTTATCAAGAACACATGAGTTATGTCGCCCAAGAAATCTTTGTAGACATGGGGTGGTGTTTATCTAAGGAGATAGGCTTAAATCTACCTTAGTTGTGAGATAGATTTTTTTGCCCTCAAGTATACCCTATGATTGAAAACTAAAATGAGCCATTTGGGAGCATACATGCTACGATCATTGTAATATAATGGAGCTTGATTGGCCAAACCCATCGGAGGACTTTGATTGTAAATGTTTATCATGGAGCTTGGCCAAACCACGCCGGTGAGGACACGCGTCCTTACATGAGATTGGTTGAGAGTGAACATAGTATAATACTTGATTTGGCATTGGCTCCTTTGTGAGCTAGAGTTTTCTTAATTTGTCACCCCTGACAAACAATTATAGAAGGTAGATTGATTGAGTTTTGCTTTAAGCTTTTTAATGATTGAATTTCATTTAAAGCTTTAGATTACCACTCAATTTGACTTAATTTGATTTGAAATTAGAATCACATTTTGATGGAAGTATCCCCCTTTGAAATCAACACCCATGGGTAGTTAATTGATTGAATCAAATATATTGAGAACTTTAGATCCACGTAACTCTATTTAGCTCTAACGAGGATTAAATCTACTGTCACATGATAGAATTAACTTCTCAGATATTTTACTGAGTTGAAATTCTTAAAATATATTTTTTAAGTGTCGGGGCCCATGCAAGTATTTATAGCTTACATAACTTCACCTAATTAATGAAATCATTAATTTTAAAATCTATATTGAATGAAATTCTTTAATCTTTGATTGAAGGAAGCCCATGGTTTTGTAGAATTTGAGTTAGTATCTGTACTTTAGTTCAGATCACGGTGGCGTGAAAGGCGTTATAAATTGATCTAACATCTTATTAGATTTTTCAAATTAATATTTAATTGATTCTAATTTAGCTATGCCTTTTTTGAATATTAAAATTTGTACTTTAAATCTCTATGTCCGCACATGTATATATTTATAGCTTAAATAATTTCACCTAATTAGTGATTTAATTGATTTTGAAAATCATAATTAGAATGAAATTTATTAAACTTAATTGAAGGAAGCCCATGATTTTGTAGAATTTGAGTGATCTCTTATACTACTTGTACAAAGAATTACAAACCTGGTGGCGTCCATTTGAAAGTTTGTATAATTTTGAATAATAATATATTCATTCTAGATATGTGTAATGAATTCAGTTTTATTCTAGCACTTGCATGTATTTTGGAATTTTTGACCTAAAGGAGTGACCGTTATAAGATATGTAGTATACTTCTATTATATTCATACAAGTTTATATATACGATGTTTAAAATAAAGCTTCCTTTCTAATTTTATCATTTAAGGACTCTTCACACTTTGCAATAAGAGTTCTTAGACTCTTAGATTCATTCTTAACTTTATATCAAATTCCTATTTATTTAAAAATTAGACTTCAAATTTATTGCAAATTTATTATGAGTTTAGTATTAACTTCCTTAAATTTCACTTTGATTTGATAACAAACATGGAACAAGATTGTTGTGATATATTTTACATATGTTGTTAATTATAAGTGGGTCTCACAAATATAGCATTCCTTTCTTATAAATAGAGCTAAAGGGGATCTTACCCTTCATATCATTTGCTTGAAAAATACTTCATAGCCTTTAAAGATTTTGAAGAAAGGAAGGAATTTTGCGTTTAAAGTAAGTAATTTACTTCATTATTATATTCTCTTTTTTTAGTTTTCTTATTCTCCATTTACTTTTTTTTTTCTTTAATTTAGTTACTTCCTTCATATTTATTACACATTATTTATTTGATTTAAGTTTAAATGATTTCCATTTAAATTTGCTTAAGTCTCAAACTTAAGCCAAAATCAATAATTTGTAGTCTCTCCCGATCAATGCGTAAGTGTTTTTCTTTTCATTCGTAGCAGTATCTTGATTGTCTTACTTTCGCCTTATCATTCTTGAAGCACAAAGTAGAAATATAATATATATATATATATATATATATATATATATATATTTAAATTTTTTTTATAAAATATATATATATATATATATTTATTTAATTTAATTTTTTTTGAGTCAAATTTTTTGTTAAAAGGCATTCAATATCTAATATTTTGGCTTGCGCCTCTTTATATGTGAGTGATGTGAATCTTGTCTTTTTTGCGCATCTTGGGACATTAGCGTCTTCTAAAAGATGCAAACATATATATCCAATTTCTTTCACACATTCATGATCAGCAACACCGGTTGCCTTCTATAAATTTCACCGACTAATTTCAAAATTGATGCAAATGGCTTAATAGCAGGAGCTAGCAAGTCAGAACCATCCATATGTTCTTCTAATATTGGCTGAATAAATGGATCAAGAGCGCTCATTGCTTTCTCTTTCATTTCTTTCACCTTGGCTTGGAATTCGAATCACATCATCCCCCTTTCCAAGTGAGTTGTACACAAGGACAACCAGCTTTTTCCATGAGAGATCTTTCTGAGGGAGGACAGTAGCTTAAATTCAGAAGCGGACATTGTTCAAACTTCGTTGCTGGGTTATAACAACCATAACTTAAGAGTGACTCTGTCAAGCAGCCAATTCATAGCCCAACAACCTTTTCAGATTCTGCATAGCCTATAGATAGCCGTTTGGCATAATCATTTGCAACATGTTCTTGTTCAGTTCCACTGACCGCATCATGATGTTGAGCAGTGGCTAAAGCATCAGCCAAACTATCAGTAGTTGGCCCTAAGCTATTTTTCCTTTAAGAAATTGCCTTGCTGTTTGATAGTAAGCACTCGTCATTCTAAGGGGTTTGGCAGCGAATTTACTAAGAAGTTGGCTAAATATCATCGAGGATTTAGTAAATCTCTTGGTCTGTAAATCAGTAAATCGATCGCAGATAATTTGATTTAAATCTGGATTGGTTGATCGAGCAAAGCTGACGGTATGGCGGGAATTGCTTGCACTCCTTGTCTCAACTCCTTCGAACTCCTATTTCTTTGCTAGCAACAGAGGTTTCCGTTCGCTCTTCCCTCCCAAAGCTTAGCCCTAGCCAGTGTCAGCGCTCTCTTGGTGGATTGCTGCAGGTAAGTTCATTCTTCTTATCTCGCTGCACCGTGTATCACTTCCATTTTTTTTTTTTTTTTTTTTTTGGGAAAAGGTTTGGTTCCTTGTTTTTCTTTTCTACTTGTGCAACATGTAAATCCTAGTCTGGTTGAACATTTGAACACTCCTCTATCTTGTCCCATTATTCACCTAATAAATAGTATCAAGCTTCACACTGCCTCTCAATTCTCCCTATTCCTTTCTCGTCCGAATCTGCTGCAGCTACCATCCCCCAACTGTCGCTCCTAACTCCATCAACCTTACAGGACTGTTTACTCCATGCCACGATCGATCCTCACTTCCTTCAGCCTACATATATGTGTTGTTTCGAGAGAATGATGATTTGGAATCATGTTTTTTGTGTTATTGCAGTTCGTATCCATTAATTGTGGGAATGAAATTCTTCTATCTTGAGATGCTTTGCTAAGTTTCAGTAATCATAATCAAAAGATGTGTTAAAGGCCTCATTTAAATATTTTGGTGATTTTTTTGCCTAATTTATGATTTTTATGGGTGTGATCAGATGAATAAAATTGTATAATTTGTATTAGTGCAATATCATGTTTGCCTGAAGGATAACTTGTGCTTGATCTAAAGCCCATTAAAAGTGTTTTTAAAATATGAGAATACAGGCAGATTGAACTGGAGGTGTGCATGCCCATGGTACGCCATCAACATTTTCAACAAAGTTTGTTAGATTTGTACTGTTTAATAATATTAGCAAACTCTTTAAATTAAGCTGAGAGCAAGCTTGTTTGCTATCAAATGATTGCTCTCTGAAGTACAAAAATATATGAAACTTAAAGGGTCTCTTCATTGGTTTAAGATATGTCTAACCTTCAACTCCTTATTTTAGATTCATGTATAGATGAATGTGCAATTACACATCTGTGTAACTGATGTCAAGTCCCATATGAGATTTTCTGAAATTCAGAGAGAAAATCAGATGCATCAAATTCTTTGGTATTGAATGGGTTCTCAGGGTACTAGTATCCAATAACCAATTCTCATATGGCTCTCTATTTCCATATGCTGCTTACCTCATTTGCTTTGTCTAACATTTCTTCTTCAATACTCATTTATACTTTTACTATTTTAGACGACATTTGATAACTTAAACATCTTAATCTTTATTTAGTGATTCTGGCATTAATAACTTTATTATATGATATTAGAAGAAACTGCATTTTTTTTCTCTTCATTCGGGCCCTTAAATTTTTTGGTCCGCTGGTTTTCCGTATTCACCCATTTGGTCTAAAAAATAACAAATCATCTCAGGTATCATTTAGAATCAAATTCTCCCTACTCTACCTTCTCAAGTATCATTTGATAGAGTTGTTGTGCCTATTGATTTTTTTAGAGTCATGTCTAAGAATATAATTTGTATGTTTCTTGAGGGTCTGTCAATAGCTACAACTTTATTTTTACTCTCTGATGTTACATTTGTGTTCTCCAATACTACCTGTGATAGCTTTGGCTTATAGGTTGGTGATGATTCAAGCTCGATTCAGTCTCAAGATTTCTTTGAAAGTTTACTTGGTAGTATGTTTCTTTAAAATTAGTTTTATACAATAGTAGAGATATGACAATAGTAGTATATTTTTTTAAAATCATTCTGCATGTTCTCAATATATTATTTCCTAAATACATTTTTTGACTTTAAAATATATTCATAATGTCCAGAATAACATTTAGAAAAGCTCGAGACAATTCATTGATTTGAAGAAATTTATAAAATGTACTCAAAAAATGAACTATACGATGTCGGTGAAATTATCAATATTAGTGATCAGATCCCAATTTAATCAACATCAAGTCCATCCGTCAAAATAACCAAAAAGATATTTGTTATTCGTGGACAATTTAATTTCAATAACATTATTCTACTAATATAGCGTTGTTTTTTATTCATAAAATTTCAATTCTATTTGTAGATATGAAAGGATTGTTAAAGGAAAAATCCAAATACCACACTTTTACAAGTTCTCACATTAATGCAGAAAATGATTTACCAACTCATGAGAATACGAAGCACTTGTAGTCCTAAATGGTAACATCATAACGCGTGGTCTTGGACATACTCGAGAATAGTTTGTGCTATCGCTTTTTATTATCCGATGAATTCATCAACCTACCGCCAGAGGTGATTGTCATTCATTTGTATAGGTAATCTCCAATTTTATTCATTTTCATAATGTTAATAATCAGAATACGTATCATTTGTTTTCACGTAAAGAGCTCTCGTAAAAATATTCACCTCACAAAATGTCATTGTTGTTGTTTCATGATCATCAATTTGTTTATTAAGCTTTTGGGTTGGAAGGATCATGAATGAGAGTTTTCGTTGGTCGGTTGAGGAAGGAGGGTTTCGTGTTCCAGGAAGTATTACTTAGTTGATTAGTTGCATGCTGAACAAATTTGTTAGCTTTAGAGGTTTTAGTTAGCATAATGATTATCGAGGAGTACAACTAGATATAGCAGAGTTGTTTAACCATATGCTACAATGTAGTGGAGAGAACTTTGGGATTTGGAAAGAAAGATTTCAAGTCTTGACTCATAAATTTCTCCTGACCGTATGATGACATTGTAATTGCGTGTGCGGTCCTACACAACTTTATTGGTCGTTATCATGGAGATGATTATTACTTTAATATGTCTCAAATAGAAATGCAACATGATAGAGAATTGCACGATGTGATTGTAGATGATGATCCTGATGTAGTTTGAGGCATATAATAGCTAATATAATGTGGAAAACACGAGTAAGAAAGTAACTTTATACATTAAGAAAATATAATATTTGATTATATAATTCTAATACAATTTTTTCATATATACGGAATTGAGGCGGTGTCATGACGGCGTTATCGAAAGTTGAAAAAATTGATTATTATCGAAAAATTTATTAGATCTAAATAATGAACGTTTATATTTTATAATGACATGATATCTTTGTTAAATGATGAATTTTAATTTTAATATTATTTTTTTATTGATTTATTTTCATATTCAAAATCTTATTATTTAATTATACTTAAATCAAATAATTCATCTCTTTCAATTTAATGATTTAATAAATCATGAACTTTTCAAGATTTAACACAAATTTATTAAATTCAGATATATTAGATTACTAAATTCTTTAAAATAAATCCAATCTATTGCCAAATACCCCTTAACATATCCTTTGATGCCAGGCCTACTGCTGAAGTATCCTGTCCAATACCCATTTGGTCCATCTGCATATGGGAAAAAGTCGTCTGCCTTGAGAGTCCAAAATTCATTTGATTCATATTTAGCATCAGTGTATATGGAAGGTTTCGAATACAAAGCATTAACTCGCCCATCCTGGTTAACATAATGACTAAACTTGTCCCGTTGTCTGAACCATGATTTTGCATATTGATACTTAAAATCAATTCCACGATGAACATGATATAATTTGTGCGTGTAATATTTGCCTGTGAAATAGCTCAAAATAAAATCCTCTGGGAGGAGGTTTATAGTTTTCAGGAAAATGCCAGTAAAAACATCAGCTGATGAACCAAGAGTCTTGGATCCCCTCCAAACAACCTCAAGACTTTTCAGGTTCTTTCATTCATCCCTATCTTGGTAATCAATTCGAGGAAAATACAATCCTACCTTTTTGGTTTTGAGGGAGATATGGAAGAAAGGGGAGAGCAAGCTTGCGGTTTTCTGGAGAAAGGAGGAAGAAGCCCACGGTTTCGATTTTTTGGATGAGGGAAGGAGGGAATCGAGAGAGAGAGAGAGAGAGACGTGTGTCAAAAGCCCTTTTTGGTTTGAAGAAGAGGAGCCCTTTTGTGACTTGCGGTTGAGAAGCAGAAGAAGGAACGGTTAGAGGAGGGGTAACGGTTCGTCGGTGCGTGAAGGAGGGAAGCCGTTCGGTCGAAGAGGAGAGCTCCCGTGCGGTTGCGTGAAGGCTTCGTGCGGAAGAGGGAGGCCGAGCGGGTCGGGTCACGCGTGGATTAGGGCCGGTCAGGTTGAGCCGAGTGAGATGAGAGGATTCAGGTCAGGTTAGTATTTTTAAATATATTTTTTCATCGCTTAATCAGGTGAATATTACGCCGACACGATCATATAATTAATATATATATATATATATATATATATATATATATATATATATATATATATATATATATATATATATGATATACTCTCAATTCAAATTCACAATCGCGTGTTGGCGATATGATTTTATCGAACGTCTCAAACTTAAAATATCTTAGAATCTTCTCAATTAAATCCCAAAGCTCTATGTAAGTGTTTATAGCTCGGCATTCGGTGAGGGATCTAATGAGCTAAGATCTCATAATTGACTTCATTTCGTCAAATCAAAATACATCAAATGATCAAGGAGTCAACGAGCCGTCGATCGAGATGCAGGCTACGTGAATTCTTATACCATATCTATAAATGTTTCCTACATGGGGGCTAATTGCTAAGCAGAGTGAAGTGAAAGCAGTGAAGAAGAAGAAGGAAGCAAGTGAAGAAGAAAGACACAGGAAGAGAAGAAGAGTTAAGAGTTGAAGAAGAAGGAAGAGAAGAGGAAGAGTCGATCGAGGAAGAAGAGGAAAAGTGAAGTGAGGAGGAAGAGAAACAAAGCTTGAAGATCCCAAAGATCCTTTCGCCGCCATCATCGTTAATTATCTGCGTTCCGGCTACTCAGCCATGACAGAATTATTTAACGATCGTTGTTATCTATTGTCCCTCTCAAATAGAATTCGTAATCCGTTATCGGAGGATTTTTGTACTCGAAAGGATAGTGGAACCTTTTCTGGCATGGTTTTCTTTTGAGGTTTTCCGTTAAAATTACGGAGTGTCTGTTATTCTATTACTGTGTGTCTTTGGGTAATCAACAAGGCATAAATTTTACTACGATTTTTTGCGACAATATATATATATATATATATATATATATATATATATATATATATATATATATATATATATATATATATATTGATTATATATATTGATTATATATAAAAATAAATAAATTTAAGGTTATTTGATGTTCAAACCTCGCAGATTTTCGTCCAGTCGTTTGGTTTAAGTCGTCAAATTGATACATTTTAGCTCAAAATCGTATTATCATTTAAATTTCTCGGCGTTATCACTTATCTTGAGTGCGAACAATTTTGCTTGATATATTTCTTGGTACCCGGTCGATTTACAACGGATGTCGTTTGGTTTGCACAGACCCCTCTTGACCTTGATATGCGTGCGGACGCATTGACGACTTGATCGCTTGATCGGTTGATCATCAAGTTGTGCAATATTTATATTCTGACTAGTTTCGATGTTCTGAACTCAATGACAAAGTCCGTTCACCGATCGGAGGTCATTTTGGTTGATTTTGGCGACGTCTAGTATATTTTAGCCTCTATTTGCGCGCTATCACTTCCGACAATTCTACATTTGCATGGACTCGTCTGAGTGTGGGCGGTTTTTTGATAGTTTTACAGTTCGCGTGTAATCAATTTTATGAGCGAATCGTTGGCATAATCATCGCTCGAGGCGTCACACATTGATAGCTCAATCGCTGATCTTTAGATTATACGCTTTTGGCGTTAACGCATGATGAGTCCGTTCATCGATCAGAGGTCATTTCGATCATTTTCGATGACGTCCAGTACATTTTGAGCCCCAATTTGCGTATTGTCACCTCTAAAGTCCGTCGAATTTGACTTGTGGGCTTATTCGACTTATGAATGCGTATGAAGGTCAACAATAGTAAAGACGTGGTCCATCCTCGACCCGTGGTTTATAGTTCCACGTATGATCTTTATGACTGGAGTCCCCAGTAGTTAGCCAAATGATACAATTATATTACGATCATATGCTTCGTATGCTCCCGATGCTCACATACGCTGACTGAATAGGATACACTTGATAAAAAAAACTCTAAAGGTGAACTTAAGCTTGTCTCCGAAAAATAGATCTATGGGATTACTTAATGCGACATAACCCATGATTAAATGATATCCTTGATTAGGTTGAAGATTACCTCCTACTAAGTAGTAGGGACCATGCGATAGATCGAACCATAAGATTTTAATCGAGCATGTCGAATTCCTCCAACCAACCGCTTTAAGTTAAAATGATGAATTTCACAAATTCACAATTTTATACTCTACATGCTACTGCTATACGCTACTCAGACTAGTCTTAATCGAAAGTTCTCTCTCAGCATTAGGAGGGATAATTAACGATAGGTGCTTGCGCCTATATGAAACCTATAATTAGATCTAAAGTCCTCACAAAATGAGGACAAAATCTCTAGGTAGTATCTTATCTACTGTTCCATCTACCTTCTGAAGATTTGATTAACATTTAAATCATACTCTCTTAATTGAGAGATCGGTGGCGAATTTTCGGAGCCACAAATGCATGCAAAACCCTAAAATATCAATTTTAACTTGGTTAAAGAAGTAACTAAACATAAACCAAAATAACCCAGTACGACTGCAGCTCAATACGACTTAAACTGGCTGATTAATCTGATATGATTCGGGGCTTTTTTGTTGTGCAAAGCAAATCTTGGATTATCAATATTTTGCCTTGTTAGTTGGTACTCGATATTGAGAAGCAGACGAAGGGATTTCTTGAAGGAGATCAACGCGGTCATTGAAGATGCAACTCATGAGTTCAGACAAGGGATAATCATCCCCTACATGAGGAGGTACACTCGCGAACAACACATTTTATTGTGTCAATTAGTTGTAACACTTAAGCATTATAAGCGAATTAATTGTGCTCCATGAACAACTCGATCTTTCCCCATATAATTTTTATTTATGATTGATTATTTATATAATTAAGCAAGTTTGAATAGTTTGACTCCCTTGTTTATTTATATCAATGAACTTGCTCATTTATTATTTAATAAATAGGTTGATAAAAAGTATAATAAATTGATCATTTAATAATGATTTAAGTTTTTTTATTTGATGAATTATTCTATGTTATCATGTCAAGTTTGACATAATTTATACGTTAAAAATTATGAATTTTATTAAATGTATATATATGGTGAAAAATTCAAATAAATACCTAAATAGTTAGACTTAAAATTTTCTATTATTAATATTTAAACTTCTTCAAATAATTTAAATAGCACCTAATGTTTAATATTAATTGACATTCGTTTGTTCCCTAACTGGGCCAAGAAATATTTGGGTTAGATAGCCGTTGGTTAATTATTGCAGTAATTCTCACCGCCGTGCTGAAGTACAGAAAAGCTCCTCCCACTTCCGACAAATCTATCAATCAATAACCATCACCACCGCTATTTATTAAGAATCGAGCAAGTCACATGAACAAATCTTAGAACATGCAAGAACACTCACGAGTTCTCTGCCTTATAGTCCAGCCTTGGCCGACCCTCATCAAGTACTCACTGCCCGCTAGATCTAATTTGGCTCCCTTAGGAATTCTATAAATTCCTGTCTCATTCCCTCAACTCTTCAGATTCATTTCTCTTCACTTTTTTTCATCAATGGAGGTCTCGATGAAAGTCATTCTCCTCATTTTCTTTATGTTAAGTGCAGAAGAAGCATGGTCAGACCCTCAGGTCCCTTGCTTCTACATCTTTTGATTCTCTTGTGGACAATGGAAATAACAATGGCCTCCTTACTCTTGCAAGAGCGAACTACATGCCTTATGGTGTTGATTTCCCCGAGGGGCTTCAGGCAGGTTCAACAATGGGCGAACCACAGTCGATATTTTAGGTATATTTTCATATTTCCCTCAATGAAAATGAGTTAGGAATATATTAGAAGTTCTGTGCGTAAAATGGGAGTACATAACCGTGTACTCATGCTCAAGTGCAATGCACAAATGCATACTGCTGAGCATTTGGAGCCATCATTGGGGTTATGTATGCTTAAACATAAGGATGATGATCGATGGCACTATAGTCCATGGGAATCACAGTTCACATGAACATTTTTTCAAAGTTGAACCATCGGATCTAGTACCACTTGTTAAAAGTGTGAACCAATGTAGATCAAAGGTCACATTTTAAAACCAAATAGATTAATTTCAAGGGGTCAGAAAGCACACAGTAAGATATCTACACAAACTGCTATACAAAGCATGACAAAAATTAACAGATTCATGCACCTTAACACCATATTTTGCTCGATATGACCTCTAGATCAATATAGAGCTACCTTAACTAAAGTCACCTAATTCGGAATGACATTTGTTTGAACTCTCCATACACGTTATTGCAGCTCAATTATTAGGTTTTCGAAATTTCATCCCGCCCTATTCAACCCTGCGAAGAAACGAAGTGCTTAGAGGAGTGAATTTTGCCTCAGGAGCAGCTGGCATCAGAGATGAAACAGGAAGCAACTTGGTACATATAAAACATTTTAAACTTTGATCATTTGTTATCTTACATCATATCAGTTTTTAATCTCAGCTTCAACTTCATAACATTTCCACATAATGCAGGGTGAACATTATTCGTTCACACAACAAGTTGAGCATTTTCGAGGCCGTTCAGGTCATTCGAAGGTTATTCGAAGAAATGACACAAAGCTTTATGATCATCTAAGCAAATGCTTCTTTTCGTTGGTATGGGAAGCAATGATTACCTGAACAATTACTTCATGCCCAACTTCTACATCAAGCTCTGACTACACAGCCCGAGACATATTCCGCTATCCTCGTGGAAGACTACTCAAGGCTGCTAAATGTAGTACCCAACATTCAGAGCTCTTCTCTAAACTCAAAATTTATTGAATAATATCTATTTTTTAATTATTTTGTTTGTATCAGGAACTATATGAATTAGGTGCAAGAAAAGTTGCAGTCATAGGCCTTGGGCAAATCGGTTGCATACCTTATGAGCTAGCAAGGCTTAGAGTTCCTAACAATCAAACTGGACATAGATGCAATGAGACGATCAACAAAGCCATTAACATATTCAACATTGGTCTTCTGCAGATGGTGAAAAGATTTAACCGTGAAATGGAAGATGCTATGTTCATATACGTCAACACCTACGAAAGCTCGAAGGACCTTGTCATAAATGCAATGTCATATGGTAGTTCTTTAGTGCTTATCTATCTATCTATCTATCTATCTATCTATCTATAATCAGATAAATATGAGTATATGCTACGATTATATAAATTATTTGCATTTATTTGTATGATGCAGGCTTTAAGGTAATTGAGAAAGGGTGCTGTGGGGTGGGAAGGAACAATGGCCAGATCACTTGCCTGCCACTTCAGACTCCTGCAGTGATCGAAGCAGCCATTTGTTCTGGGATGCATTTCACCCAACTGAAGCTGCCAAATCTATGCCATGAAGGCATATAATTCGTCGTTGGCTTCCGATGTGTATCCAATGAACATTAAGCAGCTTGCATTAGCCTGACGCTAAAGTTGTTGCTTAACTACCAGTTCTTACTTATGTTGTCTCTATTGTTATGAGAAGATTGATAAATCATGCCTTAGAATCTCATTGTAATTCTCATTTTCATAATTATTCACTCAAAAGCTCTTTTTCCTAAGCAAAAACAATACTTCAGCAAGATTCAATTCAGTATGAAATTTCAACCGCATGGCCTAACATTATAAAAACTCTAATCAAATAGTCCAGTTCGACACAAAAGATTAGAGATAACGTGCTACAAATCAAACAGGAGAGGATAGAAATAACCCAAGAAGCAACCAACAACACATGGTTTTAGCTTAAGGACTTCCAAAATTTTTGGAGGTGGTTGTTAAGGATTGTTAAGAGTAGCAAGTTGTTGTATGTTCATAGGAGAGACACTATCTGAGCTACCACTGAAAGACTTTCTTGCCAGTATGATATTCACAGCTGATGTAGGATGGAAGGCGTCCCAAAGACATACTGATCTCTGTTTAGGCATGGTGGCTGCAATGGAAGGCAGCTAATCTGCCCTCTGTTTCTTCCTATTCCACAGCAGCCTCGATTGGCCACACTGAATCCTGCAACAAGAAGATCAATCCTTACTATTAGTCATTACAAGGCCACGGTGAGATAGCTTACACAACCCTACTCAGCCACTGATTTTTCTTTTCTCATATTTCTCCACTTAAAATTCATAACTTCTACTAAAGAAGAATGCTGGAAGGAACATTTTTCAAGTTACCAACGAAAAAACGCATTTTTTTTCCAAAAAATTTTCAATGCTATGCAGTGAAATTCAAAAAAAAAAAAAAAAAAAGTGCAGAGAAATTAAGAATCAATATGCTTACCATACTCTCTTGGATTCACAATTATATCCTTGAACATATTAAATATATCCATGTGTATGAATTGGGATCCCGGAAGATTTGCGTTGAGATTCTGCAGCATAGGCCTGAGTTTGCTGTTGAAGTTGATCACAAGATTGTTAACTTCTGATGAGCAGCGGCTGCTTAAATTCTGAGAAAGAACGCATGGGATGCACCCCAACACTCCAACGTTCGCAATTATGAATCTTCGAGCTCCAAGGTCGTAAAGGGTCTGCATGAGAAAAAAAAAATGTAAAATTTTCATTAATTAAAGTTAAAGATTACTACTGATAAAAGAAGGATAAAGTTTGATATTAATTTATTACTTCAAGCTGTTTAGAATAGTGTTGAATCAGAAGATCAGAAAACTGATCCCCGTTGTATTGAAACCGAGTGTTGTAGTTTGGCATGAGATAGTTGTTAAGGTAATCATTGCTCCCAAATCCAATGAAAAATACAGAGCGCGCAATGGACTCCGCAGCCGTCTGTTCTCCTAAGATGCTATTGAGCTGTTCCATTGTAGACGCAAAGTTTCGGATTTGTTGGTTGAATGGTATTAGGCTCACCTGAATTCATAACGCAGCCATATGGTGCAAGTCAGTGAATTTCTGCTGATCAGAACATTAACATATTTCTATAATGATACAAAACAGTGAGGCTTGAGGCAGCATAATGTTGGATGTTAGAAACTGTGGATCAAATTTCAGTTTGATATTCTAACGATCAATATTTTCATATGAATCATTAAGCTCTTGATATGCTTTATATGATGACTGTCAATTGAAGGGTTAGTGATGGCTGCTGTGGAGAAATTTTTAAGATGTATAAGAGTTTTAGTTTAGTCTCATATCAAATAGTTAAAAATATGATGTAAAATATCAGATAATTAATCCTCGATCAAATGATTTGATTACTAATATATGCAGATCAACTTTAACACTCATTTGATTCACTTCTTAAATTAATTAGTTTCTTTTATTTCAATATCAACATAATTTTCAACTCCCGATCAATGTAGAACAAATCATGGATTCATGAAGCACTCAACTGAAGAAGAACTATTAGCTCTAAACACACTTTTAGAGAGTAAATATCAAAGAAATCATAGTTAGGCCCCATAAACTAATAATTAGACCTACTTTCAGCACGAACGCTTAATTATATGAGTAAAAGCAAATATTTGTGTACCAATATACATTTCAAATATACATTTGATGTAACACTATCATTTTTTTTACTAGATTGGTGAAAAAAATAGTAGACATTAAATTTAAATTTTAAAAAACAATATGACAAATACACAAAAAAGACTTTTTTTTTTAAGGGAAAAAGGATTAAATACTTTAATTTATCATTAAAACAAAATACAGTTTTTTTTATTTTTGGAGAATTGAGGGCATTAGTCCAAAAAACAAAATATTGTTGCTTACAAAGTTTCTTCCACTTATGTCCAGAATGCCTGCAGCAGCAGAGGCATAGTTAACACCATTAAAGGCATCATTTATGTTGCCTGAAACTTGGGAGAATGGAGGAATGAGGGGTAGGCCAAGCAACTCACCTGCAAACACTCCACCAACCAATTAATAAGTATGGTTAAATCAACTGATACAGGTTGACTGTTTTCATATTCAAACTATAAAAAAAAAAAAAAATCCCAAAGAGAGAAAATGAATAGCCTTGATGCTCATACGTGTGGTACCTTATCACATGTGCACATTTGATGCAATAGTAGATTTACTGCAGGGGTTCAGGGAGGGCCCAAATATATCAATTCTTTGATAGGGATGGTTCACAGCTTTAAATGCCTTGAAGATAGAGAGTACTAATGCCCTAATATTAATTGGTATTCAACTACTATATAATATTAAGAATATGTACAAGGTTGGCAGAATTTAAAATTTAAATAGTTGGATCACCCAATTGTTAGAGGATATTTAAGATATTGTAAGAAAATATTATTATTTATGAGGCAAAATAAAGAGAATATTGATTGAAAAAAAAAACAAATTAATTTATTAATAATTTTAAATCAGTGATGCAATTGACTTAAGATATATTTGAAGTAGTTATATTATTACAGAAAAAATTATTATTTGAAAAATTATAATAGATATTATAAATTTTTTTATTTTAAAAATATAAAATCATAATTTTTTGACGATCATAACACTCTACTAAGTGTTGTTTAATATTCTGGATCATGAATGTGGGACCAACTAATAAATGTTATATGACAATGCTTTAGTTGATTTTGAGATTTGTCATTTATGAATCATATTAAATGAGAATAAGAATATTATTTTTATGAATAAATTTAGATAAGTGTTGATAAAAATAAAGGGAATTTAAGTAAATATCATAAAATATTTATTTTTTTATATAACCAATATTTTAATTTTTATATTTATTTCAATAAAACTTTAGTATTAAATTATATGTATATATTGTATTTCATTTTTAATAAATTAAAATTATTGATATTTTATGTAAATTAAAAATTTTAATTTTTATATAAATAAATAGAAAATTTTAAATTTTAGATAAGTAAATGTAAAAAATATAATAATATGAATGCAAACCCCTCAAAATTATTGTTTTCGTTTTGCTTTGGAAGAAATTTAGTTTGATAGCTTACTTTAGCAAAATGACTAATAAGTCATAATAATCATAAAATTTTAATATTTTTAATATATTATATTTTAAAAAATTAATGATAATACTACTTTTGTGATAATATTAATGATTTAAATATTATTTATATAAATATTAAATTTTAAAAGTTTAGATATTAGATATATATAAATATAAAAAAAAATTTATGCTATGTATATAATTGTCTCTTTAAAAAATTTATGAAATCACATATTTTATATATTTATGAATAATCTGTAAAAGTGATACATACAATAACACTTATAAATCGACAAGGCAAAACGAAATAAATATATATTTTATTATATTTCAGTGATTCAGAAATTTTGTAAGAACGAAAAGCAAAGGATTCGCAGTTTTAAAGGTTTCCTTCTCTAAGTATGCTGCCCACTACTGGGAAAAAAAAGTAAAAAAACCTTAGAGTAAATAGACAAAATAATTCTATATAAGTAGAACAGGCTAAAATTTTTTTATTTAAATGTTTTTAAATTAAAATATTTATTTTTTATATTCTATTATTTCCACATACACGTACGTACTTACCAATTTCATCAGCAATGGTGTAGCCATTGGCGAATCGGCCGGTTGGGCCGCCGGCGAAGTCGATGCCATAAGGAAAGTAGTTGGCCTTGGCTAAAGAAGGCAGGTTGTTATTGTTGCCGTTGTCAATGAGAGAATCGCCGAACATAAACATCGCCGGCACCAATGCCCGCTGCTCGCCGTCAGGTACATCTTGAGCTCTCGAATATGGAGTTAAAACTTGCAGGAACGGGAGGAAGAACAGGAAGAAGAGAGAAGAAGGAAAACTAGAGCTCAGTAAAAAGCCATGGCTACTGAGAAACAAGAGCAGTGGCGCATGGAAATGAGATGGAGGGATTAGTTATAGAGAGAGAGAGTGAGGAAGGGTTGAGTAGTGGGTGCTGTGGTAACAACAAGATTAAATGTCTGTTGCTGTCTTTTTTCTGTTTTATACTTTTACAGAAGAGTAAATGGGTGGGAAAAAATTCGGTGCGATGTTCCTTGAAAAATTTTCTTTGGAGGAACAAAATCATCAATAAGTATACTTTAAAATTGATAAAAATGGAAGCTTTAATTGATGCTAGACACTTATACTTGTATTTTGTTTAGGTGTTAAGTGTTTTATATTTTGATGTTTGATTTAAAGCAAATATGGTGCATTTTGAAATTGTTAGTATTAATGATGACCCAAAATAATTATTTATTTGTATATTACAAATTTATTATTTTAAGTAAAATTAAAATTTTGAGATGATGTATTTTTCAACCTAAGTCTTTTTAATCTCTCGCATTATTGCTATGTTAATGATAACGATTATCTTCACATCATTTTTTTATGCAACCACTATCTAGTCATAGCCATTACTTTTAGCCCTAAACACCTCTTCCTAACTCTAGAATGTCATCCTTTCCCTCATCGTTATTGCATGTTACAAATTCCAAATTCTTTATTCTAGTCATAGCCTCCTATTAAAAAACCTTAGTAGCTCTATTTTATGATTGATCACATTATTTTTCTTTCCTTTTTTTAATTTACATTTGGAATTTCATTGCCTTGATATTTTTATTAAATTTCAACTTTATGCTTTATTTAGCTTTCGATTACACTATTGATCTTAGGAGTACACATGATTCATTTATAGCTCATTATTAACTTTATGATTATAAATCTTATGTGATATAATATCACCTAATATCATTTGTTAAATGCTTGTATAAATTACTTGTGTAATATCAACCATGCTCAAAATAATATTATGAGTAAAAATTTAATTTAAACAAAATTAAAATCTCGAGTTGGTGTATTTTTCAACCTAAGTCGTTCAGTCTCTCGCATTATTGCTACCTTAGCTACAACTATGGTATTGAGAACTCTTGGTTTTCTTTACTTATTAATGACGAAGTCCATGGCTTTTTTCTCTTCATCATGGGCTAAGGTAAGGATCCCCTTTTAGCTCTCTTTTCATTATTCTTTGTGGAATATCTCTCTAGAAGTCTTGAACAGATGATTTGTAAAATGCCTAACATGTACTACAAAATTAGGGGTGACTTTCCTATTTCCTATCTCAGCTTCGCTGATGATTTCATTATATTCTGCAATGGTTCTACTCTCTACATTAAAAAGTTATGTAAATTTCTTACTCTGTTTGGTAGGGAAAGTGGTTTGAAGATTAACCTTGATAAAAGTTATTTTATTTCTAGCTCGTCGATTTCATCATCTAGGATTTATGCTATTAAGAATATTATGGGCTTTGCACATCAAACCCTGCCTATCAAGTATCTGTGTACTCTTTTATATCGAGGAACGAAAAGATCTTCCTTATTTGATGAAATTATTAAAAAAATTTATAAGAAAACTTCCTCTTGGGAGTTCCATTTACTTTCCTTTGGTGCTAGACTTATCCTGATCAAAAGTACTCTTTGTTCTTTCCTTTCTATCTTCTGTCCACTATCGTGCCTACCAGTTCTATTATTAAAAGGATTAATAGACTTATTAACACAATTTTTTGGGATTCTACCTCTTCTTCTTGAAAATCTCATTGGGCTAGTTGGCATAACTGTTGTGGGCCTTTGAATGAAGGTGGTTTAGGTTGTTAAATTTTAGAAGACTCCATTAAATATTTTTCATACAAAATGTGGTGGAATCATAGAAACAATCATAGCTACTGGCCACAATTTATGCTTGCCAAATACTGTAAGGGGAAACACCCCCTCACTTGTCACTTCAAACATGGGGACTCTCTGGTGTGGAAAAGACTTTGTAATATCAAATGGGTTGCTAAGATTCTGATCTCTTGGGGTGTGAATTCGGGATCCTCCTTTTTTTAGTAAGATAATTGGCTGGGACAAGGGTCTATTAATTCTTTGTTTAATACTCATTCCACTGAGAGGCTTAAGGTTAATCAATTCATTATGCTAAATATTTGGGATGTAGCTCAATTACTTTTCATTGTCCCTAATGTGATAGTTAACAAAATCCTTGATATGTGTCCATTACCTAATCTAACCAAATCCTCTTTAAAAGTTTTTCCTCTAGAGATTTTATTTTTTAAGAATGTTTGACATTCTTTGACTTAAAACTAAAGAGTCATTAATTTTCACTGAGTATTTATATTTCTATCTCTTTCTCGATTTTAACTTGGATTCTAAAACACTACATTCCTATTAATGCCACCCTCCTTAAAAGGCTTCCAACTCCCCTTTAAATGCTAATGTTATTTTCACATTGAACTGTAGAGCATGTGTGTTCGTGAATGACACTATTCATTAAGGTTTGAAATTGGTATGATAGTATGTTAAATACTCTCCACTACGATCATTCATTCTCTATCATGCAACTTCTTAAAATTTGTTTCTCTAATACCCCTAAAGGCCATGTCAAAGTTGTTTTAGCCACTACTCTTTTGTGATATATTTGGTTGGAAAGAAATGATGCTAAGCATCATTGATATCTCTATGAACTATCATCGTATTATTGCTAGAGTCAAATGTAAAATTATGTCTCTTTATAAAGCGACCTCTTTACTTCCTCTAATTTCAAAAGGCATAAACATATGACCCTTAACTTTGGGATTATTCTCCCTTCTTATTTGAGCCTACCCATAAAATTATATATTGGATGAATTTTAATGTCATTAAGGTTAACATTAATGGTTCTTTCTAATAGATTTTATGGTTGTGGGGATTTTAAGAGATTATAATGGTGGTCAATCTTTGCTTTTCTTTTCTCCTACAATTACGTATTATTTGAGCTTAATGGTCTGCACTATGAGATATTCGTCTGCCTTCAGAAAGGATTTCAAAAAAATTTGTTTGAAGTTGATGCTTTCCTTCTTCTTGAATTATTAAATTCGGGAGCTCATGGCAATGTTGAAGTGTTTTATTTACTTAACCATACGAGAGACTTCTTGCGAACTTAGATTATCATATTTCTCATATCTATCGGAAGGTAACTCTGTGATTTTCTTGGTAATTGGGGAGAAAAGTCCACCTCTTTGAATCTATTCTCCAATGATGATATCCCTTCCCTCTTCGGAGGTTTGTGAATCTTGATAAAACTAGATTGCCTTATGTTAAAAGTTCTTAGCAATTTATGCCTCTTTTTTCAAGAGAAGATTTGGGAGCCATAATTTATTTCATTGCCCGGAAGCTTTCACCTTTTATGGATGGGATGGGGCTAGTCTCCCTTTTATGCTTGTTTACTATTTTTGTACCCTCTCCTTTTTAGTTGGCCGTTGGGTCTTCTTGAATATTTTCTTTGGGTTCTTTGCTTTTTTTGCATCCCTTCTAGATGGTTTATCGATAACCCATTTTTTTTATTGTCTTTATTTATTGTTGTTATGCTACTTGCGGTTTCTATGTCGGTTTCTTATCAGTTATGCAAACTACCCTCTTTTTTAGATAGCTGTATTAACTATGATCTTATGATTCCCATTATGGATCTTATTCATTGTATTATTATTGCCTCCCTTCAAGCATGCTTGTTTCATTCTCAGGTTTCCTTTATTTACTGCCTTGTCAATCGGCTGGATGAATTACTGCGTTATTTTGTTGTGCTGGTTGATCTATTATGTTGTGGTTATAGTTGGCATACTAGTTTTCTCTCAGATCTGTTGCTCACTATTTGGTTAGCTTTCTATGCTATCCTGTTTGGTTTGGTCTAGTAAATGAGATTTTCTTGGCCCTATTCTTATCTTTTTCTTTTGCCCAGTGAGAAAAATTGGTTTACTTCGTCATTAGTGGATGTTTACATTTGGTACTATTACTTGTAATAATCCTTTAACTCTCTTGGGTTGGATTCCTTTTCATGGTAGTCTTACTATTTAGTGGATTACTTAGCGGCTTCTTCCCATTTGTATTGGGGTAGTCTTGATGATGCTATTTTCTTTGGGGATCGAGGCATTTAGTTGACTGGTGATATTTGGTCCCTTTTTTTTCCTATTTTTTTCTCTATTGCTTGGTCGGTGTGTGGGGGATTCCTTTCATGGTGGTATTCTTGTGGAGGATTTGTTGGCTGCTTCTCCTCCATCTTTATTGGGGTAGTTTTGCTGGTGCCATTATCTTTTGGGATACAGGTACTAAGATCATATGATCTCTATTCCTTGGTGGCTGCCTTCCCCCAGGTATGTAGGCTATGATGGCTGGGATGCTTTCACTCATAACTTTGGCTAGGAGCAACAATTGTGATGTAACCCTTCATTTAAAGTATGGATGCTCATGTTTGTGGTTGCCCCTTTCTTGTGGTGATTGAGCTTGAGCCTCTTTTCTCAAACTATAGTTAATTTTCTATTGCTTAAGTTCTTCTTATTCAGAGCCATTCTTTATATAGTAAATTTTATTCTCTGGCTTACTTCTTGGTTCTTTTGCAAGTTACTATTACGGTGGTGGCTTGGCTCTTCTCATCTTCTCAAGCTTTTTCCTTGTGTGCCTTTTGCCTTTTTTCTTATGTTGTCATTGTATCATGTTTTGCTTTCATCCTTTTCTTTTCTTTTCTTTTTTTGGATGTACTTAGATAGGGGATTCACTCTCTAGGCTGATTGTAGCTCTTTGAGCATTATTTCTAAGTTTATCCCCTCTTATGGACCTTATACCCCTTTCTTTGTGGCAATAAAATTCCCTTATATAAGGTTCCCAAAAAAAAAAAATCTTTCTCACATTATTATTCAATGCAATCACTATAGCCCTCATCACCTTATCATTAGAATGTCATCCTTGTCCTCATTTGCATGTTGCAACCAAATTTTTTATTCCCGTTGTAGCTTCCTCTTAAAAACCCTTCATATCACTATCTTATGATTAATCACATAGTGTTTTTTTTTTATAATTTACATTTGGAATTTCATTGCCTTGTTAATATTCCTAAATTTAAACTTTATGCTTTATCTAATTTCTTATTATATTATTGACCTTATGAGCCCACATGATTCATTTATGGCTCATTATTAACTTTATTATAATAAAACTTATATGGTGTGGTGTCATTTTCTAAATGTGTGGTGTCATGTATTAGCAGCAGTACTTTAATTAATATTATGAGTTAAAATTAATTTAAACAAAATTAAAATTCTAAGATGATGCATTTTTTAACTTAAGTCCTTTAGTCTCTTGTGTCATTGCTATCTTAGTTATAACCATCATTGTCACAATGTCCATTGATCGTCCGCATAGTCATAGCCATCATTGCCTACCTAGTCATAGCCCTCTTAACATCCTGTCTCTAGAATGACATCCTAGTCCTCATTATCCCTACGTGTTGCAAATTACAAATTCTTTATTCTCATGGTAGTCTCCTCTTTAGAAAATTTCATTGCTCGTCTTATGTTTGATCATATAGTATTTTTCTTTCTTTTTTTTTTAATTTTGGAATTTCATTGCCATGCTATTTTTCTAAATTTCAACTTTATGCTTTATTTAGTTTTTGATTTCACTATTGACCTTATGAGCCCACATGATACATTTATGGCTCATTATTAACTTTATGATTATAAATCTTATATGGTGTGGCATGGTTTGCTAAATGCTTCTATAAAGGACTCATGCAATAGCAACCATTCTTAAAATAACATTATGAGTTAAAATTAACTTAGCAAAATTAAGATTTTAAGATGGTGCATTTTTAACATAAGTCCTTTAGTCTCTTCTATTATTGCTATCCTAACCATAACTATCATTATCACAACATCATTTGATGCAACAACTATATAGTCACAACCCTCATCATCTCCGATCTCTAACTATAGAATGACATCCTAGCCCTCATCATCACTACATGTTGCAAATTTCAAATTCTTTATTCCGTCACAACCTCCTCCTAAAATAACATTGGTAGCTCTGTCTTATGATTGATCACAAAGTATTTTTCTTTCCTTTTTTTTAATTTACATTTGGAATTTCAATGCCTTGCTATTGCTCGTAAATTTCAACTTTATGCTTTATTTAGTTTTTGATTTCACTATTGTCCTTATGAGCCCACATGATTCATTTATGGCTTGTTATTAACTTTATGATTATAAATCTTATGTGGTGTGATATCATATAATATCATTTGCTATTATAAGTTACTCGTGCCATCATGCTTAAAATAACATTATGAGTTAGATCAACTAGGAGTTTTCTCAATTAGAGTTAAGTAAAGAAGAACAAATTAAGAAGACTCAAAGTTTATATTTAAACTTATCCAAAGTTTAGTCTATATTTAATTTTACTATAGTAATAGAGTTCATATTTATATAGATTGTCAAAGACTATTGAATACAAAATAAAAATAAAAATATTAGTTTTACATATATTTAAATAAATATTTATGTTTTTTTTTTGAAAATTTATTTGGGTTTATTTTCTATTTATGTAATTTTTTTAGTATTTACATAGTTATAGTAATTAATAATCATATCCTAGAAAATCGTTTAATTTTATTATCATTGATTACTAATAATATTAGAAAGTTTGATTGAGTTTAAATTTTATATTGCATCTTTAAATGTGGTATTTTTGTGTTAAGCATTTTTGATTATTTTAATTATTGAAAGTTAGCATATATTTTATGAAAATTTATGTAGGTGTATGCCTTTTAACTATACTAAGCTTTTATGATATGTTGCTAGCATATCTATAATTTTATAAAACAATGGTTTGATTCTTAAGGCTTATTAAATATATTTATTAAATTAATATAATTATATAATAATTAAGCATAGTGAAATCGGCCATTTGCAGATTAATTTTGGGTTTCTTATTAGGTCCTAAAGTATCTATGCCTATACTTCTATTTAATTTGATTGATCTTATAATTAAGATTTATGCAAGAGATTATGTAAATCATATTTATAAGTGATATGATTTGTTAGTTCCACATCTAATTGTTGCGTGCTAGAAAACTAATTGTGGTAGAGTAAAAGTTTACACCTTAGCCTTTTTGTGAAATCCAGCACACACACAGGTATTTTAAAGAGTGAACAAGAAAACTCCAAAAATTTTCATGTGGAAAACCTCGAAAAGAGAAAAAACCGCTAGTCGATAAGGCTTCCACTATGTATCACTTTTTGAGTACAAAATCTTCCCGATAACGGGATTACATAGTATATGAGAAAGGAACAACAACTATGTAGTCACGTTGGTGGTAAGTAGTAGTGGTAGGATGATGGAGAACGAGAAACAATGACCGATGGCGATGAAGGTCGTCATGATGGAGAAGCAGAGGTTGATGGATGGAAGGATCGGCGGCGATGGTTAACGACCGTCGAGTGGTGGCACGATTGTGCTTGGAGGATCTTCAAGCTTTAGGGCTCTCTCCTCTCTTTTGCTTGGGCTCCCCTCATATGAGAAATAAGGTGCTATTTATAGATTGGAGGAGTGACATCTCTGTAAATACATACAAAATCCAAACTCCATCTGACCTCATGATGATTCCTTTGATCATATGATGTATTTTGTGTATTTGAATGCTCAAATTAAGTCAAAATTATGAGATCTTGGGCTTGTTAGATTCGGCGTATCGAGACACTCGATTTGACTATAAATACTCCATATTTGAGAGATTTTTAGAAATTTAACTGATGTCCCAAAGTTTCTAATGATATTTTAAGTGCTTGATCTCGACCAGTTTCAATTTCTGATCAGCTTACTTTTAGCATCAAGATTCGTGCTCGACTAGTAGTATTTTAAGTGTCATATCATCTCTCGCGGCTTTTAATTTTGGCGCTTTGATGATTTCGGCTTTTGATGATTTTTTACTTTTTTTCCCCTACAGGGTCTATAAAACTCCCAGGGCCAAGGGAGAAGACACCTTCTCTTCTTCTTGAGAGAAGGTCGTTCGGAGGCGATCAAGACCCGTAGTTCATACGACAAGGCTCTAGTTTTTCCTCGAAAGAGGTGTTAACCTCGTCGGAACCGGGTTGAGGCGATTAAGACCCGTAGTTCATACGACAAGGCTCCAGTTTTCCCTTGAAAGAGGTGTTAACTGACCTCGTCGGACAGACCAGGTTTGGAGGCGATCAAGACCCATAGTTCATACAGCAAGGCTCCAGTTTTCTCTTGAAAGAGGTGTCAACTGACCTCGTCGGATCGACCGGGTTCGGAGACGATCAAGACCCGTAGTTCATACGGCAAGGCTCTAATTTTCTCTTGAAAGAGGTGTTAACTGACCTCGTCAGACCGACAGGGTTCGGAGGTGATCAAGACCCGTAGTTCATACGACAAGACTCCAATTTTCCCTTGAAAGAGGTATTAACTGACCTCGTCAGACCGATTGGGTTCGTAGGCGATCAAGACCAATAGTTCATACGGCAAGGCTCCAGTTTTCCCTTGAAAGAGGTGTCAACCCCCGTCGACCGGAAGAGTTACGATCAAGACCCGTAGTTCATATGGCAAGGCTCCGCTTTCCCTTGAAAGAGGTGTACTAACCCTCGGTGACTGGTTGAAGGCGATCAAGACTTCGTAGTTCATCGACGACTCCGGTTTTCGAAGCGTCAACTTATATCGGGGCCGGGTTTGGAGGCAATGATCGTCGATGTCGAGAGATAATAATGCAACGCGATGGCGCCAGCGTCAGTCAGCGAGGATGACCGGCGTGATGATCCTGAGAGATCGGCGAGATAATGGGGAGATTCAGCGATGGTAGCCCGGCATGACGCGAGAGATAATACGGCATGGTGGTGACCGGAGATTACCGGTGATGGTAATGCGGTGTGACCGGTGTTGGTCGGTGCGTCAATAACCAGTCAGCAGTGGTAGCCAGCATCTATGGTGGATGGCAATGCAACCAGCTGGCCGATGGTGTGCGGGCGTAACAGTGGTGATTTTGACCTATCCGAGGTTGTTTGTTAGAGTGTGACTCGATGACGTTAACTTGTATGGAAGAGGTTGAAGTGAATCCGCTGAGGATTTTTGACCTATCCGAGGTTGCTTGTCAGAGTGTTACTCGATGACATTAACTTGTATGAAAGAGATCGTGGGATGTCCACCAATGACCTTTTGACCTATCCTAGGTATTAACCAAATGTTACTTGACTTCTTACCTATATGGAAGAGGTCCGATCAAGTCCCCTTGGGATTGATCATGCATTGAGATACGCGTGAGTTGTATATTTCTCAGTGGGAGGATTAAATGAAGAAGAAACAAGCTTGTAAGAAAAATAAACTCATTACTTTGATAATGTTGGGGATACAATATTGTCACAAGATAACTTAACAAAGGGACGAGATACATTTTTAGAGAAAGTTTACAAAAGACAAGAGGTGGAGAGAAAAAGATAAACGGGATAAATTAAAGACTATAATATTTATACACAAATGATTATATTTAACACTTTTTAGAGACCCTCCATGTTCCAAGTTCTAGGGATGATTTTTTCCTCCGATCTTTAGTTATAACTTGATTTGGTCATCCGATAACAAGTGGGGAGCAGTCTTTTGACAAAACTCTCTGAGGTACTTCTTTATCTTGAAGAGTAAAATTCTCGATGTTGAAGGTCACCGAAGGGTGGTTGAGCTTATTTGAGGTAACATGATTGTGCTATTTGTTAATTTCCACAGACCACTCCAACCTCAATGGGAGTTTGGAATTATATCTTAAGATGAGGTACTGAAGTGATAGCACAGAAGATTGATTGGAGGGGTCTTCCAAATATAGCATTGTATGCTGAATTTGACTTGACCACTATGAATTGAACTAAGTGAGTGACTTGTTGAGGAAATTCTTCGAGAACAATGGGAAGGGTGATTGTCCCCTCCACTCGTACATGACGATTATCAAACCCATATAATGGTCCTGCAGCGGGTTGAAGTGTTTCCTTAACCAGACCCATGCTAAGAAAGGTGGAGTAAAATAAAACATCAACAGAACTCCCATTATCAATCAAAATTCTCTTAACATAACAGGGTCACCAATCCCCTTGCGATGGCAAGAGGATCTTGATGTGGAACTTGGACTCCTTCCAAGTCTGAGTTATTAAAAGTGATGGGATGATTAATACAAGATTTTTTTAACTCTGGCTCTTCAAAGGTAGCGATGAAGACTTGATTAGATAGTAGTGGCCCACTCGCAATCATTTCAATTTCTCCAATTATTTGGTAACTATTATGTTGTTTCTGTGATGATTGTCCCGGTTGCCCCCCAGTTGGAGCTATGTTTGCTTGAGTTGGTTGATTTTGCACAAATTGACGTAGATATCCTTGCTGAATGAGCCTCTCAATTTCTTCTTTGAGTTGTTTGCATGTCTCAGTAGTATATCCACGACTTCGATGGAAGTGATAATATTGCTCGATTTTTATGAATTTGATTTCATGTGCGCCACTTGATATTTTCTTCATCTTGAATAGCCATTAGAAGGTTAACACGAGATGTGTTCAGTGGCGTGTATTCCAATCGTTGATGTGAGGTAGGGGAAATCACGACGCCTTGTTGCTTCTTCCGATGGGATTGTTGATGTGTTTCTAGAGCATTTTATGTTTTCTTGTGGATCGCTCAAATTATTTTTTGGTGGGCATTAATAGCCTCATCAACAAAAAATTTGCGCTTCCACATAGTAAGTCGGTATGAGTGAGCGTATCGCATTAGCGAAAGTAGAAAGGTCCGGAGCCAGCCTCCAAGGAAAACACCTCTTAGTAATTTAGGGTATACTCCAGGTATTTGGAAAGCTTCTGAGGAGAATCTCTGGAAGTATTTTTTAAGTGATTCACCATCATTTTGATGAATGCCGGAGAGATGGGAGCAATCTTTAATGATCCTCTGGTTTGCAATGAACTGTTCTACGAAAATCTTGGCGAGGTCGTCAAAGGTATGGATAGATCCCCTTGGAAGGGAGTAGAACCAAGTGCAAGCTTGCCCCTTAAGGGTAACGGGGAAGACAAAGCGGTGTCGAGCTCGTTGGATATGCATGATGGTCCTATAATGGTCGATGTGTTCATATGGGTCGTTGTATCATCGGAATCAATGCTCGGAAGCTTGAAACCTATAGGAATAGGATGTTGAAGAATAGCTAAGGTGAGGACTCCTCATAGCGGTGAGGGAGGATGATTTTGTCTTGAAGGTGAAATTATCTTGCATTAAGCATCATAATTACGCACATATAATGGAGTGGGGTCAATAAGATGAGAATGTGTCAAACCGATAATTGGTGGATTAATAGTCGGTTGGTACGCGTGATGGATGAGTAGAAATAGCGGTCAAGATCACGGTCATGGTCTATCGCGGAGGAACTTGTCAAGGAGATTAGCTTTTGACCTCCCATGGCTAATGATCGATCTTGGGGAGATATGTTTGTCGTAGTGTAGTATTTGTTGTGTTCAAAGTTGGATCATCTCATTTTGAGACTTCTTCCATTCAAGACCCCATTCTAAAGAGATTCTCTTCGACATGGTCACGCTCGGGGAGTGAGGGCATCCTGTTCAAGGATTGATTTTGAGAGTGATAAGAGTTGGAGAGGGAGGTTGTGATGAGTATTTATTAATAATATCGTGTGTTCACAATTGTGATTGATGGGTTCTTTTCCACATCTGAAATTTATTTAAAACCAGGTAGAGTGAAAGTTTATGCCTTGTTCAGAAATCACACATAGGTATTTTAAAGAGTGAACAAGAAAACTCAGAGAATTTTCACGTGGAAAACCTCAAAAGAGGGAAAAAATCAGGCCTAGCAGAAAAGCTTCCACTATGTATCTAAAATCTTCCCGATAACGGATTACAATGTATATGAGAAAGGAACAACGTATGTAGTCGTTAATTGATATCAATTAGTGGTATGATGATGGCGAAACGGCGACGATGAAGGTCATCATGATGGAGACCCGAGGGTTGGCGGATCGTGGCCCGGCGATGGCGATGGCCGGTGGTTGGCAGGTCAGTGGTGGCACGATTGTGCTTGGAGGATCTTCAAGCTTTAGGGCTCTCTCCTCTCTCTTGAGCTCCCCCTCTATGAGGAATGAGGACTATTTTTTAGGTGGAGGAGTGGCGTCTCTGTAAATACATGCAAAATCTGAACCACTCCTCTCCATCGGACGGCTCATGATGATTCCTTTGATCATATGATGTATTTTGTGTATTTGAATGTCAAATTAAGTCAGAATTATGAGATCTTGGGCTTGTTAGATCCGGCTTGTCGAGACGCTCGATTTGACTATAAATACTCAATATTTGAGAGCTTTTTAAGAATTTAACTGATGTCCCAAAGTTTCCAATGATATTTTAAGTGCTTGATCTAGGTTTCAATTTATCTTGCTTTTAGCATCAAGATTCTGCTTTGTAGTATTTTAAGTGTCATATCACTAATAATAATAATGTTACAATCTTAAAAAGTGTGCTAAGAATTGTGCGTTTTCAACTTGCAGTAGAAGTCTTAGGTTTCCCCATTACTTGTAAAGGAGGATTGGGTATATCTAAATTACCTGTTATGGAGACTCTTGGTGTTAGAAGATTTCTCTACATGATGGTAGATCATATATTAAACTATTTATTAAGTTAATTATTTTTATTAATGATAATTAGAATAAATCTTCTAAAATTTTACAAAAAATTTAGAATTTGTAATTTTATTTAAATTTTTATAATATTTTGCTAACATATTATATATTTAACCATTTTTTTTTTTTGAGGTTGTTCACTATAGAATGTTAAAAACCAACGATTGCATAATAGAAAAATGAAAAAAATAGTTCTATATATTTTACAATAATTATTTATGGTTTTAAAAATTTATTTGGGTTTATAGTTTATTTATTTGTATTTATTATTTATATAAAATATAATAATTAGTAATAATATCCAAAAAAATTATTTAGTTTTATTATCAATGATTATTTATATCATTAAAAAGTTTATTTTTTTTAGATTTTATATTTCATCACTAAATTTGATATTTGCATGTTAAGCCATGTTTGGTCAAATTAATTAATTAGAGTTAGCATATATTTTATTAAATTTTAAATGTGTTTACACTTTTTAATTTTACTTAACTTTTTTAAAGTATGTAACTAACATAACTACAATTTTAAAAAAAGTTAGATTTTGGAAGCTTATTTAATATATTTGATGGCTAATAATAAATAAAACTATATTATGTACTAATTAAATTTTATCTTAATACTTAATGTATTTGATTTTTTACATGTGATTTGATATACAATATGATTTAATTTTCTTAAAAAATAAATTTATTATATTTTTAATTATTAATTTTTTTATTTTTAGCTGCCTTTGTAGCTATTTAGGAATTAATTATAGTCAAATTTGGCCATTTGTGAGTTAATTTTTGGCTTCTTATTATTTTAGAAACTATTTATTTGATTGATCTTATAATCAAGTTCTATGTAAGAGATTATGAAATCATACTTATAAGTGATAGTCATCAAATCACCTCAAAGTTAAAAGAGAGTTTTTGCTCTCATATTCATTTATCGTATACAATTTATATCTTTATTATCTTATTTAGAATAAAATTAAAATTATTTATGCATTAATGATATGTGTTCTCAAATATTATGTGAATTTATTTATGTTATAATCATATTATTATTTGGGCACTTATTCTTTGGTGTTTTCTAAGTAATAACTTCTATTAGAATATCTAGTGTAGTCAACTCATGGTTCACTATTTTTTAATTATTTTAATTATTTTAATTTACGATAATTAGCTTAAATCTTATAAAATTTTAAATATGTTAGAAAAAATTAAATTTATTTTAATTTTTTTATAATATCTTGTTAACAAATTTATACTTTAACCCTAAAAGCAAAATTTGGAAGTTTAATTACTATATGTTAAAAAAAATAATATAATGAAATAGTAATTAATATCAAAAAGAAAAATAAAACAAATGTTAATCATTTCAATGCTTTCTTGCCTCTTATGTACATTGATTTGCACTAAATATCTTATAATTTAGTTTTACCTAAGATATTATGTAAATTATACTTTTAACTATTAGATATTAAGTTTGTTGCGTCTTTGGAAAAGGTTGTGGTAGAGTAAAATTTATAGCTTGTTTGAAGCTGCGAATAATTAAGAAGAACAAGAGACCTCAGAATTTTTAAGCATTGGAAAACCTCGAAAAGGGGAAGGGAAAAAACCAGGCTGTAGGTAAAAGCTTCCACTTATGTATCCTTTTGATTGCAAATCTTCACGATAGGATTCTGAGTGCATATGAGAGGAATAACGTATATGATCGGGTTGTAATTATTCTTGATGGTGGAGATCTTGAGTGCTTCAGGCGTGGAATCTGAGTACAATTAGTGACGGCGATTGTGGGTGGCGGTGGTTGATGGCCATGCCGGCCCGGGAGTCTGATCTTCTTGAGGGTGCGATGCTTGGAGGATCTTGAGCTTGAGCTCTCTTCCCTCACTTGGACTTTTCCTCTTCTTCCTGGCTCAGGACTCTTGACTTTTCCTTCTTGCCACTGCTTCTTGTGGACTCTTCCTCTTCACTCATCTTCTCTTCCTTGCTTGGACTCTTCTTGCTTCTTTTCCTTTCGGACTCTTCCTCTTCTTATGCTTGGACTCTTCC